>JAECWI010000562.1:5738750-7065000 GCA_018150345.1 Drosophila equinoxialis
CATACTCTTTTCCTCGCCGCAAGCTAAAAGCCAAGAGGCACCAGCCATCGAGGATTAAGTATGGCGAATCCAACCGAGGTTGTCGCAGATTGCAAGTTGTTGCCGCCATTTTTACTGCCACTTTGCCTCTGTGCCTCTGTCACAGCTGCTTATGAACAAATTATCAAAAAGTAAACTACCTATCGTCCATACATATATAGGACTGGAAGTTTCAAATCTTCAACTATATCAAAGTTGCAATACTCTTCAATCATATTTTCGAAAATTTTTTTTTTTTAATTTTCAGTACTTAACTCTTGTTCTTCAACCATATATTCTTATATCTATATCTACTGCATTTGCCTTTGAAATTTATGACCAGACCATTGCATAAGAGTATAGAAAATTAACTGGAAACCTTTGCCAAAGCATACGGAATCGGATATCAAAACACCATTAACATTCGGACAGAAAGGACCCACTTACTGGTCCTTCGTTTTTCTTCCCCTTTTTGTACTCCTTCGCTTCTTTCCCTTTTCTGCCTTCTGATGATCATGAGTTACAACTTAATTGAAACTAAGTTTCCTTTTATTTTCGCTCTTTTGTTGGCCCCAATGACAATGTCCAAATGGCCATGGAAGTTCTTTTGGCTAGTCACGATCGGCGCTTTTTATATGTGTGCAGGCAAATGAAAAATAGCAAGGCGTTAAGTAGTTACCATGGGTTAGAGCACCAAGAAAAGGTCTATAAATAATAAATTAATACAAGATTTCTCTCTTTCTTAGTTTTTAAAAGACTCTTTGCATATTTTGACCTGTGTTAACATGGTTCATGTTAGCTTCTCATTAAAATTCGAATTTTGTGAATGAGTGAATTGTTTAGTTCAGTATACTCTGAATCCTCTTACATTTCTAAACATCTGTTCCACTGTATTTCTTACTATTTATGGGCTATGCAAAACAATATAAAAGGAAGGAAAAAAAACCTAAGCAAAAATAAACTCGTATGCATTTAATCATCGTAACTTAAGCTTGGGGATCATGTTGTGGCACAGTGAGAATGTTCAAAGGCCGCACCTTCCACCGCCACACTGTCCCTCTGCTGCAGCCTCTCCTCTGCGGGAGATTCAAACTCCAACTTTAATTCGCCCAGCCTGCAAGTCAAAGTTACTGTTGCATTTTAAATACGCCAAAGAAAAAGAAAAAAAACTTCGTGTCACCGCAGCTTGGCTAGTAGGCGCGTTCTCCTTCCACTTCATTTTTTTTTGCACCGCCACAAAAGGAGCGGGAGGAGAAAGACTGAGTGAGGGAGCAGGGATTAAGACGACGAAGTGGCCAGAGACCAGGCCTGGCCCAGGTTGCCTTGCTATGAATGGGGAGCTCTCGGCGTGTTCTGGAGATTAATAAATTGATGGCATCCATTGCACATAACGTGTAACTAATGACGGTCATCAATTCTGCTTTACATCTCAATCTGGCTTTGGTGCAAAATACAAAAAAAAATCCCAAAAGAAAAACAACAAGCAAATAAAAAACAAACTAACATAAAGTGCAAAAAACACAACGAAGAACAAAATAGAAGCAAAGAAAAAGCTCTTTCAGGCTTAGGCGATTTGGTAATGAATAAGGCAAACCAGTGATCCATTTTGCTTGAAAGTGAAAGTGAACAAAATTCTAAATTTGGAAATATTTTTGTTGAAACAAAATTCAGTGTGTTTCTCATGCTTCTAGCGGCAGCAGTTCGACTTCAATCTCTATATGGACATATGCTTCAGTGTTTTTCGTGGCATCGATTAGTTACGCTCTGGAAACCTTTTCGCTTTCACTTTGTATCGAACGGTCGGAAGACTATTGTCAATTTGCATTATATGCCTAGACCGCCTTCTGTGTACGCCTTATCCTTCTCTAGGATCCTTTTGGCCTGTCCCTTTCGTTAAACCTTCTTGCTCCTCACTCATCTCAACCTCTTTTACTCACACAGACACAACACACACTCGTAGCACATTTATTTGGCATTCATCGATTGCGTTTCGTTTCGATTTTGGGAAATTTGCGAATTTGTATAAAATTGTCAGGTATTTCTCCTTTTTACATTTTTGGGATTTTCGACTTCTTCCTCGCCTTTGTCATTGCAGATGGATTACGTTTAATGCGAGCAATTGGCCAAGGCAATAAAGTGAAAATCACTGAGACGTGTCAAGGTCAGAAACGTTGTCATGAGTGAGAGGCAGACTGAAATTTTTAGAGTTAAATCGGAAGAAGAGGTAACAGAATTTTCATTCTCTGTAGTCTTTAAGAAAGTGGCGGAAGATAACTGCAAATTGATGAACTTATCCAGAATTTGGTGAAAATATCGAATAGTACTTAGCCGATAGAAACTTGCTTTGCTTTAGATATGAATCTCAATGAATATATTATAAATCTTGACGAATTTATAATGGATTCAATTAACAATTATAAGGCTGCAAAAACTAAAGAGAAAAGTGGAAAAAATAAGCATTCGTAAATTAAAACCCATTAAAATGGGCTTAAGGCCAAAAGCCACAAAAGAGTTAGAGACAGTTAAAAAAATGAAATAAAAGATTTTAAATCAAAATCTCCTATAAGAGTAAATTGGTTGAATAACAAAGTCTACTAGCAGCTATTAAAATATTTCATTGGGTATTCATCAAATTAAAAATGCTAAACTTAATCCAAGGACTAAGTCCTCGATGCAACGTTGACGGATGGTTAGTTATTCAGATTTCGATATGCATTTAGCGAAAAATAGAAGAAGTAAAAAGTATTCAAAATATTGTCAAGTCTTCCACAAACTTAAATTTTACATTCTCATTAATCAAATAATAGCGAATTTAATTGCTTAACTTGTTGAAATGGTTCATGAAAATGAACTAAAAACATCTAAACAGCCAGCTGAAAAATAAAAATTAAAAATCGCGTATATAGTCCGGTATTTTGCGATAATCTTTTTGCCATTATCGTCTCCTGGTGAATCTTCTATGCTAAGAAAGTTCGCTCAAATTTACCGCCTCATCATTTGTTTCTCGAGGCAAAATCTCAGCATTAATGGAAATTAGATTAAACAATTTGTTGTTGTAACTACAATACGAACTAAGTAGTACGAACTAATATCAACAACTAACTACAAATCAACCCACTACTATAAGAAGAAGAAAAATTCCACTTAATACGTTTCGTGGAATTGTCGATCACTTTCCTTGACACTTACCAAACTGACTTCGCATCCAGGGATACAGTGGGGACGGCATCCCTGAGGATTGCGAATTCGGATTTTGGGATGGCGGTGTGTGTTGTCCTGGATGTCCTTGATGCATTTGCGGTGGTCCTTGGCCGGCATGCATCATGCCTTGTGGCCCTGGTGCGCCCACGCCTGGTGGTACTCCGGTCTGTTGTTGTCCATACATGCCCATATTGTGATGATTTTGATGGACCTAAAGATATGGCCAAATTTTATTTTAAATCTCAATAAATTCAAAAATCCGTTAACCCCATCCAAAGGGATGTTAATAAAAGCAATGTGAAATAAAGTTATTTGATTGTAGCTCTTTTCTTACCTCTGTGACATCGGGAACGCCAACATCTGTGTAACCCAACTGGAGAAGCAGCATGAGAGATAGAAGAATGAAAGCGTTAGATTAAGCAGGGACAGAGGACAGAGGCGGGAAGCTAATGCTAAGGTTATGCCACCAAAATTATCCTTAACAACTAAAATTACTCCTCATCCCATATACTCAACTTACCTGTGATTGCGGATGTCCCAAGTGATGTGGCAACGACATTTGGGCATTCATATGATGTCCACCCATCTGATCAACCAAGGGTGGCGACCCTCCCTCGGGCACCAAGCCTAAGCCACCGCCCACAGCCGCTTGCAGTTTGCAACTGGCATAGACGACAGGTTGTTGTTGCTGCTGCTGCTGTTGTTGCTGTTGCTGGGGATGTGTGGGAACTTGCACTTGCTGCTGTTGCGTCACTTGAGGATGCTGCTGTTGTTGTTGCTGCTGCTGCTGCTGAAGTTGCTGTGGTGCCTGTTGGGATTGTTGCTGTTGGTTCTGAGATTGCTGCTGTTGCTGTTGGTTGACCAATTGACCACCATTTGTTTGCGTCTGCGGCATTACACCACCCACCTGACTGGAGGGACTATCGGGACGAGAATACCCCTGATGTTGCTGCTGTTGTTGATCCATACCCTGACCATTGTAGTAGGGCATACGATCGTAGGGCGGGAAGCGCGGATAGGGCATATTGCCCTGATGATTTGGATTCTGACTGTAGTGATGCATTTGTTGGGCATCGAGATCGGTGACGCCATTGCCCGGATAATGCCCATGGTGCATATCGGCCCCCATATATGAGTTTGTGAAATATGACGTCATGCTCTCACAGTTATTTGTACTCATCGTCATTTTGAAGATGGTGATTTTGCGTCTGTGTGTGTAAGTAAGTATGTGTGTGTGTGGTTCTTAGTATGCTAGTGACTACTGACTGGCTGACTGACTGCTGTGACTCCTCGAGATTTACGTCTTCTTGTGCTTTTAGCTACTTTTCTATATACAAAGTAATCTGTAATTAAATAAACCGAACATCAAATTATTCAGAAAATTCGCATTTTAGTTCTGCATACAACCGAAACATAAAACCAAAGGCACCCAAAACAGTAAATGTTTTAAGTATTTTTAACCCATTTAACAAAATGGGCAAATTTTAATGTTGTTATCGATTGAATTAAGTTTTGGTTGCTTTAAGTAATGTACTTACCGTTTTTGAACACTTAAGTTTAATGTACAGTTGCCCCCTTAAAATCTTAGTTTGTTGTGTGTTTGTGTGTATGTTGCGTGCCTGAGGTATAAAATGATTTCGTATTTTTTATATTTTTGCTGATCCTCTGGTTATTTCTTCAGTGAAATTTTGGATTTTCTTTTTATTTGGTGTAGCCTTATCTTCTAGTTGGTATTTTCAATTTTGATTTTGAAACTCTGTAAAAGAAAAGATAACGAAAATGTCACATTAACACTTGTTGCCTCTACCAAGTTTTAGTATGAAATGAAGCTCCAAAATATGGAAACATCTGTAGTATGAAAATTATGGAACATGTGTGGCCTTCTCCCGCTGATGTCTGATAAATTGATTATGATATGCTTCGGCAAATTCTCAAGAGAACTTCAAAAGCTCGACAATTCAGACTGCACTTTAGTTTCAAAACTACGAAAACAATCCTATATCACTGAATTCGAATAAGAAACTTATGTAATCAAAGTCCTCGCACAAGTTTGGGTGATCACATTTCCTTTGGTCATGCTGCCCGCTCCTACGCATCCTTCCTCACACTTCTGTCATATACAAGCTGACAACATTCATTGAATTTATGAATATGAAATCAATTGTGTTATCCCCTTTTGACCTGGACATCCTTCCGGTCAAAGTGATTTAATTTCCTGGCTCATTATCACGAGTCTCTGACCTCATAAATCAAACCTCAGCTCGAACAATGCAGACAGATAGACAGACAGACAGGCATACAGACAGGAAGACAGAGACAGACAAGTAAAGTAAAAGAGAGCGAGTAAGCGAGAATGAGAACGAAAATGACGGTGAGAGGGAGGGACTAACACACACGTTAAATGCCAAGTCATGCATATGCATGGTGGGTGACAACCCTGGCCAGAAAAAAGTACCTAACTAACGGTAACTTGTTGTCGGAAATGAAACTTTGGCAACTTTTTGCATTGGCTGGAAATGAATGCACAAATTTAAAAAACTCTAAAAATAGAAAAAGGGAAAATAAAAAAAATTTTAAATATTTCCCAACTACCTTACAACCACCCACCCACACACACACACACACACACACAGGCACACCCGCCATGTATTGTGTTTGTTCCTCCTTTCCTCCCCCTTTTACAATATTTCTTCTTTGTTAACGAAATAATTTTCTTGCTGCCAAAACCAAAGCTTCCCTTTCAATTACACATTTTCCCTTCCAAGTGATGGCCAACAGAGGCAGAAGGGTTGTATGAGTGGGGGGAGGTGGGCTAGGCGCGAAAGGACAATGGCTGGCGGAAGTTTGGTCGCTCTCGCTCTCTCTCTCCCTCTATCTATCTATGTATTTGTGCATGGACCTCGATCTCATTCTGCCTACTGAATAATATGTGTGATATGAAGAGATGATTGGGAAGCCAAAATGGAATGTGGGGAAGATTGGTGGTAGCCTTGGCCATGAAGGCATTTTTGCGGGCATCGTTGCGAGGGGAAAGCAGACAGCAAAAGAAACTCATTCAAGCACAAGCGAGATGATAATAATGTCTGATGTGTGTGCTTTCCTCTCCCCCATTGTTGTTGTTGTTGTTCGCCACTTATTGTTGTCGTTGGCATTATTGTTGTTGTTGCTTATTATATGATTTATGTCTCATGTGATTTATTCAAGCGCACAAAATTCTTAAATTTGAATCAAAGTAAACGGCGAAAAAACTCCCTCCAAATTATCATTATCTAACTTTAATCATAGACAAATCGATAATACTAGCTAATTGCATAATAAGAAGCATAGCCATCAGAATAAGACATCTTAAACTGAGACGTCGGTTTCGGAAATTAGAAATAGTTTTCTCAACTTTTTGAAATATTTAATATCTTGTGTAACATATTTAAAATCCTTTGTTATTCAAGAAGTAGGCAACAATTTACAAGGATTTGGTGCCCAAGCTATGGGCTAAAAGTAAATGTTGCATACTTTGACTATAATAAAAAGCATTGCCTGATTTTAGGCAGAAGTAACAATTTTCAAAGCCGCCTAAGTTCAGGCAACAGTTAATACCTCAAAACCAGTGGCGCCATCCAGATGGAGAAAGCGAGCAACTGAGTAAAAATTGAGCAGGAAGTCCTAAGGGCTGAGTCAAAAGTGAGCAGGAAGTGCTAAGGTCTAAGCCGAAGTGCTCAATTTGGTTGGGCGGGCACATTTAAGAAAAGAAAAATGTACTCTGGATAAATAAACTTCCATAATGAATTATTAACTATTAATTACAGTGGAACGTTTTGACAAATAAATAAGAGGACACGATGTTTGAGTTTCTCAAATGATTGGCATATGTCAAAACTATAATAATAAAACGAGCTAATTTATTAATTGCATTAAAATTTTTCATAAGTTTGGGTTTGGTAATTTCTAAATTTTATAAGACTCTATATCTATAGTCTATAAGACTCAGCAAATTAATTTCGCCCCCTGTTTTAAATACTTTATGCATTTGTAATGTAGTTTTTGTCTATTTTCAATGAAAATACTTGAAAACTTTTCATAAGTAAATTTTTTTTTTTGAATACCTGATTTGATTTAGTTTGCCTATTTTGTGCATGCTCAAACCACAGTGCGAGGCCATAGTTTTTAAGCCCAGCCCACTTTCACAGAGACCAGTTTGCATTTGTAGCCTCAGCTGATTTGCCAAGTGTGAAATTTGCAAATGGCCAAACATTGATGGCGATGATGATGATGATGACGAAGATGATGACAATTCATCACGGAAATGTATTTTGTTGCTGTTTTTGTTTAGCCCATGGAAATATCAACACATTTTCGAAGCCATTTCCCTTCAACTCCCACGCATGCGCTGTCTCTTTCGCACCAGCCATTAGTGGAAGGGGCGAAAATGAAATGAATGATGATTGTCTTTTCTTCAGCCATTTTGATTTACGACTGCCGACTGTCACTGCCGCTGCCGACTGCCGACTGCCGCTGCTGCCTTTTTGCATGGCCGCTGCCGTCGCATAGTTGAAGGCGTCGCCCGTCAACTGTCAGTTGTTGTTGTTGTTGCTGCTCTTGATGGCGTCGGGGCATCATCATCCTCAGCAGGGGGTAAGAAGTGTGGGGAACGGGAATGAATGCAGACAAACAAAAGGCAACGGTAAACTTACAAAAAGGTAGTTAGTGCGTCTTATCTCTAGGGGCATGTGGCAAGAATCCAGGGAAGGGGAAGGCGGAGAGATGCGAGGCGAGGCTGACTCTTCTGTCTCTCAATTAAAAGCAAGTTGAAAAACGTTACGCTCCGCTGACCCCCTCCCAAACGATGGATGAGAGTTAAATTGCTAATTTGCATTTTATTTAAATAATAATTGGCTTGACTAACTTTTGCAACGAGAAAAAGAAAACAATATATAACAACTAAATGGAAGTGAAAAATCTTGAAAATTCAAAGAGTATTAGTATACTCAGATTTAATTAACTGTAACTCTATACTCGTTTTTTGATTTTCCAAATTCAAATTAATTTGCAGCAAATGGAACAAACCTTATTTAAAAGTTTTGTTTGTTTTGTTTCTTTATAATTTTCAGAGGTAGGAAGACTTTCTATAACGAATCGTGGAAATTGAAATAAAGTGACTAAAAGGCAAACCATGAGAAAGTTATAAATTTATTTGAAAATTATTTTTATTTAGTTCAAGTCTGTATTTTATACTTGAAACGTTGCTGATTAATTCCATATTCGAATCAAGTTTTCAAATATACTAAAATTCTGACTAGACCACTAAAAATCGGACCAGTTTTCCGTTTACCATTTCAAAATCATTTCAAACAAAACACTTAAAATCGACTTTTGCCCTATCCTTAATTTGTGAGTACCTATGTAAGTATGTATGTTTATATATATGAATATCAAAAACTTAAGAAATTGAAAATAACTTCAGCTTAGATAATTTGTATGTAAATTGAAATTTGTAACACGAAAATATAAAATAGCATTTTAAAAAACTTCAGTGGTCCTCATAACATTCCAACTTAATATTATAAAGGATATATTTTTGAAAATAAACAATCGAAAGAGTAATTAAATCAGTCATATTACATTATTTTAATATACATATATCTTGAATATATTCTGAATTCAGTTTATTGCAATCAAAATCGATAATTTTTATCGTATACAAATTTTATTTCAGACGTTTGCAATTCTTGGGAACAAATTTCAATAAGACCAGAAAACTATTAAATAAGTAAAGAAGTTAATAACAAAAAAACTATTGAAAAACGTTTAAAAATTAAAAATAGAATGTACATAATATAAACGGATTCGCTGTGCTCGCCATTAATCATACCAAATAAAAAATGCTAGCAATATCAAAATGGAGATAAAGAACTCAAACAGTTTCAATTGAAACGTCCTTTACCTAAATGACCTTGAAATATTGCTTGCTTATGTTCATATTTTAATATACTAACTATAAAAAAGTAAAGAAGAAAAAATTTAAGCACGTGCTGTTGTGAGGACCAAGAGAAAAACAAAATGCCAAAAGAGTTTATTGTGCCATCAACTAAAAGAGCAAATAAAATTTTATTGCCACTATAAATTTCAGGCAAAAACAGAGCCAAAACGAAATGCTGTGGCAAAGACAGGGCACTGCCAGTCTCTGAGGCAGGGGCGGAGGCAGAGGCAAAGCAGAGGCCAAGGCAGGTTCTTGTAGGATAAGCCCACGCGATTTACGAAAGAGCAGTAAAAGAGGCAAACTAAAGAAGCGGCAGAGAGAAGAAACAATACTGAAGAAGAGACTGAAGAGGTAGAAGGGTGACTGCATTTTTCTCACATTTATCTTTTCCCTCCACTGACTTGTTGTTGTTGTTGTTTGCTGCGTTTTATTGCGATTGGAAATTGAGCTTGTCAACGCGGCTGGCCAGGCAACGCTTGGCTAGTCACTGAAAATATCGATAAGGTAATGGTAGGACCCAAGGGCGGGGGAGAATACTGACCAAGTGGTAGCTAGCAGAAGGTTAAGAGCAGCAGCTGGCTCGGCTTTTTGGCGGCCCTTCGGATAATAATAAAAATGTCAGCCGCTTGACGATTGTCGTCGACGGTTCATAAATAAAACTTTTCAGCATTTGAATTGGAAATTTCCATGGAGTTGAAGGTGGCAAGGTTCGAAAGGAGTGCAATAGGGAGGACCAGAAGAAGAAGCAACATCATGAGAAAGAAGAGGAGGAGGATGAGGAGGAGTTGATTTTGCAATCATGTTTGGCATTTTCTTACATTTAATTGGCGATATTTAGCATTTACTAATGGACATAGGCTCCTGGCTGGCACCTGCCTCAATAAGCTGGCTAACTGACTGAGTGACTGACTGTGCAAAGGAGCTTTAGCCCATTTGGGAATAAATGGACATAAATGGTACATGAACAAACAACAACAACAACAAAAAACTGATAATAAATCTAATTGACACATTTGCACACAGAAGACAGAATATTGCGTTCGAGATGATACTATTCTAGAATACTAGAATAATAGAATACATTATCCAAAGCTAATGCTGAATAAAATCTTTAGGAAGTTCTCATTGGAAAATGTTTCAAACAACTCCATAACGATATCTTTGAAACCACTCACGATATCATCACTAGAATTAAAAACCAAAGTCCTTATTCCACTGAGAGTTGACATGATTCGCAAGAATATGGGCTGCGTGTAAGCGCAATTAAAACTCCACTTCCTCCACTGCATTGCTAATGATCACAATGATCACTGATCACACACACACACACTCATACACTTGCACGCAAAATAATGGCAGCCATTGCTCTGTGTAATTATGCCTAAAAAGTTGACAATCTACACGCACACAACATACATGATTTTTGTTTTGTTCGATCATATCGAACTTATGGATGGATCGATCCATCGATCGATGGCTGGATCGATCAGTGGACAGACGATTGCCTTCCCTGCCGTGATAACACTGCAGGACTTCTGCCATCATCGGCAGCAACATCTCATCCATCTTAACTGTTGCTGTCTGTTTACTGTCCGTCCACACTTCTCTTCAGCAGATGCATGTGTTTGCCATTTCTTGATTGGCAGGGCACAAATGAAATGCAATGTGCCTCGACTATTGGCAATTGATTGGCACAAGAAACGGCAAACGGCAGCAGCAGAAATCAGTAATCAACATGGCCGGTCCAACATTGGGTAATGAGACAAAAAAAAAAAACCTTTCATTACAAGAACACGCATCTCACGCACCTCGCACGCAATATGGTGGAAATGGCATAGCAAAAACTCTAGTTTATCTCCATTTGTTGTCACTGGAGCTACTCTTGTTAAGTGCAAATTTAACTCCCCCGCCATCAATTCCTTCAATCGAATTGAAATATTATTCCACAATTGAATTGTTAAGTGCGTTCCAGTCTCGAGTCTCAGAGCCTCGAGGCAGTTGCGTGTGAAAATTATAATTTCGTGTGCAGTTCGAGCATGCCAAAAGTAAACAGGAACCCGAAAAGTACAAAACAAAAAAAACTAATGTCAGCAATTTGCAAACGCTTGAATATCTCGCAATCAAGTTTGTCGTTTCGTCTCTTTTTAAGTGGTAATTAAATTTTCTGTTTTTTTTTTTATTTTTGCTGTTGTTGTCAAAGGGAAACTTTTAATTCGGTTGTCATAAATGAAGTAGAGGTAATATTAATAGCGTGTTGAAAGTGAAATTCAAATGAATGTAAGAGTCAAAAGGTGCTCACAAGTACAGAAACTAGTAATACTGGATTTAAAATAGCATTTTTACTTGCTTAACCCAATTATTTAAATAATTATCAGTTGGATAATTAATTAGTTGGTTAGGGTCACAATTTGTCTGTCGATTAAAATCTTATGATAGACTTTATATAAAGGAAAGCAAAGAACTGTTGGTTATTGCATCCTAATCGAAAGAGTCTTGGAAAAATGCTTTCCAAGACTAATTTAAAGGCGTAGGGAATCGAATTAGCATCAATTTAACTAACCCTATGATTTTAGTTGATTTTAGTGATATAATCTACCTCATAATATTATATCTATGATCTATTATAAACAATATTATTCTTTTGAAATATAGTTCTTATCAAACAATATTAAACATAATAATTAAACAACCAAATCAAACGAATCATCTAGTTATCTTTGAAACACATTTTTATAAAATTTTTCTAATGAATATTTGGGTAGATTAATTTGTTTGTTTTGCTCACAGAGAAAAATAAGGGATGTTGTTTGTTAGACCTACCGCTCAGCCAAAACACTGTCATATCTTTTGGCAAAGACAACACAATAAAGAAAAAATAGGGAAAAGTGAACCTGCCTATTTCTAATCGAAACGACTACCCACCGAGTTGACAAAAATCAGCAGGAGCTAAAAGGTGAAAGTTGAGTAGATGTTGCATAAGAACCTCAAGAGACCATGAATTGAAACGAATTCAGAAGAATTACGCAAGACTGCGCAAAGACCCTCAGGTGATGTAGGTCCTGAACTTGGTATGCGGTATCCGCTTTCAGTTAGCAGCTACCTGCTAAATGGCTAAGATCAAGGCCATTAAATTAGACAATTTTGTTAGCCAAAAATAGAGCAATTAACCTTGCCTACGTGGCTCAGAAGATCGCACTTTAATTATGTTAGAGGAAGGAGGTCTTTCTTTTTGGGGGGGTTTTTGTATGTCATTAGAAGTCATCACGTAATTGTCATATGGTTCAGTTTAATTAACGACTGCATGGCGGCAATTAAGTAATTATCGAAACAATCTGAATTCGAATTGGGTTTGAAAACTGATGACTTTACGAAATGGAAACGGAAACTTTTTTGCTGTTGGAAATTGTCAACTTCAACTGCTGCTTATATTTACTTATTCAAATCGTTGCCCCTTAACAATTCCCATTCAACTTTGCCGCCTGACACTTTTCTGACAGCAGCCACAAGCAAAAAGGGAATGAAAACAGCAAAAGAATCAGAAGGAAGGCAAAAAAAAAGAGAAAATGAAACTTTTGTTCTATTTTCCACTGAGCAAAATGATGCTATGTAAAAAAAAAACAAAAGGACAAATATATATTCTGCTTACACACATACATACATATATATCTATATTTGTATATGTATATATCCCTTTTTGTCCGTAGGAGAGGGGAGGGAAGTATGAAGGAGAATGTCATGACAGGCTCAGTGACTTTGGGACCCCGAGACCAACTGAATTGCTGACTAACAGCCTGTCGCGAAATATGAGTCCATTTCAGCAAAAGAGATACCGAAAGTATCTCAAAGATACTTGCTTCACAGCAGTGAATACCCTTGATGAATGTCTAACAGTTCTAAAACTATTCTCAAAGTGGAATGAAATGAAGAATCGAAGCAAAACTAACAACTAATAAATCTATTTCCCAACTTTTGCCTAGTTTTTCTTCTATCGATTGGCGTATTTGTTAAGGAAAATCATATGAAAATCATTTATGTATAGTGTGTTTAAAAGTTCTATCCCGAATTGCTAATGTACATAAACGAATAAGACAAAATGATAAAGTGGAAGTCTTGATTTCTACTATTTGCATCGCCTTTTGCCTCCTGTTGCCATTTAGGCAGCTTTCACTGTAGGCAATATATATACAGGATATACTCACTGATTCCTTCTGCTCCACTGTGCGCACGTGCTTAAACACTTTGACATTACTCTTCCTTCCCCCGTTGCCGATGTCGCCCACCCCTCCTGGCCCCAGTTCTCAATCTTTCCCTCCTCCACCCCCGTCATAGCAACAATGCCAGAAAGACTCTTCAGGATGTGACACAAAATGCCGCCATCGTCGTGGCCTGTCATCATTGTCTGCTTTAAAGATTACACAAAATATTTGTAAAAATACAAAACAGAGACAAGCCCAACATCAGCGGCAAGGTGGCTATACAAGGGGGAGGGTGCGAAGCCAGCTGAGGGGCGGAAAGCAGAACACAGTACAACAAGAACCGAATAAAAAAGAATAAAATAAACTCACAGCTTTACAAAAATAACAACTGCGGAGGCAGTAGCAACGAAGAAAACCCCGAAAAAAACAACAACAAAAAAACTGGAGGAGATGGCAAGAAGGAAAATACACACAAACACACACATACAGACATACAAAAATATTTACAAAATATTTTCCACTTCAACGAAATGGAAAACGCGACCGCCCCAGTCGCAAGTTCACCCACCGTCCCCCCTTAGTCTTGCTGTCTCTCTCTCTCTCTCTTTCTGTGCTTGCCACTGAATTGACTTGGCTTTTGTCTTTACCCTAGTCCCCCTTCTCCCTTTTTTGCCTCATCCGATTTACTTCTCGGTTGGATGTCTCTGTGTCTGGCAATGGCTCGTTGGCGTCGGCGCCGCCTGCCAACAAGCGTAAAATGCCTTGGGAGATACAACACCAACAACAACTATTGCGAATGCAACTACAAATAGCAACAACAATGCAAATAAAATGTGCAACTGAACTTGACTGAGAAATCAACTGCAACAAGAATATTTTCCACAAATACAGCAACATTTTTTCTTAACTGCAACTTGAGGAAAGCACAAATCGAAGGAAAGAGAGGGAGACAAATATAGAGAAGGGGAAAATAAGTTTACATTTTAATTGGCAATATAGTTTGAACAAGTTTCTTTTTTAGTTTTTCATTCATTCAATTGACTACTGTGTTCTCTCTTTCAAAACAAGACCGACCCAGAAAAGTGAAAATATAAGAACAACAACAAGAAATATGAGCAATTAAAGGAAAGCTGGAAAAATCATGAGAAATAGCTAAACCAATTTAATTTAAACATTTTGTTCCATTTATCTTTCTTCTTGTGATTTATATTAATAATAATTTCTTTGATTCTAACAAAATTGACATAAAGCTAGAAGTTAGATCCATCCATAGATCACCTTTTAGATGGTAAAAACTTAACCATATAAGATTCCTCAGAATCAAATATTTAGTCTTGAAGTTATATACCCATATTAGTTTAAGGTATATTACTAAAATTTTAATACTACTTAAAAACGAATACACCTAATGCTTGAACAATTTAAAGAAATGATTTCAAAAAGAAGAGTAATTTAGTTAGTTTAATTAGTAAACAGTTAGTTTAATCAGTTAAGAAGTCTCATTCACTGACAAATTGAGCACAAATATAACTTCCTTTCTACCACTTAATGTGAAATAAAAAGTCTATTTTGCCCTGTGTGAGATATGGCTAAGCTCCAACTCATCTCTGCACCTCCAGTCATCTGGTTGTCCTTTCTGTTTACTCCCCTGCTGGCTCCTGGTTTCCTCCACTATGATATGATAATTATATGGCGCCACAGAAATGAATGGTAAATGTGAAATTTATATATGCAATTTGCGGTCGCTAAACCTTTAACCCAAAACTCAAACCCGAAAAAAACAAAATACATAAACAGATCTCCCAATGTGGCAGCCAACCAAATACAAACGACAAAAACAAGGCATGTCAATGTTAATTTAGTCAACGCCACAAAAAACAACAACTACAACAACAACAGAAGCAGAAGCAAAAACAAAAAGGCAAACAAATGAAACAATTCCATTGGGCATTGTTAGGTGACTCCAAACTCCCAAACTTCCCGAATAACGAACTCCTCCACTTTGGCTACAAACCAACCCACACCGCGGTTCCATTTCTAGCTTGGATTTCACATGTGCTGCCTATGTCAACTTTCATGAAAATTAGTTGGCAACATGACGAGCTGCCATCATGGAAAATGTCAACCAACAGAAAAGAAAAAAAAAAAAAACAAACTGAAGGCAACACGCCCATTAGAGGCATTTGGGCAAATGGAAAAATGGGTGGATAAAATTTTGTACTAATGCGCAGCTGACACCGACACCAACACCGCGACACCTTGGCCAAAGTAGTTTTCGCTGTTGCGTATAATTCACAGAAAACTGGGAGCTTGGGAACATTGAATCCCAATGGGGATTATACGCACACACACACACAGAAAGTCAGACAGACAGACAGACCGAGGCCTTTTGCCACTCTTTTGGGCCACGTTACACGTGTTGCAAACACCGCAATGAAACCCGCCGAGGGGGTTGGCCAACGCACCAGCTAATTAAATATACCACACACACACAGACTTATTTAGTTTTGCCATTTAGTTTAATTAGTACAAATGGTGGCATCACAAATTTTCAACTAAATTAAATTATATAAATTTTCAAAGAGTAGACAACAAAAACCAAAAAAAAAGATGAAAATTTAATAACTCATTTAAGTCATACTCTTGGGAATTCTTTTTAAACAATGTGGCTAAAATTAATATCTCCAACTAGCGGCAAAAACATCTTAATTTAAATATGAGACAGTTCTAGCTTATATATATTTTCACTAGATCAGAAATAATATCGATTTCAATTGCATTTGTATTTATTTAGTTGGTTTAAGTTTTTTAAGAAAATGTCTTAAAAAATTTTGAAATAATGTTTAGAACTAACTAAAAATGGCATTTAGTAAATCTTATAAATGATCCTTTTCAAGTTTTTCTTTTCGTTGGAAATTTGTTTACCCCTGACAATCAATGACTGTTAAATCGATAAAGACGTTTTAGCTGTTATTTCTGTTTTGCAGGCAGAAACTATTTGGTGGAAAACAATATGTCTGAAATGGCAAGGAAAAAATCTGAGTCAACTAAACTCCCCCTCTCAATTCCCTTTAACACACACTAGATACAGAGATTTTTTTCTCTATGCCTGGCAGGGTCTCAGGGGAGTAGTAGTGAAACAAAAGTCGATTTCTGTTTGGTTGGCGATAAGTTGGTTGGCCATAACCCACGCAACAAGCTAAGACGATGATGAAAAGCCAAAAGCACAGCCCACCCCCTCTCCCAAAAAAGCAAATGATGCCACAACGCACTGGCCTCGGGACTCAGGACTGGAGGACTAAAGTGGACTGGGAGAATGCTATTGGCATTGGCATTGATAAGGCTTGTCCAGTTACGAGTTCTCAGGTCGCAGGCTCTTAGTTCTCCCGTGCGGGGCAGCTGCCCATATGGATGGAAAACTAAAAATGGCATTAGACCATCGTAATCGCAGACGCCGGGTGGATATTTTCCTGTTTTTCTTTCTTTTTTTTCCTCCCCCCTCGCCATTCGGTCTCAATCGCTGCCGCTGCTGTTGTTGTTATTTCTTCTCAATTTTCCTAACTAGCGGCGCATGGCTCAAAATGGAAAAACAACCCCGTCCTTGGGGTAAGTTTGATATGTGTTTGGGTGTGAGTGTGTGAGTGTGTGTGGTTGTGGGGTTGATTCCATTCGCTTCTTGCCAAGTGCGTGGCAAAAAAGTTTCAGGTCTGAAGCAAGTTTTACTATTCAAAAGGGAGGCTAACAATTTTCTTGCTTACGCTCGCATTTCATTTTTCATGTTGTTTTTCTCCAGGCTTTTTCCGGTTTTAGGCTTATGGCATTCGGCTTGAATTCTTACCTGTAAATAAAAAAAAACGAAAACAGTTTTAAATTAGTCAAATGTTGAAAATGTATTTAAGTGAAAAACCTATTGGTGTTTTTTAAATATTATAATCGTCGTTCAGGTTTCTTAAATATATTTAAAGGAATGTTTGAAACAAAATTATACTTTTGTCTGGTATAGCTAATCTTGTCCAAATTCTTTAGATTTCAATTTTAAACTTAATCATAATAAGTCATACCCATATTTATTCATAAGACAAAACGCAATTTTTCCCTTGGCTTTGTTGAAATTTGAGATTTTATCATTCTTTCTTTCATTATTTCCCGTCCAATTTAAAACTATTTTTCAGACAATTTATTTAATTTGAAGACAATTTGCCTAATCCTCAATCCAATGTCGAAAATATTCCAGGCCAAAAGAGTTGAAAAAATAACGAGGAGAGAGAAGACGGAGACATTTGCGGTTTAAAGAAAAGTTGAAAGCGGAGCAACTTTTGTGACGACAACTTTACAATGTGTTGCAAACAAAGGAAGTCAGGACGCCAGGAGGGGAGTGCGGCGATAGAACGGGTAGATCGGGGCAAAAAACATGAATAAAATTTGCGTAAAAGTGGACAACAAGCAAATGTGCAACAAAAGACGGCAAAAGAGAAGCTGAAGGCATTTGTGAAGAAACACCAAGAGACAGGGAAAACCAGAGAGACTCTGTTATTGGATGCAAAGCTTAATAAAATAATGCGACAGAAGGAACGACAATCTTGATGACGACGAAGAGGATGATGAAGAGAATGAATGAAGAGGCTGATGATTGTGAGTGTGAGCGAATGAACGATGGCAAGTGAGTTCGACTCTGAGTGGTGCTGAATGTTGTGTGGCGCGAAGTGAATTAATGGCTTAATTGAAAAATTTGTTCTCACCAAGAGAATTACGAGTATTATATGTACTTGGATATAACATACATATATGCATATATATTCTTTATGGACAAATTGAGCGATCTCTGTAGAAAGTACAGTCGTGATGGCGTTTGCCATTTAATTTACAGTTTTCTGATTTTTGTGTGTTTTATTCTTCTCTTTGTAAATAAACAAAATCAGTTTAAGCTCATTTTTATTTGCAAAACTGGTTTTACCTGTCGCTCAGTCCATCTCCTTTTCTCTTCTCCTGGTGACCATCGTCGTCGTCGTTGGGCTTTAATCAATTTCATATCAATTTGTAAATTTGCAATAATTACGATAATTAGCTCAGACTTCGAAGTGAAGCAACTTCCCAGCCCAGCATCCAGATCTGGTCAGTTCTGATGGCGGAGCTGGTCTGCAGCCAAAATGCATTCAAAGAATGCCACAAGGTGATAATGAGATTTCATTTCAAGAAAAGAGCGAGGAAAAAAAACAACAGTCACATTGCTTCTTTTGGGCATGAAGAAATCTCTGCATGAATATTTCATTTCAATTTACACTTTTGCCTTGGCCTTTTGCTTGAGTTGTGTTTTTTCTCTCTTTTTTTTTTTCTTTGGCTGCTTTCTTGGCAAGGATCTGGCCAACTAATTAAGTAATTTTTGCTCCTCCTTCAGGCCTCGTTCTGTTGCCTTCTTGTTTGACTTGCTTGTTTGCTGCTTATATTTATGGTCATTCAATTAACACTTTGCTGGTTCCTGTTAAATTGCTGGAATTGAGGAATTCCGGCCTTTACTATGGCCTGCAATTGACTTTTTTCTTAATTGGCTTTTCTTAACAATTGATTAAATGAACCTCAAAAACCAATTGAGCAATTGCTTATCGAGCAATCGACTGCGAAATTGCATTCAATCTTTTCCATATAGTTAATTAGGGCAACTGAAAATAGTTTAAGTTAATCGAAGTTGATATTCTTTTATAGTTTTGCTTCGTAAATAATAGATATAATATTCGAATCGAAACTATATTTCAAAGAAGTTTTTCAAGTTTTTTTAATGGGTATCGCCAACGCAAAACTGAAATGAAAATATAAGTACTTCTTTTTGTTTATATTATGCAAAGTTATTGATAAAACGATATCGAATAGCGATAAGTACATAAATAAAAAGCATTCAATACCCAACTGGGTATATACATAAATGTGGAACATTTAGTAACAAATATATTTTTCGCCTTCGTATGACTGATTAAAGTAGAGCACTTTCAGTGTCTGAATAGTTCCACTTGGTGCCCTGTTACCTACTTATACAAACTTAGGTACATATACATACATATATGTACATACATACATATATAGATATAATATCATTTCATAACGTATCGGACCACCGACAGTTACTAATTTTCAACACCTTCGCATTTTGTATGTGTATGTGTGTTTTTTCCTTTCTGCTGTTTTTTTTGTGTTATTTTTAGAGCCTCCGCAACGGGGGTTGTCGGTCGGTCGTCTCTCGGTTGCCGTTTGTGTTCATGCAAATGGCAGACTTTTCACCTGCTTCCTTTGCTTCGACTTTGGAAAAATTGAGCATGTGTGCGTATATGTGTGTGTGTGATGGTGTTGTTGGTGGAAATTGCATGTTATTAGCCGAGCATACACGATCCCATCCATTGATAAGAAAACCATATTTTATTTTTTATACAAATTTTGCGCGCTTAGACACTTTGTTTGCCAATCCAAAACCAAAAAGCTAGAAAAAAACCAAACCTAACCGTACCACAGCCCGGACCCAGACCCGAAACAGACCCTGGGTTTAGTGTCGCAGCATAATAAGAAGACATTACACCAACAACAGTGGCAACAGCAACAGCAACAACAGGGGCAAACTTTTTGCCTTTGCGTGTCAGCATGCAATTTCAATGTAACCAACGAACACACACACACACACAGAAAAAACAAAAACCAAATTACAAAATTATACTCGTCTATAAAGAATTTGTGCATACGTTTTTCCAATAGCAACTAAATAATAATATGCAGTGTGGTTACATTAAATAAAACATAAAATATATATCAAAAGGTCAAATTTGCATTTTTGAATACCAAAACAAAAAATAAGAAGCAAAGTGATAAATTCACGAATATTTTTAAAGAAGAAATATCTCCAGATATGTTTATTAAAACAAATTGAATTAAATGTGTTAATGCCAAATTAAAGAATTTTGTAAATACAATTTTGATTTTAAGAAAATGATAATAATAATTAAGATGTTCCTGTTTCATTTGAAGCTTTTTTTACCACTGTTCTGACAGAGGCAAGCAAATATTACGTATACGCTACGTTCACAACATTCGAGTTACGTTTTTATTTTGTAAACAAATAAAGAGAGAGAAGAGAAAAAGGGTGGGAAAAGGCAAATGCAAAATGGTTAGAAGGTATATGGGTGTTAGACTCGCCTGATTTCAACGATGTGTGGAAACTTTATGCGTATCCTAACCAGGCGTAAAACTTTTCTGTTTGTTTATCATTAAGACATTTTACATTTTACACGGGCATTTGCCTTCATAATCTCCTCCATGCTTATATCTCTCTCGCTTGCTCTCATCTCCCTGCCTGTGTGTGTGTGTACAGGATATTGGCGTCGCCTGTCGCCGTTGGCTGTTTGTTCAAAGGATTACCAGACGAGACCACAACCAACTGCAACTGCTACTCCCAATTCCAACTCTTTTACCCAAGCTCGCTGACTTCATGTGTGGCTTGTCCTGGCCACACACACACAAACACCCAAACACAAATAAATATTTACATATATTTATATAGCTACCAATCTTTCTTCTTCTTTTCGTTAATTACAATAATTTTTCTAATGTTGTTGGCTACTATTTGGCATAAATTTGTAATGTCATGTGACCGATAAAGATCTCGAAACATGACAACTTCCAGGAGCCAAGCTCCATGGACACGAACATGGGAAAACTATATATATAAAAAAAGAGAGCTCGATGGAGAAAGAGATAGAGGGAGAGAGTTGGAAAATGTAGCCAGAGAAAAACGTGTGCAGCGATTACAATCAATGAGTCTCGACCTGGTTGTCAATCACAGAGACTCATTTACAGAAATACACTGTAAAGAATAAGTCCCAAAGGAAAATGCTTCTTGAGTTTTCATTTACCTTGTCAATATTGTCAAATCACACCAAATCGTTGAGATTTGTAAGAAAGGGCTCTGTATTTACAATAGGAAAATCCTTTAACGAAACCAGAAAAGCACGTTCAATTCGTCAAAATTTCCTCAGTGTATTGCCTCTTTGTGGCATAGGCGTGTACGTAGTTTAAAATGCGCAATAGATATGCCGGCAGAAGCTCTATGAGACGAGTCTCCATCTCCGAATCTACATTGTCATTACCATCGTCGTGGTCGCTGCCGCTGCCGTCGCCATCTTCATCTCCATTGCCTTTGAATCAACGACCGCCCGAAAGTGTTGGCTATGTGCGCCGCCGGTGGCATTTAACCGCTGTAAATGAGTTTATCTGTCGCAATCAGCAATTTTCGGTATCCGCTTTTGCCGCAAGTACGCGCAGCGCATGTGCAACTGAATGTTAATTAATTGAAATGTACTCTCGAGCAAACTGAAGACGACAGCGCCAGTCGAACAGCAACAACAACAGCAGCAACAGAACACTGAATACAGCAAACGGCAACAACAGCCGCAACAATGCAGGTCGTGTAGCCCCCACTCCGATCTACTCCCCGCCTTGGAGCTCTCCCTATTAACAATCTGAGATCATTTTGTGGCGATAAGCAAATTGCAGGCGCTGCAGTTCAAAGGAAAACCGCAATTATGCGACACTAAGCGAAAAATAAAACACAGAAAACCAGAATGAAACACAAAAAGTCTTGATCGATGTTTACAAAATGGCTCCCGATTGGCAAAATACAGCACAATGCTCCATTTTTAAGGATAGGTTAAGACCTTTTAAAATGGGAGTCCAAAAAACCAGACGAACCTGAAAGAAATCGTGAAAAATTGTGGGAAAATCAAAGATGCTTCCTTTATTCAAATCTTATAAAAAACCATCCTCAATACTTCAGATATTTACAAGTCATTTCGATAAATCTTTTGCTTAAAATGATTAAAATTGAATTGGTAAGAGAACTTTTATAATTGATATTTTTGCTTTGCTGTCAAAGTTAATTATAGAACAGGGACTTACTCCTTGTGAATGATAATATGGAATGTCAAAGCGTATTTAGTTGGTCTTAATGGTATTTTTAACCAATTGTTAAGCTAATGCAAGAACACAATGTAAAACTAGGAAAATAAAATGAGCCAACAATAGGCAACAACAAGCACATGTGAGAGAGGGTAGCCCACATAGCCAAGTTAATGATGACACGCGCCCAAACTAGACACTACCAAAACGGAGGAAGAGTTTACAAAGCGAGAGAGGGAGAGATGGAGAGTGAGTGAAGATACCAAAAACAAATTAACATACAAGGCAGAGACACAGGCCAGGCCAGAAAAGGCCAAAAGAGGCAACGGCACAGGGACAGGAATATGGAATGGAGTCGACTGGCGTTAACCGCCAACGCAACAACAGCAGCAGGCCAAGTGGATGTGGTTAACACACACACACACACAGACTCGCAGTGTGTCGTTTTGTATCCACGTTCAGCGGATGACTGCCTCGTTGTATGTACGGACCCCGAGGTGCACTATTGTAAACTCGCCTTATTTGTACCGACAACAACTGCAGTTGGAGGCAGACAACAGCTTACCAGGGATTAAGTCAATTGCACTCGAATGTCAAGCCAAAATGCCGGCAACAAGTTGCCAACGTTGCAGCAGCAACCAGCCAATAACTTAATTAGCCAACAGACCAACGCAGTGATGTCGTTTCGCTGCACTTTCAGTTGCATTTATATATTAGTGGCTGAAAATCATTTAAAACGGGAAAAAAAGAAAACATAAATAAACATATCAACAAATTACTCACTCATATGTACATAGCACATTTTGTGATGTGAGCAAACAATTCTTTTGCCGCCGAAACAAACAAATCTCACATTTTGCACAGACACTTATATATAGAAACATATATATGTATATATATATGGAACAATCTGTGGCTATCATATCAACGTTCACCCTCCCTCCCTTACCAGAACATCAAGGCTGTAAAACATACAAAAAAATAATACAGTTGGACGAAACTAAACCAGGCTCACAACCTCCAACAGCGGCGACTGGTGCTGGATATTTTCTCTGAGTATACTGAGCTCTGTGTATACTTTGCAACCCAGTCAGAGTCAGAGTCAGACAGCCGCTTTTTGTTGTTGCCGTTGTCTATCGGTTTCATAAGTTCTATGAATAAATTTCCATAAATGTGTTGATTTTTTTCCCCCCATTTTTTACTCGACGTTGTCATCGTCTGCTATGAGGGGCTCTCAGGCCGCAGCTCTACAGCTGGTTCTGCTTGTAGTTTTGCAAAAAAAAAACGCTGCTGAGGTGAAAACTTCAAAATACACTGGAAAAAAATACCACAAATCCACGGGATCTAATGAAAAAGGAACTGAAGCTACAAATACTCTAGGTTTAACTATTTATACAGCCATCTTTGAAAGCCGAGACATTGATGCAGGCAAGAAACATATGATATATCTTACGATTTAAATAGGGCATAAAATGCCAGTGTACATACTCATGTCGGATGCAACTACTGGCAAAATGCAATGCAGAAAACAATTTTCAATATAAGCATCAAGTGACTAAACGTTGTAGTTGTTGTTGCTGCTGCTGCTGGCGTTGTTGTTGCTGAGTTGCGCGTGTGTTGGAAGCGACAGTTTGACTGACATTTTTCTAGCATATCGTTTACATATTCGTTAGATTTTCCAACGTGCTCTCCAAGTCCAAGCTGCAGTTTGCTTGTTCAACATGCTGTTTTGTATTGAAAAACAGGCAAACACACTCACACACATTCACATACACTCGACGCACTGAGCTTTATAGGTAGTGGAAAAGGGATAGATAGCACAGAAGACAAAAAGAGACAGACAAGCTGGCAGGCTGGCAGGGAATTGTGTGTGCATTGTGTCCAGGAGGCAAGGAGTTTGGTGTTGCTGTGGGTGGATGTCATCTACTCCACTCTTGCTTCTACTCCTGTCACTTGCAGTTTATGCTGTCCTATTAAAAATTAATTCCAAACTCCAAACTCCTATCATGAACACAGACAAATACACACACAGCAGTCATTGAACTAATTGCTTTATAATGAAGCTGTCATTGTCACCTGTCGCCGTGATAATCTCTCCCTTTCTCTCTCTAATATGCAATGTTGCACTTGAAATCAACTCTTTTTCTTGACCAAGATTTAGCATTAATTCATGATCTGCGAATTGAGCGGAGAGTGTGATAAGCCATCGCTAGCCATTAATATGGAAGACAGGCGACATCGTTGTCGTTGTTGTCGTCGATCGTAGCCGGGCGATCGCCAGTCATCAATCGGGCATTAATTTTCAACGATAGAAATGTCACAGTGCTTAATCAACAAAGCTTGGGAACATTTTTATTTGGTTTTCTGTTTTTTTTTTTTTCTCTTGCTCTGGCCCAGATCTGAACAACTAACTAGTTCCCATTGATTTGCAAAAAATAAAAGAAGAGAAACACACACTCACACACATCTGTGAGTCATTAATTTCATAAAATGCGAACTTCAAAGATACAAAAACAGATTAAAACTAAAGCTGAGGCTGATGCAAATTAATTTAAACAGGAAGCGGGGACTTAAATAAATTTATAATATTTATAGGGTGTCTATACAGAGAAAGACTTGGTGAAGTATCGTTCTATAATATGCTGAGCCCAAAATAAAATTATAGTTATAGTGAACAAAAGCAGTATAGAATTTCTGTATTGGTTTAATCAAACATTATTTGAATAACGGATATCGTTTTCCAATCGTGACCTTTTTTAAATACTTTCCGTCTAAGAATTGTCTATAAACTAAACTTGCAGATGTCAAATGCTTTTGATGGTAATGTGGATAACTTTTTAAAAGTGGGGAAAAGTAAAATTTTGTATAAATTATGTATGTAAGTTTGAAAAGTTCCCATTTGAAGATTTTGAAGACCATAAATGTTCTTTGCAAATTTCAATATGAGACCGATTTAGTCTCTGCTTAACAATTTCTACTGATTACATGTAAAAATACATTTTTATTTCCAATTTAATTGGTAATAAACTGCAGTGCGGATTGTTAGTTGAATGCGGTTAAAGTGAATTAGCATAAAAGCGTGTCAAAATGCATAACGAGATGTTGTCGTTCGATGTGAAATGAAGTGAAATGAGAATCCATGAGTTGTGCTATGGCTAGTTGCAATTTAATTAGATCATTAAGCCAGCTCATAAATCTCTTTTCCAATTTACAATTTTACAAAGCAAATTAGCCTGATAATCGCGAATTGCAAACCGCGCGCGGGTTAAACATTTAAGCGGTTCAATAATCAAACAAGTTGTTCTTAAAATAAAACAGCAACAGCAACAAAATGACACAAATGAAAATCATAAAATGCAAAACTGCTTTTAATTGAGCGAGAAAGAGCTGGAGATAGACAGATAGAGGGAGATGAAGAGAGACATATGAAATAATTAGCGCATCTCCATGGAAGCGATTTATATGTTGATGGCAAGATAAGAGAACAACTGCAGTGCACACTGGGGCACATGCACATGCATATATACATATATACGAACCTGCTTCTCTCTCTTTTTCTCTCTGTGGCATTCTCTTCCACTATAGCTGTCTCTATATTTCTCTCTCTCTCGCTGCGTGTGTTTGTTCATAAATCATTTTTTGCTTTTTTTTTTAAACTTTTTCCTTTTGTTGAATCTATTGAGTGAGTGTCCATGGCATATGAATATGTTTACTCTGAGAGTGTCTGATTGTCCGTCCGTATGTCTGTTCGTCCGTCTGTCCGTCTGTTTGTTTGCCTGTGTGTGGCTTTTGCCGTAATAATGATGTGCCAAGTCAAGTAGTAGTCGAGTATTTATGCAACAATAATAGCAATTAAATAACTATAATTGCGAATAAAACATGAAAATTACAAGCATTTAAATTTATTCGCTTTTTAGCAGCAAACTGCAACTGGTAATTTATGATTTGTTGTAATGATAACTCAATTGTTATACGGATTGAAAATAGATAAACTCATTCTCAAATACGAATACAAAAGAATAATAAACTGTCAAAACAAAAAACACAAGCAAAATTATATCAAAAGTATGTTTAACATTTGATATCAATCAAATCTAACTATTATATAACTGGCTAAGTTGATATTCTTTCAAACTAGCTTTGTTATATTTGAATATGCATATTAGTGCATTGCATTAATATACAAGACATTCGGTTCTTGTAAGTTCTAACAGCTCAATTTACTCGTTTGTTCGAAAGAATTTGATATGCGAATAGATAATTTGATAACGAATAGATTTACGTCTCTAATTTGTGAGTTGATTGCTTATCAAAATCCAAAAAACGAGTGACTCTAAAAACCAAGATGTGCTTGGTATTAACTTATTGTTCTTATTGTTTTATTTAGTTATTTATTCAAAAAAGGAGCAAAAACTAACTGTAATTGTAACTAATTGTAATTATATATCGAAATAGTTCAAACAATCTTATTTTCCCTTTTATTTTCCCATCAAATAACTTAACATTATTTCAATGATCTTTAAAAACTAAAAACTGTTTCCTAAAAATTTTAAAAAAAATTTTTTATTATATTAATAAAAATAATTAATTTTATTATTTAAAAAAAAAAAAAAAAAAATAAATATTTTTTTTTTTAAAAAAAAAAAAAAAAAAATTTGGCTAACTATCAATTTTTTTTTTAATTTTGGTTTTCTTTAAAGCTTTAAGAAACGTTAAGGACAATAAATCGAAACATTGTTGTCCATTGTTTCTAATAATTTTTGAATTCTGATTTTGGGTTTGGTAGAGTTTGTTAGATTCTTTTAAAGACAGCCCAAAACGCGATAACTTTTCTTCTTTTCCAATATTTTCAAACGATAATTCGAAATGTTTAAGAAGAAAAATGTTTTTAATCATTTAGCTATTTTGGTTTCTTGAAATATTTACCTTAGTTCAGTGATTGTTATTCGTGTCTTTTATCGATATAATTCTTGTTGTCTTCCGTATAAAATTGGTGCCCAAAATATATATATGTACTATAATAAATTTATATATATATGTATTTATATATGATGTGTGGTTGGTTGTGTTGGTGTATGTGCCTCGATGTATATATATACTATATATGTATATATGTATTTGCCGTTGTGAACTTTGCTGCTTAGTTTTAGACGTAGAATACTTTCACTATAAACATATAGTTATATATAGAGATATATGTATTTATATTTATATATGTAAATTCCACGACGCGTATGTCTTAATTATTATTATTATTTAATATCACAATATTTTCTTCTTTTTAAAACGTAGACGTTTATTTCTTTTTTACACTTATTTATAAATTTTAAAATATTTACATACAAATCGACAAATCACAATTTTTCCGCTTATTCCGAAATCAAATCAAATGAGGCAACTTGTATTGTTTATTATAAGTATTAATATTATTATTGTAAAGTTTTTCACTGATGAATTTTTTGTATTTTTTGAAATTTTGCAAACGATACAAAAGCAAAATTAAAAAAACTCTCAACTTGACAACGATGGCGACAATTAGAACGATAAACGAAAGGACGAGAAGATGCAAACGCAAATAATTTCGATGTTGACGGGATGATTTGCGTTTTCTACCCATAAACACAATATAAATATTGTTCCAATATTCCAGGTTGAAATCAATTTGTTGTACCGTGTTACTGTTTGTGTGATTGTTTTTGTTTGTTTTAATGATTTCGTTTCTGAGTTTGCTTTTTCAATTTTGAGGGTTATCAGCACACAATATGCGTGGTGGTGATGGGCCACGTCTTATCAGGAAATTGGCAGACAAAACTCGCGCTCAAGTCAATGCCGGTGACATCTCTGAGCCCGCCAGAGAGTTCATATTATTGATAAGCTTGCACAATTCGTTTTTTTTCACAAGAAATTGATTTTTACATTTATACTTCGGATTGGATTCTTGTTCAATTTTGACACCGCGCTGTTGCCATTCAGTAATCAGAGACCATGGCACATTTTCTGCGTATTTTCCATGTCATTTTTGCGCCAAAATTGAAGACACACGCAAGGAGAAAGAATGAGTTAATAAATATTATATTTTTGTTGTTTTGCAATTGCCACACACAATTTAATGTTTTCCTATTTCCCACAAATCGGAAATGTTTACATTTCTGTTTGCTATTTGATGTTCATAAAATTTACGTAAATTTTTGTGTTTGAAATAAATAAACCCGTGATTCGATACGACCATAAAACGGCGCGCACACACGTCTATTTGGCCCGTTAATTCATTCACAACTGCTTAAGCGCTCCTCTGACGCGAGTCGGCAAACCAACTTTATTGCTGGCAACATGTTGCCGCCGAGAGAATGGAAGAGTTGGAGAGAGATGGAGCGAGAGTAGCATGCGGACGTTTGAGACCATGTGTAAGAGCGAGTCAGATACAAAGAAAATGATAAATGGCGGCATTGTTTTTGGGCAACAACCACACACACGCATACGCACAGTGGTTCCAAATACTGCACATTAAAAGCAAAAAGGTGAAAATCAGTTAAAGAAATCTATATTTTTGAGTATTAATATTTTTAACCTATTAAGTAAGACAACCCATGAATTTTAGATGCATATACATATATTAGAAATAGGAATCAGAAGATTTTTTATGAGTGGTAATCAGAAGTGGATCTATATTTTATATCGTTTTGATTTCGAATTGAGCTTATCAAAAAATCAATTTGTTTATATCGTTTTTAGGATAAGTTAACGGTTATTTCTCTGCAGTAAAGAGGTATAAAAAACTTTACCAAAATTGGATGATTATTTTGACTGATTGATTGATTCTTCTTCTGAGTCTTATTTATAAAAGAGACAATGCAAATGTTTATATGATAAACTATTGAGAATTTTCAATTAACCAATTGATTTATGTGGAAACTGTCAACTGCAAGTGAACACTTATTGATTTCCATATAGTCTATGAATTTGCAATACATTTTGCAACCATTGCAAATTCAGCTAAAGGCACTGTAAACATGTTGGAAACATTTGTTGCCAAGGCAACATTATTTGTGCCTAGATGTTGCCAGTAAAATGTTGCGCGCGCTTTTGTTGAAACTTGTTGGTTGAAAGATGTTGTTAAAGTTGAGGAAAAAGTATTTAATTGAATAAAAATATATGTACATATGTATGTATGGTTGGAAAAAAAGTAAATTAAACAACAAATTGAAACGATAAAAAACGATTGATAAAAACCGAACTGAAAAAGTTCACGTAGCGATAAGAATTTTTGTAGCTTTTGTGAGAATAACTGAAACGCAAATAAAATTTAGAAATAATTATTAAAACAAAAAGTTGATATATGTACACGGCTTTTGATTTTGAGCCGATAATTGCTGTCATGAATGTATAATAATATTTTTTTATTAAAGAATTTCTCTTACACCAGGAAACCCTTTTTTTGGTTATTGTTGTTGTTGGTTTTTCGTTCGGTGGGAACAGGCTGAACTTGATTTTGTAAAGCGACAACAACAGCAACAACATAATCACAAAAATTACCGCCATGCATATGAAATACAAATATGCCGCTGCTTTTATACCCTTTCCCTCTTGGTTTACCGATTTTTACCCTTCTTTGCAAAACGCACGCAACAAAACACGAAAATTTTGTTGGTTTTTTTATATGCGGCAAAAGATTTATTGCCTTTTTGGCAGCGCAATTGTTGGCAGTGAGTCTCAGGGACAGAGAGAAGGAGGAAGCGAGAGAAAAATAGTGAAAAAGTTGAGCCACAATTGAAAGTGAAAAGCGTGGAAACGTGGAAGTCATCGAGAGTGTCGTCGGCTTGGTTGGTCAGTTGCCGCCGGGGCAAAGGACTCTCCAGTCTCTCCAATTCCTGCTTCGATTCCCAACTCTCTAACTGCGAGTCCTACACCGGCTCCTGCCACTTTTTGTTATGGCTTCATTATGCCAGCAGACCAGCTGGCTGTTGTTGCTTTTTTTCTAAATTTCTGTTTTTTATTTTTTCCTATTCATTTCAATATCCCTTTTGCATATAATTGAAACGCTAATTGCGTGAAGCCATAAATTTTAAAATGTTGCTTTTTATTTGACTAGCACAAAACGAGAGTGAGTGGGGGAGCGATATGTACGCTCCGACATTGATAACTTTATTTAATGCATTTGATATGCAACAAAACAAAGCAACATAAAAAAAGAGAACCAATCAACAGTTGAGAATATAGAATTTTCTTGGACTGGAAAATATGGTCAGAGCTCATATTGATAAGATAGAGACCTAGTAATTTGTTCCATTCAAATTATGAATTATGAGTGAGCTAGAGTCAAAAAATTAGACAGAATTGTTATTAGAAATGAAATAAAAGTTAGAATTCTAGAAACTGAGAAAAATTGTTTTAAAAATTAAATTAGTTCAGACATAAATAGAAATAAGGCGAAGTAATTCAAGTTACTTTCTAAATAACATTAACATATTCATTCCGACAGATATATCGATTTATTTACTTTCTTTTTGATCGGTTTGTATAAAATATATCGTTTATTATAATGAACAAGTGCGATTTTGTTGTCCTGTGTTATTATTTTTATTATGTGTCTGTGTAGTTTATGGTAAATAAAACGATGTAAACTAAACCTAAACATATTATTTAGAGTGTGAAAACTCCAAGGGTTCGAAGAAAACTTTCTCATTTATATACTTAACATTTGCCCCATTTCTAATAGTTTTTCCCAAAGGCATAGAAACATAAATATATTGAGAAAGAAATCTCTTACAATTACTATTTCCCTCCTACCCTCCCTTGAGCCTGTTTTTTTGTTTCTTGCTACTGTTAATTTAATTTATTTCGTCATCTGTTTCGAGCACATTTAACATCCATTAAGCGAACGGCAATTCTCTTGATTGCACAAAGGACACACGCTCTATTCTGCTCTGCTCTGGTTTATCCCCCATCCCTGTACTAATGCATTGTCACCCCCGCATTAGCCACCTACCCCCTCCATCATTAGCCGCAAAATTGAATGGGATAGAATGCATAGGTTACTTTCGAAATGCACACAGAGCATGAGGGAAAAATCAAAAACAATTGAAATTTCAAACTGAGTACCAACAGCAATGGCAAAAGTCCTGACAAAGACGGGAATCAGAAAAACGTTATGTGCAGAACAAAATTAGAACCTCCCGCAAAAAGGCCAACTATAAAACGAGGAACTCCGCTAATGGGCAGCAAACCATCAGCCCATCAACCCACTTTCACAGCCCAGTGAGATCCCAGCGAGTTGACTGGCAAAAGATATTCCAAAACTCCCATATCCGCAAAACATTCCGAATCCGAATCCGCATCGCATCGCATATGAGTATTGAACGACGAAATGAAACGCACATAAATCAAAATGGCTGGACAGCGGCAATGTCAGGAAGAAAAGGAAGGGGAAGGGAGAAGGACGCTCGACGCCGACTCGACGATGACGATGACGATGACGATGACGACGAGACGACGCCGACGCCAATGCCGGGCACGGTTTTTAGACTGACAGGCGGGCTCGAGAGCTCGGGCTAGGTCTCTGACTCTGACTCTCGGGTTTGGGTTCTGGGTTTCTGGGTTTCGGGTTTGAGTTTGAGTTTTTGGGCTCTTTGGTTGCACACGGGAAATGAAACTGAAAAGGGAAAGGAAACGGCGTTTTGCTGTTTTTGCGGGGTAAGGGCTGCGGGATGGCTGATGGCGTTGCTCGTGGTGGTGGTGGTGGTGCTATTACTACTGCTGCTGCTGCTGGTGGTGGTGGTGGTGTCGCATATAAAGAGGAGAGGGCTAGTGCGGGGCATCGGCTGAGTGCGCGCTGCTGAACAAATGAAATGACGACGGGTTGACTGCCTGTCAAAAGAACAAACATGGGCGCACAGCGTCGCCAACAACAGCAGCAGCAGCCGCCATAGGAAATCAAATGAAATGAAATCCACACACACACACACACATGGCAAAACAAAAGCCAAAAAACAAAACCCAAAAAAAAATTATCAACCGAAAAGCGAGACAAGGCCTCGCCAGCCACAAAACAAAAAAGCAAAAACAAAAAAAAAAAACAAAACAACCAAACGAACGAGCCCAGAGTCAGAATCAGCTTCAGAATCACTGGAGATGGAGCAGAAACAGTCTTGTTGTAGGAGTAGGAGAGCAGGATGAGGAGCATGAGTAGGAGACAAACTCAAAGGCAACACACACAAAACAAAAGCTCTCTTCCTTCCCCCCCCATCCGCCCTCCTCATCATCTGATATTCCCTCTCTGGCCACATAAGCAAAAAGGAAACCAAACAGCCCCATCATTGTAATCATCACCAGGCAACCAAAGACCCGGACTCGTCGTCGTATTCGTCCCCCCCTCCACCATCCAATCCTATCTAAAGCCTCGGGGCAGACAACAACTTTCCTGCTCGCCGCCCTTCTGCCCCTTCTCCACCAGACACTCTCCTCTCAGAAATGTGCGGGTGGTTGTTGTTGCTATATGATGAATATGACTTCGTTTTTGGTCACATTTGCGGTTTGCAAAAACTGAATATTTGAATATTAATTAACGCTAATAGAATTGTAAAACAACAAAAAATCAAAAAAAAGACATAACAAAAAACAATAAAAATGGGCAAATGTGGTGATAATGCAACTAAACCCATGGTAAAAAGAGCAAAAATTAAAATGGAAATTTATAAAAAAAGTGATTTGAATAGAACATGCATTACCAACTTAAATTTCTTAGTTCCTGTGCGTTTTTACTGTTTTGTTCAACTAAAGAAACTGATCGAACTATTCTGAAACAACGATTTTATCACTTTTCAATACAAAAACCATTAATAGTCTGATCTATCTTCATTTCGACCAAATTCGATATTAAAGTTTCCAGTCCAGCTAGATGATCGGATCAGTTAAAGTGCATTGTGATTTATGGCCAATCTATATCCTCAACTTCAACATGCTGATTCGCATCACACATATAGCATCATCCATTAAAAAAAAAACACAATATATAGTTATAACTTTTGCGGGATAATATATTGTACTCAAAAAGTAACAATTATCACTCGATGAAGAGACCACAAATGGTATAGAGGGATAATTTATTATATGGCCCTATTTTGAACCTGTAACAACTCACACCTGTCGTCATCTGTTAATGATTTCATTTTTTTCCATGCCACGCCCTCACATACTGCCAACTCTTGGTAGAAGGAAAAGCAAGAGAATGGGGGCGGGGAGAGAAAACGTTACTGAAAAACATCAAGTGGAAATTGAAATGTTTTCCATTGTAACGAATATCAATTTCGACATTTTTTTCGGAGCACACAACAAAAACGAATGAAGGAAAGAAAACAACGTGGGGAGGAGTTGGGGTCAGAGACATCAGGAAAAAGGACACGCAAGGCAACAGAGGGAACGGGCAGGAGAAGCAAATGGACAGGCTCGGCAACATCTCTTGCACCATGGTCCTGCCGTTGTTGTTGTTGCTGTTGCGAGTGAGTGTTGGCAAAACGCACATGTTCCAATCTAAGCGACACAAAAACTGTACATGAAATGATTACAGAGAAGAAACAGAAAAATGAAAGAAAAAAAGAAAAAATTTCAATTTTAGAAACGTGTTCCGGTAGGTTTTTTTAAGTTTTTTTTTTTTTGGTTGTTTTCCTGCTCTTGTTCTGTAACAGTTGCTTTGACTTGTCTTGTGCGATATGCATTTTTGGACACTTTTGTGTGCGTGGTAAGAAAAAAAACAAGATGGAAAACCACCCCCCCGAAAAAATAGAAATAGGGGAAGTGCGAGAGAACAACATGGACTCAAAACTCTGACTATGACTTTGGCTCGGAGTCGTAGTTGTAGTCCGACATGGACATGCTACACGAACAGGGACAATGACGGATGAGTGCCTGTCATTATGGCGGCGAACAGGGGCTGGCAGGGTGTCTAAAATCGAGCTGACGAACTGTCACTCACTCGCTCACTCACTCACTCACTTACTTACAGATAGACAGACAGTTACAGCTAGCGAGAAAGAGAGATTTCGGAAATCTGTGGATGGCCTATACTCGGGCAAAAGGGGGAGGATTGAAAAATCCAAGTAGAGATTGATTACTTAAACAAACACAAAAAGAAAAGAAAATGGTTACCTCAGAAACCAAAATGGAAGCAGATTAATATTCAAAAGAACAAGTTGAAAACAGCGAAAACCGGAAAATGAAAATTTGTTAATTGTTGGCTAAGCTGCTCTTTCTACGCACTCAAGTCGAAAGTGGAAATAGGAAAATGTTTCCATTTTTCTGTGTTGTAGGGTTTGCTTTTTTTTTTGCCTTTTGAGTTGGGTAATTCTTTTGTTTCTTTTTTGGTGGCAGAAAAAAACATGAAGGCGGATACGAAAAAGTTTGAAAAAAAATTATTCATGAATAATTTGGTGCGTTTTTTTTTTTTTGGGCAGGGTTTCGTTTGTGTATGTATTTCTTATACAAAAATATTTAATTGGTTGCGCTTGAGAGATATTTCATTAATGGATGGAGCCCATTCTTCTCATGAGAATTGCTTGGAGAGTATCCAAAAAGAGGCCTTAACAATTAGTTGCCTAGAAGAAGTATTAAGGAGATTATCAAATATCTAAGGAACTGCGTAGATTAAATGAGCGGAAAATACATTCATACATATTGAAGTAATCTCAAAAATGACAAAAATCTTTCAAGTAGAATGAACTCCAAATAATCGTGTCTTCGTATACAAATTTGCTATATGAGAAACTAAGTAAAATTTCGCAAAGGAGATTTGGAAATTCACTTCCATTCAATGAAATTCAATGCAATCTGTCCCATTAATTATATATAACTTTAAAAACACTGTAGATAGTTATCTGATTATGGAGAATGTTTGAATAATAGTCAAACATATTAATTGAATCCAATATTATAAATAGTTATAGTTAGTTTACTTGATGGCTAAAAATAATCATCACACTGTTGTTAGTTTGAACGTTTATTGTACCTGCAACGATAAGAAAATGAAAAACAATGCATTAGTAAAACATTAATGGAAAAATAAAATCAAATCAGGGGACATGAGAAACACTTAAAAATTCGTCACACGCACAAAGGAAATTGAATTACTTTCGCTCATTTCGAATGGGCTCTTGTTATTTTAGCCCTTTCCAGTAATGAAAATATTGAGAGCTAAGGAAATGCCTAGAAAAGAAAACTTTTTACAGACAAAATAAAGGAAAATGGGAGAAATGGCAAACCAACCCTGCAGAAATTGTTTGGTTTTGGTCAAATTTCATTTCGAGTGGGCGTTCGTCCTTCTGCCCTGTCTTGCTGAGTTACACGAGTTACAATATTTTTCAATTAGAAATTATTCTGTTGAAAGTAATTCGATTATTTTCACTCGGAAGGCTGCCAGGGAGCGTATCCGTTGCTAGGACTAGGTCCTTACCCCCACCAGGACCATCTATCGTCGCTGTCGCGCCAAAAAAAAAAAAAAAAACCATAGCACCATAGAATTGTGTAGATAGTCAGGCGAGGGAGTGTGGGGCAAAGAGCATGGAGAAATGTTTGCAAACAGTTTCGATTTCTGGTCAAAAAGGTAGAGGGGAAAAAACATTTTTGTTGAGTTTTCGTTTTCCTTTTTTTCCGTTTCATACTATTTGTTGGTTTTTCTGACTTTTTTTCTAATGAATTATTTGCTCAAATTGAAAAGCTGTTGCTGACAAACTTGTTTATTTGGCTAGCTACGTATTTCCCAAAAGATTAAAGGGCTTAAAAATAAAATAAGAGCAAAAAACAGCAACAATTTATATAAGTCTAACTTTAATTTCAAGTATCTATATAAAACAAAAATCAAATTTAGCCATAATTTATTATTCATTAACATTCAACGAGAGGATATCATATGCTGTCTAATCCCCTCTTTACAAGACATCATCTTATCCACAAACCATCAACATCCCCTTCCCCTTGCCCTTACGAATGCCTTTTGGGAAGGAAAGGCAACATAATCGATTTCCAATCGCCATTCGTTACAAATGTCGCTCGCACTTCATAAAACAAATTTATGAACTCGCCGCCAAGCGCTGCCGATCATTGATCTTGCTCTCTCGACATCTTCATCAGGTGGCTGTCTACTGCCTGGTGATCTGATCTTGGTTAAATTTACAACAAAATGTGTCCCACAATGTCGTATGCCAGCCAACCAACCAGCCAGCCAACATGAGGAACGACTCAGGCAGTTATAACTCAATTGTTGATCCAAATTCCATGCAATTGCTCCCCTGGTTACCCATTGTTCATTGCTGCAGATTGTACGTGTGCCTCTGATTGTGTCGTAGAAAGAAACCAGTGTGCGACGCGTCGTTCAATTGTTGTTAGTGCACTTACTACCAATAGCCAGCGAATCTTGACTCCGTCTTGAGCTGGCTCTTGTCGCTCGGCTAATGAATTTAATGCAACATTTGGCTGGCTTTGCTCTGTGCATTGTTGCGTGGCATTTGTTTTTGCCGTTTGCTTTTGTGCCATTTTTGTCTGACGTTTTTGCGCACGAGTTATGCGTATTTATGATATACGTTTTGTAGGACCGATTCTCCTCCATCCTCAATGTCTCACTGTCTGAGACACTGAGACTGAGTCTGAGTTTCAGTTTGTGTCTGGGTCTGTGCGCATGCACAGGATGTTGGGTATGAAAACAGTTTTTGGTCGTTGGTAACCTGTTGCGTTGTTGTCGGCGTTTTTGCGCCTCTGATTGTTTTTCTCTCTTAAAGGGGGCAGAGACGGGGGCCAACTGGTTCTCCACGCGGTTTCGTTCCTTTTTTTTTGTTGCTTTCTGTTTTTCTTATGACATTTTCTTGTAAGCTACGCACCTACAAGTCAAATTTATCTCGCTTATTGCCAAGATGAAGTTGTTACAGATATTTCGTTGCATTTCGCATCGATTTTGATTTGAGTTGATTTTGATTGTGACAACACCGACAACAACAACAATAATAATAGCCAAGGAAACAAAGTCGAAGACAACGACAACTTTGACATGAAATGACGCAATGTGCAAGGTTGACAATTTTTCCTTTCATATTTGGTAAGCTAAATTGGAGCTAAAAAAATAGAAGGGTGTATTGCACGAATTTTCAATGACTGTTTTGTTAACTTAATTAAATGTATTACTTTATAAATTTTTCAACTATTTTTCCATAGAAAACCTAACCAATATTCTATAAAATTTTAAAAAATTCAGTGATTCTTTCAAAAAACATCTCAAAAATTTAAAATAGGTTTTACGCTATTTTTTTATTTGCTCTGTTTTTATAGACAAATTCACTATTTCTATAATAATTTTTCCTGCGTTTAAATTGTTTTTGAAATAATTATTTTCCTTTCGATAACTGTATATACTAAATACTATAAAAGTTTTCACATTGTAAATTAATCGATGGGTACAGGAAGTCTTATGAAATATTGCCTTTCTAGTCATTTTTGAATATTATGAATAACCAGTCAAAACATCGATGAAAGAAACAGCGAGAGAGAGGGATAAAAGGGCTTTTGCTGACCCAAAAGGCTAATCCAATTTTGTTTTCTTCCCCGAACTCATGCGATCCAGTTCAAATCGATTCATTAAAATTGCCAAAATAGGCACAAAGATTTACCAATGCCAAAAAAATACAACAAAAAAATGAATAACAAAGAACTGACCATCAGCCAAATAAAAACCCATAATCAAATCCCAAACACACTCACACACACACTCGGAAGCACACACACACCAGGGCACAGCTTGTGGTAATTTTGTGGGCGTTTTTACTTATATTAGGTCAGGAGACGTGCCCTGAATGAGATGCGGGATGCGTGTGATGATGGCGGCGGCCAAGGAGAGCTTTAGCTTCAACATGGAGATTGAGCTGAATATTCGTATAGAATATTCTAAGACCATCTAAGTCACAAACAGAAACGTTACGTTCCATGTCCTGTGCGGTGCGTGCGAATGAGTTGAACTGTCCAAACTGGCCCAACTTTCACAGCAAGAGCAACAACAACAGCAACACGAACACGTTGCCTGACACCGTCTCCGATTCCGCATCGCCATCTTGTGGCCCAATATATGCATGAGGCTCACATAAATCAATGTCAACCATAATCATTTAAAATCAATCAAAATACGAACGCTTTGACTGCAGAATTGCCGGGAATTGGTCGAACGTGGCCTGGCTTGGCCTGGCCGGGACTAAACTCGACAGGTTCACCCCTTTATCCCTCCACCCGTTCACCCTCCATGGGTAAGGAACGAGGAGTGAAAGGGAGAGAGAGTTCCTCGTACATGTACATTAGCTGTTCCACCTCCATCACCTCCTTCATCGGCTATCTGCCGTCTATGATCTGGTGGTCAGTCAGTTTCCAGTGTCTGCTGCGTTCTCTGGTCTGGGTCCACCAGTTTTTTTTTTTTTTTTTCAAGCGATTAGCAGTGGCCTCACTCGCTCAAGTTGTCCAAAGCGCCCCCGCCTAAGCCTTTACGCCGTTTCTTTTTTTTTTTTTTGCGTTTTTTTCCCCCGTCAATTTTGTGCAGTTTTGACTCGTGTGTTGTGTGTGTGTCTCAACCTGTCCGAAATGGCCTCGTCGTCTGTTAGATACTCAACATTACCATATCGTTCAATATAAATCTAAAATTCATTCGTAGCCAGTCAGAAAATGCCCTCCATGCGTAACTCTGTCTGGCTTTGGCTCTGTCTCTGTCTCTGCCTTTGACCATGCCATGCGTCATTCCATCATCTATCTAATAGCAACTAGAGGGACAGTGGGTTACCCTTATCCTTTTAGTCGAAAATTTGCATCAGGTCATACTAACAGTGTGCCATTATTGACTGAAGAGTTGAAGAATAGTTTACACTTTTGATGTAGTAGTATCTAATCCTAATGGAAATATGTAAGCTGCTTTTTGTTCAGATTGCTCCACTGCATGTTATGTTGGGAGTTGCAGTTGTTATTTTTTCGCTTTGGCAGGCACCACCGGCGTTGCAATTTTGAAGTTGGTGTGTTCCTCGATAACGGCGGGGGGTATCAATCTGGTCGAGTTTACGACTAGTTACGAGTGGCGGCTACAACTCTGTTGACGATGACGCCATTTGTGGAAGGCCTTTCGTTTCCAGAGCACATTCAAATGAGTTGGGGCGCATATTGTCAGTGGAATTATCAATAGATTTAACCAATTGATTCAAGTAAATGTTTATCGATTATAGAGTGAGGGGGAAATTAAATGCCAGCTGGTGGTCAGAATCTTTTACATTATCTCCAACTTATTTCCATTCACCGCCATTATCTCTCATTCCATCCCCATTGGGCAAAAGGAAAAGCATCTGCCAAACGATGTTCAATGCCTTGGCACCTGTCAGTGTGCGTGTGTGTGCGAGTGTGTGGGTGAATATATATTGTGTGAACGTCTGCATATGTTAATATTTTCCACTATTTTTCGCTTTAATTTCCTTTTGTTTCACTGTGACGAAAGAGAACGGCCACAACGGGAGCAGCAGCAAATGTAAAAGAAGCCGCCGCCAAAGATGGCTTAGAAAATTACAGGTTCGTCGAGGGAGTAACTAACTGGGTGGGTGGTGGTGGCAGTGGTGGTGGCAGTGGTGTTGGAGAAGAACAGGAGAGAGTCTATCCACTAGCAATGTTTCTATGCCACTTTTGTGTATTTGGTATTCATTTTTTTTCTTTGTTTTTTGGGTGTTTTTTGTGCATAATTTAACGCTGAGAAATTCTTTTCCTTTGCTTTGCTTTACTTTGGGACTTTCCCTTCGTTTTGCCTACCTTAATAATAATGGCAATAAATCATAAAAATTGCACCTTTCATTCAAGTCTGGTTCAGAGATTTTGTTCGTATGGTCTTCTTCTCGCCGCAGTCGTCTAATAACAACCTTGCAGGCATTTTTAAGAACCGACTTTTGTCGGTTTGTATATATGTATATGTACATGGCTGTATGTATTTGCTTATATGTGTGTATAATTATATATACATATGTAAAGGCAAGCGCCATTCCTTTTATTTCAAATATTTGAATTTTTGGTCAAACTTTTCGTTTTGAGGTTCGTGTGTGTGTGTGTGTTTGTTGTTGTTCCATTCTTTTGTTGATTTGCGTGTTTTGAATAAATTTTATGCGTTTGTAGTTGACATGACATGTGCGTGCAAACATTTTTCATTTCCATTTTTGTATTTCTCGTTAGCATTTAAAAATATATTCGTAATTAAACAAAAACCAACCAGCCAACAACAACAGCAGCAGCAAAAGAAAAGGAAATATTATGCCACCAATTGAGTTTTATTGTCGTCGTATGTTCTGTTCCTTTCGGTTAGCACTAGTTTTTTTGTGGATAAGGATCATGTTGTTGCTCATTGCACTAATTACAGGACTCATTCATAACTCTCCAACATTGAATTCATGTGTAGGCGAATGCGTGATGGAATTTACTTGGTTTTGGTTGGTCAAATACAATATTTTACGGGGCATACAAACAACAGCAAATAAAAACTACTTTCGGCCCATGGAATTTTGATAGGGAATATATATATGTATATATATATATATGTTGTCAACCAGAGTATTTTCATTTTAAGCTTTAATTTTCATAAAACGAAATGAAATTAAAACATTTTCCTTAATTTCGCCTAATATTGTGGATGAAATTTAAGAAGTAGATTGATACTTTTATATTTATCTAATTTTCAAGGTATTAACCTTATATCTTTTGTTTTCTAATTTAAAAATTGATGAATATATTAAACATTTTTATTATTCGAAAACTCGGTTACGGTTTTTATGTTTATAAGATCTTAGCCAGAGGTCGTTTAGTTTAGTCCAAGAAGTGGGATTTTATTATATATCAAAGGTCTTTAAAGCTGTTCTAAGCCTTTTTTATTTTTCTTAAATATATTTGCCTGATGCCATCACATTTGAAAAGATTTTATTGTCAGTGTCAAACAAACAAAAAGATTTCACTTCTTGTGAATTTTTGCTTTTCAAACTAATCCCCCAAGCCAAATCCATTATTTAAAGAGGTTTCCATAAATTATGCCAAGTAAAGATTTCAAATTATTTGTCCACTGCCAAATGGAATTTGTTTTAAAAACACAAACAACAGAAGTGCTAGAAATTATTTAGCAATAAATGTGCTTTTTAATTATGACAAGACCAAAACAGATACATATACTATGGAAAATGGGGAAAAGTTGACAGTTTTCGATGCTGTCAGAGACGAGAAACATGAAACAGCAAAGAGAAACTGATGTTTATTATTTTAAAGAAGCATTTTTTAAATATATACTAAACATATTTTAAGTGTTTTGCAACATGTTTATGAGACGCAAATGTAGGAGATCTAAAACATACACACACACTCTCTCACACACAGAGACACCCATTCACACAGATGTTTTTGGGTTAAAAATTATTCGTAGGGACAAGGAGCTGGCGTCGATTGATTTATGGTCCCAAATTGAGGAGCTAGTGCCCCGGCACCAACCATTTTGGGATCGGTTCAGTTTCGGTTTTGCTTTTTGGCAGCCAAATTATATGGCTTTTGTTGCATAGGAACCAGTGTATTTATATAGTATGTATATATGTATATATCTAGAGATGTATATATTTTTGTATAAGGGCAACTTCATTTTCATTCAAAAGTTTCGTCTGGCGCCTCTCTGCTCGCAGCTGTAGAGGAAACAGATGGACCTAATTTTTCAATAATTATTAAAAAATTGATTTCAAAGAATACTGAAAATTTATTATAATTTAACAGAGAATAAGGGGCAGGTTTAACTATTTCTGTCGATCAGCTTTAGGCGAGTTATGTCAGCTGTCTTCTATTAAATTTCATTTAATCTTTTGAATTTTCGTTTTTATCCATAAAAAATCTAATCATTTAACCATCGAAACCTTGAAAAATTTTTAACTTTGATGTTGTTACTTTGTGAACTCATTAAATTGAAATTTTTACAGCTTATTTATTATTTCATTCACGTCAACTCGTCGTTGACCCCCCACAAGACCAAAAAAAAATATATATATTGTTAGTTGTTTTCTGTTTTCCTCTTCTTTTCTTTTTTTTTTTGTTTGTCCGCCTTTTTTCTTTTTTGTTGTGTGCTAATTAGTTGAAAATTTTTATTGTAGCTAATTAATTATGTGACACGTTTATCTAGAGAACATATTTTATTTTCGTTTGTTTTAAATTTTTTCGCTGTTCAACTTTGGCACTGACCTACGGAAATGGAAACGGCTATGGAGACGAACCCTACCTCACTTCCGACCTCAACCACGCCCCGTTTTTTTGTGTTTTTTTGGGGCAAGCAGGCAACAATTAAAAGCCAATAAGCAGCCAATTTCATGTAATTCACTTAAACCTCAAACTCAGTTAAGAATCAAATTCAGTTCCAGTTCCGCTCCCTCTCGTTCTTCTCTCTCACTCTTACTCTCGCTGTCTCTATCTCTCCTGTTCCCGTCGACAATACGAAGCCATAAAATGCCGTTTTACTGCCATTTGGGTCTGGGCCTTAGTCTGAGCATGGGCTTTGGGTATGGGCCGCCTCCAGCCAGCTGCGGTCTTTGCGGCCAAATGGCAAAATGATTGCTTTTTATGACCTCATAAAATTAGATACAAATCGTTTTGTCGACATTTATCTTTCGCTATGTTGTGGAGTGTCTTTAGCTTTTCCTTCCACTGACTCTCTCGAAAATAAAAAGTATGCCAAAATATCTGAGTGTGTGTGTGTGTGTGGTGTGTGATGATCCCTTTGGTTAAGTAAATAATTTAACGCCTTTTATGTTTTATGTGGCAATTATGAAGTGCTTAGCCTCTTCTTCTTTGCCCTGATTTGGTTTGGTTTACTCTGAGACTGTGTTTTGGGCTCGTTTTTACGACCCTGATTGGGATGGGTTGATTTTTATTGAGTCATGGCTGGTTAATTGTTACGCCAAAGTGATGAGAGTTTTCGTATAACGATTTAGTATGTCAACAAAGTCAACTTTGAATAACCCAAAACCAAAATTGCTTTAAGATCTATATAAAACTTGAATAATTATATCGAGAAATGGCAACTCGATATGGGCATTTTATGGTTTCTCTGTGTTGGAAGCAATTAACACGCTTTTTGTCTGACAAATTTAACAAGACTAAAAGATTCAGTTTTTTTTTTTAATATCAAAATTCACATTTTTTTTAAATGCCAAAGACTTTAAATTATTTAAATTGTTTAGCCAAATGAGAAAATGTCTTATTTCGTCAGACTTTTCATTTTGAACTTATTTTCCAAGCGAACAACAAAAGAAGTCTCAGTTGAGCCAAACAAAATTTTTAATTAAATTCATTACAAAATTCATTCGCATCGAACAAAAGTTTACTGGAAAATGGTGGAGATTGAAGAGAAGAATGATGATGATGGAGCGGAGAGCGGGGGTAAGCAGCAGGAAAAAATAATAATAAACCGCTGCTTGAATTCGATGCAGACACGGGCGGATATTTTTTGACGTTGCCCAAAGGAGAAGACATGCTGGGCCTTCCCTTCCCTTGCCCGTTCCCCATTTTCAGGGGCTGGCCAGGCCAGAGAGGCGTAAATGGTTTCGAGGCCAAAAATGAACTGGTCAGAGTCGTCGGCTAGAGTGAAGAGAAGGGGACTAAAGAGTGGGGGAAACTCGCAGCTGGGGGGCAACAGCAAAGGCAATATCCTTTTAGGACATGAAAAGGTGGTTGCAATTTTGCAGAGTGCACAAATAAAAACAAAAATTGTGAACTTTAAGCAATTTTTTTGCTTGACTTTTTGTCTCTCTTCTTTTTTTTTTTTGCATATGTATATACATATATGAATGAGAGAAAAATTGAAGAAAATCTTTTGGTAAAAGGTGTCACAACTTTAATTTCCGCAGTAACGCCACAGGACCAACAACAAAACAGCATCAGCAACAACAAAAAAAAAGCAAAAAGAAGGGAAATAAAAGGAAGAAGGAGATGGTAGAAAAGCCATGCATGTTCACTTTGTATGTAAATCATGGTGGAGAGCGTCACCAGCAACACACAGGATACACTGGGATACACAGGAAGAGGATGAAGAATGGCAACTGAAGGAAGGAGGCTGACTGCAGGATGAGGATGCGCCGTAGGTGGTCAACGTGGGGATGCACGTACGTACATACATACATTTATGCCGAGTAACCGAGACCGCAGAGGGCGCCGTAAAAGCTTTTTGTGTCAACGCCATCAACGTTGAAATCAATTCAACCAACCGCCGACTACGACGACTACGACGTCGACGCCGCCGCCAACGAGGACAACGGCTACAACGTCTGCTCCTGGCATTGCAAAAGAGGATGATGATGATGATGACGACGATGGTGATACCCAACTGGTTATGGTTATGGTTGGCAGACTTTTTCATTGTGGGATGAGCAAAGGAACTTTCACCTACGCGTTTGCCTGCACAGCAGGAGCCACCAGTCAGACACCAGCCAACCTCCAGCTAGGTTGGGATGGGTATATGAGGTTCAAGAGATGCCATCAGCAAGTGTCAATAGCAGCAAAACAGCGCAGGGAATTATGAAATATTTTATTAAAAGCGAAGGCAAACGTTGGAGGACAATGGATCAAGGAGAAGGAGTCCATGCTGAAGATTTTACATTGAATGAGACAATCAGAGAAAATGAAACCGCTAACAACGGGAAGAAATTCCTGTTTAACATTCTTATCCATTTTAAATAAAATATTATTGCCTATTAGTCTCTATCTATATATATCAACAACAGCAATTCTATTTGATAGAGTACCTGATTTCGATATATTTCTGTTTTATAATTTGATCGACATGTTTTTATAGATTTCATTAGGGCTAAGGGTTGATTTTTCTCCAGACAAGATTTTGGGGTAGTTTGTAGCAATGGCTTGGGTTTTCGCTAACTTTCAATTCTTCTTAGTTGAATCATCGCTGAAAAATTTCTTTGCCTAATCTACATGTAAATGCTATGAGAATTTGAATAAATTCCTGGACTCAAGTCAAGTTTCATTTGCACAATTTACACAAAATTAAATTCAAACTGTCCTCGTCCTGGCTCTGTCCTCATTTTGCTGTTCTGTGTCTTGCCAGTGTCCTTCCATTCCAAAAGGCAATAAAATGAAAAAATTCCAATGCAACGTTTGAAGTTTATTGGCCATAAATAAGATGGAAAAAAGGGCAGCAAGCGACTCGACAGCGATTGACAATTTGATTAAAAACAACAACCGGCAAAACACCATCAAGGATGCAATTCATTAAAGTGAAAGTGTGGAAAATGAAAATTGAATTTTCTACATGCGAAAACTTTTGCATACCACTCAGGCTGAGTAATTGTTGCTAATGAAAGAGCAGGCCAGGCGATGAGGAGCAGCCCAATGAGGAGGTGAAGGTGGATTTTAAGTGGCTAATTTCGCTTTGAATACCAAACCAAAAAAGGAGAAAAAGAGACACAAACAGTAAAGGTAGTAAGAGCAGGAAAATGAAAGAGTGACAAAGCGAGAGAGAGGGGAGAGTAACGTTGCTGCTGGTGAAAGGGAATGGGTAACAGGATGACAAATGAAATTGCATTCGCTGCACAAAATGCAAATGAAATGCATGTGCAATGGCCATGTGGAGGATGCCACCAGCAGCAGCAGGCAGGAATAGAGCAGGAGCAGAAGCAGGACAATTGAATGCAATGTGCGAATGTGTGAACATGCATATGTATGTCCGTGTGTGTGTGTGCGAACATGAGTGAAATGTCCACCAATGCAAATTGTCCGTCCCATTTCTGTCCTTTGTCTCTTGTCCAATGTCCCCTGTCTTCTGTCTCTTGTCCTGTCCTGTTCTGTTTTACAAATTTTGCATTTATTGCCTGTGACAAAATATGATACGAAAATTAATATTATTGATTAAATAATTGAAATTGGCATTGCTCTGCCACCCACTCCCTCCAGTCTTTGAGTCCCCCTTTTTTGTGGTGCTCCTCATTCCCTTCCATCATGCAATTGTATATATAGACAATAAATTATTATTCTGTTGGACATTTTGTGTGCACATTCTATGAGTTTTGTTTTCTCTGTGTTGACACTTTGACTGGAGGTCGCCTTTTGTCATTCTGCTGAAACATTCAAATTAATTTTAAAAGAAATCCATAACTTTAATGTCCTATAAGGAAATTATAATAAAGGGAGAAGTTTGAATTAAGAGTAACTTAAACATTTATGAAATATCTAGCTGGCTATACTATAATGCAAATTTTACTATTCATTTTCTTTCCATTTCCTTCATTTAAAATTCAATTTTACTCAATAATGATCGTAAAATGCACAGAGTCCTTTGATATGCATCGAAATTCGACCATTACTTATTTCTAAAAAAAATAAGATATTTTCATTTCATGCTCATTTTTCATATTTTCCACACTCTTACATAATTTGCATGGTAATTTCTGTTGATTTTTCCTAAATATGACTACCATATGTATATTTGGCCATTAAATAAAATTGCATAATTTCGAAAAATTCGCCAAAGTCATAAAAATTGATCATTAAGCTAATAACCATGAGAGAGATAAGTAGATACTTAAGGTTTAGATTTTTGACCTTGCTACACTTCGCCAACCACTACACACAGAGAAAGTGGGATTAAGGATAATAAACAAGGATGAAAAGTCATAAAAATTGCCGTATAGGCTTTTCACTTTCCATTTCCTTGACCTTGTCCATTTAGACAATTCGATTGCATAACATTATTCCGACCTATTCGAACAATTGGATTTAGTGTCTAGGTAAAAATACACAACAATTGAGTGTCCTTGCTGTGAAAGTGTAACGAAAACGTAGTCCTTGTACCAATTGCATAAGTTTCTCTTAACTGGACATAAGAAATTGTAACAATGCAACGACTTTCTCTTTTGCATCCTGGGACTAATCCCTTTTTGTGTACTGCTGCACTTTCGCTATTGAATTGAAAAGGAGTTGAGGCCCTTTCTGTTTTTGTTTTGTTTGGAAAACAGGTTCCCGGTAGATTTGCCTGCAGTCCAGGAGGCCAGCAAAATTTGAGAAAAAAACATGAACAAGTAGTACTCACGACGAAGATAGATTGTGTGTGAAGAATCCTTTCAAATGATTTGTTTACCAACACACAGCGAGTTCTACGTTCGTTTCACCATATTTCTTTGCCTTCCTAGCCATCGAGCTGGCTGCTGGTTGCTTGCATTTTCCACGCATTTATCACACAACGCGCGTCTTTCTCTCTCTCTGGGTCTTTGGAGTTGTCTTGGTCCTCCTCATCAGCTGGTTTTTCGGAACATATTTCAATGTTCGTGACTCTCGATTTTTGCCCATTTTTACGTTTTCATCTACCCAAAACAGGGAACCAACGTTCGTGTTGTTTGTCCGTTGTGTCTGTCTTTGGTGTCTGAAACGTTTTTATTTTGTGCGATTTAATTTTTATTATAATGCTCTATGGTCAATCGCACACGGAACGAGAATGAGGTAAACAAGATGATGATGAGCAGGAGAAGGAGGAGGAGCAGGAGGAGTCATCCTCATCGCCATCGCCATCACCTTAGCCTTTGGTTTATCGACAAACACTTTACGTAGCGAAGCCATCACGGAAGAAGACCATTTGGCTGAGAGGTGGCAACAACAACAACAACGTGCATGGCTTAAGATGTCAGAGGCGTTGATTGCTAATTGAGAACATAGGGGGTTAAGTTTTCGTTATGAGCACTCAGACGATTTTGAATGTTATATATCTCTGGAGTTAACTAAACTAATATTTAATATGAACTATTAGGGTTCTCGGGTAACCAAAAAGTTTTAATAACTAAATTGTGAATGTAGATAAATAATTTGTGTAGAATGTTTTCCTCCTATTATTCGTTCGATCCCTTCCTACATTCTTCGCCATCTTTGGGTTAAGCTGGACTTTTATTGATGGCGTTTTTCGCCTTTTTTTGTGTTTTTGGTTTTGGATTGAAAACATGTTTGTCTGCGTTTCACCAGCAAAAACAAACAACTGCTTTAGCCGTTAGCTTTTACTCGGTGCCTTATTTTAAGCTGCAAAAGGTTCAATTTCAATCATTATGCACTCGGGTACCATAGATGCTGCCCGTTGTTCACCTGCCTGTCGCTGCTTATTAAATGATACCAACTCCGGGCAGCTAATCTCACTTGTCACTCGACGAAGCTGTTTGTTTTTGCTCCTCTCCTTCTAAGTGGCATCTGTGGATGGCAAATGCTGGGATCATAGCTCATAATGCTTGCCTCGACTTGGCGGCATTAGCAATCTTCAATTCATTTACATTTTTATTCACGCAGATTAACAGTATCACAGGCATGTCATCATCTTCGACGGCTTGTACTAAGAGCCAGCCAGCTGGCAATGCTCCATCTTCCATTCCAAAAGGCTATTGGAGTTGAAGGTGGGTAAGCAAAAGAAGAAGCAATCGCATCGCCTCTTCCCCATATGTATGTGTATCCTCCTCCTCCTTCGTCCAGGCACTTTGTGCACACGTACGCCAAACTGTTGCAATGTCGCAAATTTTTATCGCACGTCTACAAGAAATTCAACGCGTGCACATTCCGCATTCAGTGCTCAGTGCCCAAACACACACAGCATCAACAAGAAGGCCACGAGAATATATAGTACAAACAGTGGGCAAAAATTCATACCCAAAACCAAAGCCGAAGTGGTTTATTCTTTATCGACGTAATTAAATTTAGAATAGAATTAAAGGTCGAGAAATTGTTCAGTTCTTTACGGGTTTATAAATTCAATTTGGTTAAAGTCAAACCTACTGTCTTCTCTCATCGATATCGGGCCGATTAACAAGAAGGGAAGTAAAGATACAAAGTTTTGAATACAAAACATATATGCGTTTTTGACACGGATTACCAACTTTGACTAACAATATTCTGGAAGTTTTAGCAGATATCTAATGAAATATGTCTGTTATTATTACTAATGTACAATCCCATTCTAAACCACTCTAAGCTCAGTCAGAAGTTTCCGTAAAGATGAATTTTTTTCTTATTTTTCCTTTTTTTGGCGGTTCTCAGCCCAAGGTGACATTTAGGATTTGTCCCTGGGTCTCTTCTGCCACGTTTTGCTTTCAGTCTGTGCGCGTAGATCTGTGTGTCTATTTATTTCGCCATGGACTTGGACTTGCCTGGCGGATTTGGACGTGGAGTTGGAGTTGGGAGATGGAGTTGGCAGACTGCCTTAGCTGCAATTGACTTGCGCTTGTTTGATTGCATTCGAACTCGCACCTTGGAGCTGGAGCAGGAGGAGAAGGAGGATATGGATGCTGGATATTGGAGATGAAGAGTCGCCTGCTTGTGGTTTCGCCTCTGCCCTGGCTTCTCAATTCCCTCAATTCTCTGTGTCTGTGGCATTTCGCAACGAAAAATAAAGATGTTAAACGTTTTGCTGATTCGTGTTTTATGAACTCAATTTCAATTTATAATCTCAGTTGCCACTCAATGGCTTTGGCTGCAGTTTTTCGAGTTTGAGGCGTTTTAGCCTTTTGTGTTATCGCCCAGAAATACTGCTCAATTCTCAATTCTCTGTAGCTCTCTGTGTTGGTTTGTCCGTCTGTCAGTCAGCCAGTCAAACATTCAGTCTATCTGTGGGTTACTTAGTTAGCTGCTGGCTAACTCTTGTTGGTGCATTGTCAAGTCTGCAATTTTAATGTTGACAGAAATCAGATAGAGGTAAAGGCAGCGCGGCCCAAAGGAATGCTGCATGCACATTTAAGGTATTTGACTATATGTTGTCTGTATCTCTTTGTCTCAATCCCCTCCCCAACCCCCTGCAATTGAGCTTACTTGAGTTTAACAAAGTGAGTGAGTAAGCCACTCAGACAAAGAGAGAGAGATGCCATCAAAGCAGCTGTTGGAATAATGTTTGCGTGTTTACCTGCAATGACACCAAGAAGATGAAGAAAAAATTGATTATTTGTACAATTTGTTTAGATGCATAACTATGCAAAATTATATAATTGCAATTTAACATAGAATTATTAGTTATATCTTATTGGAATGACAAAACGACATGTGTTTTCTCTAATCAGATGATTTTTAACGTTTTTAAGAAAACCATTTAAAATCCGGGACACCTTGAAGATATAATTAAGTTTTGAAATATTCTTTCTAAAATTTAATCATTGCTAATTTGTATAACTTGTAAAGCTTTAACCCGAAGGAACATATACATTCTATATTTTTCTAAACCTAAATTTATTACTTTTATAGAACTACATATGACAATATGATAAACGTCGCGTCGTTTAAAGGTTTGGCAATTGCCTTTTCATTATCTAAACTTATTCAGTTTTAAGTAAATATATCGGAATAATCGTCAATAGGAATTGGATGGATATGGATCGATTATATAACCGTTTTTTGCTTGTCTTGACAGTCAATTTTCATAAATCATCAAACTGGTAAAATGTCTTCCAAAATGTTGAGTATAACTAAATTTGTTGAGCCGAAATGCCTAATTCTCTGATCGGACATCTTATTTTCTATATCCCTTCATGGTTCTCATTAAACGTTTATAAAAACGTATAAATATTCTTCTCCTACTTAATGCAATCGTTTTTTATAGAAGATTTAATGAACCATCTATTGGCATTTATTTAACATATTTTTTATAAGTTTCCACACTTTAAAGCTGCAACATCGATATCGAGAGCAGCAAAAAGAAGAGAAGAGAGAACTCAAACTCGACATGCATTTTTATCAGAGGGTAATAATTCATTACACACTTTTTTTTACCAGCCATAGCCTGGTCTGCGTTCCGCCCCTCGTTGTTGGGTTACTTGAACGCCTTTAACCATAAACTGTGGGATGGACGATGCATTTACCGCATTCGACATGACCAGCACGAGGCCCCGTTAAAACCCCATACCCCTCTCCGCACACCACCTTTAACGGCATTGGCAACGGGAACGAGTGTGGCCCAGTCGATTGCGTAAGAAGCAAATGGATAGAGGATCAAGAAGTAACAAAGTGTGTAAAAGAGAGAGGGAAAGGAAGAAGGGGAACAGCTTTTAACTTTACCGGGAAAAGTATTTCTTTTCCCTTTTTATTTTTTCATAGTGATAAGTCAGTTGGTCAGTACGCACCTAGAAAAGAAATTACAAAACAAAAAACCAGCGGATAAGCTAGTTAATCTACTCAATTAACTAATTGCCGCTACAGCTACAGCAAACAAGCAGAAAAAGAAAAACAAGGGACGAAATTTTCTCGTTAAAAAGAGAGATAAGATTTCATGAAAAACCAAGGGGCGAAAAGGAAAAAAAACAGCAGAAAACTGGAACCATAAATCAATGTAACTGTCAACGTCATCTCTGAACCATCAGCAAGAGCGTCAATATTCTCGCCAAAAAAAAAAAGAAATATAAAACGTAGCCCAAGCAACCCTCAAATGTCAGAGTCCCTTCTAGCCACGCCCTTTTGTGCGCCCCCAATCAGAAAATGGGTTAGTTTTTGAGGGTTTCATTTGCGTCAGCAATATATGGAAAATCAACGAAAATTGTTTCAAAATCTCCACACATACACACGCACACACATAAAACATGATTACATACAAGAACTTCCTCCGTCGAATGTGAAACTAGACAGATAGACAGACAGACACTCAGACAGGATATTACTAGCTGCTTGTGGGGAAATTAGATCTAACAAACATCGTCTTAAGTACACACAACTCGTACAGTGAACTCTCACAGTGGCGACTTTAGAGCGGAGTGGGAGACTTTTTGTGTTAGACAAGAGTCAAAAGGTCTCCCCCTGAGATGGGCGCCAAGAAAACGCATACATGCAACTCATAATTGGTTTGACTTTAGGGATGAAATATGATTTTTCACATTTTTAAAGAGCTGTCTACAAAATTCTTTTGAATTTCCTATACACTCATAGAAATTTCCACAATTTTTAATTGAGAAACAACATTATAAAATTTATTTTAAAGAAATAAACTATAGAAATTGTATTAAAAAGTCTTCAAACTAGTTCGAATAAAAGTCTTAAATTAACCAAATACTTCAATTAAAAACAAAAATCTACAAGTTAATTTCTAGGAAATTGCTGTAAAAAAATCACAAATATCTGTTAGCGCCAGTAGCCAAATTCAAAACTCATAAATACTTAGGTATTTGAAGATTATAAGAAGAAGTAAAAATTATTGTATAGAAGGACTCCGCATCTGCATGAATTTAAGAAGAAAGACGGATACGAAAAGTTATAAATTTAAAAAATATACATATTTTTTCAGCCTATTGCATACTTTTTGGGAGCAAATTTGCTGATTTCCGCCCTTGCTTAACAATTGTTTCATAAACCAAACCTAACTCATACTTCAAAGTCTAAAGAATACGTTCATTTCGGCTCTCTAGCTCTCAATACTTTATTGTGGGTAACTTACGACATAAACTAATTAAGGCGTTTGAGATAAGTTAAACCTAGATTGTTGGTAACAAAAATTTGCAATTTAACTTCTTCATTTGCCGTTCAAGGTATTTCAGGTTAAAACAGAACTTATTTTGAGTAACTAATTCTCCATTTCACTACAATCTCTAAACCCACTCCCCAATATTGTTGCTTTTTGCTACAGATCAATTAGAATTTAAACATTTTCGAGGTCTAGCCAAATGAATTCATTTGTTTCGCTGCGATGAATCAGTTGCAATAACAACAAATAAACTTTTTGTGGGCGTGTCGTTCAAAAATCAAAAGAAAAAAAGTTTCATAGGGGGCGTTAGGCGATTTAGCCAGCCAGCACCAGCAACATCAAGACGAGGTGAAGGCAAAAGAAATCCGCTGGCTGCACCTTTTTTTGTGGTTTCTTTTTGATTTTGGTAATGAAACCGGCTTTTTATTGAGAGGGGATTAAGTTGTGAATCGTGAGTTTAGGTAAAGTGCAAAGTGGATGAGCTTCAACGGCGACTCCAACTGAGTCGCGAGGCCTGCGGTGATTAATCCATGAAGTAGAAGATTTTCACCTAAAGATACTTGGCCGAGCAGATGCAGCAGCTGTAGCCATATGAAGGTTGCAGTCATCGTAGCGCTTGTTGTTGTTGCTGTGGTGCTGGAGTTAATGTTGTAGAGCTAAAGTCGAAGCCGGAGTTGGAGTTGGAGTTGCAGTCTGGCGATATTTAACCCATGATTACAATGTTTGTAAATTTTGCTGGGTTTCTGTTGCTTGGAGGCAATTTGTATGCGAATTGTACCTAAATTGAGGTGGGCGGTAGGCGGGGAACAGGTGCTTGTTTCACCCCCCTCTCCATCTCTCGATCTCCCTTGTTCTTTCTATCTCTCTCCTTCCTCTCTGTCGTCTTTCTCTGTGCTTCGATCATGCCTGGTAGTTGAGCAATTTATTATTGCCGCAAATTGATTTTTATCTAGCCTTAATCGATTGTTGTTCTTATGGAGTTAGCCGTTTCTCTGCCTTGCTTTTCCCCCTAAACATTCACCTCCTTCTTTCATTCCCCATTTACCAGCACAGGCTTAAAGAGGAAAATTATTTATGTAAGTTCACACGTTGTTTTACACATAATTTATTAACCGACATTTTCTAGTGCAAAAACGTTGTGAATTTGTGACCTTGGGGGCAATGTGTGTGCCTATGTGTGTGTTAGAAAATTGTCTGTCTAGTTGTTGTTGTTTTTGTTATTGCTGAATGTCTGCCGGGTGTGAAGGTGATTTACAATTGGCAGTATGCCTGTATTCGATTTTGGTGGAAAACCATTGGCAAAAAGATATTTATGACAGTGAAATGAGCGGCAAATTGCTTGCAATTACTGAAAACCAGCGCGTGTTTCGCCTAAAGACCAATCATTTCTCATTGATCGGCTAGAGAAAACACGATTTCAGGTGGAGAGTGGTGCGATCTAATTTGTGATGACTGAAAGCCATTGCAAATGGTTCTGGTTTATTTTTTTAAACTAGATCAAGCTCGAGATGATAGAAAAAACGGAGAGGAAAATAAACTGAATAAGAAAAGACTCTGAATATTTAAGTTGGAGTCAATACGAAATGAAATATTCTATATCAAAATATATTTTACAAGTTTCTAAAGTAGATCAAATATTACTTAAAGCTTAATTATTTAAACGTATATCATTAGAAATTTCCCTTAATATATTTGAACAATAATTTAGTAAAACATCACCTAATAGAAGCTCTACTATTACATACATACTTAGATAATAAACCTAATAGAAATTCGACTACTCGTATTAGGTGATACTTTATTTAGTCATTAATGCATTTATTTTCCATATAGTTATCATTTTTAAAGCATTTAAACGGTTGTTAACATTCTGCATATTAAAATAAATTTTTTTTCATTCTTTGGCTACAAATCGACGCGATTGTTGATTTCAATTCAATGAAAATTGTAACAACTGCCACAAAAAGAAAAAGTAAAAGCCGCAAATGAAACAAAGCCCAGTTGTTGCCCGTATTTTGAATATATAGAGAGGTATACACATATGTATGTACATATATGTATATATATCTGTAGGTATATATGTATATTAATTTGCGAACAATCAAAAATCGACATGTGACACGCGTTTTTTTTAAATTTATGCGCTACGAATTGCATTTGCAATGTTTTTTGCAACCTTTTTTCCTTTTGCTGTTTGTCGTTGCAAATGCAACATCACTGAATGCAAAATAAGAGAGGGAGAGAGAAGACGATGATGATGATGCTGGTTGGTGGCTGTTGCTCTTCTTCCTTGTGGGTTTGTCACAAATAATAATAATCATCATCAACGAGAGGGAAACAGCAGCAACCATGTAACCGACCTGCATCTGTCTGTCTAGCTGTCTGCGGATGTGTGTGCGGATGCGTGTGTGTGCCAATGTGTGTGTGTGTGTGTATCAGACATATCAAAAACAATTCGAGCTCATCAGCATCATAGTCGTTGTCAGGGCCTCCCCTCATTTTGTACTATATGCACGACAATTCCTCCTGTTCTGCCACACACACGCCATAAATCAATGTTCGATTTTTCCAGCAGAAGGGAAATTCGCAAAAACAACAAACCAAGCAAAGACAGAAACAAAAAAACAACAACAACAAAGAGAGAGTGCGAGAGAGAGGAGGGCGCAAAAAAAGCTGCAAACCTACAATTCGAAAGACAGGCAAGGACACAGGACATTATGTTCGCGCCATGTTTTAAAAAAAAAATGTATTTTGCGCTGTTTGTCTCTGATTTTCAATTTTTGTGCGTTTCAGTCAGCTCATGCGTTACACATTTTATTGTTATTTTTGCTGTTGTTGTTGGTGTTCTTGTTCGACTGTAAAAATGCAGTAAATTTTGTTGTTCTTCTCGTTGTTGCCGATGACATGCGGGGCGCCGGTTGTATACCGCAAAAGTAATATATATGTGGGTAGAAATTAAAAAGGAAGAGAAAAAACTGTCACCCACAGAAAAAGACTCGGGAATCAGGTAAGCATTTCATTAAAATGAAACCGATTAAGCATACTAAGACCAAGGAATAAGTCTTATATAGAGCCCAATCTCTGTCTCATAGGCAAATCCAATTTTCTAATCTTCAAATGCTCTTTTCACATCAAAAATTTACATGAGCCTTGGCCAAAAATTGAAAGACAACTCATAGAAAAATCTGACCACATAATTTATCGACTAAGTCCATCAAAAACCACCGACAATAAGCAATTTTTCTTGCAGTTTATCAAACAGTTAAAATTGGAAACAAGTTTCAAGCACAGAATAAAGTAAAGTTCAAAGTTTTGGCTCCTTCAAGTGGCCAGCAGCTGCTACAATTCAACAAAATAATACTTATACAAATAAAAAAGTACACACACACACAAAACTTTTTATAGACTCCTCAAAATATTACCTCTAAATGTCAGAAATCCGTTGAATGTGAAACCCCAAATTTGGTTAAAAATATGTGTATGTATGGTAGAGGCAGAAATCTTTGTGGAAGATCACTCATATATATTTGATTTTTGGGCCCTATTTGGTTATGGGCTATTTGCGATACTTTTTCCGTTTCGTTCTTAGGCGCAGTTTACGTTTCTCCAAAATAATTGTACACAATAATTTCATTTCCGTTATGGCAAACATGTTGTTCCAGACCGATATCGATTTCGTAACCGGCGCGGCTGCCTTTGTTTTCTTTGATCATTTAATAAGCATTTCCATGAGAATATTCGAAATGGATTTTTGTTAATTCTTATGTTGAGCACAATACCGAAAACAGAAAGTCAATGAAAATTATTTTGGATTGAATTTTTGCCGTCGGCAAAACAGAAAACGCCACGCAACGAAAAGTTTTCCCTCGTTTGTTTTATTGTTTTTCTCGACTCGATGCCATGAATTTGCCAACTAAGTATGCCGGAGGCAGCCTTAGGAGCCAGAACACTCCAAATGAATTTATTTTCTTTTCGGCCAGGCCAAAATCAGACCAGACCAGCCAGCCAACATCCGTCTCGTAGTGTAAAAAGTAACAGATGATGCTTTACGAGTGGCCCAAAAAAAAAAAAAAAAAACAAAGACAAGGAAAAACGCTTAGCAGACAACAACAACAAAGTGTAAAAAGAAGAGCATAAATTATTTCCCAATAAGACGACCGTAAAGAGAGATGAGAGAGAGAGATACATATATATATATATATATATGTATACAGGAAGAGTCCCTAGAAATTTAGCTTAAACATAATAAGGACATTTTTGAAAATACCCATAAACTTTGGCCAAATGACTTCATTTTTGGTTAAGACAACACTATACAAGTCGAGTGCCACTATAACTCTTCAATTCGTTGGGGGTTAGAGAGATGAGAAAGAGCGAAAGGCAACATCATTCTCTTAGCGTATTTTCAACATGCGCAGTTTGTTGCCTCCGACGAGCCCCGATGAAGAACATTATGGGTACTTGATGCGAGGGAAGGCTTCGTCATTGATTCCCATTCCAGCTGAGGACCGGCCACAACACACACACAATCAAATCCAAGTATTCAGATGCTGACGGCAACAACAAGTAACTAAGAACAATGGGAGCCAATGGAATGATTTCGATCTTTGCATCTTTCATATAGATAAGAAAAATGCTATTCCGAATTCATGAAATACCTTTCGATATCTCTCCACCATCAGTTTGATATCTTCAAACTTGGTAATGCCAAAGAACCAATTAAATAAATATATGTACATACATATATCGATAAATATAGAAGATGGAACTAGAAAATGGAATAATTTTAATTAAAAGTTGGCCAAGGAAATCTAAAGCTTTTCAATAAACACTAGCCATCCATACATTTCTTTAAGAAGTCGTGGACTTTATATTTGACTAGATTTCGAAACTCTTAAAATATATCAGACCTTTAATACAGGGGCAGTATTCATTATGAGTCTTATATTATGCATAGATGGGTACTTTTAACTCTCTTAATGTAATTAGAAATAAATGATTTAATGAATTTAAAAAAAAAATAATAATCGTTATTTACCGTCCCTGCTTTAATATTAACCAAGCCAAGGTCGATCGATAAAGATTCTAAAAATGTGGGAACAGGCTGATTATTAGAAAAGCTCCCGATCTGCAATTATCATGCGATTTTTAACGCTTGAGCAAGTAGATAACGTTAACTCATTCGAGTCCACTATAATTCGAGTTCAGTCAATCAGTTGGCAACAAATTGAAAGGACTTTTGAAAAACTAAGTATAAAGAGTATATTTTTGAATGTCTTATTTCGGGGATTGAGAAGATTTATATCACATTATTGACGTTTCATATTTCTTTTTTTTTTAAAAAAACCACGGTCAGTTACTGAATTTAAACTTTAAACAAAGTTTTAGCCCACTGTGCCTGCTGTTGGCAACATTCTCATTGTCACCATTCGCCAACATCGTAAGCATTATCATCATCCACATCGTCATAGCCATCGCCATCATTGTGCAGCATGTAAAGCCAGCTAATAAAATTAAAATGCCATATTTCAGCCGTTGATAACAATAAGTGCGCCCAAGTTGCCATCGTCGACTTCGTCTCCGTCTCCGTCTCCGTCTCCAGTTCTCCAGCGTCTACATCGTCTGCAAAGTAGGAAATTATTTTTTGGCACGAACGGCAACGGCCTTGCGGAAAGGAGAGTCCGAAAAAGGACCTGAATGCCGCACAAGGACCCACAGGCAGACTCTCAGAGTCGTAGTCTGTTGATATGAGACAAAAGCAACGCAAAAATACCTGTAGGATAAAAGTTTGATGTTTTTTTTTTGTTTTTTGGAATTTGAAGTTATTGATTTTTGCTTGTGGCGAAATTCTTTCGTCTCCCAAGGAAATTATGAATATTGAAAATGAATTTTCAGAATGGAATGAATATGTGGGGGAGGAGATTTTCCTAATTTGTGATAAACATCGCTTAGACAAGCAGGAAACAGTAAATGATTTATGCTGACTGGATTTTATTGATTCTATATGCATAAGTATATAAAGGTGGTGGTGAAAGAGGGGCCGAAGGGGCAAGGCTAATCTATTAATGTGAATATTTATTCACAAAGACAAAAAAAAACAATTTGGCAGCCCCGAAATAAGTTCGAGGTACATACAGACACAAGGAGAAGAATGAGAAGAAGTGTAATTAAATTAAAATTCCTGTTACATGACAAGCAAGGCAAAAGTGTCGACACAACACACACATACATAGAGTGAGAAACAGGATCCATGTCCTGGCAAGGTGTGTGTGTGTGTGCATCTCTTGAGCTCGTTTTGTGCAAACTAAGACACGTTGTCAGCATTCATGTCACCGAGAAACGGGAAAGAGAATATGCCCGGAACATCCCAGCATCGGCATCGGTTAGGGGCAAAACTGCCTTTTTGAAGTGGCTTTCTGCATTCTAGAAAAGATTTTTCATTAAAATTTTACCCACACTTAATAGTTTTTTCCGGATTTGTTTTGCTAGAAAAGCAAAATTCCTCTCCAAGTTGAAGAGCAGAAGGGAGCAGGAGGCCCAACAAAAAACAAAGAAAATAATTTCGGTTTATATATGTCAAATTTAAGGATTTTAACAAAAGTCAAGTAGATAGGAAAACACAAAATTTTGGCTTACTTTTCATGTTAAGTAAAACTATTTATACCTTGACCCACCCTCCTAAATCAGCTCCTGGTGCTGATCTCTAGACCAAACAATTATTTATGTAAGTGAGATTTATCATATATAATCAAACTTCTTTAACATTTGTATATATATTTCATTCTCGATAGAAATTGGAATAAGGTTAAGGATAAAAATTTAAAGTTTTTTATTGGGCTTACAGCTTAAGTGAAGACTCATGGAAAATATTCTCTTTTTTAATACAAATTTCTTCAAGAGCCTTCAAATATAAATAGTTTCAATTATATATATCAAAAATTATTGCATTGACTTTTGTTAAAAGAATCTGAAGCAGTTTTTCTGTAGGTACCATCTATTTAGGTAACTTTATCTAGCTCGGTTTAAGCCAAAACTAGATTGAGTCAAATTGAGAATCAACTTGCGTAACTTTCATCGACATTTCCTGTGCCTAAAAACTTTACCGCCAATTCGCAGTATGTAGAAACATCAAAACAGATACAACATACATATGTACATGACTACATATGGAAAAAAATCGCGTTCTTGTGGGCTAAATTCCCTTAACGGAGGTTCAACAAAAACACACAAGAAGAGACAACAACAACAACAACAGGAAAGCTCAAAAAAAAAGGCAGAATTCTTTTTTGAGTTGAGTTTTTCATGTATTTTGTTTTTGTGACGAAGAACATTTAAAGAACCTCGGAGACCGCAAAAGAACTTTGACATTTTCCTTTTTGTGATCAACGTCTTCGCCTCGCCCCTCGTCCTCTGCCCCAACCGTCCCTGTCTCTCCTGTCTGTCGCCTGACAAACCCCTCCTAGCCCCTAACCGTTGCTTTCTTGGCTGTCATTGTGTGTGGAACGTTTTCATGTTTTTTGAGCACAAAAGTTTTTGGGATTATTTTTGTGTGTGCGACTTTTTTTGTTTTGGACATGTGAAAAAGTTGACTTTTTGACTTTTTCCATAGAATAACAGAGACCTTTTGTTTTAAGAGAAGTTGGTTTCCGTTTTGTTTTTGGGAATTAGTTTGCTGCTACCCTCTGAACTAGTTTGACCTTCACACCACTAACTATGTTTATCAATTGCAAATACATTTCGATAGTGAGGCATATTTTCACTTCCTCCACTTTTGCCTCTGCTTGATTAACGAAATCGATGAAGGCAAATACTGAGAAAGAGATACAGACAATGAGAGAGTGTGAGAGAGAGCCATGGGGAGAGATATGGGGAATTACAAAAACAATTCTTATGGCACACGCACATAAATCAAAGTCGCAAAACTACAGAAAAAGTGTCAGAGTTTTGCAAATTACTTGGAAGTGGCGCACAGCCATCGTGACGTTGACATCGCCATTTGCTGCCTTTCCGCCTCCACCTCTCCTCGACATATCCTCTCCAATCTTCTAGTATCCTACATATGCACATATGTACATATGTACTACTGTCCTATGATGGCCTTTGGGGAATTGCTTAGCACTCATACACACACACACACTCACTGATACTAGCAGAAAAGCTGAGGCTTAGCTAAGTGGAGCAACATGTGTGGGTGTCTTTCAGTGCCTGAAACAATTGATACATACTGAAAATGTACGAAACTACAGTCTAATGTGGTTATAATGAAATGAAAAGTATACATAAAATACTCAAACAAGATTAAATTACAAATTTGATTACTAATTAATTAAACTTTAAAAGGAATCGAAAACTTTTAACCATTGTCACCTCAGAAAGTTTCAAGACTGTACTTGGAGACATAATTACTTTTATGTTGAAAAGGCAACGTAACCTTTGAAAAGTTTAGAATAGAAAGGGATTTTTTAAGTTTTTCCCCTTGGAATCGAGAGAGAATTACCGCCTCCTGACTAATCAAAAATTATAAAGAAGGAAAACCCCTTTTCATTTATTATTTAAAATTAATAGACCATTTGGGGACCGATCGAGTGGAGTTAATGTTGGATAAGAATAATGGAAATTCAAACTTTTTCGATATGGATATTGACGCTTGCTCTCGAAGCAGAAAATTACGCTAATCAGTCGCTCCACTGGCGAGCCAAAGAATAATATTTACGAATATAAGAAATAAATATAAATCAAATCATGCAGCAACAAACAAATGGAAAAAAGTTGCCAAGTTTTATTTTGGATAATACTCAATGGAAATGTGTGAATGGTGGGGATAAGTGGGGTTCTCTTTCTCTGGTCTACTCTACCCTTGGTAAAGCAACAACAAAATATTTGACATTATTCCAAAGGCCATAAATCACTTCGATATTCGAGGCCCTCATAATTAGAAATTAGTTGTGGAAAAGTTAAAGTTAAACCTCAACTGAGCTAAAGATGGCCATGGAAATGGATGTGGAAGTGGAAATGGGTAGCCAAAGTCATCCACTTTGACAGACTATTATGCGGAGAAAGGTTTCTTTCACTTTTCATGGCCAAGTGGCACCAGCAACGGCAACGGAGGAGGACGACCACGCCAACTACGCCAACGACGACGAAGAGCGAAAGATGTTCTCGCTGCGGAACTGTCATTTCCGTTTTACTTGTAAAATGAACATGGAAGTAGTATTCAAAGGCAAATGTAGAGGCAAGAAGAACAGCTCAACCAGGGAGGTGCGACGGAAACCCTGGTGTAATGGTAGGGAAGGGAATGAGGGGCACAAGGAGCAGCTGACGCTGACTTGTTATATACTAAACTGCTGCAAGACAGGCGGAAGGATGAACCAGAAGCGAGTGCTGCTGCTGGGGCCAGACCAGAGACAGACAGACAAACGGACGGCAGGACAGACGGACAAAACAGACACAAAACGGTGAACCAAGGAGGCGAGAGAGGGGGAGAGAGAGAGAGAGACAACAGGAGGCAGGATGAACGGACAGACTCACGGACGGACAGTTGCGTTTAACGTTTTTCGCAAAAAGTTTCATTCGTTTTCGTTTCTCGTTTTCGTGTATTTTTCGCTCAAGGAAATTGCCGGCGAGTCGGTGTCAGAGTTGGCTGAATACTAAGAAGTGGAGAGGGAGAGTGAAGAGTGGGAAATGGGGGCAACCCAGCCAAGCATTTCACTTCAGTTCCCGCCGCAGCAAGACTCTCTCGCTCACTCTCACTCTGCCTCTGCTCACTCTGAAGGTAACAACGCAAGAAAATGCCAGGCAACAAGACAAGCAGAACTGACGTAAAAAGATTTTTGTGTTGCCTTCATCCCACCCACTGTGCTTACTCCCCTTCCCTTCCCTTGCAATGCCGCTCTGGAGCCCATCTTGGGGGAGTACTTTGAGTTTGACTTGTCGAGGGGTTTGCCATTCCGATTGAGAATCATCATGAAGTGGTATATATTTTTTTGTTTATTTTCAAACTTCACCCCTCGCGCACCCCAACCACTTTCAATAACACAAATATTTTCTTAAATGCTACTTCTAGATATAAAAAGAGAGAAAAAGAGTTTAGAACCCAATTGAAAATTCTATGAAAATGAACGAAAATTGTACGTGCTTGAATGTTGCCAATATTGAAAATGGACTACAATTTGAGAAAAGGATAGATGGATTATGCAGGCAATGAATTCAATGTGAAATCAATATAAATTAAAGAGATATTTTGCCTTTTGAAAAAATTGAAATATGTATATAATTTAAAACATCAAACCTCATTTTAAATCTGGAAGAATTCTTTTTGTCGTTTAAGTTAGTTAAGTTACACCAATTAGCCTTTATTTTAACGTCATTATCCCTAATGAATAGATTATAATATAATAATATATAAGTACATTATAAATCAGAAAAGTATACGCAGAGCCTTTTGTATTTAAGTATATACATAAATCTTAATTGGAATTTATTTTATTTTGATGCATATGAATCAAAAAGTTTTCTTTAAACAAATCTTTTCATTTTAAAGGATAACCCAAAGGTAAATTTTGAATAAAATACTGAAAAAATTCACGTACTTTTTTCTATCCCATTTCACAATTCAGCCCTGACCTTTAACGCTCAATATCTGAATTACTTATACAATTTTTGCACCCTCATTTTGCAGTACATATATAATACTTTTTTCTACCATTTTTTTTTTTTTGTTTTTTAACAAAAATGTTTTTTCTTTTGCGTCACGCTTCCGTAAACATGAAAAGGAAGTGCACGTCAAAGCTTAGACACAAACCACGAAGCGTAAAGGTGCAAGTGAAGCTAAAATAACAACATTCATTGCAATTTGCCACCCGAAACCCCAACAACAATGTGTAATGTAAGTGGAAATGGAAAAACCCAAGCAAACGAACAACAACAATGGATTAAAGGGCATCCCATCTTCATCATCTACTCCGTCTTCTCTCTTGCCGCTCGCCCCCTTATTTATCTCCTTGTATGCAGCAATGCGTGCCAGCGAGAATTTGTTGAACAATTTCGCTAAAAACGTTGAAGAAAATGAAAAGGGAAAACTACTAACTATATAACTTGCTACAGTGCAAGAAAGAGGCAGAGTGAGACTGAGATCGAGAGAGACAGAGAGATAAAAAAATGCTCACAAATTACAAACAATTAAATGGCGAACAAAGTAAGCCAAAAGCCGCAATTATCACATCAAAAAGTTTCAGTAGGGGCAACCAGGAGAGGAAGGAGAGAAGATGAAAGACTTTAATTTATGAACTGCTGCGCTATGTGGTTACTCAGCCGCAGCTAGGCTACTAAACCCCTCCCTCCACCCCCCCATAGTCTTCTTTACCTACTCCAGCATTATTTTCACTTTAGGAGAAATAAAGAAAAACTAGCCAAACAGGTGTCAGGCCATGAACAAGCAAATTTCCCAAAGTCCAACTAAATAGATGGATGCTATTATTAAAGCAAAAATCAACTACTAAATAGAAACTGACTTTATTCTCTCCCTCAAAGCATTGACAACGATCCAATTTCATAATGAAAATTTTGTGTTGCCGCTGTCAGTGCCCCTTCAATTGAATTGGAAAAAGAGCGAAAAAAAATAAATAAAACTTTTGCAACGCAATAAAAAAAAATACAAAAATTTCGCACGTCCAGAAAAGTAATCGATTCGCAGATACCCTATACTTCATTATCTCAACCTCTGACATATTTATTTAGCGATTAATATTGATGAGAATGTTCTGACAATTCGCCAAATTCTGTGACTATATCCAAGTCGAAAATGTACACTGTTTAGGCAGGAATGTGAAATCGAAACGGACAGCTCGACAATTTGAATATACTTTTTCATCCCATTGCTACAGGGTATCGACAATAAGACGATGAAGATACAGAAGTATGGGGCATATACCCATCCCCCACATCCAAGAACAAAATTCAGCTGACAGGCCATCGAGGAGGAAAATGCGGGATGGATAGAAGCCGAAAGCGCGCAAAAGAGACAGATGGGGGGCTTGTTGTTTTATTTTTTGTTGTTCTCTATAGTTGTATCGAGTAAACGAAAAACAAAAACTTTTTTCCACTTGAGTAACTTAAGTGCCAATTCCCCTTCAAAAGAAGCAAACTCAAGACAAAAAAAAAAAAAAATAAAAAAAACAATTTTTTGAAATCAATGAAAATATGTGAAACCGCATCCTAAATGCTCTCTGCTTTTTAGCAGAAGAAATAATGTTTTGGAATTGATTCGGTTTTAATTGGAAATTCAATTTATAAAGTAATCTTTAAGGATTATAGAGGTTTGTTTTATAATGAAGTTAATGATATTTATATATAAAATATGATTCAGAGATACCTGAATAATGATATACTAATTTTTACAGCCCAAGATTTTCGAAAATTATAAATGCCTTTAGCAAGTTGGATTATGGGATAACTTTAACTAAAGATGATTATATGGGAATTATTCTTTTAGGTGGAGAAACACATTCACATTAGACATACGGACATACAAGGATGTCTGAGTATGTAGCAAATTTGAAATGAAAATTTTGAAGTCGTCTACAGTCTGCACAATGTTAAATAGTAAACTAGCCTATCAACAAAACCTACGCAAAACACAATTTTTCTAAGATTTAGATATCCAAAACTGTTTTTTTCAAGTACTTTTTGAAAACTAAACTACCTTTTTACAAAATGTGAATAATTTAAACAATTAAAGTAGATCTTTAACATTTTGAATATATTTTAGAATAGAAAATATAATCAATTAAATCAAATAGAATAGAAATCATTAGTATGAGATACATATATTTGTATCGCACATTCTGCAAATATTTTATGTTCAATATACCTCTGATAAAACATTCAAAACAACCGAATTCATCTAAATAACTGTAATAAAGGCTAACATGAGAATGGGTCAAAAGTCAATAAACCAAAAACTTTGCGTTTTCATTGCTGATTTCACTATCAAAAAAGGTTCACATAGATTGTCTTTAGCAGGCAAACCGTCATGAGATCGAAATAAATAAAAAACAACAGAATAATTGAAAAGTTAACTAACCTAACTTAACGTTTTTTCCAATAATTTTAATCAATTAGGTCAACTTTCAAATGCCGTCGGCTCCTCAAAACGCACAACAAGATTTTAAAGATTAAAAAAATTAAGTCCAAACTTTTGAAAATAAAAAGGAAACCCTTTTACGATTTTCTATTGTATAATATTTTCTAACCAAAGGCTTATTGCTGATTGATTTTAATGGAGAAATTTACATAATGGCCGATCCGTTGCTTAGTCATAAAGCACTTCCATAGGCTTTGAGCACACACAAACAAACACACACACTCAAACTCACTCACACAACTATAGAGGGGAAGGGCGGCCATTGATTTGCCGACGGCAATCGAAAGGAGGAAAAAGGAAAGAAAGAACAAAAACAAAAACGCAAGCGTCAGATGACTTTGAGTGGCGAATGCCAAATGCTCATCATCATCCACCAACGAACATCTGGAATTGGTCCTTGGTGCGACCACCACATGGCGGCGGCGGCAACCATCACCGAAAGAGAACACGAGAACGAGAGAGAGACAGAGTGGGAGAGACTCATAACTGGAAACAGCTGCGCAAAGAGAGAGATAGAGAGAGAGCTATTTAAGAGAGTTTTCTCTTTCCTTTACTCAACTCTTGACTCTCTTAATCCTGCATTAACGTGTCAATTATCTCTCTTTATTGATTCTATATATCAAGCTATCTCTTTCTGACACAGCTGCTACAAAATCCCGCCAAATTCAAAATTAACTCACTGGAAATCTCTCACGCTCTCTTTTCTCATCTCTCATACTGGAAAGTCATACATTGTTTTGGCCAAGAAGTAGAAGAGTATCAGGATCTGGAATTTGTTTTGAAGAATTTCAAGTATTTAAGGTCAAGCTTAATACCCGACTTGCATATATGTATGTATATCATAACGGTAAGAATATACGTATGGGTTATAAACTAACCCGCTAAAGCAAAAACAAAAAGTCTCATTCCCTACCGGGCACGTATGACCCCTTTAAAGGTAATGAGTTTTATGCCAATTAAGCACACGAAGAAACGAAATTGCAAAAATTTACGCATAATTTGCATTATTTTTGCTACACTGAACAAAATTAAAATAAACTAACTGCAAAATTCTGTTAACTTAGCTTCTTATTGTAAGTTTGAAATGGAAAACATATTAAACAAAATATTAAGAAATATTTTACCTGATATCTGATATCTGATCTGCGGGGAAGTATTGGAGGTGTGGACCACAAATTTACTGAATATTCTTAGCCGAAAATCTTAATTTTCTGATCGCACACAGATCCCTTCATGTATATATATGTATAGTAAGTTCAAAATAATAGTTCCAGTCAGGGAAATTTAAACCTTTTTCTGGTATTAAATTGTTACAATGAAAGGATCTAAATTCGATTTTCTAAAATTCAACTAAACTCACGTCTTTAAGCAGACTTATATGGATGTAGAGAATATAGCCAATGAACGCAACTTTCGATCACAAACATATTGAAATACCAAAATCGTACATACACGTGTTTGTTTCAGAATTTTTTTTTTTTTTAGGTTTTTTGGTTCTTCTGACCTTCGCATACCAATTCGAAATCAATATTCCTGCTGTCAGTTGGTATCGATAACCAAATTGGCAATCCCCCCGTGACTTGCTCAGCAAAATAATTAAGTTCTCAAAGAGCGAGGGACAGACAGACAGATAGAGAGTAAGAGAGAGATAAGAATCATGTTAGCTAGAGATCAATTAGTTGATTTTCAAACCAGCCAATGCATACATCATTTTTGTTTTCACGCCCCCTCCAGCACATCAACTCCAACTCCAGTTCTATTCCAGCACCACCTCTAGCACCATCAGCCTGTCCTCCTTTTGTGCCGAGTGCATAAATTTACATATGAGAATGGATTGAGAAAATGCATTTTGAAAGGCTGTTGAAATGCTGCAGAGCAACCTGCAGAGCGACGACGAGCACCTGCCTGGATTAGCTGCAGGGCAAAAAGATTGCCAAAGTCCAGAGACCAGAAGAGTCCGAATCCCAGTCGCGGTCTCAGTCCCAATCCCAGTCTTGGCTGGACATGCACATGCTCGGACAGGGAGTAACTCATTTATCGCTGGGGATACGGTTTCTGTTTCGACTTTGGATACCCTCTTAAAATGCTGGTTAGAAGGGTATATCTATTATACCCAAGAATGTTTGTATGTGTTGTTCACTGTCTAATAGATCGTTTATCTTTATTAACGAGGACAGTTTCATATTACAATGTTTGAGTTACATTTAAACTATGTATGCCTTTGGCTAGTGCGAAGTATCGTGACATCGGCTACCTGTATTTTATGGCCATAATGTTTTTCCTTTCCTTTTTTGCTTAACGTATTTAAACAACGAATTTGCATGCTCTGGAAATTGTGTTTTGAGGCTTGTTAATTTTCGACTAAAAATCCAATGGACTTTACCTAAAAATCCCCCAGACCGATCTCACACATTGCGTGACTTGCCATCAGACTGTTCGACCGACTAAGAGACTGAGAGGCTTACGCATGCGCGCGCTTACAAACGCCAAAACTCAGACAGGCAAAAACAACAAAAATATACTCGTAAAAAAAAAAACAGAACAAACTCACACACAATCCATGAGGAGAAGGAGGACGGAGTTGAATAAAACGAAGGGAAAATGTGAAACAAGAACCAAAACAAAGTGTTCAATGTTTCCGTTTCAAATTCTATGGAACAAGACATTTGCTTGAGAGTCCCACGGCCCGCCAGCCCCCTCTTCCATTCCTCTACTCACTGACCAGTCCCAATCCACGGCCCGACTATGTTCTGTGCTCTGCACTAATGTGACCACAAGATCCCCATTCCCATTGTGAATGGCCAGCGGGAGACCTGTGGACTGTGGGACAGAGACAATTGGCGCGCAAACAATTGTTTCCCTTTTGTTTTTGTTGCTCTTGTTTCTTTTTTCGGTTTTGCTTTTCTTTTGAGCTAAGAAACAAGTTCGGCTTTGGGCTTTTAGAACCACCGCCAGAACTGTTTAGAGCTTCCAGGCAACCAACCGACTAGCACAATAAGAAAAAGAATAAACAGTGGTCTGAAAACTATAAAAATTAATTTATATTTATTTACCAAAAATTTTTCGAATAACTTGTTTGGAGTAGCACCACTTTGTAGTTTAGTTTTTAAAAGGAAAAAAGTTGAAGTAGCCGCTGATTATAGTAATTCGTGTTCTTGGGAGTGTTTTAAAGCTGATCAAAATATATTCGAAATAAGCAGAATAAATTGTTTTCTTGAAACTTTCTTAATTTTTAACTTGTAATTTTAGTTTTTGAGGTTTTGATGAAAACTTTCTTGGCTCTTTTTACGATTTGAATAGTTGTAAATTGGACGACTTTAAGGTGTGATTGTTCCACTGTATTGGGCCAGTTAGTTGGCCTCGCTCAGCTGAAGTACTGGCCGATTGTGCCGCAGATAAAGGAAAGGCACTTGAGCATTACAACCGAAACCAAGTCGAAGAGCAAAGGCAACAGCATGCCTCCTCTCACCTTCGCCCTTACCCAATAACCAAAAAGAGTTCTTGCAAATGGGGGCCGAACCCATAACAAAAAAAAAAAAAAAAACAAATCAAAAAAAGTGCAAGAGAATTAACAATTCATTTTATTGTTAAGTATGCCTGGGTCTTAGGCTTGAGATGCCTAGGAGAATGGGAAATGGTTGTAGAATACGATGGGTAGAATGGATATTCTTCCGTTTTGTTGTGTTGTGTGTGTGTGTGTGTGTGAGTTGGCCTGGCTAACTCTTGTTAGGCCTTGTCTGCATCTCTTTTGGCCCTCTGGGGGCTGTAGCCTTATACATAGTTAATAATGCGATAATTTCATTTTCATTCAAAGCAAAATCCGGATGCAGGAGCAGAGCCAGCTACTGGATTACGAGCTCTGTGTTGTTGTTGTTGCTCTTTTGTGTTGCTAGCGTGTTTGTCTGTGTTGCTGGCAACATGTTGCTGATGCATGCGCAAAATTTAAATTATGTTGTTTTTGTCGCATGTTTTTCGCTTTTTGCGATGCGCTTTGTCGTTTCTTTAACTCACTTCCCCTACCCATAGCCCTCTCTCTCTCTCCTACCACACTGTATCTTTCAATGTTTCCCTTTTTTTTACATTATCAATGAATAAATGAAAATGTTTTTCGGTCCTGTTGTTGTTGCTGTTGCTGGTACGCCTGGCATGCAACATCTTCTTTAAGTTGCTTGGGTTTTATGTCACAGGCAACTGTCATTTGTACATTGAATTGCTGCTAAAAATTTGCATAAAATCACAGGAAGCACTTAGGATTAATAGGACAGCTCGAGAAGCAGGCGAACAGCGATCATTGGTTCAACATAAATTGCGAACAATTTTTCCCCGTTGCCCTTTGTTATCAATAAGGTGGGGGGTTAATTGAATTATACCTTATACTGATCGGATCGAATTAAATTGAATGTTGTTTGAATTGCTTTACCTTTTATCATCCCAAACAGTTTTGTAATCCATAAATGTCGGCTGTGCGGGTAATCCAAATTGCACAAGAGAGCTGCAAAGGACACAAAAGATGTAAGATGTAAGTATTTGGCCCTCTATCGTCTAGTAGTATAAGGTTAAACATATGAAAATTGTTTTGGTTATCTATGAATTATTTTATCTACAATAAGTATAGCGAGTATTGACAATAAAACAGGTTAAAGTGTTTTTTTTTTTTAATTTATTATAAACACAAATAAATATTATCTCTAACGAATGAGTAATAAATATGTATATTGATCTGACAGTTTGATTATATTAACATAAAACCAGAGGGCCGGGGTTAACTTCGACCGCGTCGAAGTTTGTATACCCTTGCAACTGTTTTGGTAATTCCTTCCTTACCCATAGCCATCAAAGTGTAAAAACGTTTTATCCAAAAAGTCTAATGTTTGCGAAAGAACGGCCTTCAATCTTAGCATAGGATATAGAGAACTTTTTGATGAAAGTCACTGTTTTCCACCTATCGTTTCTATGGGAGCTGTATGATATAGTCACCCGATCTTGATCAAATTTGGTACAATCATTAATAAGAACATAAAACTGACAAATACCAACTTTTATGACAATAGCTATAAAATTAATGAAGTTATTGAGAAAGTCACTGTTCGTGACTTTGCCGTTTGTATGGGAGCTATATGATATAGTCACCCGATCTTGATCTGATCAAATTTGGCACAATCATGAATAAGAACATAAAACTGACAAATACCAACTTTTATGACAATGGCTATAAAATTAATGAAGTTATTGAGAAAGTCACTGTTTCGTGACTATTTGAACTCGTTTCGTCGTGCTGATCAAGAATATATATACTTTATATGGTCTGAGATGCTTCGTTCTATGCGTTGCACACTTCTGACCAAAATTAATATACCCTTTTTGCAAGGGTATAAAAATGCATCATCAGTGATCAAGCATTAAAAAATATAAGAAGCACTATCATTTTTTTGCCTGATTATTCTAAATTTCCAACTTCGTTTAGCTTAAAATTGTACTTAAGTATTTAAGTTACATAGTAAATCTCAATTTTAATATCTAACATGGGATCTCCAGAGAAAAATAAAAGAGCCCATTTAATTTTAGCCCAATGAAGCTAAAGGTAAAACCGTTCTGGCGTTGGCTTCAAAAATCGATGATCGAAAGAATTTAAAAAGCCCTGTAGCTATTTCTATGGTTCGACCTATATTTGAGTACGGATCGTGCATTTGAGTTGTACTAAACCCGTTTGAAATCAGTACTAAAGACTAAACGGATAACAATTGAAAGCATTTTTTCTATTCCTTCTTTAATTAAACATCGAATTATGTTAGGAATAACTTTACTCAATAAAGTCATAAATGGTGAGATTGACACTCCCGAGCTGTTGAGCCTGATTAATATACTTCTATTTCAAATACATATAAGTAATTTTTTAATATTTAAGAATTTTTTTGTTTGCTTTATCAAAGTCTCATATCTATATGAGCTCGAAAAAAAGTGTTTGTCTTTTTAGAAACTTTTCAATTGTGGACAAGTCAAGTTATTGCAATTAATAGCCTCAGATATAGCAATCCGATGTTAAGGAGGAAGAGACGTAGAGCATTGACGCTTCCCTCTGCCCAATTGTCATTGTTAATAATGGCAATGGGCTTTGGTTACACTTTGAATCCGATTTCGATTCCGATTTCCGTGTCTAAACCAGGTGCATACATGTGTCACTCCGCCTTGGAGAAGCCGCTAGCTCGGTAGCGGCTGTCGCTTTCATATTCGCACTTTTATCCAAAAGAAAAATAAAAAAGAAAAGAAGGCAAAGTCTTTGAATTGCATTGAAATTGCATTATTAACGCCTGCAAAACTGAAGGAAAAAAAACAAAGTCTCCTGCATTCAAGGTATCCATGGCAGAGGATACCAAATTGGAAGTTGCAGTCGAGACAGAGTCAAAGTCAGAGTCTGACTCAAGAGTCCAAGTCGAAGACTTAGTTGCTTTAGGTGTGAAAATAATCTGTTTAACGAGGGAGTTTTACAAAAGACCCCGCACGGCAACGTCGGCAACGACGACAACAACAGCAACAAAAGAGGCAGGCAGTAAGCAGCAGCAACAAACGAGCAACAATAATGACATTTGGCGCAAATGAATGGGTGGAGAGCAGGCACAAGAGCATCCAAAGCATCCTCAAATTTCCTCCACCTCCTGCTGTTGTTCATTTTGGTGAGGCGAGGTTCACCGCAAAAGGATATGACAGCTTCGAGGCACCAAAACAGCAAACTGGAAGCTGGCTAACAGGAAACTGACACTTGGCACTTCGGGTCTGTGTGTTGCAGTTTTTTTCCATTTTTTGGGTCTTCCCTTCTGCTAAGCCTTGGCACGATCACAAGGCGCTGACATTAAAAGGTGGGAAAATGTCAAAAGATGGCAACGGTAGAGTGTTTCTTTTTTTGTGTTTTAACCCCCATTGACTTTAATGGAAATATCGAAATAATTGCTGAGAGATAATAACTAAACAACGGGAGTTGTTTTATGATAAGGGTTCAAGTGAAAAGTAATACATACATATTTACATTTTCAACGGCAAATTCAAAAATAAAAGAAAGTGAATTCCTCACCACACGTTCATTTCCATTTCCATCCAAATCCCATTTTGAGTCCAATCCAAACAAACAGAAAATCAAAGCAAAATTTATGTATGTGATCGTGCTCATTTGGTATAGTCATGGGCGTGATACTAGGGGTAATATGGGGCTGAACGCCAATTGAAGAAGAATCTCAAACTTTTGTTGTACAAAAACATATTTAGTTTTAGTAGATAGGTTTATGTTGGGACTTTTAAGTCCTTAACTTAACCTATAACTAAAGAATTTCTAACTATTGGGCTAGAGTAGAGGCTTTTTAGCCGACTTAATTACGTAGGCACCAAAACAACTGCAGAGATAGCGATATTATGAAGAACCCTAGGGAACCTTTGGAAATTAATTACAATTTCTATAACTATTCAAAAACTTTACAGTTTGCAGTTCTTAAAATCGTCTAGAATAGCGTGAAAATAGTTCAAGTATTAGTCGCCAGAGGGCGTAAAGATGAAGAAACCTTTGCCTCAAGTACCGTTTGGAACATGGTATCTGTAAAATTTAATGGAATATGTACATACGTCTATGTTGCAGTTAATTTCCTATGCGTCTTCGTATTCTCAAGTCTAGCTTAGATTTCGTCTACGTCCATGACTTCATCCAACCATCTCCAGCTTTAATCGTACATGCTCTGGCGCACGTAGGTATTCCAATACCGCAGACCCTTTGGAATGCAAAAAAGTTTAATGATTCTGTTGCCTCAGCTGGCACCCAAAAAAAAAAAATTGAAAAAAAACTCTGCCAGAGGCCAAGAGACCACCTAGGTCCCCCTCTGTCTTTTATATGCATAATTTTTGCGCTTTTTATTTGGATTGTTTATTTGTTTTGATCGCAAAATACTTTTTTGCTGCTAACGTTTCAAGTCGAAGCGTGGGGATTGACAGATTGACAGTCAGACAGGCTGGCTGGCAGGCAGACCTGGTCAGGATTGATTAGATTTTCCCGAATCAACTCACGACCAGCATTATCAAAACATCCATAAATATTTTTGTCATTTGGCCAAATTGAATTTATGGCCAAGAGTCGTAAAACAAAAACCGTAAAAAGCTTTTCGATCGTAAAAACGGGCGAAAACGTTTCGTATTTTGAGTCTTCTGCTTCGTATGCGTCGTTTGTGCGCAAAATACTTAATTAATTGAGGGTATACAATATTCCGGTGATTCGTGGGTGGCCCAAAGCGTAGTGTACGGTGCGTTTTGTTTGTTTGATTTATACACAAAACGCGAACGCACGCGGTTTAATGAGCGGCATTTGCATGCGCAGGCGCAGGTCGACACCGAAATGTGGCTACACACACACACAAACACAAACACACACCCACTTATTTTGCAGTCTAATTTAAAAATAGACAAAGAATTAAGGAAACACACCAGAGTCAGAGAGCGAGAGAGAGGGAGATAGAGTGAGATAGGGAGAGGTAGAGAGTGGTTGGAGAGGGGCGGAGTTTGTTTATTTTCAAATGTTTCAAGTGGCATGTGGCATGTCAATTTCAATTTCAATGGCGTTTGGTGCCGAACATTTTGGTGTCGCCATCTGTTGGTAAGCGGCCAAAGTTAGCTGGTACTTTGAATTGTAGAAGCTGAAAAGCTTTACGGAAAAAGGACATTTCGTCCCAGGCAAGTTGTTTATGTCCTTACTAGTGGATAAAAGTGTATATTGCCTTGCTACTTTTTTATAATATAAAGGATTCAACTAAAGTTGAAGGAATTTATTAGACATTTATTGATTCTTTATAAGGACTCTTTAAAAATATGAAATAAGTTTTAATGCAAGTAGTTTTCTTGACTTAAAGCTTTTCTGGTTAATAAATGTCCTGGAAAAGCTTTTTCAGAAAGAATTAGCTAGAATATTGTGAGCTTTTATTACGAAAAGCTTTTATGCCATATATCCTTCCTTAAAAAAGGACATTTCTTTAGATATTTAGACCAAAAATATCCCTTTAATGTCATTTCGAACTATTTTCATGCTGCTTGCTAAAATAATCTTAGCTAATTCTATGGAAAACCTTGACTTTATCTTGTTTTTCTTTTCGACCAATTGAATCCGTTAATAAATCAAAGTTGATCGCAGATTTATGTGTATGTATCACTCCTCTCAACATAACGGCATTCACTTCTTCATTGAAGCTGGACAGCAGAAGTGACAGTGACTCACAGTAAAAACAACCAAAAAAAAAAAAAAAGAAAAGGTTGCCGCCATTGTCTTGTGAATTTAGATTACCATGAGATAGGAACGTTTTTTTCCCCTTAATCCACTGACCATGTGGTAAGTCAGTGAGTAAGTAATCACTTACCGTTGTCAGTTACACGTCGTAAGTGAGATTTTTTGCCTTCTACCCACCGCTTCACTCTCTGGCCTAGCCCTTCAACGGGCATTTAACTACGCGGAACGTTTAGTCAATATTTCGTGGTTGAAGCTTTTTCATCTGGACCGCTCGTTGATTCTTATCGCTGAACAAAATTCATGACATGAAGTGACCGAAACAACTGCGATCGACTCATAGTCACATCATGTACGACAAACTACAACAGCGAAAAAATACAGAAATTGAAGTCAAGTTTGATGTGTGCTAAGGAGGGGTTTGGGGTCTGGGTCTGGGTCTTTGGGACTCTGGCGCTCTATGACAACAACAAAAGGCGACCTTACCGACACATCGTTCATTTTAATTTGCACAATAACTCACTCTGTTCACTACTGCTGATATTTTTTTTATGTTTTTATTTCTTGTTTTACATACCCTATAATTAGAGGTGATTTTGGATCTATTGCGTTTATAAAAGGTTGGACTTGAGAGAGTAAACTGGAACTGCAAATGAGATAAAAGCGCTTTCTTTTAAAAACTATATGCTAGACATCTTCCAGTCTTGTAGTTTAATTATCTTAATTTTCCACTCAATCTTAGAAGCTTTCCCAGCAGGATACTTTGGGAAAAGAATCCTCGAAAACGTTACGATACTTAAACAACGCATTTCGGAGTTTTCTTTTCTAAGATTTTTGTGAATTGGAATTTCTTGAATAGTAAAAAACAGAAATAATTTTTAATTTTGCCTTTCAGAAGTAAGGTAAAAAGTCACAACTCGTCAAAAATGATGGAAAGATAAGTCTATTGCGATATTCTGAATATCTTTCAATTCTTTTGACTGAAATCAAATATATTTAATTTTAAAACAGGGTATCATTTAGTTTACCACCAGTACATTAATTTTCTTTGCAAAATGAAAAAAATAATTACCCAAGGCAGAACACAAAAAAACAGACTGATACCAACCAAAAAAAAAAAAAAAACCAACAACAACAACGAAAGGTTAATTTAAATTTCAAGTCACACAAGACTCTACACGAGTTGTTGCTGTTTGCCACTTCTTGTAGACACTTCCCTTTCCCTGCCTCAATCCCCCCCATATTCCATCCTACTCCTCGCAACAGATAGTGTCACGAAAAATGACTTACAGGTATCTCTCTGTCTCCCTCTCCCTCTCCTCTCTCTCTCTCTCTCTCTCTCTCTTTTGTGTCTTTTGTACTTGACCATCTTTTTTAGTTGGGATATTTTTTGGGTATTTTTCTCGCCTGCAATTCATCAAAATGCAAATCTCGTTGCCAAAAAAATTTATTTGCTTGTTGTTGTTGTCGTCGTCGTCAAAAAAGAAGTAAGCGGACCAGCTTTTTGTTCCTAGTTTAGTTTCAGCCCAACTTTACCTCCCTTTCGTGTGGTTGTTGTTGATAATGATGATTATTGTTTATTAAGTGTTGGCCACAAAACATTAAATTAAAAGGAACTTTATTTTTTATGGCTTTACGTTTTTGTCGTTTGTTGCTGTGTTTTTGTTGACGTTGTTGATGTTGTTTTTTTTTTTTAATTGTTATTACTTGTGTTTTCTGTCAATGCGTGTGGCATTTTTTCCTGTTTTGTTGCTTGACAATTTACAAGTTTCCACAATTTTATTTTATTAATCAACCATTTTTGTGGTCTGGCTTGGTAATTTAATTTTCATTAATATGAATATTTATAAAAAACCTTAATTTGATTTCAATTCGAATACAGTTTAATAAATGGGAATAAATTCTTTTAAATTCTCATATTTTACTTCAAACCCAATTTCCGCCCCCCCCTTTTGAGGGGTCATTTCCATTTCCATTTCTTTTTGCATGATGCTGGGATGCCAATTGAGACTTGGAATTTGCAATAAATTGCATGTGCGACAACTGCTACAACTGTCTCTCTAACTCTATCTCTTTTCCACTCTCCAATTGTCTCTCTTTATTTGTCTCTCTCTCTCTCTCTTGGCCTTTTGCAATTTTGCCCCAAAGTTGCCCGAGAATGCTTTCTCAATGAAGTCAGTTCATTTTAAGTTCAACTTATGATGCGGCAGATATTTGTAAAAGACAATGTAGGAAAATATTCCAACAACAACAAGAATAATATCAAAGAGTATCTTTGTGTATGTGTGTGAGTCGGTGTGGGTGTATGTGTGGGAGGGTGCAAATTGTGCATTGTAAATGTTGAGGCGAAACTTGGTTTGAATTTTGAATGACCTTGGCATAGAGGAAATGGCAAAAAGCATTATTTAAACTTAACAAGCAGACAACTGGGGATACACACACACACTCACACACATACACTTTGACAACAGATGGTGCATATGCTTGTGTGTTTGTGTGTGTAGAGAGAAGATGGAGGCATGTTTTGAACTCAATCAGAACACGGCAACCCATTAGAGCTTCCTTCATTCACCAGGGAGGGAGTCAACTCGATGGTTTATAAACCCAAAAAGGGGTGTGACAATGGCCCTTCCCACCTATATAGGTATACATACACACATTTTATATGTGTATATATACATATTTATATATACATTCATATGTACGTATGGTGTGTGCGTGTATTTTGCTAATTTACTAGACAGAAATACGCCTTTAACCCACCAAGCTCATTTATTATATATATAAAAGACTGAAACGGTTGGGGGAGCTGGGAGAGACAGGTTCCTGGTTTTGGGCTAACTGGAAAAGCCAACGGCAGGGAGCAGGATCTGGCAGCTGCCTTCTGCCTGATTGCAGTAACAGGAATAGCCGCAGGAGTCATCGTCATCAGCGGCAACAACAACAGCAGCAGCGGCAGACCCCAGTTCCCCCTAGTCTTCAGTGTCCTCGGTCTCTCCGTGTCTTTTCCCCCCTTTTTTTCCACCGTCTCTCAAAAAACTCTGAGGGTAGCAAAGTGTAAAAATCGTGTTAATTTCGAGTAGGAAAAAATCAACAGAAACATGAACAGAGATTCTTTGTGATTTGGGTTGTAACCGTTTTTATATGCGTTTTTAATTACGAAAATTAGTTTTATCCGGTGGTTAAAAGGGCTGAACTAAGCGAATCAAACTAATTATTAAGCCGCGATGGGTTCTGCCTTGAGATACATACATACATATATGCCTATATAATACAAATGAGAAGATATTAGGACATAATCCTTAATCCTTAATTCTTTACTTTGATATATTTTTAAATGAAATGTATGATTCGTTTTTCGAATAGTTAAATGAATTTGACTCAAATTAATTCGACATCATCTACTTTTGATTTCCAATTCGTGATGGAATAATTATAACCTATTCATTTGAGTAAAAGTAAAAGATTGGTCTATATGGATGTTCCTAACCTTTCCTAACTTAACTCATTTCTTAAGTTTGAAAGTTTGTATGAAACTCTTGATTACTTTACTGCATTTTTAAGCTTGGTTTTACTATTTCACTTATTTAATTTTAATTTTCTATATATTTATTCTTTTGTTGAAAGTAAATTTTTATATAAAATATATTTTCATTCATTCAAAGTATGGGAAAAGTTCCAATTTAGCATGGTGTCGTCTCAACGATGATTTATGAACGTTGGCCAGAATGAACACACTCACATACAGAGGGCAAAAAAACGAAAAAAGCAGCTAACTCTTGCCGTCTCTGACCGTTTTTCCTTAGCTAGTGCTGCCCTCCTCTCTGTTACCCCCCGACCTGGTGTCTCTTCATCACTTGCACATGTGTCGCCTGGTGGCCCTGGACTGAGATTTTCCACCACCAAAGTCAGAGTCAGAAGCAGTGGCAGAGTAAGAGGTAGAGCTAGCAGCATCGCCATTGTCTGTTCGCTATCGCCTGGGTTTTGGGACGGTCGACGCTAAGCAGCGGTTACCATGATGGCCGCCAACCTTATCGCCCCTAACCCACCACCAACACCACCAGGAACGAGACTACTATCACCACCCAGAAGCAGGAATACAAGCATAGGATGATGATGGCGCGCTGCCTATGCCACATGTTGTTGAGCCAGCAAAAGGATATATATTCTTTTTTCATATTTGGGTTCTAGATTTTTTGGCTGCGGTTTCAAGTTTCAATATCACACTCATCCATTTGCTCGATGGAAACATGTGTGCGAAAAACACTTGAGACCTTTGCTCAAATGTTGGAAAAAGCGCCACACGTAGATGGAAATGCCAGGAAAACTAAATAGAAAATTCTGTCATAATCAAAATGAAGTTAACCTTTAAACAAGTTGCCTGGCACCTCAGAGATACACACTCGTGCGAGTCCTTTTTTTGGGGCGGGGAGCTATCCATGTCTGTGTGTAAAGTCCGCAGTGCCTTTCTCTTACTCTGTCTCTGTGTGTGTGTCGAGTTTGCGTGCATGTGCGACTATGATTAATTACTTTTGCATACATTTACATACAAATTTGTTGCCACATTGTCTGCCTCTGAGCTTCCCTTTTTAACCTCGCTCTTTCTCTTTCTCTTTTGCATTTCTCTTTGGGGTATATTTTTCCATAAGGGTTGAGTTGGAGACCAGGCCGAGTGCAGGAGGGTTAATTTCATATGATATTTTTCATTTTGTGCGCAAACGAGCACGGAAGGAAGTTGATTTGACAAAACTTTTTTTCTGTTCTTTTCTCTCTCATTTTTTGTTTTCACAGCAGGCTGTGTGTGTTAATTGCGTTTAAATAATTTATAAAAAAATGTTGCGTAAAACCTTAATTGGAGAAAGAAACAGAGGAATAAAAAAAAAAAACAAAAAAACACAGAGAAAGAGGGAGATGAAGGCGGATGACCAGGAAATTTGTTGGGCTGACCAAGGTGAAACCTTCACCAGCCATTTAAATTATTACTGACGAGGCACTAACGACTTCTCTACCAAATAAACAATAGTTTATGCTTCATTTTGTATAACAATTCTGTCCAGAATGTTATAAACAGTTTGAGCCTAAAGATGAAAAGTTGTTAGACCTTAGAGATCGTCATAAATGCTTTCATTTTGATATTTTCTTATTCTACATGCATATGTATATGCATATACATTTTCAAATTTGAAATATTTCCCCATTTTTAAAAAGAAGAATACCTTTGAAACTGAGACTTAAAAATATATCTATTTAAAGACTGTTCTGTTACTTACTATCTAAATTCAATTTAGATTAAGTGTATTAAAAGACTAACAAAGTAAGATATTTAGTTTGTTTTTTAAATGATGCAAGGTTGCAAAAATATAGACAGATTAAAACAAATATATAAAACTAATGCCTCGAGTATAAAGCTGCCAAATTAATGGATTTTTTTAAGGTTTTAAGTAAGTAATAGTTTTTTACCTATTGAAAAATATAAAAATGAAATTGAAAAATTTAAATACAAATTTAAAAAACAGCGAAAATTAAATATCAATCTAAAAATACGTTTCTTGTTTCGTTAAATTATATGTCAAATACTTGGCACACGAATCAGGCAAATATAAGCCAGCCATCTACATACAACACACAGACACACACACACGAACAGACTCATCGTGTATCTATCTCTCTCATTTTCGTTGTTTGTCTCTGTCGCGCTTGTGAGTAAGCGAAAAAAGGCCATAATTTTCCAATTAAGCGAAAATGAGCGATTTATTTGCCATGAAATCAGTGAGAATCGCCGATAAAAATCTCTTCATTCTGTTGCACAGTTTGTTGCTGGCCATGGGCCATGTGGGAGCCCGGACCCTGAGTATCCAATTGGATAGAGCGGGTCAGAAGGGAAAGATGTGGTGGCAGCGGGTGTTCCTCTACGTGTTTTTGTTGTTGTTGCTGGTTTTTCGCTTTGCTTGCAGGAAAAGTGCAATGCGAAATGTTGCCGCCACCGCCGCCGCCGCTTGCAATTATTTATTATGGCGAGTCAGAGGAGACAGCAGTGGAGAGGCGTAAGGAAAAGGGTAGAGGGGAAAGGGGCCTGCGGGGCTGGGGAGGTGTGTCAGAGGGCGTGCAACAACAGCAGCAAAAGCAGCAGCTGCTGTGGGTGGGTGGATGATGTGAATGTGGAAGAGTCTCTCTGATTCTGAGTCCACTTAACCCCAAAAGCCAAGCGGTCATACACACACACACACACAGACACTCGTAAACACACACACTCAAAGGGGGTGAGAGAAAAAATGCAAGAGGAAGCGAGGGAGGGGTGAAGAGCAATGACATTGCATCGCATCTCTCATGGTCTCTTTCTTTCTCTCCCTTTCACTCTCTCTCTTTTACTCTTTCCCTCTCAGGGAATTGGGAAATTCGTGCCAGTGTCTGCCATGATTTTGTTGCATTTCTCTTTTTCACGCTTTTCCGCAGTAGTTTTATTCTTTTGCACTGCTTTCCCGTTTAATTCTTCCCCCATTTAATTTTTTCCCAATTCCCATTGGGAAATTCGATGGAAAATTTAAGGTTGGCATTTAGAAATGACATTAATTTAGTCAATTTTAAATTTAAATAAACTAAACAACAATTAATTTATGCTAAGTTTATTTAAATTTGAATAGAATTAATTTAATGATATAGTTTCGGTAGGTATATAAAATAAATAAAATCAAAATCTTTGAAAATAAAAATATATATATATAATTCTAAGTAAAAACGACTTTGTCACTTGTTTTACTTAATTTTCGATTATTATTTCAAAAAAAATGTAAGTAAAGCTTAAACTTACTTGATCCTTGAATTAGTCTTTTTTTTTTTGTATTCTCAGTTTATTTATTATATTTCTCTCTGTTTTAAAAATTATTCAAAGAACAGAATGGACAACAATGTTGTTTCTATGTATTTGTTGTTGTTTCTTTTTTTGTGTCTAGCTCAGCTGATTGTCTGTGAGGGTTTGCCCGTTTCAACCACCAAAAAAAGGGAGAAAAAAGTTCTCAACTAACTCAATGGCAACTTGTGTTGCATGTCCAGAGATTGAGAGACGGAAGGGGGGTTTAACTATTTAACACCTGTTAAAGGTAAAATTGTAGTTAGTGCTTTTTATTTTTGTTGCCTTTGCTCTAATTAAAAATGCAATTTTGGCCACACGCCAAATACAACACCTCAACACCTCGAATCGCATGTCCAGGGAGAAGACTTCTGTTACAGGAGCCTAATTCAATTGTAAGAACTTGAACTGTTTCTCTGCCCCTTGTCTTGGTTCATTTATCAACAACTTTTCATTCGCACTCCAATGTCTAGTCCATGGCGGATGCAAGAGGTTGGGAAGGGTGGGTAGGAAGATAAGGGAAATGGAATTGGAATCCCTTTTACACAGGTGCCAAATGCAATTTGTGTTGCATTTTTAATTTGTTTGTGGCCCTAGAGAATGAGAAAAATTTGCTGCCTTTGCCATGAAGTTCAAGTTGCTTCAAGGGCAATGCGAGTGGCAATGATAGGTTTATAGACAAGTTATAGATAATGTAATTCAAAGAAGTAAATGATAATATTTTACAAACCCTGTGTAAACCCTCTTGGTACTAACTCAAAGCCAAAATATAATACAACTTTATTTCTTGACTTATTTTCATTATTTCCAATCTCAATATATGTTTCAACGTCTATAAATCCTTGCCTTATCTGTTATATGTTGATTCTGTAAAAAATTAACTTCATTGACCATATAAAGGTTCAACTCAATCTCCACAAAACATCTTTTTTTATATTGGCGTCAGTTAAATAAAGTCAAAATAAAAACTATACAGACTATACAAAAACAGTCGAGCACTCTACGCATTTCTCTTGCACCCCTCAGTCAAAAATAAAGCGCAAAAACATTGCTAAAAGGAAGGAGACCAAAGAAAACAAACTAAAAAAAAAAAACAGGAGTTGGAACATAAATTTAATGCATTTTCCATGCGGCTTCTCGACCCGACGGCACATGGTTTTCCATTGCCATTTCCCCCATTTTATTTCCATAGCCATTTCCATTTGGTTTCATTTTATTTTCTGTTAATTTGGTCATTGCAATTTGCAAAAATTGTGAAATTGTTGCAGACATGGACAAAAATATTCTGCCTTTTCGTATGAAAAATTAATTCTGAATTCGTTAATTGAGTGTTTATGGCCAAGTCTGAAAATATGCAAAAACATACGAGCCGGCGAGCGTTCGTTCATATATAAAATTTTATGCAATGGAAAAACTCCAAATAAATATGAAAACAAATTAAATGTAAGAGATTTATGTACAAAAATGGGACGGGGAGAGGAAGGACTCCATCCCCTAAAAAACTATAGAAGGAATCGCCAAAAATGCATTTTGAAAACATTTTAACATTTTAATGAGAGTTTTTAGTAAATTTATGCAATATTTTTTTGATAAATTATTATTATGTTATTCAATGAGCCAAAATATAAAAACTATATATCGATATGTAATTTGAAATGTATTTTTAACTCATCTGTCTTTATCCTGGTTTTTCATTGATATCAAATACTGCATTTATGAGTTCCAGATTTTAACTTTCTTTGGAAAGATTGCCAGTGAGAATTGAAACGTAATGCCAAACTCAGCTCTTAGGCTGGTTATCATATCAATTAGTTTGCCATTTCTTGAAATTTACCTAATCTTTAAGAAAGACATTTCTAAGAATAAAAATACATAATTCACGTAGCAAGTAAGCAAAGAGTAAAAAATCCAAATGTCAGTCAGTTGACTTCAATTTGCATACGAACTTAAATCATTTTGCCGTCTTTGAGTGTTTTGCTTGACTACTGAGTGAATGAGTGTGCCTGTGTATGTGTGTGTTTTTTGTATGTGTGTGTCTGTGGGTGAGTGTCAATATGTATGCGCATAACAAGAGCAAACAATATTTCTCACATAAATTCACACTTTAACCAATTTGCATGCAATCTGCGGGGGTGAAACAACTCCAAGAACCCAGACCCTTACACCCCAAAAACCCCACTCCCACCTTCTGCTCTCAGCTATAGTCAGACAGACCATTCTACCGACCGACCCAACGACAGTCCGACCGACTCTTTTGTCTGCACAAAGTGCAACGCCCCCTTTGCTGCAGCCCACAAAATAAAGTTTTCCCCCCATTTTGCGCATGATTGAGATGGATGTCAGGGAGAGAGAAGTATATGGAAATGGAGATGGAGTCGTCGACGGCGGCGGCGTGTTATTTTTTGCTGCATTCAGTGCAAAAACTTTTGCATATTTAAATTGGCGCGCCGACGGGCTGAACGAGTGAGTGAATGAGTTTGAATGAACTCGCCGTGACCAAAGAAAGAAACAAAAAAAGAAGGGAAAACCAAACACAAGAGCTACAGCAACGCCGAACGCAATTCTCAGCCCACATTCAAAATTTTACTCAATTCCCGCACTAACCAATTACAAATGAAATATTTAACATGGAAAATATAGTGGGACGGAAAAAAGAAAAGTATCATATGAATGGATAAATCAAACAGAATTCATCAAAATGTTTACGGCTTACAAAAGTGGGGTGAGATGATGAACTTAATACCATGTCCTTGCATAAGTTTCAACCACATAGAAGAAAAAAAAAAATCCCTTAAGGCTTCAAATTATTATAATGAAAAGTTTATAATTTAAATTAATTTGGTTTCCTTCATTTCAAATCCCTAATAGAACTTTATAAAATGAATTACCTACTTTTAGCTTAAATCTTCGGATCACGTTTAAAGTTGAAAATTGCAAATTTTCGTATAAGTCAAACCACTGTGCCTAGTAATTGTCTGTCCTTCTTCTAGCTTATATTTCAATGTTTTTCTTAGCATTTTTCTTTTGACTTGGCCAACATAACGAACTACTAACCCTAGGAACTGCATATATTTTCCTTTTCTCCACTTTTCACAGTGTTGGAACTTAAATCAAAAGGTGACTAAACGAGAATTTCCTTTTTAAATTAATAAACTCGACCCAGTCGACTGGGTGACTGGATGACTGTTGCAGATGGGGTGTAGGCCATGAGCTATAGTTCTGACCGAGGGCAGTCAAAACTTACCCGTTAACTGCGCTCATAAATTCTGCGCAAAAACTTTCGCACTGACATGCAGAAGTTGTTTTTTTTTACTCAACAAAACCCTTTGGGGTGGAATGGAAATAAAGAATGGAAAAATTCAAAAATTGCAAAATAAATTTTTGCCAAAAAAATTGTTCAAACTCACCAAATTAAGAGCAGATACTTTGGAAACAATCGCTTACCTGAAATTAGAGAAGAAATAAATTAGAGTTTTATATATTTGTTAATTAAACAATATGATTAATAGCAAAAATTTATGACTTTTTATTTTGGAATACTAGTTTGAGGTGAAGTGAAGATAATGATGCCAGCAAATTCATTAAATAAATTTATTTATACATGTATTTTTATTTGTTATAGATAATTGTCGTTGATTTCATTCATTAGATACTCTATTTGAATAAAATAACACAGAGTTTTAGTTCAAGGATGAAATCGTCAAAGTTTCAGCTGTTCCAAAGTTGGTTCAATAAACAAAACACAAAACCCTCTCATCATCAAGGGTGGAGAAATCAGATATATATATCTTCACATGTGTGTATATATGTATGTGAAAGCTTTGGGTCTGTGGGGTCTTATCTTGGATGTTTTATCAAGAGCAAAATGCGAATTGTGCAACGCATGAATGAATACCAAGTGAATGCCAAATGTGGAAGTTAGAAGCGTTCCATCCTGACTGCGGACTGCCTGTTCCTTTACCCTACACATGCTTTCGTTGCCTTCTCTCTCATTGCCATTGACGAGTTTGCCTTCGCCTTTGCCTTCGCATTTAAATTGTCTGCCTCCGTCCGGGCATTTTGATAAGACTCGTTGCGTTCGCCTTGATAAGAACAGCAAACGAGGACTCGAAGTCAGTCACATGGTTCGACTGCTTCCTGCCGCAGGCAGTTCACTTGGCGAGGGCATTTGTGCCACGCGCCTTTCGCATAGTTGGAGGGTTGCTTCGTCTTCTTCTTCTATGTCGTGGTGATGGTGGTGACCCCTACGCTGCAGGCCAAGATGTCTGCCTGCAAGTTTTTTTGCGATATCTCATTTTTATAATTAAAACACTTGGAATGAGGCAGGACGGAATGGCACTAGAGAACCAGGACTGAGGCTTTATACTGTATGTGTTTGTGTGTGTGTCTATGCCCCGCCAGCATTCCGTCCGGCATTCCAGCGGAGCAACCGAGCGAACTCGGTTGCCAACTGCTCTAGTATACGATTCGAGGGTGATATTTATCAGCTGCTGCCATGTGAATGTGTGGTCCGAATTGTCGGCGAGACAGCACCATATCCTTGGCAACAATCGTTGCCAGCTGATTGTTGTGGGGTTAGTTGAACCACATTGAAGTCCCGTTGAAAAGGGATGAATGTTCAATGTTCTTTAATACAACTTTTGCATAAAATTGCCCATTGTGCCAATTGCCCACATGTCTGCAATCAGCCAATAAAATCATCAGTTTTGATTTGTTTTTATTGAACCATCGAGTAGTTTAACTCATTCTTCCAAAAATATCCCTATCATTTCACATTATCTCAAACAAATTTGACCTCATCCATAGTGCTTAAAGGTCGCAAAATTAAGAACTCAAGTTCGTTTCATGTTTTGGCTGGTAATTAATAAATCATGTCAGCGTCAGGCAGAGCTGCTACGGTGGGGAGTGTAAATGTGTCAAATGCAAACACGCAGACCCACAGAAACCCCATAACCCGGCAACATGAAAACCCCCCAAAAAACGAAAAATTCAATACCTAGAGCCAGGAAATGTCAAGAACGAAGTTAACCAACGAACTCAACTGGCAACGAAAAACAAAACGTTGTTGAGGAATTTTTATGTTCGGTGGAAAAAAAGTTACAAAACAGGAGAAATCAGGAGGAGGCTCAAGGGGCGAAAAGGAGGTGTGGCTGCCGCCAACTCACACGCACAATAACAAAAAAAAAATCCACAAAATAGAAGCAAGCAGGGATTTTCTGTCGGGTTTTTCTTTTTAATAAATTAAATAAATTAAAGCTGACTGTGAATTGCCTTATTTACCTGGATACATACATAATTGTGCAGGTATATAAAGAAAACCGAACGATATATGCAAATATATATACATTTATATATGTATATGTGTATATAGCCGAAAATGAAAACAAACAATGTGGGAAGGAGATGGCCTTAGTCAGCCGTCTCTTTTTCTCGGCCTCTGTGCGAGTTTTTGGCAAAAGGAAATGATAAATGGTGTGGTAATATAAAAAATGGGAAAAACAGCGGGACAGCTCGCAACTAAACCAGAGGGAAAAACGAAAAAAAAAACAAAAAAAAAAAAACCAAATGGAAATAAACGCTAAAAGAAAAACAAACAACAAAGAGTATCAGAATCGTCTAGAAAGAGACAAACCCAGAGGGAGATAGAAACAGCGGGAGCAAATATTTTTTCTCTGTTTTGTTGGTCAGAAAAACAAAAATGGGCGCCGCCGCCGCTTTTAAGCAAAAATAAAAAAAAGCGAAACACAATTTGAACTTTGGTAACAATTTTCTATCTATGTGTTAGCGGGTTTCTGTGTTACGCAATTCGCATCCCCAAAAACAAACAAAAAAAAAAAAACACCAAATACTGGAAATAACATAGACCCAACACACCCAGTGACCCTAATTTGATGTCCTTTGAGAAATTCATTCCTATTTGCCACATTGTGAGGCCTGTGGCAGTCAAGCACCCCATACTCTTTTGTTTTAATTTCATTTATGGCTTCCGTTTTGCCTACTTTTGTGCTCCGGGCCGTCTCTCTCGCTCTGGTTCACCCGGAGTCCTTCTGGTGACTTATTCCCACCATTTCTGGTCTTTTCATTCCATTTTCATATGATTTAACACATTATTCGTTAAAGGAAGTTAAGAGTAACTTAATTTATTTCATTAAACAAACATAATTTTTGGCCTAGGAACCTTACAAAATCCAGAGAAAATAAATCTTTTTGGGATAAGGTGCAAATTTTGAATACAATGACAACTTTACGTTAGAAAAACTTTTGTACAAAAGAAACTAGTTTCAGTAAAGGAGCTAGAAAACTAAAAGTTTATTTCAAAACTTCAAAAGTGTCTTAAAAGTTAATCTTGAAATGGTTTCTTTAGAATTTTATGAATGAAAAATTTGTGAAATTGTTTTCAATATGGAAATGTGACAATAAATAAAAGAGAGTTTATTAAAAGATACAACGAGTTTTAAAAATGCCAAATGAATTTTATTTAACTATAAAACAAATGAAAATTGTTAATTAGAGTAAATCGATTAGCCCTTAATAGTTGATACTAAAAGTAACTGGACGGGTACTAAACAAATCTAATTCTATTTTAATAAACAAACTTAGAAAGACATGAATATCAATTTATAAGGCAAGGAAATGGGAAATAAGGATCTACATATATAAAACAAAGAGTTCAATAAACTAGTTAATAGAATTGAGGTCTATCTACAAACAACAAACAAAGTGTTTTCAATTTTTAATTAAAAACTTTGAATTTAAGGGAAAATCACACGTGTTTTGCTTATTCTTTCACCCAACCAAAAGAAAAAGAACTAAAGAAGCAGACTAAGAAGAATGTTTTATTTTTGAAAAATTAATTTTTGTAGAAAAACAAACACAAGCGACAAAGACTAGAGAGAAAATGGGAGAGGATGGGGCCAGAGGCGGCGTAAATAGAAGGAAGAAGACCCTAGAAAACAACTTTAATACATATTTCGGTTGTTGTTGTTGTTGTTGTTTTTGGCACTGAATGTTGTTCTTGGTGTTGTTGTTGGAACGCGCCAAGCGAGATAGATGGATGACTCTGGGTGCCAAGATTTATGGTTGATCAAGAATTTCCCGTTTTCCTTTCCTTTTTTTTTTTTTTTTTGTTTATTTTTAGAGATTTTTCTTTCCATCTTATTTCATTTCGTTTCGTTTTTAGTGCAATGCTCTCTCGTTCCCCCATTTTCCATTTTCCAACTGCAAGAAAAATCTCTGTTTAGGTGTTTTTTTTTCCTTTTTTTCCACAATGTTTTTCCATCCTCCAAGTGCGAAGAAGAGAAATGTCTCTTGGGTGTATTCATATTAGAGTCGAGCCATAAATATGCCTTTTTTTTGCTTCGTCCACCAGACATCTGATCCAGGCGAAACTTCAGCCAATGGATGAGCAACGACAACGACAAACTGGGCGTACGCCTTGACGGATTGGACGGATGTTTGGTATGTTCGATGTGTTCCATCGGTCCGATCTGCGTGTAATCAACTGGCAAACAGTGCGAAAGCGAGTGCGCCTTGGTTAATTGAGAAACTAGTTTCAGTTCAGCTGAAGATGTTTTGCGACTTGACAAAAAAGCAAAAGAAAACACATAAAACTTGTTGTCCTCAAGCATAAAACGGCACAGTGTGACACAGTGGGCTAAAACTATAGTTAATTGAGAAGACTCAATTATATACCATTACTATTTTAACTTTCCATTATCGGTAAATGAGAAACTAAATTATACAGATATTTAAGTTTTAATAATAGAACACGGTGGGCAAATTTATCGAAATGATCCTGAATGCGATTTCAAATAAATTTAAAAATAAATCAAAATTACACCTATAATTTTAAAACAAATTTTAGAATATAAAGTGAACTGATAAAATATACATACATATGTCTGGTTGTGATCCAATCGAAAATTGAAGAGAGCGAGTTATGCTTTTCTTGAAAACATATGTAAAAACGTTCAAAGCGTTCCTAATACACGAGAATTTAATTACAATAAAAATTTTGTATAAATCTAAAGAAAGAAAGTAAATAAACTTCAAATATTGAGATGAATCATTCAGAGCGTCCTAAAAGAACTAGAACTAGAAAAGAACTTCTCAATATCAAACGTCATTCTAAATATTCATCCCAGGGTATAAACTTGCCATTATTTTCGCTCGCCATTCTTGTTGTTGTCGCAGGAAGTGTTAAACGGAATGTTTTAATAGCTGAGGAGGGGGTCTTCAAAGGTACTTCGTTGGCTTTTTTTTTATTTTTGTATATTTTATGCAAATTACTTGAACCTGAGCTAATAACATGTTCCGAGTGAGATAAAAGAAAAAACATTTTAATTTCTGTAAAACGAGTTTATGTCTCAATCCTGGAAACAAAAAGGATCGTATCTTATGACTATGGATTAACACCTACAGCAGTTTTTTTGTCATTGAAAATGAAAGAGAAATTTGTTTCAAGTCAAAAAATATATAAAAACATTTATAAAAAATCGACAGAAAAAAATTGAAATTAAAACAAACGAACACGAAAGGTGATAAATCAGGTGACACAAAATTAATTGAGTTATTCATCGGATATCGAACAAGACCGCTGGCCCCCTCTCTCTCTCTCCCAGTCTGCTGCACCTGATACTTGTCGTCGCCGTTGTTATTTGGATGTTTTTGCCATTGGATATCAAGTGAGACAGAGAAGAAGATTGTTTAAAGCGAGCGAGAGAGGCAGAGACAAGCGATTTCAGAGATCCGGCCCAAAGCCGCACCTCAAACCGCAACGAGAAGAAGACTGAAGACATCTTTTCTGATTTTGGATTAATTTGTTCTGCAGTCAAGTAATTCCCCCACGCCCCATGTCTGCATTGCAGGCCCATTGCGTCACAAAAAAAAAAAAGTTAAAAAACACAACAAAAAACGTATTTTCGAAAAAAAGGAGGAAAACATCGTGGCACAAGTCACAGTCACAAGTCTCTCTACTCTACCTGATATGTGTGTGTGTATGTGCGAGGAAGAGAACCCTGGGCTGGTTTCGGTTTTTGATTTTATTCTCGTTCGTTCGTTCGTTTTTGGCTTTTTCGCAGCGGAATGATATATGAAGTATCTCATGGTATGACATTAACAGCACACACGAACATGTAGTTTTGTTATTTATTGAGTTTTCAGATATTTTGAAGGCATTAACATTGAAACAAATTATTATGATTACAAGATTTATGACCCCGACAGTAAGTGAAACATACGAATAATCAAGTGTAGATAAACCAAAGAGAGAAAGACCACAAAACAAAAGTAGAAAGAGATTGAGAACAGCCAGCAAAGAAACACCAAACACAACAAACCGAAAACAAAAATATCGCATATCTCATTTGAATGAATTTTGTCCTGCACATTTTGCCGACTTTTCGCTCTTCTCCCCACAATTCTCGAATGCAACTGGTTTGTCTGCATTTGATTGATTGTGATATCATTTCATTTGAGTTTTATGCCATTTTCGGTATTTTTATGGACAGGCGACAATTTTATAGATATTTCAATCATTTCAATTTGCATCACATTCCGGAACGGCATTCCTTGATAAAAAGGACATTGCATGGATGTGGAATTGAATGTTTGTTTTAAATTGTGACTGTCATTGAAGGGAATTATACTGATATTCCTATTTAGAAACGTTACTTCAACTGTTACCCACTTATAATTTTTAGATTTTAACACCTAATCAAAGGATTTCATTTCAACTCGAATTTTGAGGGGATTCTTCTATAGACATATCGCATGTTCTACCCTCCATTAGGTATTTGTTCAGGCTGTTGACCGTAAGCCCACATCACATAGTTGATTTGCATGTAAATTGTCAAAGGAAGTGATAAACGAGTGTCCAAGAGAGCGAACAACTCTATAAAGTAGCTTTTGTCTACCGTTTCTATGAAAATCTAATAAAAATGTAGCCAAACAGACACACACACACACGCCCATTTGTGACATGACAGAGAAGATGACAAATTGTTGGACAGACTGACTGACAGCAGCAGCAACAACAACAACTTCATGTGGCAAGTGCACAGTGCAATTAGTCAAAGTGGCAAGGTATCTACAACAAGAACAACCACAACAGCACCCCAAGTCAGAGAGAGAAAAAAAAAAAATAGCAATAAAAAAGCTATAAAAAATTATGAAGAATCGCGTTTGGTGCAAAAAAGTCATAAAAGTGTGATAAAATTATATAATAAAAAACAGAGAAGACGAAAAATGAAAAAAAAAAAATACATTGACAAGACTGAGGTTAATGCCGGCACGTAGCTACACGTGCTACGTGCGTCAACTTGTGGCAATTATGAAGTCCGCGTCTGCAACGGGCAACAAGCACCCAGCAATCGTCAAAACCTGGGCCAGATGTCCGCCTTTGAATCAATAAATGCGATTAGAAAATACTCACAGACAAGACCCCGATCCCGTATCCCGTCTCTCCGTTTGCCGACCCAGACCAAAGAACAAGGCGCTTACCTTATCGCCAGCAAATCGTCTGCAAAATGCATCCGCCATAAGAAAAAAAGCAAACCGTCTGCACTTGCGCATTTCAACTAGCCCACAACTAGCCAATGGCCAATTATGCAATTGGCAACCAAAAGTGTCGCGTCTTCGTGCTTCGATTCCATCGAATCGAAACTGTGCACTTTTCTTTATTTTTTGCGTGGGTCACTAGACGATGAGTCGTCCAATTCTGTTTACAGAGTGGACGTTGGCTATTATAGCCTGGCCAGCGTCCAGAGATTATCAATGTTAATAAGGCTATAAAATTGGCTACGCTTCGAGTTCTCACAGAGAATCAGGGACGAAGATGGTGTGCAAATCAGTCGTTTGAGATAAAAATATTATTCGTATGGGAGGCTGCCAACAAATGTGTTGAAAATTGGTATTTTAAATAAATCTAATCCATGGGCATATGAATCTAAGCATCTAATGTGATAGAAGAACAAAATGCATAAAATAAGGGGTTTGCAACATTTAGCTACTTTAGATGGAAGATAACTTCATAACTGAATAATATAAAAAGTTACTCTTGAAATATGCAAGACCGAAGTTAAAAGTTATATTTTGCAGCACATCAGTCTATCAATCTTACAATCAAACCGGAAAAAGGTAGGGAAAAACTTTAGATCAATATCAATCATGCCCTATAATCAGCAAACCAAAAAATCTAAGAGGTTTGCCATACTTTTATAAGAGCTAGTTAGTTTCTAGGATTGTTTTTGAATCCTTGGTTTTTTCATATCAATAGATTAAGGATGGAATTTATTTACAGTAACATCAGTTTTTTACTGATTTTTGTTTCGACATATAGAATGTTTTGTATAGAATTTAGTATTTAAAGTTTAGATTCAGTAATAACTTTCAGTTCATACATATCATAACTGAACATAAGAACTTAGTTTTAAAATAAACTTCTAAAATGTTTGATTTCCTTTAAGAAGATTAAATCCTACAAAGACCCAAGCTATAATTGTAAAATGCCAAATTTTGGTTGTATTTGGATTATACATAGTTTATCTAGTTAATAATTTACAACTATTTCATTATGTCTTAACTATAAGTAGTTGGATATCTTCAATATTTTCTGTTCACAATTCTTTCAAAATATGTAGAAATTCCAAAAATTCTAAAAATCATTACTTACAGCCCCTTCGAAATGCTGATCTTCATGATATTCGCCATATCGGATATAGAGTCACTTTAAGAGAGAGCAAGGAACGCAACAACAAAAAAAGGTGGCATCGGCGGCAGCCATAATGCTGAGGTCTAATCTCTACCCAAATACTCCAATGGCTGACATTTCGGGGGTGAGATACATCCATAGACCGAAGTGTCGAGAGGAGGGAGGGTAAGATGCTCATTAACAGCTGTACAGCTTCGGGTGGAGGGAGTGAGATGGCAATAGTGTGTATAGAATATCTTTTCAACCATCTTTGATGATGAATTTGAAAACCTAACCAGCAAGAAAATAAAACTAGGTTTTTGTTTTTTTTTTTTTTTTTTTTGTTTGAGCGGGGGTGAGGATACTGACACAAAAAGGGAAAGGGAAAATACCAACACAAAAGAAAAGCAACGAATAAGGAAAGAAAAGAAAGATGAAACAGAGCAAGGCAGAGATGAACAAAGATGAACCAAAAATTAAAGCCCATTAATCATTTTGACTTATTTCTTTCCTCTTCGTTTCGTTTCGTGTGTTTTTTTTTTTTTTTTTTTTGGGGGTTTCGGTTTTTGTTTCGTCTAAAATTAATCTTGATGCCAAAATGTTGCCAGGGTAACCACAAATTGTGCAGAAGAGTGAGAGAGATGTCACTACGAATGGGTATAGGGAGTAAGTGAGATGGGTGAGAAATACGGTCATGGGGATTAAAAGGGCAACCAACGCGCTCGCTCATAACCTAAAAAAAAAAAAAAAATGATGGAAAAGGCAAAATATATGGCCGACTATACATACATTCATATTTTGTCCAGTTCTCATATGTGTATGCCAAAACTGGTAATCGGTGAATCGAAATCGAAGCAAGCAACTTTCGCGCCTCACTAGGGGATTAAAGGCGACGTTCACGGTGACGTTGGTTGTCCCAGAAAATAATTTAAAACAGATTAAACCGTTACGGCTGCCATTCACACCACATTGCGTCCTTATCCTGTCCGCCAGCCAAAAGTCATCCACCCCCTAGCAAATGAATTTGAATTTGACCAAATGTCTTTTGCGAAAACACAAAGCAAAACTCGTCCTTTTTTGCTTTGCCTTCTTGCATATGCTGCAAATTTGCCAAACCGGGTTGGGAAGGGTGACTGAATAGTGTAGGAGTGGGGTCTGATGGTCTAAGGATATGCGGTGGGATTTGCCACTGCCACTGTTCACAGATACACAGAGGGTTGACTCATTCTCTCTCTCTCTCTCTCTAAGTCCTTGTCCCATCACCCTCTATAGACGAGTGGCATACTTAAGGGGCGCGTCGAGTGAAAACAACAGGACGGCCATAAAATCGTTTAAATCAAACGGCAGAACAAATTGGTTTCCTTCAAAGTCGAAAGCTTTATTGGATTCGCTCGACCAAAGGAGGGGTTCGGGTTTGAGTTTGGGTGGTGGTGGTGGTTGAGGTTATTCAGGTTGAGGCAAAGAAAAGATGGTTGTCTTTTTATGTGGTTTCAAGTAGTTCTTGCCAAGTGTCTTTTATTATATCAAAAATAATGAGTAAAACGTACTCAACGTGATTGTTTATGATTTTTTAAAAATTTTATAGCTTTATAGAAATTATGAATTTGAAATTATCTGTTTATTGAATTTAAAAAACACAATCACTTAATTATATTTATCTATAAAAAGTCGGTTGAAGTTTTAAATATGGATCGTTTATACAAATTGTTATAGCCCAAATCGAATTAAATGGTTTCTATATTATGTTGCTAAAATGTACGCAATCAAAGTTCATATGTAAAACAAAATATATATACCTAATTGAAAAATTAATGTAGAAAGTTAATCAAATTGATATTACACTATTTTGAATAATTTTTATCTTAATTCGGCATTTTATACCCAAAGCTAATTAGTTGACGAAAGGGCTATCGAAATTCAAAGGTTCTTATACAGATTGAATGGGTCAATGCGTCTTCTTCAATTGAATCGTCTTGAATCGTTCCCTTCTCGGAAATATTTTCCATGCAATGCGTATATCAAAATCGGCTTTGATTTTGGATTTGCTATTTGTAAACTTCACATGATTTACATTCAAATCGATTAGATCTCTCCAAAGTTGTAGGTACTTTCTGTGTGAGTGCAAAATCTTATCGTGAAAGATTGAAGTTTGACACGATTTACGTACGTATGTACATACATATGTACATATATCAAAATGTAGGTACATATACCGGTTAGCGCTTTTCTAAGACTTTGTTTTTTTTGTTGTATTTGGTTTTAATTGTGAAATTTCCACGAAATTTTGCGAGACAAGTTTTTAGTGTTTCGGTTGTTTTTTGTTTCTGTTTTGACTTTTGCTGAAACTGACACGATTCCAACAAAATGCGACGTGGTTGTCGCTGACTGGTCGACTGCTCGCTCCACTGGCTGGGGGCTTTTGGGGGTCAGTGTGTAGTCAGAGTAGTGAGCAATCCGGACCGCATTTGTGTCATTTCGCGACAACTTTGACATGTGTGACATTGTTATTTTTTTTTCATTTTAGTCTTTTCCTTTCTCGTCGCCTTGCCTCTTCTGCTCTTCCTTACTCTTTGGTTGATTGTGTTGTTTTTTAACTTTTGCTGCCCTTTTTTTGCGACATTTTCGTGTGTGGCGGCTTTTGCTTATTTCATGTTTAACGCAGACTTGTCCATGGCTACGCTAGTTGGCTTAGATACAGACATAGATATAGGTTTTTATACAATATAAACTCACATACATATACATACATATATACTTATGTCTGTATTCATGTATGTTTGGCCTTTTGTTTGCGTTCAAATTTGCCGCCAAACTTTGTTCTCATTCTTTTTTGCTCGTGCCATTTGAACAATGAATTTATTTTTTCTTTGCTGTTTGTATGTCCAGCGGCAAATTCGTCTGAAGCCAAGCTAAACAGATGCAGATACAGATACATACTTATAAAAATGTTCTCTAAGATACATATCACAACAACAACAACAACCAGACGTCAAAAAAAGGAAATGCTCTTGAAAATCTAGAGCGTTGCTAATTGTAAAGGAAAACAACAACAAACAAAGAAATGTGTTGTAAAAAATGTGTGTTAAAATTTTTGAAAATCATATTTTTCATATTCATAAATCTCCCATGGCGGCAATATGCAAATGTTGCGCAACATATGTATGTAACTATGCAAAACATACATACATAAGGACACGCGTTGAGAAAATTTTGTGTAGTAGTTACTTGGAAGTTTTACTTTGGTTGGAAAACAAAGATTTATGACAATTTTGACTTCTTTGCACACTTCAAATAAATCACAGATGAAAAAAATGTTCTCCTTTTTGATGGGTTTTGTGAAAATATTGGAAGTAAATGTGATTTATGGCGAGAGAGAGAGAGAGAGAGAGAGAGAAAAATTCACACAGATTTCAAGAGTCCACTAAAAATAAGAAAAACAACAACAAGGACATGAAAATTAAACCCTGACCAGACAGAGCCTTTACATCAATTAAAGTTCAATGGGAGTATTGAAAGAACCAATCAGACAAATGAAACCCAAATGAAACTCAAGTAGAGATACCCAGAAAAGTAATAGATCTAATATACATCACACATCTAATTTGTATATATCAGTGGATCGAATTAAATCTTTTCCCTTACTGTAAAGAAAATATTTCAGTTTCTTCTTTTAGATGCCCAATCGATACTTGAAAACCAGTTTATTGTGCCAATCTCTCACTTCTACCTTCATTTCGTTTTTATTTTCTTATTTTTTCTTAATCCTTTGCACAATGGCTAAACAGAATTCAATTGATTTATAACCTAAATGCAAACACAAATGATATTTGATTTATTAACAACAAACAATAACAGAAAAAACGAGATGAATGCAGAGAAAAAAATGAATTTCATTTTCAACTGAAAGTAAAAATCTTCAACTGCAATGTTCGAACCAAGAGAGACTTGAGTGCGATTTTTCAGATCACTTTCAGAAAAACCCCGAGACCAACAATGCCAACTCATAAATAATAATTTTCAAAGACCAAGACCAAGAACCACGTAGAGGGAGAGCACGAAAAAGGGAATATAAAAAAGTAGGGCCAATCCCAACTGTAAAAACAGGTAACCTTCAGCGCAAACGAACACACACAGAAGTAGATGCCAAGAAGTCAGAGTCAGAGACCAAATGCGACTCAAAGCCAAAAGTCAAGTTAAAGCCGAGAAGATACCGAACATTTAACCGAATTGCCAAGGCGAAGGACGCATATTAATTTTTATGAGCGTAGAAAAATGCCGATTGCATAATAGTTCAGACCAAGGGCAAGAGACCAGGAGAGGGACCGCTGCAAATGGGCAGGTGACTTCCCTAATGATTTCTGTCACATTTCTTTATGACATGTGTAGAACAAAAGAGAAATACATCAAGCAGGTTTTCAATATTTCTTTCACTTTCATTTTCAAGGACATTTTTGGGCAAAAAAAATACGTGCCTTTTCTTTAACCTGTAAGGACTTCAAGGTAGATTTTTTTTTAGATTTTCATTCTGTTTTTCACCAAACTTGGTGTTTTTTTCGGTTTTTTAACCATGGCTGGTATTTTTTCGGTGTTTTTTTTTTTTTTTTTTTTGGTTTAACTCTGTGAGTTTTTGCTTTCCAGTTGTCGCGTATCTCTTTGCCATAAATCATTGTCACCCGCTTCGGTTCGTTCATTTGCAATGTCATTGCGAGGAGCTTCCCGCTGGGCTGAGTTTCGGCTGTGGCCCAACACGACTCCGCCTCGACTATGATGACGTTCATTCCCTACTGAACCTCCAAAGCAAAAACAAAAATAAAAACCAAATAAATAAAAACGCTGTTCAAGTGCTGACTTCTGCAATCACAGCAGAATCGTTCAAAATATTTGGTGCTTTCTTTTAACAAGCGTTCTATCGAATTTTCAACTAATGCAATTGGAAACAAGCCGGAAACAAAACAAAGCAAAAAACTTGCCTAACTAATGAAGTTTGAATACTCTTGCAAGTTTAAAGTATTTAAAAGTGTAGAGTCAAGAATCAAAAACATTTGAAAAACGATTTTCAAAGTGATTGTACAAGTTGCTCTATCATATCCTTAAATTTCTAAGAGGAATAATTAAATCACCTCCATTGGTCAAAAGAAGTTACATATATTTGACTTCTAAATCAACACATGCACATATTTTGACCGAAAAGAAACCAACTAAACAATGGAAAAGATATACAGTATAAGGTTTTTACAACGACTTATTAGATAAAATTAGAACATCAAATAATAGTTTCCATTGTAACACTGTTTCATTCTATATAATTATATATTAAATGTATTTTTTATGAGTTTCAAACCTAACATTGGATATTTGAGTTATGCTTTTTTCACTTTTTACGTATTTCCCAACGGTTTTATCGGTGATATGATTGGTTAGCCTTTAAATTTTAGCGTGGTTAAAGTCAATTACTTAAAATTGATTAAAATTTTTAATACAAAATATATTTTGCTGTTCAAAGAATCCTGATCCTTTTCAAGAATACATATTCGATGATGTGTTAGTTATTAGATCACAAAAGAACATTTTATGTAAATAAATTTAAGTAAATTATCCATTCCAAATCATAACAATCTCAAGAAAAATGAACATATTTAAAATTTTAATTTAAGGGATCAGTAAATTTTATATCATAATATGATTCAATAACTTTGTTTAACAATTGACGAATAAATTCCTTTGGAAAAAAACAAATAACATATACAATTTCATAGTCAAATATTTTATGTTTTCTAAATCAAATTCACACTCAAAAGGTAAAGGCCACAAAAAAAAATTGAAAAGATTTATTTATATGGCGACAAGTCTTTTGTAAAAACATTAATCAGACTCGAAACTAAACTCAATAAAAACAATAACCGAAAGAGAGGGAGAAAAAACAAAAACGAAACCAAAAATTTTAAACAACAATGAAAATAAAAACTTGTTTAGTTCTTTTTCCACTTTTTGGTTTTGGTGGCGGATTTAAAATTAAAATTTATTTTAAAACCTATTGATAGATGGCGACACGAAACGGCTAATTAATCATATGCAAAAACAAATGAAACAAAAATTCAAACCACCAAAAAGGTTAACAAATTTCACAGTCAAGCAACGGCATCTTCTTTTTGTTGGTATTTTATTTTATATATTTATTTTTTGTTTTTAACAATGATTTCACTTCATTTATTTGTTTTATTGAGTGTTCAAAATGGTTTCAAACTCGGTCTGGTCGAGAAGGAAAAGATTCCCATGAGAGAGAAAAAGAGAGGTCGGGGCTGATAAGCCGACGGAAATGGCGGTAAGTGGTTTTTACTATTGATTGCCTGGTAAACAATTAGCTACATTTATTTAAGGAAATATTTTTCTTTCTGATAACTAAATATTATAAATCATCGAAATTCGAAGTCTTTTTAAATTATAATGCATAAGAAACATACGTTTACATGAAAAAAATGTTCGACCTAATGCAATTAAGCATTTTTTGCATATAGTCCTTGAACTTTAAGAATAACAACGCAAATATTGTCTTCGGTTCAATCTAGAATCTATGTATATGTTGTATGTTTGTTAGTTCCATTTGTAATCGACTTTAATATCTAAGCTTACAGCTAAAGCTGTTTACTAATTTAATTGTATTAATCACGAATCTCTCTATTGTTATAAAGTAAGAAACAAGGTATCGAATATTATAATAAAGGAAAAGAATTGAGTAATGATTAATCTAACGACAGACTTGTGAAAAGGAATTTCAGCGGGATAGATGGGGCAAGCTTTACTTTGTTCTGATCCATCAGCTTTATTTACCTGAAAATCTTGCTGATATAGGGAAAGAAGAATAAGTATTCAGACTATCTATATACATATTATGTAATAATTATTTGATGAATGTTTCTTAAGTTTCTGTTATTCAATAAACGATTTATTGACGTGTATTTAACCACTGTAGATATTCCGATTTTGTCTATATTGTTTGGTTTATTTTTCCATTTTTCTCAAACATAAATCATCGAGAGGAGAAAAAGCGAATGATAGATGGAGAGTAGGAGAGGAGTGGATGAAAAAACGTTTTTGTGCATTGTAAACGAAAGGCATTTTGAGTTTATGATTTTGTCAGGGCAGTGAAACATTTCCAACTGATTAAATCGATAAATTATGGGAAAATGATTTCATTTTCATTTTCAGACAGCATAAAATAGAAGTGAATCAAAGGCAAAGGATTGACTTCATTAAAGCTTATTGAACAAATCAAAAAAGTTTTGCATAAAGAATGGTTTTTTAAATATCAAATAATAAATAACTATATATAAATTTTCGAGGCGCAAGTGACACTGAGAAAAGAGAGTATGAGAAATAGGTATAGAGAGAGAGTGAGACAGGGAATGAGAAAGAGAAGTGAAGGTAGACAGAGAGTGCGACAAATATGCAAAAGGTCCAGACAACTAGGACAACAACAACAAGGACAACTCGCCGCAACAATGGCCGCATAAATTTTCTATGTATCTATGTGTATGTGAATGTGTGTGTTTCTGTTTGTGCGAGTGTGTATGGAGAAATGACTGCATGCAAATGGCGCTGCCCTTCCCAATTCCTCTTCATCTCGACCTCTCATTCCTTTGCCATCATCAGTGGGAATATAGTAGGAAGTGAAACTATGTTGCCCAGGATATGTGCAATAATTCAAAAACCAAATTCCAAGTTCAAAGCGACCATTACTCGTGGGCTTCTCTCTCTCCAACTCTCTGTGTATCTCTGTCTCATTTTTTCTTTCTGCTCTCTCTCTCTCTCTCGCTAGCTGCCTATCTAAGTGTCGTTCTTTGGTGAAGAATCCTCTTCTGGTTTTTGGTTAAATTTATGCAAATGGCTAATAAGCCTGTCAACAGTTTTGCAGTTTGCAACTCAAACTCAAATGACTGATGACCTGAGCCCGAACAATGCGAAATGCAAAATGCTAAAACACTTTTTGAGTTATGAAGTGTTGAACTTGTGTGATGCCAACACACACACACGCAAAAGTTCCAAAAGTTGAGAATTGATAGAAAGAGACATTTGGAGAACAGTTCAAATAACCATTAACTGCTGCACTCAAAAATGATATAAAAATCAAGTGAAAATGTTTAAGGTATTAAATTTATTTTAAATCCAAAATCCATTTTACAGTTAGCTTTTAATCAATCATATATTCTTTTAAGTGTAAATTTTACTTATATTAATTTATGTTGTTAACACAAAAGTTCGTTCTTACTTTGTTTCTTGACCAGAATTTGATTTTCTTCTTTTGTTTTTTATTTTTTATTTTTTTAACTTTGGGAAGTTGATTGATTATAGACAAAAAAAAGGTAATGTCATATAAATTGTGCTATGTACATTTCCATAATTCCTTTAATGAAAGGAATAAACGAAATTTAAAATACTGTTTAGACAACTTTTCGAGTACTTTTGGTTTAATTGTAATCAACAATAGGCTTATTCCGATATTATATCATTTGTTAATTGATATTGTTCAGTTTATCTCGTTTATATGCCTTTATTTTTCTCAAAATGATTGTGTTTTGTCTGTTTTATTTAAAATTTATACAACATTTACAATGTTTCTGTGTATTGAATGCTTTAATGTTATGATTATTATATATTCTAGCTGCAAACGGTGTTTTAATAATATACTCTTTAATAACTTTCTCTCAATATTGTTTTTTTGTTACTTGATCCGTTTTCAATATTCCCTTGAAACGTTATTTCGATTCCCATACTAATGACATGCAAATTGAATCATAATCTCTCTGGCACATACCTTTTTAAATCCGAATCGAGAATCGTGTGCTGACTTATCCTCGCAGTCCTTATAGTCCTTCTACGTTCTGGACTTAAAATTCAACTTGCGGCTGCTTGTTTGCACGTGCGCAAGAACTTTGCCTGCAGTCAAAGGGAAACTTTCTTGTTTTCTTGTTTAACAAAACTTTTTTCCGTTGTTTTTTACTTTTTTTTCTACTCTTATTTTGTTTTGGCTGCTGTCTAGGCTTTTTTTTTTTTTTTTTGTTTTTGTTTTGTTTTTATGATTATATTATTAATGCTTTGTGATTCGTATGTAAATATTGCTTGAGGGGGACTAGAAAAGTTGAGTGGGAACTCTTAATTTCTTTTAGATTATAGTTTAGTTTACACTTAAAACATGATAGAATTTGGCTTGGATCTTGATCGACAATCGAAGAATGCGAACGATTCCTGTTATAATTTGCGAACTATGAACACACAATAATAATAATAATAATTTTTAGTTGCTTATTGCACAATTTGATTTTGATTTATACAAAAGTATGCTGGGCAGACACCTGCCAGACAAAACGAACCCGCGCGATATTCCACTCTATGAGTTTCTCTCTTACTCTCTTTCTTGTGGAGAATATCGTTAAAATTGTCTGGGCCCGTCCAAATGGACAACTGAGTCACACCGTAAAAGGTTCTAATTTTTTTACGATTATTGTTATGATTATTTTTATGATTTTTACGATTTTGATGGTTTTTATGAGCTGTCAATTGTCTGGTGTGTTTTCTTTACGTTCATTATTATTTTGTTTTTTTGTTTTTTTTTTTTTGGGACCCGGGAGATACGCGCGTCTACGACAACCGACGACCGAATGCCAGCAAATAGTTTTATGGGGCTGCCCCAAAAGATGCGGTAGCTCTGAATCTGAATCTGAAGCTCTTGGCTGTTGTGAATGCTAGCGTTTTCTGATTGAGCTGATGGGTGGGTGGAGACGGGGGACCGTCCAACAGCAACAACAACAACAACTACACAGATGATGACGACGACGACGACGATGATGGCAGCGACAGCGGCGACGGCGACAACCAATACGACAAAATAACGCAACGTGTAACACTCTCGAATCGACTCGACTCTCGGTGCCTTATTCTCTGTGTATTGTGTGTGATGTTGATTTCTTTACGACTTCTATCAAACTAAACCCATAAAGCATTCAATTCAAAGCATATACATGTGAAAATCCAAGCGAGAACTCCTTTATTAATCCAGAAGTGCGCCAACTGCCACCACACACGCCTCTGCCGCTGTCGCTGTTGCTGCTGCTACTGCTGCTTCTGCTGCTGCCACGGTCTCAGTTTCAGTCAACGCAAACTGCAGCAGCGACTGCCTAGGAGTATATAAATAATCTTATAAGAAACTGCTCAGGCACAGCGCAGAAGAGAGTTTTATTTATGTGCTGCGTCCACGTCGCAGTCGACTGTGAAGCTAGCTGCTCTGCAGCGTCAAACTCATAAAGTATCTTCTGCCTCTCAGTCACTCACTGAGCGTGGCCGCCAGGCCAGTAAGTGAGTTAGTGAGCTGCAAAAATTCACATTTCGCCCACAAACAGAAAGCCAGAGAGAGCGCACACGAACAGAGAACCCAAAACCCATCGAAGGCGCCGAATGTATCATTTTTTCTTCTTTTGGCCACATTCGTCCATGGTTTGCGGTCGCTCATACAGGCCTAAAATATCTTGTTTGCGGAACTTTTCAATCTCAGTTTTTGCAGGCCTCAAAAAGTGTACCATTCGATATAACTTGGGAAACTTTTGTCTGTTAGACGGGTTTGTTCATAATTGGGTATGTTTTATTTCACTTAATTTTTTATCAGTTTAGATGGATTTTCTTTTAAACAAGAATCTATCAGGTCGTTTAAGAATCACTTTTTTTGAGTAGGATCTAAACTTATTTTATACAGGATAAATAATATATTCATTCTGTGGAATGATCAGTATACCTTTTTTTCAAAAGTGGGACTAGTTGTTGTGAGTAAGTTTATTTTGGTCTATATTATATTCCATTTGTCAAATTTAGTTCTATTAGCCTAATTTATTACACATTAAAAATCAATTTAGGATTTTATTTTAAATAAGATCTCTGTAATTTTTTTGTCAATGTTGGTTTAACATTACTGAGTTAAACTCCTTTATTTCTGAAACATTTCAATGTTCAATCAGAATTTATCAAATTAGGTTTTCACAAATTATGTTCTAAATTAAGTAATCTTATTAATTTCAAAAGGTATTATTAAATATTTATTCCTTGGTGTCATTATTTCGACTTAAAATAAAAAAACAAATCACTTTAAATACAATTTCAAATACGTTAAAGCCATTAAACTCGAGTACGAACCGAACTCTATAAAATTTCACAAAAAATAAGAAATGTAATTAAACTATGTACTTGAATGAAATGAATATTAATTTCCAGCTTTAAATGATAATAATATAATTTTATAATGTATAAAAGATTTCTTAAAATTTCTTTTCTTTTTCTGATTGCCGAAAAGAATTTGTTAGATCCAAGTAATTTCCATTTATAGAAAATATTCAACTAATCTAATCCCATTATCACCTAACAATTGGAATGGATGATGGAAATTCTATGAGAGAGATAGGCAAACAGGGAAAACAAACGGGAAAAGAATGATGGCCGCCGTAAAGTATGGAAACCGAATCCTTTTTGCCGACGGCAAAACAATCATGGCCGTAGAAATCTCACACAAATGCACACACAGGACAGAGACGCTCACGCACACGCACACACGCACATGCATGAACCACCCCACATGAACCCAGCTTGCTCTTGCTCTCTCTCTCTCTCGCTCTTGATTTTTTTTCGGTCTGTCTGTACTCTCTCTGTCTCTCGTTTGGCACAGCTGTTAGTGGCCGCGGACGCCCCCGCCCCCGCGGATACTTGCAGCAAAAGACAGATCCAGATCCACACACACAATAACGAAAACTTGGCCGACTTTGCCACACTGCTGCCGCAGCCGTCGCTGTTGACGCCGACGCCACCACTGACGGGGCCGCTGCTTCTGCCATCGCCTCTGCTGCCGGTATAAACAGGGAGGAGTCCGGACAGAGAGACGAGCGCTCGTAAACCATTCTCATCGCGCTGGCCGGGAGAGCAACAACCAAAAACAACAACAACAGCAATGCTTGCGTCTCGGCAAGATGGATGACGGGACCCGAACACGATGAATGTGTTGCGTGTGTGTGTGCAACAGAGAGCACTACCAGCCTTCTAGCTGTTAGTGCAAGCAAGATGGCATGCTGCGGCCGCGTTAAGTGTGACGAATGTGCCATTATTTTGCTTTATGTGTCGTGGCGCAATGCCTCTGCCGGCGCTCTGCTCGTTTTATTTTTTTCAATTGGTATATTTCTCACATAAATTTACGCAGTCGTCGACGTCGCCGCAACCAGTTGGCAGCGCCGTTGCAGCGAGTGAGCTGCGCTGGTTTTGGTTTTTGAGCGTTCTTCTCTTTGAGTGAAGAAGCGAACGTAAAACCATTTGGAATCATTTGGGCTTTTGTCGCTTCAAATGCACAAGGTATCGCATCGCCGCCAAGAAGAAGAGACTACCATACAATATTGCCAACGGCAAATCGTGACTATAGATAATGTCAAAATAACAACGTCCACATCATTTTGCTGGGTTACAATGACCTTTTGTTTCATAAAACTTCCAGAGTTCGTTAGGAAACTTCAAACTTGAGAGATTTACTTAGAAGAATGATGCAGACTTTCTGCATTAGATCCCTAAAAACTAGCACTTTGCTTAAATTGTACATTCAAATGTTACCTTAAGAAATGTTTTGAGTCGTTTCTTATTAATGTTTTTTTTTATTAATTTAATTTAAAGTGATTTTTGGTAATTAGCAACAATGGACAATAAAAACCGGATAGAAAATAATCCACTTCAAGTTGGATCAGTAGTCGTTTTTAACTTTTTTACTTCAACTTCTTTAATATTAAGTGTGGTACTCGTTATTTTTAATGGTATCATCTAAAATCGTCATAAATTTGAGTTTTGTGGACACGGTGGTCCAACTCACTCCACAAATTCCCTATTGGGTTGAGGTCTTGCGATTTGGGCGGCGTATCCAATACTTTTGGACAGTTGTATAGGAACCAAGACTTTACTTTATCCTTATCATTATCCTGGTAAAACTTAAAGATCTCGGAAATGCCCATTATCTATACCGATTGTTTCAAAATGCAATTTGCTTTCAAAATGCATCTATCGTGGTTCATTATTCCATGGATAAGGACCAGATTTACATATTAATGATATTCCATAGGGAAAACTAATATAACATAGTTGTCCGTTACCGGCCTTAAAAAAAAACAGCGACTTCTAAGCGATATAATTGAATTTCATCTTACAATAGTGTTTCACAAAAAAGTGGATTTTTAGTTGAATGATTTGTTCAAAAGCTGTATGCTATTGTGGTTCGATCCGAAGAATTGTCACACTTTATTTCAATTAGGCAATGAGCTTCGATACGAAGTATCATTTCAGTAATTCCAGTAATTAAAATAATGAATTGGTTCTAAACCAATTAATACTTACCGCAATGACGAATATTATAGTTCAAATTAAATTTGTTTAAGAGGTTTTTACCATTATTGAAAATTAATTTTTATAAATAATATATATTAACTATTAAAGTTGGGATACTTCCAAATTAACTTATTAACTATTAAAGTTTTGGGCATTGTTTACCTAATTTTAGCAGCCATAAGTTCTTGGGTATTTTTGTAAAAGTTTCTTCCTGGCAATTTTACACTCAATTATGTCAAGCAATAAATATCGAAAAGGAAAAGCGGGATGAATCGGTTTTAAAAGCCACTCCGACTAAGATGAAGGCGGGGTTATGGTCCTCCCCCCAAAAAAAAGAACCCCTCATGCCCTCCTCCAATACGCATCGCTGCTCTTTGACAACTGTGCACCTCTAAATCATTCAATACTGGGTCTGGTTCTCGGTCTGGGATCCATGGGCTCAGCTGGTTGTCCTTTACGGTTTCGGTTTTTTCTTCTCTTTCCTTCTTTTTTCTTTTTCATTTTAGTGGCGTTCACCTTGGAAAATATTTTCACATGCCCTTAGTTCTCAGTCTGCGTTTCCGCTTCAACAAACTGCAACAGCAACAACAACAACAACAACAACAACTAACATAACAAGGCGCGCGTGCCTGGAACCTGGTCCTGGTCCTGTGACTAAAAGGTCTCTCCAGCAATTCAAGCAAATAAGTCAACCTGTGAGCTCCACCAAACAGCAACAACAACTACAACAAGAACTGCAACAAGAGTCCCCCCAAAAAAGTGATCGATGAAGTTGCCCTCGAAATTTACGACGTGAAACTTTGAATTGTTTCGCATGTCGCTTCGATTTTGCCATCTGCCACAAAAGCGGAGAGAGGACGGCACCGAAAAACAAAAAACAAATAAAAAAACACACAAAAGTACATACCTCAAACCGCGCAGCCCGCCAAATTTTCAACATTTACCTTTTACTTTTTAACTGTTCTTTTGGGGGGCGAGGTATGAAGAGCCCAAAGACAATTTGAGTTTAAATGATATTTAAATACGCACAGGAAAAAGAAATTAACATCAAACGAAACGTTTTCAACAAGATTAAGTTTAAAAAGCAATAATTATATACCCTTTCAAGTTTTCGTGAAAGTGATAAAAATTAGCCGAAGCTAGTATGTATATACATATTTACTATATAAACAAAATGTTACACTATGTTTATAAAGCTTTTATGAAATATGTAAGAATATTTTCGGGATGATAGAGCCATGACTCTATTTCGGAACATTCCTACTGCAAGTTATCGTTAGTAATGGATTAGAGCTGAGAAATGAGGCTAATTAACTTTTTTATTGGAAGCTTGGAAATTTTAAAAATCACAAAAGGCACGAAAATACATAAAGGTAACAATTTGATTGGTTCATATTTTTAACTCATCTGATCATCAATAAAAAAAGGTAAATCAGAAATTCAAAATCTTTAAGACGTCCAAAACTTTTTAAGTGTACCCAGGTGTAAACAGGTTTCCAATAACATTTTGCGTGGTCCATTCTTTTTAATAATAGTATTAAATAAATATCTAGACATCTGTAAAGGCAACGTCTTAACTTTTTATTTTGTGACGAGTAGATTTATAAAATGCGTATATGTATGTAAATATAAAAAGTTATTGAAAAATGTTTTAAGCAGAACTATTCATTAAATGGCAAATCCCGAATTATACATGCATAATCTGAATAAAAGTAATTGCTGTAATCAAAAAGTAAAAGATTTCTTCAGCGACTACTTGTATAGAGAAGTGATAAAACTAATCTTCATTCAGTTGAAACCAATTTTTTAATATTCATTTTTTAAATAGGACTTTCTTTAAGAGAATTGTAACATTTTTGTTGTTAAATTCACTGTGCCCCTTCGTTTTGTTGGCTTAATCAAAATTGCTGACATTTAAACACGAACAAAGGCAACTGCAGGGCCACGCCCATGCAGCATTTGCGGCACCGCCCTCAACCAGGCAGTACGAGGGACTACTTATTTATAAGGTAAGCAATTGATGTTAGGCATTAGCTTCAGAGCCAAAGACAAATTATGATAAACGAGCAATAAAATGTTGTCATATGTATACACATGACTGCTGCCAGTTGTCCAATGTCTGTTGTCCGTTGTCTGTTGTCTGCTCTGTCGACCTGACGACTTCACATGGCTCTTGCGCGACTTCTGTTTGGCTACCGCCCCCCTCCCACAGGCCCAGCCCATGCAAGTCCTTCTGTTCGTTTTGCTATTCAGTTTATTTATTGACTCACCTGATCAAGTTGAGTGATTACACAAATGCATGCAAAAAACATTGGCACGAATTCTATGGGAAAAAAAATTTCGAACACTGAATGCTTTTCATAATGCTAATATGTATTTATTACGTATTTATTTATCAGCAAATAAATCTTAAAAAATGCGAAAAATATTGGAAAAACTATGCCCATTGGCTTTTCTCTAATGATATGATTATGAAAAATATTACGGCCCCTGGGAGGAGAGTCCAAGTCCAAGAGGGACAGAGAGAGAAAGAGAGACAGAGTGAGTGAGAATAAAATACGACGTTAATATATATATATATATATATACATCTTTGGGATCGAAAGTAGCAAAATGCGTGTGTGCGCCATTAAAATGAAAGAAGCGGAACCGCCTACAATAGCATCAGCAACAATAGCAACAACAACAACAACAACATCTGGAGCTCTCTCTCTTTCTCTCTGTCTGTGGGCCTGCCTTTACTTTTGCTCTGGGTGGTGAAATACGATGTGGCAACACACCCAAAGCGATGCCACTAACATGCACACACACACTCAGCCAACCCAAAACCTCCCAACCACCCACACCCACATTCATATCCACACCCACAATTCCCCAACGCCCAAGCACTCTGTCCCTCTCACTCTCTCTTTTTTTTTTTTTTTGGCTTTCCCTGGCTCCCTCTTGGCACGCACGCACGCACTCGACACATGGCGCTATCGGCGCTTCCGGTGCGTGCGTTTTCATGCCCCGCCCCTCCCTCCATCCACCACTCTTCGACCCTCTCTTTGAAGAGCAACCCAAGGCGCTTGTTCTCCTTTCTTTGAGATGTGAGGGTGTAGCAAAGCTAAGAGAACCAACCTACAGACACACATACACACACACACACAAAACAAAAAAGAAAATCTAAAACGCAATAACTTTGGGGTGAAAATAGCCGAAAATATCGATGAAGAAGGACACAACCTAACAATGAACAAAAAATATATATTAACGAATTTTCAATACTCTTTACAAGTACCAAAAATCATAAACAACTTAATAGCTTTTTATGAATTTAAATACCAAATACATATTAATGTGTTAAAAAATTCTCCAAATATTTTTTCTATTAGACTTTATTGAAATTAGGTAAGTGAATTTCTCTACCACTAAATTCCAATATAAGATGGTAAGTATTAAATGTATTATCGTTTTCTTCACCCATCAAACCAATCAAACCACTTCATCAAAATTCTACAATGCCCTTTAATAGTTAGAGTATTTTTAGTAGGCAAAAATGAGAGACCGAAGAAAAAAAAAAAAAAAAAAAAAAATCAAGAAGCAAGGAAAAAAAATGCCAAAATAGAAATAAATTCCTTTGTGTGCTCTTATCTATATGATTTGTGATTCTGGGTGTCGTCAATTGTTCGTCTTGGTGTTGTTGTTCTTGGTGAGTGGGCGGCACTAACAGCCCACTCCATCTTCCGTGTTAAGCAGCCCCCACCCCCCATTGTCCCCCCATTGTCTAATGGAATTTCATCCTACAACTGAAAGGCCCAAGGATATGCCCAGACTTAAGTCCTGAGAGCCATGTGGCCACTTCGAGATCGAAAAAAAGAAAAAACTGGTCCATGTAAGACAAGCTAAATTTCGCATATAAATTTGAAATCAAGACCAATCTATCTTCTGCCACCCGCACGTGAAATTTGAAATTCTTTTGTTTGCCAAAAGAAGATGCAAACGAAAAATAAGTAGAGAAAACTAAAGAAATTTAACGAACGAGAAGACCAAGAATATATGAGAATATACGATATATGTATATATATATAAATATAAATAATATCTCATAATGTCGTGAAGCAACTGCTGCATTGTACGAAGGGAGGTTGGCAGGGAGGTTGTTTGACTGTGGCAGGGGGCAGGTGGTGGCATTCGCACACGTATATTATAATATTGCGGATAAAGAGATACAATTTCATTGATATCGTCTAAAAAAGTCCAATATACACAAAGATTTATGACCATAAGCGGGAATACTTGAAGATGATAGTCCCCTCTCCGTCTCCCCCGCACTCTATAAGCAGACACAGATACTTGACTTTGGCTTTGACTTTTTATGTGTTGCGGCTTTTTTGTGTCTTCTTGGCTTTTTTTTTTTTTTTTTTTTTTTTTCGTTTTTTTGTTTCTTTTTTTTTGCTAAAAAGATTCATGTTCATGACCAAAAAGATACAACAGCATAAAAATTATCAAATTTTGTGTCATTCTGCAGATTGCAGATACCAATGGGATCCTAAGATACTCAAGACATACAAAACATACGCAAACATTTGGGCGAACAAACGATTTTTGATAAATGTCCGTCATTACACTTTTCATTATGAGGACCATTTATCTCTTGCCCTGTGGTTATGTGACAAGGTCTAAATAGAACCGTAATGCGCCAAATTAACGGTAATTCATTAAAACTTAACGATTATGCCACAATAATTGAGGAATTTTATTAAATTTTTTGAGCTGAAAAATAAAAGAAAAGTAAATTACAAAGTAAGTACAAATTATTTGCAGTAGGAGAGATGTGTTTTAGGTTGAACTAGAGAAATATTTACGTACATTTTTTTTGGATATTTCATTGTATATTTTCACATTTATTTTTGGGTTTTCATGAACAAGTTTTTACATATTAAACTTATTGTAGTAAAATTCATAATTTAAAAGTAATAGTATTAGGACGTGTTGTGGTTTTACCTTAAAAAAATGCGATGTGATGTAAACCATTTATTGGATAATATTTACTGGCATTTAACAATATACTGGAAAGTCCCGCAAAAAGCTGAAATAAAAGAATTTTTGGCTTAAAAAAAATTACAATATCACGCAAGTCCTCTTAAGGATCAAGATGAAAGTGCTGTCAAACGACTACCAAATTAATAGCCTAACGTTGTTATTATACCCTTGCAAAAAGGGTATATTAATTTTGGTCAGAGTGTCGATAGAACGGATCATCTCAGGCCATATAAAGTATATATATTCTTGATCAGCACGACGAGACGAGTTCAAATAGCCATGTCCGTCCGTCCGTCCGTCCGTCTGTCTGGATCACGCGAACCCTCCGAGACCGTAAGAGCTACGAGCTGAAATTTTGCGTAGGTTTGTATATACTGCAGGCGTTGTATAGCTCGGATTCAGCCGGATCGGACCACTATATCATATAGCTCCCTACAAACGGCAAAGTCACGAACGTGACTTTCTCAATAACCATTAATTTTATAGTTATTGTCATAAAAGTTGGTATTTGTCGTTTTGTGTTCTTATTAATAATTGTGCCAAATTTGATCAAGATCGGGTGACTATATCATATAGCTCCCATAGGACGTCGGTCACAAACAGTGACTTTTGTAAAAGTTCGTTATATCCTTGCTAAGATTGAAGGCCGTTCTTTGCAAACATTAGCTTTTTGTAAACGTTTTTACACTTTGATATCTATGGGTGAAGAATTACCAAACAGTTGCGGTATACACTTCGACGCGTCGTTAACCCGGCCCTCTTTTTTTTTAATTTGGCTCTAAACTTGTATATAAGTATTAAATCTCTTTATTCGAATAACAACAAAACGTTCAAACTCACATTCAAAGTCGGAAAAATATGTTTTTATGGATTAAGTTGGTGAAATATATTTAGTAAATTCACATATATGTATGTATGTACATATGTAGATAATATGAATTAAGTATTGTTAGCAAGCATTTTATTAATAAATATATTTTCTTCTTTTAAATATCTTTTACTTTGCACGTTTCAGTGCAGTTTTACTCGGAATGTCGAAGTCTCAAGACATTTGAAGTCCATTATAATTACATTTGGGGAGTATGCGTTATTTAAACCCATTTAAAGTTTAAAGAACCATTTAAATTTTAATCTATATGTATTGTTCATCAGGACGGCAAAACGACTACACGTAGATATCACGGTCCTCCTAAACTCCTCTTCCGATTTTTAAAATATGCGAATATATAATTGCAGTTTTTTATCTAAGCGAAGTTTTGTTTTGTGTAATAACATAATAAGCCTTATACATATCTGATCTCTGAGAGATTTAAGATTGATTTTTGAATTAAATAAAAACAAGACATATTAAATCAAATAAAAGTTAACGATAAGAAGACCGAAAATTTAAAGTGTATATATGTAGGTAATTGGGAACCGGTCCATCAAAATAAGAGTTATAAAGAAGGGAGGTAGGCAGGGAGGGTGTTTGAGGCCAGGTGGTAAAAGAAAGCATAAACCTATTACGTGGTACCACTTAATAAATAATATTCAAAAGATTCTTCAAACTGTCGGAGCCTAAAGTATTTGTAGGTGAGAATCAAAAGTTCTTGAAAGTCTTTAAATTTTATGATTGTATTATTTGCACAGAGTTTAATTCATTGGTTTAATGTGTGAGGTTAACGAATACATTTTGTTTTGTTATTAATATTATTTGGGTAATTAGTTTTTATTACTTTCAGAAATATCATCACTTTTAGTTTCTTGTTGTTGTGCATTTGCAGTATTTTGAGTAATTTATGTGTCATTGTGTTAGGCCAACCTTGAGGCAACCAACTGACCATGAAAAGCGAAAGTAACTGATTAGTTCAGACCACACCTGAAACGCAAAGAACAATGGAAAAAACAAATTTAAGGTACAAACCACTTCGGTCTCATCAAGCCATTTTGGATTTTCCATTCGTCAAACAATAGAGGAAACATATTATCAGGTGGTGGGCAGGCAGACGCTGACCGACATAGCCTAATTAATGCTCAGCAATGGGACAAATACTCTGAATCCATGTTGTAATAATGCATAAGAATTCAAAAACTGGGCGAATGCAATATAATTGTGGCAATTGTCCTTGCCGCATGGCCAGAATTTCAGTGGTGCAAGGTCACGAACTAAACTGAACGGAACGGAACGCCGCCAGGAATCAAGGTTAATTGTCCTTTAAGTGTGCAAGAGACAGTGAGGACGGCAAATCGGAGGAGAACGGAGAGGTGGATGAGGACGAGGAGAAAGTGCAAGTGTCTGGAAATTGCCAGCAACCACCAAAAGTGAATGCTTGCAACTTAAACCGAACCGAAACTGAAACTGAACTGAACTGAACTGAAGCTGGGCGTGTGGGTAATTTATGAGGTCAATGAGCCCTTTTGAATTAATATTGTCCTTTGACCTGCTACTGGTTACTTGGAAGCCGCTGTAAAGTGCATTTATATGTGTGTGGTTGAAGATTTGTCAAAATATTTTCATTGAACCAAATGAGCAAATTGCGTAAGTCAAATCTGTTTAAGTTAATTTAATCACCAAAGAAAAACATTCAACGGAAGTCCATTAAAATCAAGGAAAATAATTTATACAAATTAAGTAACTAAATAAAAAGGCCACAAAGACAGTGGTTTAGGTTCCATAAACATGCACATCGTCATAGATAATACTTTGAGGTTTGCAAGTTAAAAGAGAAGAGACAAATTAGCTTAATGAAAGTTAAGTCTTTTTAGTGTTTAGCTACAGCTTCTTTATTATAACCGATGTCTTAAAGGATCTTTGATTAAAAAAACCCGAAAAGAAGTTCAATTTTGAAATGCAAGACCGATATGCTTAAAATTTCAAACACTTTCTCTTTAAATATTACAAATATTAGTCTAATCTTTATGGTAGTTATAAAACAAAATAATATTTTAATAGGAGAAAATATATATAATATTTTATATAGGATAAAAATATATATATATACTTCTTCAAATGATTAGATATCAATTTCATTTCGAATTTTTATTCCATAGTTTTATGCATTCCGCTACCTTGTACCACTGTGCTTGAATAGTCAAATAATTTCGTGCACAACTTGACTATGAGTGTCCACCCCAGCTAGCATGATAATGAATTCAAAATCACTTCCGATTTGTCGATTGAATAGAATGGCCATAATAAATTTGCACCCACACACAAACGCACAGGAATTACACACACAGACACACAATCTGAAGGAAAAAGCTAAATAATCCCCATCTGAACTTTGGGGAGCATAACAAGAAGTGAAAAAAGATTGGCACCACTTAAAAGAAATTGCCAATGATAATGATAAAATAAACAACAAGACGAACATGGCAAAGCAAGAACAGCGAGCACAAGGAGGAGTAGAGAACAAGACAAAACTTTTCATTCTAGTAGAGAAAAATCTTGCACACAAATACTTACACACACACGCCAAAACCAAATAAACAAAATGCCTACAAAAAGTTTTTCTTTTCCTTTTTTGGTAAATTTCCATAAAAAAAAAAAACAAGTGGAAAGCAAACAAGTTTTTAGAACGGCCACATGGAGGGGGCGCAGCTAGGAGGGAGTAACTAGGCAAGGAAAAACAGAGAAAAACCGTAACCGTAACCACATTTTCTTCATTTGAACAACAGCAACAAGAACAACTGTGTGGGTTGGCCCTGTGATGATTCCCTCCGATATCCAACTTGCCAAAGTTTGAGGTAAGATGAGGCATTCAGCTCATTGCCAAACATTCCTAAGGGAAATCGGTTTCACTCAATTTCCAAAATGTTTCAACACATTCGCTGGCTGACTGACTGAATGACTGACTTTCCTGACTGTTTGGCTGACACACACAGAGAATTCACCCTCATCACCTTGGGGCACAAGTTTGTTATAAGCCACACTAAAATATATATGTATACTATATTTGTATGTGTGTTTTTCTTCATATTTTCCCTGGAGACCAACAAACCTAATCGCTTATGGCGGATTCTTGTTGAAAGAGCCATGCGGGAATCCCAAATTCACTTTCTCCCTTGATTGGTGCCCAGTTTTTTGGATTTTCCGTTATTTTGCTTAGATGCAAATCAGACAGATGTCAATCTGCAATTTTCCTCTGCCATCCTCTTGATTGCCATTTTGTATAGATCAATTTGCCTTTTTTCTGTTCAAGACTTGCAATTATCCAGAGTTTTTGTATTCCACTTGTGTCCCAGAAAAATGCATTTGGTATGGTTACACGAAGCAAAATACTCGGGAAGGAGATAAAATAGGCATCTATTGGTTTAATTGAAGACCATTAAGACACTGCACAAAACCATTTTAGCTAGAAGAAAAAAAACTGCAAAAAACATCTTAACGAGGCAATTCTACTCAATTTAAGCAAAAAATTGCTCAAAATTTTCTATCAATTGGACAAAAAATAGAGTTAAATAGTTAATGAAACTATGAAAAATCGTACAAGTGAAAGAAGTTAGATAAAAATGAAAACTACATGAACTTTCTTTAGAGTTATTCCAAAATAAAAGATATTCTACAATTAAAATAATAACATAGTGAGCTATTAAGCTTTGAATTTCATCCAGGATCGTTTTTAAATTACTTTTTTTTTGAATCGATACTATAATAAATGTAAGAAAGTTATCTTTTAGTACAAGACTTTTGCTACATTCTGTAGTTCGAAACGCAATTCGCATGGTTTTAGAAGAGTTACTTACTGGTAATACTGGTATTTTGAACTGATTAATAACAAAACAGAAATAAAACTTATTATGTTGAATTCGTACAAAAATACCACATTTTTGGAATAAAAAAAGTATTATTTGTTATTCAAGTTTAATATTCATCAAAAGTTTGAATTGAAGATTAGTTGACAAATCGATCTATTTATAATGCTCTACACAACAATCTGTAAAAGTATATTTATTTTGTTCAATAATCATCAGAATTCTGTCATAAGCCAACAAAATTCAAGTGCACATTTGCATTTGAATGGCATAGAACGTGCCCAGGTATAACAAACTTTGACTCTTCCTATTTTGTATACTAGAGACATAGAAACATATAAGGTTTTTTTGTTGTTTTTTTTTTCATTTCTAATTGCAAGTAAAACAAATTGAAGTGAGCACGTCCAAAAAAGTAATTGGCAAAGGAACCCGGAAACGTCTTCAACTAGAAGACTTGTCTGTCTGGTCTCATCATCATTATGATGATTATATCTTTATTTTATTTATAAATTCAACCAGAAGATCAAAGCTTAGCAAAAATTGAGTGCGGTAGGTCTCTGATTATACAATATATAAGAAATAAGTAAAAAGAGATGCGCAAAAACAAACTAAAAACAAAGCAAACAATAAAAATTCCAAAGCATTTTTGCAATTTGACATGTTCAACATTTTTCCGAATCGAATCTGACGTGTTGAGCGAAACACCACAGAAATGTATCTAGTGAAAATCCATATAAAGAAACCGCAAGACTGTAACTTTGAGTAGATGCACCGACTGCAAATCGCATTCATTGTGAATATAATGGGAGGAAGGGGTTTCTGGTGGGCCGGAGAGGGTGGACAAGGGTGTGGCCAAAAGGGGACCAGGAGGTAATATGCCATCAACAATGATGAGCAGATTTACATGCAAGTGCCGACAAGAGCCGGACGAGCAAACTGCAATTGGCTTTAGCTTCTGGCTTCTGCTACGAGTCTGATGGCTCCGACTACGACAACAACAACAGCAACAACTGCTGTGTACAACTGCAACTGCAACATCAACGACGGCAACGACAGCAACGATGGCAACAACGTCGACGACTTAATTAAAACGTGAGCTAAATGCAGCATGAAAATAATGAAAAACTGACCGAGTTGCAGGTGGAAATGCAATACACAGACCCAAAAAACACAAAAAAGAAACCAACAAACTGAAACATAAGCGTAGACTTAACTAAAGTTGGGGGTCCTAAATAATTCTCCTATCTTAAACTAAAGTTTATTTTATATACTAAAGATCAATAAGTATATAAACAAATTTCTTACCTTTCGTTCTCTTCAGAGAATTATCGAAAACAAAGGACGAAATGATGTTCAAAAGTTTGAAAACTGATGTCAAGAATCAGCTGGAAGTTTATAAATTAACTTATCAAAGATACGAAAGATTGATATTGTCAATGTTAATATACCTCCCAGCCGGACTCCGTCTCTGTGCCCGAAAGCATTTTGGCCAGCAATCGTCAGACTCAGACTCAGTTGAGCCTAGCCAATTCCAGTTATAATTAGTGTCAACAGCCACATTACGGTGCTCCAATCCGTCCACATCCAAACCGATTGCCTTTGCTATCATCATTATCATCGTCGTTGTCGTCATTGTCGTCGACGACGACGTCGTCTTCGTGTCGGTTGGCTGGATGCAACGTCCTATACATTTTTATTTTTGTATGCCAAAACGTCGGCAATCAAAACCGAAACTGTCGAAACTGTCATTAACTGGAGACCCATAGAAAGCATAGAGCCCGACCAAAATTGGTCTATGTGAGGACACATTTTGAGTTAAGTTTGCCAAGAAAAACAACAACAACCGCAACTACCACAATACCAGCAAAGCAACATACAACAGTTTTGTTAGAGCAAATGCAAATGCAACAATTTGCACACTTGTCGCTGCATTTTGTGTGATCTGGCAATTGAGTATTCCCATCACGAGGTATATAGCTTTCGCTATATTAATAAGGCAACAACAACAACAGCAACACAAATTTGATTCTTTTTATTGCACCTCCAGGCATGGGCGTGGTCTACATACAAATTAAGTTGTCAACTGTAGGGAATGAAGGCCTGAAATGAGGTGGGGCATGGGTATAAGGTTAAATTGACATATTTTCTTGGTAGGAAAACGGGAACAGTTACAAAAGAGAAGTGTCGTTTGAATTAAGACAAAATATGTAAACTAGTCAAATATTCAAGTCCTCATCAAATATTCAAAACCTCAAAACCCAAGCAAAGAGAGTAAAACCACTAAAACAATTAAGTCAATATAGCTCCAGTTTTAATAGTAATATAAAAATTTTATATTTATAAAATTTAAATTTAATTTGAGACTTATTGTTAACCTAAAGTAAGTAAGCAGAATGGTATGTGCAAAATTCAGGGTTCCACCACGACGTGGGCCTATCCACGTAACGAACTAATAAGCTCATGCGTATTCCTTAGCCAATGATTTGGCCGTCAACACCTCCAGGCGTAGGCTAAAGCGTCTGCATCCTTTTGACAGACGACCAACACCAACTGCTCGATTACATTGACCCAATTTATAAAGCTCAAATTCGTTGAAAAAGCGGTCTGAAGCTGAGACAACACAAATAAAATATTAGCATCAAAAAGAAAGCAAGAACAATCCTTTCAATTGATAACCGTTAAACAAGAACCAGAGGGCCGGGGCTAACTTCGACCGTGTCAAAGTATGTATACCCTTGCAAATTTTTTACTAACTCTTTTATCTAAACTAACTGTTTTATCTAAAAAGGGTAATGTTTGCGAAAGAACGGTCTTCCTATGGGAGCTATACGATATAGTCACCCGATAATTATCGAATTCGGCACAGTCATTAACAGATATATTTAACTATCAAATGTTTAATTTGAAAGCAAAATTAATATACCCTTTTTGCAAGGGTATACCAATTATTGCTTTAGCAAAAGGGTAAATTAAACTTAAATATTTGAATTTCGTTAATATAAACTGTCAAAATAAATGACGTAAATAAGTCTTTGTCTTTTTCGATATCGGTTCTCAATATTTACCATATTAAATTTTATGGAGAGAATGAAACATACATACATATATAGGTAAAAATCGGCATTCCCAAGCAATTGATTTGACGGTCAAGAAAGTGAGTTACTAAAGACAACTTAAAAGAGCAGTTTTTCAAAAAAAATTCTAATAACTCTATTTTGGAAGACATTTTACAACATAATTTACGCATATCATGCATAAAAGTGTTAACATCAAGTATATAAAGTTAAATTAATAGATGCTACCGATTGTTTTTTGCTCGTGGATGTTTGTTATAGTTCTAGGCTTCTTTTAATTAAGTGACAATTGTTAATTAGATGTCCATTCATTTGTCATATGAGTTTGTTCTGTGAGTTCCACCACCGAAAGCTCCATTTAGGGATCAGTGTGTTTTTCACAGCCAATTATGCAATTGTCGTTTGGTGGTATCTCTGTATCTATGGCAACCGTACTAGCCTAACTAGATACAGAGACGAAGACAGAGACAGAGTTACCGTTCATTAAGAATGGCACCCAATTACTTTCAGTTCTAGCATTACTTTATCTGCTTTCGTATTCAAGTGTGAAGTGCCACGGACGAAATGCACACGCAATTTAAATGAGGCAGGAATGCTAGTGCCTCATCCCCATGACCAGAAGCAACCACCCCCGATGGGAAAAGTCGCCGCCAACTCCATCTACATACATCTACTTTCTCGGCGAGAGATAGGGAGTGAGAGAGAGAGAGAGTTAGTGAGAGAGGGGGGGGGGTCTGGCAAATGAGTTTTCTCATTTCTTTTAGCGAAGGCATGTGTCTGCTCTAAGACCAAACCACCACCCACTCGAGTCTCGTCCCCCATGAACCGCACACCTTTAATCAGCATCTGCTGCCTCGCATCTTCAAGTTGCCACAAAATGCTTTATTGCATTTTGTTGTGTTATATTACCCTCGTGTACCCACAACCAGGATAAAGGATGGAAGGAGGAAAGAGCGAGGAAAAACGGCAGCAGCTTGCGACCCGGACACGAGCACAAGCGACGGACCCGGACACGGACACGGTCTCAGGCCCAGTCAGGCTGTCAGTCGAGTCGTCCTTGTTGTCGGATCCTGCCGTTCCCCTTCTTGCTTCATTCTTTCGGTTTGAAACTCGCAGAGGCAGCACAAATGTCCTTTTCTTGTTTTCCCGCTCTCGTTTCGGAACGGTTCCAGCTTCTCTGGTTGGTTGTTTTTCTTTTATTTTCATTTTGCTGCTGCGTTTTCTTTTGGCATTTTTCGAAATTAGTTTTTGCTCTGTGCAAAAAGTCAGAGTAGACTCGGAGACGGAGTCAGAGTCGGTTTTAATATATAGCATCCCATACATATTTATAGAGCTGCGGCACATTCATCTTCAAACCATCTCTCCTCCCTGGCCATCCACTCGTTGCCATCGTTGCCCCCTCCTCAAACAACGGCACTGTCACCCACTTAAGTTGGCATAAAGTAGGAAAAATGGCCCGTTATTTGCTAGCATTGGCAACATCATCATCATCATCATCGCCATTATCATTTCCAAAGAAATGTCCTCTCATCGCTGTAAAATTAAAGATGTTCGCTAATTTTTTCTTACGGGGATGACAGCAAGGACAAATAGGAGCACGGAATCAAGAAACGGGGGTAGTGAATAGATAGATGGATGAATGAATGGAGTCAAAATGCCACTTGGCCACTTAAAAATTCAACTTGGACACATCTGGTGTTCTGTTGGGCTATCTGCTGTCTTTGGTCACAACTTTGAGGGCCATAATGACTAGTGCTATGTTTCGAGTTGACCCCCACATTTTAGCAGTTGCGGCACCGTGGTTTTAACTTAAAATTATGTTAATGATTTAACCATTTCATAATGTATTCGTTGCCATCAGTATTAACAGCTAATATTACAATTTTTAATCAATGTTTTTTATTTCAGAATTTCTAGACTTAACATCGATATTCTGATTTTTAAGATTTTATACCAAATTTCAACTTGGTTAATTAAAAATTATTTCTTCACAATTTCTTTGTCGGAAGTTCTACAAAAATTCAAATGCAAAGACATACAGGAATTTAGGAATTGTACACGTTAATTTAGAAATAATTTTTTAAAACAGGTCAAAGATAAGCAATTTTATTTGTTTGAGAACCTATAAAGCTTGGGTTCAATAAAATTCTTTTTCGCAGATGATTCTATATTTTTGTTACAGTTTTTACGGCACTCGGTCCCACTGTTCATTAACTCAGTGCGTGAATCTGCTTCACTTTCCCCCTTGCCTTTTCATTCTGACAGCTTTTCGAAATGCCTAAAGTTTCGGTTTTTTTCTGTTTTATTTTGCTTTGCAATTTTCTTTGGAGAAGAGACAAACCAAGTTGGAATTTAGATGAGGCAAAGGAAAAATAATTCATTCGCTTGTTGGGAGGCGCCTCAAAAGCGGCAAGAGGCAGCGAGGGTTACTCCTCACATACCTAATATCCCTTTTTTTTAGCACTTTCACATGGGGATGTCTTGGTGGACAGGACTTGGCTCTTCCTGGGCACTTTTCACTAGGAAGAGCTCACGCAATTTGCTTGGAAAACAAAAGCAAACAATATAGCTCAAAGAGGTAGGGGGTAGGGGGGGTAGCAAGAGAAAACGAAAGAAAAGACGAGAAAAACCGTATAAGAAGGAGTCAAGAAAAGTAGCAAACAAGAACAAATAAAACATTTTATATAATCTTAGGAAATATATCACACTTAGCAGTGGCAGTGGCAGAGGCAGAGACAGAGAGCTACAACTTCTCCTGCCGCAGCTTCTTTCCATCTTGCAGCATTTTCAATGTGAGAATCCTGACGCTCGTTTTCCGTTTTTCTTTTTCCTTTAGCCAAGCAACTGTCCAATTGTCCTTTTGTCTGTCTGTCTGTCTGTTCCTTGAGGCACCATCTTGCATCTTGTTGGCACTGGCATTGCTGGTGGTGGTGGTGGTTGTGTGGTGGTGCCAGCAGTGGTGGGTGTTTTCTTTTTTCTTTTCTTCCCCTCTCTAGTTTTGTTTTCTTTTGTTGTTGATGTTGTTGCTGTTGCTGCTGTTCATCTTCTTCTACGTGCAAGAAAAATACCCTCGAACATATTAAATTGCGAATGCTGAAAATGCTTTATGGCTTTTCAGTTAGATTTATTTCCATTTTGTATGTTTTATTTATTTATATTCGGCTCACCAAATGTGTGCGCTACTCCTGCCACCATGCCCTCAATCTCAACCCCCGCTCTTGGCCATACCCCATCCCACCATCCCAGGCACTGGCAGTCCAACCCTCGTTTAGGGGATGGGTTCAGTGTGTTTGGGTTCGTTTTCTGTTTTCGGAAGGTTCAGCAGAGTTTCAGATGTTGTTTGTTGCTGTTGAAGAATGATAGCGAAACTAATCGAAAAATAATTGGATGTTGGATGTTGCCCTCTACTCTACCAGTGGCAAACATTATTCCCTTTCTTTCCCATACTTTTCTATTACGTTTTCTTTTCTGTTTTTTGTAGCCCATTTCTATTTTGTTTTGTTATTGAAATTCCCCGAAGTATCGTAATGTTTAAACAATTTTAAAACAGACCGAAAGCAGCTGCAAAATTGCTTTACATCAAAATTTATAAAAGTACATTTATAAAACTTGCAAAAAAAAAAAAATGTCTACCGACTTTTAGAAAAAAATAATATATTCATTGAAAGTAAAAAATTAAGGATAATTTAAAGCAAGTGTTAAATACTGATAGTTAGTTGGGATATTAAAACAGATACTTAAGCATTGTCCTCCCTCAATATGTGAAATGAGTTAATAAAGTTTTACAAGAAACCTTAGAAATACATTTATGAGAAAGGTAATGAGAACACATTTACCCCCCCAAAGAAATCCTTTAATTGTAGTTTGTTTTGAATTAGGTTTTTAATTACAACCTTTTGCATCGATTAACTACAGAAATGATCCAAAGAACATGCAAAAAATCGCATTCAATTTACGGTCAATGGGAAAATCATCAAAAATTTATCATGTCCAGCAGAGAATTTATGCATTAAGTGCAGTGGCGACATTCCATTTGACTATTTGCCATTCTCCAGACTCCAGGACTCCAGTAGTCGATTTGTGTTTTAATTGAAACGAGGCAGCAGCAGGATGCTACATGAGCGCCATACAGCTAAGTCCGCAACTGGAAATGTTCAACATAATCATGTCCTGGCCAGAAGAGAGCTAACACCGCCAAACTCCTTTTCCTCCCCCGTCGAAACAGGGACACCAAATTAATTTTTGGAAAAGACAAAATGCTCCAATGCAATGTGTGGTAGCAGCCAAAAAGAGAGAGTCCGCGAATGCCATTAGCTGGGCAGTGGGGTAAGCGAATACTACGGAATGGATTACCGGGCCGAAAGGACCGATGTGAGATGTGTGTGGAGCGTGGAGTTCCTCCCTGCATGTGCCACACAAAACACGCGCCAATTGCAAGCTGTGACTGCCTATTCCTGATCCTTACTTCGATGCAATGGAACGTGACACGAAAACGGAACGGATTGCAAAATGCGTGTCCTATGGCAGTGATTTGCTTTGGTGGGATTTAGGAATTTAAACCGATGAGAAAAGGAATTTCGGTTTAAGGAGAACTTAATGCAGTTGTAAGAGGCTAAAGGATAGATACATACAGGATAGATTTGTAGATACATGCAATGCATAAGCAACCATTTCTAAAATCATTTTCTTGTTATTTAACTCTGAATAAGTTGCCAGTGTTCCAGAGTTTAACTCGGGCATAATTCCTTTGGTAATTGAATTGCAAAATGGTAGGTATATAAATATTAGAGACATAACTACTAACATGATAATTGATCAAAGATCTAGTAATAAAATTGCTTGTTTTAATTTCTTTGAAAGACTAGAAGGGGTTTTTACTTGTGAAAACTATTTTCCATCTTTTAGTTTTTATATGCCTTGCCTTTTTTCCGTGTACATTTTTTACAAATATGTTAATGAAACAAGGTCCAGCAAAAACTCCATTAACAGTCTTTAATTCCATTATCCTACCAATGGAGCTGAAATATGGAAGATCTGAAGTAAAACTCATTTAAGAAAACCCCAAGCTTCTCAGATCAACACTTTAATGATGCTTAATCTAATTGTAAGTAATAACATAACTTACATTCATATGTACATATCTGCATAAAATAGCAAATTTACAAGTTTTATATGATTTAATCATATTAACAATCTTGTATAAAACATGATTGATTAAATCCATTATATACGAATGTCTCCCTATTGTCTAGTAGTGTCAAAGAATGTCTCCATCAATCCTTTCCTTCAATAAATTACATTTATTATGCCTTTAAAATTTTTTAAGTCTATTTTAAAGTGGAGAAAAATTCCAGAATCAAAGACATGACTTCAACAGCCAGCAAATGACAATGACAATGACGACAACAGCGACACATCGACTGTGAAAACCACCAAAAGATTTATGCTCCCCATAATTCCTTCGCGGGGTGAGTGACACACACGGTCGACAAGCGGGAGGAGGAGGGACTCGTCCCGCCACTTACAACCGCCATAATCATTTCAACAAGAATAATTTTAATAATTATAAAAAGGCGACCATGGCAGCAGCGAACGCGTCGACCGACAATTACAAGCGATTGTGACTCTGATTCGGAGTTTGTCTGGCAACAGGCAGCCAATTCCAACAATTGTTTCTTCGCATTCTCCACCCTGGCTGGGATTGGCTTCAGTTTTCTGTGGTTTCAAAATTAATACGCGGAAGGATATGGCAGGCAATTCGTTTTAAGCAAACGCCTCAAAAAGCACAAAAAACAAAAATGAAAAAAAAAAAACACAATTGGAAAATGCCATGAAAAATTTACATTTGAATAGATCCAGAACGACTTTTGGGATGGGATTGGCATTGGGTTACACTGAAATGGTACAGCAGCCAACAATCCAACAATGGCTGTCCGGGGAAGTGCGCCTCTCTGAGCATTTACATGGCCGTATTGTTTTAATTTACCGAATATAATAAATTCGCTGTTGAATGTGACCAAAACGAAATAAAATTAATAAGGCAAGCGACATTTGCCATTGGGAATCCTGAGGATGGTTGAATTAAATAAACTTGTAGATAAATATACGAAAAGTTTCCCATCATGTTCTCTCATAAGTTGAGTCCTTAATGAAATCCTTTTTCTTTCTCCCATCATATTCATAAATTTCCCTCAAACACATAATGTCGAGTTGTTGGTGCAACAGCGGTAGCTACAACGGCAGCAACACCAAAAACGAGGCAAAAACATTGGCAATGCAACAATAGCGGCAACTGCAGCTTCGCAAAACTGAGTCCCGCCCTCTGCGCCTCCCCTCGTTACTTGTTGAGAGGTGTTGAAAGTGTTGGAATATAATAAATAATAGCGCTAAGTACTACTTTAAGAATTTACATGCGGCAATTGCAGACACTAGAGAACCAACGAGCCAGCCAGCAAGCATGGCACCAAAATCCAAAGCCATGTAGCTAGAGGCAACTCAAAACGGATGACTAGCACAAGATCAAGCTTACCATACACTGAGACAAAGAAGTACCATTAAATAGAATGTTAGTTAATTGAAGTATTAATTTCTGAAAGGACTTAATTTGGGGTCTGAATGGGGATATCATCTATCTCTCTAAAAGAGAGTTAGTTTAGATAGTTTCATACGAGGCATTGGACCTTTTTGCCTGTATAAATTGGGGATGGCATTAAATACTACTAATTTTATATATTTTGTAAAAAAAATTGACTACATCAAGCTGTGAATGCTATTTTCCTAAACATTTAATTTAAAAATTCGAATAGATTTCTTTGTTTAATTCAATTGCAAGTTATATTTGCAAAGGTCAAGTTGAATTTGTTCGTTACATTACATTTATAAATAGTACAAATTTTAAATTATAAACATTTTCCTCCATTTTGGAAGTTATCTCTTTTACATTAATTACAATATTTTGATTCTCTTACTAAATGTAACAAACTTGGTAAATAAATTTATGTCTTATACAGTTTTGAATTTTCCTTATTAAAAATTACGTTGTTTAGAATTCTAATATACATACAATCGAATGAATTCGAAAATAGGAAACATTTTAATGTTTACAAAGTAAGTAATCGGCTCAAAAGTCAATTTTCTGTTTCTGAAATCTGTTGTTTTGAACACTGTTTAACACCAAAAAGGAAACCGAACTATTACAATATACCTATTGAATAAGAAAACCCTATTTCGGGTTTTCAAAAATATATACGTATAGCCATAGTTTTCGAATTACACTTATACCAGTTCTTAGAGCGGTCTTGGAAATATTCTAAATTTATAACTACAATTTCAACAAATAAAACCAATTTTGTAGATTAACTATCAACAGTTATTGCGTGAACAGCCTCGATACTATAAACGAGAAACAAGGAGTTCACTATTTCTAGGTCCTATATTATATCTAGACTAATTTGAAATAATTCAACTACACGTATTTCTTTTCTTCCAGTGTATACAATTCAGACGCCAACATGGCTGCGGGGATTTTCGCACACATGCACACTCACACATAGCAACGAGTTGCATTTTGAATAATCGTTGGACAATGACTAGGAGAGTAAAGAATGGAAGGCGGGGGAGGACCAGGAAAGGCAGAGAAAGATGTGGAGGGAGCTTTGTGCATTGTGCGACGGCTGTGAATCTTTTTCGGTACTTTTGCCAGTAGTATGAGCCTGGGTCTGGGCCTGTTCTCTGCCTTTTGTTTCCCTCCCGGCTCTTTGCCCCTCTATAGAGTGACTTAATCCTTTTGAGTTTTGCCGCATAAGGAGGAGAAGGGTTGGCATTAATAGAGCCACTACTAACTAAACGCAACGTAGATGGGGAACATAGAAAGGCACACGGACTTTCGGTACGATAAATAAACCGCCATCAATAATGTCTAAAATAAATGTTGGCTTATTAAATCCCATTTCCATTTCTTCGTGTTTGCCACCAAACCATACCGTCAGTTAAATGAAATGAAAAATGTTCATAGCCAGATATATTTGGCCAGTTGTGGCTTGGCTATCTTGCCCTAAAACTCTCTCTGCGTCTCCCTGTGTTCCTTTAAAAACTGATGTCCTCGAAGAGGGAATGTCATCATCAGCAGCAACGGCAGCCAAAGCAGATAAAAAATCCATTAAAATAAAAATGCGATAAGGTTTTCCTTCTTCTACTGCTTCGTTTCTCTTTCTTTTTTTTTTTTTTTTTGGGCCTGCTGCTGGTGAAAGCGTGAAAAAATTGTCTAAATTTATGCGGCTTTGCCATAAATTTGAGCAGGCTATAAGGATATCATTAAAGCTCACCCACACACACCGCACAAAGAAACAAGCAAACATCTTGGCAAGCTCTCACTTTCATACAGCTTGAGCCTTGTCCTTCAGAAAGTGATGGACAATGGGATTAACAAATTTGACGACTTGTCGTAAATCGAAGAAATATTTGGAAAAAAAATAAACTAGACAAATTAAGGACTTGCAATCTTTACAAAAATGCTGAATATCTCATTTGTCTTTACAAAAATTGATGTCAGAATCGAATTCGGGTATGGTTAAGGTGTTGAAACTAAGACCAAAACTAACAATCTTACATCATTATTAATGTTAAATAGAGGTGATTAATTAATTACTTAGCATCTCAGTAAAATTTATTTTGATTTGCTTGTTCCTTTTTAAATAATATGAATTAGTTATGAAATGTTGAATTAGAATGAACACGTCTTTCATAATATTTTAGAATATTATAAATATCTATATAGACCGTAAAGCTTTTAAGGATACAATAATAATACCAGGATCCATCCCATGGTTATCAAGAAACTTCTAGGTACAATAATAATACCAGGATCCATCCCATGGTTATCAAGAAACTTCTCATTCAGCGACAGTCATGAGAAAGCCTAACAAACATTTTTCCTCCTTTTGGCACATTAATAATAATTTTCGATATTTATGACAGGAAACATCGAGCAATATTCTGCCCCCAGCATCTCATCAGCGACCAACGTGAAATGTGATTACAAAAACCAATTCATTCTGCCTCCCCTCATTGCCTCAGCTCGGGAGAAGGAAAGACAAACATTTGCCATTTGATAGAGTATTAAAACTTCGGCGTTTGCATGAGCTATTGTTTTGCTATGGTGAGGGCGGAGGGGCATGACAGACGAGTGGCCAGTGAAATGTTTTTCTTTGCCAAAATTTTTGGGGCAGCGAAAAAAAATTACAACAACAAACAAGAAAAGAAAGAAAAAGAAGAATTTCATTTATATCGAAATAAACAACCACTGGAAACCCTCTGTTCGGGGCGCACTCCAACGTTATTTATGATGTCATCCATCATTTTTATCGTGAAAAAACATTTTCCTGTCTCAGACCAAGCGCCCGAGCCTGCTTCTTCTGCTAGCTGCTGATGCCGCTGCTTGTGCTGCTGCTACTGCTTCTGCTTCTGTCATTGGCCAAGGACTTCTTGTGTGTCGCTTGTCGCTGATGCTGATGCGAAAGCCATCGCCCCACCACTCACACACATGCAGAATCCTTGAAGAAATTAGAGGAAAGGTCTTTGCCAAAAAAGGACGTAAATTTTCTTCGGGGAAAAGGCTCGACACTGCTCAACGACAACTCTAATGATGCAGCCATCCCGAATGCCTCCCTTTTCTACTCTCTCGCATTGAGTTTGTCCTCCAAGAGCCATTCAACTGCAAAACTCTTCCACGAGACGAAGATCCTTCAGCCATAACGGGGGGGAGGATGGATGTTAATGAAGTGTATGCGAATGAAATACGGAAAATTACTGTGGAAACGAAAAGAAAAACAAGAAAAACCCAAGAAAAGAAGCGAAGAAAACTGCAAATGTTGTTTACGATGTTCACGGTTTCCTTTCGATTTCGTTTGCAATTTATGGTGAACAGCAATTTGGAATCGGTTTCGGTTTCAGTTTTAGTTAGCTTTTTTTCGGGTTGGATTGCTTTCAATTGGTTTGGGTTGGGCTATTTAAGAAACTTCTAGTGGTTTCATATTGGTCAAAATGTGACTCACACTTTGGTGTGGGTCATTAATTGATGAAACTGAAAGGATTGATTTGTTACGGTAAGGTTTTGTATATGTTGAATGTGTTTCGATAATTTTTCTTTGGTTTGTTTCTTTGTTGTTATCGTTGGTTCGGTTCAAATAAGAACCGACAAGGAATAAGAAACCAATTGGACCACTTGAGGGTTCACTCAGGTAAGTTCATTAATGTAAGCCGTTGCTCGTTATAATTCTCAAGTGTTTATTTGTCACGAGTGTGAAATAAATGTAACCTTCTCCTCGTTAGTTTTTGTTCTCGCTTCGGCAGAACATATACTAAAATTGGAACGATACAGAGAAGATTAGCATGGCCCCTGCGCAAGGATGACACGCAAAATCGTGAAGCGTTCCACATTTTTTTTGGCATTCAACCAGTAACTTTGTAGATTGTTGGCCGTTCTTTAGCAAACATTAGTTTTTTTGATGAAACGTTTTTCCACTTTGACGCAGTCGAAGTTAACCCCGGTCTTCTGTTTTTTCTGAATTATAAAAATTTCATTAGATTCACTCTCTGCAAGGGCATAAAAACAAAACAAAAACGAGTCACTTACTTTTGTTTTCAAAACTTTGTGATAAAATTTTTCTTGAATTCCTATCAATATGATGGAATAACAACAAATATTTATTTTAATTCACTGTGAAATTGTAACGTTTTGGAGTAACTGGAACATATATAACTTTATACTCCTATACTTTTCACCTGTACATAAGTATATACATACGTCAAACAAGGCTATGTACAGTATGCTAAATTGCATTATTAAAAACAACTAAGTTCTGCATGTCATATTTCGTTCACAGTATCGGTATCCATTACATCTATTTAAAATAATTCGATTTGCTTCAAACTTTTGAAATAAAACAGCATTGCAAAGCTTATTGTTAGTAAAAATTTGTTCACTCCTCAACAAGATGATGGTGTCGTTCCGTTGGCTTGTTATTTATTTCTTGGCTGTTTGTTCATTTTTGGAGTACACTGATTCCGTTAAGATAGGTACTCAAGGTCGGACTCAAAAGAAAAACTGTTCATATGTGCGAATTTTCCGCAATATTGCAAATATTTAGTAAAAGCCAATCCCCAAGGTTCGTCACAGAAACATAGTAAAAATTTCAAATCGCTTAAAATATCTAACAATCTTAATGTTATATACTTATTTTGAAGATCGTCGAGAAAAATGATAAGTCTTCGAACACGTATAAGGTTAACAGCAATCTCATTCAAGGCATTGAAGGCTGTTTGAAGGAAAAATACACAATATCGTTTTTCAGGTGTATGCAAGGTATCAAGTTTTAAGAATGAAGTAATCTATTTAATATTTGGAATTTTAAAAATTGAATTTGATTAAAAATGTAAAACACATAAATTTACATAAAATACAATACAGAAATGGGTGTACTTCAGAAATTGTGATTTAATCTATATATATATACATATATGTAAATTGAGTATTCAAATTTATTTTGAGCTTCGCATTTTTGGGAAGAATACTCGAAAGCTTAAAGCAAATCGAATTATTTTAATGAAATTTAATGGATACCGATACCGTGAAGGAAATGTAACATGCAGAACTTAACAACGCAATTCATTACACTGTCTGAGCACTCAAAAATAAACGGAAAAGAAAAGAAATTTTTAAATTATTGCGACTCTTGTGTTCTCTTGGTTTTTCCATTATTTCAGTGTAAAAGATTTTCTTAAAATGTTTGAACCATTTTAATGATTATTTCATTAAATAGTAAACTCTGAAACGCTATAGTCCTGAATCCAGCCCTGTGTATGCAGCTGCTGAGGTTTGGCTTTTGTGATGTCTGCCAAGTGCATGTAAAAAGTAAAATACGCACTCAAGTTTATAAAATTTAAGTACGCAGAAAATGGCCATAAATTAAAACGTATTTCATTTGGAAGAAAAAAATTGGAGGCATATAAAAACAAATAGCATTTAAAATTTGCAGACGCATATGCAACATCTTGATATAGTACATTTGAATATATTTCAAATTGGAGACAAAAATAAAAGAAAAACTTGCGGTTACAAAAATTCAAATTCTTTCCCGACGCCAGGCAAGGCAAATGGCCTAAATGCTTGACAGCCATTTAACCAGACTGAAACAGACAAATCCACCAATCCACAGATACGATTGACGAGCGTATCCATGGACGATGATACATACATGGTTTCAAATGTAAGGAATTAAATCATCTTCAAAATACGAAATCGAAACGGTTTCGACATTATAATGAAGTCGTTTTTGATTTCCTGTTTCCCTAGAAAGAAGGCAAGAGAAAGCAGGGAGTAGAAGATGGGGGAGAGAAACGAATTTATGTGGCGAAATAATTAATTCTGTCAGCAGCATTTGGCATTAAATGCAACACAACACAGAGAAATTGACAGAATGAAATGTGCATAAGGAATGGTTGTATTTTTTTTCTTTTTGTGTTTGTTGTTGAAATCGTTTTTCGATTATGTTAATTTTCAGTTGCCATTTGAGAGTTGAGCTGAGATGAGCTGATTGTATGTGTATTTGTGTGTGTGTTTGGAGTGGTGTGGCACACATGCCGGCAATATGTCCAATGGGGCGTTGGGAATAAATCCAAATCATGCGATCCAATGATCACATTGTGCCCGCAACTTGAGTTATGGCCACAACGACAGTGACAGAGACAAAAACAGAGATAGATAGACGGAGACAAGTTGAAAGAGTGAGTGAGAACCAGAAGCCAGCGCCATGAATAAACAGTTTTTCAATGTTCTGATGGCAAATAAATTGCAGATGTGAAACAACAGGACAAATATTTTGTGCAAACATAAATAAATATGTACACAACGACAAAATCAACTAAAACAAGTACTTGAGCCAGCTCCTGAGACATGGAGGAGCAAGGTTAAAGGATGGAGTGGCAAAAGAACTTATGGGAGGGTCTGTGTGTGTTTGGGGAACAGTCCCCAAACCCACTTTAAAAATTGAAATTCAGACAATTCCTTTTTTTTCCACATATTAAAGTTGAAGATTGAAAACTCAAATGTAATTATTTAATTCGAAATAATATAATACATATACATATATACCTACATACATATACATTCATACTTATATTTGTTTAAGTCTGACAAACCTACTAAATATACAATTCTGTTGCTCTCGAGTTCTAATCCCGGCGTAAGTGGATTTTCCCCCGATGAAGCAATACTGAAAGGTAGTTTCGTCGAGGATAATGGAAACGATTGTGGTTAACGAATAATTTTCATACTTATATTTGTTTAAGTCTGACAAACTTGCTTTGTTAGGAATTGTTTAAATCACAAGTAGAAAGTGTTGATAGTTGATAGCAAAAAATTGTATGAATTTGATTTAATGTATCTTAAAACCATACCCACTAAAATAAACTATATATTGCATGTGTTCGAAATTTTCTTCTTTCAAGAAACAGACTAATTCTTAAATACTGCATTGAAATTAAGTTTCATTGGGGATAGAGAAGAAAAGTGCATATGATTTTCTACATACATGAGCCCAAATATTTTCGAGAATGAATGGAAGTAATATTCCCTACTTAGTCGCAAGGATTGTCTCTTAGGCGTCTCAGAAACGCTCAAATATCTACTTATGTGAGTGTCCATGCTTGGTGGTGGCGAAACATAGACACCTTGACTCCTATATAGTGAACTCCAGTCAGGCCCGTACTGGCCCTCAAGGAAGGAGGGCCCTTATTTGGTTTGTTTGTAAGAAGTCGTTTTTATTTTATAAACGATCATACTTGAGGTTAAACCTAAAAATGTGTACCTTTAATTTTTCTCGGAAATATTTTTTCAAGCATATAGTATAAGTGGCCCTTCAAGTTGTATGCCCGGATGTTAAAAGCCTCCGCTAGGGTCGCTTCAAATCAGGCAACGCTACGGACCACAATCGGTCTATAAGGGGACCGCTGTTAACAATAAGATGTCCACTGGCTTAAACCTAACCTAATGTGTTCCTTCGGAATCATAAAATATCTTATATAAGTACATAAGCACCATCTAAGGTAACGTCTCATAAATTAACTATTCAATGGTTTTTCTACAATCAAAGAAAAAGTTACTCATCTAAAGAGAAGAGCACTCCAAATAATACTTTATTGCAAGTTGTGTGAAATATTTGTTGCATCACCTTTATCTTTTAATATCTCATGTGCCCTTACAAAACTCTTTCAAGGACTTTATTAACCTTTTTCCAAAAGTGGAAAAAAAAAGTTTTCCAACTATGCGAAGACCTCAAATTAGGATTGAACCTTATTGAAACTTTAAGGCAAACAAAAGATTCGAAGCAGAGCGAAGAGAGAAGGATGCAGGTTAAGTCATGCGGAACCACTTACAAATCCATAAATGTGAATATTATTACCAAAATTGTTTTTGTTGTTGTTGTTGTGGTTGCTGCTGCTGTGCAGCCAAATGACGGAACAAGACGATGAGGGGGAGGTTAAGGTGGCAGTCGGGCCAAACACCGCAATGACTTTAGCAAATAGTCAAGAGACAACAGCAACTGCAAAAAGCAACAACAACAACAATGTTTGCACTTTGCTTTTGCCGATTTGCAGTTGTTGGTCGAGAAAGAGAATAAATTTCCAGTAGCCGGAAACGAACGATTTTATTGCTGGTAACTAACTGCAATTGTTGTTGTTGCTGCTGCTGCAGCAATTGTTGTCGTTGTTATTGCTATTGTTGTTGTTGTTTTTGTTGTTATAACATATCGTATTATTTGCGATTTTTGGGTTATTTGCCTTTTGTTTTGTTTTACCCTCCAAATTTCTTTCCAATACCCTTCAACCTCTTGTCTCTGGCAATTGATTTCATTTTATTTATAGGTTTTGCCCTTAAAACTATTAAAAATTGTTGTTGTGCTTCTCTATTTTTATTTCTGTTTTTATTTTTGCCATTCTGAGCAAATGAATAATATTTTGTGGCATCGTTTTTGGTTGTTGACTTTAGTTATTCGTGTTTGGCTTCATTTTTTTTTTGTTTCTCCATTTTCTTGCAAATAATTTGATTTACAAAATAATAAATTTCACAAATATATAAATTATACTTAGTTTGGATTATTACAACACTTTTAAGGGATTATAATATCAATAACAATAAAAAAAAAAAAAAAAAAAAAAACACAAAAAATTGAAACATGGCCAAACAGTGAGTGGATTACAACAGGGATTTTGATTTTTATAGAAAGAAAAGTTGGGCAAACATTTATGAAAGCAGGTGTCAACATAATTTAAAAACTTAATATGAACTTCTTTAAAATATAGTTAATTTTAAACATTGTAAAATTTGAAAGTAGAGTAGATTTAAATATATCCAAGTATTTTTATCCTGTATCAGAGATACCAAAATAAAATTCCCCAACTTAATATGTATATCAGATGTCCTTCGATATAACCATATCTATATAATTTACATATTTTGTATATATTTCACTTAGCCTCAAAATAAATAAATTTTAACCATCAATAGTTATGCCAAATTTAGCTAAGATGGCGGAACTTGGGCATAAATTAGCCGTTCGAAAAACTTCCCTCGAATTGAAATCAATTCCGATACTTTGCCACAAAACACACAAAGCAGAACTGAATTCGTTTGCTGAATAGCCAACCAAACACAAAAAAGTTTGTTTTCCCCCATTTTTCATTGCCCTTACAACAGAAAGTTTTAAGTAAAAAATAAATTTCAAACGGAAAGGAACTAACAACAACAAAAAACCGAAAGAAGTGAACTAAAATCAAGAGGGGAACAGGAAGATGAAAACATTTCTGGTATTTTTTTTTTTTTTGCCGCATATATTTTTGCCTTGCCAACCGAATAACAGACAAAACGTCGGCAAGTCACTCTGTCAGTTAGACAGACAGAGATTATTTTCTACTTCAGCAAAACCATTGGAACGCATCCAAATTATAAGTTTTGCCCTCATTTCAATTTCGCTGCAGAATCATGAACCCCCAAAGAGGGCGGGGTGGGGCAAAGGCAATTTGTCGCATTTTGAAGTCTGTTGCGGTAGCAAAAACAAGTACATACGATGAAAGGAGAATAATAGACGGGCCTCAAAGTGAAGTTCATAAAATTTTTGTTTATGTATATTATTTTTTAAAGATGTCCAAACAGAATGCTCCAAAAAGAAGTCGCAGATAAAGTTGCCGGTCGAGACCATTAATTTTCCAATTGCCGCGAATTGAGATACTCCTTCAAGTGCCAAATTCTCACACCTCGCGTGACCCTGCAGAGACCAACGCTCGGTCCATAAAAAGTAAACTATAGAATAAGTTGTTTAGCGTTTAACGAGATGCTTCAAGATGGCTTAGAGCCGATGGCGGCTTAAACTGCATCAGGAGCAGCAGCAGCTATTGTAAGATATGCGTTTCTTGCATTCGAATGGTTTTTTAACTGGCGGAATAGGGAAGACTAAGAGAGTGCAAACTTGGGGGGCTGGTCTTAAGGTGGCTGATAATGATAATGTGCTATGCTGATGCTTTGTGCTTTACCCAGGATAAAGCTCTATAGAGTGTCTCCCCCTGGTGCCGGTGGAGGATTCAAAGTGCCGCCATTATGATGGGAAATGGGAAACGACGATGACTACAACTGCACACGATGATGATGATGCAGTCATAGTTACAGTCAGCCAAGCTATGCCAGTCCACGAGACTCCACTTCAAGAACAACTGCAGCAACAACACAAACAACAATAACAGCTGCAGTGGCCCCACGCACAGTGATTCAAAGACAGGTAAGGGGAAGTCAATACAAATAAATGAGTAATGAAGTGAAGAATATAAAATTTATAGCTTTTCGATTTGGGTCTGAAAATTAATTGGACCATTATTTATTGATTGACTAAAAAATAAGAAGAAAAGTATCAAGATCCTGTTGGTGTCACCGCATTATTGGCCATGGTTGGTAATGTAAATATTAATTCCAAAGATTTTTCAATTTTTTATAGAAAAAGGTCTTATTAAGCATAGAGTATCAATTAAATCACAATTCTAAAGCATTAAACGTTATTATTATTAAGGTTAATTTTGGAATCCTAAATGTATTACCTATTCCAAGTGCAACAATTGCCAGGCATTTTCAACCACTGTGCCGCCAATCGAATTCGTTTTTTGGCTGCGAGTCAAGCATTTTGGATGCATAAATCAAACATTTATATGCGGCACAGCAACGGCAACGGCAACGGCACGGCACGGTATTGCCTGGCCCCCACCCATGACACACCATGCCACACCACACCACGCCTCACATATGGACACATGAAGCCGGGGCACTTGAATGCGATTACGCAGCAAGAGATTGCACAAGGGAAGAGTCTCAAGTTGGAGAGTAAGAATATGAGAGACTCACTCTTGCTCGCATGCTTGGCCTCTTCTCCATCCATCTACAGTTTGGCTTGCCTCAATATCTCTGAGTCATGGTCGTGGCTAAGGCATCAAAGGAGTCTCCGACTATGGCTCTGACTGAAAATGAAGACGATTACTTGGACTTGCGAGTTGGTGCTGGCTGGCATTGGCTTCGACTCTTGTTCCTGCAATGATGATGAATATTATTCCTAAGGCGAAAAGTCTTTGCCCAGCGGTGCTTTGCGACACCAAAGCGATTTGCGCTTTGATTGATTGCTTTATGGCGGTTGCAGCAGCGAGTAAGGATTTTGGCAAAGGATATTCTGCTGATTTCAGCACTGTGTGTATGTGTTTGTAACAATGCGACATAAATATGGCTTAGAGGTTGATTCCTTTGCCTGAAGATCACTAAAAAGCAATGGATCTGGAAAGGGAATTGATATCTCAATTCTCAGGATACGTATAACTTATCTATAGCTATATGTATACATATAAGTACATATTTTTTGGTGTCTTTCCTCTTAGTTCAATTCAATCTTTGCTCGTTCCGAGTTAGACTCATGAATAATGCATAAAATTGGACTTCATTGAATGAATACAATTACAAAACTTGCCCAGTCTGTCGAAAGTTCCTGCTCAAGTTTTTGCTTAATAAATTTACGAGTTGAACTTTTAGTCTCTGCTCTAGTCGTCCTAGCACTTCCTCCCGCTGCTGTTTCCCTGCAGCAAAAAAGTAATCACTTAACTTTACATTGTTGTTGCTCGAACTCTTAGCATGGCGGCGGGGCATTGTCTTAATCATAGCATTTGCTGATATGTTCAGCTCGAATAAAAATAGTCAAAACTAAAGATCTCGGCATCTGAGCCAAGGAAAGAAAGAGAGAGTGAGAAAGAGAGGTGCCCATTAAATTCATGAAACTAATTTGCCAGTTGCCACGGCCATTGGTATGATGGGTGTGGGAGTGTAGTAGAGATGAAATAATCCTCACCATATCTTCCCTAGCTCATCTCTCCATCGTCAACTGTTGGCCACCCGCGTGGAAAGCCATAAAGCAACAGCAAAGCAAAGAAAAATAAACTTATACACAAAATATACTTACGCATTATTTATTTTTGCAACAACAAACAAAAAACAACCCAAAAAATAAAAATACAAGGGAAAATTAAAGAAAAATACTATAAACACGATAGGGCAGAATGAGAATTCATTAAATACAGGGGTTCCATATTAAGATAATTACGAAAAGCTAAAACAAAACGGTTCACAGGCTGTCTTAATAGGATTATGATATCCCTTTTTCGATTGCTTCGTTGTATGTTTAGTTATTCCTTAATTAGCTATTTATTGTGGAGCACCCTGTTATGCAGTCTTAAGAAAGATAAAGCTTAAAGTTTTGTTTCAACATCAGACAATAGACGCAAGCAAGAGAATCGCATTAATTTTTTGCTCCTTTGTTCCATCTTTTCACTCCTCGTCTTAACGTGCCGTCTCGCACTTAAAAATTAATTTAATATCCTTGTGTATCCTTTTGCACGAAACGAAACTTGCTAGCATGCTAGATATACCTTAGAGCCATAACGGTACATCATAAAACCTCTGCTGGGGCATCCGAGCCAAGGGCGAGACGCTCCCTGCGTTCCCGGATCCCCATTCACGTTTCCTTTTTGTGACGGCGACGATGGCTGTAAATATAATTATGTCGGGAAAATCCGATCCTAGCAGGATTAATTAGCGAGCATTATGAGACGCACTGGAAGAAGCCCTCTGAGTTCTCAACTAATTTGGGCATCAACAAGGGTGCCAACCCACCGGTAAAAAATGACGAAGGAACACACAACAAATGGGATACATTTGCTACTAATTAAGAATCCATGTTTTAAATTTATACATACAAGTTCACACATGTGTGTGTGTGTGTGGGTATGTGTGTTCCTTTATTTGCCTTGGGGTTGGTGTGCATGAGTGTGGGCGGTGGCTTTTGTGGTTTTGAGTTGCAAAGAGCAGCCATAAAAATATAAGTAGAACATGGCGCATAACTGTTTCAAAGGTATTCAAACCCCAACCAGGATACATCAATAAAAGGACCGTGTTTTGGGAAAATTGAATGCAAGCACTCGCCTTATTTGTTGGTATGCAAATAATTCATTAAGATGAAAATTGAGTTAACTTCAATTCGAAGTCTTCAAGCTCATAATAGAATATAAAAAGCTTTTAGATCATCTTCTAGGTTAAATGCACGTTGTTCGGACCCTTTAAAAAAAAAAACAATCATCCCAAAAAAGAGAATTAAGTTGTTATTTAATATGGAACGACAAGGGCTGTTTAACAAGTTTTCGGCTTTCAAACCAACAAAAAAGGACTTCTTAATATAATCAAATGATTTTCAAGATTATCTAACTGATCTATAGTCTCTTTACTAATCTTGCTCTATATACATTTAAAACAAGATTGCTATTAACTTTAAATGTAAGTAAATTGATTCTCTGCAGTTTTTATACCCCAAAAATTGCACAAGGTTTATTTTCAAAAATTATTTTAAATTATTCGATTTTAATAGATAACATGATAATACATACCTGCATATGTGAAAGATGATTATTGATCAAGATAAATTCACTATTTCTAAAGAAAACCACGCTATGGATTGATACGATAACAAGCAAAAATACTGAGTCATATACATAAACCTACTATATTTATCCATATCATTATTAAATTAACTTTGATTTCTAGGAATCAATGAGTTCCTGCTATGTTAGAGCATTGGTCCATTTTCTAAAGAGAATCTCACACAATTAAGATAATGAACACATCCAATCAATGTTCCTCTAAACGACATTTTAATTTATTTACTCTCTAACTGGGTAGAACTGACAACTGAGCAGGCAAACGAGACAAATCTCGTAAAACTCATAAATGTTAGCAATAACAATAAAAATTCCGGTTGCAAAATAAAGCTACCAACTTTTTAGAGGCAACACGCCGGAGATTCTCAAAAGAACATGTTCATAAAATCATTGTCGCCTGTTGCCTTTGCAATTGCCGCTGCCGCTGCCTTCGCCGACGGCAGGCCAGACCAGACCAAAACCAAACCAAGACAGACCAGACCAGACCCAACCGAGACGAGATGTAGAAGTAGAATTCAGCAACCAACTGTTGACTGAATTTTACGAGGCGAGTAATGACGTCATAAAAATTAACAACTTCAAGGACTTGAGTGTGCAAAACAAGAGTTTTTATTGAGACGAAAGGTTTATGTAGGCGAACAGATTGAATCTCTGAGTATAAAGTGTGAAATGAAAATGCCATAAAAAAAAACTCAAAAAAAGAACATGCGAAAATTGAAAAGGTGAAAAAGGTACAACAAAAAAATATTGCAAAAAAATGCGTGGTGAAATTTTTCAAGCCAAAAATCGAAGCCAACAAAATGCACACACACACTCACATAAGCACACACGGACAGAGGGAGGAGGAGACACTCATACACTGAAATGGACAAATCCGGCCGGGTCCTGGCTTCTGGCCGAGTGCATTTTGTGTGTGCGTCGCCGCCGCGTTGGTCCAACGACGAATAATAATTTATTCGATCTATGATAGCGCCAGCCACGGCTGCCCCGGTCCTCCGTCCGGCATGTCTCATAAAAATTGCAGTTTAATTACTCCATCGACAGTATCAATTTAGCGAAATCTTTTATTAGTGCCCCGCAGATGGATTGCCATCCGTGTTAAAGCGACATCTGTTAAAGGTAACTGAATAAGGATGAAAGCGTGGGTATTGACAAAAAGGTTAGTTTTTAAATAAAAAAAAAAACAAATCTTTGGTGCTCAGCCATTCCTATGTATATTCTATACACAATAACGGCATTTTAGTGCCTGGTTTCGGTCTGGTTTAATAGTAAAAACAATAGAGCTTGACTCAATCCTCTATCCAAAGGATTGTTTCAGAAATATATAGATGTTAATTTGCCTTACAAATTCTTTCTATAAGACGACTCTGCATCTTCACGTGGCTTATATCAAAGAAGATAAATGGTCAATCTTTTTCCAGTAATCGCTTTGAATATTATAATAATAACTATTTAAGGCTTGTAAGTACTCATACGAGTAATCGGAATTCGGATCGGAAAATATGCCTAATTTTCAGTATTTAATTTTTTTTTCAAAGCTAGTTCCAATGTAACTAAAGTAAATGGCAAAAGCAAAGGTTTGTTGTTTCGTTCGGAAAACTATTAGCTTAGTATTCGTTAAATTTGTTTTTTATATTTAATAGTTCATGTTACTCTTTCTTTTTACAAATGAGCAGACTCATATTTAAAGATGTCTGCAATTAAATTATTGGCATTTTGCTGTGAAAAACTTAAAGGTGCTCAAAAGTTAAGCTTAAGGAATAGATTTACCTTTAAGGTAGGGAGCCTTCTTAGTCTCAGATTCACTTCAATGTTGAACTAAAGCTTAGGACACAGCTGCTTTTCTCTTCTCTTCCCCATTTTGAAAACAAACCCATTGGCAATGCCGCCCAAAACTTTACATCCTATCGAACAGGGAGCAGGGTTAGGGAAAAAGAAAACCCCAAACCAAACCCACCAAATGCTGCACGCTCATCCACAAGATTTATGTATCTCAAATATATATATGTGTATGTAGAGACCAAATGCCTATGCAGCTGTAGCCCAACATTCACAATTTTCCATTTCCACAGTTGCTCTCGTTGTTGAGACTTTTTGTTCCCTATGTATATATCTCTTCCTCTCGTTTCCTCAATCGGATCTCTCCCCCTCTCTCTCTATCTCTGTAAATAAGCGAAAGCAAAAGCAGCAACAGCAACAATAAGAGAAATGTTTTTGTTATTGTGTTTGCCGCGCTTTTTAAATTTACGTGCGGCAAATGCAACATACTTCACTTACGGAATTTGCGTTAATGTGAATTTGCAGACCACTTCAGTTTTTCGATGCCCCATGCCCTGGGCTCTGCTCCCTTGCCCTTGTTACCCCAACAACAACCTCCTGCATCTATGGCGGACTGCTTTCGCTGTGCATTTGCATGCCGGCCGCCGACGCATTGCCGTTTCAATGGTTTGTGTCGGGAGGGGGTAGAGGTCAGCGGGGTAAACAGGGGGATAGAGAGATGGCGAGTGGAGAGAGAGAGAGAGAGAGAGAAGTTGGAGGCATGTGCAGGGCACAAGTGCAGCGGCCTCGACTTTATACAAATGCACTCGTATGAATGCATGTTGGCTATTGTCGTACCTGGCATATAGAACGGAGCTCCTTGCGGGCATATCAAGTTCAGGCAGTTCATTCATTTGCAAACGTTTCTCCCATTCATTTCATTGGATCTTCTTGTTTACGAAACAAATTAACATTTATTATTTATATTTTTCATCTTTCTTTGTATACAAAATATTAACAAATAGATCAGAGAGCATGCTGCCAAATTGTTGATTTAATTTGCTGAATTTGTAAGTATTCCCCAATCTCATTCTCTTACCTCTTACCCCCTTTTTTATGATTTCCACCAAGATTTGGAACAAAATTGCTACCAAAATGGTATAAGCAATTTTGATTACCATACTTTTTGGAGTAATCCCTGTCTTTCTTCAATTTACTGGGTATTTATTGTGCGTATAATGTCTTGTAAATGCAAAAAAAAAAAGAACTGTTCATACTTACTTGTTGTGGCAGGGATTTTGCTTGGGCTCTGTGGCTGTTATTGCAGTTGTTTTTGTTTTTTCCCCTGTGATGATGCAGCCCAACGTTAGCTACAAGGTATGCACTCAAATATATATACACAACAACGGACCGACATATATAAGTATATATAGGATACATTCAACATTTGTCGATGCCGGTGTCTGTGCCGCTGCAGACTCTGTGCTCTGAGAGTCTAAAGGTCGCTCTATCTCTGTCGCACACGAATGCAGCAGCTGCCTGCATCTGTGGCGGCCAGTGAGTGCAAGTGAGTGTCCCACCATCTATCTGCGTGTATATGCGTGTGTGTGTGAGTGTGTTTGGTTTGAAATGTCCGTCCGTATGTATGCAAGTCCATCTGTCCGCCTGTACGCAAATGCAGCCATGATTTATGATCTGAAACAATATTGAGCGCACGAAAATTTATGGAGTGCTCCGCTTTTTGCAAATAAAGCGAAATAAAATTTTGTCAGTTGTATTTTTCGTTTCAATATTTTTTGTTGCTCTTTCTTGTTGTTGTTTTATTTGCTTTTGTTGTTGTTTTATGTCTTGCCATTCATCCTTTTGGAATCCATTCATTTCGCTCTCGATTTATTTCGTTTCCGTAATTCGTAGGCGTCGACTATACGATGCAGAGATGAGATGTTCAAAAATGCATTCAAGCTTAATATTTGTTTATTATTGTTCAATGAAATAGTTTAAACTTCAAAGAGTTGACTTCAATTCCGAATATTTTTTCCTTTTTTTTATTACATAGGAATATCTTATTGGTAGAGTTTTCTTGGCTTGGTTCTAATGGAACCAAGTAAAAGAAATACAAAGAGAATAAAGGGCCCTAGGCTGAGAAATGAAAATGGAAAAGCAAATGAGTCAAACAGAGTATAAAAAGAAAAGAAAAATAGAAACGTTATAGGTTAAATACAATTAAATTTTTGAAAACGAATATAAAATGGATATTTAAACGTGAAGAAAGTGAAAATGGAACAGCAAATGAGTCAGACTATAAAAAGTTAAGAAACATACAAAATAATAAAGGTTAAAAACGATATAAAATTGAACCTGAATCCAAAACGGAAATAAAAGGGGGAAGATTATAGAGAAAAACTAAACGAGACAATAAAAAGATGCTGAAATTTTGAATTTTCCAAGTCAAATTGGTAGTTTTCTTTAAATCGGTAATTATTATATTTGTACATTTTCAAGTGCCCAATGTTTCCAACAAGGTCTTCATGAATGGCTTTCTTGATAATGAGTAAACTCTTCAAATTATCTCTAGCTACATACACTTCGAATAGTATCAAAATCGATGGGTTCATTTGATGTCTAGAACCATGGGTAGAGAATAGATTTTTGACTTTCTCTTCACAATCTCCTTCTAAGCCTAACGCTGGAGCTGGAGTCTCATGTGTTCGAGTGCGTTTAGTCTTTTTGGTGCTCGTCGAGGGGTTATATGCATTTGCAACTGACAACTGGCAAAGGAGGATAAGTCGAACATTTATCATGTTCAGCTACGGCTATGGCAATCGATTTGCGTTCGATTTGAGCCTTATCAGCAGCAGCAGCAGCGGCGGCTAGAGATGTAGATGGATGGGCAGAAGTTGGAGATGGTAGAAGTTGTCGTGGTGGTAGTGATGGAGCTGCAGGAGAACGGCATGCCCAATTGAAAGCCGTTACGCTTAGATCGAAAGACGCTTCCTGCCAAAGGACACAAAACACACACATGCATAACATATCTATCACCACCAGCATCAGAAGCATCATCTCATTTCCATTTCCATCTCCAACCCCACTACAAATTCCAATTCTATACAAATGGTAGATGATTTTGGAGATGCACCATTTTGCGTTTTCACTAAGAGCCAGGCATATGGCCACAAGCGGGTGGAAGTGGAGGATGAAGAAGATTTTCCTGAGTAGGGTTCTTCTCTTTCTTTTAGGCTTTTCCCATTTCTATTTTCGTTGCGTATGCACGTGACTTTTGCTCACAAAATTGTCTATAAACTAAACTAAATTTTTAATTGATTTCTGAAAAAAATTTCAACAACGTATCTCAACATATGTTTTAAACCAGAACGAAGAAGTAAGATAGAAAAGTTTCCTTCCTACGACACATCCACTTGCCGTTGTCTCTAAGTATCCTGCAATAAAATGCCATAAATCATAAAAACGCACAGGAGGAGGCGGCGGAAATAAAAACAACGAGCCGAAATTATGTTTTGCTCTAGATATGCCCAAGGAACGAATTGCGTTCACATTGCGTAGTTTTGCATATGCAAAAAGGGACCAAAAGATGCCATAAAACAGCAACAACAATGCACCAAAAAAATATTTACACAAATTCATATATACAATATATTTCTCTGTTTTTTTTTTTTGTCCTTAGTTTTTGTGCGTTTTTTTCCAGTTTGCATGTGGTGCACTGTGATTTATGATGATGCAAACGGAAAATCGTCGACGAAAGATGACAACAAAAACTGCCGAGAAGCGTTTAGAAAATCAACCAGTGTGAGTAAAGAAAAGAGCCAGCCATCCATCCAACAATTATGACGAAATTTTTATGTCCCAGAACTGAAATCTTAAAGATTGATCACATTCTTAAATTCTATTCTCTAAAAAGTCTCTTAAAATAGTGCAACTCTATCAAAAACGTATATCGTGTAGCATAACAAAAATGTATTTCTTAATGGAGTCACAAATGAATATTTAATGGTGCAGAAACGAATAAAATTTTAATATATCTTTGAATGTGATAAAGATGGAAATAGTAAACTAACTCTACATATTAGAGAAAAAATCTGACAGAAAAGTTGGTTTGAGTTAACAATGTTTAAAACGAAGTGAATGAATTTGAATAACGACCTTGAGTAAATAAGTTCGCTGATGCAACACTCAGTCGCACAGCATTCAACCGAAACAAAAATGAGTTGAACGGGTTTGAATGCAAGAGAATAAGTTGCTATGTTTCGAATGCGTTTAATCACAATTATTTTATTTTTTTTTTTTTTTTTTTTTTTTTGTTATTTGTTATTTCATAAATTTCAATTAGGACATCAAAACTGAAAACTAATTCTGAAAACTCTGCATTGGATATTCGGGATAATTATTCAAGTTGAAACTATCTGATGGAAATAAATAAATTATAATCGATTCATTCAAATTTGATTTTGACTTAGATTTTCATTATGCCCAAATTTTTGGATGAGGAAATATTTAAAACGTTTTTGAAAAAATGTTGACTACATACAACTGATAGAAGAATGATATCTTTGAAGAAATTTAAGATCTAGCAAAAGTAAGTAACTAGAAGCCGACAAAATCAGAACTAAATATCCGAATATTCTATGTACCTATGTATGTGTGTACCTTGACATATTCGTTTTTTAAGCCATGAACAAAGCAAACTAAAAATTTTCGATTAGAGAGTTTAAAAAACTTTTTCAAATATCTAATACGAAGAGTTTTCAGTTTCAGTATTGGTGTCCTAGACATAATCCACGTTTCTGAGCTAACATCAAGATAGAAACAATTAATTAATCTATATGCACTCCTTTGTATAATAGCATTTTTTATATATAACTTCTTTTGCTATGAGGATTCCCATGAACAGCAGGAGTTTCCATTAAACTCTGCGGTAGGTAATTAAATGTCCATATAACCGAGCATTAAAATGGTTAAAATATTAATTTCAGATTTCTTAATCACCCCCCTATCCTTCCCTCATCCCATTCTCAATCTCTTGAGTAGCAGCTAATTTATTATTAATTGAATTGAATGTTGGCCCATCATCTTCGCATTTTCATTGCTGATATCTGTTTTATGTCCCATTTTATGTTGTGCAAACGATGTGTCTGTGTGTGTGTGTGTGTGTGTAGGTCTCCTCTACCCACTCTAGAGAGAAACACAGCCGATGTCCCCACTTCAAATAATCGTAAAAATATCAAAACAAATCGTTAAAATCGATCATTGTCATTCGAATGGCTTCATTTGCGAGAGTTTGCCACTTTTTTCTTGTTTCGTTTTCTCTTCGGTTTTGTATATGGTGGGGCAAACGCGTGTCAATAGGAAAATTCAAAGAGAGAAAGGGAGGGAAAGTGTTTGCCAGAAAGGAGAAGGGTGTAAGAAGGAGGGAAATGTTTCTCTATATCTGTATGTGTGCTCCCACATGGCTACCCCAGAAAAGTAGCTCATAAATTTTGTGACTTAATTAAGTCGGCTAAAAAAGGGGCAGAGGGAGGCTGAATGGGAGCCATCACTTGAAAATTGTTTGAATATTTTTTGTTGTTTTTGTTGTGGTTGTGTTGTTGTGTGGTGTGTGTGTGTGTGTGTGTGTGTATACGAATGGATGTGTGTATCGTTTACAGATAGTTAATAATTGTAAGAGGGATCTACATAATTGATTCCAATATTGATTTATAATTATTGAATTGACTCAAGAGCTCTTCACTTAGATAGACAAAAGCCAGATAAAGAGAAGGGGAAAGTAGAGATGACGACAAAAATGCAGAAGATAGGTAACAACAAAAATTATACGTTTTAAATAGTATAGAAATATCTTGGATTGCCAATTGTCTTATCTGATCTATTATAACCAAATTTTTGTGCAAGATAATGTTTAGGTTTTTATTTCAAATATCATGCTAAATATTTTCATCCGAGCTGAAAACCCAAAAAACCCATAAAAAGTCAAAATCACAAATTTTAACTTTACTTTACTAAAATGGTAATATTTGATCCCAATTCACCAAAATTCTCTCTAATGAACGGCTAATTATTTTTGATTTCTTGAAATCTTTATCAAGTTTCATAGCCAAATATTTTGTAGTTTAGTTACTACAAGCTACTTGTTTTGATAGCTGTATATATTTTCTCTACATTTTTTGTAATATTCTGCATCGTTAGCTTTAATTTTCTTCCATATGCTAAGTTTTTTTAACGAAACATTTTTATTTACTGATGCTACATGCTTAGGATCATTGTTGGAAAATATTCAAAAAATGAAAAATACCATAAAAAACGAGTTTATTCATCATCGGAGTCTTCTTTTTGTTTATTTACTTATGGCTGAATGGTGAGAAATGTTGAAAAACAATACCAGAAAGAAAAACATGTAGAAATTTTCGCAGCATGCCCCAAGTACATTCAAAACTGAGGGAAACTAAGAGACTCTATGGCTCCCATTGCTACCGCAAATAGAATGAGGTGTTAGATGATATGTGCACACACACACTCAGAGACGGAATGGGGAAGGTTTATGGAGGGGGTGGAGGTGGCAAGAGGCGCTTGTTTATCCAACGGGGGTCGACACTTGCTAGCCATATGCCTACTATTTGTTTTTATAGACTAATTTTTATGTGTTGTTGCTGCAAGGCCCACAACAGAAATTCATGTGTTTGTTTTTTTCCTTTTGGTTTACTCAACACTTGTTCATGTCCGTGATGATGATGATGACGATGACGATGAAGATGATGAAGCTCTGGAACACACACAACACAGCATAATAATCATCATAATAAAGCATTAACTTGCTCATTAACCACAACACCATGGACACACAAAAGGATTTTCGGTCATAAAGACATCATAACTTAACCGCCTGCTGAAAGGATAGAATGGACATCACACTGTTCCGCTCCCATTCTGCCCTTTCATGTCCTTAACTCTACTCTAGCCATAATTAAGTAGTTTTCTATGCAAAAAGCAACAAAAAAAAAATAGTATCTAGTACCTGAAATTAAAAAGACACCCTCTGTGCCCTGGCAAGACATTGTCACACATTATCCAAGGCTGAAACTTTGCATTCGGCAAAACAAAAGGAGAAAAAAAGGGTTGACAAGAGGCAAAAGTAAGTGAAAGAAAAGTATGGAAATGGCAGCGAGTCGAAAGACAAAGTTTTTCACGCCTATCGACAAAGTCGCCCTCTGAGTTGGTTCCCAGTTCACGCAGTTCTCTGGGTTGTGGGTTCGTTCTTCGTTCTGGTCTCAATTGCAATTACGGCAAATTACTTTATTACATCCGTAATTGTGTGACCATCGAGCGTGCCATTTTTCGGGCAGTGAAAATTAGTAAGAGCAATGCCACAAGTGGTTGGTTGCTTGTTTTGTTGGCGTTGGGTTTGTTGGGCCCCTTCCAGAATACTGCTCCTGCTGATATTTATGATGATGTTAATGCACGCACAGCCGCCGGCAGGACACAGGTCCATTCGCTGCTGCCGTTGAATGAAGTGCAGAGAAATTTCTCAACATTACCTACCTCACTCATGTCAATCCGTCGGCAATTTGATTATATGAGAATCTTTGCTCGCATATTCTACCTTTCTCTATATTTTGAAACATAAATTTATTAATTCTTAAATTAAATTTAAAGAATTTGTTTAATATTTAAAACTAAATAAATTTTGTGATAGGAAGAAGTGAGATGAAATAGGAAACATTGATACACAATTGGTCAACACAATTCCAGCGGGCTGATTGACCTGACATGAAAGCTGAACAGCTGAACGTATCTGATAGGCGTTTTAAAGAAAAGTGTACAGAAAAGTTGTTTCGCACTAAAAGCGTTTGAAAGGTTCGATACCAGGCGTAGTGCAGTTGTTCATATATAGATTCATATATTCTTTATACACTGTAAAACCAATTTATTTAAAAATAATGTTCAATTTTCAAAATTTGTCATACGGGTCAACACGCTTGAAGAAAAAATGAATGCTCATTTGACTTGTCTTAACAAGTAAACACAGAGAATCATCATCTTAATAAATAAATAACATAGTTTACATACAAATGTATTAGAATAGTTTTTTTAATTTCAAATTTAATTTTATTTTTTATACCTTAGAAAGTTAAGGATTCGTTTTAGTTCATATTTTGGAATCGAAAGTTTATCAAATTTGAATGTATGTCTTTAAAAATACAAGGGCAAGGCAAAAAAATATATCTAATTTTTATCCGATTTTAATGAAAAACATGTCATTCGACGGGAAATTCAATTTACTTTCATTTGTAGTTCATGGAAAAAAGTACTTTAGTGCAAACTAGAGTCGGAAAATAGCCTCGCCCAAAGGACAAAAAACTTCCATACAAAATTCGGATTTTCAATTAGCTCCAAATCGAAAGTTGGGGGCTAAATTAAAATTTGTGGGATACAGTTTATCTTGTTTTTGCTAGATCTACAAATCTATCTTTAATATTTAAGATTTTGGAAAAAAAAGTCTTAAAAGTCATAAACTCGTGTCCGCCACTGTATGTATGTATAAATGAAGCGAAGTCTACTAATATTAGATACTTTTACCTACATTATAAAATCAATATTTTCTGACTCTGAGAATTCTTTGATAAAAATTTGTAACTCCAATCAAAATATTCACATTTGCATTATTTGTTAGATCCTAAACACCTTTCATTTTCGATAATTCGTGGCCCGTGCCTAAAGCTAATTATCTGTGATCGTGATCAAGAGCATGTTTTACCCCCCTGACGTCACAGGCTTTTGGACGAGTATCTCCAGATCCCCGCCTGCCCCTTTTCCCGTCTTTAAGACAAAACGAAACGCGCGCCAAAAATTATTGAAATCTCAAGACCAACAACTACGCAGACTCTTGGCTCTCTCTCTTCTGGAGAGGAGTCTCTCTCCCTCTCTCTCTCTCGCTCTCATACGCGTTGTCCCTCTCTTTCGCGCTAATGTTCTCTGTCGCTCTGCAGCCATATTTATGATGTAAACAAACCATTAAACGGGAAAAATTACGAGCGCAGTCGCAGTCGGACCGCCATCATGGCGGGCAGAGGCAGAGACGCTGACAGCGCAGCATACGCCAGCTGAGCAGTTTGCTTTATGGCTGCCGAGAATGGTTTATTGCTATATCACACACACACATACACACACCATCCTGCAGCTAACTGAGTCGGCGCTGGCTCTCGCCTCTCTCTCTCTCTCTCACTCTGTCTAGCTGCCTCTTTGAGAGAATCTGCTTTGTGTGTCAAGCATATGTTGTTGTTGCTTCCTAGGCTCCGCCTCTTTGAGTATTAATGAGAAACCTGTTAGAGGAGAGAAAACGAAAACTGGTCCAGTACCCCCAAGCCTCTCACTTCCTCTTAACCAACTGTGCCAGAGAATTTATGACTACACGTGGCGCGTTCATTGAGAAAACAGATTCTCTGATTCTCACTCAGTTTTTGTTTATGGGCGTTTACATTTCGCAGCATTCAACAGCGATTTACGGCCATTCTCAGTCGAGTGAAAACTCCAAATCGAGTGAAGACTGAACAAAAGTGAGGTAAAGTGTTGCATGCGTTCGCTCCTTTGTTTTTTTATGAGCCCTTTTTATGTTGCATTTGAACTTGAAAATTACTTTATTAATCATCCAGGAATAAGAACGTCTATTTAGGCACATTTATCATTACGCGTTGTAAGTATATCGGACTTTCCATACGTCCATGGTCAAGGGCAATTTTTAATCCAATTTAGATTATTTTCACTTAGATTCCTCACAATTTGATTAAGTGATGAAATGCATTAGAAGAGTTTTGAGTCAAGTCACGTTGAATATTGATATTGGAAGTTTTATATTCGATCATTTCAAAATTAAAGACAATAAAGCCTTGCTAACAATACTTTGAAATCAAAAAATGCTAATGTAGGACAACTGTAGAACTTAAACAATGTTTTATCGGCAATTAACATCCGCTACACATTGTTGATTTTATGTTACAAACACTCAACAACTAAATATATTTTCACCACTATGCTTAACAAATTTTTTTTTGTCATTTAACGTTTTTTTTTAAATTTACATTCGTTTTATACCCTTGCAAAAGGATATATTAATTATGGTCGAAGTGACAACGCATAGAAGAAAGTATCTCCGATCATATAAAGCATATTGTATATATTCTCGATCAGCACGACGAGACGAGTTCAAATAGCCATGTCCGTCCGTCGTCATCCGTCCGTCTGGATCAACGATTGTATATACTGCAGGGGATCTCGGATTCAGCCGGATCGGTCCACTATATCATATAGCTTCCATAGAAACAGCAAAGTCACGAACAGTGACTTTTCTTAATAACTTCGTTATTTCTTATGCTAAGATTGTAGGCCGTTCTTTCGCAAACATTAGCCTTATCCACTTTCATGGGTATGGGTAAGGAGAGAGTTACCAAAACAGTTGCAAGGGTATACAAACTTTGTCGCGGTCGAAGTAACCTCCGGCTCTCTGGTTTTATAAAATATTTTGTCTTCTTAGTTAGTTTAGTGTGCAATCATTAATAAGGTCAAAGACCTCACAAAATCTACTTATTTACTCATACCAACAAGTCTTGAATAAAATATGTCTAAATTAAAATAAGAAAGATACCTTTTGTAATAGATAGACGACGCTTCCGTCAAATTTTTGCAGAAGTTCTCAATGTTGTTCCCAAAAAAATATGCTTAAAAAAAGAAAAAGCTAAAGAAAAAACTGCTCCAATTTATCAATTTATACGATTAAGTTTAAAATATCGTTTTCTGCACGGAAAGATCGTTTTCTCCTAGATCTGCAATTGAGCTGTCTCTAACACTTTTCTCAATGACGTGATTAAAAGCACAAGATTTTTTTTTATTTTTAGCTACTTACATATGTATATGAAATGAACCGATTGCAATATCTTTATTGCTTACTTACTTATTAAATTTTATTAGCCAAATTATTGTGTTCAACTGGCATTTTTTACTATTTGACGACTTTCTAATCGCCACCTGAAACTGTTTAGTTCTTATTTTCAAATGTTGTGCAAATTCTTCTTTAATTTCGAATTTGCCCATCTTAACTTAAACTTTAACCAATTAATTTGAATACAAGTATAAGGCTTCTTTTGGTCTGTTGTACCGTGTTGGTAACAGTTAAAAAATGGTAATTCCTTGCAAAGATCGTGGCCCGGAATGCACAGCAAATTAATCTTATTAGGAACAAGTTGAGTGTGAAATCGCCTGGGTAGACCAAACCAGACCAGAGTGTAGTAAGCCGACATCTCCGACCAAAAACCACACGAGCAGGCGTCGGCAGCAGAACAAATTTATAAACATGCGAATAAAACTTGAACATGGCCAGAAAGGAGACAGCCACAATACAACAAGCTCACATACAGACAAACACAAACACACACTAACACTCCCAAATTATGGCAAGTTAAAATAAGAAGAAACCTAAAAAAAGAAACAATCACAAGATGAAGTTTCCAAGGCTCAAAAACACCAAAAGAAACCTCAAGGAGCAAAGTTTTCATTTTTGGTTAAATGCAAAGAGAAGACTGGGGAGGAGGGAAAGTCAAATAGAGAGAGAGAGAAAGAGAGATAGAGTAAGAGGGAGATAGGTGATTGTGGGGAATGAGGTGAAATCGGTGGGGCATTCATGTGTTTGTGACAAACTATCTTAATGGCTTTTCGCAGCTTGGCGGCTGTTAAATGCGAATTTAATTAATTGGACACTTAAGTTAACGACATTTCTTTTGGTTTTATTTTCACTCCACGCACTCCACTCCTCCTCCGCCTCCCCACCATCCTGCATTCTCGTGAACTGCCAAGGACTGCACACGGCGACGATTTTGATTAATTGATAAACTGGAGGAGCAAAACTCACTGGCCAAGTCAAATGAAAGCCGATCCCCCAGTCCGCCATAAGCCTGCCGAGGTGTTGCTTAAAGCAGCAGGAGGATTGCTAAAGATTAAGTGCCCGACGGCTTATTAATTAATTAAGTCAGTTGGATCACTAAAAATGTAATGCAATTGACTTGAAAAAATTACTTACACAAATTTCAGGAAGATCCCTTTGAAAATTCTTGTTACCAGGTTGATCCAAGGAGGATAAGTAACCAATCTAATCTATCCATTCAATAAGAATTAGCAACAAAAATTTAATATTTAAAATCAGTACAAGATTCTATTATTTCTTAGAGTTTAAATTCCGTATATTATCTTAATTATATACGACTGTTCCTTCTGAAACATTCTGTATCCGAAATGCTGAAAATTCCTTAAGTTTTCACTTATTTATATTTTTCACACCAATATCACTAAATTCCAACAGTGTTTAGATGAATTTTGAAAACATCATAATAAATTTGACCCACGTATATAATTTTAAGGTAATATTATCTTCAATATAACACCAAAAACACCATAAAAGCTTTTTCAAGTTAGAGGGTACTTTTAGTTAGAGAAAGGCTAGAAAACTTTTAAACAAGCACAGAAATAGGCCAGATTTCAAAACGAGGATTACAGGTTTTGGTTCGATCTAGAAGCGAATTTCTTCTAATTCTTCAGACAACAAAATTATATTATTATTATTATTATATTTTATTATAATATTTTAATTTCTTTATGTATATTCGTTCCGATTCTGATTCTTATTCCCCCTAGAACTCCCACATCAAGACACATTCATTAATTTACTTTTGCAATTCCTTTCCTTCTTTTTTTCAACTGCATTGTTTTAAATTCTATTTTGTCTTTTTGTGAAAATTTATGAACTCAAGTAACAGACAGAACATTTTCTTCTGCCCAAGAAGTTTTTACCACCCCTTCCTTACACAAAAAACCCAACACCCACAGCAGTTAGTTAGTTAGTTTTGTTTAAACATTTTGCCAGTTTTCTCCTTTACTCTTTTACAATCTCTTTTAATTTATTTTGCGGCAAGTTAATTTATGGGTTTTATTTTTTCCTTATTTAGACTGTTCAAATGTGAGCTGCCGCTTATCAAATAATTGTTGGCCCAGCAGAATGTTGCAACAATTAAGAGGTAAAAAAGGTTCGACCATATACCCCACGGAATATCTCCCATACCTCAACTCAAAGAAAACATACGTGTTATTTTCCCTTTTCATCCTCCATCTTGGTCATCTATATGACTGCTTGTTGCTCTGTTCCACCTGCGACCCGCCATTTAGTTTTTTCCTTTTTTTTGGGTTACCTATTTTTTAATACGCTCCATTTTCGGTTTATCTTTATAGTCGCGTTTAGTGGTTAACCAAAAGAATGATGGCGCATTTTGGCGACATTGCAAATGATTGTATGTACATAGTACATGTAGGAACATATAAACAAATGTGCCATTATTCTTATTTTTTGGCCAACTTATGTTGTAGGAATTGGCCATCTCTTTTTAACAGTTGGAATGTTTAAATGGTAATTACAACAATTTTAATGTTTGAATTAATTCAATTGTGAAAGTAAAAAATTTAAGCACTTTTTATTGTACTTGATTCGAAATTTTGTGTAATTGTAAGTTTATTTATTTTTTTAATAATCTAAAAAAATTCAAAATCATATAACATACGGATTGGAAATCCTTTTTTTTATAATTTTTGTGTTTAAGTATAAACTGAACAACACCTTTTTGTGTTGACTATGAAATATTCTTCTTCTGGAAGAAGAATAAGTTTAGCTAGCATATCCATATTTTGTTTTATAAGTATCTTCGAATCTTTAAAGCCGATAATAATTATTTCGAAGTGTAGTGATATTTATTCATATTTATTTATTCATATGATATACTGATATTATCCTGTCGAATGATGAACTACATCAAGCGACTATCACCAAGAACTACCTAGTTTCTTAGGTGATAATGGTGATCCATAATTCTTGCAATTTCTTTCAAAATCGTATGAACTATATTCTATGGCAGTCTTCTGGTTTGATTTGGTTGAATCTAGTGTCAGAAAACTTGCACCTACAAAAAAGTAATGAGTTTTTATAAAGATCAACTTTAAAAAAAAAATATTAGTGCTTTAAAAAAGTTAATATTTTTTCAATACGAAAACAATCAGGTTCGGTTATTGGATTCAGCGAAATGTAATATATTCCCTGAAAATAATATATAAACCTACTTTAAAATGGTTATAATCGTTTCGCGGTTACTTCAATCAGATCGATGCTTCCTACTCTAATTGAGCCCAACATCAGTTGCATTCACTGCCACAAATACTGGCAACGAATTTAAATTGTGGTTCCAATCTTTCGGTTTCAGTTTCGGTATTTAACAGATAACACATGCAGTTTCAAGTGTTTCATTCCTTGAAATTAGCCATACGTCTCTTGGAATTGGGCAGAAATAGCTGACCTCTCGACTTGACACAAGGTTTAAGAGATGCACCGTTGATAGTCTGTTGGTTTTCCAAACTAGTTATAAAAACGATTCTTGGTGTTAAGTTTCTAAAATAGCCATTCTTTTCATGTACTCCCTAGATACAACCTACCGCATGAGCAATATTCTTGGTTTTATTCTTAGGCTAGCTTAATGGTTTTGAAATATACAATATATCAATTCTATATCAATAGGAAAGAGATGTATGATTTATAGAAATGTCGCATGCAAAATATATTCGTTAGCCTTCTTTGGATAATTCGTCATTAAAATGCACCTAGCAAAACAGGTCAAAAACTGCTTATGGTATTAAAAACTATTAAAATCGATAAGCCATAAATCAAATTAGTGACATGCCGAGAAAATGAATACGTGGCCATTACTAAGTATTTCTCTATTTTTCCATATTTTTCGAAGATCTTTCTAAGTTCTCATATTATAGATCAGCACGACTTGAATTCAAGTCACATTACAAAGATAATGCTGTTATTCTAAATTGCAAATGTAGGGTGTCATTATTAGAAACAATAATAAGTTTAGTCCCAAACATATTGGTTGGATGATCAGGTCTTGCAAATTGCAATTAGAGGACGGCAAGTTCACTTGATAAGACAAGAAAGAATAATGTACAGGAGCTTCAACCCGAGGGGCTGTATTCTAAGTATTTCATAACTCTCTCTCTTTCCCTCTCTATTTATTGTTTGTTCTATAAGCCTATGCCCTCACACGAGTTAAGGCAAAGTCGCCACTGTCTCTGGGTCTCACTTGCACTACGAGTCTGTGGCTCCAGCTGGTGGACATCGATCATTTCATTTCGAAAAGCGCGTGTGTGCAGTCTGATGGTGCAACCTGATGCCACAGGGCAAGGTTGCTTTTAGTTGTTTTTTTTCTCTCTCTTGACTCAAAGGTTCGTAGAAACCCAACCAAGAGCAGGAGATACGGCCATCTTGTTTGGTCCAAGGTGTGTCACATCTCGCACATTTGTCAGATATTAATCATGTTCTTGTTCCCGCATGGAGGTATGTGAAGATACTCTTCCATATCTCGGTGTATGTATGTACATATGTATGTGAGCTTATGTGGTGTGTGTGTCGTTTGTATGTATGTGGGCAACATTCCCAGCATTTTGATAAATTAACCAAGGAAAGGTGCGACTGAGGTGCCGTCTGAGAGTGTGTAAAAATGCAATTAAATGCGTCCAAAACACACGACTTTGGTGGCGCAATTAATTTTCATTAAAAGACACAAAAAAAAGCGAGAAAAACGAATTGAAGAACTAACCAGACATACCGGATCTGAACTTGAAAGTAAATACCTGTTCAACTATTTCTTATTTTTTCTTTTTTTGTGTTGCATTTGTTGGTTTGTTTTTCAATTGAGATTCGTTCGACGTTAATTGATATTCTTATCCAAGCCATCGATTGGGTCATTACATTTACCTTAAGCAAGTTCAATCCACTTTCAATTTGACAGTTGCGACAGACAGGTGACAACCCATAACTCACCCATACCCAAACCCATCCAAAGTCGGCGCATTGTTTGCCACATTGTTATCCCTCGCGTCTTGGCATCCACTTTAACTTATGTATGCAATCCACTGCCGTCTTACGCATTTGCTCTGATCTCTGGCAAGTGGTGCTCATCATATGCAATGCCAGACACGATTCCCACCAACTTGCATTCACCAGTTGGCGGCACTTGCTCAATGGAATTCTGCAAAAAGGAATAAACAAAAAGAATCCCAAATATCCAAGAAGTTCAGCTTTTGTTGAGTTGACTGCATTTTGCCATAACATAATTGATGATATTGTCTTTTAATTCGTTTGCTTTCGACGCGTTTTGCATGGTTAATATCACTTTTGACCATTGTCATATATATTAACCCTGATCCGAGGATCACTAGCAGAGAGCATAAACATGTATAAAGATGTTTTATAAACGACACTTTCATATGGTTTACGAAATAAGAAATACGCTTGCATTGTCATTTCGACTACAGAATACTCGGGTTTTAATATAGTCATTCAATAACAAATATATTTTTTTTACAATACTTAAGGATTATCCCAAGTATGATAACTCCAAAGAATTTTTTAAAAATTATTTAGAGATATTTAAAATTTAAGTTGACTTATGTTAGATTTTTCTGCCTGGTAAAGTTCTTCTTTGATATACATATATGTAAGAAAGAAAAATCTTATTGGTATTCGTTTTAAAGACATTAAAAATAAGTTTCAATGTGAAAATGTGTAGTTTTTGAAATTTTAATCTACTAATCTTTGTAAAAATTATATTCTTATAATTTTATTTTGTACAACATTTTAAATTTATTTGTCTGGTAGTATTGGTAGTCAACTATTCGATATTTCACGAAGCTCAGCTTCATTCACAAATTAAATCAAATTTATAAATGCTTTAAAATTTTTTCATTATGAGAGTCGATGTAAAATCAAATCGTTTGGAAAACGAATTAAAATTAATTAGGGCTGATGTCGCAAGAATAATGGATGATAGACTAAATGTAGTAAGTATACGTCTTAAAAAAAAAAAAACACCTTTACTTTTGTTCCTTTTTCCCTATTACTTTACCCTCAGCTTGATACTTCTTACCCCTTTTTTCTATGTATAGTATTGATATTGGTTTAAGTTTCGAACCCAAAACGTGAATCTAAAATGGCTAATCTTTAAATTCTTTACACTCTCAGCATGTTTTCAAAGTCAGCGACAACAAAGGGGATTTAAATGAAGGCAAAAAGGATTCTAGTTACCTTTTTATTTCGAGCAAAACAAATTAGAGATTTGTGTAGGTAATTTATGACCAAAATGCTTGATCTATGGTTACCGAAAGGGAATTAAATAAGGGTTCAGGTTCAGAATGGTGAGGCTTTTGGATAGTGGATGGTGGAGACCAACACTATCGATGCATAGTCTAGTCGGTAGAGGTGAACTAGTGTAGAATGGGAGATAGATTTTTCTTTTCGTCTTCATATGTACATACATACATAGTATTTCTGTGTTATTTGTACAAATCACCGCCATGACCAAACAAAAGTCGCCAAGACGCCATTTGTCTTCTGGTTTATACTGCATCGCACATATCACACATATATGCGAAGAAGGAAACTGAAAAATCTTTTGCTGCAAACCGGCAAAATAAATCAGCGCAGTCGAGAGCAAACAGCGAGCTGAGAGATATGTCAAGTGTATTTTTGGACCTCGACACAACTCTTTCGTTTCAGATTCGGTTTTAGTTTTCTTTTATTTTGCTGCCCGCTTTTAACTTGGCTAAGATTTATGACATTTTAGTTGGCAGCTTCTCTTTATACTTATCTTATCGAAATTTTGGCATCGTCTTGGGGTGTAATGCATATTTTCCGAACAATAAATGACCTCATCCCGACAGTTGCCTGCCTAAGAAACAATCTTCCCTCCATTGCTTGACACTTTCGATTGCTCAACGTTCTGCCGTCTTTTGCTGCTGCTGCTGCTTTCATTCAAAATTAATCACTCTCTTTTACCTGTTTTGCGAAAGGAAAGTAAGAGTTCCGCAATAAGTACGGCATAATGTTAATGTCTAACGATAGAACATTAAAATTGACCTAAAGTCAAGGTCATTATTTGTTTTGTTTCACCATTGCCTCACCTGTACGTGTGTGTCCTTCAGCTTGAAATGCTTTAAGGTCAGCAAAAATTTGTATTTTCGGCTTTATTTGTTACGGCATTTAAAAATTACGTCAAATCGTAGTACCTAGTTATTATGGTAGTTCCGAACTGCTCGTATTTAGGGGAACAATAAAAATAATTACCATATCAAATCATTTGAAATTTTCATAATATATTTTTTTTATACCTATTTGCATTGTCGATCTATCCTAAATGGGCAATAACAAATGTTGTCAATGGTATTATGAAATGTGAGTGGAATCAGACGTCTAATCTGCTTGCTGTTGTCCAGCGGTTTGAGTGCCAGTGCATTTATCATGGATTATTATAAGATGTAAAAGTTCAAATCAATCGAAAATAAAATAAAAATATAATATATCATAATAGAATTTATTTTGTGGATAAAAAGGTTGCTATCTTTGGCTTAAACTGGAAAAATTCAAGAGCACAGTCCCTGTGTTTGGAAATCCCCAAAATGTCATTATTATTGATTATAAAATGGTAATACTTTTAAATTACGCATACCTATTTAAACATAGAAAAAGTTTATTATTATTATTATAAATATGGGATATGCAAGTTGTAAACTATTAACCTAACTATATTTTACAAGCACTGGCAGCTAAGGCCTTCGGCTTATTGTTAGACGAAAAACTACATCCATACACTACCCTGGAATTGGAACACGGATCCTAGTTGTAGGTGTTTTGAAAAATATAAAAGTACATACATACCTACATATATCCCATTTATAGATCTAAAGTTCATAAATATTGATTCAGCATGAAATTTTCTATGCGCTTATAAATATTCATGAATTCCGGATTTATAAACTATAAACAAAATTTTTTTAAATCAAACTCTGTTAGATTCAATGAGCTGAATCATAAAGAGATTCATTTTTGCACCTTTTTAAAATTGTATCCCACTTTAAACTTATCAATGCTCTAAGGGCAATTTTAAATGTGATAAGGGCGAATGGCAGACCAACCAAAAGAAAAGCAAAAGGGAAAGTGGCCGGGATTAGAAACCATTTTGTGGTGCCAATGGAGACACTCACAGGGCAGACCCAGACCCAGACCCACAGATATACACATAAGGTCCTTACGTACTTAGGTGTATTCCGAATATGGTAAAATGGGATAAAGAGGCTAGCGGATACGTGTCAGAGTGAGTGTATAAGGGAGTGGGTGTTCGGGTGAGTGTATGTGTGAGTGTGTGTGTGTGCGTGGTGGTGTTGGTGGAACATCCATAAGTGTCATGTTCGGGTATCCTCATTCATCCTTGGCATGCACGCACGTTTTTTGCGCCCCTTTTTTTTGTTGTTTTTGTTTTATTATGTGCGCACGAATACGAATTTCTATATGAACAACCGAAAGTGAATGTGTGTGTGTGTGCAAAGCCAAATAAATTCCGTAGCGCTAGAAGCAAAGATTTATTATCAAATTAAATTTCTGACAGAATTTATTGCTTTATCTCTCTTGCCAAACATAGTTCTTTTGCCTTTCGGCAGCATCAACCAACCAACCAACCAAGCAACCAACCAACCAACCATCCAGCCAACCAACCAACAATATTATTTTCATTCTATCCACCCACTCGTATCAACCGAAACAGAGAAAAAAAGAAGAACCTCTAGCCCTTGGATTCAATCCGTATGTAGTATTCGTATATTCCGTACTCTCCGGTAATTCAGCAGCACAAATTTCATTATGCTCACTTTTGCTTTTTTTGTTTATAAAATTTATAGAGAATAAATTTGAACAATATGCGAGCATTATATCTCGCGTGTTTTCATACATTTTATTTGCAGAAAGACAGAGGACACAGAGGATGCGGGCCAAACGCACACAGACACATGCAACTGCCACATTAGCGTCAGCCAAGGACCCTCCCAACTGCTTTCTCCCCTTTCCATACCATTCTTTCTCTTCATTTTCTTTCATGAAATATGATGCATTGCCTCACATAATTAACTAAGCAAGCAACAGACACTAGAATAAGTTTAGATCGATTCGAGGTGGAGTTTGAACAAATCAGTTGCATACTTTTAGGTTTCATATTTGAACTAAAGCAATAAACGAACAATGAGATTTTTAATTAATTTTAATTTTGCCATCACTTTAGCTGAGCATTTAAACTTAAATTTATTATTGAAGAAAATTAGCAAAAAAAAAAATTAAATTGGTTACATTTTTGAGTTGTTAGAAAAGATCTTGAGTTCGTTGACTAATCTATCACTTCTGCTTTAGAATTAAACACAAGCCAGACTAAAGTAGCCAGATTGCAGTAATATAAGATCCAAAAATATATATATCTATATATTTTTTTAACCTCTGTTTGAGTCAAGTTATAGGTGATTGCAATAGCCTCCACCTAAACGTCATTTAGTAACCAAATACACATTTAAAGTTAAGCTCTATTTTCATTTAAGGAATTGCAGCAGGTTTTTTATTGGAGCTATGTCGAGTTTATATAGTGTGGTGACGAGGCAGGCAATGGAGAATGGTAAAATAATTTTCCAATTGAATTTTAAAAATTACTTACATTTTTCGAAGCAAGCCCTGAACTTTTTACACATAAAGTGAAAAAGAAAATAAGCTAAAGTTATATTTATATAACTGATTCATTTATCTTCTTTTATTTTTTATACCCTTACAAAAAAGGTATATTAATTTTGGTCAGAAGTGTGCAACGCATAGAAGAAAGTTTCTCCGACCATATAAAGTATATATATTCTTGATCAGCACGACGAGACAAGTTAAAATAGCCATATCCGTCCGTCCGTCCATCTTTATCAGCGCAAACTCCTTAAGAGGAGTCTAGGGACCGTGAGAGTTACAGAGTTGAAATTTTGCATGTTGTATAAATTGGATCGGACCACTATACCATATAGCTCCCATACAAACGGCAAAGTTACGAACAGTGACTTTTGTCAGTAAGTTCGTGACTTTTGACGCCATTGCTTTCAAATTAAACAAATAATAGTTTAATATATCTGTTAACGAGTGTGCCGAATTTGATAAAGATCCCTTGACTATATCATGTAGCTCCCATAGGAACGATCGGTGGAAAACAGTGACTTTGATCAAAAACTTCGTTATTTCCTATGCTAAGGTTGTAGGCCGTTCTTTCGTAAACATTAGCCTTTTTAAATAAAACGTTTTTCCTTTTCGATGGATATAGGAAAGGAAAGAGTTACCAAACAGTTGCAAGCGTATACAAAGTTTGACGCGGTCGAAGAAAATGCAATAATATTTTACAATACCTTTACCTTTCAGTATTTTCTATTAAAACTTTAAATGTTCTTTACGCCAGCATCAGATCCGATCACTGCGAGATAGCCTTACGTGTTTGGATATATGTAAATACATATGCAATAAACAAGATAATTTGGAAAATTTTAAAAAAGAAGGTTGCTGTTTTTGTATATGAATCATATTTTTAGTTTTAGTAATAATAAATTTTACTAATAAACAAATGAACAAATAAAACAATGGTATTTATATCGTAAAAAGTTTGATTTAAAAACTTTTTTATTGGGTTAATATATGTATATATTTTTCCCTGAGTAAAAGAGGGGAATAACAATAATTCTTAGTTAAACCTTTAAATAATATGTTTTCATAGATCATTTGAATTTTCGATTCCGAACATGTATTATGTGTAATACAAGCATATTGATTTATCTATATATATTATATATATTGCCATTTACGTATGCCGAAACACACCCACAAAATGAATGGAAACTTTGGCAATTTCAAATAATCGCAGGAGCCACCCTATAATGAGGCCTGGGAGTGTGCCTCGTCTCTTCTCTTATTCTTATTCGTTTTTTTTTTTTTTCTTGTTGTTGGTTTGGCCAAAACACGCACCATCTTACTAAATGGGACGACTAGGAGTAGATGAAGCAGACCAGAGGCAAACAAAAGCAGCATCGAGCAACCCACAAAGTACAAAAGGAAAAGCAAAAGAAACGAAGAGGAAAAAAGAAAAACTTTCTTATTGCCAAACTGCCAAACTCACCGAAAATGCCAAAGAGAACAAACCCCTCCAGAAAACCACCAAAAATTCCCCATCGTTCACATCTTCCATGTTCCGTCTTCATCTGCTCCATCTTCGCCTTCGGTCTGCCAAGACCAAGACGCGGCGATAGCATGAGGGATTACAGCGCTTGATTTATATGGGATTCCGAAGAAATATGGGCGAAATGTGTCGGCAATTTTTATTGGACATTTTAAAAAGCAAGTAAGATGTTGTTGCTGTTGCTCTCGCTGTGGCTATGGCTATGGCTGCTGCTGCTGGTCTACACTTCTCCAGGGAATAAGAAAATATAAGGAACTGCGGCAAAAGCGAAACCAACCAACCAACTTAGGCATGAGAAGGAATATGCACTGCTGAGGCAATGGTGAATGGTGCTGGTTGAGGTGGTGGTGGTGGAGTTGGTGGTGCTCTACCGCACACATATTTTCCGCGGCAGCTGCTCCCCAAACACTTGATTTCGTTTGCGTAGTTAGTAAGGAAGTCGCGTTCATTTCGTTCGCCCAAACAGCATCTTCTTCTCCCTAACGAGCAGCGAAGCAGTGCGAATATTTATGATCAGCCCTGCTGCTGGTCCGGCCAGCAGCAAAGTTTTGCCCAAACTTTTGAGAATTTTCAACGGCGGTTTTTGCATTAATTTAAATTTCGTATGCAAATGAGCCAATTTCACTGAGTGCCACGTTCTTTTTTTCCCTATTTCATTGAGGCAAAATCCATAAGAAGCTGGGCAATTCCAACCCTTCGAAATGGAGAAACTGCAGCCAATTGTCGTCCCCAATTTGACAAATTGCATAAAGCCCAAGCTCAGGCTCAAGCCCCAACCATTATCTTTGACCAACTTTGATGTGACTCCAAACGCGCTGCTCGGCCGTGTGAATTGTGACACTTAAACTTGTGGCTGCAAATGGCGTCAAAATGAGTGCGGTTCTTGGTCGGTCGTTGTGTGGCGGCGTGTTCCATGGATTCTCTGCCCCTTCTCCATTATTAGAATAAAGAAAGAAAATACATTTAAATAAGGAAATATATTTAAATAGGAAATTAATGAGATAGGTGAAATAAGGTAACATTTTTCCAATCCAATACCTCCTGCAAACAAACCCTGTTCATTATCGTTTTGTCAGTCCGATCTTGCCAACAAGTAATAAGTGACATTGACTCTTCAAGAAAGGTTTGCAACCAATAACTTAAATCATTTGCTACAGGTTTCGGGAGATTCGGTTTTTTTCAAAGAGTGTTACAAAAATTTAGCTTACACCTTGTAATGAATTTCTCAAAATGTCATATATGTATGTATGTACACATATGTATGGATGTATTAAATAAATCTAACAAAACCGAATTTTTTACAATCGGCTGAATAAATTCAATTTTTTAGTTATGCCAATATGTATTATAAAGCTAATAACTAAGAATACTATCAACTTCACTAACATTTCTGTACAAATTTAAAGGCCAAGCTTATTTCCCCATGTCTTCTTTTCAAAATATAACTTAATAAGTAACTGAGAACATTCGGAGAACTTCCAAAGTGAGGCCCACCAGTTCTATTTAAACGCGGCTTCGCATAATTTTGCTAAATCATTATAATAATTTGGAAAAAGTTTTTAACTTAAATCAATTTTCAATAATTTTAAAAACCTATGTATATATCATTATTAAATAAATTATAATTGTTTGAGAATTGCTTAAAACCGCGCAAGGCCTAAAAGGTTAGAAATCAGAATTAGTAAATATCACTAAAGTTTTGTTTTGATCGTCTTTAAAATTAGTTTCTTTATTTGAAAAAATTATTTTTCCATTTCTGCTTTATTATTATTACTCTCACTTGTTAGACTCACTCTCAGTCTCGCCTCTCACAATCAGCCTGAAGAAATATAAATCAAAAAGTCTTTTTGTGAGTGATACTTTCAAAAAAATATATGAAAAATATTTTCATTATGATTTTTTTACTGATGACAAAGTTAAACACATTCTACACTGGCGACTTAAGAAGCAATTTATTTCGATTTTCAAATAAAAATATAAAAATATAATAAAAAAAATGAAACAAATATTCTCTATAAATAAATATTATTTTTATTGGAAAAATAAAAATACTAAATAAAACAAAACAAAACACTTCGTCCATAAGATACATACACTGAGAACTGTCACAGACTATCAACAACTATAACTACGATAACTGAGAACTGAACAAAATAGGAAATTAATCTCTTGCTCAGAGTAAGATCGAAGTTGTTGCTCCTTTTGTTCTGCTCAAGTATTACTGCGTGCTCTATTAGAACTGCAAAAGTTTTAAGCTTACAATGAAAAATAGTTTAATACTCATTCATAAAAAAAATGTTACAATTTGAATATAACTAAAATTTTAAAAGTATCTCAAAAGAATTTTTGACAAAAAAATGTGGAACGCTTCACGATTTTGCGTGTCATCCTTGCGCAGGGGCCATGCTAATCTTCTCTGTATCGTTCCAATTTTAGTATATGTTCTGCCGAAGCAAGAACGAAAACTACTTAAGAAATGGTTGCATTTATTTCACACTTGTGACAAATAAGTACTTGAGAATTATAAGGAACTTATGGAGGGGGGAAATACATACGTTTAGGGGTTGTTTTTCCCTTTGTACCTGGAGACGAATGCGTCCAATTGGAATCTGGTCATTGGAATGCTGAATCTTAGCAGATCATAATAACATTTCTTTTCCAGTTTGACAAAAGGAATTGTAAATGAAAAAGTCTAGAATTGGAGTCCTTTATAGCCATAAATTAAGTTAAACATTTTTAAATCGACCAATCGAGCAAACATTGATATGCGATCAGTAAATAGGTTTTCCGCTTCTTGCTTTGCTAATACACTTCCTGGCCAGGACTTCCATTGCTCAACTTTAATTTTTAAATGGATGCCACAGATGGTGATGGATGGATGGGTCGACCGATAGAGAAGATGAGAGAGGAAAAGGGAAAGACACGAAAATATGGACAACAGCAGAGAGTCATTACTCTCAGCTGGTGTCCTGTAAACTCGCAACACTTTGATGTTTCACAAAAATTATTTCATTTTCTATACACACACACAAACACACACACACAGGACGCGGGTTAAGAGATTTATGGCCACTACCCAGACAAAGTGTCTGCTGCGGTGAGAAGGATAAAAAAAGTTGCAGTAGCTAAAAATTCTGACGACGACCAAGAACATTCTGCGCATTCATCTATATGTGTGTGTGTGTGTGTGTGTGCATTGTGTCCCCTGCATCCTTGCCAAGGCAAAAACTTGAGCAACTTGGCTAAGCTCTCACATGCTGAAGTTTGCACTTCTCTTCTGCTGTATGCTGGTAAGACGAAAGTTTAGTGCACTTTTACCGGAAACCGGAAGTACTCCATATTCCAATCTGCAAATAAAACCTCTCACCCACTTGCAATCGAAATGAGAAATTCATTTTTTATTTAAATTGTTTTTTTTTTTTAGTTTGCATTGCATTTCTTTGGTTGTACAAAGGAGAAAAACATCCTGCGTGATCCTGCCTGCTGGCACTTCCGCTCTACTGGCTAGCACTAGGAAGATGTATGCCTTCAGAAACGACAACACGATGACGCCAATGTTTCTTCCTTCCCTTTGTAGTGTTTTTTTTGTCCTTCGGGGTTAGCTCAAATGTTTGGTGCTGCTTAAATTTTGATCTTTATTTTTGAATTCATTATTTATTTAAAAAAAACAATATAAAACACTTTTTTTTTTTTTTTCATCGTATATCAACAATTATGCAACTTCATTAAATTTGCTCGTTTATCATGAGTGCATTTTGGCAAAAAAATAAATTAATTTCAATTGCAAAACGGAGCGTGTAAGCGTCGGCTCCGACTACGAAAACAAAAACAAAATTGTCCCTCATTTTCAATCCAATGGTTGATGTCCTTGATTTACACAGAAAAATACCCTGTAAAAATATGGCCTAAAACTGCTTTTCAACATTTTATAGGGGGTTTGTTCAACTGCTTTGTACTGCTTGTCGCACTGCTTATATATATACCCGAATAGTTATTAATTCTCTTTAATAGTTAAGCAGAAAATAATCGTTTTGAATCAATAAGTAGTGTAAGTCTCAAACTAAAACCCAACAAAATTCTTATTTAATTCGAAGTAAAATTTTAAAAATTGTCTTTTAATTAGTTTTCGTATACCTTACCTCAGAGCATTCAAATGTATATTGGATTGCCAATTTCCCGATCGAAAGCTTCGCATTAAAATGCATCAGTAAAAATAAACGGCTTAGGCTAGGTTAACAAAATTTGTGGTACAAAATCGTAAAACTATGACCAACTCAAATAAATTTTTTAAATACCAAATTAAAGTTAAGGGCCAACATTGTAAAGCACGAAAACTGTGCTACTACTTATGTCTTATGGAGGATATTCGCCAGATTTTGTCTTTAACATATTGTTATTCATATCGAATTAAATTTTAGTTATGTTTTAAGGAATGTGTACGAATAAGATTTGCTTGATACTTTTCCGATATTTATATGTGTTCAGGATCGTTTTCAGAAGTAAATCGACAGGTATTGTATACCGTTATTTAACTTGCTGTTCTTAATTCCTTGTGAAATGTCAATTCTCGTTTTCGTTTTCGAAGCCAAGTTCTACTTACATACGTCTGATTAAACATTCGGAAACGAGAACGAACAATTTCATTTCGATTGCTGTCACATTCTTTTCCCACTAAACTTTATGATTAAGAATAATTCTTGTTAGTTAATGAAATAATTGAATTTCTTGATAGGTATGGTTAATATTTTAACATATTCAAGAAAAATTAAAAACATTAATCAGGTGTAACTTCACTGATTAAAAGGCAACGATTTTAAATCGAGTAATTTGTCTCGGAAAGCGAGAAGAAATATCAAATACAATTCTGAAAAAATCATTCGAAATCGAACATCAAGCCTGTATATATGTATATATTCAGTATTTGCACTCTACTTTTTTAGTCGGGATTTTCCCCAACTTACTCTGTGAACCGATAGTGTGAATTTTTGAACAGAATTTATATTGTATTGAATTACTTTTAGATTATCTGACCTACAATTTCTCCCGATGGTGTATATTGGAGTAAGCCAAGTGTCGATCGGCCACATTGTGAGATATATTCTTCAAATGGAAGGAAAATGAATATAACTATGCATGTTGGCATAGTAAAGCTAATGATAGCTCTATAGATCTGTCCGTAGATCTCTATAAATCAAAACTATTCTCTTACTTTTTAATCTATTGCAATAAAACTTGAAATTGGAAGGAAATATACGCTTCGTTTTGACTCAGAATAGTGACAAATCAACAACTATAACATATAGAAAATATGATTCTATGAAGACCTAGTCGTGATTCTAAATTATTCCTAATGGCCAGGATGCCTAAATAAAGCGACAGCAAGCCATAGGCGATCGGAGTTACAAGTCATCAGACTGCTAAGGATATCAATAATATATAAACATTGCCATAGCTGAAGTTGATTTCATTTAACATTTGTGTGGAAGGAAACTTTTTTCAGCTGGTCTTATCTGGATTCCAAAGAAAGTTATATTAGGCTGCTATATAAAACAGTGAAAACTACATTAATTTTTTTTAAATGCCTCTAAAATAATGCAAAAAATATTAAAAAACCAAAAACAAATCATTTAAATATCACTTATAATATAGTTGAAGTATTTTATCTTTATACTCATAATCATTGACTGATGGACTATTAAAATTATATATAGAATAATAAAAAAAAAATTTAAAACATTAAATAAAAAACAAAATATGATAAAATCCGCAAAAAATGTATTAATTCAAAAATGAAGAAAAAATTTAATCATAATTATTGATGACCTTAGCCAAAACTAATCGCCAATATGTTGTTGAATTTTTTTGTTCTTCTTTTTTTATTCTTTGCCATAAATTAAGCATTTAATTTGTAAAAATAAATCTATGTTATCATATTTGATGAACCATAGAAAGTAGATAATATAGAATTGGATATCTCGATGGCGAAACACCCACGATCGGATCCACCACGACTGGTCCAGTGGGTGTGAGTGAATGAATGAATGAGTGTAGTCCATACATTCATCGAGTAGAGGCTGTGCAGCAAATGCAAGTGCGTTTATGGTTTGATGATTTACAGTCACAGTCATAAATACTCGCACGGCCAGTGTGCACATTATATGCGCGATTTATGCTGCGCCGACCATAACTCATGCAACACACAGCACAGCACATGTAAAATTTATGCAATTATTAATTTAACACGCCCAGAAAACCTGCCGCGTTCCTCATCCCCATCCCCGACTCTTCAATAAACCCCGTTTTTTTGCCAAAGTTTAACCTAGCCTCAAACAAAAGAACTAACAGAAAAATAACCGATTCTAGAGATCTAATCTGTGACCGGGGCTAAGCGTTTTACAGCTCCCTGACAATCGTGGCATTTCCAGCAATTTGTTTCTGGGTGCCACCCTTCGTTCCCATCTACATCAGCATCAGCATCCCCACCCATTTCCATCACCTCCCACACCCACACCCACACACATGCCCATAATTTACAGGACGAGCAAAAACACTCACGAAAATAATAAATGTCCAATATGTTAGCCTCGACTGGGCAAAAAGCATATAACAAAACGAGGAAAAAAAAGAAAGCAACACCAAACACAGCATAAAATCGACAACAGACAGCAGCAAAAATAAAAACCCTTGTTCCATACGGAATGTGTGAACCAGTAGTAGTAGTCCTCCTAGTAGTAGTGACAGTAGCTGGGGTATGGCCACCTGCTAGGCTCGAATGCAGTTTCCGTTCAGTTCAGTTCGGAGTTCCATTCCCCATGAACACGGGCGGCCAACATGTCGCTCCATTAATTTGCCATAAAGCAGAAGTGGACTAAAATTTGTTTGCAAAAAATTACTAGATATGGGGTGTAGAGTAAAAACGGTGGCAAAAGAGTGGGAGTGGGAGTGGGTGTGTTGGTGTCGGGGGGATGAAAGGGGGACAAGCACCAAAAACTATGCTTCTACTAATTTATGACAACAAACATTTTTTGATGTTCTGTTAAATGTCCCACAGTGACACAACCGAAAATTGACATCATTTTTACATGAGAATGTCCAAAGAATATGTCTTCAGCTGGTCAAAGAAGAAATGGCAAGATAATTCTTTGACAACAAGAAATATTAATAAATTAAAGAATATTACAATACGAATTCACAGTGTTCATGCATTTAAATACGAATTTTCTTTACATAAGCCTTAATTATATAATAATGACAATTTAATTTAGCAATTGTCCTACGCAGAAACTTCTATAGAATCTTCCTAACATATTATTCTGGCTTTTAATATTAAGATGAATAAATAATTTGTTATCGTGATATCGTTTATTGTGTATTGATTGCTATAAGTTCCAGTTCAAGATAAGGTAGTAACATTGTTTGCAGAGTGAGAAACACTGAATTAAAAAGGGAACAAGTTTAGTGACCATGTTCACTCATCACTGAGGAAAGTTGTTTAGTTTTCCACTTATGCCGAGTGAATTATCCAATCTAAGTACATGGTCCATGCGAACCCCAACCATTATTAAATCGGCAGTATGGCAAGTTTTTTACATATGATTAACAGCCTATATTTTTACTACCAATGTGGATAACACATGCAAACATATTTTTTCTCAAAGATTATTTAATTTCATTTAGAACAATAAAAACAATAGCAAAAGAATAGCTTTTTTAAATGCTTTCAAATAAAATGTGACTAGAATTCATTCGTACGGTGCGACAAAGATAAATACTAAACATGTATTTTTTTATAATTTTAATATTGGGTAACATTGCCTTTTGCCTTTACAACGCTTTGGCATAGATTTATCAAATTTTGGCATTGTTCTGAGGAAATGGAGTCTCACATCTCCTGCTATTTTGTTTCTAAGTATATATATATGGCAAAAATTACGTATACGCATGGTTTACCAGCTAAACAATACTTTTTAAAATTGTACAAAATAATTTCAAATGTGAATTAAAACTTGAATCAACCCACCAATTTGAAAAAATAAACTTCAGTTTTACCTTGTTAAATAAATTACCAATTGTCATAAGAATGTATTACTCTTTTTTATATACTTACAAAATAGCACTTAGAAAGCATGCAATTTTTTCACAAGGTGTAATATTTCATTTTAGAAAGACAGATTTACAAAATTAATTAATTTTTGTTTACTTATATATTCTTTTCTAATCTTTCTTCTCTCTCTTATTGTAGATATAATAGTTCAAACTCTTAAGGTTGAGATTTGTTTTGCATTGCTGTCGTTTGATAACCATAATTGGCTAACGTAGAATTTCTGCAAACTTCAAAATCCCAATTCTGTTTTCTTTTGTTTCCTAATTATTTTTAAAAGCTTGATCAAATATTTATAATCACTATGAAACATTTGGGCGTAGATATTGCACACTAGTTTTGCACCTTTATCAGCTTATAAAAATCAAGGTTGAAGTCAAATAATCTGCAAAGTAAACAAAAACAAAACAAAATAAACAAACCAACCAAATAAACCGATTTATTCTATTATAACATTGGGAATCGGGAAATCAGATCGTACTCTTTACAACAGCTGTTCTCAAGTGCAGCGATAAGACTTGACCGCTTTATGTTAGAACTATAAATAAAAACAAAAAGGGGGGTGTGTGAATAAAAAGTGATTTGCTAGACACCTAGAAAAGTGTTGGTGTGCCCCACTCTAATCTCAATTTCCTGTACACACAATTTCTATACACACACGCATACACACTTTGTTGATAATGCCGCAATTGGCTGGGCATAGGCATTGAGAAAAATCGTTTTTGAAATTCAAATTCAGTCCCCCATTGGCATTCAAAGCTTAAGGTTTAACTTTGCATAGACTAAATTCAAAATGGCCAAGGATAATTTGACAGCAGTGCTACACGGTATAGAGGATCTGCGTTTGGAGCAACGTCCCATACCGGAAATTGGCGACGATGGTAAGAAGACACTCGAAAACATTTAGCCCTCCATTCAACTATCCTCTGTATGTCCTCTGTAGAGGTCCTTCTTGCCATGGATAGTGTTGGCATTTGTGGTTCTGATGTTCATTATCTGCAACACGGACGCATTGGTCCTTTCGTTTTAACCAAACCCATGATCATTGGCCACGAAGCTGCTGGTGTGGTGGCTAAAATCGGCAAGAAGGTCACGAATGTGAAAGTGGGCGACCGTGTGGCTATCGAACCTGGTGTACCCTGTCGTTATTGTGATCACTGCAAGCAGGGCAGATATCATCTTTGCCCCGATATCGTATTCTGTGCCACTCCCCCTACGATGGTAATCTCACTCGCTATTACAAACATGCTGCTGACTTTTGCTTCAAACTGCCCGATCATGTGAGCATGGAGGAGGGAGCGTTGCTGGAACCACTCTCGGTGGGTGTACACGCCTGTCGTCGTGGCGGTGTGGGCTTGGGATCAAAGGTTGCCATTCTGGGAGCCGGACCTATTGGATTGGTGACGTTGTTGGTGAGTGAAAATAGATTACAATTATCAAAGACAACACGAGACCCATTTATGCCAAAGTGATAAGAAAATCTAATCACAAGGGGCCCCTACTGAATGAACCGAATCGATGAGTTTCTTAATTATTTTATACTATGAAATGTCCTTCTAAACCTGCTGCTGGTCTTTAAGTATCTTTACTTTGCTCTTATTTATCCTTTCAGACTGCCCAGTCGATGGGGGCCTCTGAGATATTGATTACAGATCTCGTACAAAGCCGTTTAGATGTGGCCAAAGAGCTTGGCGCCACGCACACTTTGCTCTTGACCAAGGAACAAAGTGCCGAGGATACGGTTAAAATAGTGACACAAAAAATGAGTGCTCAACCGGATGTGACCATCGATTGCTGTGGAGCAGAGAGCAGTGTTCGATTGGCCATTTTGGTAAGAGAAGAGTCTAAACAATGTTGTTCTTGTTAACAATAGCTTTCTTCTCCATTTAGGCCACACGTTCGGGTGGCGTAGTTGTTGTAGTTGGAATGGGAGCACCGGAAGTTAAGTTGCCATTGATCAATGCGCTGGCCCGTGAAGTGGACATACGTGGCATATTCCGTTACTGCAATGAGTGAGTTTCAAACTGATTGAAATTGTATTTTAGATTAACTTAACTGAAATTAAAAATGGTTTTCTTGTAGTTACTCTGCTGCTTTGGCTCTGGTGGCTTCGGGCAAAGTGAATGTCAAGCGGTTGGTTACCCATCATTTTGATATCAAAGAGACGGCCAAAGCCTTTGAAACATCTCGACATGGCCTTGGGGGAGCCATAAAGGTCATGATCCATGTTACACCGCGTAACACCAACAATCCTGTCAAATTTTAATAAAACATATTTAATGTAGTTTCTGTAAGACTAAAACTTGTATTTTTATTTGTGTAGTAATCATTGTAGTATCATTCAATCACTTAATTCAGGTGGAGATAATAAATCTTTTATTCTCGACCATGTACAAAAATTAAATATTTTTTCTCATTGTAAAAGTTTTTTTTTTTTGGTTTGCCTCATCTAATTTGACCAAAATTTTGTGTGATTCTTGCAACATTCTGCACTTAAGAGATAAGATAATAATAATGTCTGGTATTTTATTTGGTCGTTATACTGCGTATCGCAGATCATTGGGGTTTTTGTATGTTTCATATCGTCCTGGTTCGATGTCGCTAGCCTCAAGCATACAGCATCAGCGTCGTGAAAAGCATCAGGATACAAATGCTGATGATGGTAAAGGTGACAGCCGAGGAGGTGCAACCGTTGACGATAAGGCCAAGGTTCGTGCGACGCGTTTGCGGCAAATGAAACCTATCGAAGTACGTCAGAATATCAGTAAGAAAAATAACCCCAATGTCGAGAATCCCACCGTAATAAGTGGTCCGGAGACCAGTGGTCTGAAAACCTCATTCATTGAGTGTGAGAAGACATCGCCATCAAAGGTTAATCCCATCCCGGAAATACCAATGGAGCGTAAGCATGAGTCACCATTTGAGTTTCTACCAGAATTACCATTGCCAGGTCAAATGAATCCAGTTGAAGTTCAACCCAAAGATCCTCTTCAAGTCACATGTCAGGCGGCGGACTCTTCGAATGAAATTGAATCGTCTGAAACTCGAAAGGACCAACAACTTATACCAGAGCTGGGACAGAGCTATAATATAATTCAAGCGGAACTATCAAACGCGGAAAATGATCCCCATATAATGAAGCTAATCTCTGAGTATACGAATTTTCCCAATCCTGCTCCTAACTTTGATTTAAGAATTTCCAGTTTTGAGATGTTGCAAAAGCAAATCGAGGCTGATACCAAATTCAGAGAAGATTTAAAAGCAATGAAGGTCAAATCTGAGAATAAATCAGATGCTAAGCCTGCTCCAACTACTGATATAAGAGATGCAACCTTTGAGGTCCTGAAAAGCCAAATCGAGGCCGAAAACAAATTCAGATCTGGCGAATATACTCTATCAACTCCTACTACCATTAAGGCTGATCAACAGACTATTGACTTCAAAGCTACCGCAGTATTTTCCCAAACCAACGAGCAGAACGAAAAATCTGAAAATATTTTCCGTTCCATAACTAAAAATGAAGAAAAACAAGAAAGCATTAATCCAAGCAAAATTGAGATTAAAACCAAACCTATATGCGAAGCAGTATGTGAATTACAAAATGCTGTCTCAAAAATTGCTGAAAATGCAAAAAAAACTTCCAATAAAAAGGAAAATGTTGAAGTAGACGACACTAGATCCGAAAATAAATCAACAAGCAGAGTGGCATCAGATATTCAAAAACTCTATTCAAAGATGCAGTACGAATCTAGTTCTGAAAATATATCAAGTGCAGAAATAATAAGCAATTTAAAATCTGATGTTAAGAAACTCTATTCAAAAATGCTTAACGAATCTAGTTCTGAAAATAGCAAACTAGAATCTGTGACAAATTCTGATCTTAAAACTCTTAAAATGCTGAGACGTTCTGAAATGCAACTGATCTGTTCTGATGCTAAAAAACAAATTTCTGATCTCTAAAATCTCTATTCAAAAATGCAGAACGAATCTAGTTCTGAAAATAGCAAAGTAGAATCTGTGATAAATTCTGATGTTAAAAAACTTTATTCAAAGTTGTTGAACGAATATAGTTCTGAAGATATCAAAGTGATCAATTCCGAAGTTAGCAAACTCTATTCAAAGATGCAGAGCCCCGAACCAACAGATAGTATTACTAAAGTAACCAAGACATCAAAAATCAACGAATCTGCATCTCCCAATACAATTCAAGAACTGTATGCTAAGATAGAGACTCCCGAACCTTTAGAGAATAAAACTCAGTCAAAAATAAGAAACGATTCAAAACCAATTGTAGCTAATCAATTTAAAACCAATTCATCGAAACCAATAACAACACCTTCAACTGAGTCTCCTCTTGAAAATATTTCTTCCCAAAGGACCAACAAATCAATGGCATTCTCTACTGGGACCAATGAACAGAATGATGTAGCCACTGCTGATATTGTAGCAATGTTTGATCAAAATGAGGATGATAATTTCAAGATCAATACAGAAGAGCCAAGTATTAAGTCAACTGACCAATCAAAATCTAATAAAGACTTGCCTAAGGCAACATCAGAGAAGTCCGGAAGCGAATTTAAAAGTTCTCTAGAAAAGCCAGAGGAGAATACTACGAGCCAAGACAATGACACCACCAAATTCAATCTTGAAACAGTATCCACAAATTTTGTTAAAATGCGCAATGAAGCGAGAAACAAGAATAAGAAGGAAGCCTCAGAAGAGGCAGAAGAAGACTCTTCGGATACACTTTATATACCAGAGGAAGCTCTATATACAGAAGGTAAGTCTGCGATTAAGAATTCTTAAACATAAGCAACTTTTCTTCTCCTTCATAGAGGAAATCAAAGCTAGAAAAGCTGCAAGACAAGAAAAGTCAACAAAATCTACCCCTCAACTCGATGATGGTGAACTGGGTGTTAAATTGGTTTCACAAAATCCTGAAGACAATGCACCAATAAAAGCAGAAAAGTCCAGTTTGGTTCAGTACTTTATTGACAAGATCTTGAGCGTTGGGAAAAAGAAGGGGAATACTGGTAGACGTAACATGGCCACTTTTAGTGGTTCGCACTCTAGTGATACTGGAAAAGTTAATAGCGAATTGAAAGCGAAAAACCTGGAACAAGAACCCATTATGGGTGAAGTATATATTTCGCCAGCCTTGGACGAACAAGGACTTGGGGCCAAAAACATTCGTAAGGCGCGCGAAACAGCTGAGCAAGAGAACGACATCTCTAACCTGGGAAGGAAATGACGATAGCGTTCCATCCCTCGAGGTAAACGAGCAAATTTCAAGCGATACAACGAAATGTATCCGGGAGAATAGAGAACATGGTCAGATTATATGTGGATCGCTAAAAAATAAGCAGAAGATCCGTGAAATGGCAAAATCAAATGAGGATGGCGGAAAACCAAGATTCACCAGCACTTGGCAGCGTTTAACCCGTATGGTTTGGGTATGTATCGGAACTGCTTTGAAATTAGGGCCCCACAACTGATAGACAGAGAATGAATAAGGTATAGAGAGAACGAGACGGGGGAGGGAGAGGAGGCGGTAAACGCATTATACGTATTTATTTTTACTACTCTTGAATGATTAGTCAAGGTCATATCGAGGTTATTAGATTTCTGCTTGTGTGCGTATTGATTAGCTCCCTCTCTGAACCCAAAAATAAAGAATTTGCTTTTGGCGTCAATTAAAAAATACATTATTTTTTACCACCCCGTGAAGCCTGATAAGGGTCTCAGTGGAAACTTTAACTTTGATAGCACATTGACTACGGCAAATGTGATTAGTGAGAGGCAACTTTAGGTTATTTGTAGGTCATGACCATATCTCTCTAATAGATTTCGGGGACAGTTTTACATATTTCCAGATGCGGCGACGACAGCGGCCCCTACAACAAAATCCAAATAGACAAACTCAATGCATTAAGGCAAACTGTACAAATTGGCGCTATCGATTGTGGAAAGGTCAAACTGAATCACTGATAACGACCGATCATGACGATTATAATGATGAGAAGATCTCAGAGCACTGATATTGGCAAAATCAAAAGCAAAATCAAATTCAAATTTTTCTGTGTACTTTTTCAGAATAAAATAATTAATATTAGCACTTGAAAAAAGAATAAATATATACATAAATAAATGCGCCTATGTAATTCAAAGCATAGATACAAATGTATCTCTTCTAATTGTAAGTGGAACACCCGACACAGTTCCATCCATTTGTTAGACTAGATGACCAAATAATTAGCTTACAAATTTACACTTTAGAATTTGACATAGTAAGAATATAAAAAATTGGAATAAGTCGTCTCCCCGACTTCGGAATACCACGCAGAAGGGCAAGCACTATTTTTAGTTTATAAGCCCAAATCTATGAAATGCAGTGCTTCAGAATCGATCCCACAAAACTCCATTAAATTTTGCGTACAAAGTTCAATTTAGGAATTGGCCCACAAATTAGACCATGAGGCCAATTTTAAAATTTCCAGTATACTGTTTTCCTTAGTTTTACTCGACAATCACTTTCAAGGGTTTAATGGTATATTGTCAGTATTCAAAATTTAAAAAATTGTGTCTCGTTTAAATTAGTGCACAATAAAAAATATCGAAGAGGGTAACCCTTGCAATCGTTGGAAATAATATTTTTACATTTTGAAATGTAAAAAATTCCGCACAAACGGACGGACATGGCTATATCGACTCAGCTTCTAATGCTGATCAAGAATATATATACTTCATGGGCTCGGAAACGTCTGTTTCTGTGCGTTACAAACATCTGACCAATTTTATAATACCCTCTGCAAGGGTATAAAAAAGTCTTAGGGTCTTTAGGATACATACAATAACTAGCTCAAACCTTTCAATAGAAAAGTGCAATTTGTTCAATCAAATTTTTAAAAATCGCAAAAATTTATATTAAGAAACGAAATTCTTTAAGGTTTAAACACTGCTATGCTGTCTCGCTCACTCTCACAGTCACGAGCACCCTAGCGCCGCCAGCTGACAACGGTCAACTTCACCCTTTGACCTTGCTATTTTTAGTTCGATTTTATTAAAACTCGGTGTTTAATAGATGATATTGCAATATAAAATCAATATGCCAATTTTAAAATTAGGAAATAATCTTGGGTTTACTATTCATTAAAGTCTCTTGCAGAGAATTCTGGAAATAAGAAGTTCTAATAATAGGACGAAAGAATTTGAATATGCCTGATTATTGGTCAAGACTCACCATAACATAAAGCCGATCTTTGTGATTTTCAAAGTTTCTGAAAATTTAGCGTTCTTAGTCCAGCATTTTCTACTTTGCGGCCATAACAAATTAAAACTTAACTCTCGCGCTGATGGAGTTTTGCGATGATAAATAACTCACTCTGGCGTGACATTACCTAGGTTAGGTTAAGGTTCCTTCATTACTCTGTAAGCAATTCTACTACCTCTGCGATAATTATTTATGGTTAATCGAAATGAATATCTATTTAGCTAGTATAAATTTACTAGATCTGAGTAGCCTTGACAACGCATGAAATTATCAAGTAACCAATATTCTCTCTTTGTCAAATTGAGTATTCTCATTTGTAAGCAAGGAGAATAGGCATAAAGACATGAATTCAGTCTGCCCTTAGTTTTATTTTTTGGACAAATAACAAAATTTCCAGTAATAAAAACCAGTAAAAATTAAAATTATAATAAAAATTTAAGGACATATTTTGGCAATCAAAATGTTTCGGAGATCCGCGTTAAGTTTAAGCAATAACACGGAGGCCTACATCCGTGCCTGCAATTGCTGTATGCAGCCCATGATTCAGTTTAAGGCCAATCTTTGTACGGATAAAGGACGATGCTGTCAAGCCGAATCCAAATTGGTAGCACTCAAGCGCCAAAGAAATTCATTCTTTTCGGAAAGACGTCAGTTATCGACTATATCGCAAGTTGGTAGGTATTCCAATATTCTATAATCAAAACTCTGGATCTTAAAGAATCATCCATCTCATTATAGAAGTTATGTTGGTTGTTGATTGTGGGGAAAAGCACAATGCACATATCGTTTTGAAAGGTGATCATGGCTTATCCGGTTTGGTGGCCTGCTCTCAAGAGTTGACAGATTTTATAAAACATATTATCGATTGTATGGGGGATATGCCCAAGCCCAATGCCAGCACAAGCTTTTTCCGAAACCTGGAAGCCCTCATACCCAATTTTAGCTCTCCTCAAGTTTTATCGGACAGAATTAAGCAACTCATTACCAATCACTACCCAATGGACGAAATCCAAAAAGTCTATCAAACTCCTCAGCAAACAGATGGTACTGGCAAATACTTTGTGGATGTTCAGCAGGATCCTCACACCAATTATCCCAAACCGTTGAATAGTGATTACCTCGAAGAGCTTGAATTACAAAGTATCAGACGTCTCGAGGACAAGAGGGAAGTGGATCTTTCCAAAAGAGGTAAGGAACTTATCATAAAATTCATGGAGATGGTGAAGGATCCTGACGTAACTGAGAAGGATAGAGGAAATTATCAAAGGGAAACTGCCAGCAGCGAAAAATGTGATGAAAAGGGATCCAGTAAAGGTAAAGATAAGGACAAGAAAGAAGGTGAAGGAAAAGATGATAAACTAAGGAAACAATGCAAAGAACTAGCGGAAAAAGAGGAATGCGAAAAGTTTAACAAAAATAAAGGCAAAGGCAAGAAACGTAAATCTAAGAAGGATAAAGCCGATAAGCTAAAAAAGAAATGCAAGGAACTAGCAGAGAAAGAAAAGTGCGCTGAGTTGGCCGAAGAAGAAGAAATTAAAAAAATGAAAGAGTTTATGAAATTCGCCGAGAAGCAGTTAAAGAAAAAGGCAAAAGGCGATAAATTGAAAAAGAAATGCAAAGAATTGGCTGAGAAAGAACAATGTGACAAGCTGGCTCAGGCTGAAAAGTGCAAAGGCAAAAAAGGAAAGGGAAACAGCGAGGACAGTGGCGATGGAAACGGCACGAAATGTAAAGGAAAGAATGGTGAAGACAAGCTTAAAAAACAATGCGATGAATTGGCCCAAAAGGAGAAATGTGCCGACTTGGCTCAGAAGGAAAAGTGCGATAAATTGAGTAAGAAAGGTAAAGATAAGGCCAAGTCCAAGAACAAGTGCAAAAAGAAGGGAGCAGAAAAGAAAAATAGAAACAAAGAATTGCAAAAGAAGTGCAAAGAATTGGCGGAAAAAGCAAAATGCGACGAATTGGCCCAGGCAGAAAAGTGCAAAGAAAATGCTAAGAAAGGCAAGGGTAAAAAGAACGAAAAATGTAAACAAGAAAACGGTGAAGACGAGCTTATGAAGCAGTGCGATGAATTGGCCCAAAAGGAGAAATGTGCTGCCTTGGCACAGAAGGACAAGTGCAAAAAGAAGGGAGCAGAAAAGAAAAATAGAAACAAAGATTTGCAAAAGAAGTGCAAAGAATTGGCGGAAAAAGCGAAATGTGACGAATTGGCCCAGGCAGAAAAGTGCAAAGAATATGCTAAGAAAGGCAAGGGTAAAAAGAACGAAAAATGTAAACAAGAAAACGGAGAAGACGAACTTATGAAGCAGTGCGATGAATTGGCCCAAAAAGAGAAATGTGCTGCCTTGGCACAGAAGGAAAAGTGCGATAAATTGAGTAAGAAAGGCAAAGACAAGGCCAAGTCCAAGGACAAGTGCAAAAAGGAAGCAGAAAAGAATATGCAAAAGAAATGCGAGGAATTGGCGGAGAAGGAGAAGTGTGATGAATTGGCCCAGGCAGAAAAGTGCAAAGAAAGTGATAAGAAAGTCAAAAGAACGACAAATGTAAAAGAAAAAACGGAGAAGACGAGCTTAAGAAGCAGTGCGATGATTTAGCCCAAAAAGAGAAATGCGCTGCCATGGCCAAGGAGGAAGAAGCTGGCAAGTTAAAAAAACAGTGCCAAGCTTTGGCCCAAAAAGAAAAGTGCAACAAGGGCAAAGGTAAAAAGACAAAGAAAGGTCAAAAAAACGGGAAACGGGAATCTAAGATGGAACGTTTGAAGGCCCTTCGCAAGCAATGCCAAGCTCTAGCGGATAAGGAAAAATGTAGAAAAGAGGCCGAGGAGAAGAAATGTAGGGCAATGGCCGAAAAAGCTAAAGCCAAGAAGAACGCTGCTAATGGTCAAGGTCCGCAAATATGTAAACGACAGGCCCAGAAAGAAGCTGGGGAAAAGCTTAAAGAAGACTGTATGAAACTTGCTGATGAGAAGCCAAAGTCGCCTTAGAAATTATGTGCGAGCAAGCAGATCTTAACGCGAATTTTTAAACCGAGAAATCAAAATTATATAATGTGAGAGACATCAAAATATACTCTTATTAACTAGTATACAATGGTTTTATATTATTGATAGATAGATACACGTGTTACATTTGTTACGAGTATATATCGTTTATTACGAAGATTATCGTAGGCACTATTATTGATGACAATAGGAAATACAATTTTGACTATTGAGTTGTGCGTAAATATGTGTAGATAATTGGAAGCTTTCGGTTTACGGACGGGAAAGCTTCTGTTATACGGATTCCATTAACCAAATGCGATAAATTAAACAAATACAAAACATATAATAACAAGACGTAGCACACTTGTAGATTTTAGACTTTGAGATTCCCATTCTAAGAGTTCATTGAGGGAGCTGTAGCATTGTTGAACTGAAAGGTAGGATAGCGCGGTGCAAAGGCTCCATCACCGATCATTTGTGTATGCTCTGAATCATCGCCACGAGCTATAGTCGGTGCTCGGTACTGGGTCTCCACGAATTGTGGTGGCGCTGCAAGTATATTTTATTGAATATTAATAGAGATCAAAAATTTGGTTACTTCGAAATGTCTTACGTATATTGGGATATAGACTGCCTGCACCACCGGCAGCACTGTCAGCCACATTCCATCCCAAGGCCCCACCTACGCCTGGTTCTCCAGCTCCACCAACAACTGGACTAACTGGGCTGACCGGTTGAGTGGGAAGCAGTGAAGGATCCTCGGTAGGAACATCTGTCTGTTGCATTGTTGGTGGCTTTACACCAGCCAATGGAATAGTGCCCAATGTTATGGGTATTTTACCCGAGAGATTACGATGAGCTCCACTCACTTCGCACTCGACATGCACATCATAATCCAAGGCAATAATGCCGCAGTTAAGAAGATTCGTTGGCGGCAGTGCTGGAATCTCCAGTTGTTGGCTAAACGTTCGAGATTCTCCGCCATTGACTGGTCCAACACTTAGTTGAGCTATAACCACCTTCGATTCACGTTTCTCGCTTCTTGGTTGATTAGTATGGAAGGTAACCAGTTTGCGTAGCTCGAATTTCACGGCAGTGAGATTCACATTGCTAGTATTATCCACCTCACAAGTGATGGGCAAGATTTGACCCGAAACATAGCCCGTGTGTGGTACACTAGTGATTACAGCCAAAGGGCCACTGCGACAACAGAAACAGCAGAACGATTTCTCCAAGTCCAGACGAAAAGGTTCCTTCACACGAGGATTGAGATTCAAGTCTTCAGGAGCAATTACTGTAAAGGCCATTTTCATATCCTGGTCGAACTTCCATGGCCGATCCAATGTCACCTTAATGGTGTACCGTACATGGCCGAATTCACCCTCAAAGGATGAAGGCAAATTTGGTGGCAAGGCGCAAGTGAATGGATACGTATGGGTACCAGGTGGTAGTTCAGTTTCAGAACCTATAAAAACCAATTGATATGTTGATAAATTCATGTAGGTTTTTTATTTAATATATGGAGGAACTTACTATTTTTCCCACCCAGCAAATAATATTGGATCTTGAAATACTCCTCGTGTCCCTTCAAATTTGTTATCTCGTTCTCAGTTTTACCCTCGCTGGTGGTGACATTACGTTCTTCCGTCCATTCCGTATTGGCCTCGCCCAAAAACCGTATGATAATGCCTGAAATAGTTTTCGAATAAGAACAGTAAATAAATAAAAAGTGTTCTCAAAGTGCTCACTCGTGCCATCAGCTGTCTCGTTTTTATCTATAAATAAATCTGATCTATTATTATTGAATCTAGCTGATCGTACAGTAAATACCCTTCATATTCAAATGCATTTCATTTTTACGTTAAAAATTACGTCAAAAATTATATACACAGTTCTGATTTTATCGCCTTTCAATGATCAATAACAAGTAATTAAATCATTTTTCATAATTTAACTTTGAATTTTTAATTTTTGTATGCGATGTTTTAATGTTTTGGCCGAGGCCATTTACGACACTAATTTCCATATACTAAAGTACCTTTTTCCTTAAATTATGCATATACAAATTATCCATATTTTATTAAAATCTTATAAGAACTAAATAGTGTTTAAAACTTCTTAATAAATTTATGTTGAAAAACTTCAACTGATGATTAATAAACATACATATGTAATAATTTTTGAGACACACCTTTCGTATGCGTTATGGCTGGCTTACATTTTTAACCTATTCACACAAATGAGCAACTAATATACCTTAGTCTATGACACTCCATAAACATAGGGTAATTTACGCTACTGTTGACGCTTGACATGAATGCCCAATAGATGACATCATCGAACGGCAGCATCAACCTTCCCCTTCCCTTTATATTAGATTGGCCTTAGTAATGGGCTAGGGTGCAACAATTGAAATTGGATTGATTCGTTTCACTTGCACTTCAAAGTTATAGTTTCTCTTATCTAGACAACGGGTTCAATAACCCTGACCTACACAATAAAATAAAAGAAACCCCAGTGTTTCCTTTATGCCGGCAAAAACCCCACCCACATGAAACAGTTGTTCTTCTCGTTGTATGTCGTCATTTGAATGACTAACGATAAGATGCAACTTTGAACTTTTTTTGCTGCTGTTTGTTTAATTATTATTACTTAGACTTGGTTGTCTTCGTCTAAATTTAATTTCTATATATGTAATTAGAATTTATACCTCGAACTTTCTTTGGCGAATCAAAGGTGATTTTCACCTGTCCATTGATTGTTTGTCCAGCATAGTAGGTGTTCCAGGGATTATCCAAAAGCACTTCACAACCTTTAAGACCCATGGCAACGAGTTAACTTTTAATAAATAATTTTAAGAATAAAGTTCGAAATCTCCTCGGCACGGAGTACGGTCACACTACCAGTTTTGGTAAATATTTACTTAAGCTACTCGAGATTTCAGTGTTGAAAAGTGGAAAATCGGTTAAAGCTAGATTATAGTGTTGGCAAACACTATTTTGATAGATTATGGTGCTGCCAGCCTGTTGTTTTATTTGGCGCGTTATTTGACTGCTCTGGCACCCAAATATTTTACTCTGAATTATGAAATCGAGAAATATTGGCTGCCGAAATTCTGTATTCTGAAATATATATGCTCTATAAAAGCAAGAAATATTGTCAACTCAACAATATTTTCGTTCGTTGAGAATAGTTCGAACAAGTTGCAAAAAAGCCCGCGTATTTAAGTTTCCGAAATTTGGCATCTGGCAACACTATCTTAAAATTTGTCAGCTTTTTTTAGCCGACAACAGCTACTTTTAGCTATAATCCCGCTAAAAACACAAATTTCTTTTGTTAATTACACAAAAACTACGCAATAAATCGCGAAGGCGCACCTGAGGTCGTGCTCGTGGAATTTCTTTTTTTCTCTTTCGCCGGATACCAAATTTATGGAGTTTAAGCTCGTTTCGGGCCCGAGTAGCTTAAGTGAATAGAGAGAGCAGCTAGAGTCTCTAAGCATTCCCGTCCATAAAAAGCCAAGGTGTCACAGCTGATTATTTTTGTTGACGTTTACAACAATTTTTTTTTAATTTTTAATCCAAATTAATTTCACAATCCAGGTTTGACAAAGAAAGAAAATGGGAAGCGATTGGGATGAGATTAAACGTTTGGCGGCTGACTTTCAAAAGGCCCAACTGACATCAACGCTCCAGCAGTGAGTCCTTTTTTTGTGTAAGCCAAAAAATGTTGTATCATTTCGCCCCTCTCTGTCCGTAATAGATTGTCTGAACGGAACTGCGTGGAGATTGTGGCACTTTTGTTAGAGAAGCAACTTCTGGATGTGGTGTTCACCAATGATGGTAAAGAGTACATTACACCAGATCATCTGGAGCGGGAAATACAAGATGAACTTTATACGAACGGTGGACGTGCTAATCTCGTAGAGGTCAGCAAAACCCTGAATGTGGATCTGTCGAGAATTGAGACTCTAGCTGAGCGTATAGCCGACGAGAATCCACAAATTCATCTTATATTGGGCCAACTGATCGATGAGGACTATATTAGTCACATTGCGCAGGAGATTAATGAGAAATTGGCACTTCGTGGAGAGATTTCAATATCGGAATTGGCATCTCAGTTTGATTTGCCATCAGATTTTCTGCAACAGCAAGTGGTGGAAAAGCATTTGGGCAAAACTATTAAGGGACGTCAAGATTCAACAAATCCCAGAGTATTCTTTACTCAGGCGTATATACAGCGTTGCAAGGCCAAGATTCGAGGTGCTCTTAATGCCATTACTAGGCCCACGAATGTCGCGACCTTACTCCAGCAAATCAATGTCCAGGAGAAGATTTTCCATTCATTACTAGATGAGATCTCCCCTGCAGGTCAGGTGACTTCCAAATTATCCAATGCCCAATATGTACCTCATATCTATGCCAAAACGCAATCGGAGTGGGTTCAATCGTTTTTCAAACAAAACGGATTTATTGAATATGAAGCTATTAACAAGCTGGGCATCTCGGATCCCAAATCGTATATATTGAAGCAACTGCCGCAAGAGGAATTGTATTTCCTGAAACGGATAGCCTTGCAGCAGCGTTTGGTTGATCTCACTGTGGTCACTGCCCTTAACGAATGCAATGCTACCAAGCAATATCTGGATTTATCGACCATTTTGCCTAGTAATTTGTCTGTCGAGGATATAGAAGAGGTATTCCACACTCTAACAGCAGGGCCAAAGCAGAGTCACCTTAGTTCCTTGGTCTATCTTGATGGCATTGGTAAGTGAATAGAATTTAATGAAATACTTTAATCTTAATTGCTTTTTAAAGTCTTTTCCCAGCCTTATCTTAATGAGTTGATACAACCCTGTCAGGAATTGGCTTTGTCTCAGGGCAAGTCAGCTATTGACAGTGGCATTTATCAGCAATATATAGTGGACAAGACGCTGGCTCAGAAGGGTAACAATACATCCAATCAACTGGACGACGATGAGGATGGCAAACCAGACAAGCGGGACGAACGTCGCAAGAAGGCAGCTTCCGGCAAGGCAGGTGGTGGAGCCCAGGGACGTGAAACAAAAACCAAATCCACAAAAAACATCAACGTGGACGCGCAGCGGCTGCTGCACAGTTTAGTGATGATGATGATGGTGATTTCCAGCGTGGCGGCGGCGGTGGCAGCAATAAAAAATCAGTAAAACCATTGGACTTGGTGAAGTGTGAGGATGTAGTCAAGCTAATTTTTCCTGTTTTAGAGGAGGAAGGCATAGAGCATTTAGCCAAGCCAATTGCAAAACTCTATTTGCAGTGAGTTAAAAGATGAACGACTTTTTTTCGCTTCGGAACAAAACTAAACTTCTAATTTTTAGGCAACTGAATCAGTCGGCCTTGGCCAAGGCCCAGGAACTGTATGAAGCCACTCCACAAACGAACCGTCGTCAAACACATGCCTCAATTCAAGAGCGTGTTAATACCCTTCTAGTTGATATACGTCTCTACGAGAAGGGTCTGAAACTACTGCCACAGGATGCACAAGCGCAATTGGTTAAATATCTGCTTAAATCTCTGGGCAATGAGATATGCAATGAACTAGCTCTCTATGTGGCCAGTGAATGCAATTTGACTGTTAAGAATAACAACTTGAATGTGGATCAACGCAATAAACTAGCTCAAGAATGCGGTAAATGGTCTAGTAACTTGATTAATTACCCTATTTAATGTATTATCCCGATTTTAGATTCTCAATATCGTGCGGTGCTGGTAGAACAAAATAAAGCTCTGAACAAATCAATCGATGACTTTGAACTGGCTACGGAATCCGTCTTGAAAGGTTTGCAGCATGATTATCAAAAAAGTTGATAAGAAAAAGGATCGTCTCCTGATTGCGGATCATAAACAGAAACTGCAACAACAATTGCTGGAAAATCAGGAACCAGCACTGATCCTTCATTTGGCTGCTTTAATACTATTTACCAGCATAAGCGGTTGCATATTGCATGCGTCGGGCAAATTTGTGTCGGCAATACTGCAGTACATTCGAGGATCACTAGATGACCAACAGAATGCCCTGCTTATAAGCTATCACGGTACGTACATGTTAAAGTAATCAAAGAAATGATTATACTAATTCTATGGTTTTTAGATTTGGTGCTCAAAGTCCTACAAGCTTCGCCGGAAAGTGCCGAATCAAAATTGGCTCATGAACAATTGCAGGGGCTGCAGTCAAAAGTTGTTGAATTGGCACAAAACTTTTCCCGTGCTTCCGTATCAAAGGCCGATTAAAGATTTTCTGAAAAGCTTTTCAATTGGTTATGGTCGAAATTGTTAAAATTGATTCATTTGTTTATAAATAATTATTTTTATTGCCATTTAAATCAACTAATAAAGTTAAAAAACTTGAAGGTTCCAGAATTTATCACTTTTAAAGCCTAAAGTCCACAACAAATAAGGATCGAATTCTATCTGATTTTCCTTTTTTTTGTTTTAGTTTGAGCAGTATTAAAATTTATATATACAAAAATGTAGTAATATTTTGGATTGCTTGATTCGGATATTTGTATAACGATGCTAGTTTGTTTTAAGTGCTATGTAGTCTTTGTAGAATTTCCCTAGCCTTGTCACAAGATTGCCTGAAAAAAAAGTAGAATCGTTAACGATCGGTTGAATATTTAAGCTTAATTTCATTGCTTACATATATATGGGATTGTTGGCATCACAACTATCCAAAGTCTGTCGTATATAGCTGATGAACAGTTCTAAATTGCGCAGAGTTTCACTGTTGGGCAATATCCATACTGTTGGCAAAGTATTCACTATGATGTAAGCCTTGTTAATGGCATCATTGGGCGAACATACACGCAACGCCATCAGAAGATAGCGATTGAGTAGCGCTCCAATGGCCAACTCCCTTAGTGGTTTATCCGCCAGTATACCCTGCCAGCTAAGAAAATTGCGAAATAGTTTCAGACCGCTGCAGAATTGACGCTGAAAAAATGAGGTTTTGGCCTCTTGAACTCTAAAAAAGGAAGAAATAATTAGAAAAGTTGAAAAACCGTCAACTTTGAGCACTTACTGTTTGGGAAAGATTGGTATAAAGACATCGTTTTCAAGAGCAAGACGCATTCGTTCCATAATTGACTCAAATAGCTTAGTGAGCTGCTTATTTGTTGCTGCACTCAATGGGAATTCCCGACCCAAACGATTGATAAAGCCTACCAGTCGCAATGTTTGTGTTGTAGAGAGGGGATCCCAACATTCGGTGACTAGAGCTAGAAAGATTATATATTATGGTGATATTATCTGATCTCTTTAAAAAGTCAACAAAACTTACATGTAACCTTGGGCAAAATAATTCTCTCTATTAGCACCGGAACCAGATTTACATCGGGATCGTTTTTCAATTGCTCCATAGTCTCATCTGCTTGGCAGGCATATAGCATGCAGGATTGATACCAATGCATTGTCTCCAGATCGGCATACTCATCCAGCAGAGGTGACCAAAGTTGCAGTTCATGTCGCACTAGCGGAGTTAATATCTTGGGCAGGCATAGACTAACAAAGGCATCCTGATACGAGGGCATATCGGTCTTGCGCCAGGCATAGAACTTAAGCAATACCAGTTCAATTTTATAAAACTCATCATTAACGTCGTCGAAAGCCTCCAGGGACTGCGATTTTATTTGTTCAGTCGCCTGTAGATGTTGTTCCTGCTGCTGATCCGGAACTTCATCATCGCTGGACATGCCATCGAGATGAGATGAAAGCAAATCCTGACGTTCTCGCTCACAGCGTCGGCGTGTGCGACGACCTTCACGTTCTGCTGCTCGCCGAACTTGCTCCTCATATTCCGGTGTACGGCGAGCAGATGACGAAATGGGTTCTAAAGTTTGAGACAGAAATGAGAGTAATTCTATAAGTAAAGGTCACTCAATACTCACTTGAAGCTTCGGCCATTTCTTTAGCCTGATCTCGAACATCCTGTCGCCGACGATTGACCAAGTAACGTTGATATTTCCCATATTGCTGAAGTGTACGCTTCTCCAGATCTTGAATGTGCGGTGTCTTCTCGGCCAGGCAGTCGACTAGATCATTGACATAGCATTTAACCTCTTGATAGAATTTATATTTGGCTGCGGCTGTGGGTGCATTTTGCTGGCATTCCAATTGTTGTAATTTCAGTGATTTCAGCTCCAATTCAATTCTAGCCATGCTGGCCTTGTGGTCATCGGATCGTTCTTTAAGCTCCTGCAGTCGCGTCTGCAGAGCCGTTCGCATCTCCTGCGGTGTACGCAACGCTGCTGTCTTTTTTCTCCTTTTCCACATTCCTGACTTTATTCGCAGAACGAAGAGATTTCTCCAGAGATCTCTTGGCATAAGCTTGTTCCAGTAAACTGGATGTGGACTGTGGTTGCAGGCCCATTGCCTCCTCATCGTCTAAGCCGCCTGCCGACATGGCGGGCTTGATCATGAACCGTGAGAGCACCGTCTCGTGTTGAGCATGTACCAATTGTGCCCCCGTGACTCCTTTGCGTATTTGTTGATTCTCCCATTCATGCATCTCATGATCGGAATCTTCCTCGGTCACTAAAGGATTAGTAAAAATATAAAATTAGCTGAATCGATTGCAAATATTATTTAAGTATTGTCAGCTTGAGAGCAGCGTCTGCGAATAACCGACCACCCCAACCTCCCCTCTACATACAATCATTCTCAACAGCATAAAACTGTTCGCGGCGTTCTTCACGCTCCTTGCGCCCTGTGATATCGTTCATATCCATTCGCTCCTCATCATCCGATTGATCTCCCTCGACATCTTCGCAAGGTAGGCGAGTGCTTAGTTTATTTGGCTCTTTGGGTTCCTCTACTGGAATATAATCAGCAGCACCTGAAAGTAATCTCAAGGATTATACAACCACTTTCACTTGTTATGTACTCAATTATTATTTACCCTGTTCCCTGGCCCTTTGTCGTCGCTTGCGAGCTGCATGTATCATAGCTGCATCGGGTATGGAACCGCTTTCGAGCATTTGCTTCAAATGCTCTGGCTTGGAGAATCGATGTCGTGTCGATCTATCCTGATCATCAGCCGTGCTTTCTTCATCATCGTCGCTCAAATCATCTCGGCCAGCACAGAGGGCGGCACGTCCATTCAAAATGGCTTCTGGTGTTTCCGATTTCTTGACAACCAACTAAAGTGGGGGGAAAAATATATATTAGAAGGGGTTGATATAAACCATTCATATATATGGTTATGGTTATTACAGGTTACTGAACATGCCTATATACACAGTATACAATTGAAACAAATCCAATTTAACGATCTGTACATTATAGATTATTGTTTCGGTTGCATTCCCTGTTATACTAAGCTAAATACATTTTAAATTGTTTATGTTGTATGGTGTAAATACTACTGAAAAACAAATTAAAATGAAACTTAAGTATATTATAATGTGGATCACATAGGATCACAAAATGAAAACCAGAAGTAAACTTTTACTTTATCTACAAACGAGTTGAACAAATATATCTATATATATTTCTACAGCACATATGCATATATATATATGAGAGAATTCATTTAAATTTTCTTGATTTTTGTTTAATTTTTTTGATTGGTTTTTTTTTTTTTTTTGGTGTAGGAAAAATTGAATAATAATAACCTTACCACAAAGTCGTCTGTGCGTATTTCGGTTTGGATCATATCATTATCACTTTTTTTACTCTTATTATATCTACTAGAGGAAGAATTTGCAGACGCCGTCGAAGAAGAACCCAAAACATTGACACTGTCCCCGGACGACTCTAAACGTTGAGCATGATGTGTACTACCATTTTCCTGAAGATGTTGCCCGTCACCGCTTCCAGCACTCGTCCCACCAATCCCTCCTCCACCGGTGCGTTCCTCACGCTTCTTTTTCCGCCGCTCCTTATCCAGCATACGCATCACCTTTTTGCTATGGGATGATTTCCGCACCTGAAACACATCACCATCGTCTTCTAAACGGTGGGATAAAGGGGTCAATAAAGTCCTATTGGATAAATTGAGGCGGCATTTTCCTACCATCATCTGCAAAACTTAACAAAGCCTTTGGCTTATCCTCTTGGTTCTTCGTTTTGTTCCTCGATCTCTCCTTTTCGCGTCTGTTGGATGGAATACTGTCGGATCTATAGTCTTCAGTTGAGCTGAAATGAAATACAAATTTCAAGCGAATCCTTAATGCGTGTCTCATTGTTTAGCCTCCAGGGGATCCCCTGGAAGTGCCGGGCCGTCAAATAAATCCCACGCTCGAAAAATATAACTCACACAACACAATCCGAGTCCGCAATGGCTGCGGCTTCATCTTCATCTTCGTCGACATTGCTGGAAAACACCCGCCGCTGAATTTTCTTTGGCTTCCGAAATAGCGACATTTTCATTAAATTTTTTGTTAATTTTTTGCAAATGTTATTGTATTTTTCGCCCAGCCAGCAGAGGTTATTTTCGATTAACGAATACAATCGGAATATATCAATTGCGATCGAAAAAAACTTACAATCGATTTCACGGTTTTTACAGTGCCTCACTGAAACGGTCTGGCAACACCAGCATATCGGCGATTTTTTAATTTGGCTGGGACAATTGGTAGGGTATCGTGGGGAGCTTTGACTTTATAGCATTTCAGCACTTATTATTAATATAGTAGAATCCGATTATAAGTATTACGGTTCATAATAGGTTTCAAAAGAAAAACAATCCAGCACCTTCTCCGTGGATTTTGATGCTTTGCACCGTGACTCAATCTCTTCCAGTTGGATGGTATATTTCGACCAGTCAATAAATGCGAAGCTCATTATTAATTTTTATATTTTCTGCGTTTTATCTATTTACATACATCGACTTACTTATAATTACTTAGTCTCATAACAACAATGACATTTCTAGTGATCATCCTTTGTGGTCCCAGGACAATTGCTAACTAAATCCTCACTGCTTTCATAATGGGTCCCACACCAGTAACAAAAATAATAGGAGGTACGAAGGTAGGAGGTGAGCATGTCTAGTAGTTCCACTGGACTGTAAATTTCCTCGTTTTCCGTGTCTTCTGTTTCGTCCTCCTCATCATCCGATTCCTTTTCTTCTTGTGGCTTTGGTGGCCAAAAACATGGTAAATCTGGGTGTTGAATCCCTGCCTGCAGATCCAAAGATTCACACGTTTGCTGACATCGTTTTACATCAAATAGAAGCTTTCTTTCCTCTGCTTTTTGGGTGGCTCTTTGTCTGTATGCTTCGGTGGTAATTTCCTCACCACTTTGTATTCCAGCTTTTTCCAAAAGATGTGCTCTTCTCAGCTCCAGTCGTTTGGCAGCAAGATCGGCAATGGCCTTTTCTCTACCCAAACCTGCGCGATCATTTTTAATGCTTATTCCTATGGGTTCGGTGCGGGCATTCTTTTCCGGTTTGCCCAGACCGGAACCCGCTTTATATCCCATTTTTGCCAGCAATTGGAAGCCCTTGTTATTCTCCGAAATTGGACGACTCAAATCCTCTTGCAATCTCTCATTATTAACATTCTTGGACATTGAGGCTTGTTCGCGTTGCCGTTTCCGATGATCTTCTTTAGTTTTTTCAACTTCGATTCGGCGTTTATTGGCACGAGAGTGCATCAAACTCGGACGCTGTTCCTCCAACCTGTAGTAAGAATGTTTTTCATAAATAGTTTTCGCAAACGGTCTCTGGGTGTTGCTTACCCCGCCAAAAACTTATCCGACATGTAATCTTCATCAGAATCAGACATTTTTCAGTGAAAATAGTAATGATCAATTGCCAAATAATTTGTTTATTTTTTCAAGTGATATGGCGACTTGGCGGTTTTATAGCCAAAACAACATGGCAAAGGCATCTGTGAAATAGCTATATCGGCAGTAGACTGACAGGTTGGCAGATCCACAAACCGGAGACCAGCTGTTGCTTGTATTTCCAAACAGTTGGCAGCTTTGGTCCTATGGTTCCCATGTGCTCCGTGTTAAATTCAATTGTTTTTAAATTTTTGAATTAAAATGGGTACAGTAAGTTTTAAAGCATTAGTTAAAGTGTAAATTGATGTAATAGTTTTGCTCATTGCAGAAAAAGGTAAAAATCAGCGCGGTGAAACGAGCGGCACATTTAAAGTCGAAGAAGACGCCGCTGACCAAACAACAACAGCAAAAACAGAAACAAAAACGTGATCAACTGAGCTCGAAGCGTGAACAAGGGCAAAATATATTCTCACAGAAGGCCAGGAAAAAGGATAATTTGGCACAGCGGAAGAGATATAATAAATTGGCATCTCTGGGCTTAAAAGACCATGAAGATGATGATGATGATGAGTTTGGAGGAGGAAGTGAACAAATGCTGGACAATGTGGCAGATATGTTGGATGGCGATGATTTGGATTTGTTGAATGAGAGAAAACGCAAAAGGAAAGTCAAAAATGTTGAAGATCATGTGCAACAAGAAAGATCGATTGGCTTGGAAATGGATTATGCCAAGGCCAGCAAACAGGAGGAACTAACGCAGAAAATTCGAGTGAATCTCTTGCCCATTAAATCCAGAGAGGGTGAGATTATAACGCGATCAACCGAAGTGGACTATGTAAGTCAACCAAAAAGGAAAAGATCGGAAGATGAAGAGGAGCAAGAGGAAGAAGATGACGATGAGGATCAGCCATCTGCTTATGAGGACAGCGATGATGATGTGGTCAATGATATCGACGGTGCAGGATCAACTGTTCCCAGCAAGAAAAAACTCATATCCACGACAGATTTGCTAATAGCCCGTCAACAGGAGATTGAACGACAGAAATATCGAATTGGTATCATTTGTTCTGGTCTAATGGAGAAACCCGAGGATAAAATGCGCAATTTTCATGCCCTCTATGACCTCATGGAGGAAAAGAATGCAGGCTCTGTCAATCTTCTAGTAGTACGGAAATTGGCTATGGTATCCGTTACGGAAATTTTCAAGGATATTTTACCAGAATATCGTGTGGGCCAAGTGGATACAAAAATGCAAACAGTACGAAAAGCTACTCTACAGCGAGTCACATTTGAGAATGCTCTGCTCCAGCAATTTAAGAAATTCCTACAAAAATTGGAGAAACTTACGGCTGATGTCAATAAGCGCGGCGGCAAACGGACTCCACAATCTGTGAAATTGGCCGTTGTGGCCGTACAATGTCTGAGCGAGTTACTGTTGGCACATCCATATTTCAATTATGTTCAGAATATAGCCCAATTACTAGTCTATATGTTGAATTGTAACTATCAGTCAATACGAAGCATTGTCAATCAGACATTTCGCTCACTATTTGCCACAGATAAGCGCCTGGAGATGACCCTGTTTGTGGTGCGTCGGATTAATCACTTGATCAAGACGAAACAGAATAATGTCCATGTGGAGTGCATTACTTGCCTAATGAGTCTGAAGATTAAGAATGTTAATTTGGATGCCGAAAAGGAGAATGAGTTGAAGCAAAAGAAATTAGAAAATCATCGTCAACGTTTGCTGAGTCTCTCCAAAAAGGAGCGAAAACGTCGGAAAAAGTTAACTGAAGTTAACAAAGAGCTAGAGGAGACTCGCGCCGAGGAGAATAAGCAAACCAAACTCCATAAGATGACCGAAATCATTAAAATGGTGTTTACCATATATTTTCGTATTCTAAAGAATGATCCTACATCGCGAGTGTTGAGTGCCATCTTAGAAGGATTGGCCGAGTAAGTGTTACTCATAAACTAGACTCGTTTTCAATATTCTAATATGTATTATTATTTCTATTTGAAAGGTTTGCCCATGTTATTAATTTGGAGTTCTTTGCCGATCTTATTGATGTTCTAAATCGTATTCTGGAGGATCAACCTGAATTGGGTTATCGTGAACAATTGCATTGCATTCAAACGATTTTCGTTATCCTGTCCGGCCAGGGTGAAGTCTTGAACATCGATCCCATACGTTTCTATCAGCACTTTTATCGCAATATGTTGGTTGTGAATGCGGGTAAAAATCATGAAGATTTCACCATTATACTGCGAACTTTGGATGAAGTTCTGGTCAAGCGCAGGCGCAATATGAGCCAACAGCGGCTGATGGCATTTGTCAAGCGACTGCTGACCGGCAGTTTACATCTACTTCATCACGGTGCCCTGGCCACTCTGGGAACAATCAAGCAAACCTTTCAGCTTACCTCAGTCTTGGATGCTTTGCTTGATACGGATGCGAGTATCGGCTCGGGACGTTATGATCCTGAATTGGACGATCCTGAATATTGCAATGCGGCCAGTACGGCTCTGTATGAGTTGTCTCTGCTGATGCGTCACTATCATCCCACAGTGCGTAGAATGGCCAATCACATTGCTAATGGCGTCCCAGCATCTGGGGAAGGAGCACTGCCCACTGAAATAGGCAAACTGTAAGTAGTGTTTCCCTCACAAATTGTTAACATCTCTGATATCTGTTTTTTGGTTTTATCGCCTTTTAGAAATGCACACGAGCTATTCGCTCAATATGACAGCACCCAAATGGCCTTCAATCCAACCATACCATTACCTAAAGCTGGTGAACCGAAACTAAAGCGGGGTAAAGAAATGTATCTGCAGCCTAACTTTAAACAGGAATATAAGAAATTGTTAAAAGATGCCAAAGTTAAGACATCAAAACAAGGATTGCAGTTGGATTTTCTAAGTGCGCTGAAATAAAGTTAAAAAATCATAATAACCCATCTTTGTACAAATTAAAATTGACAGATCCAGAAGTTAGCTTTATCCCATCTTTAAAAAGAAACCAACTTGATTCCAAGTTAAACCCGTAATGGTTTATACATACATATATTTATATAAACGAAGAATTGGTGGAAAATATATACTAACTAATACTTGAAAAGAGTATGTGTGAGTCGGTGTGTTTGGAGCTCCTAACGTGGACGATGCAAAAGTTGATCGGGTAACAATATTCATTCTGTGGATTATGCTGAAGTTGTGCCGCCGCCTACTCGAAGACGTTGTCCAGCATTGGCCGGTGGCAGATATTCTCGATTGCCAGTCTGCACGACCGATTGCTGCAATTGCTGTTGCGGTTGCTGGACGAATCCTCCGACTGTTCGTTGCTGCTGTTGTTGTTCATTGGGCAGTTGGACACCGGCGGCTGTGGCAGCTAATAAACCAACTGCAGCATTTGATGGTGTCAGCCGATTTGCAGCTCCTGGACGTATCACAGATGCGGCACCGTAAGGAGACTGGGATGATGGTATGGCGGCCGCGGGAGTCGGGGAGGCAAAGGAATTCCGGCCTGCTGGAAGTTGTGTTCCAATAAAACCTGTTGGCGCGGCAGTCACTGCAGTAGCTCCAGATCTATAGTTTTGACCACCTGTAGCCCGTTCTGAATAGTCATAGATATATGCATTGTTGGCATACAGATTTGGAGCCGAAATACAATCATATTGATTCCACCAGACGCAAACCAGTGTCTCCTGACTGAATACTGTGCCATTGGGGCAGAGGAAGGAGTAAGTGCGATTTAGAGCGCAGATGTGAAAGACCTGACACTGGGCTTCAATATCAGCATAATATCCTGGTAGAGCCTGTTGTGAGCAATCGAAATTGGTGCGTGGCACTTGAGCATAAATGGGATAATCCACTCCCGGCACACCGGGAATGGCTGAATAGTCGCCCTCATTGTCGGAATAGTCGGGTTGTTCGCCAACAGTTGTGGCTCCAGTATTACGTGCTATCGCCCCATATTGGCTGGGCTGCGGTCCGTAGGGTCCACCACGCGGCGTTGAAGAAATGCCCGGCGGCGAAGGCTGCGGTCTGCGACTCGTACTTGCAACTGGTATGGAAGCAGGTGCTCCAAATGCAGTTGTGGCCTGACCGCTGGGTGTAAAGCCCACACCCGGAGATGGATATAAGCCCGCCCCATAAGCTGTGGTGGCTGGTGATTCTGGCCCTGTCGCTGCAGCTGCGGTGGGATAGGTTATGGGAGCTGTGCCTGGTGAGGCTAGGCGACCACCAGCCGTAACCCCGCCAGTATTGGTCAGATCTGGACGCACATAATTGTAACCAGACTGTGCCTAAAAGGAAAGTCAAAGTTTAAAATAAAAATCTCCAAGTCGAATCCATCGGATTTACCTGTACTTGCACCTGACCTGCACTTCCGCTCCACAGGAGGAACAGCACTGGAAGAAACATTTGGGAGCACATTAAAGCAACTATTTTCAAACCAATATCTATCGAATATTTTTGGTCCGTCTAAAGTGGTCTAGTCGACGATTTGAATCGTAATGAACCAATCTCATCGCATCGACAGCAAAAAGACTTGGGCCTACAATTGTTTTAAGGCCAAGTACACACACACACACACATCTATTCTGTGGTTGTTGTCTGACTACGTTTGATTCTTGGCACTGATAGCACGCGTGGCTTGAAGGGAGACGGACGAACGGTTCTGCATTCGCGATCTTTATTTATCAGTTTCCTACACAAGATGCACAGGTCTAACACTGGTCCGGGTTTTGACTACTTTCAACCTCTTCTAAGAAAGATGTGTTAGATTTCTTATTCCTCATTCTTGCCCCACTGTGCTGGGGCAATTGGCAACAATTTTAACGCACTGCAAACATCGAATAACGCATTGCATCGTAAATATGCAAGGTAGCAAAAACTTAGACAGACAAGACGCCCTCCCTAGAAAAGGAAGTGCCTAATAATAATGAGGCAGTTGCGCTGGGCTGGCTTCTCTCTTTCTATATCTCTGAGTCTGCCCTCATCCCACCTCAAAGCGACCCTGAATGATTGTTGGGCAACATCAGCAGTAACAACGAAAATAACAAAGGCAACTTACCTGCCAAGACACTAAAGCAATATTGAAATTGCTTCATTTTCAACAACTTTGAAAATTAGTCCTTTCGTAATTCGTTTCTTTTTGAGTAACAAATCGATTTGAGTTAATCCTTTTCACTATTTCCACTGGTCAACAATTCGTAACCAACTGCAAACTGACTTCAATGAGCTATAGAAATTTATACCAAAATTGCAAACCGATGCTAAAAGCGCAGTTGCATCTTTACGATATTTATGTGTCAGCTGGTTCGGACCAGAGCCAGAGGCTGAGGCCGAGACTGAGACCAGAGACCCAGAGCCAGACCCAGTCCGAGACTCAAAACACAAGCTTCGTCAGTTAATTTTGTCTTGCTGATTTATGACACTGGATTATCCCATTGTCAGAATTACATATATCACCGAGTGAGCCGAGAACCTATCGTTGGATCACCCTAAACAATATAGCTAGAATGTAATTTAATTAAATATTATTGGCCAATTCAAGTGCAATCTGATTTTGTTTTTATAATTTGCCCTTGAGCATGACGTTCTAACTTTTGTCTATCGTTTGGAAAATGACAAAAATATTTAAATTTCGCCTGATTACATGTGCATTTTATGGCCATGTGGCTCTTCTTTGTTTTGGCCTTCTTCAAATGGGGCGTTTTGACAAGATTTATAGATTGAACAACTCATTTTGGTGTCAAGGATTTTATAATAGACAAAATTGGTTTTGAATAGTTTTAGTGGGATCACACATTTACTATGTATAAAATGTTAATTTCTTGATTTCACATGAATAAAAAAACCATCAGAGTCTTACTTTAATTTATTTATCGCTTCAGATTATTATTTATCTCAGATTTTGATCAAGAAGATATCCCAAAATTTCTGAAATTTACACATGTAGCTCAAAATTAATGTACATATTTTTCATGAAAACCCTCACATTTTTCAATCCCTGAATATGCAGTTTAGCAGTTGCACATGCCAAACAATGTTCTAGGGTCTATCAATTAAATTTTTATATAGTCCGAAAAATGGCATCCTAGGCACTGCAAGTTCTACAGACTCAAATAAATTAATTTCTTGGGCTTTAAAAATTTCCACTATTTTTATTGCAATTGAAAAACAAATAGCATCACTTATCAAACCAAAAATGTTTCCTTGTTTAACATTGAATTGTTTTCAACACTAACACTGTCTCATTTACACAGTAAATTACCATGCCTGAAACCCTATCGATTTTGCTTAAAATACATTGGTTCTCAGTTTTATGAAATTGCTTACATTTTGCATTCTATAATTCTTGCTCCTTGAAAGTTAAACGACCCAACATAATAACATTTGCTAATTTTACTTAATGGTATCCATAGAAATGATTCTACGATCAGACAATCGATAATGTTCAAGATTTGTTGAATGATCTATGTTCGATTCTTCGACGCTATATACAAATTATAATGGAGGTAGGGCAAGATATACATATATACATACAAATATTATATTTAAGTGCGATATATGCTATTGGACTCAAGATACTGAGTAGTTTAGCCCTCAAATGCATAAAATTTGTACATAATCAATAAAAAATGGCAATGAAACAAACTCTCTCTCTCTCTCTCTCTTAACAAACTTTCAAAAGCGATTTGTCAGTTGTAGAAATATTTGTAATCTGATTTACCATCTCACTTTAACCTTTACTCGCCTTTTAAATTTTACAAACGTTTTTTAACTGTCTATAATGTTTTAAATGTTTGATGATTTGCAAGCTTACAAAAAATTACCTTTATATTTTATTTATTATGTCCAACATTTCCAGACGACAATTATTTCGTCCCGAAAATACTCCAATCTTCTGCATAAAAGCATTATTAACGTTTTGGTGTCAAGATTTGCAATTGATGTATTTAAGGGTTAACGAATAGAAGGATAAATTAATGACTAAAAATGAAATGTCCACTGAAATATCCACAGACATTTCGCAAGCATAAAAAAACATCCTTTAATTTAAATATTACACCACCCACAGAAAAGACTAATCTTTGGAGTCCAGGCAGAGTAGAGCCGAATTCTGAATACATGAAAACTTAGCGAAATTTTTAACACTGTGCGTTGTTATCTAATCAAAGAAAATGAAGATTTTCGAAATATACATTACTAGCTTATTAACTACAATTAAGTTGAACCATTTGGAAATAATTTAAGTGTCTTTTTTAAATCTTCTAAACAGCTAGATTTCAAAATGTCAGATGCTGTGTTTTATTTTTGAAGTTTTTGCAGCCATTTTAATATTATCTGAGTCCTCTCGCCTTTCAGGTTTCCTATGAATTATATATCTCTTTATATATCGAGCAAAAAACTGTCTAATTAATCGCAGCTTCCAATAAGAAAACAGCTGTTCGAGGTAGATTATTATTTAATTATGTTTTATTCATGTAATTTATTTAAATTTAAATAAATATTTACAAAAAAAGAGTAAAAAGTAGGTGTTCAGTGGCAAAGTAAGAGAGATATGGAACTCCCATATGATAATTGTCGGATACTGAAAGTATTAAGACTAACAATATGAAACTAATTTGAAAACAATCTCGATTATACCATCATTATATAATACGTATATATAAAAGATCAACCAAGCTAATACTGTAACTTGGAGGGGTAGAGGGGATTTTTTTTCATTTGGGGTAGGGATCGAGTATTCCTTTTCGTTTGACATATTTACATGCTAAAATAGTGGCAAAACAAATTGCATTGGCTAAAAGATATTACAATTACAACAAAAGGGCAAAACGGCAAGAAGTAGAAGTATCAAAGGATATTTAATCTACCTAGATTAAAGTACACAACTGCAAACAGGAAGACAGGAAGTAGAAGAAGAAGATGGAGAAGAGAGTTGACTAAAAGTTAGGCTTGAATGCTGCCTTTGAGACACTATCAAATTGTGAAGTGTGTCCTTCGTGTCCTTGCAGCTTAAAGTTACGCACTTTGTGTTTTGTTATGAACCGTTAGGAACCCATTTGGATTATCTATCGCCTAGTGCTAAATTTCGACGCCAGCGAATATAATGACTTGAGCAGCTCCAAGGCGCGACGATCCGAATTGGTGGCGGAGAGGGAATTGGAGCCTCCCCCTGAGCGAGATGGGGAAGCCACTGTGGAAGTTGTTGTGATGGAGGAGTCATCATCGATATCCTGGACATGAATTTCAAATTTAGTTGTCTCCTCATAGCTTCCCGACGGACTGATGGTTGTCGAGCCAACGAGAGGCAACTCGGTGGTGGTTATATAGCCGGGAGTGCTTGCGGTAAAGGAATCACCACCTCTTCGGTAAGTTGTTACCGGGATACGTGTTGTCGTTGTTGCTAATCTCTGTCGTGAAGATTTCGGCACTTTGCTATCGATGTCAATGAGAGCATTTAGTAGATGTTTCCGTGATCTCTCCAGGGCCTGTCCATTGTGATCGTCACAGGTTTGGATGAGCAGAAGCAGCAGACTCAATACCTGACGATCGTGCTCCGCCTTGGCCATCACATTTCGCAGATGCAGTGCCTCCTGTTCGTTTAGACCGCCAAAGAGCTTGTTAGCTATCCTTTGTAGGCCACTGCTCGAAGGCAAGGCATCTCTGGGTATGTCATAGCTACGGAAAATATCCTCCCACTCGTATCTGGAGGGCGTGGATGTTGTGGTGCTTGGGCCCAGGCTGTGTCTAGACTGATAAGTAAAGGGCGTGTTTGTCGTTGAGGTGCTCAACCTTTGTTCCTTCATTAGACCATCATTGATAGTCAGCGGATCCAAGAAATCCGTTTGTGATTTCAAGGACCAAGGATTCTCTGTGGGCTTATGGGTGGTTATCAGTTTCTGTGGTTTGGCATCCTTCAGCAGATCGTTGCGTGATTTAATAAACGATTGCGTCTGCTGCTGCTGTAGGAACTCATCACCCTCACCCGAATCTGGACTGGGTGGCGACAACTCAGCCGAGAGCTCTAATTCCAATTCGTTGCCTCGATTTGTGGTTATATCATTGCCATTGCTCGTGGTGGTACTGGTGATAAAGTCCGGCTCCGCTGTGGTGGTCGAGTCAAATGTGTGATTTATTTCCTTTGCTATGCTAGATGGAGTCGTTGACTCTGGCAGAGATTTGGTTGGCAAATAATATTTGGCTGTGCCAGCACTGAAGAGCGAGGAATCTGTTGTGGTCACCACTTCGAAATTGGGAGTCATTTGAGGTGGTTCTGTTGGTCGTGCCTGAGCAGCCAACTCAGCCCGGAAGTTGCTGGGATTATCGAGATAACTTGTTAGCGCATTCGAGAAGATCTGGGCTATTTTACGTGACTCGGGCTGCTCGGCCAGTGATGCTATGGTGGAGCCAGTGCTGCCAATTTGCGGGAACTGCTGGTAGGTACCAGCGCCGTCAGCTTTTTGTGTCTGATTGGAGAGCAATCCTTCACTGATGTCTGCTTTTCCCTGATCTCTGCCCTGCGGTGATTTTAGACCAAATAGATTGCTATATTTCTGCACAGTTTGAGGTCTTAACAGGCTGTGTTTAATATCATCGGCATTCTCACTGATGGCTGGAGGTTGCTCCGAGGTGGTTAATATGGCTGTGGTATCTGACGGCTTGGCGGTGGGCAGAGGGGGTAGTGCAGCCACTGTGGGAGGTTTCACCGAAAGTTTGGTTTTCAGACCATTCTTTTCGGGCTTTTCTGCATTTTTCAGAGCATTGCCGGTGTCGTTATGCTCCTGGGCGAAATACTTGGCCAAGGAGACCAAAGCATCTGGGCCAGAAGAGGGGGGGAATTTCCAAGCCCGCCCTGGCTGGTTGTGCTGCCTGGCCACTGAGCTCCACATCTTCGAATTGATCTTTGAGTAGGTTCATAGTCTTAAGCATATCCTGAACATTGCGGTAAACCGATTCTTCCTTTACAGGATTGGGGGCAAAGAGTAAAACATCACCTCCAGCGGCTGCTGCGGGATTTCCTCGAGGTGCAATGCCGCTCTTGGGCAGATATGTGGGTCCACTGCTTGTTGGCGGAACGGCAGTGGTGGGCAAATATTCTCGACTCTCTGTGGGCTTACGAAACTCGCCGGAACTGGCCACATCGTAGTGATGACGCATACCAATAATCACGGGCTTAAACGACGTTTTATCCAAGTCCAGGCTCGCAGAAACAGTGGGCTTCACCTTCGGCAAAGATTCCAGTAGGAAACTCGAGCCCGAGGCACCAAAACGATTGGGATTAGGTGTGGTTGCTAGTCCCCCCTTTATATAATTCAGTTTTCCCTCGGTCGCTTTGGATTTGCTGACGCTGGGCACTGTGGGCGTATAGAAGGGAGTGGATTTGCTTGGCTCCAGGCGACGGGGTGTCGTGTGTTGAGTGCTACGTGTGGAGGAATGTGCCTCAAAGAACTCCAATTTGTCTTTCTCTTTTTCCTTCTCTCTCTCCTTCTCCTTACTTGACTCTTCATTTGGCAGGTCCTTATAGCGTTGTTGACCTCTTTGGCCATTTCGGGCTCGCTCTGTGGACTCAACTCGTGGCAAGCCAATACGCTCCTGAGAATTTCTGCTGCGCAGAGGCTTAACCACCGAACCAGATCCCTCATCGTGACTATTGGCATTATGTCCAGCACCACCGTTAACACCGCCATTTCGTCTCTTCCCCGAACCACTGACAAATGACGAACTCTCTGCTGTTATTTGAGTCTCCTGGTCGTTGCTATTGTTATCAATAACTGGCAAAACTTTGCGTTGCTTCTCACCCGAGACGTCATCAAAGTCCACAGTCTCCACAGATGAGGGAACCACATCTTCAGTAGAATCAATTCGTCTATCAGATTTGCCACGTGATCCAGAACTACCAGGAGATCCGGATCTTCCTTGTCCTGCAACTTTGGGTTTGATATTTAGTCCCCCACCCACTATATTAAAGCCTTGGACTGGCACCGAAGGACGCACTCGGTGGACTCGTTGCTTATTAAGGATTTCAGCACTTTCGGCATAGTAACCAGATGAGCCCAGACAATTCACTTTGAACCACCAATCGCAGGTAAGTTCACTTTGTTGGAAAATTGTTCCATTTGGACAAAGGAACGAAATCTTGCGGCCCTCTTCACAGATATGAAAGACCTGCAACGAGAATTGTAAAGTTAATTGATGGAATTTTCCCCTATCATTTAATGCATCTGTCACCTGACAATCTGTTTCCATGTCAGCAAAATAACCATTGCCGTATGAGCGACAACTGAATGAAGTTTTGGGTATGCGTGGATAGATGGGAAAATCTATGCCAGGTCGTCCCACAACACCTTGATACACTTCGTAGTCCACATCCTCATCAGAGGCACGTTTCTTCAGATGATGTTTGTGCTCGTTGCAATTTGTATGCGTCTCGTAGCGCTCCTCCTCGAATTGCGTGGCCCCCGTTTGCTTGGCCAATATTCGTGCTGGAGTGCGATACTAAATCAAAAACGAAACTGTTTAAGTTAATTTATTAAAGAAAATAAAATATCGTACTTACTTTGCCCTCTGCATTTGTATAGCCTAGAAATGCCAGTACGATTATCGCTACAAAAATTAAATTACAAATTATTAATCAAATAAGAGAAAAAGGGTTAAACCAGTCATAAAGTCAATAACTCATTACATTTAATTACTTTAATCCTGATACTTAACATGCTGTAGTATTAAATTGTTCTTTAAAATTGTTCCTATATTGTGGTGAACTCAAAAATGACTTACAAACAGGAAAACAATTGAACTACAAACCTCTACAATCTTTCATAAGTCTCTAGCTAAAATCATTAATCATAAAACTACTAACTTTTTTTGTCTTCACTGGTCACCAATTTACCAAAGCCCACCCACATTCACAGAATCGCAAATATATTGGATATACGTATATGTCCTATAACTATTTCTCCCAACCCTATGCTAGAGGACATATGTAGTAATATAACCTGACTGATTACAACTAAACTCGAACTATGAATAAAACGGCTTAAAAACTAAAAGACTAACTTCCATAAATGTTCGTTATATGTATTAATAAAGAAGTTCACTAACTTAGTGAATGAAAAAAGTTCATTTAGTTATCTGCACTTTAATGTTTCCTGAGATCCCTGATCAGTTCTTGTACTCTTGTATATATTAACGGTAGTCGAAAGTTTGAAAAGATTAAAGCATTTACTAAGTGTTTTTTACGTTCATTTACATTTACTTACATTACGGCTACAGGAAGAATAATTCATTTGAGAATCTTCTTCTTTTAAGTTTAAAGATGTTAGTTAGAAAGTCTTGAAACAGTTCACAAAACTTATGGACTCTTTTTTTGACTTTATTTTAATTTATATTATTTTAAAAATTTGCTACAATTTCTCATAGATAAATTTATTTACGAAATTCATTCGCCCTTGACCTTGTCCGATTCATAATAGATTTCATTTGATATTTTCCCATAATCCATCTCATCTAACGGGTCACAGTATCTCGCTCTCTTGACAACCCCAACTGCGTCAAGTTGACGCATTTGCCGCATGCGTATGGATAGACGGATCAGATTGGCGTGGGCGCAATGGCTTTAAGATGGCGTTAATGTGCCTTTGTTTTTTTTCTTCTTGCGTTTTTGTTTTTTTGCCGGTTGCGTGAGTAGTTTGGCGTGCGACAAAATGAGAAAAAAGTGAGGCCAAAAGTTGCGGGTTTGCTTTTTTTATGGGTAATCTTTGGCTATAGACTAATGGAAGACGGCTGGCTGGGAGACCGCAATTGGCCGTCAAATGGTTAGCTTCAATTAATCAAATAAAATCAACAAAAAAATAAAATTTCTTTTGACCCAACTGTAAGCCTAATTATGCGGCTGCCACAAATTAAGTTGGCAGACTTAACTTGCCCCTGTCCCAGCAACCAGCTCCCAGCCCACCCGTTGATCTGGTCACGATCTGTGGGTTTCTGGTCGAGCCTAACGGCAAATTGGTATTGCAGCTTATGGCTTTTCTTTAAGCTGTTGCCAATCAGCGGTTATAAATTATAGTCAATTGTTTAATTTCACAAAGCACCAACACCCTGTGTGTGTCTGTGTGTGAATCTTCATGAATTGTATTTATTTTATACCCTGTAAACGAAAGGTGGATACCACACCAACATGAATCTGCATAATTTGTTTAAAAGTGACAACAAGACAGGCATATCACCTTTATCCAGTAATTTGTTCACCTCATTGTCTTTGGTTTTTTTGTTATACTAAGCAAAGTATAAGGTATCAAAAGTTTAGGTATCGAAAGGTTCATAATCCTACATAACGTTTGAGATTTTTTAATTTAATTTAATTTTTTTTATTTCTCATTTTTATTTCTGGTTATCCATGGTGATTCATTTAATCACGGTGATTATGCTGCTGCAGCAAGTGGACCTTGAGTGGCATTTTTTGTGGTTATTTGTTTATTGAATAACCTCCTCGCATCTGAATAGACTCATATAGATGTAAATGTGGCTGTTGATGTGAATGTGGCTATGGTGTCATCTTCATCTAATGTCCCCTGTTTAAGTTGTAGTTCATCAGCAAGAGCTTAGTTTTCTTTCTTGCTCTTTGTACATTTTAATTGTTTTTATGGTTTTAAAATTTAATTATTGCAAGTGGTTTTTGGTTTTGGGGCCCGTCCGGAGGTCAGTTAACTTGTCAGTTAAGTCTCTGCCAATGAGTTGCCAATGGCAAGTAATTTGGCAACATCTTGCACTTTAAATGGGGTGGAGGGGAAGGAGATTGGAGGAAAAAGTCAAGGTCTAGAAGTAATGAATCCACAGCAATAGTAAAAAGAACAAGAATCGAAAGAGATAATGATGATGCTGATGGTTCTAAGCAAACAAATAAAGAAACTAAAGAAGAATCACTTTAATTTGACGAAATTTCATTGGCGGCTCATTAAGCATACAAAGGAAAAGCAATTTTGTACCGAGAAAAGCAATTTCGTCTTAAGATGGTTCAGTCAACTCAACAGTCTCTAAAGATTTCCATAAACCAAAGTTTTAAAAGAGAAATGTTGAACAACAAAAAGCAAATTTTCAAAACTCAACGATGTTAAAAGGGAAGTGCCTCTTCCCTGGCTTGAGTTAGATTTTATTGCTTATTATTTCTCAATTTTTTAGGCAGTTTCCTTTAATTATTTAGCTAAATTAAATACAAAAAATTAAATATTTAATTTGAAACTTACCACACAGCAAACTGAATTGTGTCCATCGCATTTTGTTACCCAAATTGCCTTAAAGTAAACAAAAGAAAAAGTTGTTGCTTAGATTAACAAAATTATGAATATTTATTGCACAAACTCGTGGGATGCCAAAAATGAACAACGAACAAACAAAAAAATACAAATAAGAAACACACAATAATTATGGCCAAAAACACAACACAGCCACAGCCACCATCAGGTACCTCTAGTACACGTACAGGGCAAGTCTCAACATAGATTAAGTAATAGAAATTATACAGAGAGGAAAAGACAAAAACAAAAACAAGAAACAATAATAAATTGAAGACAGCAGAGCGCCAAGTTGTCAATGCACTTCGCATTGAATTACATAATTGAAAAGACGTCGACAGATGGCTCAGGTAAGGGAAACCAAGTCTTCTTACTTATATGTATATTATATGTAGATGTACCCACAGGGCGTATGAGTAATAAATTATTCAATTGACCAAAAACGATAGAAGAGACCAGAGGTAAAAGCTGATAAAGGAACCAAAGCAGCAGCAGCAACAGCTGCTTTCAGTCAGTCAGTCAGTCATTCAGTAAGTCAGTCAGTCATTCCATTCACTTTGGCCTTATTCCTCGTTTCCGTCAGTTCGTTTACTGCAGCTGCTGCTGTTGTTGTTGTTCCCGTAGTTTCTGCGTATTTTGCATAATTCCATATAATTGTTTGGACAATTTTTCTCTTTCTTGCAACGACAAACAAACAATATCAATTTGGCACCAGCCGACAACCGGCTTATTTATACCCAGTGGCACAGTAAAAGGTAATTCCTAACTCAGTCCAAATGTCCCGCTTTAGACACCCTCTACTAGAAAAAGGGACAACTCTAAAAATAATAATTAACACATTAAGTTGATCTAAATCTTTGACTTCAACTGAATCGTTTAATTCTAATCTATCGTTTTGTAAATCCTTGAAAACTCCTATATATGTACACTTTCATTAAATCGATACGGGGTATGCAAATTATTTTCTAGTTGTTTCGTAATTTTTATCTTTTGTTTGCATTTTCAATAGCAATGCAAATCGAACAGCAAAAAAACTCTAAAGTTATTTAATGTCCAAATAAATTAAAATAAAGTGATGGGGATGACGGGGTGGGGGGTGGTGAGGTGGCCAATAATGCCTTAACAGCAGCTATTTCTTCTTCTTCTCCTCCTCTCTTTATGCATTGTTCTCTCTGGCTTGAAACTTTTTGTTTGTGTTTTGTTGAATTATTTAAATAAGTTGATTGCCTTGGTTAAATTGAGTTTTCGCCTAAAATATTCTCACACCCAAAATTTAAATTTCATCATAAGCAAAAATAAAGGGTAAAAAAATACTCTGTTGTAATGGCACAGAAAACGACCCGATATCAAGCTAACAGAAGTCAAATTTCATGAATAAATGGAAATTTTTAATAAACATTATTAGGCAAAACATTGGTTTAAAGTTCAAGAGCTGTGTACTGGCTCTTTGAGTTGGTTGGGTTTGGGTTTCTTTTCATTCTTTCCATTCACGTTTTGCAATTTGCCATTTGCGATTTGAGTTTTGTCATTGTCAAGGTTCGTTTATAGCGGCGATTCAAATCAATTTGCAAATAAGCAAATTGATCACTAAACTTAATCGATGGCATCTTTAAAAGAAGACAATGAAAAGAGAAGCGTAATAAATAATCAATGTGCTTAATATAAATAACAATGCTTTTTAGGTGAATCATCTAAGAATAAATCCATCAGTCCATGCAATTTATGTACTTTCTAAAGTCCATCAAAATGTTTACACAAAAGAAGAAAGAAATATTTAACTGCTGGCCAAAAATTTTTTGTTCAAATTTGATTTAGTATCATGTCATGAAAGAAATTTAATATTTGTGAGCATTTAATTATTAAAATAACTAATATTCCTTTAATCTATTACTTTAAGGCTTGTAATCATCTTTCCATTTTTTCTCGTTCATGTTATTCGTTTACACATTAACATTTAAATTTCCGTATTTCTGAGCGATTCAAATGCTTCCTACTAGAAAATGTGTGTATTAATTATTATCAATATTATTTGTATATATCTGGTCATGCCTATGGCATTATATTAATCATTTAAGTTAAGAAAATTCAAGCATAATCATAAAAGAAAGATGACACAAAAACGAAAAGAAAAATATCAACTTCAACAATGACAAATAAGGAAGTCAAGAGCTATGCTGCTGAATCATTATCAAAGGCGCAACGGTAAAAAAATCAACAAAAAATGTCAACTGCAAGCCACGGGCCATGGCAACAGCTCGACACTAACAGCAGGTGGCAAAAACAATTGGCAACAAGAAAAAAAAAACCGCCAACAACAACAAAAACACAAATAATAATAAGCTAGCGCCAAGTCAACGTGTTGGACCTGAGGTTGCAGTTTTTCCTTGGAGAGGGTCTACATCAAACGCTTTTTGGTTCCGCCTTTAACACATACCGACAACTAGGAGGCAAACAGATGGGAGAGAGAGAGAGGAGGCGAGAAAGAGGGACTGAAGATGGGCACAGGATGACAACAGTTGAGTTCGATGGTTGGATGCTTGAAGAGATTGCCTAGTTCATCGCCGTACTCGAGGTATGTAGGTATGTATCTTGACTGCCTCTGACTGTCTGTCTGCTCAAATCGTTTTAACCTTTTTGTCAAGTTGCCGCTTAACCTTTACCGGTTACATGAAGGAAGCATTCGATGGATGCTTCAGTTGGTGTTGAAACAAAAACTAAGGCAACCCCTTTATCTTACCCAAAAAATAGAAAAAAAAAAATACCACTGTTAAACCGTATGCCAACCACATGTCGTATACGTGTTATTTGTAAATTTGATTTATTTACTTAACTTGAGTCTCTTCTTCTGGCTTTTGTTATCTCTCGTGGTCTTTGTGTTGAACCTTTTTGTGTGGCCTTCTGGGTTAAGTTTTACCGCTTAAGAAGCACAGCAATTTCACCTTTATATGGAAAATGCATGTGAAATTTGTGCACTTCTCAGCTTGATTATGAAATGGCAAAAACAGACACAGAGCCAGGCTTGTCCATTGCCAACAGGAATCACCACAGTTGCCAGAGGAAAAATTGCATAAAAAAAAAACTTTTGCCGCATCTTCAAACAACAAAACTTGATTTGGGTTTGGTGATAGTTTTTTTCTGACTTTTTTAGCCATCGCAGGTGCGGTTTTTGTGTATAAGTATATATATATATATGGTCATTTGCCTAATGGTGGGAGAGAAATTTTACTTGATATGCCGGCAATTTCTGATCGAAGATAAGAGGGGAAAAGGTTAAGCTCAACAAAAGTTTACCCAATGACAAAGCCTATAAGTTCTTAAACGATTTAAAACCAATTTATGCTAAACCTTTTTTTTTTTCTATGCAATTTTTCTGCCCATCTACTACTTTTACTAAAAAATACGGATTACTGTTAATATGTATAAAATTGTTTCAAAGGAGAAAAGGCTCACCTGCCTGAACTTATACAGTAAATGGGTTATATCACATAAAAAACTCTATATACCATTCTTGTGAAATAAATTGAATTGAATTAAAAAAAAACAAAACAAATTTTAATAGATATCTTAATGAGTTAATAACATTTATAAAACAGTTTCATTAACAGATGAAAAACTCGAAATTGAATTCTTTATAAAGAAAGATTCTAGAAAGTGTTTAAACACTTGAGCATCAGCATTTGCTATAATAAGAACGCGTCTTTATAAGTATAATGATTGCAGACACGATAAAGAAATAATTGTCTGAATTTGTTTTTCTAGATTTTGATTGCAAAAACCATAAAAAATGAGTTGGCAATTTATATTTACTCATGAGATAATGCTTTCATTCAACTTTTGTTTATTCCAATGCAGCAAATTAAATCAAGTTTGTTGTTTAAGTCTTTTGATTATACATATGAGAAAAAAATCAGGTTTCTTTATATGCTCATTGATCTTTTTATGGATCATTATTTTTTTTTTTTTTTTCTTCGAAATCGAATAAATATTAATAAAGAGAAATTGGATAGGCGCTAACTCAACTCTAATAGAACTGACGGAATAAGACAGGTGCCAAACTATCTCAGAAGCATTCGGTTATGACCAAAGCAAAACTATAATTATCCAGGTACTATATGGTAGGTTTGAACCCTTGTTATGCATACATATGTATATAACCTTTATGGGATCTGGCTTGGTAAACAAAATGCTGAAATAACAAGCCCATCAAAGTTATAATTAAGTAGCAAAGAAGCTAGCTGGAAGGGGTTGAGGTTAACAAATGAAAATGGAAATGAAAATGGAACTGCCCCCTCGAGGCAGCTCTTGCATGAAGAATTCCTGAAGCGCAAAGCCGCAAACAAAACGAAACACACAAAAAATTCAAAATCATCTTGCACATTTAACGCCAAATATTTAGTTTGCTCTTTTACAAATCGGCAGACAAAATAACTCAATGGGCGGTCTCTATCTTCATTTGGTTGGACATGGTTTCAAGTGTGAACCCAGTTGACAGCGGGACTACCACGAAGCGTTAAAAAGCCAAACCAAAATAATACAAAAACAAAAACCTAACAGCCAACAAAAAATTCCAATTCAAATTGCAAATGAGTAGAGAAACAAACAAAAACATTGCCACGGAAATGCACAAGAATTCTTAACGAAAATTGTATCAAAAAAACTAAAACACCCAAAACTGAGTAAAAAAACATTTGCCTATTGCATTTGACCTCAAAATCTATTAGCACGTCGAACTCTGGCGGCTATGTAAATGCAATCAGTTTTGGTTACCCGCCCCCCTTTGGGCTATGTATGCATGTACTTAATGTCCGAAAAAAACTGTGAAGTTGCCTCAAAGTCGTACTACAAGTGGCAGCAACAGCAACAACAACAATAACTGCCATAAAAACTGTCTGAGTGTCTGTCTCTCTGTTTGTCTGTCCGTCTGCATCTTCAGCACGTAGGTCAACGCATAGTTGCCATCATGTCTGGCTTTTGGGTGCCTTTTGCTTGTATCTTCAGACACCAATCTCCGCTGCTCCCCGTCTTCTAGTTCCACCAATAGCAACAATAACAACAAAACTTAAGAAAGAAAAAAAAACAAAAGTTTTGTTATTGCAAAATTTACGTGGTTTTTGGGCTTGTCTAATGCATATTCACACTTTAGTTGGAGGTTCTTCACATGAACTTTTCATAAGACTCTTCTTCTCTTTCGTCTTCTGCTGGTTAACAACTTGATGCAAGACACTAAAATTTTTAATTAAAAATACTAGAAAACTATAGATAAGTATACGATCTTTTGTATTTTGTCGTTGGACAAATTAATTTAATTGTTCCAAATATGAATTTGGGTGAAATAGCATTCGCAATATCAACAAATGAACTACTTTTTCGACTCCCTGTAAACATTTGAAGTTATGATTATAAGTGAAATTTCAAATTTCCATTTATGAAAAAAAGGTCTATTTTCGTATATTCTCGAACGTGATTTGTAATTCCTCTCATAATTGCTCTCCTTTTAATTGGATAACTTTCGTGTTACCTATATCCCACTTGATCATTAAAAACCCCATAATTAAATTATGCTAAAAAAAATACGCAAAAATTATCAAACAATTTATTTGTAATTTTGGGAAAGTTTGAGCAAATACTCGCAAAAGTCACAATTAAGAGCTGAGCTCAACAGATGATGCTTATCTCTGGGTATGTGCCAATATGAAATATGCTTTTAATTGTTTATGGTTTTTTGTTTCCTAGCAGAGAAGATTAAACACAGTGAACATTTGGTTAGGTGCATTGCCAAATATTTGACTATAAAGTAAAATAAACAAAAATACTCCACAATGGCACTGGACTTTCAAAACAAACAAATTTGAAGCCTGGGAAAAAAGAGTTTTGGCTCGAGTTGATGCATTTTTAATGGCAGTTTTCGCACAATTCATTTTAAATGTTAAAACGCAAATTGCTGCGCGTTGAGCTTTTGTTTATAAATGCTTAACATTTTAATTTGGACTTGTGTGTTTCGTTTTTTTGTTTCTCTCTCTGCTCGATATATATATTTGTGCAAAATATATATAGGTATGAATAGAGTAGTTTAGCCAAATGGCGACTGCTATTTTGACTTTTAGGTAATTAATTTAAGAAATTAGCATAAATTTACGTGTGTTAACGTTTTTTAACGCTTGATATCATCCAAGCGGGAAATATTTCAATAAAAATTTCAAATAAATTAATTAAGATTTATTATTTCGAATATTTGTATTGTACTTGGAAGTTACTCCAAAATACTATAAATGAAAACAAAAATCATTTAATTTACTAGTAGATTTCTTTATTCTCATAATGTTTCATTCTTTAAATATTTATTAATAAACAACGAACTAAATAATATGTGATACCCACGTTAAATGCACTTTAAACAATTGACATTTCAAAAATCAATGATATATTTTTGCATTATGAAGTGCAAATTTTATTGTTTATTGAGATAACAAACAAAAGCCGCAATATCAACGCTGAAAATCCAGACAAGTTTCAATTGATATGAGGCAATCTGCACTGCCAAGCTCTAACGCGGCCGACAGACAATTGCAGAAGCCAAACTAGCAACAACAACAACAACAACAACGGCAACAAAAGAGTACCAAGCCGACGTCTGGCAATTAACAACTAATTGCTGTTGACTCTATTACCAGTTGCCGGTTGAGAGTTGCCTCAGTTGTCTGAAAATTGTTGCATTTTGCCATTGCATTTTGATTCTTTCTTTTGTTATTGTTCAGTCTCTGTTTGGGTCAACTTTTCCTTTATATTTTCTTATCGCACTTATGGCATATTTATGTCACCTGGTTAAATAATCAGGCTACTGTTGATTAATAATATAATTAGAAGCAACGAACAATGAACCGAACTTTGTTTCTGTTGTGGCTTTTCTTTCGGCACTTTTCCTCATCCTCATCCTCATCTTCAACATCATCATCATCATCTTTTGATGGCCTTTTTATGATTATTCCTCGCTATCTCCCGTTGCCTGCAGTCATCTTTTTATGCACTTTTGGCTTACATATAAACACATATAGAGACAGACATCTGAGTGTATCTAGGTATATGTGTTTGTATATCAAAATGAAGCTGCGAATTAGTCGCTTATTGTATGAAGTAATTGTTTCTTGTTGGTTTGTATTTTGCTGCTGTTACCCACGTAAATGAAAGTCACTCTTGATTTTTCATCTTTTCTTCTTTTTGTTTTGCTTTTGCTTTGTTATAATTTCGTTTCACATTGTTCGTTGTCTTTGTTTGTATTTTATGTTTTGTGTGTGTGTGTGTGTGTGTGTCAGTAGCGGAAAATAACAAAAACTAAGCGGAAATTACATGGAAAATTAAATTTTCAAAAAACAATATTTCTTTGTAGGTTAAAGATTGAGTAATTGGAAAATAGGCTAAACAAAGTAAAGTCATCAAATATCAATTATTTACACTGTGTTAGTGTATTCTTGTAACTATACGAACGTCAAATTTATGAAATGTTAGTATTCATCTCCTATTTTCAATAAGCATCTTGATAACCCGAGACTTAATTCGGACTAATTTCTAATCAGATTCTGTTATAAAATTTTGATGAGGTATATAAAATATCATCTTTGATTTTGTTAAAGAATTTGTATCCGGTCTCATTTCCATAAGCCAAAGGAATATAAATTCCGGCTCTTTTAAATTATGTTAAAATTCTGAGTTCAAGCCCCTTGTTGTCTGAGGGTTTTCTATAGTCCCAGCATAAAGATGGTTTGTTTATTAATAATCGTTGATTCGATGTCTTTATTGTTATAGCAATATTTTTATTACCTTGTCGATATTCTAACAATAAGTTGTATAATCATAGAACAACTATTTTTAGAGCCAAAGTTGAATCTGTCCTAAGACCAAGGTCATAATCAATAACGACTAATGTTTGGATTTTCAATTATCCTGCCAAACGCATTTGAAGGTTTTTTTATTTGCTTTTACACTCACATGGATGATAATAAAAATCTTGTTGAGCATTGATTTTCATTTACATTCTGATCATTTTTTCCTTCTGAAAGCTTAAAACGGAACATTATCAAAACAAAAGACTAAAGCAACGAACTTGACTTTGGCATAAATAAACATATTTGATTGCTTTGCCTTTTTTTTTTTTTTGTAAGCGGCAACAAGTTCCCAAAACAACCAAAACAAAACGAAGAATTAAAAATGAAACATGGTTATGATAGCTAAAAGCTCTTGTCATATTAATATTTTCTGTCTGCTTTGTGTTCACTTTTGGCTGCCTTCCTTTCAATTGTGCTTGATTCACATGAGTATAATGCCATAAGTCTGAGTGGAGCATATCAAGGAATTAAAGGCGGAATAATTTGTTTGATATTTCTTCATTTGATTTATTGATTTTGATGTTTTGAGTGTGGGGTAGGCGTTTCTAATTGGCTGTGTTGTTGAAATTTACTTTTGATATAAGATATGGCCAAATAAAATTTGTTGAAACTGTTGACTACTTAAGTAGTCATTGACAGGTTCAAAGACGAATTGACAAATAGACAGCTAGGTAAAAGGAAGTATGGCCTACTCTAATCATATATATAGGCACACTCTTCATTGATATCAAGAAAATAAATATCATATTTAAATCCTTTTGCTAAAACTTTATTAAACCATATTAGAATGATATCATCAGTTTAATTTTGGATCCTGATAAATCGTAACGAAAAGTTATGCTCACAAACAAGTTTGGGAATCGAAATATCTTTAAAAAAAAATACTAACTGTAAAATAATAAATAATATAAAACTTGTTTTCTATCTTAGTCTTTTTTTGTTATTTATTTATCTTTCTTTTGTTGCTAAACGAATGTTTTCGCTTTTGTGGAATATCGATAATTGAGAGTTTAAAACTCTAGTTTTATTATTTGTTTGCTTAATTTTGTTTTTCCCGCTTGGCATTTATTTATTCATTCTTTTTTTTGGATTATTAGTCATTCATGTGGATATATAAATAACCATTGAATAAAGATCAAAATGTCAGCCCTAAAATGGCGGTAACATATCAAGAGAAGAGGCCATGGAGGTCAGTATATTGGCATGACATTTAGCCTTATGTCTTAGAGTCTTAGAGATGGAGTTATTTTGGCTTTTTGGTTGTCCACTAAAAAAACCGAAGACCCTCTCTACGCGCAATTCGCAACGCACGTGGCTTGATGAATGATTTTTGTCTTTACATTTGCTTGTGGTTGTCTGCAATTGTAGAACCTTAGTCATGGCATTTAGTTGTTTAATGAATAAAATCATCATATTTTAAATCGTGAGGTAATTGAACAGTTTAACGCTCGAAAATTGTATAAAAAGATGCATCAACGTGGAAAACGGTGTCGCGGATATTAAGAATATTATGCGAGTGACTCCTTCATCGTTAGAATTTAAGAAAATTTAATACATCCCTCTAATTACAACTATATATTAAAGATTTTTAACTCCAATAAATACTTTAAAGGCTTTGCAGAACCTGACTAATAAATATTTATTTGTTTTAATTTTAATTTTGATTAAATTTGTACATTTGTAATTAACAAAAATGCTTAACTTAATGTTTTAAGCAAAACACATTGTGCTTTTTTTCAGCATAGAAACCTAAGGGAACTGAACTACTGGAAACGTAAATAAAGTTCAAGTTCGTTGCTTAAGTCTTTTGTTTTAGTTACCAAAAAAAAAATTGACAAATGATTTATATAGTACCAAAGTGCACACAGCTGACATTTGGCTAAAATGACAACTAAAAACGAAAACAAAGGGGAAAAAAAAAAAAAAAAAAAAAAAAAAAAAAAAAAAAAAAAAAAAAAAAAAAAAAAAAAAAAAAAAAAAAAAAATCAACACATCAAATAGTGAATCAAAAAAACTAAAGGTGATGATTTTGTTAAATGTTGTCGTTGTTGTTGCTGGTTCTTGCTGTTGTTTAGTTTGAGCAAGTTCTTTGTCAAAGTCGTCATAGCTAATAACAAAACAGAAGCACAACAACACAAGCCACAACAGAAAACTAAGCTCTTACGCTTAGAATATGATGAAATCTTCATGATGAATAAATAAAAACACGAGAAAAAGAAAAAACACAGAAAACATGTACATTATTTACACTTCATTAATCACTAAAGATGGGTTACAAAAACAACAGCAGCCGCAGCAACAAAATACAACTACAACATCGACAGCAACATCGGGCAACAGCTAAAGCAATTGTAAGGTTACTTGAGGCTTTCTGAAATGTATCTTTCGCATCTTTGAGATACTTTTACTTAAGCTCCAGCTACGTCTTTTTGGGCTCTGTCTTGGACTCTGGCTATGTACATATGTATGTCTCTGGCTCATTGGCTTTTCAGCGAAGCTCACGCAGCGGCTAGTTAACGCATCAACACTTGAATGAATACTGGATACAATAACAAAAACAACAACAAGAAATACATCTGCAAAAGCAACATCAAGTCACAATCAGTTGAAGCTCCTTTTTTTGGTTCGGGGGAGTCAGTATATTGTGTTGCTTTTATTGCTTGAATGACTTTTTAATTTATTTGCCATTTCTTTCAGCATTTTGAACTTTTCTCTTTCTCTCTCCTGAACATCTGCAGACAATACCATCACCCACAACAACAACAACAACAACAACAGCAACAACGAGTAAGCAAAAATTATATTGTTACATTTTATTTTTCCTTTGCCTTTGGTTGCCCAGTAAACTTTAACCTCCTTTTACTTAGACAAGGAAAACACCTTCGCTTCGGCTTTTTTGTGGGCTCTGTTTCGTATTTTTTTTTTTTTTTTATTTATGTGAAAGACAACAGTTAAGTCACACATTTGGCCCAAATTTGTCTTTTCTTTCTTCCCTTACCACCGCCCTCCCACACTTTTTCATTTTCTTCTTTTTCTTTTGTCTTACTATGTGCAACCTCTTGACATTTAACTTGGCCATTTCCTAACTTATTTTTCCCTGCACTACTTTCTGTGATTTTTTCTCTCTCCTCGTTGCTGTTGTTTCATTCATTGCAATTTGAAATTATCTAACCAAGAAAATGTTTAAGCAGCTGCAGCAATTTGAAATATTTTCGTCGGAATCCTTGAACCATTCTGAAACCCTCAATTTTGATCGAAGCTAACCGACAATTTTCAATTAATCATCAACGGCAGCAGCCAGCCAGCATAAGAAAATTTCCTCAGGCGAATGCAAATTTTATAATTTTTTCAGAATCGAAAATTGATCAAAATTGTTAATTAATTTCGTGGTTTTTTTGTTAGTTAATGAATTTCAAGAGCTCTAGCATTTTAATTGTAATGGCTTTGAAGCGAATGAAAAATATAAAATAATATAATTAAGTAGTTAAGTGTCTGTTTAAAATGAGAAACCTATGAGAAATAAAGGACAATAGAATAAATTCATCATTATTTAGCTACTTAGTTATGTGGAAATTTGGATTTTAATAGAATTTTTGATAATGATTCTATTAAAAAGAAGACAAATTATTTTTTTTTTCGGGGAATTATTTTAAATTTGACTAAATGGAATTTATTATATTTTAAATGGTTAATGAAAATAATCTTCATTCAAAATAGATATTTAAACATGCAATTTAACTTAGATGATTATGTCATTCTATAATGTTGATGAATCACATTAAATTTGAATATGAAACTACTTTTTGTAAGTTAAACAAGTTAGGCATCTTCTTTCATTTTGGAACCAAAGTTGTAAAGATCTCCAAAAACAATAAACATATATAAAACACATTGCACAATTTTTTAATATAAAAAAAAAAAAACCTTTCAAAAATTGAAGTCTCAAGCCAGCATTTGCCTGCATATGTCCAGAAAACAGTAAGATAATAAAATTAAGTAGAAGCTGGTATGCCAATAAATCTAACAAGCCAACCGATGATGCTATTGCCATTGGTGTTGGTGTTTTTTGTGAAAGGCAACAAATCGCCATGTAACCGACAACTAAGACACAATTTTTTGCTCATTCATGCGTATGAAATGCGTTTGGCATTTTGTTAAGGTGGCCATCCAGCAATGAGAAGATGTTTACGATGATCATGATGAGATGATGAAGATTCGAATTGTTGATCACATTCACTCACCTTTAAGCAGAGGCAGTCGCATTGAATGTCAGTTTGTAGATCAGTAAGTTGGCAATTATAATTCAGCCAGCTGGGCAAGTAACTTCCTTTTTTTTCTGTACTTGTATATTTTTGTTTGGGTGCTTTCAATTTCGTGATTGAAGCGAACCAAAATTGTTGTTCGAAGAGTTGAAGTTTTCGTAGTTTATTTGAGTTTTGTTGCTGTGCCTAATCGTGAATATTAGTTATAATGTTGCTTTATCTTTATTTTACTTGTCGTTTTTTTTTTCTACACAGAGACAGGGAGAGATAGAGAGGCAACTTTTTAGGTTTTTAATGCACAAAACTCACGATTTATGCCAAACATACAAAATCACTTTAAGTTTAGCAAAAAATTTTAGGAATAAAAATAAATTGAGGAAACAAAGAATGTAAGATTCATTGAAAATCTAAAAGTGATTTTGATGTTTTGAGCACAAAATGTTTTCAACAATCCATTAATGGTTTTCAACACATTTTTTGTTTATTATTTTTGTATATATTTTAAAAACAATTTATTTATTTAAACTCATTAAGCTCCTTTCAAGATATTCTAGAGTCTCCGTAATTTGATTTGTTATTCGCTTGAATCCCTTTTTATTTTTTTATTTTTTAACACAAAAAAGTAAATTCTGTTTTCTCTGATACACTTTGAATTTTGTTTTATGTAATATATATATTGTGTTTAATTTGGATTTGTAGCACAATAAAATTCCTTTTGATTTTTACAAATATTGAAGAGCCAGACGGAAGACCAGCAGAGAAGACGTCTTCACCCGTACGATATTCACATTTGAATGTTTCAATTGGCAAATGCGGCATCCAGCTTTAGTAGTTGAGGCTGCCGAGATGGCAGCTCCAAAGACTCCAATATACGAAAAAAGACAACAATAAAACAACAAAAATAACAACTCTTTTTGTTGTTGCTTTTGGCTTTGTTTGTTAGCGAAAACGCACAAAGACAGAGACTAACAACAAAAAAAGAAGGCAAAAAAGAAGAGAAGAAACCAAAATCAAGCCTCGGCAAAGTTGCCGATGTTCGGGAGACACTCAGCCAGTCAGTTAACATTCTGTTAGTTAACAGAAGACAATTCAAAAATGTAACGTATTTCTGAGTCGGCATGCACAAATCTTAACGAGTGTAGCAACTTCACAAATCTGCAATTATACCAGATTTAAGTAGAAGTTTCTCAAGTCAAGCAAATAGACATTTCATTTACATTTACATTTCAATGTAAAACCCAGGAACTGAGTTCCACAAAAATATTTGATTAAAAAGTAACACAAATTGATTTGTATATCCAAAAGTTTTGAGATATTATTTTTTCGTACTCAAATTCTAAAATGGAAATGTTTTAGAGTGTTCATTAATAGCTTTGAGTTGGTTATTCCATTGAGCTAATTCAATGAAATATTGAGGAAGCAGATTAAACAGTTATTTTAAAAGGGAGTTTTGATGCAATAATTTGGACTTAATTTACTTCAATTTAATTTGGTGGCAATTCATAAACTGAATCTTGTATTTATTTTTGTGGTCTCTCATATTGTCAGTTATTAATCTATTTTAAATGAAAATCAAATTGATATTTATTTCTAAAAGGGATAAAAACTAGTTTAGAAATGAATTTGATTGCACATTTTTCGTAGGCAGACTCAGAGACTCGTTTGTTTGTTAACTCAGCTAATAATAAGGATTAAACATTTGAATTTTCGTTTGGTTATTTCGTGAACTCGAAGGCGAAATTAAAAATTACAGCTGAGGCTGCTTATTGACTTGAGGCGTTTCTTGGTTAACGAATTAAAACGCAAATAAAAGGAAGAAGATTGCTAAAAATATCGACAGAGAGGGGACAGTGGACAGTGCTGTTTCTTAGAGTCCATTGCATAAAGCGACCCAATACTTGGCTACTTTATCTGCGCATCATTATGCAGTTTTCGCCTACCAAATATTCCCACGAAATTTGAGATTGGATTCCATTAAAAGAGGCAAAAGTGCCTGGCTTAAGGTGATTTTAATGGCAAACTTTTGATCAGTTTTGAAATGACATTGAGTTTTTAAAGTTCTCATTAAGAGTCACCGAGTTGCCATTGCATGCAAACATAATGAATGGCTTAATCGATAGCATAAGCAATAATAGCTATGTATAAAAAAAGTGAATAATAATAAAATATATTTATATAGAAAATATCACTAGCAATCAGCTAACAAATTGTTAGCTGAGCAATTTGATTGTTCTCATGCCTGCTGTGAGCACGTTGACAGCGTTGGCGTGCTGTGTGTTTTCTGTGTGTGTGTGTGTGCAAAAAAAGATACTTACAAAAGTATCTACAAGATACTCGTACTAACAGTAGCGAAGCAAAACTCGCACGTTTTCTATGCAAATCTTCTTTGACGACGACAACGACAAACGATGCCTTGGCGGCAAACTTTTTGTAATTTTTTTGGCATCTATTTTTTTTTTTTTGGGTTTTCTTTTTGGGGTGGCCTGTAGGCAATAATTATCGCTTGCATTACGTATTTCAGTTGGCTTCTCGCTTTTGTTTTCGAACTCTTGTGTGGCAATCGGGCCACATAGAGCAACCGGGCGGCAATAAAATTAACGGCATTTAAATGGTTTTTCAATTTTACTTCATTCAGGCCAAAAGGCAGTTACTTCTTTACTTATCTTTTTTTCTCTTTTTTTTTGATGGATAGTTTTAGGTTAAATATAGGGTTCAGATGGCTTCTTAGAGATACTTGCGATGATTTGACACTTTGCTGCTGCTCTTGCTGCATTTTTTTGGGTAACATCGCAGAAACGACCTTTTAAGGTTGTTGCCCAATTTATTGCCATACACAACAGAAATCGTATAATTTAAACTTTTATTTAGAATTAGTTATGGCCATGAGCTAGAGTTGTGCTTTATACCAATTTTCGAAAGAAAGTCCTTGAAATTTTTTATGAAAATGTAGGATCATGACATCGTTTTCTCTTTCATACTCTCCTAAACAAGTAGTTCATTGGAATTGCCTACCTTTTGTACACACAACAAAAAAAATTTTCACATTTACCCAACCCAAATTTGTCATGATTTGTGTTTAAGATAAATTCACCAAAAAGTTGATTTATAGGTTAAATGTTTGTTTTTGGCAAAAAATAACATTTTGAATTATTTTATATAGAATACAAAAATGAAGTAAGTATGTCAAACCCCCGACACCGGTATACCATGTACCAAATGGAAAAATAGTTTAGATTTGGAAGACTAAATATCTATTAAATTGTATGTATGTGTGTCTATTAAATTCTTCTTACATGCCTCGCCACTATTACACTCGATAGTAGAAATCAGAAAATCGGATGGACATGGCTATATCGTCCCTCTGCCTGTTACATACATTTTTGCGACTTTAATATACCTCTTGAACCGATGGCCGTATGGTATAAAAAGACAAATTTCATTTGATGACGTCAATGAGTCTTAGCCTCGATAAATTCCTCAGTATATAACATAAGTCACTTCAGAGTATAAGTCTTAAGAGTTTTTGAAATAATTTCTATTTGTTGAATTGGCCAAGTATACAATACTATATTTTTAAATCTATAATCACGAATGACTAAGAATATGGATAAATCAATTCTAATTCAAATATCTAAAAAATAAATTTCTAAGATTTAAATTGAAAACTTGAGTACATAGACATAAACCACAAAGTTAATTTTGTGTGAACACGACATGTTTTTTCGATTTAATCTTCAAGTTAACATCAAAAACTTAACCATAAATAGCAAATGAATCAGAGTATCATTAGTTCAACTTGAAATCAGAAACCAGAAATCTCAGTAAAGAGTTCTTTTTCTTCTTTTTGTGGCCTGCTCTAAGGAATCATCCCAGTGGAATTTGAATCTTCATCAAACAAGTTCAACAAGTGAAACCAAATTAAAATAAATAGCCAAAGTCGGTGTTTTATTATTGTGGGGCAATTTGTCTGGCCAACTCAGAGACACAGAGACATCTTCAAAAATAATCAAACAATTGTGTGCTAATGATGAAAGCAGATACGAGTAGGTAACTACAACTCCAGACTCAAAAAAACCTGATATTTAAATTTACCAACTTCTTCGACATAAAATGATGATCATTGATCACGTCCGCGAATGGCTTCCATTGCACTGCAAAAGAAGAAAAATACTTGCATATTTTTTCTCCTTTTTTCTGTAGTATTATTTCCTTTTTTTATTGAGCATTTTACAAACAGCACAACAAACCACAGGGCATGAACTCTGACTCAAAAAAAAAAGGGGAAAAAGAAGGAATCACGAAGGAAACCTTATGCAGAGTTGGTTTTTTGCATTTTAGATTTATGTAAGTTTGGAAGCACCAGGAACCCATCATTATAGTCAGATCGATAAAACTCGTTGAGAGCTGAAAGATAATAACTTGATCACAGGCACGATCCCGAACTCTGAGCGGCAGATGTCAGAAATTGATATCTTTTGTTTTCCTTTCCTCACAACTTCACAACTTGTTGTCATGCTGTCATTTTCATAATTTACTGAGAAAACAAATATTTGAGCAAATTGTCACTGAGATAATATTCTTATTTCATCAGTAAAGAAAATCGTCGGCCATAGCGAAGTATATTTAACATGAGATTGTCTAGTGTTACTAAGGTGTTAGGCACTTAGTCACATTGTTTACATTTATGCTTAAAAGCTGTCTTAGTTTCTTTTTTAATTGCAACTTGTTACATACATATAAATATGAATTTCAGTCGCAGAAAGTATGCTCTTAAAAATTAAAGCCTAGATAAGAATTGTAAACTTTTACAAATGTAGGAAGACAGATTAAGAATTTAGATAACATATCTTGTCGACCGTCAACTTCAAAACAAACGCTATCTTTTTGGGTTCTTTTGTCAAACACAGAATCAAATCGTCTAGTAATATTGACAAACATTTGTTAATTTAAATAGTCTTTCCAGTTAATTGGCGATTTCTTTGAAATTGATTAGGAACCCCTTAAAACTAATAATCATTTGCATCAGCAGCCAGTAATAATTTGTATATAAGTTCTTGGAGTCCAATATACCCACTTTAACTTATCTAATCTCATCAAAACATTTTTTTATTAACGATTACGCTAAGAACACCAAAATAAAAGGTAAGTGCGATTGGGGGCGATAATATGAACGTGATTTGCTTTAAAAACCTCTATGAACCATCACTGAGCCTCTCAGTAGGCACACGACCATCCAACAGACACTTTTAGTTACTTTTTCTAACTAAAAAAAAAATGGTATACGATCCAAACTCTACACATAAATTGAGTGTATTCAATAGACGATACCGATGGCAGCTTATAGCCACTATGACAGGTAGGTCATTGTAGATAAGTGTATAGAATTGTGAAGTACTAATGGAACAATTTATCCTATTATAGTGCACATTATGACTTTGACTCATGGCATAGGCGTTGGATGGCTATCGCCAACACTGAGATTACTGGGATCCGAAAATAGTCCAATTGGTGATCCCCTAACCATACAGCAGGCCTCTTGGTGAGTTTAAAAATAACTTATTAACCGATAGGCGTAAATCAAACACTTTATTTTAAGCTAGAAAACGTCATTGCTGGGTCTATAAAAACTTTTATTGTTGGCTCTTTCAGGGTAGGTTCTTTGATTGGCCTAGGCTCACTGACGGGTAATTTAGTCTTTGGCTTACTACTTGATCGTCTGGGTCGCAAATTTTGTATGTATTTCTTGGCCATACCCAATATGGTAAGTCATAAATGGGGAATTCCTTATGACTGCTTGACTCATTTCTCATTTTTTGTTTTCTTAAATTGTTCTGTATTCTAATCTAGATTTATTGGATTCTTATCTATACGGCCAAAGATGTGACATATCTGTACGCCGGCCGTTTCTTAGCCGGAATGTCTGGCGGTGGGTGTTACGTTGTTTTACCCATATTTATTGCGGAAATTGCCGATAATAGGTGAGCAATACATACCAGAATAAAATATTTAGAAAAAACTGGAAAATATTAATATATGACAGCAATTAAGTCATCGAATACTGAACATACACTATCAGATAGACAATCTAGTTTCAAGTGCTACGTGCCTTCCTGATAAAGTTGTGTGTTCGACCGAAGTTTAGGTTTTCTTCCCCTTTCTCCTTGAATTTTGGACAGACAAACAATTATAATTTAAGAACTTAGTCATTTTTTGTTTTGCTTGACATCTGAAAGATTTCCTGCGAATCTAATCACTTGTTTTTCTTTTCATTTTTAGCATCCGCGGAGCACTTTCCTCAATGGCCATGATGTATGTTAGCTTAGGCATGATGGTTGGCTTTGCCTGTGCCTCGTATCTCTCCTACTATCTGATGCCGTGTATTATCATTTGTCTTCCCGTAATATATGCATTGGCCATCATCGGACTAGCTGAGACACCACAATACTTGCTGAGGCATGGGCGTGATGAGCAAGCCAAAAAGTCGTATTACTTTTACAAGAATCTATCATCATCATCTTCCGACACTTCTGATAAGGAATCCAACGAGAATGATGCAGCTAAAATTGAATTCGAGACATTTCGTCATCAGGTGCTCGGTGGAGGTATAACCCAGAAGATAACACCGAGAGATTTCTGTAAGTTTATTCTGTCCCTGGCCAATTTCTGTCATTATCTCTAACGTTATCTTGTTGCTCTTCAGTTAACCTGCCAACGATGAAGGTGTTTGGACTGATATTTGTGATAATCATTTGCAATCAGTTATCGGGCAGTTTTGCATTATTTAACTACACCTCGCACATCTTCAATGAACTGCACACTAAATTGGATCCGAATACCTGTACAATAATTGTGGGAGCTGCCCAGTTGTTTGGCATATCGTGTGCTGTTGGACTCGTGGATCGCTTGGGTAGACGAATTCTTCTGCTGACCTCAATGGGGGGCATGGGCTTAGGCGAACTAGGAATTGCATTCCTTAAAGACTTTGCTTCGTACGAATTTCTATCACAAAATGATTGGCTGTCACTTCTGTTAATGTGTTTTGTGGCTATTATAGCCTCAATCGGTGTAATAGCCTTGATTTTCATTATTATCATAGAGCTTTTGCCGGCCAAGGTGAGTTAGGAAATCTTCAGTTTTGTTACTGATAGTTTTTAATGTTGTTTTTTTTTTTGTGCATTTTCAGATACGCTCTATTGGGACTTCCCTGAGCATGGCCACTTTCAGTTCCTTTATCTTTGTGTCGTTGAAAATCTACCCCATCATGATCTATGATTATGGCTTAAATGTTACCATGTATATGTCGGCTGGTGTGTGTTTCTTTGGCTTTATTGTCTTGGGTCTGTTTCTGCCCGAAACCAAAGGCAAATTGATGACGCACTGAGCCAGACATATCCGATAATTGTTGTTGTCGCATGGATGTGTCGTCGTGTGAAACTCAATGAAGATGACTTGCCCCTAGGCAATGCCCAAAATGCTCATTGCATAAGACTCAGATGCTCACTCACTCACTCATTCGCCTACTTACTGACTGAAAATCTCATCGTGAACTTTTGAACCTAATTCAATTTTTAGACGTTTTTGCGGCTTGTATTGAATTTAATGCTTGTCGATAAAGAGGAAAGGGAAGTAGTAGGGATCTTTTGTTAAATAGAAATTTAATTTTGTTTGGAGAAAGTCTTTTTTCCCTTTATGAACTGTGATCTTGTGATTGATATGAGTTCAAACAAAAGTAAGTGAATAGTTTCAGGTATAAGGTTGTCTTTTATTGTTTACATATATGTATGTATGTTATACATATATAGAAAAAATAAATTGCACAGGCACTAGTGAATATATTCAAATTAACTTAAATATCATCAGGCAAAACATGTATAATTGTTGTTTACTAATAGTAAAAGTTATACTCAAAATGTTTTCACAAAGATATGACCCATGTATTATCTTTTATTAACCAACAAAATCTTATCCTCATTTACAATTAAATCATAACAAATATTTACTTTAAGACTGAATGCTAAATCTGGAAAATAAAATGTACTATTTATTCTGGGTTTCTACCTTGCAACAATGTAATTAATTTAATCATCTTAATAATCTTGAAAACTAAGAAAGTGTAAGTCATGTAAACAGAATACCATTGATTTATATAAAGTCTTCTCATTACAGGGTGTTTAATGCTCTCAATAGATAGTCGCTTTCAAAAGTTATGCCTAGATTAGGCTTCAATATGGAAGTTTCTCGGCTATCTTCACACATTTGTTTCAAGTGGGCAATTGTGAGACTCCCATTGTGAAATGCTCAATAATCTTATCTTTCATTCATTTGTATGTTTGAATATGCTGAAAAACATAAGTAGAATAGTAAAAAAATCATGGAAAATTAAATGTGAGAGGGAATTGATTGATTTTTGCTTCAACAACTTCAACAAGCTATTGTTGTCATTCTCAGTAGACAAACGACCGTTCAATAAACAAGTCGTTGAAATGAAACAAATGCAAGAGCACAAATTAAATGTATTCAACAGGCGTTACCGTTGGCAGCTTATAGCCACGATGGCAGGTGACCAAATTGTCTGGATTCGATTGAAATTTAAATAAATCATTATACCATACATTGATCTAGTCCACATCATGACCTTGACTGATGGCATAGGCATTGGATGGCTGTCACCTACATTAACTTTGCTGTCAGATAATAATCCCTTTGGTAATCCTCTCACCGTAGTCCAGGCCTCTTGGTGAGTTAGATAGGGTCTAGTGTAATAACTATTACTAATTTATCTACATGATTTCGCCCACACAGGGTAGGATCTGTGATTGGACTAGGCTCGCTGGTGGGTGATTTAATTTTTGGTTTATTAATCGATCGCCTGGGACGCAAAATCTGCCTTTTTATCGTTGCCCTACCAAATAGGGTAAAAAAAAATCTATATAGCCAACGATTACAATTTTTGATACAGTAAATCATTTTGTTTATATAGATTTTTTGGATCCTTACATACACCGCCAAAGATGTGACTTATCTGTATATCGGCCGCTTTTTAGCCGGCATCTCTAGTGGCGGGTGTTATGTTGTCTTTCCGATATTTGTAGCAGAAATAGCAGATAATAGGTGAGCACAAATCAGTAAAGCCCATTAACTGGTAAACGTAGGTACGTGTTAAGTAGGACCTTTACGCGGAAGTATTAATAATTTGTCATTCTAAGTGTTCGAGGTGCTCTATCCTCACTTACCATGGTCTACATCAGCATTGGAACGATGATTGGTTTTGCCTGTGCCTCGTATCTCTCCTACTATCTGATGCCGTGTATTATTATTTGTCTTCCGGTGATTTATATAGTGGCCATCATAGGTTTGCCGGAGACTCCACAATACTTGCTGAGACAAGGGCGGGATGAGCAAGCCAAAAAGTCGTATTACTTTTACAAGAATCTATCATCATCATCTTCCGCCACTTCTGATAAGGAATCCAACAAGAATGATGCAGCTAAAATTGAATTCGAGACATTTCGTCTTCAGGTGCTCGGTGGAGGTATAACCCAGAAGATAACACCGAGAGATTTCTGTAAGTTTATTCTGTCCCTGGCTAATTTCTGTCATTATCTCTAACGTTATCTTGTTGCTCTTCAGTTAACCTGCCAACGATGAAGGTCTTTGGACTGATATTTGTGCTAATCTTTTGCAATCAGTTATCGGGCAGTTTTGCTATATTCAGCTATACCTCTCATATATTCAACGAACTAGAGACTCAGTTGCATCCCAATAACTGTTCTATTATTGTGGGAGCTGCCCAGCTGTTGGGCGTTTTATGTGCTGTCGGCCTTGTGGATCGTTTGGGTAGACGAATCCTCTTGTTAACATCAATTCTTGGCATGGGGTTAGGTGAGCTCGGAATTGCTATACTCAAAGACCTTGCCTCGCCCGAATTTTTATCCCAAAATGAATGGCTATCTTTGCTTTTGATGTGCTTTGTAGCCATAATAGCTTCGTTGGGTGTCATAGCCCTAATTTTTGTTATTATCATAGAACTTCTTCCGGCCAAGGTGAGTTTTGGGGAACTTCCCCTAAATCAGCAATGTTTTTACGTTTTGGTTTTTTTTTCGCCTTGATTAGATACGCTCTATTGGGGCTTCCCTGAGTATGGCCACTTTCAGTTCCTTTATCTTTGTGTCGTTAAAAATCTACCCCATCATGATCTATGATTATGGCTTAAATGTTACCATGTATATGTCGGCTGGCGTGTGTTTCTTTGGCTTTATTGTCTTGGGTCTGTTTCTGCCCGAAACCAAAGGCAAATTGATGACGCACTGAGCCAGACATATCCGATAATTGTTGTTGTCGCATGGATGTGTCGTCGTGTGAAACTCAATGATGATGACCATGCCCAAAATGTTTATTGCATAAGTTACAAAGAAACTAAATCAATTTGCCGCTCTATTACAGATTTAAGATCGTAATTTTAATTATGAATTTTATTAAGTAAACCGTAAGCTGCTGTTAGATCACTGATCTTGTGTTATGGAAGGAAACTATGCTGTAATTTTAATATATGATAGACTTAAGGGTCTAACTTTGAAATACTCCAAACAAATGGCATCTTTAAGGACTTGAGGCAGAAATTGTAAACCTTTTGAACCCAATCAATTACGATTTCGAATATGTATCTGCTGCACTTTATCAAACTTAAAATGAAAGTTCAACTTGCCGATTATAAAACTTTTTATTACACAATGATACAAAAAAAGCAACCAAAAAGAAAGAAATAACTTCAACTTCAACTCGTGGCAGTCAGCGACTTGTCTGATAAGCCAAAACAAACTGCAACTGCAACACGAGAAGTTGCCCAGGGAGATGGAAAGAGTAAGAGACAAACAAAGGGAGAGAAGGAAACCTTTTTTTATGATTATGAATTTTTGAATGAATGAAGAATTAATGAATTCGCAACGAAAAGTAAACAAAGACTCATAAACTCAAACAAAAATTTATTTGCCTTTGCCTCTTCTTTGCAAGTTTTTTTTGTTGCCTTCTGCATTTCAAATTGTTTGAGTTTTTATGACAGGACACACAAATCTTTGCCCAGATCTCATTCAGAAAGTCCACAAAAACCCACTTAAGTTCACAATTTGGGTTAGCTGGCTTCCATTTCGAGCCTGGAAAATATGAAGATGAAAATGCTATTTCATCATTTTCACACGTTTTTCTCAAAAATTGGAACATGTACTTACTACTTCATGTATGTATGTACGACTTGGTCTAGACAAGCGGAAATTTGTAACAATTTGTTGTTGCACTTAAGTGCAAGGCAGCTAATTGCAGTTGTGCGATTAAAGTTGATAAACACACTCCCAATATCACAACTCCTCCTACCCTCCAACGCCATCTCAACCCTGTCAATGACTTGCCGGAAGTTTAAGCAATCCAAAAAAAGATGGTAAAGAAAGGGAAAAATGTGAAAATCATTTGCCTGGTGTGTGGCCAATAGTTATGAGACCATATTCCGTCCCCCCCTTCAAAACAATCGACATCTAATAAGATCAATTGTACATTGTTTATTTGATTTGTGGTTACCACTGACTCTAAATTATTTACCAATTTCTGTAGGGCTCCGATTGTCTTGACCCACTCGAATTCAGCCTATGGCTCCCTCAGTATGACTCCCCAAAAAAATAGCAATAATTTTACACTTACCATAGAGTACATTAAACTTAAACATAAGCTTGTTCCTAATGACAAGCAATTTATACTTGGCAATTTCTCAAATTATGACCAACTGAAATATATAAAATTTGTACAAAATTAGTTTTCGCAAAGAACTGCTAAGAGATCCAATTTGTAAGGGTGTTAAAACTGCTATATGAGCCATGTATGGAAAAGCAATTTGCAGATTTGTTGTTTAACTGCAAAATGTCATCTTTTGTCTTGGCTCTTACAGTAGCCAAATTGTTCACCATTGTTACACTTATGATTTCATTTTTTTTGGGCCACAATCCCATTGATCTACATTGATGGCAAGGAATATGATTCCGCAATTGAAAAGAAAAGTAAAGAAATTAACGTTTTCTGCTTTCAATTTATTTATTGTGTCATGGCATATGGTTTATTCATTATATATTGTGCATGATTTTGCCATTGTTTGTAGTTTTTTTTTTTTTTTTCGCTTATTGTTAATTGTAAAATTGTGATTTCAAACATATTTACATGCTCTAATTTTTTGTGAATTGGTAACCGGAGCTTAAAGATTTCATTTCTATTTTTTACTATTATACAAGAGATTGATTTTATTAGGCTCATACATGATAAGTAGAAAATTTGTGCATAATGTAAAAAAAAATCAACAATTAGTTTTCCAAACCACTCGCTTGTTAGCCAATCTGAAGAAAGGTTTAAATATATTTACAATTTCTTTCCGAATTTTAAAAGTAACTTTATTTCAAATATTAATACAGACGAGTTTTAAAACTAATAGATCAAAACCAAAACAAGTTGTCATTAATCGTCTGAGAAAGGATGACCATTATAATAAATTATGGATTTTTTTGGCAATTTTAAGCTCATTTTGGCCATTAATAATATTTTATATCTACATATACATTCATATGAATGGGTACATGACTTAAAAAAATGCGCTAGAAATTAAAAGTGCTTTACTAAAATGTCGCCCAATTTAACATTTCATCTATAAAAAATTTTAAATCGATTGCACTTAACATTTATTTATTATTAAGCTATTTGGCACAAAGTTGATTGAACCTTTTAACAACATACAAATATAAAATTTATTCAGAAAATAAATTTGCATCTCATCTCAAAAATTAACTTAGACTTAACCTAACGATCAAATATAAATAAATTGAAAACGGAGTCCACAACATAAATATTCAAAAAAAAAAAAACACCAAAAACCAGACTTTTGGTGTGAAAATTTGTGAGATAAACAAAACGACTCATGGGCCATGAATATGAAAAACTATCATCTGTCAGTCAAGAGCTACCGTTAGTTTTGAATAAAATTCAATAGCCGACGAAAAAAACTTGAATCTGTTTGGAGTTGTATAAATTAGCCGTGATTAATTGGAAAGGTCAAGTGCTAAGCCCAATCTGAATCAAAGTGAAGTTAAGTGAAGTTGAAGACTTCAAGAGCTAGTCAAAAAAATTATACTATAAGTATACTTAGTTATTGTGTATACAGTACACAGAAATTACAATAAATTGAGACAACCTTCTAGACCATAAACTGAGAAGATTAGAACTGGTTGCCAGTGTCAAAAATAAATGGCAATTAATTAAAATTTTGTACATAAATTCATTAAAATTGCACACACACACAATAAAATGTGAAACTTTAATTAGCACTTCCCGTCATTAAAGCATTTAATTTGTAAGGCTTCTGCCAATAATATAATTAATTTACTTATGCCAGCATCTCCAGCTAAAGATAGACTCTCTGTCTGTCTGTCTGCCTGTCTCTCTGTCTTCAGACATTTTGAAAGGTCATTAAGAGTGGCAAACTCTAGCTGAATATAATATAATATTTTACACGTCTTGGCCTTTAAAATCGAAATTTATGTTAGAACATTAATTTTATTGTTTAGCAAACGAAATTTCGCCACACATGCCATAAAATTAGCCATGATCAAAGCTGCTAAGAACGATGGTTGAGGCCAAAAACACCATTGGCCATATACATACATACATAATTTGTCTGCAAATCTTTCTATTTTCTAATTTATGTTGGACACGACAGCTTTATTTCTATAATTATTGTGTAAGATTATTTTCTGAAAGGCAAAAGACACAAATAAATTCTTCAAAACTTAAAGGGGAATTAATTATTATTAAGTCTTTTGTGAAGATGTAGAAAAAAAGTAGCTGACGCAACTTTCTTATTCTATTGAAGAGCTTACATAATGGTTGACCCTGAGAAAAAGGTATATGGAAAGACTTTGAAAAGGTATGATTAATGATAGTTTGAGGCAATTTTCAACCAGGTAGTAGGCGTGAAAGTTTCTTCAAGTTCTTCAAAGAGTTTTGCTGTTTTCTAGAAAAAGCTATGCAACAAATTTAAAACGATGAAAGTGTTTAAATATGATGCAAAAAACTATCTCTATAAATATATAACTTTTACTGCTGACAAAAGCTAATGTTTTAATAGGTTTTAGAGGGTCATGACCATATGAAATTTCTATTTCTTTAGTGCTTGGTCAATGATTATTAATAAAAGACTTAAGAAAGGTGAGAGAGACAAAAGTGTTGTGCCTTTGGGTTTATTATTAACTATGCATGTTCATTGATAATTTCTACAACTTTCCGTTTCGACTCAATATAAAGAAACTTTAAATATATCGAGCCATAGAAGGATTTTATGGGATCAAGGCCGAAATGTCAAAATTTCCAATAATTATTGATTCTGTTCATCTCTTTATAACCCTAATAAGCAAATCTAAAGGAGGTTGTGCAATTTCCTCATATTGACAAAATGCTTTCATTTGCAACTACTTAGCCAAAAATATTGTCTAGATTCGTCTATGATTTGATTAAGTAATACTTAGATCTATCTTAGATCGTCCCTAAGCTAAACTTAATGTGTGTGTGCATAAGTTTCTTCTACAAAATATTCTTAGCATTCTTTTAACAAAAATTCCATTCAATTTTTCCAGGAAGTATATATTCTGTGGAAGAAATGATAATTAAACTAAGTAAATGAAATTCAAACAACGTTAAACTGCAAGTGCCAGACAGACAGGTGTTTGCTCAAACAAAGAGGCTTAAATTTTTTATTTTATTTTTTTTGTTGGTTGTTTGTTCGTGGTTTAGTTAATTTCCTTGAAGTTTGTGGTGGTCCCTTCGGTGTTGTGAATTGGCTTAACTGTTGAAGGCAATTTGACACACAGTTGGCGGACAACTGACAGCTAAAGACAGCTGAGTAAATTCCTAGCACTCGTACTAGGCTGGCAAGTTACCAACATTAGGATACTCTATTATTTGGATTGAAGAAAGTTGTTAGAGAACTCCTTTTATATCTGCAGATATAGTTGAAATTCCCATCATTTGGTGGCCTTTGGCAGGAATTGACCTGTAACGATTTGAATGTTAATGGCATGTTAATTTCTATTTGATTTTTGTGTTTATCTTTCTTTATTGTCTTATGCCAGTTGGCAAGTTAGTGATAATCTCTTGTTGCTGTTGTTGTTGAGGTTGTTCCCTTTTTTTGTGTGGGTTTTATTTTGGTTATAAAACAAACACAAATGACATTATTCGCACGAAGACAGCAGGATGGCAAGTTGGCTGGTTGGCTGGTTTTTTTGGGCATGGGCTGCCGTTGCCGTTGCCGTCTGCAGCTGTTGTGGCACGACTTTCTTCAGGCTTAGCTTCTTCTTGGCAGCAGCAACAACAGCAAGAGCAACAACAATCAATTCGACAGCAACAACGACGACATTTGCGCCTGCGCTTCAACTTCCGGAAATCACGTTACTTGTCCCTTGCCTCATGTTATATTATTTCTATCATCTCCTCCTGTTTTTATTTTGTGTGTTTTGGGAACGAACAACATCCAAAAATGTGCACGCCAACAAAAGTTGAATCAACAAGCAATGAAAAAAAAAAGAAAAGAAATGCATAAATTTGCTTATAGTTGTTAAATTTTTCAATTATGTACTGTGGTTAGTATTTTATTTGCTCGCCAGTCATAAAAACGAAACGAAAACGATTCAACTGACAAAAAGAAATTGCAGCTTAAATCTACTGAAGCATAAATAAAAAACTTACAAAGCAATTATATTTTTTAAAGACGTACATAAAAAAAAAAAAAAAATTTATTTATCTTTTAAAATTGCTGTGATTCATTTCGATATAATCTTTTAAAATAAATATAGAACTATCACTTCCTGCTAAACATTAATTAAATTCACACTATATCAACTTTAACTCTTTTATCTTTAAAAAAAACAAATTCCTAGATTTAACGTATCAAAAGTTATTGAACTTGTATCGCAATTCAAATATCCAATTCCAATTCCAATTTCGGTTATACAGTTTTTCTTAATTTGACCATAGAAAATTCCTAAAGACAGCAATACGCTATTTTTAACCGACTTTTTCTATTTTAAAATATATTTTAAAACTTTCTTATAATTTTAAAACTTGCTATATCCACCATTTTATGAGCTCTGTCAAGGTCATAACACAAATGTAGTTCACAATCAATCCATTTCCTTCATGGTTTGCAATTTTCACATAGTTTAGATTTGATCAGAATCTTTTGTTGCTGTCAATTTTCACACAAGCAGAACTAATGTGAATTTAATTCGATGATCATCATCATAAAATGCCTCGCACACGAATTAATACTTGATCGCCCTCTCAGGGGGCACTCCCTAAGATGGACGTGAAGCTAATGTCAGACCTAAAGACACAATTTCGGCAATCCACCAACTCTAGCACCCAAATCATAGCATAGACCGACCAAACCCGACCTAGCCTCAATTAAATTTAACTGCAATTCTTTTGATTTATACTGCTGCTGCCGTTGAAATGGCCTTCTAAAGTGGCAATCAATTTTCTTTGGGTGCTGCTGCACGTGTTGAACTCCAACTCCAACTCCAACTTCCAAATCTAAGTCGAAGCCAGAGTCGATGATCCAACTTCAGTTTTTAGACTCGCAACTCGTTACCTCAACGCCATTTGACCCCCAGCTATGTTTCCTTTTCTTTTTGCGGTTATCAAAAAATTCAGTTTGTCTGGCATCTTCTTCGCTCAGTTAAGACAATATATTTTCTATATGCCTCATTTTCTGCACAAATCGCTTGACCTTAAGCGTTTTACTTGTAATTTATTTGTCGTTGCCGCAATTTCCCACACACAACATAGAGATTTTCTCGCTTAGAAGCTGTAAACTGTAAACTGTATTACGTTGATTCACTTTTGGGTTCACTCTTGGGTTAGTTGTCGAGGTTGTGGGTTTTGTAGGTTATTGTGCCTGCTGTTCGGATTATGTAATGTCATTGTTGGATTTCAGTTTGGTTTCTCTCCCTCTGAATTCGGGTAACTGACTGGTCTGACTTCGCTTATCAGTTCCATTTAAAAAGCTGAACAAAAGGCATTTTAAGTACAATGACATAACCCTCTTCCACTCCCTTCCTCCCTCCTGTTCAGGAACACAGTTACGTTTTGTTATTGCCATACGAGATGATTTAGTTGATTGTAAATTGTTCGTGAATGGCAAATTATTGATTTAATTGCTGATATAAGAGAAATATTCATCATAAATCAGTTACACAATCGACATAATGGGAGTTCTCAAATTCTTGAAGTCAGCCTTATTTCACACTTTATTCCAAATAGCTAGGAATAAAGAACAAGTCTAGCCTAACGAACTCAAGCCACTATCTAAAATCATTTGGCTTAGACTAGGACACACAAGGCTCACACAACAAGTACTTATATATTGACCCCAACATCCTCATCCCATGCCCAAACTGTTTATTTGCAAGTGATCTCAACATTACGCACACCCTTAAAGTATGCCCAGCAACCCAGCACCTTAGGAACCAAAAATACCTGCCCCCGTTCCATCCTTTCAAATCCCACTCCAGAAAATACATCCCAAATAATCCAATTCTAATTCCTTAACCTTTCACAAATATACCACATTATTTATTTACAATTTTATTAAATACTAGACCTAAAGAAAAAAGAATGAGTACTAGCTACAAGGCCTTCGACTTTAGATGTACTAAATTGATATATTACATTTTTTCATGAAATTATACACTGCGATTATATTTTCCGGTGAGGGGGTGAATATACCACTTATTGTAATTACAAGTATGTAAATATGTACCAAGCCGAAGTCTTTCACCGCCAGCGTTTTAGTTAAAAAATTAAATACTAATTAAAATTTTTAAAAAGTTTCAACAGATCCTCAAAGTATGCAACAAAATATTTTTTATTTGTTAGAACCCTTCTATTATTTAATAATTATAAACCGTGTATGTTATGACCAGTATGTGACATTGAGTTTGAGAGAATTCTAAACATATGGAGTTCTGTTTTTATATAACATTTTATTTGTAATTTAAATCCTTTGAATTTAAAGAATGCGCAAAAATAGTTAAAATAGTACTGATAGATTAGATAGATTTCTTCCAATACGGTGATAGTATACATTAAGTTTGGATAGGTAGGTATAGTGTAGAAGTAGATCAAGTTTGCTTAAAATTATCGCAAATCCCTTACCCCTCAGTAAACTAATATACATTTTGCAGATTTTTCTCACTTTCAATAATTTTTGTACCTATGAAGTGCTATCACCACTTAAAAAAGTATAATCCAGCAAACCCTCACAAATGGGGCTTCAAAAATTTTGTTTTGAGTGGAGATCAGTCTTTGGCTACGATTTTGATATATTTGCTGGAGCCCAAAGTGATACATATCCGAAGGGGCCCCTAATTTGAAAGTAAGCGGAAATGTTGTATCAACAATATCGGCAACCATATCAAAAGTAAAAAACTACAAACTATTTTTCGCCAATTGGTTTACTAGTCCCAAACTTCAAGTCTACCTTATGAAAAATTGCATATTGGCTTTGGGTAAGGTAAGGATTAATCGAGTACCTAATTCAATGATGCCAACTGAAAAAGAATTGAAAAAGCAAGGACGAAAAAGTTACTAATATCGATGGAGTTCAGTTTGGCATTGTCTCTTGGTTTGACAATAAGGTAATCAACGTTCTTTCTACTTACGTGGGTAGTAATCCTATTTTATCGAAAAACCGATTCAATAAGAAAGACAAAAAATATACAGACATCGACTCTCCTAATGCAGTTGATGTGTACAATTATCATTTGGGTGGCGTTGAATTACTGGATTCTTTACTGGGACTATAGAATTCAATTGCGTTCAAGAAAGTGGCAGAGCAATATATGGGACTCTTCGACTTCAAGCTTTTAATACCTGAGCACCTGGTCAAGGCAGGAAAAATAAAAAAGCGCGGACGTCCTGCGATGACTCCAAATTCATCCCCGGCTACAAGCAGGCAAAAGAAAACACCAGGAAATCCCCTTGAATTCTGTTCGGGTGGACAATATTGGGCATTTTCCAACATTAAAAAAGCAAAGGCAACTCTGCCAAAACAATTGTTCTTTCCGCTCATACACTTTTTGTGATAAATGGAATGCATTTCTATGCTATAATGACAAAAGAAACTGTTTTACCAACTTTCACCTAATTGCATAGAAAGCCATATGTGGCAAACTCTAAAAAGCGCTAAATGCATAGAAAGCCATGCCATGCCCTAAAAAAAAAATTCATATATACATATATGTATATTATTTGAATTATTATTATCTTTACCTAAATAAACACATATTTACATTAAAAAATTTTGTTCTTTATTCTTTGGTCATGCGGTAGAGGTTCAAAGATAGACAAAAACCCCATGAAAGAGGTTTTTCACAGAAAGAAATAGAAAGTATTTACATACTATTGATAAATGCATTTGTTTACATAATTAATTTTTTTAAACTTTAAACTTCTTTGGTCCACACGAATCAAATAGATGTAGTAGAAATGTTTAAGTTAAAATTTTCTACCACTTAGCATTTAATAATAAATATTATTCAGTAATTCTTTGCATAACACTTTTCCTTTGTTTTTTCTCCTATGGTTTAATCAAATTAAGCTTCAATTTTCTTAACATGCCCCCTCTTCTCTCCCGTTCGTCTGTGCTCCGAGAGCATCATGCCTCATGTGTAACACTTCCTGACTAATGAAGTGCCAGACAAGACATGGCAACATCTTCATTAACATCAACAAAAAGAGAAGCCGCCATGGCTAGGCAAGTATGTATGGCTCCCATTTTTGGCGAAAGGGTGAATGGGACGAGGCAACAGGGCAGAGAAATGGGCCCCAATGACCAAAAGTGTTGATGTTGAATGCCTTCAAGGTGCCAAAGTGCAAAAAGTCTTTCTTTTCGCTGTTTTTTCTTGGATTTCTTCTTGTAAGCCGCCCATTTAAGTGTCCAATAATTCAATCACATCAAAGAGCCCATGTTGATGGGCTCTAAAATGCCGTTAAAGAGTTTCAATTATACCAATTTCAATTTGAAAGTGATCAAAGTTGAGAAAGTTGCTGCTCATCATGAGAAATGGAATCCAATGAAAAAAACGAGAGATGAAAATAAAATTTCAAATAATCAAAATCTAGTTGGCATTGCTTTTAAAAGTCACAAATTTTTGTCAATGTAGGTCGGCAGGGTTCTCAGTAAAATCATTACAGCTTCACAGCTCGAACAGTTAACAACGTTTCGTCTACTAAATTTTACATAAAAATTCATTCATGGAAATAGTACAAAATTATAAAAGGCATTTCAAACTTTCGGTTCTTTTATCCTCCAATCCTTAAGTTTTCAGGTTAACTCATGGATCTACATAAATCGGAGAAACAACAACTTGCCATTGATGTACCAGCTCCTTCCCAGGAAAGGTCAGTGGAACGTCTCAAATACTTGGTGCAGGATCTTCTGTGCTTTCTGGTGATGTTCATGATTGCGCTGCTGGTTGTGTCTGCCGTGTTCTTTGTGATAGACGACTGGAGGCATCTGCAGCAAGACAGCTACAGGCGGCGTTTGGCCCTCAAAGCGCAGCGCCCAAATGTCGTGGTGGCTAGTCCAAAGTCTGAGTCGATGGATTCCTTGCAGCTAGACGAACAAATCCGACAAATTGTGCCGCAATGGGGACGTGTATTTTTCCATTTTATTCGTGTGAATAAATCGCGTGGGCCCAGCGATTTTACCACTATGCAGCCAATGGAAAGGGTATTGAATGCCACAGTGTTGAAGAACTTTACAGGAGAGGCTACCGTAAAGCAAGGGGATTTGGATAAAGTGAACAATATAAATTTTTGAATTTTTTGGGTCAGTATAAATCTACTTCTAGATATCCTTATGCGTGTAACCATTACCATTGCAGAGTACATTAATCTGGTAACCAAAATTGATCAATTGGGATGGATTCTCAATTTTTTTAATTATGCTCGTTTCAAGCGCGTGTATTCGTTCCGATGTATTGGGTCCCTAGTCCAATAATTTCGTTATTTGATGTAAAAGTGCCACTGGGCTTTGCCTCTTTCGTTGAAAGATGTGACATTGTCCCGGGTTTACCAATCCAAATTCAGCCGTACAAAACGTGATAACTGCTTTTTTGATCATTCAAACTCTGGAATGTTTACCCAACATTCCGTATGGCCATCAAGAATCCCTTCATATACGCCGCCCTGAAACGAGCAAAAAAAAAAAGGAAAATGGAAAAAAAAAGGATAATTTACATACTTATACTTATATTTTGGCTGCTGATAGCGATTGCAGTTAAAAGGGGACTGGTACCAGCAGCAGTCAAAATATTTAAAATAATTACAGAATTTATAATTTCACATACTAAGCACACACAGCACAACAAACAGAACAATTAAATACACCAAAAACCATAAAACATTTGTGTTTTTTTTTTCCTTTATGGCAAAATCAAATTTAGATCAAAACTCTTTTCTATTGGCGGCATTAAAGCGTATTTGATCTTTGTGAGAACGGAATTTGTTAAATTTCCATTTCTCTTTAAGATTAAGTGGTCTTTCTGTTGATTGACGGTTTGCAAATTAAATCCTAATGCATTTCTGAAGGTATAACGAAATAATTTGCATATCATAACTATGTATGATTGAGCTTGAATCCAATTTTTGTTAGTCACACCCAAAAAAATATAGTCAATTTCTTTGGCCCCCAAAATAAAAACCGGCTTTATTGTCAAAGAGAGAACAAAAGTTGACAAATCTAAGCTATAAATAAATCTGTGTCAGCAATCGGCAAAAAGACAAAACCCAAAAGACAAAGGAGACAAGATTATGCAATTTAAAGAGTAGGTAAGTTGGTTAAATTAAAATATTATAAACATGCAACGCTTGGAGAACTAATCTTACCACAATTCTTGGGTTCTAGCCAAACAGAACAAGTTTTGTCAAAACAGTAGTAATAAAAATATTCCCATGATAGGACTTGGCCTTAACTGTATTTTTTTCCATTTACATGCAATATGGCTAAGACCAAAAGAAAAGAGAAGAAGATTCATCCGCATCCTACAACTGGCTAATTAAGACTGCCAAACAAGACTCATAAATATTCAGATGAAGAAACAAGAGGCAACAACAACAAATCATAGATAAGAGAATGTTGCACGTTTCGTTTCGTGTTGCTGGATCATTAGTGAAATCCACAAAACAAATCTGACCGTTAATGAAAATTTGTGATTTTGTAATTTGTATCTTCTATAAATATGAATTTGTTCTCAGGAGAGTCAACTGTGTGTGCAAGGTGTGTGTGTGTGTGTGTGTGTGTGAATAACTGATTACTTTAATTAAATTTTATACAAAATCAACACAAAGACTGCTAGTAAAAAACTAACGCCCACATGCCAATGGCAAAACAAATGCCAAAAAAAAACAACAAAAGTTAACTGTTATTGTTGTAATTATGCAATTGTTTTTAAACTTTACCAGCTGCCATTGCTGGTTAGTCTATGCAAATTTATGCTTTATCTCTTATATAATTATACAGCTGCAGTTAGTTATCAGGCCCACACCCACGATATGACCTGCCCTTCAACCGCAACTGCAACTGGCTGGATTTTGTCTCCTCTTGTTGTTGGCAGACTTGAAGCGCGATAATGCCAACATTATACACTTCATTTCATTTGGTTTACACCAAAAGCACACACAAAGGGCAATTGTGTGGAGGAGCAGGGGTTGGCAATGGGGGGAGGGATGTCTTCAATGCCTCAATTAACTCATTATACACCTCAAAGAAAACTTCTGTTTCTGTTTGCTTTTCGTGAAGATTTAAAGATTTCAAGATTTTTATCACTTCCAGGGGCAGTACTTACATTGTCTGAGAAGAATCGTGAATCAGTTAAAGTGCTTTGAAGTAAATTGAAAGGTATGTATCTTCAATTTGACATTGTCTGCAATTTTATATAGTATTTTTATAAGACTGGCTATAAGGAAGTAGCAACAAAATTTCCGTAAGAATTTAACTATCTTAAAAAAATATAAAAACAAAAGTATTTTACTATAACTGCATACCCTTAATTGGCTCCCTGCTGTTGTTAAATTAGTTAAAATAAGTTACCCACCCAATGACCAAGTCGAAATATACGAAAAAAAAAACAATAATGGCCAATTGCCTTTAGAGAAATTGATGTTCCTCAGTTAACATGTCTTTCTTTTTTTTTTCACTGCTTTCCCTGCCCCTCTCAAGGCAATTAAATAAAACATGCCTCAACGACTTCGAGTGATGAATTTTGCAATGCTAATGCTCTTATATAACCATATGTAAATTATGTTAACAAATGAAGAAGAAATATGGGACTCGGCACGGCTAGAGAGCACATGAACACACCTTAAAACCAAAGAAGAAGGAAAATACAAAACGGACCCATCTAAAAGGGAGACTGCTGGGAACGGGAACTCTGCTAGCTACTGTCCATACGCCAAGCCACAGTGGAGTTTTGGCCAGCCAACCAACCAGTTAGTCAACCAGCCAGTCAGCCTGGACGTGGATCGCAATTGAAGCTCTGCTCAGCTCTGACCATTGACAAGATAATTTCCTAGGGTGCCGCCAAACAATACAGTAAATCCTACCTACCTTTTGAATACACTAACCATACAAAAGGCATCCCACATAAAGAGTAGAATGATAAGACATAGAATTGAAAATAAATTTCAAATCAAATTCAAAACGCCATAAAACAATGGTTCGACAAAGTGAAAATGTTTTAAAAAAAAGATAATCAAGGACGTTCTTGCTTTCGATTTTAGCTCAAATATACGACAGTGATCCTTTGATTAGCGACAAAAAAATAAAAAAATTTAAAAATTGTGTTTAAATCAATCTTATTCTTTAATTTTCCCTTAGACTCAAATAAATTGAAAAATTATCTATTCATATGCATTAAAAGAATAAACTTTAACCTAAGTTATAATTAAGTTTGGCAATAAGCTGACTAGTGGACGAAACGGAAATGTTTTGAACTTTGAAAACCACTCGAAAATAAGTGAAAATTCGGTTTTTAGGAATAATAAAAACGAATTAAAACGCTTGAGCCTGACGATTTGAAAACTGTCCATATAATTTGGATGTCTCAAGAACTATTTTCAGGAAAAAAATCTCATTCAAATAGAATACTCATATTACTTACTGCCAATTTTCGCTACCGTCTAAAAAGAGTATTAACAAATCGTTGTAATATGTAAATTCGACTTTGCTTTCCTTCCTTTATTTTTTGTTTTTGGTTTCTTGGTACGTCTTCGTTTTACAAATTGTAAAAAAAAAAATGGAAAAAAACCTATGGCCACGACAAAACAAAAATTGGCTAGTTTCGCTAGACCGCGTTAAGTTGACTGACTACCAATTGTTATTGTTGCCACGACCGAAAAAAAAAGTTCGACTTCTTCTGTAACTTGGATTAAGGCTAAATCTGAGGTTGAGGCTGACGCTGAGGCTACTACAAACGAATAATTTTCAAACAGACAACAGAAAACTGCCGCCAAGCCAAGAAGGTTCATAATTATCAACTGAATTGTTACTGTGGATGGGGCTAAGGGGCTGTGGCACTTCTGGAAATGTTGCAACCGTTTGAGAGATCGCTACAGGAACTGCAAGCGGACGGAGCCACCGTCTTTTGGTATAGGTTTGAGCCAATAATGCAAAGTGGCGGGTTAAATAGGTTTTGACTACTTGCAAACAGTTGGAGTTTTGATACCCTGCACTCGAAATGGGGTATATTAAAGTGACTTACAATATGGGAGATATTGCTAGAGATTCAAAAGTTCAAAAGTTTGAACCTTTATATGAATATACCCTTTTTGCAAGGGTATAAAAAATATGTTTTTCATTGTCGAACTTTCATGGGACAGGGTAACTCAACGTCGGCTCTTGCTAATTAAAATGTGTTTGGTACATTTTGAAGATGTACATGTAGTAGTAGTATAAAACTTATTTTTATTTTTATTTCAAATCAATGGTAATTAGCCAACGAAATTGATCAGGGCCAGAAGCCACCTCTATAACAAATTGATTGATATTTGGTTATTTTTAATTATAAATGTTGCTCAATTGGTCTAATCTACAAAAGGCACATAACATATACATATATGTACATATATTTCCTTATTTGCATTGATTAATTAACTATAATAAATATGAAAAACACGCGCTTTGTATTTGATAAATTTACTTTTAATTGAATTGGTCCACAGACATTTGAAATTTTTAATTTGAAAACAATAAAAAGCCACATCTAGCATAAATGCCAAGAGAAAGAAATGCAATCCCCTTACCCATACTAAGTATGTTGGTATACGGGAGGAGAGCTTGGGGGATCCATAATAAATAGCAAGCGGCCAACGAAAAAATTAATAAATCGTGAACAATGGAAGCGTTTGGTAGTTATGACGATGACGATGGCGATGAATCTAAGACTGCAGCTGAGGCTAAGAGCGGAATCTGGCGATGTCTTGGTCTTACCTTCTCATATAATTGATCTCGAAAATTGCTGCAAACGTTTGGATTGCCTTTGCCTCGCTTTTTGGGGATTGCATTGCATTCAACTTTGGCTTTCGGCGGACGCGACGCCCTATGGTTTTCCTTGGCTTGTTTCGGTTTGGTTTTTGGGATTTTCTTTTCGGTAGCTGTGGCAGTGCCAACACAATTGTTATGAAGAATTATTGCTCTTCATTGCCTCATCACATAATTGTGGAGGAGAGTTATTTATGTGGCTTGTGTGTGTTTATTGTGTGTCTGTGTGTGTAAAGTGCGGACGAAAGCCGTTTTCAATTCATCTGAAACTCTTTAGAAATCACGCTATTAGGTATTTATTTTATTGCTTGGCCTTACCTTAAGAAGTGGGAGGAAAATAAGAATTTACTCTAAGTATTATTATGGTCAAAGAGCATTTAAAAACTAATTAACATATCTTGTGTGTGTGGGCGACCTTGTGGAAATCTATTTAAGTTAATGGTTAAGTACTTAGGTTAAATGTGTATGGTTGAAGGGATCTAGAAAATATTTTAGGGGGCGTCCGATCAGAAATTTTACCCTCTAACAATCCGGAGCAAAATTGGTAAAAAATTAGCACACTTATAGATTACGAATAGTTTTTTATATTTTTTTAAACATAAGGTTTTGGTCAATCTGTTTTTGGTATATTTTAATATGGCAAAACAATTGGGTGTTTTTATAAAAAGCTCGTCTAACTCGAAAGTAATGAAATAAATTTTTAAATACTTCAAGAATCAACTTAATTAGGGTGCATTGAAATACTTCCATTTATTCTTTGGCATTATTTGTTCCACTTGAAAGGATAATTTAATAAAAATTTTACTAAAATTTAAATTTGAGATTGAAGATAAAAGCGTTAAGAACAGATATATCTTTAATAAATTTTTATCAATTTTGGCTTATCCAGGTAATCAACGACGAACGAATCAACGTTGCAATGATCATTAATCCTTTTACAATAAAAGAGCGGGCAGGTAACATTTCTCAACCCTGCAATATTAATAATCCGACACTGATAGTAAGTTTCAAGTAAAAGTTTTTGTTCTGTCTGCCTTTGCATAAGCAATTTTTGTTTTCTCAAATCCTTTTGGTGCGAATTCTCCACATCTCTCCAAAATGTATAAAAATAAGTTTTTTATTTCAGTTGTTCCAATAGTTTTCGGACTTCGTCAAAGACGGTCTTATAGTCGTTTTTACTTTTTGCGGACTTTTACTTTTATCGCTTGTTTTGCCCAACGCGGAGATCGAGTTAAATTAAAAATAAATAAAAACAATGGCAACACAACTCCAGCAAAAAATGCCTTTCAGCTAACTTTTCAATTAATCAGTTGAGAACTATTTGAGTAGTCCTGCAAATCGTTTTGAAATAATATTATGACATTGCTTAGACATTTAGTGCTGCTTTTGTTTTCTCCAAAGAGGTTAATAGACTGTCTAAATCTTGAGATAAAACGATACATATCAGAAAAGTTGCCCCGATAATAGTAATAATGGTGAATCAATTCCACATTGTTTACACACGAAGCCCTTCTGTGTCTTTTCAATGATCAACTTTATATTCATATTATGAAATTAACAATTTCAGTTTCATACATAATTTTCTTCTATGCGAGATTTGCATATTTTAATTCTTTTTATCCATTTTTTTTATCGTTATCAATAAAGTCATTAATCATTTCCTGGGCACTCCAAAAGTCAAGCCATTTCCTCTCAGCAAAACAAACAAAAGGGGTACAAACAACAATAATAATCTCTGTCATTCAATTGCCACTCCAAAATGATTGTGATGCTGTCCAAAAAGGTCACTCATGTTGTCATAAAAATGTAACAACTTTATTTCGAACTGAAATGAAACCGCAGACAGTCAAAACACCAAACCCCCCAAAAAAAAAAAAAAAAAAACAAAAAACACAGTATATAGCGAAAAAACCAAAAAATTTGAGACGGGAGATGGGTTTTTATTCGTCTTTTTTTTTTTTTTTGTCAGTTGAAGCACATGCTTCCACTTGATTTGGAATCGGTGTACATGAGTAAGTGCACTTGCCTGCCTGCCTATCTGTGATGTTATATCTGCGTACACGATATCACGCCGACTCCCCCGGCTCCGACTCAGACTCGACTCAGGAACACGCGAGCTGGCTAATGGTAGCAACTTTACCGGCGATGGCGATGCCGATGCCGATGCCACCACATAAGCCCCTCTCCAAATGAGGTTATGCAAGAGCGCAGACCAGACCATGTTTATTCATACAATATCTTCAGACTTTGCTCATTTTTCGCTTTTTTCTACCACTTTTTTTTTGGGTTTGTTTGTTTGGTGTCATTGTGGCCTGGAAAGCATCACAACAACAGAGACAAATTAGGCACAGAGAGTGTTGGAATTAGTTGGAAATATTGTATGATCTGTGGCAAATGAGTTGGCCCTAAAAGCGTCCATTTGTGGTTACTGACTTTCGTCACTTTCGTACCAAATCATAATAATATTTTGATCTAATAACCGACTTTTGTTGTCTTAATAAGGAAATCAAATGTCAAAATGATTACCGCAAATTTTGTTTATATTTTGAAATGCACAGAGACAGGAAAGAAGAAAAAGTTATTTGGGGGTAAAACCTTTACATTAGCAATCATCTAACTAAAACGCTTAAACTAATATTAATCCTCTCGCTTGGATAACTCTTCCACCAGTTTGGCACTTTGGGCTTTAATCTGTTTGCGATTTGGTACATTGGCCATCGTTTTGTTCTCCTGCAGGAGATCTTCCTCAGGCACTGCCTGCTGTTGCTCATCTGGACTGGCGTGCTCATACATGTCCAAGCTGGCCAAGAAATCGGCATGATATTCCTCCACATTGCGCCTAATGGTCGCCGGCTTCAGTTCCACAGTATAACCCTTCATTAGCTTATAGATCTTTCGCTTCACTATGTGCATTATGTTGTCAACTAACAAATGGAAATGAATATAAATAAATATATTTATCTACAGATCGATGAAACTCAACTGTTTTCTTCGAAAATCTCTGGAGCAGCAGCTCTCATGTTAAGCATTTCGAATTTCAGTAATGGCAATTTCAAATACGAATTTGGATACTGGGAACGTATGAGTTTGGGCTGACGATCCACATGACGCAGTATTTCCACCAGATTCCAAATGCTTAATCTATATATTAAATAAAATATTAAGCATTAAAAATCTATTTAAATTGATCATTTCCAACCTCAGCATGACATAGGCGTCAGCACGATTCTTGAGATGTTGTAGAGTCTCTTGTTCGAATTGTTCATCTTTATGCAATATTTTCTTTAAGTCCTTGATGCGTTCCTGTCGACTAAATGGAAATTGTTTAAATCGTAGTCTATATGTATATTTAAAATAATTACTTGATCTCTTCTTCGGAAAGATTGTTAACCAAAACACCCTTAAGAACACTAGCGCATTTCATTTTAGTTTCCAGCATCTCGTGGGCCAAGACATCGTTAACAATCATACGATGTAACTTATCATTGTTATCCACTTGGCTCTTCATACTGAAAATCAAGTTAATGAAAGGGGAACGAGATAATTGATAGCTCATTTAACTCTCACCGTGGATATATTTCTCTGGCCTGAGAGCACAGAGTCACAAATTTCACCTCCTTAATGGTCTTTTCGATTGATTTGAGTTCCAACTTTAGAATCATCATGCTCTGCGTTTCACGTACATATCGCTTCAGATTTGTGGTTGGAGCTTGTTCCTCCTTGGCCTTTGTATGTATCTGACTTGGCGAATTCGCGGGCTTTCTCAGTGCGGACAACATTTGCAATTTGGCTTGTAAATTTTTACGAGATTTCTCCTCCATGTGACGGTATTCTTCATTGAGCTCCTTGAACTTTGCTATAGCCGGCATTCCAAGATATAGAATATGCTTAATAAAGTTCACTTGATCTTCCATATCAGAACTGAGAGATCGGAGGATAGGCTCATAAAATATCTCATCATGTAAGAGAACTTGTATCATTTTCTTATAGGTATTATTAATAGTCTTTATGGCCTTCAATCGAACATTAGAGTTTTCAATTTTTTTCAAAAACACACGAGATTTGAGTTCTTCATCCAATACGAATTCATTTTGATACTTGATACGATTTTCCAACATCGCACGCTCTAGCTATGGATTATAATACTCTATCTATAAAACTTAAAATTAGGAATTAACTTTCTAGTTTTAGCTACCAGCAAATCTTTGTAGTGTTTTTTCAGTTGATCCAAACGAAATTCCAAACGATCTCTCTCTTTACGCAGTACAAACGTTCGCTGATTTATATTGTCGACCACAAGATGTATGGGCATTTTCTGGTATAAACGCTGCATATCCCTATGGTTAATAAGAAAGTTGCGTATTTTATGTGTATTATCATTGGCAATGATGTTCTGCAGTTTCGTCCTTCCATCGCGACATTGCAACTTCAATCGTCTATTCTCGCGAAAATAACGCAAACGATTAGCCTTCGATTCGTGCGATTTGAATACCACTCGACGAGCTTTGGTTTAGGCAAATTTTAAATACCATCGTACAGTATTATTGCAGTAGCTACTTACTTAACAAATCGGTCATTCCCTTGAATTGTTCAGTCAACGAATTCGGTGTCCATCTTTCATCCACCATCAAATGTTGACGAACATAGGACATACCAAATAAGCCATGGAAACGCAAGGCACGCGGATGCACTGGTTTCGGTGCAAGGACATCCTTCTCTTTGTCGCTTTTGGTTAGGGATGATATACCCTTTTCACGCAAACTGCAAGGCATTTTCTTTATTTATATTCTTAAGCCCTATTATTATATATATGTATCTATATACGAAATTAGACAATTGCTATGTTAATAATAAGCAAGACTACACAATATTTTGTGTGTGGGAATTATAAATTCCTTAGGCAAGAATTCAAGATAAGGTGTGACAGAAATCGAGAGGAGAACTCAAACTCTCGAACCAGCTCATTCTAAAATATCAAAACGTTTGCCAATTCTGATTAAAGTAGTTCAAAATGAGCTCAAATAAAGATTATAATTGACTTTTATGATTAATGACTTCTTCTTGAAATCAGTTTCGAATGCATTTAGAGTTAAATTTTTAATCATCGACTTCGATGGCCTTAGATTTCAATAAATTGTTGTATTTTCAATAAATCAGATTCCAAGCATATGGAAGGTCATTTTCAAATTTTCTTTTAATGAATTGTGAAAATAATGCTTTTTCCAATAAAACAGGCGATACGTCCAAATAGTGGATAATAATTCGAATACCTTGTGCATAGCATCTTCTTTTACATTTCTGAAATAAAATCATATGTTAATTAGCTATAAGACTTTTTCTAATAACTAATAAACTTTTCAATATTTTTCTCATTTCATACAAACCATAATTTCAGAAAAAAAGCATTTTATTTTACACATTTATTTTGCACTAACATTTCATTATCGGTTTTTTTCGTTTTTGTTGTTTCTTCTGTTTTATACAATTACAGGATAGTATGTTTATTTTACTTACTTATGTGGCGATGAGAGCTTGAGTGCTTGTGTTTCAATCAAAATTTAATTTAACTTCTCTCAAAAGTTCATGGCAAAATATTATGTTTTTGATTTTTTTTGTTTTTTTTGGTACTTAATTTATAGAACTTTTAAATAACATATATATGTTCTTTGTTTTTTTAGTATATATATAAAACTAAGTACATGGAAACAATTTAACATTTCATTTTGATTTGAAAAAGTAAAGGGCTGATTTTTGCTGTTTTGTGGTATAATTATTTTAAATGTGTATGTGTTTTATTGCACGTCTTAAATGTATCTACAAGTTCCATATATATATATATATATATATATATAATTTTGGTATGCCAACACTTTAAGCTTTGTTTTTGGTTAGGTTTTAGTTTTTCTTGCTAAATTTTCTTTTGTTTAGTTTTATATGAAACATCAACAAGTGGTCGCCTTGGTTTGTGCAAGTTCTCAAATTACAATTTGAATATTATTCAAGGTAGATGCATGATTAGATCCCAATAGATATATATATGTATATGTAGGTATGTATAGTAATAGGTATGACTTGTTTTGTTTAGCTCAAACTCTGGCGTCTAAATATTGTCGTAAAACGTTTCTCTAATTTCTCTTTGTCAGTGTATAATTTAGCTAAAATGTACATTGATTTAGGGGATTCGCTTTAGCATTATTGAACAAATTCCTTTGATGATTGTTTGCTTTTATTATTACTATTAATTCAGTGTGAGTCGGTGTTTAAAATTGTATTGCATGCTTTGCGGCTTTCAGTTTAGATACTGAAATGTGTTGCCTACTTGTTGAAGCATAATTCAAATTCGGGAAACCATTTTCCAGTTTTGTAAACCAAATAAAACTAAAAAACCAATCAAAATCAATAAACCTTTCATATATGTATATATTTTTTAATTTTATTTAAACAGCTGAGAGTGTGGAAAAACTCGGCTTTTATTTACATACACATATCGAAATGATAATTAAAAAATGAACTACGTATTTTGTGTTGTTGTTGTTTTTTCTTTAGGTCAGTTTTAAATAAATGGCTAAATACAACAATAGTCAATATACGTTGTAAGATACTCTCTCAATAACATTTAATATAAATATATATATTTATATATAATTGTATATAATTATAGTATGTATACAGTGTTTTTGTTAGATGAATGCATTTATAATTTCAGTAATCAATTTTTTCTAATACTTAAAATCTTACAAAAAACGATTTTTCTTTTGCCGTTTACGCAAATTAAATTTTGGACAAAGAACAAAAACAGAACTAATCAATTAAACAATTTGTTGCTACCATGGAATGCACATTACAAAATAAATTTAACAAATTTTGAGAGTATGCCACAAAAAATAGGCTATAAATAACATAGGAAGGAGGGAACAAAATCAATATATATATATATATATATATAAAGAGTTACATGATTTACTTCGGCTTATATAGACGGATTAAAATATTGCAAATTATTAAAGCAGCTCACACATGAACCAATCGTTTCGCCCTTCGTTCAGTTTGACAGTGTGTGTGGAAAAACAGCGAACAGACTTCGTTTCACACTTTTCTTTTGATAGTGATGATTGGCATAGGACACAACTACAGATTTTTGTAAGTGTTTTCTTACAGTTATAGATAGATCGCTAGATATTTCACATAGACTACCATTTCGTTTAGCTATATTATGGAAAATTTTCATTCGCTTGCTTGCGTCTTCAAACTACTTTCATTTCGTTTTCATTAATATATATATATATATATATAGTATATAAATTGGTGTATACATAAATAGTCAAACTTATGTTTTTTGTTTTTTTTTTTTTTTGCTTTTGTTGTAATAATATAAATATATAGTATATATATATATTTATGTATGTATATAGCAATTTCTTTTGTGTTTAACATTATTATAGAATTTTTTTTCGTTTTTTTTTTCCCAATAAATTTGTTGTAGCATTATAATTTTCATTATTCATATATATCATTATGTTTGATGAGGTTTTCATTTTTGTGTGTGTGTGCTTATGTGTGTGTTAAAGTGTTTGTTGTTGTTGTTGTTGTTGGTATGTGGGGGTGTGGTGGGTGTTGTTGCTTGACATCTTATAACGCTCCAAATGGATCTAAGGGTACACTCTTGCCACCACTGCCATTATGTGTGGGTTGCATCGGTTGCATTATCCCCGTGGTGGCACCCGCCGATAACGGTTGGATTGGATTACTGTGCGGCGGCGGCGTTGGCCCCGTCATCATTGTCGTCGGTGGCACCCCAGTCAAAGGGGCTTGCTGCTGCAGTTGTCCCATCACCGGCATGCCCTATAAAAATCCATAGACTCAATTATTCATTTTATACTTTAAAAAACTTGTGCAAAACTTCAAAAAGAAAAATTATAAATCATGCAAGGGACTCAAATACTTAAGTCTAGGACAGACGCAATGCTACAACAATTGTTTTTATTGTTTTCTTTTATATAGTTGGTAGTCAGATAGAAAGATACCACTGAGCAGGGGGGAAAGGGTTCGGCTGCGGCGGCAGTAGAGTAAGAATACCGTTGTGGAGTTGGTTTTCGGAAGTTTAGTGAGAGTGATAGAGAAAGGCACACAGAACTAGAGATAGAGCAAGTGAGGGCGAGGGAGTTGGGAAAGGAAGAAATTTCTACACACATTTAAAAACCGAACGAAAACCAACTAAACATATACAAGAAATTATAAAATTGATGGTTTAACGAAATGACCAGAACCAAAGTAAATATATACAAATATATTTTTGAAATTTCTTGGATTAGGCGTATAAGTCTCATTATACGATAAAACTTCGTAGGTCTAGTAGTAGTAGTAATAGTAGTAGTAGTATAGTAGTTGTGATAGGCTCTATGATTAAAGGTTAATAACATTCTTAAAATATATATTTCAATGTGGAAATAAAAAATTGAAAAACTCGTTAGGTTCAATGGGAACCTAGGAGGAGACGAAAAAAAACCGAAAGATTCAATTCAATTTCCAAAGTATAAGTTGAAAAAAATTAAAGAGCAACTCAAAGAATATAGAATTTTTAATGTATTTTCTTTTGTTTTTAGTTTTCGTAAAAGTTGTTATAATTTTCTTATTGTTCATTTCATTGCATTTGTTACGTCATTTTCATTTTCTTACCTGCATATAATTTGGCATAACAGGATAACTAGCATGTATATACGGATGATTGATTGTGATTGGCGCAGGACTTACTGTCATGCCATGTGCCTACCGATTACACACATATATAAAGATATATGTATATATATTTATATATATTTATGTGCATAGATATATATATATTTGATATTTTTGAAACAAACAAACACAAGTCAGCGGTGTGAGTTGTCATTATAGATAGATTTTGTTTTTGTATGATTTGGAGTTTTCAGTTTTGCGTTTTGCAGTATGCCGATGGTGGGATAGTCGAGATACACATATATATATATTTATGCATATATAGATATATAGAAAAGCGAAAACATAAAATAAAGAAAAGAAAGTAAGTGAGATATTTTATACAATTCAAGTAGACATAAGGTAGTAGGTTATGAAAAAAATATAAAAAAAAAAAAACTCATTTAAAATTTTTTAACTATATATATATGAATTTACTTTATATCGGTAAAAGTAAGGTCAATTATGAAATTTCATACCGATAGCTCTTAAGATGCCGGTGAAGTTGATTTGCAGAAGGGGGGGGGGGGGGGGGGGGGAGGGGGGGGGGGGGGGGGGGGGGAAGGGAAAAGGGAAACTCTTTTTAAAAAAAAAATAATTTTTTTTATTTAAAAAAATGAGAAAAATAAATAAAAATTATAATGAAAAAATTTGTTTTTCAGTCTGGCCTGAGCAGTGTTCATTGTCTAGCGAGGTGTTCTACAATAGTTAGCCCTAGTGGTGCTCACTCTTCACGTTGTTGGTGTGTTTGTTTTGTGTTTTGTTTAGGAGGGAGTAGTGAGTGAATAATAACATATTCATATAGAGCCTTAACCAATCAACTGATGTACCAAATGGAATTTTGAATCTTAATCGTTAAGTCAGTCCCACATATTTTCTACAGAAAAGGAAGATCCACAGAATTTCAAAAAGAAACATTGTAACTTTAGAAAAATTGAATTCGATAAGCGGACAAATTGCTTAGAAAATAATGCGAAGGTAGATATTAATTACAACAGACCAAATAATCAAAGAATCTATTTAGATTCACTTTTTATTTTTGAATTTTAGTCCCTATCAGGAAAAATGCAACTGACAGTTTCTTTCCATTTGGCAGACAATTGTTGACGTGGTTAAAAACAACCTGCAAAGACTTGGCATCTAGGAAATTTCAAATACAACATTTAGATTTCAAATAAAACAAACTAAGAAATCGAATTATTGAAAAAAAATTTTAAATCGTTTTGCAAGCAATTAAATAGATTGACAGCCAAATATCAGTGATTAACCAAGTAGTTCAGGTTGTTGGTGCATTTTTTGGAAATTATACAACAAAAAGGAAACGTAAAGGAGTATTTATACATGAATTGTTGTTGGTGAGCATTAAGTGTAAGTGTGTGTGTGTGCTAGTGAAGGATGATTCAATAATTTATATATATATAAAGAAAAAATAAACTAAAAATTGTATATTTAAAAACAAAACAAACTAATAAACTTGTCATTTGTTTTGGGCATTTTCTTTTGTTTTTTGCTGTTTTAAATTTGATTTTTCTTCTTCTCATTTGTTTTGGGCACAAAATTTGTTAATATAAGAAATTGTTTCGGTAAACGAATTCGATTTACACTGCGAGTGAATTTGTACTTTTCTTGATTTATCGTAATTTGCTTTTTTTACATTTTCGTAGTTTGTTGTAGTAGTGGTAGTAGTAGTAGTAGTAGTAGAAGAAGAAGTAGGTAGAGGTTAGAGTTAGAGTTCAAAACTCACCATTGGACGATAGCCAGCACCAGTTGTAGCCGCCATTGGTTGTGGTGTCCAATTAGCACCTGGTTTCGCTGTATTTTTAGGTGAATTCCATTGCACGGGTCTATGTGAGATATATAATGGGGTAAGAGAGTAATGATTTTAAGAGAAACGAAATGGCATTGTTTGGTTTTTTGTTTTCTTTTGGTACTAAGAGTTAGAAATTTTCGACTTGTTTGCTTTTCAAACTAAATATTATGCACAATTTGTGGAGAAATGATTAATAGTGGATAGGTGGAGAATGGCAATGGAATGGAAATTTTACATTACATTAATTTGGAGGAGTTTTAGTGGTCTATGTACAAGGATTTGTTGGGAGAATGAGGTGAGGAGCATGACTTGTGATGGATTCTTAAGCTTGGAAAATGGATGACACAAAGTTCTCTACTTTGGGGAAAACGAACAATTTAAGGATGCAGAAATCGTTAATGTATCGATATTTAATTTAACGATATATTCAAAACATCGATCTCATAATTGACAATTTGTTTGCTTACGATTAAGCTTATACCGTTTAGATCGAAATTACACTCAAATCGTTTATTTATGTAGGCAAAAATCAACAGCATAAATCAGAGGAGCGGCTATTTTGGTATTCCGATTTCCGAATATTTACTACAACTATCGATACAATATTACTGCATCCCTAGGTTTATTTATATGCAAATTGATGTTATGACTTTGTACTCTCTTCATGTTTCGTCACTTTTAGTTACACGCGTTACAATGTAGTGGTAGTTAGTAAGTCATAATAGTTAATCGCTTTAGTTTTTTCTGTTCTTTGTTGTTGGTTTTGTTGTTCTTGTAGTTTTTACTCACTTTGCACTTGCTGTTTTATTAATATTTAAATTATCAACTAATGACATTAGTGAACTATCCAAATCGCCAGTTATAATCTTGCCAGTTGTTGGTTGCTGTTGCTGCTGCTGATGCGGTAGTTGCTGCTGCTGGTGCTGTTGTTGTTGCTGAAGGAATTGTTGCTGCTGTTGTTGTTGCAATGTCAGCACTGAATTGTTGCTATTCGGATGTTGATAACCTGTAGCGACAATATTCATTTGATTGCTGTTGTTGCTCGTGCTGTTGTTGCTATTGGCTGTAGCCGGTTTCAAGACATCACCCAAAGCATCGAAGCCTTTTGTTTTTGTTTTTTATGTTTGTTTAGTTATTGTTTAACGTTGTTGTTGTTGTAGCCATTTCACCATTTTTTGATTGCATTGATTGATTGTTTGTTTTTCGGTTTAGCAGACATTTATACACAAAATACACAAATACACAGAATGAAGCCAATGAGAAGCCCATTAAATTTATTTAAAATTTGCGTTTTGAAACCGTAATATTTTCATCGGATTGTTTTTTTTTTTTTTTTTGTTTGTAATGCCATAATAATTGTAATATATAAACATTTGATATGCATATACATTTATGAAATATTTATGAATTGGTTTTTGTTTTGTTTTTGTATTATATTTTGTGCCACCAACATGAGACAAATGTGAGTTTTCATGTAAAGTAAATAAGAATACACACAAAAAAAGAGAAAGAGAAAAAACATGTACAAAAATAAATAAATATATGCAAATACCCTTTTTTAAATAAATATATATGTATCATATATATATATATTAGTCAGTTAATATGAGTTATGTATTGGGATTATTAGTTAATGTTTATTTATATGTGTTTTAGTGAGGCAACGATACACAAAACGAAATTTCAATTAGTTTCAACAAAAGCAATTAAACGTAGCAAGAAAATACCACAAAAGAAGTTGCATGCCATACAAACTAGCAAAAAAGTTAAGCAAAATGTATCTACATTTAACTAAAAAGGCATCTAATTTAAAAGTTAAGGGGTTTCTCCTTTTCGCAAAAACTTTCTTTGTTTTTAAATATTTATTGATATTATTATGTACTTATTAATATTTATAACAAGTTGTTAAATGCAACTCATATCAACCCATTCATTGAAACGTTTTTAAACGATTTAGGTTAAAGGGTACATAAATAGATTCTTAAAGCAAATAACTCTGACTCGAAAAAAAATCGTCTAACGAACGAAACGAGCATTAAAAAACATAGATCCCGGTAAGTAAATAGAATAGAGTTCAATTAAGACAGACACACAACCAAGTATTCGGAAATATCAATTCTACTTTCCAGTAATTCAAATTATTATTACACCAAGTACAACTTAGTTTTGAGAGTCCTTTGGTTTTTGAGTTGTAATAAGCCATTGACACAAATTCAAGAGGTAGCTCTTGACTTTGTTGTCACTTTGTTGAAACGAGTGAAGTGAGTTGCAAGTCCTTTTCAAAACTGAATGACAATGTTCTAGTAATGCTTCAAAGTATCTTATATATTTAAAGTATCTCTTATATATTTGACTGTCAGGCTATATTTCTTTATAAATTCCAAAATAGAAACACCGATGATAATTTCAGTACAAAAACATTATATTTATAACTTTTGATACCAGCACCAAAAGATTTTAAAAATTGTGGGAGCTTATAAACCCAAGTGTCTTATTAGTCTCAAAAACTTCAAGAATCTAAAACATTCGAAAAATTAAACAAGCAATTCATGTGTTTGTTTCAAAGCATGTAAAATTAAACTACTTAAGACTGTAAAATTGCTTTCTAAACTAAATAACTCCAAACAAATAACAAATACGACAAAATTTTGAACACAATTTAGTTACACAAAACGGAAAACACATATAAATGCATACAAATGACACAATCACACCATTTTGTACACAAAAAATAATTACAATTATTGACAAAGAACAATATAAATATTTAAAAGAAATAAGACTTTAACAAAGGGACATGGTACGATGAACGACTTGTTGAAGCAACTTTTCAAAAAAGGCAATAGAGAGGCTGAGATTCGGTTTCAGTTGAAACATTCGAATGAAAGTGATATACATATACATATATACGTACATTCATGTATGGGCAAAAATATATATACCCATACACAACTACATTTTAAAAAAATATATAGGTATATATATGTACATATACATATGCATAGAAAGACGTGGCTATTGTTGCTGTTGTTGTAGGCAGTGGTAGGCAAAAGCGAGTGTCTTTTCTGGCTATAAGAAGCAAGTGATTGACTGAATGAAATTGCATCGCATTCGTCTTTGATTGCAACAACAGGGACAGCAGAATATTCATTTGGTACGGCTGGAAAAACATTCACCTGCTGGGAAATGTGCCGTAGTTGCTAATATCGTTTGTTGGTGTTGTAGCTGATGTTGTTGATCTTGCTGCTGCTTCTGTTGCTGATACTTTTGCAATTGTAATGACTGTTGTTGCTCTTGTTGCGCATAGAACATCACTAGCTGTTGTTGCTGTTGTACTTTCTGTTGCTGCTGCACCATAAAATCATCAAAAAGGGATTTGCCAAGGGCTGAGAGGCTGATTTATGATGGGAATATTCCGATTGCAACACAAATATATAGATTTGTAGGACATACGTATACAGAGTATGTATGCACATATAGAATAAGGCGGATAAAATAATTGTGGAAGAGTTAAAAAATTAAAATTAATTAATATAAAGATTTATCTCATAGAATCGTTCAATAAATCGCAACAGTCTATCCGAGTTCACAGAGTTATTAATAATGTAGTTATATAATAAAAAAACAGGACCTCTCCTGTCCACAACAAGTTACAAACTATTTCACTTAAGAGATTCTTTTCTTTATGGGACACAATATATATTTAATTCTATTAGCATCAAAAGCAAATAGAAGTAAATGCCTCTAGTAAGTAAATCTAAACTGTGGATAACTTTGGTAGAACGAATGCCTTGACTTATTGAACAATTTAAACTATAAACCACAAAAAAAAAAGGAAAATATTATATGAATATAAATCAAAAGTAAGAAGAAAAGTTAATTAATTAGACACACATACATCAGAACTAGCTTTTGTTTTAGCATCCGTTAACTATTCTGTATTAAATTAAGTCATGCGAAAATGTGCTAACAAGAAATAAATAAAAAATAAAACTTTTGCCAAGTTAAAGAAATAATTAACAAAAATTGTTATTAGCTTGGTAAAGGCCTCCAATTTTTTTAGATATTAGTAAACCTTCGTAAAAGTGTATTAATTGTTTAATTGATATATTAATTCAGAGCTTGCAGTTAGTTAGTGTGAGTTGATTGTATTATGTTTAATGTTCAAGGAGAGGAACTTACCTGCCGGTTCCGTGTTACCGAAAACGGATGTGAAATTACTATCGGAAACGAAGGCATTTGTTGCAGCAGCAGCTGAGCCATTGAAACCTATTTTCGTTTGATATTTGGTATTTGGTATATATATGGAGAGAGAAATAGAGAGAGAGAGAGAGAGACAGAGAGAGTGGGGTGGGAAAAACAGCGATGAAAATGAAGAGTAATAAATACATTAGACAATATAAAACAAATTCAAAAATTATGAAATCAAATTACTTAAGCCATTAAATTAAAATAACAAAAATTAAAAAAATAAGAGAAAAAATAGTTCTTAATTAAAAAAATATTTAAGGGAATTATGATATTGATAAAGCTACATGAGAAAATATTAGAAAACGTCTACAAAGTGGGAGAGAGAGGACGAAAGAGAGTGTGTGCGAGGGTAAGGAGTTATAGATTGTGGGTGGTTGGTGGTGGTGGAAAACTTTGGGCTGGTGCTATCCCCTCTTTTGGGTTTTATCACTTTTTTCAGGTCTGACCACAATTAGGACAACACTTCACATAATTTAACTACACTTATCGCTATTTAAATATACACAGCTTGAAGGATTCAAAAAAAAAGGAACTTAAGTGGAAATCATAAAGAAAATCATAAACATGCTACCATTATTATGCATCCATAAATTATTAGCATTTAATGCAGCACCTGATCCAGCGACACCTCCTCCAGCTGCAGCATTCCCTTCGAACATGTCGGCAAATGGATTGCCCAACTGCAGCAAATCATCTGAGGCCTTTGTGGCCGTGCCAGAGCCTTGTGTGCCCGCTGCATTAGCAGCGGCTGGCTGTCCAGACGCAGCACCAAACAGATCAACTATCGGCTGACCAGCCTGCGAGGCTGGCGGTGACGACAGAAAAGGATTTGTTAGTGCAGCGCTAGAGCCACCAGCACCGCTACTAGTGGGCGATGATACCTTGGACTATGGCAAGCAATAAGAAAGAGGTAAGTAATGGAAATAAACATAGAAATAAAACAAACTTATTCTCACTTACTTTGTATTGGTTCATGGCGGCTTCCTCTTCGGCCAAAACCTGGGCTTTTAGCTGTTCATCAATGCCATTGGTGGCATCAAATTTACTCGAAGCAGCTGCTGTTCCAAATGCCGAGCTGGTAGAAGAAAGCGCAGATACAGCGGATTTTACATTGCGTTGATTGCTACTGGCCAAATGATGTGAAATTACGCAAAAGGTAACAAACATAAATAAAACGAAAAAATTTAATCAAATAACAAATCTAAACATAAGATAAAATAAAACACAATAAAATATAATCACAATGTGAAATCAAAATCTCTATCTTTCAAAGTAAAAATAAGATGTAATTAAAAAAATTATTTAAAACATAAAAAGAACAACACAAATTGAAAGTTTCTTTAACCCATTTTTGACCAGGCGGCAAAATCGTTTGATTTTAAGATGCAAAGGACTATTTTATGGTAATTAGCATACAAGGAATCTCAAATTTGGGGTCAACAAATGTTAACCTTTTAAAGGTTTTATACTATATACGAATATTTTGAACTACAGTAGAATCCAGTTGGTCCGTCTGGTTATAGCGACTAAAGTTCGATGAGTAATTGGTTGGTCCCAAAACAAACTTATTTGAAAGGGCCTCCGGTTAGTACGTCTTTGGGATATAACGATGAAAGTCGTCGGTCCCTTGAGCCTTGTTGATAATGTTCAATATTTTTAATACGAATTTTGGTCTCAAATCAGAACATAAAGGTGGGGAATAAGCAGTATTTTATCTTAAATGTCAACAAACCAAATTAACTATCCGTTAAAAACATACAAAACTTACTGTTCGAAAAGCCGAACAGTGGTCAAAAATGGGTTAAATTCTTAAAGATTATTTTAATGAATAGAATAATATAATAGAATAGAATAAGTCTAAACGTAAAACAACACCAAGATATCGTTAACAATAATGTGTCTTTGGCGCGATTCATTTGATTTTCAACTTTAGGTTTACCTTGATGATTGTGTGGGCGTATTGGCCGCAGATACTCTACGTCCTTCTAGAGCGGCCAAGTGCTGCTCTAAAGCATCTAACAAAGAGCTGGGAGCCTTGGTCAAATCGGGTATATCGCCCTTATCAATGCCAACATTCTGTTAAATATAGTTTTGAGTGAGTTTCACATAGAAATAATCCTCGGATTCGTTAATTTACCTCGGCCACCTTTAAGAATTCACCCACACGATCCATGCGCACCAAGAACTTCTTATACAAATCCAATGCATCGCGTGCATGCTTCTTATTCATATCGAAATACTTTTCTAGCAAATTAATGATGCCATCATTATAGCAGGCAAACAAACGTATGAGATCGCGAAAGAGTAACATGAAACTCATGTTAATAACACCTGCAAAATAATGAATGTATTATGCTTAGATTTAATCAAATTAATTTGATTATACCATTGGATAAATCATTTGATTGGCAATCAAACTCTAAAAGTGCATCCAATTGTGCCTGCAAAACTGGCAATGTCTTTAAGAGTTTTTCGGCATTCATGCTCCGCAATGAGCCCTCCTCTTTGCTGCAAGAAACAACGAATTGATTATTAGATTTAAAATGCATAAATTAGATTATTTCTTATATGTATATCAAATACTTACCCACGCTTGACTTTACAAAAATCAAATGCCATAGCTCGATAGGAAAGCGATTTCTCGTTCAAATATTTGGCATATCGTCTTATGAATGGGGACATATCGTAACCTATTGGAAGGTTTTTATATATAGTTTTATTAGTTTTGTTAAAGATTCATCACGTATACATACACACGTATACACACATTTCACATAGTTAAGTTTAGTTAATTGTTTTTTGGATTTTTTTTTGTTAGTTCTACAAAATTTATAATGCCAAATGATAATTAAATGATGTTAGTATTCGTTTAAATTAAAACAAAACCATAACCTTACAAATTTTGCTAAAATTATCACCAAAAATTTCCATTTCTATGTTGCTTTTTTTTTTTTTTTTTTTTTTCAATTCTATTTACTCAATACTCACCCATTCTGCCACCTGGAACTCCCATGCCACCATCTGTATTTGATTCGATTTATTGATACGACATTATTTTAATTCATAAATAATAATTAAATGTGATTTTTTATAGTTCAGAATGAGTGTAAGTAAGCAGCGCCATAATAATATTATTCAAAAGTGTATTAATTATAAAAAAAAATAAAGTCAAATGATTAAAGCCAAACACACGCGCAGCAGCATTCATCAGAGAAGAATCAGAATAGATATAGATATAGAATGATAAATAAGCATTAGTTTTATGATGTTTTTCATTTTTGTGGTGAGAGAAGACGGGGGTTATTATTGGAAAGCATCGAATATCAATTTGGGGTTTCTTAATTTTTTTGGGGTTATATCAATATAGGATATGAATGGAATAAAATAAAAACAAACTTCAATAGTTTTGTACCTTGCACAGTTCCTTTATCCAAAAAGGAGCTGAGATTGAATGTTGAATTGCTCGATGCCAGATATTGCATGAATCTCTGTAAGAATGAAAAGAACGGACAGAAAGTAATGAATAAGAAAGTTATATTATTAATCAAAATTAATATTACATCAAAAGGAATAGGTTTTATAAATGATAATCACATTGGTAATCTACATATTTTTTGTTGGCTTTGAAAAGAATGGGTAAAAATGAACTCTTAGAATGCGGGAGACTACCAAACAACCTAATAATTAAATTATTGAAAAGATAGATTTATTTACTACAAAAAGTAAGTACGGTTCGTGCTTAAGTAAGTAAGTAAATAAGTGCAATTCATTTTTAGATGACAGCTTTCTTATAACTCCTCTTCTTTAAACTTATTTTCTTAGTAATTATTTCAAATTTAATATTTGCTATTAAATACAAAACAGATGTCTCATTCTGCACAAATTGATACGGAACCGTTTGGGAAGAAAATACAATCATATTTGTTAAACAAATCAGATTAAATCAGAAGAAGAACCGGAACCATCTCGTTTAATATAAAAGCTAAAAAGGAGCGGCCACTCACGCGACTTTAAATGGAAAACTCTACAAATTGCGTGTGAATTTCAAAATATAAATCTTGAAGAAATATAACGATTTATTATTAGGACTTATGATTTTCAAAACTTTTCACAGTTCTTTTTTTAAGAAATAGTTCTTTTGGGTTACTCTGGCGACAATTTTCCCACATTACATATACCATAATAGTATTCTATTAGTATTTGAACAAACAAGCCAAAATAATAAAAAGATACCTATGAGATGCAAAAAACTAATTTAAATCACGAATTTAGCAAGAGAAGCTGTAGAGGTTCTTTGCCGTGACTAAGATAACTCTAAAGGAAGTCAATATTTTGACGATATCAAAAAATATCAAATTTCAACACTGTTCGTTTTTTTTTTTTTGTGTTTGTGAAATCCCATGTTGAACTTTTTGAACAGTAATACGTATATTTTGTACAGTTTTCTTACTAAAGATTTAAGATGGACCTATTAGTTCGGGATACATCGCATGCATTTTGTATATACGTACATACAGTTGTGTTCACGAAAATATCAGTGCGCTTGAGCTTTGACTTTAAAGTTAATAATTGCAATTTTTTTAAATTCATAATCTATATTTATTACATAGAATAAATTTAATACCATTTTGGACTAAACAAAAAGTCCCCCATTTTCAGTAATAAGCCAGATAGTAAAATAAGTGAAATTTTGAGCTGTTTATAAAAATAGTAGTGACATCAAAGAATTAAAATCTGTCGATTCCAAATTATTTGAAATTTCAAATTCAGGTCATCTTTGGTTCTTAGGACTTAATACTTAGTCCTGAACCAATTATTGGCAATAGAGGGTTGTCACCTGGGCCGCACCGAATCCATTAAGGCTGAACTGGGATTTGTTGGCTTGATTGGAGTGTTTTTTTTTTGTGACGCTTCTCTGAATAAATAAACTTGAATAAATTTTTAATGGGTTAATAATGCGGCGACTGAGCTAGCTCTAGCAGTACATCGATTCCTTCGAAAAGAAAACACCCTTTTCGAGCTTGTTCCTATGTTTTGGGTGGTTGTACTGGTGGGCATATTTCATCTGATATAGGAAAGCTTAACCATCTTCATGATGTTCACAACCCCATGATTCATGAGAAACCAGCCTAAATCATGTCATATTGTTAACTTTTGGGGTGGTATTCCGTATATTCTGGGCGATGTACATACTGTTTAGACCCTGCACCACCAAACAAACTACTTTGCAACCGTCTGGCCGACTTTACAATGGAAAGATTCACATAGAATTTTGTCAAAATACAAACGTACTTTACAGGCTTGGACTTTCGTTCGACTTTGCGATATTACCTTTTGTTCTAGGAGTCTACGCCGACAAGTGACACCCCTTACCGAAATGTTCAGATCATGTTTGACTAAATTAGTCGATACAAACTGATTGAATCTGTTGTATATAACAATGTGCCAGTCATCTGAAACCGCTTTTGCACGTTTAACTTTACGTTTTTTTTTTTTTTCATTTTTGCAGAACATCCAACTAACATTTGGATTTTTTTATAGGTTTTACCTTGTTTTCCAAGGTTTAGGTTCCACTCCGTCTTCTTTGTAGAGTATTGCAATCCTCTTCCGATCAACATGAAAATTTTTGCGTTAGTTGATGCAAATAATATTACACCATAATTATCTAATTAATTACACTTACTACTGACAGATTTGGAAACTTTTTATTTACAAAGTCAAAAGACTGTATCTATACAAAGGAATATACTGAAGTTATTTCATTCATTAAATTTAATTTTAATCGAAAGATCATTTAGAATACTACCCAAATAATTGATAAGCCAACTCGGAGTTTGTTCCTATGTATGTGTAATGCATAAAACAAGAATTGTTCCTCTCTTTCTCGCTGAATCAATTGATCTTTTTGTTACGAAATGTTTTCATTGATTCTCAATGCTCTCCCTTATTCACAATTACATAAATGAAATGGAAACCCCAGCAATGACCCAAAGAGCATTCTCGCAAACGTTCGATTTGACTTGACTTGACTTCTACTTCGACTTTACTCTAACAACAAAGGAAATATGCAATTATGTAGCGCCAAATCAAAGTCAACAACCCAAGCAAATAACTAAACAAATATTGTATAAGTAAAACAAAAGGCAAAAGAAAATAATGGCAAGCAAGTCCAATCAAATGAACACGCACATATATGTATAAGAACAACAAAAAATAATAATATGACTAAAAAAAAAAAGAGTGTACGTGACCTTTTTCTGTAAAAATGTACGCCCTCTCGCAGTAAAAGAAATGAAATGATTAAAAACGACAAACAAAGTAACCGCAATATGTCTACTGAAAATGCAAGAAGCTGTCTAAAGTGCTAAGATATATTTATACAAATTTTTCATACAACTGGTCAAAGAGCTTATACAAGACGCCCCCAATTTCGATGTATGAAAAAGGGGCGGATCGGTATATGATAGGGACAGATGGAGTGATGACTGCTTATCTTAGGAGAACTGTTGAGCGGTCTTGGGTGTATTTGTTTTCTTTTTAATATTTACAAACAAAGATCTAAAGAACCTACAATTTTCATTAAATATACAAAAATGAGAGATAAATTCATAAATGATTCACAATTTTCTAATAAATATTTATTATTGAAAGTAACTCACAAAATAACTTTTGTAATAAATATATAAATTTTAATAAATTTTATATACAGATTTTCTGATTTTTATACAAACCTCATTGCCATATGCCATCAAATGATGTGTGGTTATCAAGGACTTGTAGACAACCACCCAATTGGCGTTCTGTGAACGTTCGATAAGTAAATTGGCCAAATGTGGAATCGAGACATTCGGTTCGTTTGTGCAATGCACCAAATCTGCAATGAAAATAAGCGAAAATGAATTTAGAATATGTCGTATCACAATTCGAGAGAAAGTGAGATTGTGAGTCTGAGGAGGAGAAAGAGAGTGAGAGAGAGAGAGAGTGTTTCTTATCGGTAGTCGGGTCCGGTCATTATTTAGCAGCTGGTTGCTTGAGGGCTTATCGTTTTCTCGGACAACAAACACAATTTCAATTTGGAATTCTGATATGTACGTTTCATGTTATTCGTCTCTCCCGACATGTAAATATCCAAGCTGCAATATATACATACTAACAAACTAAGTATCTTATTATATATGGCGGAAAAACTTTACCCTGATAAAAACTGACTATGCTGACCAGTTGAAAATGTGTGTAACCAAGCAGTAATTAAGTTGCAATTTTGAGGGGGCGTTCAGTTTTCATATGTATGTATGTATATAATAATCTTCGAACTCATACATTTCTGATTCATATCAGTTTATGGTACAGAAATATTATTAGAAAACACAAAAGAAATGTTGATAACTCTTTTTTATGAGGTTTGCAAATGTTTTTTTTTGTTGTTCGATGAACAAAGAAATACAAAAAAATATACGATTTGTCTACTTTTTTAAATTTAACTTTTCAATCTTACATTTGGATTCTGCGAAAAAGTTAAATATTATAAATATTTCATAAGTGCATATTATTATTAGAATACTTTAATAAATACTGATAATTGATATTGCGTGAAAGTTATTTTTACTGTTTTTTTTAGAAAAAATTCCATAAACTCCTCGAAAAAAAACTTTAATTAAACTATTTAACGGCATTGATTTAATCACGAAGTGTCGGGGAAACACAATCTATTTGTTACCAAGTTCTCTCATTCATTCATTTGCTTTAAAGCATCGTAATCATCTTGGCTAATTTCAATGAGAAGAATCTTAACAGGTTTTCTTTCTTTGTTTTTACATTTCTTCTTCTCTTTAAAGCCTAAGCCGAAATTCGTTAAGAAAAGAAGCGCGAGAAGACCAAAATACATTTGAGATGAAACCAAAAAAAAAAAGGTTTCCTCACAAATCTACCTGCTGTGGGCATATAAACACTGAAATCTACTTTGGGGCTTCGGCTTCGACATTTGAATACCCCTTAGCTAGTAAACTGAAAGGAATTCGTAATAAACAACTATAAGTTGCCGCCATTACTACCTCATGCCTACCTCAACTTTTAATTATGACCGATAGTATTGCATTTCACAGTACTACTTATTTGGCACTTGACTAAATAACAGTTGAAATGACAACAAAGTAAAATTTATTTAATCAACTATATAATTTTAGTTCTTGACTTTACTACCTCAATGCAAGTCTAATTGTAAGTGGTACTGGGTATGGAAAAGAAAGAAAATAGACAAGAAAAACTTTTTGAAGATATTTAACTTTTGATTGATTAAGTTTAGTTTGATTTAAAACCGACAGAACCTTTTCTTTACTAGAGCATAAAGTTTGTTTTTGGCAAAAGGGAAAAGAATGCCAACTGACGGGAAGGGGGTCGGTCACAGTGACTGCATATGTACATTCGTTTGTATGTACGTGGACCACAAAATGGCTAAATGGAATTGGTCAACAGTTTCTGATGAGTCATGCAAAGGCAAAACTTTTTCTCTACTCTTTTTCTTATTTTTTTGCAAAGAAACAGGTCAACATAAAAGAAGCTAATAAGAAAAAGAATATCATCAAAATCATCGTCTGATTATAGTGTCTCCCAAAATCCAATCAGAAATTGTAATAAGTCATTAAAATAAGAAATAGGTGGGAAAGACTGGGAGAGAGTGTAAAAAAACGTGTGCATAAATTAAAGAGACAATGACATCGAGGCAATGATAAGACAGCAACAACAACAAACACATTGCGGCTTATAGTAGGCGTTACAAAGCATTACAGCCGTGAGAAAGTGACGTAACATTAGAAAGAGAAAAGCTAATCAGAGTGAGAGTAAGTAACATAGAGAGAGATAGATAGAGAGAAAGAGCGGGAGAGAGTATTGGTGGAAAGGGTGAAACATGAATGACAAAGCAGCTGAGACACAGGTAAATTGAGAGCACTTAGTCTGCTAACGGCACCTTGTGGATGCCAAGCATAAATCGACAGAAAGGAGGAAGAAACAATAAGAGGAAGAGCATGGAAAATGAAAGCAAAATTTGTCATACTGCTAAGTTCAACAAATTATCATTTAATTAAAACAGCTGTTGGTAAACTTGTTTTGCTCAGTGTGCCAAAAGGCAAAGGAAAAACTTGTAATTGCCTTTTTGGTTGTTTTTATAAGTTTTTGCTTTGGTGCCGTTATGTTAATGAACAGTTCTTTTTTTTTTTTTTTGTGGGTGTTTTTTTGAACTTACAATCCAAATGCTTCTTCTTCGGCCCAATGCATTCCTCAGTTGTGGCCTTGCACACAGACTTGGCGAGTCCTTGGCCCGCAAGGCTATGACGAGCAGCCAGCAGCCTGTCGTTGATTGTTTGCCCAGCCATAGTCATGATGAATGCTGTTGTTTCTTATTCCTCTCTCCTCTTAATTTATTTGATTAATTTAATTATGCACCCAAGGAGCGGACACGAAAAACACTCACTCACACACACACACACACGCACTCTCGTTCACTAACACACAGGCGCTGCGGGAGCAAAAGAATTGATTGAAAATTGTAAGACACACAAGAAAAAAGACCAGGGACCACAAGAATTTTTCACTATATATCAACAAATGTGGGTGTGATTTTGTTTGATTTTCTAGCAACACGCTCTACGAAATAACTGTTAATTCTCGCGTTTGCAATGAGCTCTGTGTAAACCGGTGCTTAAAGCTGCAACGCGTTAGTTTAATTTTTTTTTTTTTGCTTAAAGATAGATATTATTGATTGCTTGGAAAATAGAGCAAAAATCGAGTAAATTTACGAGAATCGAGCAAAATATCGAGAACCGAGGAAGAAATCGAAATCGAGAGGTTATCGAAAATCGGGGAAATTATAAATTTCCTATTTGAGACCAATTTACAGTGCTGCCAATTTAGCTCTTTTATGCGGGATAAATTGTGAATTAGCGGTTAGCGGGAGCTATAGCTATTTTCCAAGTTTTCTCATTGAAAACATGCGATCAACAAGCGGTTCTGTTTTTGATTATTGCAACGCATTGCTCAATCAAACCTGTGGAACATTTAAGATTGATGTGCAAAGAAAAGATTGAGGATGCCAATCTTTTAAAGCTCCATAGAACAAAGTGCACGAGCATAATCAATAACGTTTTGGGTCCTCTCTTCATAGAGCTACTGAGAGAGGACATCGGTGAAGGGAAGTATAAGATAAAATTGATAAAATCATAAAATTGAAAAAAAAAAAAACCAAAACAAATTATATATTATAAAGTTTTTTTAGCTACGAAAAAACATTTCTAGCTTTTTTCAAAGGCTGGCTTAGCGTTTTCATGCAACGAAGTATTGGCAGCACTGCCAGTTTGAAAGATTTTGTCATTTTTATCCCTACCCAAAAAATGGTCACATTTCCCTCAACAAAAAAAACCAATAACAAATAAATAAATAACAATTAAAAAATGTTGAATGGAGAAATTACACACAGTTTCGAGGAAAACACATGCCACTTGGTGATACGAGATCCACATGCCAAACACAAGCCCAGCGAAACGGAGCACCAGTCGCAGCCAGGCACGGAAGAACCGACAGCACATGTCGATCGCATTAGAAACTGCGATATATTTATTGACTCGCATGATTTGTACTTTTATGCAGATGTTAAGCTTTTTAAGTGAGTCACCATTAGCATCTTTATCCATGGAACACGCTTTTTTAAGAATTAATCCTTTTCAAATTTCAGATTCCACAGTCGACGCACATTCGATCTGAAAGAGCTAAAAACGCTGCATATAAATTATGATACACAAGAGAACTGCTATCAGATTGCCCTGCGTATTTTGCCTTCCTCGCCGACAGCTGGCAATGGTAATGCCGTTAGCGGTGAGACTGCGCCTGGTGGCGGCGGCGGAGGCGGTGGAGCAACTCCCAAACCAAAGACCTTGCGCAAGGAATATATAGGTGCCCTACAAGTCCCGTTTTTGTCAGACTGGACATTGGGCAAACTGGACAAGGAGACTGTCGTTCAGGAATGGAAATTTAAACGTATCACCGATCAGTGCCAATTGCATCTCAATGGAGACATTGAGCGTGCCTATAAGCTCACCAATCAATTTGGCTATGGATTCGCCAGCAAATACAGTGGGCCGTTGGAAGACAGCGAAGTGAGTAAAAAAGGTAAATCAGGGATTATTTTAATCCTTTCTATTTGTAGCTGGATAAATCCACTTGTCGGATAGCTGAACCGCAGCGCCTTAGCCCATTTCAACGTCGCTTAGATCGACTTGTGGACGAAATGAAACGCTTCTCGCGGGAGCAATACAAAATGAATTTCGTTGAATTGCAAGTGCCGTCGGGTCATCAAAATCCTCTGCGTTATAGAGCGAAAATCTTGGAGACTTCCATGACCCAGGAGCAGGCGCATTTATTGCACAACTTAAGCCGTTCCCAACAGAAGCAGGAGGAAGAGCCAGCTTACAGTCGCCTACAGCACAACGAGATTGATTGCGGCCTCATTAGTATTATGCTGGCCATATGCTATGACGTGAGGACCACTAACAATGATCCAACCTGCGAATCCGCCTGGACTCGTTGTATCTTGTGTCCATTAATTTGCTATTTCGAACAATTTGACAACTACAGGGATGTTGTGGTGGCCTTTTTGCGTCGCGTTATAACCTATCCATTGTATAGAAACTTCGAACTCGGACGCCAATGTGTACGTGATGCCATTGAGGTGCTCAAGGCAGGAAGAAATTGGTTGATCAATCAATTACTACTGACCCATCAACAATTTGCCACTAGTGAACCGAGCCGCGATATCTTTAATAGCCTTTATATAGAGGATTATATACGCTATGTTAGCAATACGGAAATATGTACAGACGATCATCTGCGCTTATTAGCTCGCAATGTGAAAAATGTGCTCATGGACGTAAGCAAACGGCATTTGGGTTTGGGCATCAATGAGATTGAGACTGAATTGATCAAGGAACTGATGCAGGAGATGCGCTTAGATGCCAATCCTTCGGCGCAGCAGCAGCAGCAATTAGAACTACAGGTACCAGGAGCTGATGATTTGGATGCAGATAATGATACATCGGGGCAGGAGGATGAGACAACGACTGATGATGATAGCGTTATAACCGATTCATTTGAATCAATGGATATGGATATGCGATTAATTGAAAATGAAATTGTTTACTCCGTTGATGACGAAAGATGATGATGATGATGATGATGATGATGATGATGATGATGATGATGATGATGATGAAGACATCAACGGAGATAATGATGATCACAGCAGTTCAACCTCTAGCAGCGATGCCGAAGGGAACAGTGTGATTGAGCAATGTAGTAACAGCAATAGCGAAGCAGCCTCTAGCGTCACCAAATAATTCGAAACAAATCCTGCCCACAGATTATCATTAATAATGTAAACTTAATGTCAAAGAACGGAGGCTAAAACAGTGATTGCATGTTAAAATCAACTGCAGAAAATAGATACAAATGTAAAAGAATCAAACTAAAACTCACTCACACACACGTACACAACACCCGAGGTGTTCACAGTTTAAAAGGAGGGAGAACGGAAACTGTTTGTTTATGTTTCCACAGCCACGCCCCCCTTTTGCTGTAGTGTCCACACACAAACACACACACATAGAAACAGTTCTTTTACCACCTAAATTCATAAATGTGTACAATAATTAATTTTTTTAATCACAAATATTCTTCCTTCCTCCTTAACCGAAATTTGAAAATATTTTTGCTGTAAGAATTTTTGTGTAGATCTATAAAAACAAAAATATTAGCATTTAAAGCATAAGGACAAAAAGAAAATATGTTTGAATTTTAAATTCTTCAATCCGAAATCGCTAAATTATAGTTGTGCATTTTTGTATATACATATATATATATATATATATATTTATATAATTATTTTATCTATTGTTGGTGCTGCAAGCAAAAAAAAAAAAAAAAAAAAACAATGAATAACAAAATGGAAAGTTTATTTGAAATAGAAAGATGTGAAATAAACATAATAATAAACGATCAAAAAGTCATTTACGATTAAAACAGTTAATGTTGTGTAAAAAAAAAAAAAAAAAAAAAAAAAAACAAGAATAATAATTAGTAATAATAAATGGAACAAATGATATATTTTTGTAATGAAGGCTTTAACGTATTTTATTACAAGTCTCTGATATCCACAGCGAAAGATTGTTATGACATATTTTGAAACTGCACTTAATTCAAAAAACTTAAATATTGTTTTTTAGAAGTGCAGACATGTTAGCAATTAGATTCAATTTATTTTGTTTACCGTGACCCGTTTTTTCTTCCTTTTATTTATGAACACCTAGAAAATATTAAACATATTTTTAATATTTATCGGTAAGTCAACTCAAAACTTACACCCTCATCATCAGACCAATAATTGAAAAACTGTTTCGATTTAAAAATTTTTGAAGTAATCAAGTTCTACCAAGTTCAACCTCGAATTCAAGGATTATACGCTATGTTTTGATATATAGCATAGACTTGATGCTTTGTTACCCAAGGATCTTGATTAGATTTAACAAATTTCGATTTCAATACATTTTACTTACATATATTGAAACAAAATAAGATAATAGTTTGTTTGATATTTTTTCATAATAATAAATTCAAATTATATTCTCTTTAAAAAGAAGATCTTGACGTTGATTATTTACATCTAGAGTATTGGCCATTCAAACGAACCTAATTAGTTTATATAAATTTAGCCTAAAATTATGCAATGTTAAAAATGTGAAGCGCGAAAGCTGATTCAGGTGTACGCACCTGTTCAATTATTTGCCGTTTAAGTTCAATAATATTAGAGGCAATTAAGATTCAATACATATTTTGTGTGGTAGCTGTGAAAGAAAATAATTCTAAAAGCAATCAATACTGTGGTTTATGGTGTACTAAATTGCACTAATCGACCTAATTTTGTGCAAAAAACAAGCCTTTCGTGTAGTGAAGTCATACAAAAATATGCGTTAAAAATGTCATAGTTTTCGCTGGAGCCAATCTGGCAGTATAAAAATCAATTTCAATCTCACTTTGAACACGTTAAGCAAGTACTCTCTCTTTGGATCCGTCCATGAGTTCATGAATTTTGTGGTAGACAACAATTGGACGGTAACTTTAGGACATTGCATACTGGAGGATTACTTGACTGCATTCGGGGGTGTGTAGAAATCGCAAAAATAATGCTGGAAGGATACACATTGAAGCTCTGAGCATCTTGAAGCTTGCAACAAAAAATAATCACCATAAACTAATATATTTCAGCACTTTTAGCTTGTTAGCAGTTACAATTCAGCATTTTTATGTAAATTTTGTTCCCATCTTTGTGCACCATCTATTGGTATTATTATTGAGAAGTAGTAGGGACTTACATTTAGTTATCTCAATGAAATTTTTTTAGCTAAGCCTACTTAAATTCAACACCATCTAAATTATTGATTAAAAGATATTGCAAATAGTTATTTTATTATTGTTTATTTGTTTTCATACATAGTACATACATTATTTGTTTGTTTTTCTTGTTTTTGTTTTGCATATCTCTCTGTACGTTTTAAAAACTAATTTAAATATTTATGGACTGTTACTTGCGAGAACGCCTCCATTATACTAAGGGAAAGCTGTTGATCTTTCTTTTCGCTGATCCCTAATAGAGAGACGTTCGATTTTGTATTATAATTATATAGTGTAAAGCTAAAATTTACAAGTTAAACTAACTACTCGATATTTTTTCCGATAATCATTCAATTGTTTTGTTTTTAAGGCCAATTTTGGGTATTGCTTGGAGTTTCTCCGTCTCACTCTCTCTCTATATATATACACACACATAAAATTTTTGTTTATTTATATTCATATTGTTTAAAGACTTACTTAACCCCTACATACAACATGGCGGCCAATTTATGTATATGTTTTTTTCTTTCGTTTCTATAATTTTTTTATGTATTGTTTTGATTATTTTTACTGACACTGAGTTAAAGTTTTGTTCTTCCTCTTTTCACTTTTAAATATTTACAAGAAAATATATTTTTTGTTTGTTTTAACTAGTTTTGGGCGAGTTTTGCTTTTAAGGCCAATTACAGATCTGGCAAAGAAAATGATAAATTTATTTTTTAGTATTTACAATTGGGATATTCTTTTTTGAAAACTTACTCATTGTTTCTTGTTGGATCTCTACTTTATATGAGGGATTATCGTAGGCCGCATCACTTTTGCGTGGCGGTGTAATAGATGCCGTTTGATGAACACGTCTCCGGGTGATAATTAACAATAAAGCCAAGGTAGACATAATGGCCAAGGCAGCCACAACTGAGACCACTACCAGAGGTCCATAATAATCACCCACTGGTTGATCCGTGCCGGCAGTTAGAAGTTTACCTACAAGAAGAAAAATAGAATGACTTAAAAGATGATCCAAGGATTGAAAACGCCAAAAAAAATAATTTCGACTTGATCAAATTACCAAACATCTTAAAACCTAAACAAATCCTTTCAAAAATTAGCAAGACTTGAAATTACATATAAGAATACTGTATTTTTCATGTCAACTAATTATTCTAATCACTTACCAGTTTTTCCTGGTGTCGCTGGACCTCCTGGCTTGGTAATGAAATTAACTACATTACTCTTCTTTGTATTGCCATTGGTGAGATACATTTCCAACCAGAGGCGATATTTGGTGCCCGGTTTCAGATCCATTATCAGCGTGCCCGTGGTGCTGTCTCTCTTGGCTACCTTGAATACACTGGAATCCTCTTTGCCAGCATCACTCTGATAGATAGCCCGATAGATGTGAACGAACTTGTCCTCCGGATAGGGTACACCATTCCATGAGATCTCAACGCTTTGTGTTTTCACTTTAGTCACATTCACGGTGACATCGAAGCCATAGACATCTACCTTGGGTGCTGTGCGCACTTTGATCATATGGCCAGCCCTCAATTCGGCGCCATGACCAGCAAAAGGTATGTAATATAAGCCAATCTCATATGCCGTATCCGGCTGCAAGTTCTGTATGGTATAGCTGGTCAGAGTGCGGTGTATCAACGGGGAAGAGGAATAGATCATGCCAGTTAGTTCCTTGTAACGCATTTGAACTCCATCCACATATTCCATTTGCTCATCACCCAATTTCTTCCATGTCAATTGCAACCAAGTGGCATTTGTTTCGCTCACATTCAGTTCTGGGTCCTCAACGGTTTTGAATATATCCTGGAAATCGGGTCTATAATCTGATATCTGTGGTGGCGGTGTGATTGTACGTTCTGCTGGCATTTTCACAGTAAAAACGCTGCTCGTTGGCTGTGAATTCAAATCGCGTAAGATTAAAGTGATTTTCACTTTATATAAAGAATTCGGTTCCAGTCCGGGTAAATCGAATTCCATTTGTGAGGTGGCTATAAGATCCTCCGGCGGGGCAAAGATCTGTTGATCCCAGTTGGATGTGTCGTTGCCAGGGCCATTTGTATAACGCAACTCAACACGTCCATGCAAATTCACATAGACCTGAGGTACAGTGAACACAATGCGTATGGTACGCGGATCGATGGCCTCCAGGGTATGCACTTCGATATCGGGTTGCAAGTTGTTCAAGCCTAAAAACGAAAACAAAATTAAATATTAGAATCTCATAGAATGAAATCAAAAGAGAGATAAGCAATATTCAGCTCCAGAACTAAGTACAAAGAAAAAGGAAAGAGGTATCAATTGATTTTGTCCTTTGGAATGTTCTTTTGATACTCTTGCAGAAGATATAATAAAAGTGGTATGTGTCCAGGAGGATAGGAATCCGTTTGGCGGATGATATATTCAGGACCTTTTTTAAAATTTGGATCGATCGGACATCTTTATTTATAGAAATAGGTGGTAAAATGATATTCCTTTTAAGAGTTATTCGTGCGAAAAAGACAGCTGTGTCTTGTATTGCATTGCTGTTGTTGTCTATTTTCATTTGTCGTAAAATGGGAAATTTCCGATCGATTACTAATGTTTTGATTGCTATATGTAGATATATTGTAGCTAAAATTCGACCCAGCCGAAGTTATTTTTTGTACCTAGAACCAAATGTATTGCTTATCTCCTGTCTAAAATTAAGAATGTTAGTAGATTTAGATATAAAAGTATTTATAGGAATTGTTATCAAATTTGGGTTTTTGGAAAAGCATGATAAAGCGTAAATGATAAATAAAATTGACTGTTGTGGATTGTGTGTGGGGATGATAGTGTCGCAATGTTTTTCTTTTTGTTGTTGTTGTATTGTGGGTGTATTTGTTGTTTTGGTCACAGTTAGTACAGTAAACCCTGTCACAGTGTTCTGAATTGTGGTTGTTGTAGAGAGTAACAGAGATATCTAAAGTCAACTACGAAACATAAATTGTAATTTATTTTCAACCTGATTGCTGTTTGGGTAGTTTATCCTGATTTTGACTTTGGTGGAGACTATGCTCACTGGCCTGAGTGGATAGGCCAGATGTGGTGCTGGAACTGGGCGGTACTGTTAGCTGATGTTGCTGTTGTTGCAATTGATGTTGCTGCTGCTGGTGATGTGGATGTTGATGCGTTGGCGATGGCACACCCAAACCAGGTATAACTGGATAACTCTCATAGGCCACTGGTTGGCCGTCGACAATTGCAATGCCATGTGCTGGCGGCGGTGGGGGCAGTCCACTATGAACAATGGGTACATAGTGACCAGGATGTTGTTGCTGATGCTGTTGTTGCTGCTGCTGTTGGGATGTCGGCGGAGGTGGTGGCTGTCCGCCTGGAACACTTTGTTGTAAATGTTGTAGAATTTGCTCAAACCTCACATGCGGCTGTAGATTATGATTATCCTTTTGACCCGACAGAACTGGTCCAGGTCCTGGTCCTGGTCGTGCTGGTTGTTCGGCTCCCAAAATGTTAAACAAATCCGATTGACTAGTTGGCGCTGGGGGTGGCTTACCCTGAGGTATGCCATTGGGATTTATATCATAGGGTTCATAAGGATTGTAACCATCATAGGCTGGCTTCACTGGGTTATAAAAGCCATAAGGGCCAAGATGTTGTTGCTGCTGCTGATGCTGTTGCTGTTGCAGCTGATGTTGCTGATAGTCATTGTAATTGTGTCCACCCAACTGCAAGGGCACAAAGCCACCATGAGGTGGCAATGGAGCACCATTATCCTCATGCTGATCCTCATGAACATCGTATTTAATATCATTCTGTTGTTGTTGCTGTTGTTGTTGTGCCTTTTTGTGAGGTTTCTCAAAGATTCCGCTGCTGCTGCCAATTTTCGGTGGCTTGCCATCCAGGGTGGGATAGAAGGCACCAGTTGAAGGTTTCTTCTCATATTCCGATGGTTTTGGCATTTTGCTAGTTGCAGTCGTCACGGTTGCTGTTGTTGTTGCTGTCGCTGTCGTTGGTGTTTTTGTTGTTGTTTCTGTTATCGGTTGCATGTTGAATGGTTTTTTTTTTTTGTTTGATTATTTACAAATGCATAGCGTGAATATTGTATTTTATTTGATGAGCGTAGAAAATAAATATATATAAAAAAACAAATAAAGTAAAAACAAAATATTTAATAGCATGTCAGCGCCAGTCAGCAGAAAAAACAGAGTGAGACAAGATAAGAGTAAAAGTAAGAGTAAACGGTTCAGAAAGATAAATTGCAAAAGCGCAAGAAAATGATGATTAATATAAACAACAAAAAGAAAAAAAAACAAATTAGAAAACGATACTGCATTCAGATAGATGAGGTGATACAATGACGAATGAAAAATTATGTTTTTATAGGTGATAGAAATATAAAATATTCTAAGAAGGGGTATTAAGGAATATTCTAATAAGGCTACTAAACACTTTGCCAAAATGATTTCAGGAACTATTTTAAAATAATGCAATTAACCATAATAAAAACATTAAAAGAATTATTTTCCAATATTCTAAACAAACTTAAAATCATCTACTAAATCAAGAATTCTTGATTAATTTCTGATTTAAAGATTCAGTATAAAATAATTAGTTTAACCAATTTAAACCATCCTCTATAAGAATAGTAAGTTTCAAATTATCTAACATGCATGGATGTGGCTTAAAAATTCAATCCCAATTCATATATCTTATGTTAATAAAAATTTTGTTGAAATCTTGGCTGTGCCCATGCTGAGACCCTGAGAATGGTAGCCCAATTAACGTTTTTCCTTTACCATATTTACCATTGTTTTGTGTCTCAGTATGGTGCTCCTCAGGTTCGTGCTCATCGTGGCCGGCAGCACCAATTTTGGGTATGAGCGGAGCACATGCCCAATGCTTGCAGCACTCATCATCGGGTATGGGCAATAGACGAGCCAGCGATGGTTCGCAGGGCAAGTCCGATGGTGGTAAAGCCAAAACCGGAGGACAAGCCGGACGACACTCGACCTTACCATTATCACAGAAGCAATTCTGTTCACAACCTTAAAAAGATATAATGTATTGTGGAGTGAAAGTGATGACTTGGCATGGCAATGATTCGAGTGATTCATATGTCCTCTCCTCTTACCTGTTAGATTGGCTGGTATGGGTGACCAATTCTCAAATTCCATGCCCTGATAGGTGCAAGTGCCATTGTCGACACAACGCATGCTCTCGGGACAACAATGGGGCGGACTGGGAACAAAGTTAGCGGGCACCGTTTCCCATTTAATGCAATGTGGATTTAAGACATCGAGACCGAAATTAGAGGGACATTCTACTTTGGCACAATGGATGCCACGTTCATTGCAGATGCACAGCTGTTCGCAGCCATCATTGAACTGTTGACCCACTTCATAGGTAGCGCCCTTAAAGGAACATGTTGGCTCCGCGTGTGCGGAACCTGCATCACGGGCCTGCTCTTGAAGATTAAATAGCAAATGCTGCTGATCATCCAGGCCATTTTGTTGGCCATGCTGCTGTTCATGATCATCCAGGGTGACATCACACAACTCCAATTGACAACACACATCTTTGGGATCCTTGACATAGACACACTTATCGGCACGCGTATGATTTTTCTCCGGACATCTAGGGCGACAATTCATCTTGCCAGCTTCTTCGCAATGACAGATCTCCTCACAGCCAATCTCAAGACGCTCGCGGAATTTATAGGTTTCACCCTGATAATGGCAGTCATTGGGTTTTGGCTTGGGTGTGGCTGGATGTGGATGCAATGAATATGCATGTCATTTCAATGTGTGTGTGTTTGTTTGCATGTCAAATATGTATGGAAATTGCAGGCGATTTATGGAATGCATAACGAGAACAACATAAAAAAGCGTTAAAGCAAAAGCATCCATAAAACTACAAGCTCTCTAATCTCATCCTCCCCCACATTTAGAGTATAATTCCTACCTTCAATATCAGTTGTTTCATTGGCATTTACTATGCCAGCTTCCTGTACTGCTGTGGTTAATGTTGGTTCTAACAATGGCTCATTGCATTCCATTATGCGACAACACTCGTCTTCATCCACTACGCGTTCATGGCAATTCGGATTGGCCATACTGCGTTGACTGCCCTTTGGATAGCTGAGACCCTTGCAACGTGGCTCACAAATCCATTCGCCACGATTGCAGGTACAACGTTCATCGCAATCGCGATCCATGTTCTCGCCATGCTAAAAAGAAAGAATAAATAAATAATATAAAATTTAGTAGCAACTTTCCCTTTGCTCAATTCCTTGCATTTCACCCATCATTATAATCATTATGATATTTGCTAAAGTTAAGTCAATTGACAGATAATGAGAAAAAATTTTCGACCCAGTGTGCTAGTTTTGTCATTCTTCATTCACGACAAGCGAGCTACAAATATTTGTGTACTTTGTGTGAGAAATTGCGGATTGAAGTTATTTGCACAGTAAATTACGTCAATTCGGTGAGTGAACAACTAAGAGTTGGAGTGGTGGGGCCTCATCAATCATTTCGCATTGGCTTGGTAATGATTTCCTGCTTTTGAGAGCGACGAGTGCTCCAATAACCAAATATGTCAAAGCGCCGTGTTAAACTCGCTTATTCAAGTACCACCCACACAAGATAGCCACAATCATATCGCAGCAAGTTCGTGGCTAAAGTCTTTTGTTTTTCCACTTTGCAGTCTTTTGTACTTTTCAGTTCTTTTGTTAATTAAAAAATCTTTGTATAAGGTTAGTCTCTTAACGCCCCTCGTTTATGTAAATTGTCTGTTCTCTGGGGCCTAGACTTCTTAATGAGCTCATTTCTTGAGAACATTTCGGTAAGTGTCGTAAAAAACAAAAACTGGGAAACTGAGCCCACTGGCCATTACGCCGCCCACCTTAACACATTATCTTACTTTAAATTGACCATAAACTGAACACTTTTTCTTCTTTTTTTAAGACCATTTGGCTGCTCACTTAAACAAAAAAAATATATATATATTTGCGGCATGCGGGTTGGCATGTTGCACGTGGCTTGCCGTCAATCGATTGCAATTTATAAAAGAAATAACTGGGTAAACGGGAACGGGACGCCAAAAAGGGGCAACGGGAGGGTAGACTGGGGTAGACAACAATTCATTAAAAGTGAAAGCAAAACATTATTTCATATCGACAGCAAAAACCGCAAACTAAACCCCCCTCTCAACGATTATGAAAACCGATGCAAAAAGATATTAATAAAATTATATTCCAATTGACAACAACGAAAAACTGAATACTCTTTAAAATATATATTCAAATAGATACTTTAACCCAATAGATGCTCAATTTAAATTAGTATTTGTAGCGGAAAGATTTTTTTCTAATGAAATTCCATCTAAAAAAAAAAACTATAAATATTCCAAAACTTTGTAGTGTATGTCCAAATTTGCCGTTCAAAAAGTCAAATCAAACATCAAAAAATGGTTTAAAAATGGTTTTATGACCGACTAAATTACTTTTTAAATGTTTAAAAAAGTTTGAAAAACAATAAGGACTATATATCTATAATATTTATCGTCAAACGCTAACATCTTGCACTAACATCTTGTGTAGCTTATATAGCTTAATCTTTAAAGGGTATTAGAAAATGAAAAGAAAACGGCAAGTTGTCTGTATAATTAAAACAAAATCAACACCCGATCAAGACCAACACACATACAAACGCAGCACCAACGGGGCCAGCAACAATTGGAGCTCTGTTAAGACAATATGGGTTGGTCAGTTAGTCAGTCGGTCAGTGAATTTGTGAGTAAGTCCCAGCTGCAACGGCATGGCAGGGAGTTAAATGTTGGGAGGGAGGCATTCCTTAAAGTCTACTGTGCAATGACTGGGCGCCATTTCGTGCCTCCACTTGTGGTTTACTTTGTTTTTTTCTTTTTTTTTTTTTTGGTGCAATGTTTGATGAACACGTCATGGTTGGGCAGACAATTGGACAGACCTACCCAAGAGGCGTGTAGCAATTTATTAATTAGACGAAATATTCGTATTGCATTCCCTAGGTTGGATAGTTCTTCTAATCATCAAATGTATTCTCATAATTGACAATGATTGCTGCATACCTACAATGGATGTCAACATCAATCAGAGATCAGCAGCAATTTGTTGGGCATTTTTCTTGATTTTAAGGTGGGCAAATATTTGCATAATTGCTGCTCGATCGAGCAAATATGTTGACAGAGTTGGGAGTGAGAAAACAAAAAAATGATCGAAAAAGGCATTCAGGGAAATGCCTACCAAAAATATACATACACAACTGCATACAATATCTACATAGAGGCAGCTGTTGCCACAAAGCTTGAGTTTGGGTTGACCGGTTTGGCTTTAAAAGCAGTCCGGACCCGGGGAAGTGGGGACAAACATTATGCAATCCAAGTGACGACAAGGCAAATTGGAGTTGTAGTTGCGTGCCAGGAAGTGCAAGCTGATTATTAATTTTTTTTTGGGTAGGCAGATGCAAACAAGTAAATAAAAAGGAACTTTCTCTACAAACTGCATAAATAATCAAATAAAAGGCTTTCTTAATTTTAACAAACTAAGCAAGCATCTATGACTGATGATGTCTTCCAAAGAAATAAAGCTAATTTTCATATTCAATTATTTCATATTGATATTCTAAGGGGCTATACTAGAATGACACTTCAAGTAAAAACCAAAAATTTATTATAATACTTATTGTTGGTGAAATCTTTAAATATTTTTTTTAAAACACCCAGCATTCTTGAATTCTTAAGACTGCTATATTTTTGCTTTAAAATTGTCAATTTGGCAGTCAACTAAATTGTCGAGGTTATTATAATCTTGGTCAGCTTGATAAAATTCTGGTCAAATTTGATAAACCTGGTAAAATCCTTGTGTATGGTAAACTATCAACATTTTCACATGACTATCCCCCAAGTAAATATCATTGTCAGGACACATTTCAAAATTCATATCATCAGAAAAGTTTTGGGAATTCAGATGTAGGACAAGTTAAAATAACTATGTCTATAAATTTTCTAGATTTTCCTTCCTCTTATGTACTTACCTTATAGGTCTTATCCTGGGCTTGACATTCGCGTTGCATGGTATCTCCACTGACAGTGACTTCAACAATTTTTGGAATTTCCGTTTCCGGTTGAGCGGTTGTCGTAGATGTTGTTGTGGATGTTGCATTCGAGTTGCTGCTATCCTCATCCATGCTCACATCGCTGAGATCCATGAGAGCCCTCGTGAGTGGTGGAATTTTGTAGCTGATGGAACAGCTCCACTGCATCTTCGTCGTCATTGCCACCCGCTGAACGTCCCTCACCAGCAAAAGCCACAAATGGTGATGGCTCCGTTGTGGTTGTCGTTGTGGTTAAGGTTGTAGTACTGCTGCTGGCCCCCTCCTGGTGTTGGTGTTGGTATTGATGTTGTCCTTCAACAATGTTAATCACTGGACCTGATTCGCTGTCTGGTACATTGGTGGTAGCTGTATCTTCTTCGGCCTGCTCATTCATATGCATGGCACGTGCTCTCGATGTGGTTGTTGTTGTTGTAGTTATGGTATCTGGCTCGGCTGTAGCCTTATTCTCCAGGCTAACAACAATACCAGACTCACTGGTTGTGGTTGTTGTTGTGCTTGTTGTCGATGTTAGTGACTCTTCAGTGGTGCTTGAAACCATTTGATAATCTTCATGTTCGGCCAGGCGATCATGATTCTCGGACAGTATATGAACATGATACGGATCTTCTTCATGCTCACTTTGAATGGGCGATTCCGTTGTCGATGTTGGAGTGCTTGTTGTTGTTGTAGTGCTTGTTGCTGCTTCTGCTGCTGCTGTTGTCTTTTCACTTTCCTTTTCATTAAATGAACTTGGTTCTGTCTCAGTCTCATCGGAATTGTTGGCCGTTATAAGCGTGGCCGGATGTCGAAAATTATTCAAATCCTTGACATCATCATCATTATCATTGGAGATTTGATTCAACAGCAGCTCATTCTGTTGCTGTTGCTCCTCGTGTTGTTGATGTTCAGTGGTGCTGCTGCCCTCTGCATGCTCATCTCTTAGAGGTATATGCTGTATATGTGATGCATCTGCTGTTTGTGGCTGCTGCGAGGTGGACTCTTCGTTTTCAAGTCTGGGTGTTGTTGTGGGCTCGGTGGAGGTAATTGGTTCAATGCTTGTTGACCGTAAAGTGGTTTCCTCTTGGGCAATCGATGATGATGACGATAATAATGGTGGTAATGTTGTGTTTATTTCTGTAAAGAGATTGAAGTTATTGGAATCTTAAAAATGAGAACTCCTTTTTTTTTTTTTAATTTTAATTATATAATAAAAATCCACCTTAAAGCAACTGAAAGATTGATCTATCGAAAGGGTTTACCCTGAGCTATATTTAATCTTATTTCGATAAAAATTTCAAACAAAAACCAAATGCGGAAGGGATTTTAAATCATAATTTTGAAGCAACCCGCATCATTATGTCATATTTTTAAAAATCAATGATGGATTTTGAATGGAAATGTGACGTGAAACTCAAACAATTGATATAAATTAATGATCGATGGATTCTCTTAGAAATCATTTAAAAGATTTTGATCTAAATTATGACAATTGCTAGCTTCTGACAGAAACTATGAATTAGTCGTCTCTAGGGCCAAGTAGTCCAAGTAGTTTCTTCTTCTTTTTTTTTTTGTGTGTGTGAAGACAAACCCAACATGAAAAGGTTCCTCAACTAAAAGTCATTATGTTATTTATGACATCAGACCGACTATATAAATGTAATTATATAACACTAAGGAAAAAAACAACGACGAAACTGAGAGGAACACGAAACAAGAAGAACAACAAGAAGAACTACAAAGACTCTGTGGTCTTTTAGACCCTACCTAAAAGCTCTTTACAAGTTCAAAAATGGTAGAAAGAAGAAGAGAACAAAATGTTATATCAAAAAAAAAAAAAACAACAACAACAAAACCGACGCGGTCTGGACTTGGGCCCGTCGGCATCTATGTATGTTTGTGTGTGCCTCGATATATAGTGTATATATGTATGTATATATTTCCAAGAACAGTTTCTGCTGGTGATTCAGCAGCATCAGCAGCTTAATGAATACCTTGCAGATTTTGAGGAATTGATGCTGTAGCCACAAAGAAAAAAAAGAAAACAAAACCCAAAAAAAAAAAATAACCAACTCACAAAAATTACGTTTCAATGATGGCATAGCTGATGCGAATTGCGAATGTTGATGAGACGCGTGAGATATTTTCAATACGATTAGTGTTATTTCCGCTAGAATTGCGTAAAGAAAAAACAGCAAAACAAAAATGTTGTGAATCTTTGCAGTTACCGTAAATCTAGGCCAACTCGTAAGAAGAAGAATGAGTTTATTTACCTCACAAGTATGAGTCAATAACTATTATTAGCTATATTTCATCCATTACTAATAATTTGTGTTACTTCTCTTTTTATTTTAAATAAAGAAATTATCCAAAAGGTATCAAATTAGATGAAATAATTCCCTTATATTGGTGGTTTTAAAAGTTTATGAGCAGCATTAAAATAAGAAACACAATATTGCCCATAATAACAAATTAACAACAGACGCCTAAATAGTATAATTTCACACATCAAAGACATAATATTTTGTCCAACTTTTGTGAAAGAAATTACGTCCGCTTGCCCGTCTGTTTAGAAATCCTTATAAACTTTTAAATATCTTGGATTAAGCTGAATCAGACAACTATATCTATAGAGAGTGAGCTTTAAGGCTTGAGAACTGTCATTTTTGGCATACCATTTGCACTTTATACGAAGGAATATGCACGAAGAAGAAATGGAGAACGTAAATTCCATGCAAGAACTTATTACCATAACTGTCCATAACAAAGACATCCGGTTAGGAGGTCTGCAACGCTTGGCAGCTTGTCAATTCTAAACACATCATTTATGGATCCGTCTCCACCTCTACACCGACATCTACACCCACACCATTCTTCGCAAACTCTTTGGGGGTTTGAGCTTTTCTTCATTTAAGCCGCAAAACGTGCGGTGACTAAGAAAAACCGCAAATGAGCAAATGAAAAAAAATTTGTGTCGATTTTTTCACGTAGTTTTCCATTTTCCGTTGCTCTTTTTTTGCCTAGTATATCGTCTATGTACATATATCATAATGTTAAGTATATTACAAGTTCGTTGTCTAAGTCTTTTGTTTTTAAAGAGACTTCAATTACAGTTAGTTCTAGGCCACTGAAAGAGTTTAAGCCCTACCAACATACGTAGCTATATCTATCTGTATATAATTAACATTCCCTAGCATTACCTTTTGCACTCAACACGACGAATGCGACGAGTGAAAAATGAAAATCAATGACAGTAAAAAGACAAATTGTGCGCCAAGTAAAAACAGACAAAACAAAAGGAACCAACTGGCTTGAAGCCTTTTTCTACACGACGTCTAGGGGACTCCTTTTAGTCAGTGTTGGAGTTTGGAGTTGGAGGTTTATAAACGGCTAACCGTGACAACAACAACAACAAACAGCAACAATAACAACAACTGCAGCCGAAGCTGCAGGCAGCATAACGAACTGAAATTCAAGGTTCATGTCAGTAACCCTAAACAAAAACGAACAAAAAGACCACAAACAAAAAAAAAGCCAAAGTTCTGGTCTGGGACAACAACAATAAAAGCAAAGAGTAAAAACATAAAACACAAACACATCTACAAATACACATACGTAAGCACATATAGAGAAGTTGGCTAACGAACTTAGGCGATCTCTTTCTTTTTTTCTACTTTTTTTAGCGCTAAATTGGCGTACGTTGGCATAGGAACATGGGTATCCTCAAGAGGATTGCTTAGTTGAACAGTATTAAATATAAATTTTTAAGTACTCTTCATAACTTTATAGATTAACTAGAGTGTTAAGCTCCATGTCATAAAGTGCAGGAGTACAAAAATAATTGCCCTTAAGGACTATCGAAGACTTGCCGAAAAAGTTCACTAACTTAATAGACTTTTCTAATCAAGACCACATAAAAATTTGTTAAAATTTAACTAAAATCGTGTCATAAATCTCTTTCTAAAAAGTTTCATTGGAGCAACATTTAGTGTTATGATATAATATAGTAGAACTATTTCCGGCTACGCCCCTGATGGTATATGGCTGACTCTGATGCTGACTACAGAAAGGCAACAACAAGTACCCAGAACTCTGTATCCAGTACCCCAGACTAGGGTTTGCTTTTATGCTTATTATCAGGCATGCATGACAGTCAGCCGCCCTCCGTCTTTCCGCAGCCGGGACAAACAGCCCGCCGTCTCAGTCTAGACCTAGACTCTTGACTTGTCTTGAACGGACACAGACTTGGTAAATGCCGGTCCCCATGGGGTAGCATTTTATGTGAAGAGGCTCGTCAAGTTGCATGCCTGCTGCTTGCGGGTGTTTCTTCATTCTGTTGACTGTTGGCTTGGCATGAGTCAGAGAGAGATCCATATGGACGATGTACATGGAAAAATATCCAACCAACCACCCAATGCTGCTTCAATGGCAATGATGGAGTGTGCAAAAGTTAATGAAAATTGCTGTTGAGGGGAGCAGTTGAAAATTAAGTACATAATGAAGACCAAAGATCGCTAAGTGTAGCCTCCCAAAAAGAAAAACAAAAAACAGACAACCTGAAAAAACATTTTAACTTTAACCTTTTTTAAATTTACATATCATGTCACACAAATTTCATTAACAACAAATTTCTAACAATAAAACAAACACAATAGAAATAAACCTGGTGAGCAACTTTAAAGTTTAATTAAATCAAAATCAACCAAAATGAAAATAAAAAAAAAAAAACACAAAATTAACACTCTCCTAATCCGTAATTGCGTAATATTTGAAGTTGAATCAAAAAGTAAAACCGGACCACAGATGACTGCAGCGCATAAACAAATCGCATAATTATTTATTTTGTTGTTTTTCGAATTCATGCCACATACAAGCAGAGAAAGAGAGAGAGACCCAACTGACAGGTGGAGAGTCATGACCGTTACATTGCCCAAATTGGAAATTGGATATGAAAATACATTTCGCTTGGCGACACTTTTTTTGGCGCATTACAAAACCCATCGAAATCATGGTTACCATAGGTAATGATCATTACGAGGCTTCCGGTTGACTGCATTGAAAGACAAACACAACAGAGATATACATATAGACAGATATGTTTATACATATATCTATATGTATGTCTGTTGGGCATATGTGATGGCCTTGTTGGTGATTCAGAACAGCAATGGGAATGTAAAGTTTGTTTTATTTTTAATGTCTGCGAAATTTGTTATATGTGGCTTTAAGCTTAAATTAGATTATTAAACTATCTTAATTTAAATTAGATAAATCAATAGGTACCAAAATCTTGACTTCTTTTCTGATTAACAAACTAGCTCAACAGGTTTGATATTACAAATATCTAAAACTGAATCCCAAAGAGCTATAAACAAATATATACATATAGATTACCTAACATTTGAGTATCGCATTGCATAATCTAGTGGGAGTATGATGCAAAATTAGATTTAGGAATTTAAAATATTTTTTGAACCTAAGCTAACATAGATTCTAAAATGGCAATGGTCTCCTTAAATGACCACCCAAAAAACGCTCTTTGTCTCAATTCTTGGCAAACTTTGGCAGGAATTAAGGCATCCATATCCTATTTTTATTCTAGTTATTATAACCTTCTTACCTGAAATCATATGTAAATTTATAAAAGAATGTAAAATATAAATCTAAGAAACCTTGAGTTGAAGGCCTGGTATTAATATTTTATCTTGCATTGTAAATAAATAATATCTAACAGTAAGCTGGACACAGACATAGATATGCATTTGTAATTATATTTTTTCTAGAGCATTTGCTATTTCTATCGTTAGACAAAAGCAAAAATTTAATGATAAGTACATTAAAATTACTCTTGACAGACGACTTAACTAAAAGGCTCACATACACCTTAAAAACACAGCTCCAAAATTAAACAGTCTACTTGAGAAAATGGAAATTGGAAAATTAACAATTTATCTGGCTACAAATTCCAGCCTAACAAACTGAATGAAACTTAAAGTTATGAGATTCAATCTTGGGGAATAACTTAGACCTTTGATATTGAGGTTCTCAAAATATTTTAGAACAACATGAATACGCAACATATCACGCTAACTATGAAATTATAGGATTCAGTCTCTGTCGCTGCTCAAGACTCGAAAACGACTAGCAAGTAGCGCTCAAGACACGAGTTAATCCAATATGTGGCTCAAAAGAGCCGCCACTACATTGGTAAACAGATACCAAGAAAAAGAAACTTGGCACCAGTCTCAGATAACTGGCAACAACTTAATAAATGATAATGCAGTAGTCTAAACTGGAGTTTAGCCCACTTCGGGTCAATAAATCTTAGGAATACAAAAGATTTAAAACTACAAGCAGTTCTACAGTATTGTCAGCAGACTTTTCGAAAGAATCCAGACTTGTAATGGCCACAACAAATCTTTTACACTAAAACTAGTTAAGAATTTCAACAGCATGAAGCGAAAAAAATGCCAAAGCTGCATTTTTCAATTTATTTCACATTTGGATAATTTATTTACATAGAGTTGGATATTTATATATGTACAAATATATTTAGTCTTATGTTAGAAGGTGAGTCAGTTAGCCCCCAGTTGTGCCATTCAATTGACCTTCAAACGCACTTGCCACAACTGCACACACATGAAACCCTCTCACATGCAAGAGTTGGAGTCATTTGGTTGTCTGGTTAGTTTTTTTTCTCTATTCATTCAAAATGAAAACATTTAGCAGCTCCAATTCGATTTCATGGCCGGCCAAACAGCAGCAACCGACAACAACAACTCTTCGAGCATTCACTTGTGCAAAATGAAAAGCAAGGTGTCATTGCATTGAGTTGAGATACATTTAACCAGACAAAGACATACATACATACGCCACACAGCTAAACTAATGGCAACAACTACCAATTGTAAAATATAAAGTTAAGTGCCTGTTTGTATGATTATTTTGATTGTCTTTGTCTTGGACGATGACACGCGCCTTGAGGCTTCAATTGGAAACATGTTTCTCTTTAGGATTAGATATCAAAAGCCGCTGACGGTGCCATCAAACGATGCCACCTTATGTCCCTCTTACAAACCTGACTGCATTTGCTTTCCTTTGTTATTTTCAAATATTTTCCCTCTAGCTCATTTTTTTTGTTAGCACATGAACTTTCGGGTTGAAAAAGGTCAAATGATGTCTCTACACGTTGCGTTTTTGCTTTATTATGGCTGTTATTGTCGGCTTTTAATAGCGTTGAGGTATTTTGTTGCCTCTGGGTCATTTCTTACACACATTTTGTGTGTCATTAGCCTGACAGTTGATATTAAAGGGCAGATAACAAAGCAGAGGAAAAAAACTAATTTTGGTTACAAAAAATCATCTACATAAGATCAATTTATGAAAGAAAAGAGCATTAAGTTGACTTTTCGGTAGGGGCAATGAGAAGACATTAACCTAAAATGGTAGGTGGCCTACATTTTTTTAAATTAAGAAAGATATCAGATATCACATCAAATATGATTTAAAGCAGTATTTTGAATATTTGCAAAGTACATTTAAACAAATCCTCAGCGATTTTAATGAAACTCATTGATTCAGAACTGTTTCAGGAAACCGAACTCGTAATTGTTATTAACTGTTTTTTAACTTTTAAAGAATCATTAAGCTTTTAACTATAAACATTAAATCAATATCTTATATATGCTAAATAAATTGTTTCCAAATGATTCCATTCCTAAAATCGTAATCATTTAAAGCTCATTATGTAATATATAGTATTTCCTTTCCTTTTATATCCATTAACATGAAAAACGCTTCTGCCTTTTATCTATTAGAACAATTCTCAAGTGTTCATTATTAGATTCATTAGCATACTCTTTCCGTATTTGGTTCTTCATTCTCTTGCTTTGCTAAGCATTCTGAGTAGCAATTTCCTGTTTTTCACTTTATCTCTTTCTGTGCTGGCCCGTTCAATGACACAGTTAATTATATAAACACCTAAATACATAGTTAGACACACGCACACCAACTCACAGTTTCAGCAATTAAAATGCATTAATTAGTTGCAGTTGCACATTGACTTTAAATTTTTTCCTGTGCTACATTTCTTTCTCACTGCACGCACACATTTCTATCCATAAAATTATCTAATGGAAGACTAGACCGGCGAGAAACAGAATGAGGCCTAATTTCGATCATAACAAGTTTTAGTCAAAGAGGTCCTGACACAATTAAAATTGAGTTCCTATTGCCTCTTTTACGATCGGGTTTTCCCTGTCGAGAGAAAGTTGTCGTTAATAAGGAAAATGGTGAAAAAATCCCCACACAAAGTTCAAAGCCCAAATGTTTTATTGTATATTAGTTTGTGTTATTTTGTGGACAAAAAACTTTAAATTTTGGGTGTTAACCGCACTTTCACGGATCACCCTGAGCCAATGTGTCAATGTGTACACAGACAGAAAAACTCCACAAAAAAAAAAACATAATAATAGGAATCCCAACCTCCAATTAACAATAGTTTATGTTGTTGAGTTCGCTGAAAAGAGTTGTTGGTTGGTTGGCTTTTTTTCATATATTTTTAAGCTACTTTTACTTATCGCATAGGTTCATTTTAACGGATCGCTAATCGTGCATGAACTTTGCGTAGCGAAAGGTGGGCGAAAATATAAAACAAAATATCAAAATCCGGCTATTCCCCTCACAAACACACAACAATGTCTTTCATATGTTAGCGAAAAGAAATTTTATATACATGGCAAATAAGATGAGTGACTTTTAAGAAGGTTGTCTGCTATTACAAGTAGTTCAGAAATATTCTATTATTGGAAATAGTGATTTGAAGAAAGTTTAATGCTTCCCTACTTTTTAGTAACAAATAAATTGACATAAATGGAAGCTTAGAATTCATAGCCAAAGATAGCTGCTTTGATGTATAAATCAGAGAACTATTGTACTTAGGGTAATCAAGAACTAACAAATCATAAATTCACTTACGAAATCAGCATGACTCAAACACTTTACCATACAAACTTTTTAGGAGAGACTAAAAATATACTTTCAATTTCATTTATCATTCAATTCTCACACACTTCTTAAAAGAAACATCGGTTTATCCTTGAAACTCTGTGAAAACGCACAACAAAAGACTTAAGACACAAACTTGGCTGCCTGCCTGCCTGCGTGCCTGAGGTTTTTCTGTAGAATTTCTCATTTACTTATGCCTACACATGGCACCGCCTCACACACACACACACACACACACAAATGAATGCACAGCCATACATATATAGCTAAAGCAAACAAAACCAAAAAAAGGTTTCACTCTCATGGGTGCGAAAACAAAAGACTTAAGCAACAAACTTGGATACTTCTCATATGACTTATGTCTGACTAAGCTCAGTGTGTGAAAATAAAAATTAATATGTCTTATATAAATATATAAACATAAATGTAGGTGTATATTTTGATTAAATTTTGTATTCAATCATTTGTTATTTCATCTTCAACATTTCATCAACATGAAAAGTTCCAATTTCCAAGTTTCCATCACGATTTCGTACTTGAAAAGTGTTTTCAAAAAAAATATATGTAAATTCAACAATTCAGTTCAATAATTTTTTTGGTTTTATTTATTATGTTAACGTTTTCCTTGAAGAAAGTAACCAAAATATTTAATTGAGGTTGGCACGTTATTGAGTTTTATATTTTTAACCACGAGACCTTCTGTTATATATACGACTATAAAAATACATATACATATACTAAGTACATTTTGGCAAGCAATTTTCATAGCATTTAGGCCCTGACTTGCATTATTTAATTTTATTTAATTTTTTCTGCATTCCATTTAACGCTCTGCAAGGTCATAAATTAGTAAACAATTTTCTGGACATTTAACCAAAATAACAATACAAACAAAGCCGCAAACTCATTTTTTTCTCCACATAATTGAAGTATTTGTATTTCACATTCAAGTCTAAATACTTAACTGCTTTAATCTGACCATGGTCTGCAAAATATTTGCTTGCAATTTTCCAACATATTAGTGTTTGTGTGTGTGTGCATTGCTGATGTTGAGTTTTCTTTTGTACTTGATTTGCTAATTGTTTGGCTATATTTTTGGTTTTCCCAACAACAACTAGTTTAGCAAGCCAACAAAAAATGTGTAGTTTTTTGCAATTTGCTAATTAGGTTTTTAGCGGGCAAATCCATTACAAACACCCTACAACAAAATAACTGGAAACTGTTTTAGTTTGTCCTAAACAAACACATCAAGATTAAACGGAAATCAAACAAATTATTTATATTTAAAAATGCAATTAAAGTTATTTGAAGTTCACGAAATAGAAATATGTTTGCAATAATTATCAAAGCATTATCAACTTTTGCTTAATAGTTCTTAAGTCAATATAATTACGTTTTCCTTTTCTTCCACACCTTCTAGTGATTTCTTACCTAATTTTCGAATCGGATTAACTCTTCTTTGAACTTGAATTTTTGCTAGCCAGTGTAATAGGTTTATTTATTTGATCTAATGACATTTAATCGCTGCACTTTCAGACTAGTTTTAGTTTTTGATTGAACCAAACCAATATAAGGCCAAACCAGTTAAACGACTGTCTAGTCCGGTATAAAATTAGTCAATAAGTTTTATAAATTTATGGACGGATTATTCATTTTACTAATAAATGATATGCCCACATATCCGCTCAATTAGATGAATAGCTTAAATGGATTTAAAAAATGAAATGCAACTCTTTCTCAAACACATTTCAAGGCGTCTTCAAATTAGTTTTATAGTGGGTGATGAATGATTAATTGTCTATTTTGTGTCTTTTGTTTTTGTTTTTATCAAAAACATTTTATACACCCAATTTTAATTAGCCCCCGTAAAAAGTGTTTTCATGTTGGTGTATAATTAAAATTTGTACAATTCATAAACCGACAACATAGGACAGGTTGGAGCTATGAGTCACAAAAAAGGGTTGGCTTCATTGTCATAGAATTACTGAAATTTTGTTTATAGAAGTCAATTAAGCTCAAACGTTATGCGATTTGCCCTTTTAGAGCAAAAATTCCCATTAATTTTCCAACTTCTTTTGTCTAGGATGCACTCCCAATTCGACAGAATCGACGGCTCTGTGTGTGGCCCCCTTAAGGGTCTTTGTTTTATCGAGTCATCATCATACAATCGAAAACCACAATAGAAATACCTCATAGTAGTTTTAACGAGCTCTTAAAAACTAGTTCGAAACGTGAGGCATTTCCATGTACTGTCTGACATTAAAGCCCTAAAAATTACATTCAAACTAATTATTTGCCTACAAAATAAATCAAAAAAGCCAACGATCCAGTTAATTCAACTGGTAACCTAGATTTCAGACATTTTCCAGTACCTTTCACTCTTTCTAATCTTAAGATTACATTCTATAAAACCACTGAGGGCACGTGTTAAAATCAAATAAAATAATGCAAAGATAGAATATGTATGTTGAGACTTTTTAAAGAAACTAAATTTTCTATTTCACTTTTAGAGATTCAAACAAAACTTTCCTGTTCTTTTTTATCCTTATTCATCAGTCGAAAGTCGAAGACAATCAAGAGAGAATCAGGAGAATCAATTATTAGACACATTTGCAACGAGTGACTGAATCAAATCATTCTAATTAAAGTAAAAGTTTGTACTTTCCTCTCAAAGGTTTGTCACAATTGTCATAATAATTACTTATATGTATTTATGCTTCAATAAGTTTAAATTGGCAAAGAAAAACAAAACATTTGGTTAAAAATTTATTTGGTTTTCTCAAATTTTCACTTTGATTTCTACCGCGTATAATTAGTGTAACAAAATAATTCAACAGGAAACTTCCGTATTCTCTTTTATCAATGATTAATCTAAAATAAATTTCTTTACTTTTTTTCGTTTGTTCCATTTTAACAAATAATTATGGGGAGAAAATGTTCGAAAATGAGGAAAAAAAGAAATGAAGGGCGGGCGTTAATTGGTAACTCAAAGAACGAAAATTTGATTATGGCCTCTAGTAAGAGAGGCCAACAAAAAGAAGAAGAAAGATATTGGAATGGGTGGTGAAGGAGGAGAAGGCCGTGATACATATGCAAAGGGAAAGACAGAGCAAGGCAGAGAGAGGAAATCGAGTAAGAGATTAAAGTGTCGGACGGAAAAGCGGTTCGTCTATAATCTTCGCTTTGGATTTTTATAACTCACCAGCTTTAGCCTCAACTTGGGTCTCATTCAATTTGTTGCTTGTTGTTGGTATTGTCGGTGTTGGAGTTGTTGTTTCTAGAACTGAAGTCGTTGAACTATCCACAGATGCCTCACTGCTCGTGCTGGTGCTGCTGCTGCTGCTTTGTTCTATGCCAATTGCTGCTGCTGCGGCTGTTGTTGTGGAGGTTGCTGTTGGCGCAGAGACTTCAGTCTCTTGTGTTGCTGCTGTTGTTGTATCCAATGTTGGATTGTTGGTTGTTGTAATGATGAGGGCCGCTCCATCATCCTCGCCTGCAGGCGCAGACCTGGCAAGATCAATTTGAATGCCAAACAGCAATAATCCACAGAGACCAACCAGCCAAAGTTGCCTTCCAAATATCGTCTTCGTCATTTCTGTTGCCTTTAAATGGCCTCGAGCTTCTTTTCTTCTTCTACCGGCTTGCATTTTAGTTGCACAATAATTTATATATCCAAAATTTTCTCACACCTTTTTACACTTGTTTTTTTCTTATATTCTCTCTAAAGTAAAAAAAAGTACAAAATAAAGTACAACTTTTTTTGTTAAGTTTTTGGCTTGATAATTTGTTTAGGTTTCTTTTTCGTTTCGTTTTATATTTTGCGGTTTTTTCCTCCAGTTTTTGACATTTATTTTGTTGCCGTCGTTTTGGTGCCTGTCATTTATTCGTTAACCTAAATGCTGTCATTTCCTGTTGAAAGTTTAGTTAAATAATGATTTTTGGTTTTCTTTGCTGAGCTGGATTTATTATCAGGTGCGGGAGATTTGGAATGAAAGTCGGCTAATCTCTTGATGAATGATTTGCCAAAATTTTATATGTGTGGGTAAAAGTTACAACAATTGGCAAAAAAAAAAAAACCAATAGAAAGATGAATCTTTTGTTGAAATACAAATATATATATTGTCTACTTCAATAACCTTTAATTGATTGATGACTTACAAAAAAACAATAAGCTAAGAAAATCGTGTTTAACATAGTATAAGTTCACTCTAATTAATTTGGATTTCTCTCCAAATAAATATTTTTGATGTACATACATGTACTGTGACTGAAAGAGCCATATTTTTGTTGACTCAAACTATTAGAATACATAAATAAAAAACTACAACCAAGTCTTAACCTACTTTTGAGTTTGTCAAAGAGTCTACGTCTTTAAGTTGTGTTGGCTAATTATAGTGCAAAAATATTAGCATTTTTTACTATGATTGCAAGCCAAACTAATTGAAAGGTAATAAATAAAAAGTTCGTTGCCTAAGTTTTTTGTTTAAATTGTATTGCTTTCAATTTTTAAGCCACATTTCTAGACTTTCTTTGTTGTAAATGCAACTTTACATTTAAAACATATTTTTCTCACAATTCTTAAAGATGTGAAAAAATGCAAAAAAAAAACCTAAGCTAATAAAACTGGAAAAATATGCTAGGCGGCGGCAACCGAATGATCATGCAACAACACAAAAAAAAAAAAAACCTTAGACCCAAATTGCATTGGCTAAAATATTTGAACCGGTTGCGGGCAACAATCGGAATTGCAACTGCAACTTGAAAGCGGTTTTGTGGCAAAGAAACAACAAAAACAATTTGTATATACTTAGTATTTTTGTTTGTTTGTTTTTGGTTATCTAGACAACCGCAAAATATAAACAGTTATGTGCCAATTTGATTAAGATCTAAGCAATGCAAAACATGAACTTTATGATGTCATTTTGTAAAAGTTATAAACTTTTTTATTTTACTGTGTTTTATGGCCCAATTTGCATTGACATTTCACATTTCAATTTCACTCTCACTCCTTTTACAGAGAAATGGCAAAAAGCAAACAAATCGAACAAGAGAGAAAGATGCAGACACAGAAACAGAGAGAGAAAGAAAGAGAGAAAAAGAAAAAATGAGCCATAAAGAGAGAGGCGGAGGAGGCAGACAAAAAACTTGTTTTTTTGGTATTTTGAATGGAATTTTTCTTTTTATCTCTTGTTGGGATTAGCTTGATTTAACACTCTCATGGTTATTTGTCTACGAAAAAAACACAAAAGACACTTTCAAAATGATATTATTTGATTTGGCACCAACCCGGCAAAGGTTTGTTTTTTAAGCTTTTTTATAAACTGGCACTCGGCGGGCCACGTTAATAGAAATTTGTTAGTAGATATTCGTTTGAATACCTAATTATTTACTTTTTACCGCACACGGCAACCGATGCGCTTGAAGCACGTCCACCAACTGAGCTCAATGATGGCAATAGGGCCATAGGGGAATCCATGGTCCGTGATCGTGTCTAGAAACTCACCACACTTTGGCCACGTTTGTCTGGGCCAAGTTGGTAAAACGGGTTTGAGTTGCGGTTTGAGTTGAGTTTCGTCAGCTGAGCCAGCAACAAGTGAGAGATCCATTGACATAATAGTTGCTCTCCCACTCTCTCTCTCTCTCCCTCTCTGTCGCTATCTACTCAGACTCTCAGCTAGATTGTGGGGGTTCATTTTAAGAAGAAGTCAGAAAAGTGATTTAAAGTTGGACAACGGCCATGATTGCATTTACGGAAATTTTGTCTGGCAAGGCAACTTCTTGCAATTTCTAGACAAGTGACTTCAACGAACTTCGACTATTGAATAGCCAACGACTCAATCTAAGGTCTTAAGGCCTTTACTGGGTCTTTACCCAGCATTTGGCATTACGCCTACATACATAGTATTTTTTCGGTTTTCAGTTTTCTTCTCTTTTTAACGTTTATTTTGTTTGGTTTGGTTTCATTGGATACTCAACGGTAAAGATCACAAAAGGCCAACTCAGGCCAAACTCGCATAGGATGGAATTTAAGCCTTGAAAGAAATACCAAACATAAAATATTAAAACTGTAATTTTTTGTATCTTCATGTATGAAATGTATTTCGACACCTTTTGTATGTTGGCTTCGACTTGTTAAAAACACAACTGGAAAAAAGTAATTCAACAAAACGAAACATTTTGCAGACTAAACCGAATAAATCATGTCGTTTTAATAAAAGATTCCACGAAAGACTTTTCCGTCAACTTAACTATGGCCTTCTTGATTGTTTAGGGAACTTAATATTTACAATGTCGCTAAAGCTGGAAAACTTGGGTCAAGTGTCTCTTCTTATCGGTTATCCTATAACTCACGGAATCATTACCCATCTCTTTAGAAATTCAGATATGTGATGCTTTTTGCCTAGGATGATATTTTGCTGAATTTTATATAAAATTGTTTGACTTTTTACTAATCCTTATATTGGAATAAAAGGAAAAACTTTTAAAAAACCTTCATAAAAGTTCTGAGACTATGCACCATAGATTAAACAAAATGTTTGCAGGTTTATCTTTGAAATATAAATTATTCTTGAACTTTTGTAGCACAAACTAACTCAATATTTTCTAAAATACCTGTTTTCAAATTATTTTGTAAGCTCACTGATTAACAGGGTTTAATAATTTTATGTATATCTATTTGCTATTAAGTTTAATTTAACAACAATTTGTTATAAAAATTCTAGTTTTTTCATTATTATTCCATTTTGAATCTAATTTGCTTTAATTAATCAATACCAACCTACATTATGGATTAGCATAAAAGTAATCTCAGCAGAAATGGACTTAAGTACAGTCTACAAGAACAGCCAAAAACTATTGAATTCATTTCGTTCATTCCCATTAATACACACACACATATACATACACTCATAATCAGAAGTCATATTCAAGGTATTTTATCTCTCTTAAAAGCCGAGCTGCTCCCCAAAATAAAGAATAGCAATGATTTCTGATTTTTCCCTCGCCTTCAAATACCATCAATGCAAATATCAATTCAATGTCTCATATGAAGACGACGCACCCATTTAACCCAAACCGTCAGCTCACATCAAACACGAATACCAAAATCCAAGAATCAAGACTTCATCAGTCAATGGAAATGTATTAAGAGTTAAAGACATACAGGATGGGCTTATGTTTCACATATTTATTTCATGCAAATATTTGTATGCCCTTTGCTAATTCCGAACTTTGAACATGCACTTCCTCATGAACAGTTTATTTTCTTTCAAGTGTCTAAACTTGTATGCTTAACAAAATGCATTTCATAAGGTATATGACCTTTTTTAGAAGGGTATGTACATACAAATTTAGAAAAGACGTCAAAAGGCATCAGAAATTATGGAAATATTGTGAAGTCGGCGACTGTTATAGATGTTATTGTTGTTGCAGTTATTGCGGTTGTTTTTGGTAAAACAAAACAACAACAAAAAAAGTTAAAAAAAAAAATACCAAAACTCACTTTTTACCTTGTTGCACAAACTTGGCCAAGTGTGCACCCAAAAGTTGCATGACAACCCATTGTTTGCCATAGTTTTTGTGTTTGTTCGCTCGTTGGTCTTTCTGCCTGGAGCTTATCTCTTTGCTATAGAATAATAAACAAAACTAAGCCAACTTTATGCACTCATTTTTTGAATGGAGTAATATTTAAAAAAAGTTGTGCAAAAAAAAAACAAAGTACAAAAAATAACCGCAAAAGCAGCTGCATAAATCTGTCCATTTTGGTGGCCAAGAACACAGGTGTCAGCAAATTTTAGTCAAAGTAACATGCAAATACAGAGGGCTACAACAGTAGAGAGAAATCGAAATAATAAGTACTTAGTAGATTAAAAGGACTGACTCCTTGTGGGCGCCATGCATGATTACATTGACATTACTTTGAAACAGACGAATTGTGTGCCCAGACACATTAGTCTGGAACTCATTGCCAATTAGGTATACAATTATGAGTGCACATGTCATTTTTCTATATTTTCATGCGACTTACTGAGCATTTATACTCTTGGCAATGAGGAAGTTATTTTTCTAGCTGATTGCATATTATGTTTCATGTACATAAATATGTATGTAGGAAGGATGTATATAGGGAAAGGTGGGGTTATTTGGTTCATTTTTTCATTAGTCGTTCATAAATCCCAAAATGTTTGTCAGTTCGGTTCGGTTAAGTTCTTTATTATGACTGTTAATTTCATTGTTTGTATACAAGCTATTTGATATAATAGTCTGGTCGATCTGATTTTAACGTATATACATGTATATAGCTGTTGTAGTCTCTGGAAACTTAATATTAGTACAGAAGGACAGGCAGACGATCGGATAGACAGCCTTGACCAGATCGACTTGACTTTTGAACCTAATTAAGAATAGAAGAGTGGAAAGTTCAAAAAGGTTAGCATACATTTTCTTCTTCCTGTTACACACATTTTGGTGCTTTCATTTTACGGTTTTATTTCCTTGGTTGTTATATTAAAATTGAAGCTAGCTATATGCATTTCAGAGTTTAGACTTATTAAATATCTTGGTGAATTTTATATACCGTTTCTATGAAGAAGAAAGAACAAAGTAAATTTAAAAATCTGGTATAATATATTAATATATAAGACAAAAAATTAACATTGCAAATTCAATGAGTTTATGTATAAAATTAAAAGTATAAACAATATTGATAAATATAAGTTACATATAACACATCAATTTCACAAGAAAGTACAAATTATCCAAGCCATAAATAGTTTTAATGATCAAATAAGGAAACATTAAACAATCCAACTTTATTTCAGTAGGTTTTAATAGTAAATTATCTTCTTGTGTGTGTTTTTTGGGGTCTGGGACAGAGTTTATATCATTTTTGTGTGTTTCGTTTTCTTTTGGCTTTGATTTTTGTTGAAATCCACGTGATTTGATGCGCAAATTTTTCATGTGAAATGAAGACATCACAAAAAAAAAAAAAAAGAAAAACAAACGAAAAAGTAAAATAACGAAACACATGCAATGGCGTTTGAAATCAAATTGTTGTTGCTTGCGTTTTTATGTAATGTGGAAATGATTTTAATTCAAATTTTAAGTTATTTCTATGCAGATCAGGGTAAAAACTTTCGCCCAAAAACTAGAGGCAACTAGCTGGGAAACATGTGCAAACACTCAATTTATATCAGTAATTTTAAAATGTCCAAATAAACATATTAATATTAATTACAATATTACACATTTCCGATTCATGTCAACTCAAAATTAAATTAACTGAAAGTTATGCCGAATATTAATTGACTACATACGTATTGGTTGAAAAACCCCCAAATAAAAAAATTAAAATTTTAATTAAAAATTTAAAAAAAAAAAAATTTAAAAGAGTGACGAAAATAAACCTGGTCGTGACTATGGCAAGCGATTCACTTCAAGAAACGTTCGATAAAGTTCGTATAGTTTGTTAATTTTCTTTGAAATGACAGAAATCGTCTTTACAAAATGATACATGTAAATTTATTCGCCAAAAATTAAATTGTTCTATAAGCTAACTAAACCCTAAAACTTCAAAACAATGTTTCTTTTTACTCTAATGTGTTGGTTGCAGATTACTTTATATAAATTTTAAACAATAAAATAAGTTCTAACTAGTAAATACAATGTCATGTATTAACTTGTGACTTAAAAAAAAAATCTCTAGCAAAAGGCCTTTCTATTACATTTTTTGCATTAATCGAAACTAGCAAAATTTTACAACAGGTTGAGTCAGGCAGAATCACCTTTTTTGTCACGAGACTTAAGGATTCTCTACAAGGTTTCCACTATATTTTTTATTAATTTTATAGATATTATACATCGAACTTGCTAAATTCATTAAAGAAAACAATCAGTATGTCAAATTATCAATAATAGATAATAATAGATTAATTCAACTGATACTGAGCGAAATTTCTTTCAACAGTAAGCCTTCAAATTATTAATATTTGTACTAACTAATTTGTACTTTAATAATGATTAAGTAATCTTTGCGTATATAAACATTAAATGTCTCTTAATTGAACAAAACAAATGCCACAAACCTTAACGAATGTGGTTGAAGCAGTTGTCATTGTTGTAGCTGTTGGAGCAGTTAAGCGACATGCCACCAAAAATGATTGACAATCACTTTGCAAACAATTTCATTTGTTCAAGACTTGGAGACTCGCCCCAGACACCAAACTCGCACACTCGCAGACACACACACACACACCAAAACACACACACACTTCCCCATTCATGCTAGCAAACCAGTTGCATATGAAAGTAAAAGTAAAGTAAATGCAATACATGAAACGAAAACGAAGAAGACGAAAAAAAATGCATTTTAAATAGGCAGACATGTTGGTGAATATATATATGTATACAGGTAAATCTATATGTGTATGCACATACATACATATACATATAAAAACAAAACCAAATAAACAAAAACCCCGGTCAACACTAAAGAGAGCCGGCAACAAGAGATAGCCAAGAGCCGCTGCCACACCGGTTGTGAATGCAGACAGAAACATATATGTACATATATACATATATCCTACATACATGTCAGCATTCATATGTATATCAATTTGTCTACATACATACATACATAATATAACGAAGTTTTATATAAAACCGCTAATGAAATGCGTTCAAAAATAAAATATAAAAAAATGCCACTGCTCTTGTAGTCAGATAAACAGAAAACTGTCCCAAAAAAACAAGGAAAAAATCTCAAAATAAATTTTATTTCGTGGATATGACATCATAAGACATAAGATTGCATTAAGCTTTTGGGCATTTCTTTGAATAATCTTGATATGAATTTCTGGAAACGACTTAAAGAAACACAAAATAAAACATAAAGAAAAAAGGTTACCAAGTGAATTTTCTGTTTATTGTTTATATGTATAAAATATTTGTTTTATTCTGAATGTTTGTTCAATTTGGTATGCAAAAAGAGGGTTTTACTTATAATTGCGTTCAGTATATGATAATTGTTAATATGTATGTTTATTTGGCTTAAACAGAGTGACTAAGACCTTCAATGGTAGACTATTAATTAGAAAAGTGGATTAACACAAATTATTAAATGTGTTCACAAAATTATCCAAAATCCAAATATATGACTAATTAGACTGTTTACAAAAATATCGCAGAACACTAAAGATAACAAAGAGAAGAAAGAACTCAGTAATGATATATGTCTGTACATATGTATATACATATATATAACTTTATACTTGGATGTAAATACTTCAAAAGGTAAGATACAAACGTTTAGATAAAAGCTAAGAACTTATCCTAGAAATGCTATGGAAATTTTTAGTGGGTTCATAAAATGTCTTACTAAAAATATATAATACGGCTTACATCAAAACTCGTAATTAACCATGACATTTTCTGGTCGTTATCCATTTGGATTTTCTTTTCAACTTTTTTCATAAACTCAGGCTTTTTTTCAATAATCTCTTATACCCAATACTACCTATAATATTATTCATAAATATGACTAATCCGAGTGTTTGAAAAAGAGGCACATATCAGGATTTTCAACCCCATGATTTTCGGGTTTTGACACGGTGCTCTGGATTTTTTAACTTCAAATATATTGTTGAAACCGCTATCCATCAAAATAGATCCCTTGCAGAGGATTTTATAAAACACTTCAAATATTTTTTAACAAGAGGAAACCTGTCCGACACCATGGAAAATTGATCATAGACACGATCCATCGTAAGCCTACTTTGCCGAGAGAGTAATCTATAAAATAAAATAAAATAATATTTGAGCAACGGAACTGGGTATATGAACTTTAGTGAAGTCAATTTATCTTCTTTGATTTCTTTTTCAAATATACAAATTATAAGCTGATCGAAAACCCACAAGTGAGTAAAGATTTCTGTATTTGTTTCGTTTTAAAGCCGCTTTTAGCATTCCTAAATAATATTTCCTAACTTTATTATAAAATTACAAATCAGACAAAAATAATAATTGCCGATCGAGTTAATTGACACTATCTAATTAACTAATTTAGTTTATGATATGTTTTGCAAATGAATCAATCTCGTTTTTCTCCTAAATGATTTGAGTTTTATGGCCTGTCGTTGACACATTCCAAATGGCCCTGACCATGACTGACTCTTTAAAACTTAAATATCTTCGCACACTGCATAAAATTTCAGCAAAACAAATTTATGCATAAATGTATTTAACACGACACCGAAATAACAATTATTAAAAAACAAGTGCCTTTTGGCGACAAAAATCAAAATAATAAAGGAGAAAAACAAACTCAATATAAAGTATCTTGTGAAAGTTTTTCTCACATACACACACACACAGAAAGAGCGGGACAGGAAGCAGGTTAAAAGATTTATGCAACAATTTGGATTTTGTTAATTTTTTTCTTCTCTTTTTTGTGCTCTCTCAAGGCTGCTTTGCCAGTTGCATACTAAGTGAATTGTGAATCAGATTTTGAGTTGATCGAAAACGACCTTCAGCAAGTACTAAAAAAACGTCACAAAATCTATAAAAAAATCCCAAAACCAATTGACAATTTTGTCAAGTAAACAATTTCGCTCAACATTTATTTGGCGTAGACCTAAAAAATGATTCATCCAATGGGAATTTTGAGTAAAAAGGCTAAAAACATCGAGAAGCTCCCTCCATTAATTTGAAGTCCAACGGTAGAAAACTAATTAATTATTGAAACGAAAAATGAAACTTAATAAACCTTTTCATAAAAGAACATCTTAAACGAGATGAGATCGTGCATCTTGAAGAGGTCGTTATTAAATTGAAATTCAAGCCAAATTTTGAAAGACAACAGAGTTAAAGATATAAATAAACTGTTAAAAGTTTAATACTATTTTATGTTTCGCTTCTTCTTTTGTGATTGACCTTCAAAACAACAAAAGTAAAAACATGCTGAAAATATCCACTTCCATAAATCAAAAGATTTAGCATACGATTTGCGTTTAAGCAAATATATAAATATTAATCAGTTGATTAAGTTCAGTTGATTAAGTTGTTCTTTGTCACAGTTACAGTTTTCAAATCTTAACCATGAGTTTGAGCACAGGGAACAAAACTTCGGTTTACCCGAATATAGCTTACTTTGTAATGAAAGTAATTTCAAATAAGAAAAAGAAATATTAGTAAATATTATTGGTTACTCTAATTAGCCGTGGCACTCAATACAGATATACCTACATATGTAATGCAATCTACAAAATTTTCTCATATTTGTCCATGCAATTAGTATTTCTTTTTGTTATGATTTATACTTATTTGTTGCATTTGCTTCATCATTTAGATCCGCTTAGCGATTAATTGCTTACTCAATTGCCTACCAATTCAACATGAGACTCCACTCCCAGGGTTAGGGGTTATGTCGTCAGTCTCTGCCTACTTTAAGTCCATCGTGCGTATACGTGATTTTCCATGCACGAGCGAACTTAACCCTCAAATGTTTAAATTGTTACTCATATTGCTTGAAATGTTTCTCCATTTAAGGGGAATAAGAAAAATATCGGTTGATAGGCGGTTAATTTGATTATCAGCTTTTATAAAAATTTATTAAGTGTTAAAGGTCAAAGGAAACAAATCATTTAGGTCAGCATTCAAAGAAGAGCTACTAATTAGTAAAAAATTAAAAAAAGAGGAGAATTCGTCGAAGGCAAGTTTCTTGCCCAAGTCATTTGTTTGAACTTTAGAACATGCTCAAGCTGTTGTTGCTAATTTGACATTTAAAAAACAAGATGCAGAAGAAGAACAAGAAGCATCAGAATTCATATTTTTGTTAATCTAATCGAAATGCCGGCTATTTCATGATGTAGCGCGTGTGTTTAGCATCAATGAGCAATACCAATCGGAATCGCAGTCACACACTCTCAGCACTCAAGCACTCCAGCACTCGAGACTCGTTGGACAAGAGCTGAAGGTAGACCACTTTCAAGCACCCAAAACAATACCGCAACCAGATTATTTGCGCCAATATGTAAATTTTTTAGAACCAGAAAATAGCAAATCACAAAAAAAAAAAAAAAAAGAAAGAAGGAATCGCTTAAAGAAATCTGCAATATAGATTTTTGACAAAGCTTGAGCACAAAGATCAAGATTAAGATACGTATATGAATATGGATAACCTGTTTAGTAGTTGTAATAGAAAAGCATTAATTAACCGCCTTAATTAAGAAATGTTGTATTCTATTAATTTTTAAATAATCATAATTCGTGTATAATATCGAATTCATATTAAAAGCAACCTTTGTGGCAGATCCACGGGGTTTAAAATAATGGACATTCCTTCCGAACCATAAAAGAATTCTTCCGCCTCTGTAAAAGTCTGTTATCCTAATACTTTATTTAACGAAATATTATTTAAAACTGTGAATTCAAAACTGCTTAATGAAAACTTCATATTCCTCATATTCTTTTAAAATACTCGAAGTACTTGTTGTGTAGGGTATTTTTAACTTTCACATGGGAATATCATTTTTTGTTTCTTAACGTCTATAATTGTTTCTTTCATTTTTCGGTTGCTATTTCGTTAATAATTTATCAATAGTTTTTGAGCATAAGCAAAGCAAAACGAAAAAAAAAAACCAAAACGAAAACTGGTTGGTCATGAGTTTTTGTGTTTATTATGAAAATTCTAAATGACTTGCTTTATGACATTCGCTAATTTTAATGGCTCTTCCCAGCCTCATCTCGCCCAACCAAATATACGAAAAAGTCGTATGACAAGTTCAAGTTGCTTAAGTCTCTCGCTGTCTCTAGAGAAAGACCTTGACTTTCTTTTCAAAAGAAACAAAAAATAACATAAACTTTTCTTCATCAACTTTGAGACTAACTACAATTAGCCAGCGAGCCATAAAAAAAAAAAAAAAAAAAATCTTGGCAAAGTTTACATTACAAAGCGCAAAATTTTGAAAGCAGTTTAGTATGATGTTTGTACAATCATCTCCAAGCAAAATGTGGGGTAAATGTGGGTATGTATATAGAAAGTTCAAAACATTGACAATGAGCAGGGCATATGTTTTTAAAAGATGAATTTCACTTAGGTTTTTTTATAGTTTTTTTTGTTTAATAAATCGTATGCAAATTCCTTTTGAAATGATAACTTTATCTCAGGCATGACTAAAACGGATATCCATTCTTAGTAGTTCTGACAGTTTAAAGACTTTGCCTTTTGTTATGTATTTGCCTTTTGTTTTTAGTTTCAACAATGGTCGAACAAATCAATTAAAAGTGACCGTCAAACTTTTGTTAAGTTTTGGACTCTGCTTCCTTTAAACAAAAAGTTTACTTTTTTTGTTTGAGCTGCACACTTTATTTTTTTCAAAGCACTTGTTCGGAACTTTTGCCGATTTCCACTTTGATACAAATTTACTTTTTTTTATTTATTTTTCTTAATTTGTTGATGGCGAATGTTACCCGTTTCGTTGTGTGTCATTCGCATGTTGCATCTATTTTTGTTTTATATATTTTTTTTTGGTTTTTAGTTTGAAAGTTGTTTGCTTCCTGCTGCTTACCGGTATTTTTAACCAATTTAAGCGACTTTTATTTTAGAAAGATCAAAATACACACAATCTCCTATGCAAAATTACGATTTCAAATACACATCAAATGTGACTAAGTCAATTCTGCATACTGTGCATCTGACAGAGACACAAACGATAATAACCATAAATCAATAATCTAAGGACACACTTGAATAGGTCCTAACCACTTGGCACACTTGGTGTATGCATTGACGACATAATTAAGAGCATTACATTGACACCAAAAAGGCGGTCTAATTTTATTTAATTGAACGAAATTCGCACACCCTTTCTAATTTTCTACCCGATTTAATATTTGTATGTATGAAATTTTAACCGTGTTTCTACTGAATAAGTCAAAGTCTTTTTTGCTTGAAATCTTTCATAATTTGTTATGATTGTAAATAACTATTTTTATTGTTAGAGATAAAAGCGTGCATTCTTATCAAAGTTTATTGTTTGTGCTCCTGTCTTCGAGTTATACTATTTGTTTAAATTTTTGCTATTATTATTTTGCTTTATTTTTAAATTTCGGTAGCCTCCATTTATTTCCGCGTTTTTTTCTGCTATTTTTCCAAACAAGGAAAAATAAAAATATACTCTTTTCTTAAGGTTATTAATAAAGAATTTGTTTACAAAATTTACAAGACCGCTTTTTAGCTTTGCAGCACTAACTGTTTTTTCAAAAAACAGATCGATTGGCGCTAAATGGCTTAATGTTTCTTTGCAGCACTACCCCTATTCTATTAGAGGAGAGGTGTGGGAACCCTGGCATGCCGATAATTATCGGATCGCAACAAGGAGGCTAGAGCTGAGAAGCCGATATAATCGCAAAATAACAAAAAATGCATCGTGATACTCTTATTGTGCTATAAATCTAGTGATAATGTCAACTAGATACCTTAAAAGTATATAAAGCTTTTACAGCAAATAATTCAATAATTCAATTTAGAAACTTCAAGGTAAATTAAACTATTACCGAATAATGTTAACAAAAATGACAAACTATTGGTATTTATTTAAGTAAAGACTTTTTCTTTTGAAGCAACATAATTCAAATGAACAATAGATTCGATACTATCGATGGAGCAATCGATGGATTTCCCACCTCTAAGAGAGGCGGTTTTTGTTTGGTATTCGAGAAGAAGTTTTTAAACAATTTTAAAAGGAAGTCTCGTCAAATTTATGTTTTTTAGTTTTGCATAACCACAAAGATGGCTAGTACTTCTAGATCTTCCCGGAATAGTCAAAGGGTTCCGCAATCTCAACACCAAGAACAGCAGCAAGTGGGCGAAGAAGTAAAGAGTATTGTAAAATTTATTTTGGATCATTCTGCTGAAAAAGTTGCCATTAAAGAGAGGGACATGTACGTTGTAGCTGGGGGCAAGGATAAGCTAAGGCAACATCTTCCTCTTGTGGTAGAGGAGCTGAAAAAGCGATTTGGCATAGCGTTCCGGCTTTTGGATACATCCACTCCACAAAACAAAGTCTACATTTGCGTGGCCACTTCGCCCATGGTGTCCATATATGAGCTGACGGAATCACAGCGTCCACAATTTACTCTACTGCTCATTATTTTGCTTTACATATTTCTGCGTGGCAATAGGATTGAGGATCAGAAATTATATGAAATGTTGGGCATACTAAACATTCGAATGGATGAGGAACATGGATACTTTGGCAATGATCTAAAGAAGCTAATTGAGGAGACATTTGTGCGTCAGCATTACCTAAAGCGAGAGCGTTCAGAGTTGAGTGCATATGATGATCCCAAGGTGTACTTTCAATGGGGTCTCCGGGCCAAGGCGGAGTTTTCGTATCCGCAAATGATACAATTTGCCTCGAAGCTGTTCCAACAGGATCCTAAATATATTGAGCAACGTTTAAAGGCAACCCAAAGTCAACAAGAACAAGCTGAGCAGTAAATATAGTTAATTATATTCTTTAAATGTAAATAGAAAACATTTTCTGTTCTTGTTTTAATATATGTATCCTTCCTTACAAAATCTTTGTGTTTAATTTCATGCTTTAACATAACATTATAATTTATGAATATATCAGAATTTTATTTACATCTTAGAACTTAATCTCATTAAGTACTGTAAGTCTACATTAAACAATTCAATTCCATTTAGCTAATACTTGGCATAATCCGTATCCATTATCAGTTTGCCATCTTTATCTTTAAGTCGCACTCGACCATTTGAATAGCGTGTCTCTTGGCTTCCATCGGGATAAACTAGCTTGACAGTACCATCTGGATATTCTCGACGTTTATTCAATTTCGTGTGTATCTCTTTTTGTCCATTTGGTAGATTAAGTATCTTATCGCCACTTCTCAACTGAACTAAATGTGTGCCATCGGCGTAACGCCATTCTTCAAGTTTTTCCGTATCATTAGGATCTACAACTTTAATGGAGTTATTGGGAAAATGTATCTCAATGGTGCCATTTTTATGACGATGTTCAGTTTGGCCATTTGGAAATTCAAGAATTTCTAATCCATCTAAATATGTTGTGTGCCAGGTATTGGTCTCATTATAATAATATTTAATGGTGCCCTCGCGTATGTCTGTCTCCTTGATGTCCTTATTAAAATATAGCATTCTTATGGTCATGCCATCGGCACTAATTTTCTTTAGATTGCCATTCGGATACCAAATATCTCGGCTTCCATCCGCATTGACAATCTCACGTTTCAAAGCGCTGAGTGGACTGGAATCTGTATTAGCTTCCTGACTTTTTTGAAGCTGTTGGTTCTTGCTGTTTAGCAGCCTGCGGTGTGACAACCCCTTCATCTTCATCGAAGTTATCAGAATTACTTGATGCATCTTCACTTTTCCTCCAATTCTGGTTTCTTTTTACTTTTGCTCCACGATCGACGTGGCTTAGAATTGGATTTGTTCGGGCATTTAGATGGCACGCCGTCCAGGGATTTCGTACGCCTGCCATTCTCATCAAGGACCTGAGTAATGGTATTTGTAGGTAGCTGAAAAGTGAAGATTTAAATTTGTAAGAGAATTTCGACCTTTTATTTAATTTCTTACCACTTTTGGCGCTAATCTGGCTATATTTCTATTGATCTCTTGCAACATTTTGGTGTTATTTTCGCGACCAATCTTGATAAGCTCCTGCTCCAGACGTTTGTTCTCTCTATGCAATAGCTCGATCTCATCGCGATAGTTTTTCTGCTCTCGCTCGCTGGCCCTTAATTGGGCACGTAAACGAGCTTGGGCTGAAACATGTTGCTGCTCCTTCTGTTTAAGCTGAAGCTGCAGCTGCTCCACTTCCTGTTTGAGTGCCGATATTTCTTTCTTATTATTGGAATGCGCACTGCTCTTTTGGAGACGCATTTGTTGATCGAACTTGCGACGTTCTTCTTCGATTTTCATGCGTTCGTCGTGTAAATAGATTTCGGCTTGAATTTTCTCGTCATGAACCCGGTCCATGGCTTCTTGATGTTCCTGCTGACATTGGGCTTGATTCAATTCATGTTCTTGTTTAAGGCGAAGAAGTTGCAAATTTTGTGCTTTAAATGTAGCTATCTCCTGCTCCAATTCTTCAAGTCGTTGGCGTACCAAAGTTGCTTTAGATTGAAGATCTTCCTGTTCCTGGGAGCTTGCAGATGGTTGCTTGTTGTTCTCAAGTGCTTGGAAAAGGGCGGATTTGAATTGTTCGAAAAGTTGTACATTGTCGGTCAAAGTAGATTCATTGGAATACGAGTGGGTGTCATTCGAGTCTGAGAAGCGGACCCGAACTTGGGGTTTTCCTCTTTGGTGAGTGGTCAATGTTGAATCCTCCTCGTGGTCCTCGTCCTCCAGTTGCGACTCTCTCTCCTGGTCTTCCCCATCTTTATCCTGAAAAATTTCTTTGATCTCTGGCTGAAGGCGAAGATGACGCATTTGTTGTGTAAGTATTATCTGATCTGTTTCATTTTTTAAGTCTTCTCGTTGACGCTGATCTTTTCGTGCCATAAAGGTTCTAATGCAACTGGAGTTCATATCAATATTACCCTCTGTGGCTTTTTGCTCGAGTAACTCAAAAATGCTAACATTGGAGTCGTCCTCGACTCGTATTTGTGCCGATCTTCTTTGTATAAGTGGCATGGGTTTGATATTTTGCGTATCCAAAACCTGAGCCCATTTTACTCCAACCAACGGACTTGGTTCTATGGATTCCGTCATCTCATCATCCGCCGTTTGTTCCGCAAAGCGAACTTTAGCTGACGAATTAGTTGAGTGAGTAGAGTGGGAGGTGGAGGAAGTAATGGACTTGAGATCAGGTGTAGACTGACAAAAATTCTTAGATCTTATTAGTAACTGCTGGAACTGCTGCTCCTGGAGATCTAGGGGCGGCGGAGCTGAATCTTTGCGAACAGGTGCAGGCTTCTTTAAACTACTCTTTTTAGCCACTGGCATAGTTCTCCGGAATTGAGGATGAGCATTGGCAAATTTGTAACGGGGTAAATTGTTTAAAGCGCAGTTCATCGGGACTGATTTTAAAACGCTGTTTCAAGCCTTCTCCGCGTTTCAGGAACGGACGCTTTGGTTGTGCTTCTAGGTTTAGATGGCTCTCATTTGTATTTGGCATTTCCTGCATTTCTAGAGATTCTTCCTTTTCCAACTGTTCTCGCTCGTCATCATCTTCCATTTGAGTGTCTGGATCCTTGTTAAGAAGCCCCAACATTTTATACATATTTCGTTGCTCCAATCCAAGCATTTGACGCTGAGTCTGCTGACGCTCCTGAAGGAGACGTTTCTGTTCATCCTGCCACTTATTTAAAGCGGCCAGCCGCAGACTTATGTCCTCCTGGGAAGACCCACTCCCGGTTGGTTCTTTGGCATTCAATGAATTTTGCATTTCTTAACATTAAAACATAAACAACATAAAATTAAATTTAAAATTTGGCCGCAGTGTGGCCATATGACATGCACTGGATTACGCCCAAGCAAATTAAAGTTCTCTGGCAACTCCAAAAATTCAGGGCTACACTATAATCATTTAAAATTAATTTGATCACCTTTCAGTAGATTTGTAAATTTATTAAACTTATTTTTAAACTTAAGAAAATAAAAGAAATAACATATTTTACTCCTCTTTTTCGTCAGCATCTGGATCATCGAAGTCCCGAACTTGCACATCGGCATCTTCGCCATATTGCAATATGCTGTCTATTTGCAATAATAAATCGCCCACACTCTCCTCATCTTGTGTGTCGAGGGGAAAGAAACGCACCAAACTGTAAAAATAAAAATAAGTAATTAATAAATTCAATAAATAGTGAAACAAAGTGGCAGCTCAGTTTTCGCCAGCCCTGGTATGGCAAGAACAAAAGCATTTTTTCCTTCTCATTGTAAATGTAATTGTGCTTATTAAAAATACAATTGCAAACGTGTATTAAGTTCAAACGCTTGTGTATATAACAATTTGTTAAGCAATGTCCAAGCCCGAGGCCTTATGTATTTCAAAGTTAACCGACAACTGAACAAAAACGCGCCAAAAAATCCCAAGAAACTGACCGGCCAACACTGTTATTCGGGCAAAACGCAAAAACCCAAAAACCCTGAAAAAAAAACCAAAAAAAAATATTAACCCGCAGAAGTGTCCAAATTCAAAATACATGGAATCGAACTTGATCCAAAGCTATGGCATGGACTTGTCCAAAGTGTCCGTCGTGCGTTCCGCCAAAGGCGTTGATATGCTCTGCGTGGACAATTTTTTGTATCATTTTGATCGGATTGGTAAAAATAATTCATATCGCTGGCTCTGCAATCGTCGAAAAGATAAGCATACACCATGCAAATCCCGGATTTGCACTCTACTGCCAAATCCCATTGACAAGGGGCGGCACATTGTGACGGATGTGGTTCTAGCCCACTGTCATGAGCGGTGCAGTGACCATGAGATTCAAAAAGTAATAAAACGCAAGCGTTTATCTCTAATGAAAATGAACGATGCGTACAGTGCTACCCAGCCCAAGAGAGCACGAATCTATGAGCGGGCCACAGCGGGATTGTGTGGGCCCGAATGGATATCGGCGGATGGGGAGGAGGGTTCAAGAACGAATTCCAGCATTCATTTGGATTTTGAGGTTGGTACACGCTTAAAGAACACATACTGACTAATGCCAAATACTCCTTTGCAGGAAAAGGATCGTGTTTACATGCTCCGCCGTCGCGATGGGCGCGTCATGGTCTGCATTGATGGACATTTATATTATTTAAGTGGTAAATCTTATATGGGTGACATGTGTGCATGGACTTGTGTACGTAATCGTGACATTGAGTGCGCTGCAAAGATATGCACAGAAGTCACTTTGGCAGGGGCCCACCGATTGCATACCTTTGAGGAATCAGATGTGCACATACATCCACATTACTCGGCCAAAAAATTGATGCACATGTTTGAAAAGCATCAAATCGTTTTGGTTGAGGATGACCAGACCAATGATGTGTTACTAGAATGTCAGAATATGGAATATTTTGATCCAGCTATACTCTTTGATCAGCAGCAGCTTCAGCACCAGGAGGTCTTTAATCAACGGGCAGCCGATGATTTGGAATCAATTATTATAGAAGATTGTGAAGAGACCTATGAAGATTATATTGGTAACCAGGATGAAGAGGAGGGTCTAGACAATGTCGATGTGGTCGATGAGGTAGTTGTGGAACAAGAAGATCAGGATGACGAGGAAGAATTCCTGGATAATGAAGAGAAATGGCCACCAGCTTTAAGAGTAATTGAAGATTACATAACACCAGATGATCACAATCCCATGACCGAAACGGATCTAACAAAATTCACCTTTTTACCATCAGCCAAGGGTCGCAAAGTTTTGTGCATTAACAAATATTTATATCATTTTGATGCCCAAAGTCGATCGAATGGGCATATGTTCTTCACATGCATTATGCGTCGCGATAAGCAAAAGACATGTCATGTTAGAGTAACTTTGGACCCACAACCAACTGGTCCTGTGGTCCTAAGAATAAATGGCGAACATACTCATAAGGCTGATGTAAACGAAATTTTAGTACGATTGAAGCGACTGGAGAAATCTTCGATTTCAGGTCCCTCTTACAAGGCATCATTCAAATGTAAATCGAATCCAAATGATAGCCCAGCTCATGTAAATGAATATCAAGATCAAGATTCCGATCACTTTGAAAATCAGGAACAGGAAGCACAGCAAGTACAAAATGTTGTAATGAAAAAAGTCATCAATATGGATGGGTCCATTAAAGTAGAACCCCGTGACTCGAAATCCAACTTGATTGTAGAATACATGAAGAACACCTCGGATAATACTATAAGCGCCAACATTGAAATACTACCGAATACTTTAAAAGAAAAATCCTCGCCACATCTGCCCGAGTTAACGAATATACGTCGCCGACGCGATAATACATCTGTCCCTAATCCGGATGGTGAAGTGTTTCCAGACATGGATCTTACAAAAATCTGGACTGTACGTTCAGCCAAAGGAGGTGAAATGTTATGCGTCGATGGCTATATATACCATGCCAAAAATCGAGGCCTAATCTCACGTAACTATTGGGTATGCATCAAGAGTCGGGATGCGCAGGTTAATTGCAAAAGTCGAATATCGACATCTACCCAAAAAGATGGATCGATTCGTGTTTTGCGTGTCTATAACACCCACAGTCATCCTATTAGCGAAAATGATATAAAGCGTCGGTACTTTAATGAAATCAACAAAAAGTCAAATAAGCAAATTAAGTTTCGTCCTTTGCATTTTATGGGAAAATCATTGGATGAAATTAAACAGGAATATGGTGATTTATCCATTGAGCGTTTGAATGTCTCCAATATAAATCCGGATATTTTGGTCAACAAGAAGCCACGTGTTAGCGGTGATAGTGCATCTAGACCTAATTCAGTTTCATTTATGTGCAAGCAGGAGCAATCCGTTGAGGATTATGATCGATCAGAACGTATGACGCATGGAGAAGGTGAATGTGAAGAAGCTCCTGTTGAGGATCAAGAGGAAGAGGAATTCCAGGATGAATTACATATGATTGACGACTATGTTAATATGGAGGATGCCACAGATTCCATTATTGAAGTGGTGGAAGAAGCAACACCAGATGAGATGGATAACTATGGAACTGTTACGTAAGTAAATTTGTCAATATAAAATTATTTTCATTTAAAAATTTGAAGATTTAGTTGACTCTTAAACAAATTGTAAAGGGTATTCCAAGTTCGACTTTTGTATAACAAGAAATACATGTAATAAATAGATGCATAGAAAAAATATCCCACAGTAGTTTTTCGACTCTTAACGAGTTTAGTTCATAATTTTCCGATTGTGTGGATTATTATTAGTAAATAAAAATAATAAAAAAAAAACAGTTCATACATACATATACACAAGAAAAGCCAACACAAAAATAGCTCGTACTGAAAACATCAAAAACAAAAATAGAAGAAATAGAAAAACCCAAATACAAGTCTTGCGAGTTGGCGTGACGACAATTTTTTAAAGACACTTTCACTTTTTGCGCTTACGGAAACCGGTTAAACGAGACAGAAAACAAAAAAAAATCTAAACAAAAAACACAATTTGAATAAAATTCTAAACTTAATTCATTTTTTTAACCGACAGACCAATTTTTACGATGAAATTATACGCCGTATCCGATGGTCCACCATCTCTGGCCGTTCGAATGACTTTAAAGGCTTTGGACATACAATATGAACTGGTAAATGTGGACTTTTGTGCCCTGGAACATCGCACTGAGGATTATGCCAAAGTAAGCAAAAAGTGTAGAGTTAACCAAATGTGGTATAAACTAACTTCAACCTTGTTTTGCCTAGATGAATCCCCAAAAGGAGATTCCTGTGCTGGATGATAATGGTTTCTATCTGTCTGAAAGTATTGCCATTATGCAATATCTTTGCGATAAATACGCGCCCAATTCAACAATCTATCCGCAGGATGTCAATCTACGTGCCCTGATCAATCAGCGACTGTGCTTTAATATGGGTTTCTATTACAATCCCATTTCAGCCCACAGCATGGCACCCATTTTCTTCGACTACGAGCGAACACCCATGTCTCTGAAGCGTGTGGAAAATGCCTTAGATGTACTTGAAACATATTTGAATCGCTTGGGCACTAAATATGCAGCCGGTGATAATGTAACAATTGCCGATTTTGCTCTCATATCAGCCACTTTGTGTTTGGAGGCAATTGATTTTGATTTATCACCATATCCATTGGTTCAACGATGGTATTTCACCTTCAAGGAGGAATATCCACAATTGTGGGAGATAGCCAACAGTGGAATGCAGGAAATTAAAGCTTTTGAGCAGAATCCACCAGATTTATCAGAAATGAATCATCCGTTTCATCCCACTCGAAAACAACCCAAGGCATGAATTAGTTGTTAATTTAAGTTTAAAATCAAGTTTTACATACATATGTAGCTAATTAATTGTGCATTAAAATCATCTTTGTAGATGTAGATATCATAGATATCTAGTTTGTAGATACAAAAATATAATAAAAAATTGTAAAATTATATTATGTGAACAAAAATCAAATCAAGACTAAAAGCCATAAAGTTGGAGTATTACGGCTGATGTAAAGGAATTGATCATCTTATAGTCACAATAATATGACTCCAATGTAATCCGAATGGTTTAAAAAATACACCATAATAATTGTATTCTAAGAGAATTTGAATAACATACCTGAAATCCTCAATTAGGGTTCCAATAGCTTCAGTTAGCTTTCGATACTTTTCACCAAATGCTGTGCCAATAGTTAATTCACCCATTAGATTATGGGCATCTGGCTCAAGATATAAGTCCAATTGTTTACGTGCCTCCGTGCTTAAGAGATCCACTTTGGTCAATACATTCACATGTGGCTGCTCCATATTGGCCATAACACTCAAAGCGGCCATAGTTCCCGATATAAATTTAGCTCCATCCACCATAAATTGAGAGTCCAGACAAAAGACCACACAAGTGCGAAAATTCCAAGACTCAAGCAACTGGACCAACTGTTTGCCCATCTTCAAGTGGGTAAACAATTCAATTTGTCCCGGCATATCGAAGAGTATATAATCATCATCTGGTTCGCCAACCATTAGCTCGTTCTCACCTCCACATAACTGATCCTTAAGCCAGTCCTGATTTTCAATAAGAAACTCTAGGCAAAAGATTAGCCCACCGTTGGGCCCGTAATGTAATTCCTCATCCTCCATGGCATCATCGAGATGAATCAGTTCCCTTATATCCGTTAAGGGTGTATAATTGAAATGTTCGGCTGCCGGGTCGAGATTTACTACTTGGATGTTCCTTTTACTATCCATCGCATGTTGTTGCATGTAACTACAGTATGTGGACTGTGGATTCGCGGGAATCATTATTACCGATTAAATGTGTATATATAATCCCATAAAACTTACCTTTCCACTACCCGCAGGACCCACAATTATTTGAGCAAACCTCATGTTTATAAGAAATAAAAATCAAACAAACCAAAAAGCGTGCGCTACTGATATCAGCTGTTTTTTGGTTTCAGTGTGACCAGCGCTGACTTCTTAATTTCAAATATTTGCACAGTGGGCAAAGAAAACGTGAAATTATACAATGTCTTGTTTAAAATTTTCAACTTAAAAAAACAATAACAAGGAATACATTGGAGGAGCGTTCCAATTGACAAATTCTCTTCTTGTGTATATGAGGAGTTTCCGCATTTGTCTATAAATGTGCATTTATCAAAGTGCATATACATATGTATCTTACGGTAAAAGATTTGATTCAACACACCTGCTATGAAAATTCCGGAGGGAAAGGGATCCCTTCACATCGGTGAGTGTCCAAAACATACTCGTCACTCCCTTTGAGAGGGGGTCCTTTTCCCGGCAGCTGGAGGACTTTTGGAGGCTGTGTAATGCCTCGAACTACACGACATTGGAATTGTTGTGGGGCTTGTGTGGAAAGGGTGCTCGACAAGGTGTTCGCTTTGGATGGCAGCATATCCAGCTTCACCGTCGAGCACCTTTCCAACGATAAATTTGAGGAATATGACCGTAGTGCCATATGGCTTATGCCAGATGCCAGGTTTTGGCAAGGAGCTATGTGCCAAGGTGGGTATATTATATTATTATTGTACGAGGTGGCAATTGACCTTAATTGTAAATAGGTAGATTAGTTTTAAAAATTTGTAAATAGTAAATAGTAGGTCAGTGAGTGTTGTATGGTCAGTGGGTGTTCCAATACCATTTCTTCTGACATGGGCGGAGTCTCCAGCACTGATATTCAAAAATACCGTTTTACGGTTTTATCTTTAAAATTTTTCTAAGACTCAAAAACTTCAAAAGAAATTGTGTTTCACTTTTTTATTTACAATAAAAAAAAGGAATTGCACTAAAATCAAAGAAGAAGTCACATAAATGTTAATAACCAACCAATAAACCAAACCTACAGATATTCGTAAAGTTATCATAAAATCTGCAAATATCGAGCAAGTTAACAAAAATAATTTTTAAAAATTGATATGAATAAAAAAGAATTAAGTCCAACATTTCCCGGGGGGTTTTTAGGTGTCGTCATAGCTTCTGATATTCGTCTAGCTAAGTGAGTCATTTCATTCATTTACAATAAGATAAGTTGATAACAATTTAAAGCCCCAAACGCCACCCTCGCAGTCTGGCAGCAAATATGTATCACATCAAATCCACAAACTTTAATGAATATTTCATCATTCTCTAGTTGCTTGTTTTAGTATAAATTCTGTGATACTGAGCCAGGGAACCATCAAACCCGTAAAGCTTTTCATAGCATTCACATATTAAAAACAAAAAATAATGTCTCTTAAATTGAACATTAAACAGCACCTGAGTGTTCCCTCAGATCGCGTCAAGTGCATTGACCTTTTGTGTCACCCGTCGGCGGAACCGTGGATGTTGTGTGCTCTACACAATGGCCACGTGCTGATAATTAACTATCAAACTCAACAAATTGTCAAAGATTTCGAAGTGTGTGCTAAGCCCGTACGTTGCGCTAGATTTATTGAGCGCAAAAATTGGATCGTAACCGGCTCGGATGATGGAATAATTCGAATCTATGATATCAAGACACTAACACCGATACACTCATTTGAAGGACACTCGGACTTTGTGCGCAGCATAATTGTTCATCCTGAACTACCGTTGCTCTTGACATGCAGTGGTAAGTGGAAAGAGTGACATAAATGAAGTATATATACTAAATTTTAACCAATTCATTAGACGATAGTCTCATTAAACTATGGAACTGGGACAAGCAATGGTCTTGCGATCAAGTTTTTGAAGGCCATTCGCATTATGTGATGCAGATTGCCTTTAATCCCAAGGATCTCAATACTTTTGCCTCCGCTTCCTTGGATAAAACTGTCAAGATCTGGCAATTGGACTCTAACGTAGCCAATTTTACACTGGAAGGTCACAAGAAGGGCGTAAATTGTGTAAATTACTATCATACCGCAACTGAAACGTTCTTAATATCTGGTGGCGATGATTATGTGGTCAAAATTTGGGATCAAAAGACCAAGTCATGTGTTCAAACACTGGAGGGTCATAGCGACAACGTTACAGCTGTAGCTGTTCACAAGGAATTACCTATTGTTTTAACCGGATCCGAAGATGGCACTTTAAGGATTTGGCGCTTGGACATGGAAAAACAAACACATTACCTGGAATCATGTGTTGATTATGGTCTTAAACGTCTCTGGGCCATTGCCAATCACTTCAATAATGTGGACTTGGCCATTGGATTTGATGAGGGATCTATCATTATTAAAGTGCAACAGGAATAAAAGGTGACCAATGTTAAATTTGTCTATTCTGTTTCTGCATAAAAATATATACATACATATACAATATCCCTCAATTTAAGTGGATTGTACTCAAAACAAACTTGCATATCTTTTTTTCACACATTTCCTGACCTATACTCTTGAGAAGGCAACAAGATTATAATCGGTTGTAGTTGAAATTTCAGGTGATTAGTCAAAGGAAAATATACATTTATTTATATTTACTATACCCTTGTAAAGGGTTTTATCAGTTAGCTGTTTGTAACTTAATGCTCACGAAGTAATCTTGGCCAGCATTATAAACCGGATCGATCTACATACATATGTCCGTCTGTCCTTCTCTTTAAAGCAGTCAGAGTTGAACTTTTAAACAAATTTTTAATATATATTTCTAATTTTTAATCTAATTGTTGTTAATTCGGCTTTAGTCAACAACTTTTCCTGAAATATTGTGCGCATTTCTATATTAATCATTCAAGTCATGAGTTGGTGGGTTTAAAGAGTTTTTCATTGTTTTGGGTTACCCAAGAATGCCTGTTATATTATCGTTTAATCAGAATCCTATCGAAATCTCCTGTGGGCCAAGCCAGTCTTGCAGCTGTCGTGAATTTTGCAAGTTAATTAAAATGTTTGACCGCATCATAAATTTACATATGATGAAAATCAAATTGATTTATCAAATCATCAGTCTCTCAATCACATCACTCTAAACTAACAAACAATTGCTGACACCCCCCGTATTGAATAACCGCTGCCGTCTAATCCTAATTGGCTGATAAACATCAAAATTGTCCAGGGAGGCACGCGCTAACTCACCCAAGGACAGCAGCTGCCCCATGAGGACATCAACTAATGTTCGTTTTTGTGACAGTCGTAATGATCTTTTAAATGGCATGGTGAAGAAAAGTATAACGCTTAAAAAAATAAAACATAATTTTTCATATTTTATAACGAAAAAAAAAAACAACAAAAACAATTCTCTTGCATGTCGGAAGACCGGAAATAATTTTCTAGTTGCACTTATTGAACTGTAGGCCGAAAACCACCCTCAAAAAAAAGGAGACTTAAACTGAATTGCACTTGTGCTTTATGATATGTGGCTGTTATTTTTTTGTTGTTGTTTTTTTTTTTTTGTTCGAAATGATATCAGGGGACACAGGCCAGGTGTTCAATACTGATAACTCTATAATTTGGACCTTTTTACCCTCAACAGTTGAACTACAATTAGCAAACAATTTACTAAACTATTTTTCATGTTTTTTTTATTTGGTTTTTCAAATTTTTATTTTTTGATATTCATTTTAACTAACCCACTAAAATATAACATTTAGATATTAGCAAACTTAGAGCAATTAAATACCACAGAACATTGTTTTTTTTTTCGTTTTAAATGTAAATTTTAAATTTGATTATACTACTAAGTATATATATATACGTTTAAGTTAGAGAGATGCCACTAGAATGTTGCCGTTGACTAGTTTCATTCGACTTGCTCGGTTATATATGTATATCTTCCTTAATACATGGCAGTTGCTCCAGCAGCCGATCCAGCCTCGGAGATGTCAGTGCTTCCATTGAAATCGTCACTGCCTTGATTACTATTTTGATTATGATTCAAATTGCTATTATTATATAGTGGCTGACTGCCAATTGGTAAACGAGGATCCTCCGGTGTCCAGGTGCGTGCATAGAGTTTGCTGCCAGGATACCGATCACCCTTGCGATACCAAGATAAAGAATGCGAAACGCCGCCGGCTGAAATGGTCATAGAAAAAGTGTTGAGAAGATGATTTCATATGTATTTCTACTAGTCATTATGTTACGTCAGTTTTCTGAACTAGACTGGAATGTCGACTTAAAATAAAGAAAAGTTTTAAAACATAGTTGGATCTTTGAATTCGTGCTTTGCCATCAAGTTAAAGCAAGGTAAGTAATTAAAAGGTTAATTTATACATACAAATAATTATTATAGATTTTTAAAAACAAGTAACTTAGGAAGTGGGTTTCTTCAATGATTCTTCTTCATAAACCTATTCGGCCTCTGAATAATCAGTGCATTATTTATCTTCTATGAATACCCAAATAAGTTGTATGGCATTAATCAATAAGTCAAGTTGCAATGCTCAGCCCAAACAATTAAAATTGTTGCCAAAAACTGAGCAAATGCCATTAGCGGTCACATTACAAGCCCATTGAAAAACATGTCCAGTTCTAGAGAAGCAAAGCAAACAGAAATGATGAGCAAAGGGTTCAGGACTCTGGGTAGAGATTTCCGTATTCCTTTTTTCCGTTGTTGTTGTTGTTGTTGTTGCAGCTGCCGTCATGCTGGGTTCTGTGTGTGTTTTTCCTACAACCGCCATTTGCCTTGTGCAAACAAAAGCACAGCAACAACAAAAAAAAAAAACAAGAAGAACCAAAAGCGAAAACCTTCCCCCTTTATGAACACTCCTCCAATCAGCAACACCAGGACCAAAAAACCGTACCAAAACGACAATGGGCAATTTGTAGCACTCACAAGTTTCGAGTGCCTGATGCGGGTGTTGCTCAAATATGCAACGACCCAACCACCCACCCACCCACACAAAACAGCTTCCTACCTATCCCTCTCTCTCTCTCTCATCATCCGCGACGTCATCTTGGTAAAGTTTGGTGTGAACATATGCCAGGCGCGTGCCATAGAATCCCAGTCCCATTGCTGCACTTCTTCTCTTTCTACCACCCAATTCCAGCCTTAATGGGGGCGTTTCGTTTTTCCTTATTTTCGTTTTTGTTGCGATTTTTATCTATTTTTGTATTATTTTGTTTTTGCTGAAAACATTTTTAATGCCCGTCAAGCATGAAAACGCTTTTGCTCTTTGGCCACATCCACATTTGCCCTTTAAGCAATGATGATGGAGTAGTTCCTACTGCTCGTTGGCAACGTTTTCGTTGTCCGTAGTACATAGGTCTAGCACATCTGCTGGAGTGTAACGAATTTCTCACGCTATGATTATGTCGATTGGATCTTTGTTGTTACTATTTCTTTCTCCCCCTTGTCCAATGTCAGGTACGAGTATGTAGGATAGGAAATGGGTACATACATGTCAGAGAACTGTTGCGGGAATCGAGCAAGGTGTCTGTTATATTGGGATTCTAATCAGAGACAAAGTTATATGACTGCATGTTCATTTTGTTAGGGATTTGTTAAAATCATGGATAGAAATTTTATACAAAAAACTTATTATACATAAGATCTACAATGTGTCCCCAAAGACATTTAATTCAAAAATTCATTTACCTGAGTGAAAAGCATTAAAGAACAGATAAACTAGAAGATTATGCCAATAGTTAATCACAAGTATGTATATTTTTAACAAATTGAATTAACATTAGTAAATTCTGCAACAATCAGTTTAATTGCTAGAATTGTTATTCTTAGGCATCCCTGGATATTCAATAAGGGACATTTCAGACAAATGCATAGAGCTATACCTTTCCAGCCTATTGCAAACTTAACGAGCGAAGTTTCCCTCCGTCATAGTTTTATATCCGGCTATTATTTATTTTTTCGTAATGTTTTTTTTTCGTAATAATAAACTATTAATACATACTATTAAACTTGTATGTATCTATCTATCTATCAACAAAACTAGTTTCACTAGTTCTATATCGATAGATTGAATCAAGAAGGTAGCCAATGAGGATCTCGATTTGATGCCGATTATAAAAATAAATCTTATTATAATTCAAATCATCTATTAGATTCAACTGAATATTTATACTTTATTAGAGGAAATCTTAATAAAATTACTAAACAACTGAAAAACTGATTATAACATAAGCATTGTTCATATCTGATCCAACCGGAACGGAAACCTATGTATATTCTCGTTGTTCGAGATCAAAGGAAAAAGATTACCAAATTCATTATTCATAGGAACAACTAATTAAAATAAGAACGAATTTTTCGTAAAAGAATTTACAATTCCAGATACTTTAATTAACATGTTGTTAATGCCCAAGCTCTAAATTTCATAGTAACTACATAAGTATATTCCTTTGGGACTATAATTTACATTATCATTACATGAAATATACATATATTCAGTTCCTAATTTCTATTTTGACACTCCAGGGTTTAGAAAAAAATGTAGAATTGATACAAAAAATGGGTTTTTTTTAACCGTATATCATTGAAAAACCGCTCTCGAGTAACCCTTTCTCCAAGTGCTAGGGACTATTAGTTATGCAGATGCATAGGATCAGTTTTCTTTCTGCATTGTCATATACATTTTGAATAGAAAAATTATTAACCAAAAAACCGTAACTAAAGCTACTTTTATGAGCCAGGACACGGAAACCCTTAATCTCTCATTGTCATTACGTTTTCCCCCTCAGCCACAAGCTCATGAAAACCGAAGTCCTTCTCTTTCTCTCTCGCTTCCTCTCGTCATACGTATCTCAGGCCATGTGTTTTTCCAGCCATGATGTGATCGATGCGACGGCAAAAACAATTTCTCTCTAACTCAAAACTGAAACAGTCACGCAAAGCGAGAAGTGTGAAAATTCTAATTAGTTACACTTTGGCGAACGTAAAAGCAGATCCAGCATCATCCCCCGGCTCTAGCTTATAACCCTCATTTCTAACTCATCGGATGCCCATGACCATGCCCACCATGATGGCCTTTAAATATGCAGCTAACCGTCCAACGAGTGAATTATGTTATTAAATGTGGACCTTAAACGGGAACCTGGTAGAACCGCCCACTATATATGTACATATATTATTTGATTGATTGACAACTTACTGCGATCCTTAAGTATAATTTTCTTGGGCGGTTCCTTTTGATAGTTACGCTGCAAGCTGAGTCCTGGTTCATTACCATTTTTATCCTTCTTTACCATTTCACTGAGAAATGTTATATAGCTAATGGCCAATTTGAGTGTGTCGACCTGTAAGATGATTGAAATATACATATAATCGTTATGCCAAAATAATGTGAAAAAGCTGAAATAAATGTTCTTCATTAGTCTAGTAATTTCAGCTAACCGATAACCAACTGATCTAAAGTTATCTTAAACGGTCTTAACCATCTTAAAAACCAACAAAATAAGTAATATGCATTCTAAACTTACCTTGCTTAAACGCTTTTCATAGGGTAATGTTGGAATATGAGTTCGCAGTCCTTCAAAGGCTTCATTGATACTCTGCATTCGACGACGTTCCCGAAGATTGGCCGCCTGCCTTTGCTGTGCCATCTGCGAGGCACATTTCAAACGACGGGGCTTATGACTACGACGCCTACCGAGAAAAGTGTTACTGATCTATCAGATTAACAAATTCTTTATAACCTACGTCTTCTCTGTATTCTCCTGATCACTGTTGAATCCACTGCTATATGCATCATCCTCGTCTTCATCGCTCTCCGAGCTGTGTTCATCGCCAAAGAAGTATTCCGAACTAGAGGTGGAGCCATTTGTGGCCTGTGATCCCTCAAAAAAATGACGGGCCATAGTAGCCTCCAAGTCAAAATTATCCATTGAAAACATAATTGCTGTTGGTTAATAGAGGACGCGTGCCCAGCACGTGTCAGATGAGTAGCAATTGGTGGTATAGAAAGCAAGTGTCAACACGTGTTCCTAATGTGATTGACTTGTGATTTTCTGAAAATAAGTTGTTTAAACAATTATGGATAAATGGGGGTTTTCATTGTTTTTTTTTTGTTCAGCTGCCATTGATGTTGTACTTGTTCAATTGATAATCAACATACATATTTTCCAGATAAGATAAGATAAAGAATTCATATTGAAAATATGTAGATATAGCCAGATGGAAAAGGTTTCAATAATTTGGACTGTAACAATAAAGCAGACAAATCTTATGACTAAACGACTGAAAGATCAAAATAAAGTTAAGGGACACTCTTTGGAGATACATATATACAGCATTAGAAACTTTATATTAACAGTGCATGGGATTTTGTTCTCAAAACTATATTATTATTAATATTTTACATACTTTTTAAAAAATATAGCGTTTTGATTTTTGATTTTGATTCATTTTTGTTTTTTTAAAATTTGACGAAATGTGTGGGCTTTAAAACGAATTTTTTTTTGTTTGTGTTCCGAAGGAATAAAACATGTAAACTTCTTACAATTAGAGGTTTTAGGCTACCAATTTAAGAGTTTGTAAAGGTTTCCACCGGGAAACTAACTAGGTGGTCTAAGCTATCTATCACGATCAAGATTCACATTCTATTCCATTCCCCATATTTTCAATATTTTTGGATAATAACTTTTTGAACATAGTTTAACCTCATTCCAACTGTTACTCACCTTGATTTACATTTGATGTTATCCAATAATTTGTTTGGCTTTAAGCACTTGACTATATTTATCAATATATATCTACTTGCGGTTATTTAAATTTTCTCACAGATTTCAAATTTGGTATTTTATTCTTTGTAAAAACACATTCCAATTGCACATTCACCATTGATTTTATGAAATAGTTAAGCACTGCATTTAAGTATCGAGTTTTAATCGACCACCCCGGTTACCGCGGTGATCCTTCCGAGTAGGTAGAAGCGCGTCTTTCGTACCGAGCACGGGAACGGCTGCAAAACGAATGTGAATGCCCGGGCCAAAAGTTGAAGCGCAGGACATTTCTGATAAGACCGTATGTTTGTATGTGTGCCTGAATTTGTGTACATCAAGGGGGTTGGCTTCCTATCTATGTAGTGTGAATAACGGGCAGCGCCATTGGCTGACTTCGGTTAGAGACAAAGTTTCCACCAATACGAATAATGCTTCCAATTCCAACAGGGTTGAATTTTGTAAGTTTTTTTTTTTTTACTTTTGGGGTGGTGGTGTTATAAGCTTATTAAGCTTGAAAACTTGTTGGCTAGATAGGTATGGGTATGGAATAATGGGTGGTTAGAGACAGTGGTTCAGATGTACAGTGGAATCATGATTCTTATTTGACGATGAAGGAAGTAGCCAAACTTAGGAATTATTGTAAACATTTTATAACATAAGCGATTATTAAATTTACCTTTTTTTTGGCAAGTATCAGATGAATTGGAAGGAGGATCGAAACACAGAGTGTTTTTTGGAATCGTTATTGTAAGTATATAAATCATTATTACAATCCGTAGAACCCACTTGAAATTCAGTAATCAATTTAAGGATGAACTGCTTAAAATTATGATATTTATTGGAATATAGTTATTGTCGAGTTCGATGAATAAAAATATAAGTTTTTCCTTCCTTTTGGTTTATCACAATATTTTTAATTACATTTATAGCCGCTGAAGACTAATGTAAATGTTTATAGATAATTAAGGAAACAAAAATTGACATACATAAATCTCATTATGACTGTCAAGATTATTAAAGAAGTTGTGGATTCCCACAAATAAATCTATAGTCAACTATAATTTAGGCTTATAATTTTAGCTAGGGTATCACTTCGTTTATCAGTAGAGAATAAATAATTCAATTCCACCAATATCTATCTATTTCCTTAATAACAATATATTTTTTTATTTAATAATTTTTTAAAATTTTTACAATTTATTTCAAACTTGTGACACTATGCAGATTAATGAGGTCTGATTAAGTGGGTTGATTTTTTTTCTCATTGTGAACAAACACACATTGAAGTGGTTCTTTGATTTGGTTGACGGATTTATCTGGTTAAGCAGAATTATTGTCCAACTGTTCGACAATGCAAGGTGCAATGTTGATATAAATTTTTAGTGCTGCCATGAATTGAATAAAAAGGATTTTAGAACTCAAATACAGTCGTAGCAACTTACAGCTGCAAATATTCCCCGAAATGATTATTTTATCGAAACGAAAGACAAAGTCTAATTAATGGATTGTTTTTACTACATTCTCCAAGACAAATATCTTTAAATAAGCAAGTCACAAATCTGAATTTAAAAAAGAATTTGTCAACCAGCATAATTTTTAAGCATTAGGTCCCAGAGACTAAATACAAATATTTGCCTTGTCTAGGCTTACCGAAGAGCAAACGAAGAACAACTCCATTAAAAACTTGCTGAATGCTGTGTGTGTGTATGTGTGTGAGTGTGGTGCAATATTTGCTGCATATTTTTTTGGGATTCCTGCTAGTAAAAGTGGTGACAGGGGTGTCAAAATATATGTTTGTACGTATGTGTTTGTTGCCTCATCACGGTTTCTATCCCCTTCCATTCTCTCTCACTCACTCTTCAACGTACAGTGGTCGGACTTACAACTTCTTTTATGCTATAATGTTCAAAATTTTGATAGTTTTGATTTCTAAATGTATTATCCCATTATGGGAAAATATGTTTAGAAATAAGTAAAGAAGTCAATAATAATTTGCAGGAGATTTTGTAACATCATGTTGCCATCATAATTCAGTTGGATATACATAGTAGCCATGTAAGGCAATGGATATTGCCCCTAATTTTATTTTTTTAGCCAACCCACAATTAACTAATCCCTATTTTGCTAAGTCCTCAACGGACGCTGTCCTTTTACAATTGGACACATTGTAAATTGAATTTGCCATTCTTTTGGAACTTTTAAATTAAATTGCAGTATACGACACCGTTAAAAAATTATATTTTTCGTGGATAATCATGTTATGAAGTAAAAAAATATGTAAAAAATTAAACAATTTTCTTTTAATGTTAAAGTTGGAATTTTTTACTAATATTGAATTCGAAAATTTTAAATAGGGGACAAAATTGATGTAAATGAAAGGCAATTTCGAAGTAAAACTTAAGACTGTTGGGTATTTTTTAGAGTTTACTGTAAGAATCAAACAAAGCAATGGAAATTCAACCACTGTGCACTGTTTGTTGTCCTTTTTCCGTGCATTGGCTCATCATCAGGCAACAGACAAGCTCACTAAGGCTACCATGATAAACAAATTGTTTTTGTCCTTCCTTCTCTCCCATCCGCTATCCTCTTTTATTTCCCCACACCCTCTCCATCACGTTCCCTCCTTCTTTTGTCTTTCTGTTGTTATCGTTGCCGTCGCTGCTCGTTTTGTGCAGCTGTATAAACAAATTAGTTTTCAATTTTATCAAGTTCTACCCGGCCGAGTAACAAATTGTATATTGAAATGGGTTAAAGACTCTGTAGCATAGGTGCAGGAAGAATTCTAGTTAAGTTTGCCATAGTAGATTTTATTTAAACTTGTCTTTCGATTTATAGTAAATAATGTTGTCTGAATATTTACGTAGAACAGGTGATACCTACTTCTTCTTGGTCTTTGTTACACTATTTCATAGTTTTTATTAACAAATATAATTAAATCGCCGACCAAATTGCTGTATATTGGTAATAACCCATTCTAAACCAACAATTCTGCACACGTCATAAAACACAATCATGCATAACCGCCCAGGACCAACCCTAAGCGAAATACATCCCGATATCATTACACGCAATTGCCTGTCGAAGGGTTTCCCTACACTCAATGTAGTTTTCGTTTCTATTTTTTTTCAATTCTAATTAAAAACCCAAATGTATTGTACAGATCGGTGAGTGCTTATCACACGGTTTCTATCCGACCTTCCTGCACTATTGTTGACACTAGGCATTAAAAGGGACGACAACAGAAGGAAATCCTCTTGAGTGCATGCCTCGACGAGCTGTCTGGAATAATTTTTAATCTCATTTGAAAAGTTTAAAAAAATTTGAAATTGCAGTTAAAATGGATAGGGGTTCAATCCATAGCAACGGTTCAGATACATTAACTTTTGAAACCGTTTTAAAAACCTTAAAATAATTGGTCAAAAGAAGTTAAGAGTTTTACTAACTATCCCCAATTGAGTAAGTTACATCGTCGCAGAGTTTAAGATTTTGAAAAATATAGTTAATTACTTTAATATATTTTTGATCATACCAATTCTCAAAGTCCCCAAATTTCTCAATCTGCATTTTGGGGAAATCCAGAGAGACCAGAGGTAGATTTTGGAGCTCCTTTTTAAGATTGAAAGATCTTATTCCAAAAAGTTAATAAATTATTAGGTAGCAGTTTTACAAAGATTCAAATGATAAAAATGAAATCGTTTTAATTTTTAAATTAAAGAAGTTTTAAGTCCGAAATCTTTTTAAAACAGAAGGAATAATAATTAAAAGTGATTTAGAATGCTCTCCCTTCACCATTGTTTATGGTAACTTATATTCAGATAGCAATTTAAAAAGGTTTTGAAGACTTTCTAACATCGTTCATGGCATAAAATTCCACACAGTGCAGTGGAGGTCATAATTTATATTAGTTTTCACAAGTATGAGCATCTACAATTCTCTCATCACGATTTCAATAAAAGATTTTATGTACGAAAAAAAATTTAGAAGATTATTATGAAGTTTCATTATTAACTAACCACAAATCTAGATAAACTCGTTCCTTCAAATAGTTTTTGCGTTTGCGAAAAAAATTGTATGCACTTTTGCAGTTAACTGTATAAAATGGCTATTTGGTTCGTTGGCATTCAGCGCGTCGGTGGTGTAATGGTTAGCATAGTTGCCTTCCAAGCAGTTGACCCGGGTTCGATTCCCGGCCGACGCAGGTAACTTTTTTTTATAAATTTTTTTTTTTATGTTTATTTTCTTTTTATTGTATGAAAACATTTTGATTACAATTTATATGCGACATGTTCGCAGAATTTATGCATGGGATCGATGCGCTCATCGAAACGTTTGCCATTATATGAGAATTCTGTGTAAGGAACTGTATTCAAAACCTGAAATCCAGTGTCCTTGCCAAGTTTTTGGGAAAACCTAGACGTCCAGAGGGCTGTTACAGCTGCTGGGCAATATTTACGCAGCTTATCATTAATATCCTCCAAGCCTAGACCCTGCGATAATTCTCTAGTTAACTCAATAGTGCATTTAGCCAAGTTACGTCCAAGTCCTAAACGCTCAAACTCCGGCAGTGTGGCCAAAAACATTAATTCCAAAAAGCAATCCATATTTAGCATCGAGCACACATCTATTCTTCCATCCGTTTCGATCATAAAATTCATTAAACACTTAGCTTGACTGCTATGAACTTGCTCTTTACTAAATTTAAGAAAGAAGTAATCTTCACCGGGTGGTGGGGTAAACTGAAACAAAGAGAGAATTTTTTAACTCACAAAATAAATAGAAAAATTACAGAAGCCCACCTGCAATTTATTAAAAGAGACTGCAACAACCCGACCGCTCTCTGTTTCCTTAACTAGCAGAGATACTCCGTCCTGGGCAGTTATTTTGCAGAGCTCCCGCAATTCTTTTCGAGCTTGAACAGCGTTGGGTAAGCCAATTTCACAGGCAACACAAACCGATTCATTAATGAAAAATGATCTATCAAGAACCTAAAAAAAAATATATGTACATAATTTCAAATAAAAAAAAAGATACAGCTGCGTCGGCCGGGAATCGAACCCGGGTCAACTGCTTGGAAGGCAACTATGCTAACCATTACACCACCGACGCCACGGCAGTTTGAGAACCAAACTTTGACTTGGTGTAGCCGCTTGCTTCGCTTTTATAAATTGTCTAAACTGACTGTTGGAAATTTTGTAACCGACTTGATTAATTTCAATAGATTTGCATACTTACATCAAGAGCCTCTTCCAAATCCGCTTCTGTTATACCACGTACTTCAAATTTGCCTATGTGAAATTAGCAAAAACATTGTCATAAAATGATATCAGTAAAGAGGATTAACCTTAGGGGTTATTAATTAATCGATTTACACACCATCGTGCAAATGAGCCCAAATTCTACCATTCTGAGCACGCATTCTAGAAGATCGCAACTAGCACCGGAGAGACGAACGAAACACAACCGTTGAGTGCCGGAGAGAAACTAAGCGTCAGAAAATATCATTTCGTCTTTGATAGCTAAATGGAATTGTTATCAATTCGGCACGCGATCTTATTGTTAGAGCCAAACAAATGTTGTTCACACAATCTAACTTAAGTGTCTGAAGGGCTGACAACCGAAAAGTATGGGCTCTGTTAGTTATAAAATGAAATATAATCTACTTAAGTGGCTTAACACTTAATACATATGTATGTATTGATTAATTGTAATAAAAATACACCTTTATTGAACAATGGAATACAAAATAATAGGTAATTAGTTTCTCAAGTCTTCTATATGAAAATATATACACGTGACATTTTGCCTAACTAAAATATTAATTTGTCGCCTTTTTATTCAATATCTGGGCAGATAACTTCTTCGAAAAAGACTTCAGGTTCCAAATGAGCAGTCTCTTGATTTTTTTTTCTTAAATCACTGGCTCTTTTGTGTCTCCGATTTTTGTATGTTTGAAAAACTTCGCGCATTTCTTTGACATATTCCTCTTCGGTATATCCTTCGTGCCGATTAATTTCTGCAAATTATAAATACATAGTGTGGATTAACATGAGTGTCTCACAAAAACTAAAATATATTATTACCATATAATGCTCGATTAAAATGTTCGTTATCTCTGAAAGATTTTTTATTATGAACACCAGTAAAGTTATATTCAAAAATCAAATCTGCATGGATTATGCGATGCAAATGTTTTTTCATTCCGCCAGCACGCATCTGGCCGTTAGGTTTCAAAATTTCTCGCATAATGAGGAACTGTGAAATCAAAATAAATCAATATATTAGAACTTGTCAATTCATAATTCGTGAAGTAATTACATATTTGTTATTTGGATCGGCCATTTCGGCATTGACTTCTTGAAATTGTTCCACTGTAGTTATTGGAAATAATTGGGATATCGTATTACTCGATACCGGCGCATTTGTTAATTCTTTCAATTTAGCTATAATTTTTATTTGATTTTTTAAAACCAAATCCATTTGGTTTTGTAATTTTTGAATTTCCTCCTCTGTGCTAACTTTTGCTTCACAATAATCGTCCTCATCATCGGAATCTGTTTGAGGTGTCAATTTAATCTCCTTTTTTACTGTTTTGGTTATCTTCGAGAAGTTGTTGCTCGGGGCATTCCTCTTCATTTTCCTAGTAGAGATAAAAATAAAAAACAAAACAGAAAATGCCATTTTAGTGCCCCATACTCGGAAGTATGTACTTTCACCCATGTGTGCGTGTGGTATTATTTCATGTGTGTGTGATTATTTCATGTGTGGGTGGGTGATTATTTCATGCCTGAAACAAGTAAGGCAACAAGTCAAAGATTGGCAAATTAATGCAGAATGAGCATTACACTAATTAATAGTAATACATTATTTTTTTGACTTTTTGTAAAACTTACCAGACTGTATTGTTTATTTTATATTTCAACGAAAAAGAAAATATTTACTTAAGCTACTCGAAATTTCAGTGTTGAAAGGTGGAAAAATCGGCTAAAGGGAGATTTATTGAATTATAGCGTTGCCAGTCCATTGTTGTTTTTTTGGCGCGTTGCTTGAATTGTGTTTACATTGGCGTTTTAGTTCGAACCTGCCATTGTGGGTCAGATTATTTTTGTACACAACTTGGTTTCATGAAATGAGAATAGTGCGACCAAAAGATTCAAAAAGTCCGCGTATTTAAGAATCAGCTGTATTTGAAATTTACCATCTGGCAGCACTATCTCAAAATTGGACATATTTTTTCAACCGGAATCCCGCTAAAAATAAAAATATTCTTTTTTAATTACACAAAAACTAGGCAATAAATTATCACGGCGCACCCGAGGTCTTGCTAGTCTAATACCAAATTTATGAACCTTAAGGCTATTTTGGGCCCGATTATTTTAAGTAAATGTTTACCAACAAATCAAATATTTCGCCTCTGCCAAATGGTTCTCCAACACTGTTTTTGCTACTAAGGCGAATGTTCATTAGCGAGGCGAAAAAATTCAAAAATTAACTGTCCATTGGCGAAGAAGGTTGTGCGTCTCCGCGAATTTAGCACGTTTGACTAAAAGTATTTAACATTAGTTTTCCGAACAAATAAACTCAGGTAAATATTTAGCGCAGTGCAAACTATTCAAGTCAACAACGATCATTAATGGATATGCGAAGACTGCTGATGAGAAATCAATAATTCATCATCATTTTTCACTTGTGTGATGGAATTTTGTGAGGCTGACCAAACGGTTTATTTGATGGGCTTGGTCAGGGAGAAAGGGGAGCTGAGCATGGGGTAGAGTGAAGAAGCGCAAGCGCTGTGTCTATGTGTTTGTGTGTATGTGTTTAAATGGAGTGCAGCTGCTTTGAAAAATATTGTATTTGGCACCAGCTGCCATATGCATATGCATAAAAATAAAACACATTTCCCCCGGTAATCCCTGGATTGTCCCATATGTTGTCTGTTTTAGGTTGCTGCTTTATGATGCCTTTTCGTCACTCACATTGCATTGGTCCACCTTAAAAACTAGCTAAAGTCAGTTTAAACCGAATTTTAGACAGGCGTCGCGCGCATTTTTGTTGTTGTTTCTGTTGTAGGAAGTGACGTTTCAGCCGCAAAATCAGCGATGCGCAACAGTTAGTTGAACAAAACAAAAAGTGGCTATATGCTTTTGTGTAAAATTAAAAGGCAAAGCATCAACAAAAATGTGCATTTCACATGTCATTACTAAGCGATAAAAATCAAGTATATAAGAAAATCAGCACGATGGAAATTAGATCGCATTGGGAAAATAAACAAAAAAAAGGCTAAATGGAATCGGATGCTAAATTGTCATCACTTTGACCAAAATTTATTAGACTGTGCATCGTCGTCGCATTGTTTTAAATTCGGTTATAGCCTCTCACTAAAACAAGTAGGCTAAAACCAATCACTGGTTAAACTTGATTTCCATACATGCCTCGTCTTTTGGCCTAATGGCGAATTAGCCGTAACAAAATATGGAATTTACCTACGAAAGCGGAGAGCATTGCGAAAGAGAGTGAAGGGAAATGGGTGAAGTAATTTCAAGTTATATCCAGATTGTTCATTACTCATAATTTCAACTACCAATACATAAAAGTCATAGCTAATGTGATTTATGCCCAGAAGGTACAAGCACATACATATACTCCTTACAGAAGCACCGAATTCCAAATACCCTTCTCTTAATCCAATAAATATTAGATGAAATTGAACTAGGAACAATTTGGCAACATACAATTGATAAAAGTTTACAAATGTAAATGTAAAAAGCATCAAACCACCATTGGCCATGTACATTCATTTTAGTGAAACTAATATGCCCTTTACTCTGCAAATGAGTCTTAATTGTTGTTGTGCTATGGTTGGCTTTTTGTTTATGCTCTACAATTGTTTGCTTTTAGCTATGATGGAAAATGTTTGCCATTTAACTTAACTATGGGAAAACTGAGACGACGACGACGAGGTAAATGGCCACGACTATTAAGAGATCTTTGACTCTTTGCGGTCATTCCTCCTCTTGTTGCTTTGTTTTTACTTTTGCCCTACACTAGCACTCACTCTTTTCTATCCCCAAGAGCAAAATGTTTTGGAGCCAGACCCTCCCCAAAGAATGATGACTCATCATGGGTTTTGTATCCCAGTTTCTTTCTGCTCCCCTTGTGCTCTGCATTTTCTTTTCTGTCTAAACGCCAATATAAATTTAAAATAAACAATTGAGTCTGGGTCTTTTGAAACCTTATTTTATTTGCCAATATTTTCTCACGGCTCTGACCCACTGTAAAGAGGCTTGACACCAAAAAAGCCAACAACAACACCGAGAAAGTGCGACACAGCAAAAAAAAAAAAAAAAAACACGCAATTACAGTTAACGGAAAAGTGTACAAAAAATGAACGATAACCTGCAAAAAAAAATAGATAGAAGAGGTGATAAATTTTAGGAAAAGAGTAGGGTGAGAGTTTTTGGAGGGGAAAAAACAGTGGAGTAGTCAGTAATTTTCATCATGGGGTGATAATATTTTTGCAAAATATGACAAAACGTCATTTATTATCAGTGGTATAAATGTATTTAATCACCCTGATTGTCATTGCATTTGGCCCAGTTTTCGTTGAATGGGAAAGCCAAGATAAATAGAACATGCAGGAAAGGAACTTATCGACAACAATAATCCCTCTCTACGGCTCCCATTGTATTTTTAGTTTGCTCATTTCCATTTTGTATGTATGTTCTCATATCCCCCATTGGGGTTCCCTCTGTTTTTTCCCCGCTTTTGGCAGTACCGACTGTCCCCGAATCCATTGTACTGCCGTGGCGTGACGTGACTATATATTTTTGTTTTATTCCTCACGTATACAAGGTTCTCATATTCATATGTACATATATACATGTATCTTCATTCCAGTTAAATCAAAATGACATCCACCGAATTGAAAATTGGCCTAAACTCCTCAAGTCGCCCATCGAGCCGTGTCCTTAAGCCACCAGGCGGTGGACACACCAATATCTTCTCAGAACCCGAGGTCTCTGTCAATGGCCCGCGCCCCAAATACAATCAACAGAACTCTTCCAATTTGAATGCCTGTATGGGTTCCACTGATCCCAACAAGAAGGTGGAACAGTTACGCGATGAGATCACAGTTCAAAAGGAGGATGAGGCAACCAAGCCACCTCCAGTCAGTCAGGCCAGGGATACCAAGGCACCGGCGTCGAATGGCGAGTCCCGTGGACGTGTTCCACCCGGCGGATATTCGTCGGGAGGCTTCTGGTAGAGACACGAGGTGAAGCAACAGCCAAATGAAGACAAGCATTTAATGACTCATCCTCAGTCCTCATCCTAGAGCACAGCCAACCATCCATTAAACATACATTTATATAAATAAATCGCTTAATACACATAAATACCCTAAATATAGCCTTATTATTCAGATATATAAATATATAATTGCTCTCTTCCCGCTCTTTGTTTCGTGTTTTGTATTAACGTCTAACGCAATTGTTTGAACTTTAAGTGCATCATCGAGATTCCGCCCTAATTAAATTAACAACTTTTTACCATCTACTTACTGTGAAAAATAAAAACCTTATTAGTTTAAAGTTAAAAGTACTTAAATATGTGTCCCAAAAACAAACTAAAGTAAACCTTCTGTAAATTGGGTCAACCTCTAACATTTGTATCAAAATGTGAATTATACTCTCGTGTTTTCTAATGATGTACTATGTATTCGTATTCTAAAACAAACGACAAAATAAATTAAAAACAAAAAAAAAAAAAAAAACAACATTAAATATCAAAGTCTTCATTATTGAATCTATTTAAATTTCGTCCATTTTAATAGACAATTTAGTCCACAAAATTAAATTATTTTATTTATTAATTACATTTTAACTATAAAAGCAATTTAATACGATTGGTTTATTGAGTAATTCTATATTGACTACAAGCAATAATTTGGTTACAATTGCACATACAACAGACAGAAATGTATGTATAGGATTATACATCTTTGGGGAGGCTACGGAATGAATATCAATGACTCAAAAGCTCCATGATTTTGGCCAACCACCATTCAGGAAAAATCGGCTAATCAAAAAGATGCTAAATCCGATCATGAGTATTAATCCGAAGAAACGTAGTCGATTATACCAATGCTGCTTGGACTCTTGCATCATGTTGAAGATGCGTAGTGCTGATTCTTCAGTATCCTTCACTGAACCATTATTGTCAATAACAAAATGCGATTTTTCACATTTCTTCTCCAGAGGCATTTGAGAATCCACACGATGGCGAGCCTCTGACTCGGTTAGTTCATTACGTGCAATCAATCGTTGCAATTGCTTCTCCGAATCACTATAAGAAAGGAGATAAGTGTCGGCATTATGGCATTCCTACATTTACATGGTGATAATTTTACCAGGAAACTGTGACAATTTTGTGTATGAAATCAAACAGGATACCAGTTTCAAATAGCAAGGGCAAATCGAGCACTATCCAAGGTTGTCCACTGATTAGGAGCTTGAACACACGCCAAAATATAATACGATGTATAACCGGATGAGTGATCTTGTTAAGTTTGCCTCGCAGCTCCTTATCCTCGAATATCATTTTCCCCAAGGCCGCCCGATTTAGCTCCTTACTGGGCAAAAAAACAGCATCCCCAAAGACGGCTCGTATTTTGTGCCAACAAGGTTGCCCTGGTTCCACAACTAGAACAATTTACATTCGTTAATTAATGTTAATGTTTGTTGTAAATTGCATTTAATTAGACACATCCGCTGGGCTTGACTTACTCTCTCTGGCTATTTTGTCAGCATCAATCACAGGTACTCCTTTGCTTTCAAATACCTTGCTCACGGTACTCTTACCTGTGGCAATACCACCAGTTATTGCCAAAATAAACATTTTATTTATTTTTAAAAGAATTTACTTTTATCTGTTATTTTTCAGTTTTTTTTTTTTCGGAATGTATAGTGTTACAAAATGAAAAATCAACTACTCAGCAGTGCTGCAGTGTATCGCTTAAAAACTTTGCCATCCCTAATGACATCACTCTACAATGGGACCAATCGACGATTTTAATGCAAAAAGTAAAATTTGTGTGCTATCTTGAAACTTGGTTAGAAAGTCAAACAAATTTAGACTATTTTGACAACGAACACTTTTATCACATATTTGTAAGAGCACATATCAGACACATCCGGATAAGGCCGGATAAAAATATGAGAAAAATAAATCGATGCTATCGAATGTACAATCAATGTTCTCCAGCTCTACTCAACACTGTTTTTCCACAAAGTCGCCGTCGCCATATTGAAATTTGTGAAAAAATTGTTTGCAGTCAATTGTGAAAATAAACCACGCGCTTAATTTTTTAAGAATAGAATCACAAATTAGAAAAAATCAGGTTACAGTCAACGTTGATAAGGATCTCATTTTACAGCTAAATAAATAATAAAAAAAATGGTGGATAAAATTGAAATGAGCCTTGACGACATAATCAAGTCGACTCGGTCGCAGAAAAAACCACAGGGTGGCCGCGGTGGCGGACCCGCTGGACGCCGTCCTGGCGCTGGCGCCCGTTTCCCAGCCGCCGGTGCGCGTCGTGGAGGCGGGGCCGCTGGTGCTTCTGTTCCACCTCGCAAGGGTGCAGCGTCTGGTGCTGGAGGTGTTGCTAAAGGGCGGCGCGGAGCCCCCGCTGCGGGTGGCGTCGTACAGAAAGCGAAGTTTGCACGGGTAATTTGATAAACAGCAAATAAACAAAAAAAAAAAAAAACATATCCAATGCAGTCACAAGGACAAACAAAGCCCAAAGATTGGAGAAAAATATCAACAAAAGAGAACGCTATTGTGTTAAATAAGGGAATGTCCGACCCGGCGGGTAAACAAAATGGCGGGAAAAGGATTAACGGTAGAACTAAAGCGACTACAGTGACCCCAACGAGATATCAAGTTCCATTTCTGTAAAAACCAAGTCAAAACAAAAAAACACATTTCGTTGTCTAAGTTTATTTTCTTTCCCTCCTAATCCTACTCCAAAATGAGAATCCAAATCTTTAGAATGGCCGCGTTCGTCCTCATGAGGCTCAATATATACTTCTACAAACAAGAAACAACAACCAACCAAGATCAAATCTTCTACTGCAACTACTACCCCCCTCCTCAACTCTCTAGGGTGATGTGAACAGCGCTTGGAAGCATGATATGTACGATGGACCTAAACGCAGGGCTGCGGCTGGCGGCAGCAGTTTGCCGGGTCCCACACGATTGATTGTGGGCAATTTGGATTATGGCGTTTCAAATATGGATATCAAGGAACTATTCAACGATTTTGGGCCTATGAAGAAGGCTGCCGTACATTACGATCGTTCAGGCAGATCCTTGGGTAGGATATAACACAGTTTAAAACCTCTCACATCTGAGGCTAATTGCCCGTTTCTTATTTTAGGCACTGCTGATGTGATTTTTGAGCGTCGTTCAGACGCTTTGAAGGCCATTAAACAATACCATGGTGTGCCCTTGGATGGCCGCCCGATGACCATACAGCTTGCCGTTTCTGACGTAGCCGCACTTACCCGACCAGTGGGTGCAGCTGATGTTAAGCGACGCGTTGGTGGGCCAAACACCAGTCCCTATAAGCGTGGTGGTAGGTTGTAAATTGCTACATCTTTGGTGCAGAATTTATTAAATATTTGTTACATTTCCTTTCATAAAGGTGGTCAAACAGGCGGCCGTGGTGGCTTTCGTCGTCCAGGCAATAATGCTGGTGGCAAACCCGGCGGCGGTACTAATCCTCGACGTGAGCGAAAGGCCGCGCCAACTGCCGAGGAACTTGATGCCGAACTGGACTCTTACATTAATGACATGAAGATCTAAAAATTAATTTAAATAAGCTGTATCTAGTTCTTAGTCTAGAAATCTTAGCCTAACACACACAACAAACCACGAACACAACCAACCATCCCTAGTTTTAAGGCATAATCTTTCTTCTACCATATGGACTTAACAATTAATGGTATATCGATTGCAAAAGAAAAAGGAAAAAATACAAATTACACTTGGTAATTTGACATCAAAATATTGTTTAATGAGTTGAAACATACAAATTACAAGCCAATACAAATGCAAATTTATTTATATACACACAAAAAAAAAAAAAAAAAAAAAAAACAAATATGCTTTAACACACAAAAGAGATGACGATGTTAATGATAATGATAAAATTGAAACTATCAATTTTTAAATAAAATGAAGTGTAACAAATAAAATCTTTAGCAAATGATTGATTCACAATTTTACCATCTTTTTAACATTTGACCCTTTTTATACCCTTGCAAAAAGGGTACATTAATTTTGATCAGAGTGCAACGCATAGAAGGAAGCATCTCCGTCCATATTAACTATATATATTCTTGATCATCACTACGAGATGAGTTCAAACTCCTCCTAGGCCGTAAGAGCTACAGCTGAAATTTTGCATTTAGGCTTGTATATAGTGCACAGGATGTATATCTCGGACTCAGCCGGATCGGATCGCTATATCTTATAGTTCGCATACAAACCGTGACAAATTAGATAAGGATCGGGTGACAATATCATATATGTAGCTTCCATAGAAACGATCGGCCGAAAACAGGGACTTTTGTCAATAACTTCGATACTTTTGACGCGATTGCTTTCAATTTAAATATTTGTCTGTTTTATATATCTGTTAATTACTGTGCCGAATTTGATAAGGAGCGGTTGACTATATTATATAGCTCCCATAGGAATAATCCGTGGTAAACATTGACTTTGATCAATATCTTGGTCATTTCCTATTGTAGGCCGTTCTTTCTCAATTAGACTTTTTGGATAAAACGTTTTTTCACTTCGGGTAAGAAGAGAGTTGCCAAAACAGTTGCAAGGGTATACAAATGTGTGACGCGGCCCTATGGTTTTAACTTTTAATAGTATATTTTGGGTGCATGTTTCACAATAATCCCCTGATTAAACAAAATCTGAACGTGTTGGGGAAAACCAAATCAGCCTCTCAAATCGAATTCACCAAAATCAAATTGTTTATTACTAGTTTTTGCCACAAGGGACATTTTATGGCTTTCTAAAACCAGTTGTATAAAAAAGCAAGCTTTGACTCTCTATTGCATTCTATTCATTATTCTTTTTTATTTTTTTTCTCATAATAAGGTTTACAATGCACTGCACAAGCTAATGAGTTTTTATGATTTACCAGAACTTTTACAAAATTATTGATTAATTTTACATGTTTAAAGTAAAGTGTATATTACAGTTTTTTTTTTACTATAAATATTCAAAACGTATTGCTTAAAAACTTAATTGGCCTTACGAAGTTTGTCTTTCTGACTTTTTCACTGTTGAACCTATAAATTACGAAAGATGGTAATATTTTCAGTTGATTAAAGCTAAAGAAATAGAACTGTAGGTCGATGCATCTTTAAGCATTTGGCTGACGCCAATTATGCCCAGAGTCTCCCAGCAAAGCTGCTGTTTGCTGGCAATAATCAACAAACGTTTGAAGTCCATTCCGAGTCACTGCTTTGGTTACATTATGATTCAACTGTATGGGATCATGGACAACCATCGGCTTACGCAATTGTAAGGTACAGTCGGGATTTTCTCGGGCGTAATTTGAATAGCTGAAAAAAATGATGAATCAGGAAATAAATTTATTCAAAGTGAATGGATTACATTCACTTACCGCTCGGGCAGAGTCTTTTCAATAAGCAATAAATCGACATCTGGTGTACCATAATATGGGCAAACCAAAAAACGATCATACTTAAATGTGGCATAGTAACTAAAGAAAGCCGTTAAATACTTTTTGACAACCGGCACTGTGACTTCCACACATTGTAAACCAAGTTCACTTAATGATTTTTGTGCGAAATTGACAATCCAAGCTGAAATCCAAAACAAACGCCTTGTTAGAAGGGAAATTAGAGTTTTTTTTTAGTTTTCACTTACGTCCAACCATCTGCTTAAAGCCCTGATCATCTTGCAAAACAATTATGGGGGGCAAAAGCTTTTCCAATTGCAAAAAATAAATCAACATTAGGGTGATGCTATAAGTAGTTATTTGCTCCGTAAGCTTGCAACGTTCCAACCAGTTCTTCACGTAGATACACATATATTGAGCTAAATAAGATTTGTATTGAGTACACTTTGTGAAGCTAGTTAATTGAAATAGACTTACCAAGGTGCTGCAATTCAAAAAGATATTTAAGTAAATTTGTATTACAAAAACCCAAACTATTTAGACAAATGTCACACTCAATGCCAGTGGCCAGATGGCAAGTTTTTATAATGGGAACCCGGGCCTGTTCTATCACACTGATAATCCGCCAATGGTTACTGTTGACGAATTTTAGTCGCATTGTTCGCAATTTGGCAATGGTGGACTTTGAGGCGCGATGTTCAAAGATGTGAAAAGTGTTTCCTAATAAACGGTAAGACGGTAAATGTATAAATTGAATCACTCAATTTAAAAAATTCGACTAACCAATATCCACAAATACATCCAGATCGGAGGAGCGAGTGCCTATGCCCGTGATGCGAGAACCAAATTTATAAACTCGCATTTGCTGCTTTGGAAACACAGGAGCCAGCAGCAAACACAGATCCTGTTCAATTTGATCGTACTCCGGTATGACTTTTAATTTATCAGCTACAGGATACTTGTCCTTGAATACATTTGTCATCTCACCTAAAATCAGAGCCTTGGCCTCTGCAAATATAAGATGGATAAGTATTGCACTTGGCCTGCACTTTTTCACTACTCACTCTTGGGCAACTGTAGGTTCAGCTTGGCACGCGCCTCCACCTGGGCGCGTTTCTTCTCCTGTCGCGTTGGATGTTGTGTCGGATTTTGTGGTTGATTATTGGGATTGGGATTCGGATGTCTGTCGGCCAAATGAGCCACTGCCTTGTTTATGGTGGTGCCCACTATCCTATTTGTGCAGGCAGAGCAACTGAATGTACGTTTGATCTTGGACAGCTCTGCAGGCAGGACAAAGTTCACACCACTGTCTGTGTTGCCCGATTCACCGTTAGTTTCATTGGCCCCAATGTAGGTGGGATTACCATCTAAATATTTTTCAATTCCCACCACAATGCGTTCCAATAGCTTGGTCAAATGTGGATCCAATTGTAGCTGATTGCCGTGAGTACGAGTAACATCCTCAAGGGTTTGAATAAAGAAGTTTGCCTCCATAGTCAGCGGATTCAACTGAAGACACCAAAGCGATTGTCTTTAGATTAGTTTACTTATTACTCGAGACTCACTTACATATAGAAAACTACTTTGCTGACTTTGCGGAGTGTTCTGTTGGGTTTCAATTTCCTTCTCTTTCTCTGCCATGGCTTTGGTAATCCTTTTGGTCTTTTTTATTCTTGAATCGGCAACTATCTGGATTTAAAAAAAAATAATAAAATGATCATTTGGAAAATTGTTAAGCAAATCGTTGCTTGCTTTTATTCTAATTAATTCTAACCAAAGTGATAGTCTTTGCAGCGCTCTCGTAGTATTGTCTTTCCGCATTGCTGTAGAGCGGTTTCTCCAGCCAGTAGGGGTGCATTTCTTCTATGATTCGCATGGAATTGCTTTGTTTTGTAATTATTTAATTAAACAACAATTAATTTAACTTTTCAATTTTTATTTAACAACAACACAACATTGGTACGCACATGCCACCTAAAAGTAGAAACAGATTTATTAATATTCGTTCACTGGGCGGCAAAACTTACCTTTTTTTATTCTATTCGTTTATTCTTTTTATAACAAATTAACAAATTTGTTTAAAAACAAATGAATAGTTTTTTATTTATTTTTTCCCTAATCTTGTGCTATTTAATTGTTTATTTTCATAGCGTTGTTTACCGAGAAAATTAAAATAAACCAGAAGGCCGGGGCTAACTTCGACCTTGACAAAGTTTGTACACCCTTGCAGCTTCTTTGGTAACTCAAGGGAAAAACCGTTTTGTCTAACAAGGCTAATGTGTGCGAAAGAACGGCCTACAATCTTGGCATAGAGAATAACAAAGATATAAATCAAAGTCACTGTTTTCCACCGATCGTTCGTATGGAAGCTATATGATATAGTCACCCGATCTTTATCAAATTTGTCACAGTCGTTTATAGGTCTAATAAACTCACCACCAATATAAAATTTCACGACAATAGCTCGGAAACTAACAAAGTTATTGAGAAAAGTCACTGTAACTTACGGCCTAGGAGGAATATGAACTCGCCTCGTCGCGCTGATCAAGAATATATATACTTTGTATGGTCGGAAATGCTTCCTTCTATGCGTTGCACACTTCTGACCAAAATTAATATACCCTTTTTGCAAGGGTATAAAAATGTAACAAATTTAAAGTTCCAGCTGTGTTATGTTCTGTGCTATGTTTTAGTTTTTATTTATTTAGTTTTTATTTATTTATTTTTTTTTATATATATAACCTGTAGATATGAAATATTTTTCGCCCTAAAATCTTGTTATTCGCCTTAATTTTTTGCCCTCTCGCCGCAGTTTTTCCCTCTCGCACAGTTTTTTTCCCTCTCGCCGTAACTTTTTGCCACATCGAATTCGAACAGTTACTCGCGAACTTGAAAAAGCTTATGGGCGAGATCTTTCTTTACGAGCTTATTGAATCATCAAAACTTATTTTACCAGAAAATGAGTTGGAACCAATCGCATAAAGCACCAGTTGCATGTTAAAATTATAACTATTTACTTCCAAAAAACATAACGTATGTTTTCTCTCAGTGCAGAATTCGCCCGAGCCATAAAAATTTGCCTTAAAATGTTGCCCCTCGCACTAAAATGTTGCCCATTCGCCGTAAGAGTATTGACTAAAACAAAAAGTAGTGTTGCTTAACACTATTATGTTATTATTTTTCAGAACCCACTATTCTTCAGGCTCCCACTATTTAAACAGCGTGTTAACAGCCAGGTTCGAAAGTGTTTGAGCCTGTATTTTCAATTGGTTAGCAACACTATTTTTGTTTGTTCGAAAAGCAGGCGTGGAAAACCAGGCGTTACCGAGGGTATATAAAGCAGGCCGGTCGAAAAATTTTCACCATTCGAATTGACCTACGTTTGTGAAAGCCTCATAGCCGGCACAATTGAACGCAGACACAATCCGATACAGACGTGTTTTAACTGCTCTAAAAAATAAAATAATTGTGAATATTTTTATTCCTTTGTCGCGAGTGAAAAAGTAAAAAAAAAACTTCAATATGGTAAGTACTAAAAGAAAAAAAAGTTTAACACGAAAAAAAAAGACAAGCTGCGGCACACAAAATGGCCGACTTGATGGCATCATGGGATGACGTCATGTGAAGAAAATTGGAAGAAGGTGAGGAAAAATAGGAGGAGCCTAGATGTGATTTGGGAAATTGTTCAAATTTGCAAGTCATTCTGGTAACTTTCTTTTTTTTCTTTTAACTTTTTGCAATTAAAGAAAAGATTTGCAACGTGTCGGCAATTTCATTTAAGAAAATACGACACCATATGGCTGTCTCGCTCACACACATGTCGATGCCGCATTCAGGTCCGCAATGCAGTAGGGCGCGGCCTATTGATTTTTTTTTTTTTCATTTCTGTATATGTGCAGCCATCGGTTTTAATGCATTTTTTTTTTCATCCTCTAATTTACAGCGTGAATGTATCTCTATCCATGTTGGCCAAGCTGGTGTCCAGATTGGTAATGCCTGCTGGGAGTTGTACTGCCTGGAGCATGGAATCCAGCCCGATGGTCAGATGCCGTCTGACAAGACCGTGGGCGGTGGCGACGATTCGTTCAACACCTTCTTCAGCGAGACTGGAGCCGGCAAGCACGTTCCCCGTGCCGTTTTCGTCGATCTGGAACCTACTGTGGTCGATGAGGTCCGTACTGGTACATACCGTCAGTTGTTCCATCCCGAGCAATTGATCACTGGCAAGGAGGATGCTGCCAACAACTACGCCCGTGGTCATTACACCATTGGCAAGGAAATTGTTGATCTGGTCTTGGATCGCATCCGTAAATTGGCCGATCAGTGCACTGGTCTCCAGGGCTTCCTTATCTTCCACTCCTTCGGTGGCGGTACTGGCTCTGGTTTCACCTCCCTGTTGATGGAGCGTCTCTCCGTCGACTACGGTAAGAAGTCCAAGCTGGAGTTTGCCATCTACCCAGCCCCCCCAGGTCTCCACCGCTGTGGTTGAGCCCTACAACTCCATTCTGACCACCCACACCACTCTGGAGCACTCTGACTGCGCCTTCATGGTCGACAACGAGGCCATCTACGATATCTGCCGCCGCAACTTGGACATTGAACGTCCCACATACACAAACTTGAATCGTTTGATTGGCCAAATTGTGTCTTCAATCACCGCCTCTCTCCGTTTCGATGGTGCCCTTAATGTGGATCTGACTGAATTCCAGACCAACTTGGTGCCCTACCCACGTATCCATTTCCCATTGGTCACCTACGCTCCAGTCATCTCTGCTGAGAAGGCCTACCACGAGCAGTTGTCGGTGGCTGAGATCACCAACGCCTGCTTCGAGCCAGCCAACCAGATGGTCAAGTGCGATCCCCGTCACGGCAAGTACATGGCCTGCTGCATGTTGTACCGTGGTGATGTTGTGCCCAAGGATGTGAATGCCGCTATTGCCACCATCAAGACCAAGCGTACCATTCAGTTCGTCGACTGGTGTCCCACTGGCTTCAAGGTTGGCATCAACTACCAGCCCCCAACTGTGGTGCCTGGTGGCGATTTGGCCAAGGTTCAACGTGCTGTCTGCATGTTGTCCAACACCACCGCCATTGCCGAGGCCTGGGCTCGTTTGGATCACAAGTTCGATTTGATGTACGCCAAGCGTGCCTTCGTCCACTGGTATGTGGGTGAGGGTATGGAGGAAGGTGAATTCTCCGAAGCTCGTGAGGATTTGGCTGCCCTCGAGAAGGATTACGAGGAGGTTGGCATGGACTCTGGCGATGGCGAGGGTGAGGGTGCTGAGGAGTACTAGAGATCCCCGCAACATTAAAGGGCCGAAGCGTCATTAGTGGGCGTCGAAGTACGTCGAATCTAATGATTACGCTTCACTTTACAAACACAAATGTTCACTGTTTCTACACTACAAGTATTTTGTTTTGGTAATCGACTACATACACACAACAAACACAGTCTGCGTCGTATCGTCTAGAAGAAAATAAAAAGATCTTAAAATCAGTGGAAAATCTTAAGAATATTTGTGTCTTTTTACTATCCATATTTCCCCCCCATCCAATCCCCACAGCTCTATGCATCTCGAAATTACAGCGGAAGTTCACTGAACTTTTCGGCTCCATTCCGATGGGTAGCTTTCTATTTTTAAATTGTGGGGAAAGCATTGCACTTGCTCTGCATGTGGCAAGTTTTTGACGGGACTGTACACAAGTGGAGAAAACTTGCAGTTCTATGTGCATACACTTGTATATATGTACATACATATATAGTACTTTTATGGATTTATTTTTTCGCTGTGGCATGAATGACTCATCGTTTTTGAGGCCAACTCGGCTAGAAAATCATGCCATGATGATGACTTCACTTCTGAATACACACACACGCACATACATATGTATGTATGTATATGTACATAAGTTTGTGTGTGAGTGAATATAGATTAGGGGGGATGATTTGAGGCCTAGGTAAACCGGCTTGCGGCCGGCAGCTGCTATCGAATTTTCAAGAAAGCGGCAGGAAATGCACATGCATAAAAGGTGTAAATAAGCCCGCACACACACACATACATACAAATATGTGTATATTGTTTGAGGTTATGTTAACTGCAGCTGGTATGAAACTTTGCCATTTTAAGCCGGGCAAAATGAACTAGCAGAAATCCTTACACAAATCCATTACGTTTTCCAAGAAATTCCAAGATTCACTCGACAAAAATTTCTTCTTGCCACAAAAATCTGAACATCTGTTAAAATTAGAGATTTCTCTACATCGGCATTGAGTCAATGCCAACAACAATCAGCCCAGACCATATTTGGCCAACCACAGATTTAAATCGACACCCACCCCGCACTTGGTGACGTCACTGACCAGCTTTAGCTGGAAATGATTGTACCAACTGGCACCAGATTGCGTGGGCGGGGGCTGAGGTTTGATTGTGGGTTGCTTTTTATGTATACCCACATAAATTCGTACATACATGCCTTGAGCCGCTCAGTGAATGTTATTTTTATTTTTTGTCAAGCTAAAGTTTTGTCAATAATTTATATTAGGATTCCTAAACAGCCAATAATAATTTGGTTGCATGTAAATTAACGGATTGGTCGTTAATGAATATTTAGACTCACAATCAGTCATATTTGTTAACTAATATTTATACTGATAATCGATTAAATTTTTCGTTTGTTTACTTTTATTTGCGATCTATCCTAAATGGACAATACGCTCATTTTGTCAAAAGTTAAGATGGAAAGGTTCTAAAGGTCGAAATGACAGGTCAAGTGGTTCAAAATTCTCCCTTTTTTTTTTTTACATCATTTTCAATGCTTTTAAAACTGCAGTTCGTTTTCAGTGATTTTTAAACTGCAGCTCCTTTTCAATGCTTTTAAAACTGCAGCTCCATTTCAATGCTTCCCAAACTGTACTTCGATGTTGTCAAATTTGTTTGACTCATTGGTTCGACGTTGGTGCGTTCGGTTCGACTCATTGGGTGGAGTTCGACTCAGCCCTTAGCATTTCCGAGGTGCTAAGGAAAGTCGAAAACGCTAAGGAGGTTCGAAGTGTTAAGGGCTAAGTGCTCAAATTGAACTTACTTTCTCAAATACCGGCTCTCAAAGCAACCCTGCGATGGTAAAGCAGGGCACTGACAGACAGCCATGCTATCGGTAAAGCAGGCGGCCTTTCTTTCTTTTTGACCACGTTCCTCGAGAGGCGTATAAAGTGAACATGAACCTCACAATTTCAAAGAAACGTAAGGTAAATAAACGAAAATTGCATTGAAATATAAAGAGCCATACTCCCTGCATCCGTGTGTGATGGAAATAAATGAATTGAAGTGATACAACCGAGGAAAATAACATCCAACCGTGCACTGTCTTCAAGATAACCTCAAACCGCGAGCGTCCCAACATGACAGCAGAAGCAGCGCATGGGGAGCGCCAGCGCCCGGATCTCGTGAAATGTTTTTCAATTCTTTGAATATTCGCTAACGTGGAATCATTTTTCATTTTGCAGTTCGTCTCCGATGGCATCTTCAAGGCCGAATTGAACGAGTTCCTGACTCGTGAGCTCGCCGAGGATGGTTACTCCGGTGTCGAGGTGCGTGTGACACCATCCCGCACTGAGATCATCATCATGGCCACCAAGACCCAACAGGTGTTGGGCGAGAAGGGTCGTCGCATTCGCGAATTGACCGCCATGGTCCAGAAGCGTTTCAACTTTGAAACCGGCCGCATTGAGCTGTACGCCGAGAAGGTTGCCACCCGTGGCCTGTGCGCCATTGCCCAGGCTGAGTCGCTGCGCTACAAGCTGACCGGAGGTCTGGCCGTGCGTCGTGCCTGCTATGGTGTGCTCCGTTTCATCATGGAGTCTGGTGCCAAGGGCTGTGAGGTCGTTGTCTCCGGCAAGCTGCGTGGTCAGCGTGCCAAGTCCATGAAGTTCGTCGATGGCTTGATGATCCACTCTGGTGATCCATGCAACGACTACGTTGAGACTGCCACTCGTCACGTGCTGCTGCGTCAAGGTGTGCTGGGTATCAAGGTCAAGATTATGTTGCCCTACGATCCCAAGAACAAGATTGGTCCCAAGAAGCCATTGCCCGACAATGTGTCGGTTGTGGAGCCCAAGGAGGAGAAGATCTATGAGACCCCCGAGACGGAGTACAAGATCCCGCCACCCAGCAAGCCCCTGGATGATCTGTCCGAGGGCAAAGTTCTGTAAACTTAGTTTTACCGTGTAAACAAATTTAAAACGACAAAAAACAAAGTGAAGAGTAACAACAGCATGTTGTTTATTAAATACATCCACAAACAAAAACCATAACCAAACCAAACCTTTAAATTCAACAATAAAACTAAAACCAAATTGTTAGTTTTGTTCAGTGCTGCTGATAATTGTATTTTGTGTGTAGCAGAGAGCAAAATGTTCAAATTTCGCTTATGCCTGGATTGTAGAATAAAAGTTTTAGATTTTTCGATTTATTTTTGGATCATAAGTTCTATAATCCTTTGTTTTTCACGTGAGCACCAAAAGTAAATACTTACAGAAACTAATCCCAAGGATTACAACTATAATGTTCCTTAAAATGTGAATGATGAATTGGTCTTGTGATTTTTTTGTTTGTGTTGCTTAGCTTATTAAATAACCATAGAGAATATTCTATTTTACACTTTAGAAAAGACAATATCAACTGCAAAGTTTTATATTTTCCTTTCCGTTATTTAATATGTAATATGTAATCTTATAAAGATTTGGTTTCTGTTTCATACATATAAATAATTAATATAGAAAACAATGAAGTTTCCGACGAACTTGTAAAAGTTGCTTAGTTGGTTCAACACATAATATCTTTCTATTGAAAGTGCTTGAATGCAACAAAACTTTTCGTTAAAGTAATAATATAGATTATTGATGATAGGTATTGATACATTTTTCAATGAATAACATGACCGTACCGTAGGCCAATAGTATTCTTCATATTGATGATGACAAATCATTTTATTTTACTTGCTTATTACTTGTTTGCTTCAAGAACATATTTTTTCTACCGAAACTTTTTGATACTATGTTTTCTGCTACATCTCCTTGTCAGATATTAGATTATATAGACAAATATCTATAAGCTTGGCTAGCATTGAAATCCATTGCATCCTATTGACCGATCACTAGAAGAACTTCTTCAAGATTTCAAAATTGATATTGAAAAAGAGGCATAACAAATAACAGAGTATGCCAATTATGATGCATTTTGTGAACTTCTTGAGAACTGACAACAGCCAAGTATTATTTCATCATTGATCTCTAGGTATAATTGATCCTACATTCAACAACTTTTATCCTTTTTGTAGGATGTTTACATACAAAAACTTTTACTTTGAAATAATGGAGTTTTCTCAGGTTTTATTTATTTGGATTCCATTGAAATTGAAGCAATGTAAATTTTGGGCAAAGTGAAACCGGATTTTCATTTCTCATGAAGCGGAAATCAGCGATTAAAAGTGCTTAAATTTATTTTTATGTATGTATTGCAGTTGTTGTTATTGTTGCTGGTTGATTTATGAGGTTGTCCTTCGGTTTGCGTGTCCAGAGTGTCCGCTGATAAGTTTGACTTGCTTATGGGTTGATATGTTTATTTGGGACTCGGACAATCATATGAAATTAATCAACATTTTCAAGATTATACTTACTCTCTCTCTGTCTCTCCGTTTTGTGTAGATGATGCGGCAGGAGTAACCATGTGCGAGACGACTTTTGGCTTTTACTTCATCGTGAGCCTTAAATCGCAGCTGTAGTACACGATCCTATACCGATGACAAATTGCCACATCTAACACCTCAAGCCAGGTGCTGTAGATGGGCACGAAAGAAAAGAGATGAAGGCGGAGGCTGACACCGAGCAAAAGGAGAAGAAGCAGGAGAAGGTGATACCAACTTGGCGGCATCACGCATCAAGTTGCGATTTGTCCAATAAATCTAAATTAGCTTGGCTCAAAGCCCGACTCTGTTCCTGGTTTGACTCCCCTGCTCCTCCTACTCCGCCTCCTTCTCATGACCCATTCAATTAGAGTTATATAAAAAAGGAAAAAGAAGATAAACTTTAGCTATTTGTGAACACTGTGAGAAATTTGTTTCTCTACTCTTGTTTTGGCATTTCAACACCAGCATAAATCATAGCAAAGAATCTTTGAAAAAGAAAACACGATTTCGAATGTGGTATTTGTATGTATGAGATTTCAACACAAATTTGTAAATAAATTAGATCGTGAATATGCGCTTCCAACATCATCAATATCATCATCATCATCAGACACAGTGCTTGGCAACATTTGTGTGTGCGGCAGCAACATTACATGATTAGGCAAAGTTTCATGTGTGTGTGTGTGTAAGTTCTCCTAACTAACTATATATTACTAATGGCAATAACAGAAAGAAGCAAAAAACAAAGAAAATACATGTTGCCATTGCCGTCAACAAGTCTGCAATGTCTGCAGGTTCATAACTTGACGTTCTGGCCAAAAAAGGTAAATTGAATCAATCCATGAGATCGCAGAGTTTAATACTCTAAGCTTAGAAAAATTCTATAACTCTCTTTTATCATATAGGTAACTAATTAATGTTAATTTATAAGGATATTATTTCCTAATAATCGGAGTGATTCTTAACAGTTTTGGCCTCGCTTAGAACTTTCCTGCTTTAAAAAAATGTTAGTCAATAATTTCTGCTACATCTGCTTAAAGTAAAAGCTCAAATTTTCATACTAGTCCAGTTTGGTCTGAAGCATCATTATAAGAATATATAGGTTAAAAATCGAAACGATTTCTGGTTAAGAAGTTTTTGTCCACGACTTTGTTATAGATTGAGCAAACCTTTTGGGGAATTCTTTGAATGTCAAGTCGGTGTTGATCCTTCCATTTAGAGTGCATACTCATGCCCCATCACCCTCCCACACACACACACAAAGAAAAAAGTACAATGACAATCTGGCATATTTCTATGACGACTTTAAGGTCTTTTGACTATATTTGTGTTGTTTTTTTTTCTTCATCTTTTGATTTACCAACATTATATGTGTATTATGAGGTTTTGTGTCATGATTTTGCCATCATTATTTAACATTAGGAAAACGCTGGCGCGCGTAATGTGTTTTTCATGTGAACTGCCAGGCCAGACGACATTTATCATCATCATTATAGTTATTCGAGGAGTTGGAGTTGGAGTTGGAGCTGAAGCTGGAGCTGGAGATGGTGGTTCAGCTGCTGCTGGTGCTCTCTATATCAATTGGTAATAACCACGTTTGCCAGCCTCCTCCACGATCGTTTGCAGCGATGCGAATGCCTCACTAGCAGCGGGCTCAATCTCTTTGGCCGACAGAATGAACAACTGCTCGCTATCGGGTGGACCACGCAGCTCATATGAGAATGTAATCGGTATTTGTAGATGTCCATGAGCCCAATCCTTTGAGCCACCACTAGATGGATAGATGGTCTCATAGATGCTGCCGCTTTTATATATACGTCCGCTAAGATCTTTGATTCTCTGAGCAGCCAGTTGGCCAATTGCTTTGAGATCTGCATAGTTCTCGACACGTTTCGGGCTATGGCCATAGGGAAACATAATGAGCTGCGAATAGCTATGGAGGGCTATAAATGTGCGTATGCGATGCGTTTGGGTGTTATCCTCTAGGAATTTGGTGATGCGTTGGGTTTCCACTTCACTGCCAGCTGAAGGACCTGAATAATCATAGCGACAAGGATCTCCGCTGGCTCCGGTGACATTCCAGTGGAAAGGAAAATTACGATTGAGATCCACACCACGGCAGATGCCGAAGAGAGCACGATTCTTACGCCACATGCGATCCCCCTTGAAGGTATAACGATAGCCATCAGGATTTACACTGGGAAAGATTAGCCAATTGTGCGAACGGGCCATTTCTTGCACTCGAGGATCTGGGGAATTTAGCAATCGATCGATTATATATGTGGCTGTGGCCGGGGCAATCCATTCTCTAGCATGTATGCCACTTTCCACAAACACACTGGTTACATTCTCACGGCCAAAGGCGATGCGTACTCCTCGAATGGGCAGACCTTGTGTACTCGTTCCCATATCCAGCATAGTGACCACCTCAGGTCTCTGTTGGGCCAGCATTTCCATCCATTTGTAGATATTTTCCAAAGGAAAATACTGCCTCCAATTGAATTGCTCTGGCCCTGTGCTCTCTGGCGCCACATCGCGATAGTTTTCATCAATCAGGTCTTGGAAATTGTAATTCAATATGCGATGGCTTACATTATAGCTATGCAGCAGATCATCAAAATCGGCCACCTTGTGCGAGGTCACCATAATGGTCAGTTTCTGACCAACAGCTCTAGCATGACCCATGAAGGAGCAGGAATCGGAGGCCTCCTCAAGTTTCTGGAATAGCTCGACATGAGTTTGATTCGACAGTTCCACCTGATAGATACGTGTGTGATCATAGCGAGCCTCGGCTATGGCGGGTGGAGACCAGAGGTTATCACCAATGGGACACTGATCGGATTTGGTGCAGAAACTTGCTGCTCTGGACGGTATAATCCAGATAAGCAGCAACGGTGTACACCACAGCAACATCTTCTTTACTTTGCGGCAGTTCAAACGATTGTATTCTCTGCGCTTTGTTTCGCTTTTGTTTAGGGTTTTGCCTTCTCATCCCAGTGAAATGTGAGAGAAAGAATCGAGTGATAAGCAAAGCTTTCGTTTGATTTGTAGTCAGATGCTTTATACCCTACAAACAAGTTTTGACATTTACATTTCCATTCTTTTCTTAATGATTGATTGCCATGAAGTGTATATCAGGCCAAAGATCTTTGGACGCTCGGCACAGACAGAACTAATATGCTTTTCCCTTAGCAATTAGAGGGTAACGGGTAAAAAGAGAGAACACATTGAACTTTTGATTTGAGCTTTTTAGCATATAGGCAAAATCAAGCAAGAGACAGAAGGAGATACAAAGAGATGGAGAGAGAGTGTCTTTGCTTTTTTGTTTGCTGTCCCTGATCCGCTTTCGAGATGTTGTCAACTATTTGGCAACATGTTGCCAACTTGCCAGGGCAACAACACAAAACAATAAATGCATATACATATGCCATTCAATTCGAAACGATTTATGAGCGATCTTTCATAACACTTCATTAGTTACATTTTTGGTCGAGTTTATCGTGCACAATTGCACAATATAAAAACGTTTAACGAGCTGATTCTAGGCATTTAGTGGCAGCTAACTAACCAAATTTGGACAATAAATGGATGGGAAACAAGTGCTCATGCTCATGGCCATGGAGTTGCATACACACACAAACATAGATATGCGATGCGTCTTCAATGTTGCAAGAACCCAATTACAGGTTGCACATTACAAAAAGATGCCTAGTTACTAGAAATGGTAGCTAGTTGGTCGATCAGTTCAGTAAGGGGTGGCTAGTTTGTGCTAGACTTATTATAATGCTTCAAATATATCATTCAAAATTACAACTCTCGGAATATCAAGAAATTTATCAAAATTTTTATTTTCAAATGAAGAAAAAAACGTTTGCCTGCAAAGCAACTGAACATCACTTCTTTTAACATTCAATATAGTTTAAATTCTTTACACTTTTAGTTCAATTTTTGCTAGAGCAATTATAGTGAAGATTTGAAAATTTACATTGGTCTTTAGCCATACAGTCAAATTTCTCTGAAGAACTTTAAAGAATTCAGTTAAAAGTTTCCCCTTTTCAAAATGATGCCTTATTATTAGAACAGAAAGAAGTTAGTTTTGCCTTGAAATTGATATCAGTGATTTAGATTTTAGAGGTTTTTATTTTATTTTATTGTTATTTAAACTCCTTTTAATGAATTTTCGTTTAGAGCTTCCATTTCTCTATTTTTCGTTTTTCAGGCTCTTTTCTTTCATAGATATTAACCATGAAGGTCAAAGAAATAGACACTATTGTTAGGGAAATCTCCATGTAAAATAAAGGAAAAAGTCACATACTTAGCTTCTAAAAGGAATTTTGTAATATCCTTAATCGTGGTGACAAATACAGAGTCCTTAAGTGTATTAGAAGACTGCTGGAAGGGGTACCCTAAATTTTCTGATCATGTATGACTCCTATATTGTTCCTTTAAACAGTATTGACTCCTTTTAGTGTCAGATTCTTAATCAAACGGATAACACGGATATAGGTCTTACATGTTTATTGTAGTTTATATATATCAGATTTTAAGCATATTTTAGGAAAATTAGGTATTTATTTTTAATGATGCAAATTGGAATACACTCAATTATACATATGTAAAATTAATGCATTTGAGAAATACTTTTTTAATTTAGACAACAAAGTTTTTACTTACAATACTTAACCCTGATCAAAGCCTAATACCTTGTGCATACATTAATTTGTCAATTAACTAGTTTTAGCTAGACAGACTTGACAAAACTTGTGTATTTATCACACGTTTAGCTTGTTCAAATCAGAATACAAATTATATTCCAACTGCTAACTGCAATATTTTGTTGTTGTTGCTGTTGTTGTGGGTGGTTATGCAACAACAAACTTCTCCTCCATCCACCCACTCACATATTTATAGTAACAGAAAACCAAAAAACAATACAACAGCAACAAAAAATCATTTCTCTTAATTGACTTAACGTGACTTGGACTTGAGAAAAACCAATTACAAAGCCACATTAATATCTGGCAGCAATTTTTGTGCTGCAACTAAAATTGCTGGCATGCAACAAATTTTTAATTAAGAAAACTTAGTCAAGCGGTTTGAGGGTAAAGAGCATAGAGAGAGAGAGAGAGAGAGACTGGGTATTTATTTACTTACTTACCAACATATATTGGATTGGATGAACAAAATAATCTTATCAACAACATTTTGGCAATTAATTTGTGCTTCCCCTTCCTCATATAGAATGTCTGTTTGTCTGTCTGTCTGTCTGGTTTGTCTTGCTGGTCCATAAAAACATTTTAATTTCTTAATTTACAACAAATATAAATCATGGCCTTAGGTAGAGGTGTTTTTACCATAATTTAGGCCTACCTATTGCAGGCATTTTGTATTCGCACCATTTTCCAAGACAAAATGGAAATGGCAATGGAAATGCCGTCTTGTCTATTGGCATAGGAGTGATGGGAATGGCTGTTTCTGTTACTGATGCTTGTGCTGGTGCTGGGGGACTTCGGGGTGTTGTTGTAAATACCAAAAATACCAAAGAGACCCCAGTGTGTGTGTGTGTGTGTTGATCACGTCGTCTTTGGCGCTTACTACACGCCTCATTAGGTGACGCTTGTACATATTAATTAAAATGTGTGTGTTTCTATATGGCCAGGGCCAGGAAGCCTGTGGCGGCATCGTCGGCACGGCCACTAAATCATCTCCAATTCGTAAAAGGATTGCAACTACTTTTTGTTTTTGTGATCTCTTTGTCCCATATGGAAAACTGTTGATGCAACATTTTTGGCCTATGGTTAATTGGCAACATTTTGTGCATGGAAATATCTTGGGAGAATTTTTGGCAAATATTTTTAATAAAATTTTACAATTATTATATCCACTTGACACATTCTAAAGATCGATTACAACAGATTCTTAAGATATTTATTCATTTTCTAGCGGCGTGTTTAATCAATTTGAAGTCGAATACCAAAATTGTACATACATAAATCAAGGAAATGTCAGAAATTTGCCATGACTTGTCTCACTTTTTTTCTGTCTGTCTGTCTGTTTGTATTTTAGCCTGTTTGTTTGTGTGTGTTTCTGTTGTCTGTTTATCTGTCGCTTTGCGCTTTGGGCGCGCAAATTAATGCAATTTTGTGTAAATTACTCATTAAAAATGAAATAAATTTTGTAACTTGCTGGCATAAATCACGCCTTATAAAGTGTAACAAGACACAGCCACACTCACACACACACATACACACATCAAGAGCAAGACCACGGGCCACAAATTATATAGAGACCATGTAGAGGGAGAGAGCGAATGAGACCCCCAAGACAATTGCCAAAAGCAAAAAATCAAATCTCCTACAAATGAAACAAAAGTCTCGATTACCAACCAAACCAAAGCGACCAAAGCAAACGAATCAGCCAAGTTGTAAATGAAAATTTTCATTTCTTGTCTGGCTAAGAGAGACGCCAATTAGATATTTTATTGCTAATGTTAGCTTGTTTGAGATCGAGTGTCCAGTTGGGCTGTCCAATGTGTATGGGGCCTGTCTACATCAATTAAAAGCACATTTGACAATGATATTTTTACCTGGGCCCCTTCCAGTCTGATCACCTGTCTCTGTGTGTGTGTGTATGTGTGCTGCAAGAAAATGATTTTCTCAAATGGCTCAGAGTATGTAATTAGAGTTAAAGGCTGTGCCAAAAATTAGTTACTTTTTGGCTCTGGCCTAAAAAAAAAATAAAACGAAAAATATTATTACAAACATACAGGTTCAGGAACTCTTGACCATAAAGCTTAGTTCGGTCTTTATGTATGTTGCTGCAACATTTGATTGAGACAGCAACAAAGTTGCTGCCTACAAATTATCAACAAACCAAACATGTTGAAAAATTTTTTTTTTTTTTTTCAAAAATCGTAACAAACAACTTGGAAGAATGCTGGCCATTGTTTCTATGTTCGACTTTAAAATACCCTGGCTATAAATAAATTTTGTATTAAAGGATAAGCCAATTTTAGAGCTACTTATTGACGTAAGGGCAAACAGTATAAAAGATGGAATGGAATAGAATGAATCTGAACTGAATAACAAAAGAATTTACATATGCCCAAGGAGGAAAGTTAATTTTAATTAATTAACAAATTAATTTTCAGTTTCATTTCATTCTCAATCCTCCTGACTAATAATACTTCTGTTATTTACTTAATTTTTTGTTAATATTGTTTCAATAAACTTTTAAAAATCGTCTTACTTTATACATATTTACTTCTAATCAAATATTATATAAAAGAAATTTGACCTTTCATCCATGCGTGCAGAAACATCTTATCTACTACATCTACTTGTCTACACTATTGTCTAAACTTGATATACCCTATAAAAATATACACTATTATTTGCTAGGTAGGAGCCAACAAACACAGAAAAACACACACATATGCACATCTACAATGGCCATATAAGTGTGTCCGATTTTCTTTTAGAGCCCAAAAACTAATGATGTGGCTGGGTTTTTTTGTTTTAATTGTGAAATTTTGTATTGGCAATAAATTGCAAGATGGCCAAAAAACGTTTCACATCCTGAGTGCAATTTCAATTACAGCTCAATTTCATGGCAAGAAAAAAATAAGAGAGAAAAAAATAGATGGCCATTTAGAGCAACACGGCGACAATTTGTTTATGGAACCGCCACGAACTTTAAATGGTTCGATGCATAAATCATGTGGCCTCTACCCCCCACCTCTCTCTCTCTCTCTTTGATCAAAGTCAATTGCCAATACTTTATAATTGGTATGCTAGGGGACGGAGGGGAGAGAGGGAAAATCACCTCACCCACCTAGCTCTATGGTTTCTTTTTTTGTAATCGTTATCCAATTGGTATGATGATGTTGCTACTGATCCACTTGCAAGTAGATTACATACTGGCCGCAGGGCGGAGTTGGCAACATGTTGCAAAACCTTCGAGTTGTTAACTGCTGCCACTTAATTTCTTAATACCATATTGCGTGTCGAGTTGGCCGCAACGTTTGTTGCCAGTATGGCAAACACTAATGACATCATTTGGCCCGGCCCGGCCCGGCTGGCCTGGCCTAGACAGCAAACGAGTGGCACATAATTAAACAATTGGATAGATATTTGTGTTTTCGTATGTTGCAGCAGAAGGTCCTGCTAAGCTACTTGAAGTCATTTCATTTTGTCAGATCAATTCTAACCAACAATTATCTAATATAACTTGTTTGACAGATCACTTTTGCTAAAGGCGAGCACATTGATTACCCAATGATGGTATCCTGTTTTGTTTGGTTTTTTTTTTGTGGGAACAAGTGTCTCATGGCATGCCACATGCGGCTGAAGCGTAACTCATAAATGTGGCAAAGGCACAAAATGTACAACGACTTCCTGCTCCTCGAAAAACATGCAACAACAACAACACTAGCAGCAACTACAAACATGTTGCTAGCACCATATTTCATGGCACGCAGGCGCCTTTTCAAAAAGCTTTTGCTGTCTCATCTTTAGCGGCCTCTTCAGTTTGTCGAAGTAGAGGAAAACTAAACGACGAAGAAATAACAACCTAACCTGCATACCGACATGATTTTTCTTGCTTTTTCATTATTGTATTGCGACATTTTTGTGTCTGTGTTGCTGATGTTGCTGCTGCTGCGGCTGCGTCTGTTGCTGCTGTGAAATTAAAGCACACCAGCAACATGAAATCGACGTAAATTACGCGACGCCTGGTTAGGTTAGTCTCTTCCAGCATATCGGCGGCGCTTTGGCTGTTAAATTCTTGGACTCAACGGCAATGGCACCAGCAACAGCAACAAACACCAACACCAAGATGTAGTGACTCTGGCAACACATTAATTCGCGCGTACTTAATATAAGCAAGCAAAGCGAGGCATCCAAGTGGTGGTTTGGTGGTTCAATCCCCCCACTCCTCATCCACCCAACCATCTGTAATACAAACGCATGCCTTGATTAGAAAAAAGAGAGATACAGAGAGAGAGAGAGACAAAGTGATAGACGGTGGGTAAGTTTTTGCTCCGGCAAATTGCTGTTTGTAATTGATTTAAATATGTTGACGTTTGCGTTCGAGCAGTTGATTATTTTGATGCTTCGAGTACGAGAAAATGCAATTAATTGGTTGAACAAATCCATACAAGAACTTTCTCAAGGCAATGTAAGATAACTATGTGAAAGTTAATACTAAATTTAAACAATCGCCAATTATCAGATTTGATTAATGAACTCTGACAAAATGTATTTTCTCATAGGCACATTTCACCCAAAACATTATCATGGATTTTTTATTTCACCCATCAATTATCATAAAAAACACAAGTTGTTTTTTTGTTTATTTTTTTTTTTTTGCAATAAACTGCACAGCACGCAGTGGAAAAGGCAATTTTCCAGGCAGGGTTATAGACATCAACGGCATCAACAACAACTTCAATTACAATCACGTCAACATCATTTTCGAAAAACCCAACGAGATATATTTCTATTAGCCGATTTAATGTCAGCATAATTAATCACCTGTTGCACAGTTGGTTAGCAGCAGTAACAGCAACAACAACAACTACCAGAGACAGCAAACAGCAATATCAGGGTTAAAAGTTCACTTCACCAAAGACCTTCACACTTTTTCTCAACTGCTCAACAAATTTATTGGCCACAATGCGTAGGTTGTAGCCATAGGCAAATTTATACGGCTTGATACTCCTTAGAGACTGTGCATGACTTGGCCAACTGACTAACTTGGCTAATGCAATTTGATTGTTAGCATTTTGTTAAAGTTTAACACCTAAAGCTGTCACTATGATAACTACTATTACTACTACGTGCCAAAGGAAAAGTAATACCATCAAAAATGGCGAATGAAAGAAATGGCAACTAATTTGTTCATTTCTAAAAAGAAACTTTAATCAAGTTTAGTAGAAGACATTTCTAAAATTTCTCATTTAATCTATAACAATTTCTTAATTCTCTTAAGTTCTCTCTTTCTTAAGTTCTCAAAATAAATCCCAGCAATGTTCAAAACCATTTTTTTGTTTTAAATCTAATCAAATTTTTCAATTGATTTTATTGATTTATGTTTATTTGGTTAGTTCACTTGATTTTCGCTTCAATCAATTTGCACAAATTACAATTTAATTGACAAATTTATGGCTTTTAATTTACTTATCGTTGATTTATGTCCAATAAAACAAAAAAGAAAACTATATATTTGAGTTTAATAATGAAACAAGACGAAGTGTCTATACTCTTACAAAGTAATAACAAAAACTTTAGACTTTTATCTGTGTATGTTTTCATATGTATATTGGTTTACTTTTCAACTTCTTGTCAAAGTTCATAAACTTATTTAAAAGTATATAAAATAATATATAAAGCTTATGATTTTGAGCTTGGTGATTTTGTTTTTGCCTGCACTTAAAATATTTTAAAGCTGCTCATTTTTAATTGAAATTAATTGCCGTTTTTTCACTTTTATTTTATGTTTCTTTACTGATAAAAAACTAGTCCACTTTTAGCTGGTCTTAGCCTAAAAAGCGGAAGCTGGCTGTCAAAGTAATCAGAATGAAAATGAAATGTCTAAAATAAAAAAAAATGATTTTTTTGGTTTGTATTACTTTTTTTTTGTTGCTTGAGATTTGGCTAATGGCATACCAATTTTAATAAACGTTACGAAGTTTTGTGCTAAAAATTATTCAAATATTTTTGGACGATTGTCGTTTTTGGTTTCGAAATTGTAACATTGCCACCAGCAACAGTTTTGCAATTGGATTCAATGTTGCAGTTCCCCCTTCGGTCCGCCCTTCAGGCTGAACAGAAAAAATGCAACAATAAATCTCATTTTATGCAGCACACAACGAATTCAGGCCCTTTTATAGGTAACGCTAATGTGGACCAAAATTGAACTTGACATTTGAATGCCCAATTAACCATGACGTGCACAGGAGCAGAGCAGAGCAGAGCTGCATCTGCTGGACATATGGACCCAGTTTTTAAGGTCAAGTTTTTGGGCAATTACCCATCCTATGCATTATGCATATTTATGCAGTTTTCAGAAACAATTGCAATGCTCAAGACCAACCAAATGTCCTGCCATGGAAGCTAACTAATTAACCCACTTTCTAAGACCGCTTCGACCTTTTTATCAGCTGTATTCGAATCACTGGAGCTTTAGCCTGGCATGTGAAGACCAAATATTTTACAGCAAATAAAAAAAGAAAACTACACTGTGGAAAAAATGGTGAAAATTAAATCAAATTTATTTAAATTAAATAATGGGTATTATTTACGAAACAAGTTTCCTACATTTCTTGTTCTTCTTTTTGTTTTATATTTAGTCAAAAAAAGTAACTCAATGAGACTACTAGAATTGTTAATAGTAATAACTAAGGATGAATCTAGGGCTGTAAAGATGTTGAGCCCTGCCCCATAAAGTACGCAATAGTTTGGAGAATACAACTTTTTATATGCCTTGAGAGAAAGAAGCTAACATTGGCTACCCTGGAAAAATATATCTCTGTGCGGCATCCCATTTTAAAATTGTTAATTTCTTGATTAAGTTGTATTCGAAATATTTTTGTATTTTGTTAGATTTTTCCATAAATTCCCCACTAACGCAACATTAACAAGATTTTTTAATATTTTTATATGCTTTAGTGGTCCGATCCGACGAATTGGCTTATTTCATCTCAATTTGGTAATAAATATCCTAAAAATCATGTTACATTCCAGTATCTATCTAATTGAAAGCGTAAAGTTAATACGAACAGACGGACATGGCTACATCGACTCTCTGATCAAGAATTTATATGTATAGTTTATGGGGTCGGAAACTTCTCGTTTTCTGCGTTACAAACAATTATTTTATACTGTCAATTAAGGTATACAAATTGTTCATAAAAATATCCCAAAATTTATTTATGTATATTTATTTATATATTTTTAAAGCCAATCATTTGGTGGTACTGGTACTGGGGTACTGGTAATTGCGCCCCTAGCTAAGCAACACAATATTCATCCGATCTAAAAAGCCATAATTAGTCACTATATCAACTTGTTCCAAAATTTGAATTGTTTCGAAAAAGAACATAAAGAATAGAAATTACACAATTTTTGGAAGGCTTACTTATTTTTAACTGTGTTTAATTGTGTCGATTCCACTGTACACCAAAAAATAAATAAGGATCGTATCTATTTTACGTTGCGTACAATTCTCACGCATGCGAAGCTTGTTGCGGTCAGTTTGTAGCGACTTCAACTCTGATTTCGTTCCCGCCTCCCTTGGCCACCTTCTTTTCTCCTTCGTGGTCCTCGTCTCAAACTGTGACTTTTTGACTGCTCATGATTATAAAATTGCGATAAATATTTATACCGCTTTCAGATTTATGGTGATTCATATCGCTTCAATAGCAGAAGTCATCGGGGTAACGTTTATAAACATTTTTATTAGCCATAATTGCACAATTTTCCATGCGTTTGGGGTTTCAAATTTGCGTGCAATTTAAGTGTGATATTCATTTTGGTTTCTTTTTTCATCATTATCAGATCAAGATCTACTATTCCTGTCTCAGCCTTGACATGGTTGGCTAGTCCTCCCCCTAAGGGTGAAAAAACAGAACCCGATAATGATAATTGTAATGAGTTTGCTACATTTAAATAAATAAAATTATGTGCAATCAATAATTTAATAGTAGTTGGCAGCAACAGAAATACTTCGATTGGGGGCAATTGTAAAGTGAATTCAAGTTTTGCCGCTGGCCTGAAAATTAAAGTTGATATAATACTTTAACTGTATTTATCTATAATTCATTTAATATATCTATATAAATATTTTTTTTTGATTGAAGGTTGAAATAACAACTTGAAAGATATTGTATATCATATTATTTTGTCACTACATTTATTTATTTAATATTTTTTCTTCGCTTCAGTTTTTCAGCACTTTATTGCATTTTTAACTTAACGACCTTTGATTTACCCTGTAAAAATTCAAGAATAGCTATTAAAAAGAGATCTTATTGATTGAGTCATTAAGGCTGACCCAAATTTATGATGAAAATGAATTTTTTTTTATATATATTCCAGTGGTGTATCTAGAGGATTTTGTGAGGGGATACAAATTTGTGTATTTCTGATACAAATTTCCTAACAGCAGGTCTTCTATGAGTCATTTTTTTTCTCTCAACCCCTTGGGATTTGAACTTTTCCCCCTAATTTTGGGTATATGGAACGCTAGGACATTGGGTTAACTTTGGACTTTATTATCTGATGGTATCTATAACACAGTTTGATTAAGTTATAGTCAGAAATAAATTGCAAATGAGTCACAAGAAGTTCACTGAAGATTAAACAGGTATAAAATAATCTATCTGTAGATTAAGAGGCTTAAAAAAATTTTAAATTTAATAATAAAACTCATAAATAATCAAGAAAAGCAAAACGACTAACACAAAATAATATAATCTTTTATCTTTTTTACTATGCCTAAATTTACGTTTCTCTCCAAAAAAGGAGCTAAAAATCTTCCATTAGATGGTAATGCCCTCTATAAAATTATATATAATTATTATATGTATATATATATTCCACTCTTATTCTGTTTTCCATGTCCTTTGCAACAATTTTATATACCCTTTTACTTTATGGGGTATATGGAAAAATATCTTAATCAATGCACTGTGACCTTCAACACCAAAAGGCAAAACTTTATGAAATGTTATCGAACGGCACAATCCCACGAAACACTGGAAAATATACACATTTACTCGTATTTCTATACTTATTATATACAATCGTATTTTCATAGATAATTGGGGTGCCGCCCCGAAAATTTTGAATTCGTCACTCTGTTAAGTGTTTTGTCTTGTTATTCACAAATGCATTTTTTATTTATTTGGTTTCTATTTTTTTTTCCAAATGTGACAAAATGTGCATATTGCATGACAATTTATTGCAAGCATTGGATGCAAATGCTTCCTTTTGGCCCAGATTATTATGAGTCGACATCCTCCTTTTTGGAGTCCAAACAAGTTTACCTTCAATTTCTTGTTGTTGTCTACGCATGTTGCGTGATATCAATGTGCAATATATTGGCTAGTAAGACTGACTTGGCCTTGATCTAGAATTTGAGTTGGTTTGTTGCTGTTGTTGTGTGTAAAGATTTCATTTTTCATTGAGAGCTATATATACATATGTATATCCAGAATGCAATAAAAGCAATGAAATTGCCTGTAGTTATGTATCGTTTTAAATATTTGTTTTATCGTTTGGGCTTGTTTTTTTTACGTAATCATGTATTTGGGGTGCTACTAAGTACCGGTTTATATCACAAAACTCCAGGCCACAGACCGTAGACCAGTTCGTAGTTTTTAATATTTCTTCTATGCATCTATGTATCTATCTACTTGTATATACTAACTAAGTGAAGCGCGTGCGTTTTGCGTTTTGCGCACTTGTAATTTATTGAGAAATTTAATTGAATTCGCTTGCTAACTGGCCAACAACTACCTCCATCAGGCAACCAGTTCACATAACTCTTGGCCATTGATTAAAGATTGAGCAATTCAATTGCAACAACACAGATTCTCCCTGCACTAAACTGAAATCAAAAACCATTGGCCATTAAATAATTAGCTTATCAAACTTTCCCCTTAAAACATTTGTCACGTTCATCTGGGTTTCATATGTTATGGCTACTATATATATTGGAGTGGATTAATCTGAATTCTTCAGTTAGCTTTCAAAATTCTTTCTTCCAACATGCGCTTCCTAGTGGCTTCCATTATTCTCATTTTGTTCATTATGATATTGTCTTTAATACAAGGTCAAGTGGATATTGATGAAGAATATTACAAAAAAAAGGAATTCCAAATTCGCAAAAGTAAGTAAACTAATAATGAAGTGTGAATTTGAATTTGAGATTTTTCGTTTTGTTTTATAGATATTTGTTTTAAAAAACCAGTATATGGCAAATGCAGTGGACAACGCAAAATGTGGTATTTTAATGTCTATCGAAATCGTTGCGAAACCTTCATCTATTCCAATTGTGCTGGCAATCAGAATCGTTTCTTTACCAAACCTCAATGTGTCGAGTACTGCATGGTTTTTAATTTGACAAAAACTCTGCCTCAATCGTCGGGCTAATGTAAATCAGGCTGTATAAATGCCATAATGTATAAACTGCAGTTTTCTAATCGGTTAGTCATTCCAGACAAAACATATGTCAATCTAATTTAATCGCTGTTCGTAACAATATAAATGAGTCTAACCAGCTAAAATATATATTAGTCTACTTTTTTCATTACACTTAAACACATTCAGCTTACAGAATGAAGTTTATTCTCTCGATAATTACACTTTTGTCTTTGATTTTGTATGCAACACAGTCACCGGACTTAAGAACAAGTAAGTAAGTTTTTTTCCTAGATCTAATAAACTCTTTCAAAGGACATTTTTTTCCAGAGATATGCTCATCTCGCCCAGCATATGGCAGTTGTCAGGGTCGACGACAAATGTGGTTTTTCAATAGTTATCGCAAACGTTGTGAACAATTTACTTACTCCAATTGTGGTGGTAATCGAAATCGTTTTTTTAAAGAGCAAGAGTGCATGATGTTTTGCACCAAGAATAAGAAGGCTGCTCCTGTGGCAGAGAAACCGAAAATAAGTCTTCCTTATAAATAGAGTTTATTTGGAAAGTGATAAACAAACACTAATGTTGCTTTTAGACTACAAAAACAAATAGTATGTGAAAGTGAATAGTGATTGTTCGACTCTGATTCTGAGTGTTATAAAACATATATTTAAAGAAGACGCAAGAAAAAAAAAATTAACAAAGACTTAAGGGGGTATATCTAGTCAGGAAGCTCAAAATAGCTCCTGAAAGGCCCTTTTAATGTATTAATCTGAAAATTTGTACATATATTCTGTATACATTTAACAATATTTTGGCATGCATAATTAGTAAATAAAACTATTTTGAAAGGCTCTGTAGCCGATGTCCGTGGCTCCTCTAAAAAAAGAACTTAAACGGTGACCCCATATCATAAATAAAAAAGCAATTAGTTTCAGAAATACATAAAATTTAAAAATATATTTTACGAAGACAAAAAATCATCAAGTTATTTAATAATAAATATATCCAAGAAGCTTCTGCAACAATTTCAGATCGATCGTTTCATTAGTTTTTGAGTTTGGGTGGTCACCGCTTCCGAAAACTCTGTTTTGAGAAAAACTCATCGCGGACTGCTATAAAACCTAAAATACCATCAATATCGTTATGAAAATTCAACAGAAAATTTAAAACTCTATACATTCAAAATACTAAAAAACAAAACAATATCTATCAATCTTTTTCAATATCTATAATCTCTATATATTACAAATACAGTGATGGCAAAATTCGTTCTTTAATTCTGATTTTATGTGATTGTAAAATAGTGTTAACAGTTCGAAATTGACAAAACAAGGAGCAGGGAATTTAGAAAACATTTTGGAGAGTATAATTAAAATAATTTTGCTTACTTTGAACCCAAATTACTTATGAAACTTATTAAATATTCATTTACACGTTCCACTCAAGTCCAAATCAAAAGGCATAAAAATGTCACTGTCCATCTAGTATTTAATTCCTTAGGTTTTAAATTCAAAAGCGCTGAATTTTTTCTGTGTTTTTTTTTTTTTTCATATAAACATAGAAAATTATAAATTTCAGTCAGAGACATACTGTGCAGATGATTCTCTGATGACTGTGTACGACTGCGTTTCAAATTGATTGTGTTTGCCCCACCCTACCGCTCCAAAGTGAGGGGCGATGGTCTAGATTGGCATACTTGTTGTAGTACTAAAGTGTGCTTTGCACCTGTTTCATGCAATTTGTTGGCATGTGACGGTTTTTTGGTACAAATTGAACAGGCTCTCAGAGTTGGCTGTAGTAGCTGGGTAGATGCAGAGCTTTTAGTGTCTGCGGTCATTGAACAAATGATTGTGCACAATTTCATTGTTAAGCTTACAATCACACACACGCATACACCCACTCATATACACATAGTGTACATGTGTAGTAGGCAAACATTTAGCTGCTTGCTCACATTTGGAACAGGTGAACAGCACCAAGAAATGCGCTTGGTCTCTTTTGTTCAAATGAAAGCTCGCCAAAATACGTAGAAAAGAGCGTTCATTTTTGTTGTTTTCTCTGCTTTTATTGCGCCGTTAGAGCATAAATCAGCTGGAAAATGTGCAAAGTTTACAGGTTGTGTTCGCTTGCAATGGCAAATGGCGAAATCAAAGAATAAAGTCACGCAATTTCAATTACAAATAAACGCATCAAAGACATGGCAATGCAATGCCAGACAAAGATGAGAATGGCGACTATTCATATGTACAGAGATATCTCAGCAGCAGCAGCAGGAGCAGCAACAGCCATAATAATAATAATAGTAATAATAATAATAATGAAATTGTGATAAGCTGCGCGCCACAAATTGCACGCGAGTCAGACACATAGAGACAATAATTTAAACCGTTAACCACAACTTGCTGGCATCATCAGACAAAGCAGTTCGCCTAGAGATGGGTCCAAATCAACCGGAAATGATATCCCATTCGAGTGCGAAATGATTCGTTAACATTAGACTACATATAAAGATTTTCACAAAAGATATTAAGTGATGATATTTTCCAAAGATTTTTGGATCCTACAATAATTCTGTGAGGATGGAAATAATAAAAAGTATATGATTTTCAAATAGTATGCAATAATTCGAAGTGCTTTTATGTTCGAATTCTGTTTAAACGTTTTCAAATTATCGTAAGCAAATTAGTTATCAAATTTGACTTCAAAATATTTGACTACTAATTTTGATTTTTGGAATATAAAACAATTAACAAGTCTAAATATCTTGTTATTTATCAATTTTTGAGATCTGCTTTAAATTACATAACAACAAATAGCTCAAATGAGAAAAAAACATTCCCCAAAACAATACTTAAACTATGAATTTATTCAAATTTCAATATCCAAGAACGATTTTCAGTTTAAAATGCTCGATTTCTCCCCGCATATGAAGAAGCTCCCTCAGCTAGAGTATTATTTACTTATCTATTATCTTAAGAACAACATGTCGTATGAGTGACATAAATATGTAAGGAGAGCCTTAGAGAGATTACAAAAGTTTTTTTTTTCGCATTGTTAAGGATTAGTTGCCCCTCGTGTCACGTATCCACCACTCTATATGATGGCTTTGACTATGATGATGATGATAGCCAATGGTCAGCGGGTTGACTACGGCATATCGTCGCTCAAAACGATGCGTCGTCATTCTGGCTGGCTTGACTCATGGCTAAAGCGACAAATATTGAGATGGTATTGAACGAGTGTGCGTGTGTGTCTATGTGTGTGGATTTGACGCATGGTCAACTTGCTGCCGGCAACATTAGTGAGTTTGGTGTTTTGGCCACATTGCCAATTAATATTCGCATGATCAAATGTTTAACGCATTTAGCCTTATAAAAAAGGAGAAAGAAATAAATTGAGAGGGGGAAAAAGTATATAAACCAACAAGAAATCTCTGTCTTGGCTAAAACCGGCTCACATTAAGCGCTGGCTGGCTTTTGGTCTTCTCTGCTTAGTGTGTGTGTGTGTGTGTGTGTAACTGATCTCTCCCAAGTTGGCCGCATAGTCTTAGACATGTTGTGGGAAAGTCCAACTTAATTGACATCCCAGAGGCGTTTAAATGGTGGCCTGACCCCAAGCAAATAAGGAAACTTATAACTTCATTTAATTATGTATTTATTTAGTATTTTTGTTTTTATTTTGTATTATTTATTTTTCTTGTTTGTAGATTTCCATTTTTCACAATTTTCGGGTTTAACTTTTATCTAGGTTTATAGGTTTTTCTTGGTTTATGTATATAGATTGTGTTTGAAATTTCATCGGCTATGGTATCTATGTATGTATATGTATATATATATATATAGTTATATTCGAAATCAATTTAGTAATTTATAAACTTTGGAATTGTCTAGAGAAAAATGCTGGGATGATTTTAATTGATTTTTTGTTTGTTTGTATTTTATGTAGATCCATAGTTAAGGGGGATTGAGAGATGGGGGTATGGATAGGTACTTATGAAAATGTTTTGTTGTACCATAAGCAGGCTAACATTTAAAGCATTTTGCATACATCGATAGATTCAAATTTTTTTTTTAGAAATATTATACATTTAAAAAAAGAAAACCAAACAAAATCAAAATACACAATTTTTAACTAAAAACAAATGATAATCGTATAACAACTTTAAGGCCTGGCCTTAAACGAAAACATTTTTTAATTGATAGTTTTCATTTTTGCATTTTCTTCCTTTTTGTTCTTTACAACAACTAATAGACTAGTTAAAAATAATTTGTAAAAATTTTCTTTTCTTGTAAAACACATTTGCAGAAACATAAAGAATTCTCGTTCTCATCGTACAATTATTATTATTATTTTGTAAGCACAAATTGCTTATAACTCGATGCTTTTCTTTTATTATTTGATTTGATTTCGTTTGCTTTGTAATATTTTAAATTAAAATTATGTAACAACACGCATAGATATTAAATATATTAATATAGTTATTTACTTTAGAGTTAGTTTTGTATATATAGCCAATTCAGTTATAAATTGTTGTGGGATATGATTTTAGCATTTCTTTTGTATATACTCTATATATTTTTTATTATATATGTATAGCTTCAACATCAATAAAATTATTTACGGGCCAATATTGGTATCTTTAAATTTGATTTGTTTTTCCATCGTCTGCTAAAATTTGCTAAAACATTTTGGTTATTTTTTTCCTTTTGGTTTTTAATATTCTCATTAAATATGTAAATGCAATTCTATTTTTTGTGATAAAAATTCAAATGCTTTTTAAATGATATAGATATACATATGGCTGTATATACATACATATGTAGTTATATATGTATAATTATGTATAATCAATGAATCTTATTTATGGCAAAATGAAAATTGTGCTTTTTCTTAACTCTTGGAAGTATATTTTCGCTTTAGACTGAAAAAAAAAATTTTAAAAAGCATACATTTTCTATATATATTATATAATTAAATTTTTTTTTGGTTTTAAGTGCGTTTCATTTCAAAAATTGTGCCTTCTGTGAAAAGTCTTTTTGTTCTATTTTGTTTGTTTCTGTCTATTTGTTTTTTTTCTTTTTTTGGCCATACAAAAAAACCGTCTGTATAAAAAAAGTCAAATGCTCAAAGACTAGATTTTTGAGTTTCGTTTAAACTACTTACAACTTGAACAATGCCCCATAATTGGTTAGGCAAAATAGTTTAGCGCATAGGCTGCGACTGCGATTATGATTCGATCTGGATGTAGTCAAAGTCTGAGTTTTTGTTAACGATGTTTGGGCCGCAACTGTGGCCCCATCTTGGCTCTATTTGCCACCACAAAATTCACCCTGAAGCATGCCATTGTCGAGGATAAGCGCTGGCGTTGTGGCAATTCCATCGCGCAGCGCCAATTGATAGGCAACCTCGAAAGCCTGTCCCAGAGTTAAGATTATCTCGCTGGCCAAATCCTAAAATGAAATTACAATGAATTTTCTGTCTATGATATTACAGCTCTGTGTGATCTACTTACTGTGCTTTCCACTTTAAAGACATGACAATAATGCAAATCTTGCTCCTTGGTAATGTAGGCAAAATGACGTAGATCCTCTGAATCCTGGCAGGCGCAATTTATATTTTGAATCTCATGTTCACAAATAATTTTCTACAAAGAAATGCTATTGTAATTTGATTCGTAACTTTAAGATATTAATTAATAGCTCACTTTGCTGATCACATCGATAAATTCAACACCTCGATGACATATGGCCAGCGAGAGGGGAGCCCCAGTTTTTTGACTTTCCTCCGAGGTTTTGAGTTTTTGTATTGATTTTTTTGTGGACTCTGTGCCACGCAATTCTTTCACAACCGTTGAGCCGAGATACTACAAAATAATAAGTAAGTTAGAATCAGCTGACATAGATTGGATAAAAACTTACTTGGACCTCGTATTTAATGTGCTCATTGAGCAGTGTTTGGGCCGAATGGCGCCATTCGGTGGTGCGTAAGTTGGCAGGCAAACCCAATAGGAGATCAGAGGGTGCCCGTATATGAAGTGGTTGAGTTGAGTTCACAGGTTTTTGTAGTGGAGATGGTGCAGTTGGTGGCTGTGGTGCAGGACTACATAACAAAAATAACAATTTATTTACATTAAGAACGTTTAAACGTTTGCTTTCTGGCCATATCTTACCGATTTTTGCGATAACCTGTTATGGAATTTCGATGATGCACCACATTGCCAGGAGTTTTTGCACTAGTTTTATCGCCATCCCTGTTATTGCCATTGCCATTATTGGTGTTGGCATTGCCGTTCGTTGTCATTTGATTGGTTTCGTTGTTCTCACCCAGAGGCGTCTTAAGGGACTTCGATTCACAATCACGCATTTGTCTCATAAAGGCCAGAGATTGTAGTATACGTCTTCGGTGGCCCAGTTTATTGATTTCCAACACAGTTTGCAGTTCCACATCCCAGACATCGGAAACACTTTCAATGCTATTGTACAGATGCTTGCTAAAGATCGAGGAGATTTTTAATTATTTTAAGCTAATCTTTTGTTGGTTTGGAGAGAAACTTACTTGAAAAATTCCAAATATTCCGGCAAAGCAATGCTATTGAGCCATTGCTGTAAGGTGGCCACACCACTTTGATGTTTATTCTCCTGCTGTGTCCTGCTGTGTGGTGCCTGAACTTGTGGCTGAAATTCGGCTGGAGGTAAGGTCTGGACAAACCGTTGCAGTTTGGGAGCATCACGCTCTGGAATGTGTAGCAGGGGAATGTCTGGTTCCTCAAACACATTATTCTGAAATAGTTTCAATTATTCTTCTGATCGTTTATCATGTTTTTTGTTCAGTTTTCTTAACTTACCATAAATTTATAGTTATCATAGCCATTCTCGAAAAGCATACGCTCGAGATGTAGCAATCCAGCTTGACGTAGACGAATGGCCAATTCCTTGCGCTCTGGCGGTACTTCCATGTCCTCGAAATCCAATTCAATATCATGTGTGGGTGTTATATTGGTATTGAGAATACCACTGCCAAAATTCTCAATAATTTCGGATATCTTTTTACGTGCCTCTTCCGCATTGAAGGGACTAAGCAGATTTAAATTGGAATTGCGACCACCCGAATGGGCACTGCCAGCAGGTGATTTGGCCGGTGACTTAGCCGGAGAACGGCCTGCTGATTTGGCAGGCGATGATGATTTCGAAGTGGAAGACTTGCGAAGAGTTGCATCTTGCATCTGTGGGTTACCATTGGCCTCGGCAGTGATCTCAACAGGTGGTTGTGGCTGCTGCTGCTGCAATTGTTGGGTGGGTGTGGTTGGTGATAGTTTACTGATTTTTCGCTCTGGTATCATTGGCTTAATTGGAATTGGAGGACGCGCACGTCCAGGTTGTGGTTGTTTCACCAGCTCCGCAATTTCCCTATCATTCTTTGGCTGTACTGAGGCACCTTTGAGCAGGCCAGCAAATGGAACATCACTCACAAACTCCTCAACATAATCCGTTGAGTGGGACAAACTGTGATCGGAGCACAGAGATATACTTGAGCTAAGCGAACCTGATGATGGAGCCGGACAACGGGGCACAACGGTCACAGTGTCATCGTAATCATAGCCAGGCGTACTTAGTGTTGGCAATAGTTTTGATGGCGATGATCCCGTCTCGATCATCAGCTGTTGGGCCGCCTGTAACTGCAATAGGGCTGAATGCCTTTTGTACTCCTGACTGAGAGGACGAATTGTCTCATGGATCGTTCGCTCTGCCTGACTAGAACTGGGCGGCGGATGATCTGGTGTGGGCGGCTGCTTATAGTGTGTGGGACTGCTAGGAATTTGCTGTTTGGCATCGCAGTTCTCATCGCCATCGCCATTGGATTTCTCAACCACACTAGACGAACTACAATAAAAAGAAAAATTAACTAAAATTCATATCGCAAATGTTTTTTATTTTCTACTAACCCACTGTTGCGATTGCGTTTCAGTTTTCGATTTGGATTATACGATTTGAGTGCGGCATTCTCACAGGATTTGAGTAGCTCCTTGGAAAGTTTTGTGGTCGTGGAGTTGCGTGGTGCTGGAATAGGTCTTTTCATTGAATTCGTGGCATTCGAAGTGGGGGCTGGCGATTCGCCACTGGAATTTGGCACACTTGTCTCACTATTCAAGTCCGAACTGCTGCACTGACGATCCAGCATATCATCTAAAGGATTGGAAGAGATTGTCAAAAACACTTGATTGAGAATTTTGAGTGGCTACTCACTGCTAGAACTAAGGTTCATGCCACCCACTGTGGCGGATCGTGTACTCTGTCTGGCACTGGCATAGAGACGATCATTACGTTGCCTCTCCCTCAGCTGTGTTTCATCGAAGCTCATGCCACCGACACTGCCATGACTCTGATGCGAATAGGGACTGTCCGTGGATGATGGTGGACGACGTAAAATCGCTTGACCACCATGTCCATGACTCTGACTCTGACTAGAGGGTGAACTGTAGCTAAAATGCTGTCCAGAACCGGCATGAGTGGGCGAGACAGCTAGATTGCGACGCGGAGGTTTTTTTGGTGGACCAGCCGGAGCGAAAGTGCTCATGTGCAGGGGTTGTCCTCCCGGGGCGCCAGTAGAACAACGAGATCTGGGCGACACAGAAGCTGGCTCGAAACTGCTCAATGAAGATGAAGGACTGACACCGCCACCCATAAGATCACTTTGACCATGTAGCGGCGAATGAGCATTGAGATCCTGATATATTCTATCGTCAGTAGGCTGGAGGGCACTGTCCAGGGATTTCCCACCATTGAAGTGTCCACCATTACCAGCCGAAAGCCGCTGTTTGCTATAGCCAGATTGCTGCATTGAGTGCGAGTGATTGAGCAAATGATTGTTGGAATTAAAGTGATAATGATTGCTATGATGCTGCTGCTGCGGCTGCTGAGATTGATTATATTTGCTGCTTTGACTACGCCCCGATGCAGGGCCTGGCATGTGTTGCCTATAGATGACTTCATCGCCATCATCGGTATCCATTTGATTGCGAAAGTCTGGAAAAGAATAAGAGGTTAAATCTCTATAGCATTAGCAGACATATTACTCATACGCACTATTTATCACAGCCACAATATGTTTGGTTACATGCGGTGGAAACTCTCTCAATATATCCAATGCAGTGCGTCCCTCATTGTCTGTTGCGGATAAATCAATGCCGGCCCTTAAGAGAGTTCGCACCACATTCTCCTTGCCACACAAAGCTGCCTCATGGAGGGCTGTTCCCGAGGGCGTTAGTAGATTGACACTGACTCCAGCCGATAAAAGAACCTCGACCACATTCTGATGGCCATTCCGGCTGGCTAAATGCAGACAAGTGTGCGGAAAAATGTTGCGTACGGGCGACGATGACAATGGCGATGAAGATGATGGTGTACCAGTGCCCGATCCACTCTCCACTGCAGCTGGACTGAGATGCGCAATCAGCTTGGGCTGTGACCGTATAAGCATTTGCACTGCCTGTAGCCGGCCATATTGAGCAGCCAAGTCCAGGGGGGTCTCTCCCCTAGAGTTGCGCATACCAGGATTGGCATCGTGGGCCAACAGCAGGGCCAATGCTCCTGTGTGTCCATGCTGGGCGGCACAATGCAGTGGTGTTTCCTGCTCAATGGTCTGTAAATTAGCATTCGCCGGACGATACGGATGCGTGAGTAGTAACCTAACAATCTCTGTTTCGCCAGCCCATGCGGCCAGATGCAGCGGAGAAGAACCTCTCGAGTCGGGTAGATTGGGAGATGCCTCGTGAGCCAACAGCAAACGGACTATATCCTCGTGTCCATTTAGACAGGCATGATGCAGGGCCGAATAGCCGCCACTATCCTGAACATTCACACCAGTTCCACGACGTAAGCTGGCCAAAGGACCTGCCCGTTTGGCCTTCTGTGTCAGGACCTTTTCAATGTGACTGATATTACCATTTCGTGCTGCCTCCAGGAACTCCTGATCCTTGCCCATGACGTCGTACTATATTGTATAATGTCTGAATACCTAAGTGGAATAAAGGGCGATAAAGGAGAAAGGTCGCAATTTAATGGAGTTTGTGTTTTTTTTCTTGTCATAATTTTAATCGTTTTTGCCTTAAGTTGATTCGCTGCAAATGAATTATGAGTGTCAAGTGGTCTTCATTAAAACGCCTTTGGCTTTTTCTGACAAAGGGGGTGAGCCTTTTTTTCTCTCTTCTTCTCTTAGCTCTAATGACTTTTCGCCAGCTTTTCATTTCAGTAAGAACACCCATCACCCTCTTACCCAACCAACCTATTCCACTCTACCACAGACATCAGAATCGACTTGTAGGCTGCTGACATTAAAAAAAATTGCACAATGAGACACCCTGGATGAAGAGACCAGACCATAAGAGATTGGGAAATGGGTGGCTGGGAGGTTGGTGGGTTGCTTTACTCCTGATGAAGTGCTTTTCACGCGTTGAAGTATCTTTGATATGTACGTGACGCTTTCGACTGAGTACGTTATATGTACATATATACTACGTACAATGGCAAGCATAACCGCAGATTACAGATTCTACATATATGAATATATATTTAGACTTGGACTTAATTTCGTTTTATCAAGCATTCTTTTTTCTACAGACTCGAGGTCAGTTTGAAAATGAAAGTTATTAGAATATATAGAATAATTTTTGTTTGCAGTATTAAAGGTTAATTAACCAAGCTTAAGTTAAGGTTTATAATATAAAGTTTTCAAATGGTCTGTAAAAAAGTATAATAAAAACAAAATTAACATTAAAATCAAAGTACTTATATGTTTCTACGTATGTATGTATCGTTAGGCACTTAAACATCAGGTCAGTATTTATTATTGTGAGCTCCGGACATGAACAAGCGCATTGAGGTCTTATAGCGGTTATGATCGTCGCTCCGTGTAAGGAAATAGATTTATGAATCATCTCGTCTATGGCGTAATAAATGAAAACTTTGTCTTTTTAACTATAAAATAATCTAAAAACTAGACTCTTTGTATACAATCTTTAAAACTCCTTTAATTGTAATATTCCTTTAAGTTTTTTAGACCAGTTTTGAAATACATCTTAAGCAAACCATTGCAAGTTTCAAATTGAATTTATTAATCTTGTTCTTGGTAATAATTACAATGAAATATATTTTTTATATACTCAAAGAGTTTTTGGAACTTTAAAATATAATTTGTTGACTATTTTCTTTTAAAATCACATGAAGAACATTTCTGAAAATCTTTTAAATTCATTTAATTTCAATGAGAGTTTTAGAAATTATCCCATGGTCCTGTCGCTTAGGGATATCACATGTTATGTGGCGCCTAAAAGCTTGCCATCCTGTCACTTTTGTCTTCAATGAGATAAATACAACACAACTGCAACAGATAATCACCTGCTCAAATACACGCGCGCTCTCTCACAAAGACACTGATAAACACACACTGCTTTACTCTGTATGTATATACATACATATATTTGTATTTATCAGACTACTATAAAATTCAGCCAAAGGTAGGTTAGGCATGTCCTTTTTAACGTAAAGGAGAGTCTACAACCAGACCTTGTTGTAAGAGCAAATCACTGAAGGAGAGAAACGAGAACGAGCGAGCGAGAGAGAGTGCGCTTGCTCTGCTAAATGCCGCGCCCACCACCAAACTGGTCTCACTGCCTCTGCATATATGTATGTATATACTCCATACTGGCATGCTCCAAAGTATCCTTTACTGCCTGCAGTAAACTCTACTACTCCCTGCCCAAACCCTTACATTTACTACAACGTTTTTTTTTTGTCATCACACAAGTCTGAGGCGTGTCGTAGATGTATATGAAGCAGAAGAGGAAGGTGAGGCTAAGCTTGGCTATCCATTTAGACTCCAATACAAAAGGACAAAAAGGGAAATTGAGGGACATTATAAACAGAGTTGAGTTGTCAGTTGTCGGACAACAACAATAACGTCAATTGGCTAGTTATGGTTTTTATATCATTTTTGCATTTATAAGTATATAGTTGCCACATAATTGGGTCAAAGGATATTGACCCGAGGCCACTGGCATAGAGCCAGACTTCCTACTTTACAAATAAGATGGAGGGTGGGCAGCTAGAGGAGTGAGGCTTAATGCGTAGGAAAATTGTCATTTAATTTTCCAGACAGCTTGACGTTTTCATATTTCCGGATACAGAACAAATTTCAACACACACACACACAAAATTTCTTATTGGCATTTTCATATAGTAAATTTAAAAGGCGTGTACTGCCATATACACACATCATACACACACACACGCATACGCCACTCAATCAGATACATTTTCAGCTTCAAGACAAAAACAATTCGTTTTCGTACCTTTTTGTGTGCGTTTAGATTTATTTGGAAATGTTTATATATACATATATATATATATACATATATATTTATATATAAGTAAATATATGTGTGATGACTATATACATAGATAGATAGATAGACATAAACTTTTCACTTCCGTTCGTTTTCTACAGTTTTCACGTCTTGTTTAATTTAATAAATTTCATTTCATTCATTCACTTTGAGTTGCCTCGGTCACACAACATTTCCATTTGAATTATTATTATTTTTTTTTTTTTTGTATTTTGTGGTTGATGGCAAAACTGCGACGACGACGACAACTGCGTTACAACCGTTGGCGACGACTCCAAATCCGACTCTGGGTATATAGTCTCTGGGATTTGTGGATGCCGTAAGAATTTCTGTTCCGTCCGCTCTCCCGCTCTTCCGTTCATCCGCCTTGTTTAAAGCTATTCGGCTCTCTATGCGCCGTGCACTTTGGCTCTGTGTTATTGCAGTGTAGTATCTGGTGGGAACCCAATGAAAGTTTCTTTTCGATACAATGCTCGACGCTTTCACTTGATGATTTTGTGCGGGCGAAAGAGCAAAGGGACAGAAAGAGAGAGACAAGAGAGTCAAGTGTTGGGAATGAAACATTGTTGTTTGTGTTTATATAGACGATAATAATGCTTTTGTTTACATATTTTGATGTGCGAAACTGACAGATTCAGAGCGACTTCAAATCAAGAGAGAAATAGAGGGAGAGTTTGAGAGAGGAAGAAAGATTGAGAGAATTTGAAAATAGAAAGAGAATAATATCTGTTAAAAATAGTTGCACCTAGTTTATGTTATTTAGCTGCTGTCACTGACCAAGAATGCATCAGCCAAAGGGAACGCCTTTGTTTTGTTTAACTTAAAGTAAATAATATAGAAATATATCTTACGGATACAATTTTTCACAATATTTGCATGAAATTTAATAAGAACTAACAATTACGTATATGTAAACAAAAAATTATTGCCAACGGTTCTGAGAGTTCATTGTGAGAAGTGAAAATCTGATAGAAAACGAGCTGCCATGTCAAAATCATATAAAATTTTTATGGTTATAACTATTATTGATATATTTCGTGATATAAAGACATACGAACCGTTTGAGTTGAAATATGACGTGTTATGATTAATATGTATATATATTGAATAATGTTCAAAAAATAAATCTTTAAAATAAATTTTATATACACAATACGTATGTAGTATTATTTATTATAAATAATCGCTTATGTTCAAAAAGTAAACATAAAAAATTAAGATAATATTTTCTTTTGTTGTCTTCAGTTTCAGTTTTATCTCTTAATGAATTCTTATGACATATATTGTTTCAATATTCTGGAAAATTCTTTAAAAATATAAGCTTTCTATATATATACGCAGAAAAATTTATTTAAGATATAAAAATATTAAACGAAAATAAATGTCTTTAACCCACAAATACTTCGTTTTGAAAAATGCTCTTGTTCTATATATAGAGGACATAAATATACCTGTTGAAGCTATTATTTAAAACCGTCAAATCAAATGAAAAATTTATCTGACATTTTTTTTGGGTTGAGAATTAAAGGAAATTTAATATAAAATCCATGTTAGGCCGATAAATGCAACGATGTAGCTTAATCAGCTGGCTTTATTCAGTCTCAATCAATCTCAATGAGTAATGCAAATAATTGTCTTTTGTATTTTTTTCTTTATACATTTACATAGTATTTCGATATTACAGCATTTACTCATCGGAAAGAGAGAGAAGTCTCAGTCTCTTACACATTTTACACATGCGTTTTAACGAAAAAGAGAAATTATGAAAGCTTTCTTATCAGAAGCTTTTCTTGCTGTGTTATTGAAGAAGCTTTAGACCGAACAGCTGTTTACTGATAAGAGCTAGTGTGGTATTTAACCCTTAGTTTGACCCTCTAAATGAGTCTCGAGCCGTGTGAGCAGATGTTGTTTGTCAGTGACATGGACATGAATTATGACTCTACATGACTGGCAACGTGACTCACTTGTAAGGCTGTGTTTTGGTTTGACCACCGCTTGCATTGTGGGCGGACACATGCGGCGTTGTTGTGGCATGCCACAGAGTACACATATACAGACACACATACACTACAAATAAATAAACATAGCGAAACAGACAGACGACCAACACCTACGACCCACCACATGAGTTTTCATACTCAATTGCCGCAAATGCCACAAAAATGTGTAATTGACTTGAAAATGCGCCAAAGCAAATCAATCTGAATCCGTATCCGTTGTTCGCTGTCCATACGACCTCAAGTGCAGCGCGTGAACTCATTCTCATTCCTCTCTGGGTTTTGTTGGCTGTGGTGTGATTGATGAATGTTGCATATTTTGGACCACGTTTGTCTTATTGTAGTTGCTGTTGTTTTTGTTGCTGCTTTTTGACCAACTCCATTGTGTGGCATTAATGAGACACTGGCCATTTGTTTGCCATTTTGGCCGACAATGAAAATGAAACTGCGGTTAGCGTTCCTGCAGCCATTGCCTATACAACAAATTGCCCTGCAACACACCAAACAAAACCCAATTGTTAGTGATGTTCACGTGAGTCTATTCAAGTTTATTTTCACAGATTCAGACAGTTTTTGCCTTACTACTTTGGGATTTTACGTGGATACAAATTGTAATTTGCCTATGAACCATTAGTTGTCTATTAGTAAAAAGTGGTAAATCTGTAAGCAAAATGCATCTTAGACCTAGATATGAATAATTACAGCCTTGACTCTCGTATATTTCCGTGTAACCATTTCAACTCGGCAAGTTTTGTCAACTATTGGGATCTCTTATATGTATGTCATTATTACCCTAACTCGTGACTTTTCGACTCTTTTAATAATCATCTCTAATTTCTGATTGCAATTTGCATGCTCAACTTTTAGTTGAAGCCATAAAATTTTATAGAAATTGTAACACATTGCTTGTGTCGGCAATTAGAGGCACATTATGTGGGTTCATTTATTTATTTTTGTTTCGATTTCGATATTTACTAACTGCACAGAGATATGTTCATACATATATGTATCGATCTATGTATGTATGTACAAGGTACATATGTATCAATGATATGATATGACTTGGGGATCTAAAGACAAGCCAACAAGTCAAGACACTAGCGGAACTGTTTATTACCATAAATAATTGTCAACGCTGGAGTAAAAAGTCAACTGATATACAGTCATGGCCCAGGCCCATTCCCAGGTATAGATTTCAGCTTGAAAGCCATTTGAGGCAAAGCCGCCGCCGCCGCCGCGTTGCCGTCGACGACGGCGCACCCTGACGTCATTTTTTTTTTGGTGGGTGCAGCTAGGCAGCAGCCACAAGTTATGGTATTGCCCTGCATTGCTTATAATAAAGTCATTAGAATGTACATACAACAATAATGTTTCCCAACCACCCTTCCTGCCCCTAATCGTTATGGTTGTTACTATTATATTTTTATACCCTTGCAGAGGGTATTATAAAATTGGTCAGATGTTTGTAACGCACAGAAGGAGACGTTTCCGACCACATAAAGTATATATATTCTTGATCAGCATGAGAAGCTGAGTCGATATAGCCATGTCCGTCTGTCCGTCCGTCCGTCCGTCCGTCCGTCCGTCCGTCCGTCCGTCCGTCCGTCCGTCCGTCCGTCCGTCCGTCGTTGTGCAAATCAACTTCACGCTGGCATCTTAAGAGCTATCGGAATGAAATTTCATATTTGAGCTACTTTTAGCCGGGAGATAATAGAGTATGAAAATTGTCAGGATCGGACTACTATATCATATAGCTCTAGAACAAATTTTTTGCAAAAATTGGAGTATCGCCATGAAATTTACCAATATAATAGAATTTGATATAAAATCTCAGATCCCAAAATTTGAGTTTGATCGGATAAATAGACACAAGTTACAGTCAATTCAAATCGGTTCTACGTCATCAGCAATCAAACAGGCACATGCATACGCACACACAGACGTAGCGCACACGTATGTATGTATGTGTATGCGTGTTGTGCCTTGCTTAAAATTTGTAGTAAAAGAGAAATAATTTGAATGTTTTGTTTGTGTGTTGATGAATTGAGTTGCAAGGAAAGAAATTTCAAAATGTAAAAATTATTGCCAAGGACTGCAAGTATATAAATTCGTTGCGAGTTGTGATATTTCTTTAAACATTTTTGGTTTTAAGGGGCGTTAATAGTTTAGTTCCGCTGAATCGTACATACAAATGAGCGAGGCGTTTAGGTTATATACAAACCATTTCCGCATGGATCATATGAGTTCTTAATGTAGATTTATGTGTGTAAACATTTACAGGTGAGTGATTTACGTGCAGAAGAAATAAATTTCTTTATTACTTGCAAACTAAACAGAACAATGTTTTGACTTCCTTTTAAAGTACATTCAGTTATGATGGCAGGAATAAGGTATTGGGCAACGGTTGAAAGTTTTGAGGCTTTTAATAGCATTTAAAATCTACAAAACCTTTCCTAATTCTATTCTTAATTACGTGTGTTCTTTGCTATTAATTTAAATATCATTAAATATTAAGGGTGTTAAATTCTAAATTAATAATAATCACTAAATGGATGTAAGAATCACAAAATACCTTGGCCCAAAGCTGAACCGGTGGCTTACTTGGAGACCTTACATCCTAGATAAAATGAATATACTGGCCGGAAGATTAAAGAACTTCCTCTGGCTGGTGGAATGCAAATCAACCCCATGAGACCATTCTTAGGCCTGTATGGACCAATGGAGTTTCGATCTGGGGCACTGCTAGTATGTCCAGCAGGAAAATAATAGAGCAATTCCAAAACAAAGAGCTCAGAATTGTGGCAGATGCCAGTCTGTTAACAACAAATGCAGAGCTTCATACTGAACTGATAATCCTATGGGTAAAGGACAAGATCGCAAGGCTACATTCCCCAACTCCCCAAATAAAATGTTATATGTAATTACTGTCTAATTTTTATATATCAAGTTTTGAATATGATATTCTGCTGATTGTCATCCCTCGTACAGACTGCAGAAGAAGATTTCCCGCAATAAAAAATGAGAAAAAGCCGTTCTACGTTTTTGTCAATTCAATTATATGTGGGTATTATTTATCTGGATAAGCTTCGATTTCCACTGTCGGTTGTTGATCATAATAGTCTTCGGTTGTACTTGAACTAGAATAATCATAATTGGGTACAGTGCCCTCATCTTCCTGATCATATCGACAACGTCTACGACATTCATTCTCAGTTTGAAATCGATTCGCATTACCGCCACAGCCGCTAATTAAAAATTGGTAAATATAAAAATAAAACATTAAAAGGATTTTTGTAATTAGTATATACCTATAGAAAAATAATATGCAACGATTTGATCTATAATCATAACCAAATGCGCGAAATCTGCCCCTACATATGCCATAAGATGGAACGAATAAACAAAGCTCTGTAATGAAAAACTAATTTGGTTATATATGGTTAGTTGGCTCTAATATGTAGGTTTACCATTTCTTATAATATAATCTCCAACATAGTCTATATGACCCGTTTCGTTTAAACTCCAGAGAGAGCAAATCATCAAAATAGTCCACAGTGGCCGCATCCCAATCGATTACATTAACTGGCTAATGGCAAGACTTAACCAAGTTTTCTTATTTATATACTCAACGAGAAGGGAAACCCAAAGTAATTTGAGAGCAAATGAAAATCCCAAGTTTGGATTTGCCTATCAACAGATTTATAGAAGCATGGCATGATAACAAAACTAATTGAAAATCTTTAATTAATTAATGGCATCTAATGAGTGATTGAAAAGTATATACATATATGTACATGTATGTATTTTCTTTTTCTCTCAGTGTAGCGGTATTTGACTTTATTTTGATTATGAGAAGCTAATTTCGTTCTCACAGAACGTCAAAGGAAAATGATGATGCGCATTTGACATTGACGTTAGCTGTGGATGTTTTGCCGTCGCCCTGATTGAAGGCATTGAAAGATTGAGTGCCCAGTCAGTGTCAGGTCTCTGTGTCTGGGTATCCAGTTAAAGTTTAAAGTCACTTGTTGCAGACAAAATGTTGCTAACGATGTGCCAGAGCAAAAAAACCAAAAAAGTCGGGATCTGGGTCTTGGTTTTGCTTTTGGTCTTTGTACTTCGACTGGGTCGAGTGGGTCTCGTGTCATTGTCGCACGACTCACGACGACGCGACGTCGGTGATAAATAATCATCAGTCCAAGTTCGAGTGGTTGGTTGGTTGGTTGGCTACTCTCTTAGAGCAAGTGCCCTGCCAGCCCCCTGGTTATGTGTTTCTAATTAAGCTTTGGCAATTGCACGTACTTGGTAATTGCATAAAGGGTAACGGCATTTATCTATCTTTTCTATTCCTCTATCCCTGTGACTGCTGTCTCCGTTTGTCCGGCCAAGCCTCATTGGCCATCGATGGGCATGGATATGGGTGCATCGGTGCATTATCGCCAATCGTTTTTAGTTGTTTTGTTTGTTTTTAGTACACTGCACTGCATTTGGCCAGCTTCCTTTTTCTGGACGGGCGGCAACAGTGATATCAGAAGTTCGGCAATGACATTTCAATGCATTTATGATGTTTATCTTTTGGGAGACCAGTTAGTAGCCAAAAGACCATGCCATGCCAATTGTCAAGTATTTTCTTTCCCTGCACTGATTTAGATAAATTGCGCACGTTTTCGAAAAGGCAGGGCTTATTTTTTATCAAAACAACTTCATCAACAACAACTCATTGATCTTTTTTGGTCAAGCTAGAATTTAAGTTTAAGCCTTGCTGCTTAATTGGCCTAAATGTGATGGCCAAATGATATGCCTCATAAGCATAGTTCTTTTTTCTCATTTTTCCATAACATATTTAATTAGAATCCCTACAAAAGAATATCGAAACAGCTGCAATAGTCGTAAAAATTTAACCAAAACCCATAATTCATTGTTGGCCTTTGATTTATTTTAGTTTATTAGCATACAATTAGAGCAAATGCTTGCCGCGCAATTTATGAAATATTTATAAATAACTTTTGCATAATGCAAATATCAGTTACAACAATAACTATGTATAAACAGGGCTGGACTTTGCATAAAGAAGGCGATGGGATAGTAAATAATAAATAATAATCGGCCATAATCTAATAGTTTGATCGAGGCTTGAAGAAAATTAAAATATTAAATCTGATTTAAAAGAAAGTATCTCTTTAGTTAACGATGCATGTGACAAATCTGCAGAACTTCTTTAGCAAAGTCTGAGAATAGAACAGCCGGTTTATCTTTGTTTTTTTTTGCTATATTTGAAATTATCTTCTTTTGAAGACTAACCTTAAGGGGATATATACATTTGGAATTGGGGTGATTGTTAACGTTAAGCACTTTTTTCTTATGTTTTTCAAATAGGTGCCCATAATTTCTCGAAAAATACTGAACCAATTTCATTAATTGTTTAATTTTTATATTCTACAAAATATTCTAATAATAGTTTTTGGCAACCTTGTTAATTGTTATTAAGCCTTTTTTCACGCGGCTCAAAATTTGATATTCCACATAACAATGCGCAGTTTTTGTTATATCTTTTCGAAGAGTTATATACAAAAATAAAAAAAATAATTATTCTGATAGTTAGCTAGCTAGTTTAATATATGAAACGGTACGATCGTATTCCATCGCATAACTCCCTTTATTTGAAAAAGAGATTATACTAGAGAAATAAATGGTCTTGCCTGTTTGGGGCAAAAATATATAAAAAAAAACTAATTCATAAATAATAATTTTCTTGAATATCTTTGTCCACTCCTGTTCTTTTTTGGCTGTAGGAAAACTATAAACAACTTTGTATGAAGCCTTTGAAAAAAAGTTTTTGGCGTTTTGTGTGTTTGGTTTTGTGTGTTTTTGTTGTTGTTGTTTTGTTTTGGGAAAGTTTTGCTTTAAGCACAAAGTTTACTGCTACAAAGCAGACATTTGGTGACCGTTAAATGCCATTAACCAGACGATGGCAATGGCAGTGGCATTCATTGTTGCCGCTGTTGCCGCTGTTGCAGCCTCTTTGCCAAAGCTAAGGAGCAGCAATAAGTAGAAAATGAAGCAGGTGCGCAATTGTCAATTTTCCTAGCTAAGTGAGTGAGATAGACATAAATAGAAAGAGAGAAGAAACAACAGAAAAAAAAAACAATCAAAGTGTAAAAGAAAACTTGTAAAAAAACAACGATCATAAAATGCTCTTCTAACAAAACTATTGACGAAAATTTCAAATGGAAAACTGGGCAAACTAACTATTAAAATTACTAAACATTTCCTAATACTTTCTTGTTTTATTAATCAATAAGCTTTTCGTTTTGTTTGTCCGTATCCAGCGGCATTAAATCTTTTAGTGTATTTCTTATATCTTTTAGCAATTTTTTTTATAGTTTATTATTTTCTGTAAAGTTTTTTCTTTGCTTATTTCTTTTCTGTTTTTATCAGTTGCATATCGGTTTGACATAGACATAGTAAGTAGCTTTTGTTGCCTGGTTTACTTGCTGTTTGCTGTGTGTCGGCCTGGCTGTGATTATTATGATTGTCCAGTCAAGCATGGAGGATGCCGATGTCGATGTGGATATCGAATGCCGAATGCTGTTGCTGCTGCTGCTGGCCAACAGCAACTCCAATACTATTGTCATGATTTATGGCCTTTTTTCTTAGAGAAAGAGATAGAAAGAGAGCTATTTGGCGGCGGCGCTTGTTCTTATATATGTACCTAGATATCTCTATATATTCCTATATACATATATGTATACTGTTTGTATGTATGTATAAATATCTCTTTGATTTCGTATGCAATAATAACTATAATTTGCGTGATTTATGATTTGGTTTCTGTGACATCAATTTGGCATGCACATGCACCCCATTGACATTGTTGCGATGGCCAAAACATTTGAATACCAAAAGTGTGCCCCGCAGGTGATGGAGATTGTATGAGAATGGGTAACTGGCTACAACTAATTGAATATATCTACTTTTTTGCTATAACATTAATTAATAGAGAGTTGAAAACTATTTCCAAAAGAAAAAAATTATCATAAACTTGCTTCAACTTCTGTAGTTTTTAGTCTCCACTCTAAAGGAAATCACAATGTCAGCTAAACTTTAGATTTTGTCTAACATCCTTAGTTTTAAATTTCCTTATTTCTTTAACCTAATTAATCCGTGTGCTTATAAAATAAAAACTTTAATGATTTCCCATGGAAGCTCTCAGGTTACTGAAAACTTCTTAACACACTTATTGAAGTTAACGATTTGATCATATTATTTATGGCTTAATTAGTTTTAGCTTCCTGAATAATGTCAGAGTGCCTAAGCTGACATAAGGCCTAACAATCTTCCTAATTATGGGCAAAATTCTTTTAATTTCTACACATTAAAAAAAGGAGAAAAAGAAAACAAATAAGACGATAAACTTTCGCACACACCCAAACACACACAGAGATCTCTACGTCAACATGGCAAAAAGATAAATACAGTATACGCCATAAACATATCAAATATAATTGCGTATGTCGGCTTGTCTTGAGAAGCTGTCTCTCTTGCCCCCGCCCCCTACTATTTTCTGCCCCCCACCCAATAATCGGGCTTAGACAATGCTCGTTATCGCAATGTCACCGATAAATTCCAATTGCAAAAGGCTTATAATTTATAATGACGCAGGCTTATGACGCGAACAATTGCCGTGACATTTGATGGGAGTGCTTAAATGGTTTTTCGATATTTAGGCAAGAAAAAAGTATAACTTTTTTCTTTTTTTTTTTATGGTAATTAAAAGTGCCTTGGGCAAGTCGTGGGGCCATTTGGTCAATTTGCACTGCGCTATCGACCCCAAAGACAAGTGTTCTAGGAAGAACAAGCGGCGGTATATGCTATAGTCTAGGCCAGACTTGGACTTAGTAGACCAGCAAAGCGTTTCGTTATGGTTTAAATGAGCAATTTAACAAGCAGACAGCAGCAGCAATAGCAGCCAGCTTCATGTGGAGTAAGAGATCAAAGATAGAAATCTCGGTAAAGAAGCGGCAGACAGTGGCAAACACTGAAAGAGAGAAGTCGAAAGCCTGGCGGCTCTGTCGGTTAGGGTTATTGCTTGTTGTTGTCGTCGACTTAATAGCGGCGCTTGGCGGCCTGTTGCTGATGACGCTGCTGCTGCCATTGCTGCTGCTGCTGCACTTGAAATTGAATCTGAAGGAAAATCGTGCACATTCTGTAGCGACACCGAGCAGCAGCAAGATGCGGAAACGGCAGCACAACAAGCACAGAAGCCGTTAGTTAAACTGCTGCTGTGGCTGCTGCTGACGTTGCTGTTGTCGTTGCTGTTGCCGTTGCCATAGCCATTGCTGCCGTTCCTGTTGCTGCTGCTGCTGCTGTTGCCGGCGGCCAATGTCCATGGATGCAGCTGCATCCCAAAGTCTTTATACCCCTCTTCTGCCCCTTCTACTCTTGTTTCCGCCGCCTGCTGTCATACAAAGTGGCCGGGATATTTTTGAGGCATATTAATTATTTCTTTTTTTCGACCCCCTTCCTCCCTCCCCCGTCAATTTTTTCTTTTTGGGCTTTTGTTGTCGTTGTCGTCGTCGTCGTAGTTGTTGCTCGTGAGGATGTGCTTGGGCTGGGCCCGCCAGCTGCCCGCTAGCGATATTTTGGCAGAGATTTTTTTGTTTGTAGCTGTTGTTGTTGCCAAGTCGTGGCCAGGGCATAGAGCAGCAAATACAGCAACAACAACAAAATAAGCACAAAAACCACACCAGCAATGAAATTTTTTGGTTTTGGTTTTTTTTTTTTTCTTACATGTTATTGTCCAATGTTCCATGGTCTGTCAGTCGATCGGTCCATTGGTCGCCTGTTGCTGGCCTAGCAAACCAAAAAAAAAACCAAAGCCACCCATGGCGGGTTCAATCGGGTTTCGTTACAGTTTTACTATAAAGTGTATATTGAAGGAGATTTAAGAGAAACCAAAGGGGCTATAGCAGGGAGGCGTTTAGGCGGTTTAGTTGGGAGGGGGCGGGTAGGCGGATGGTTAGTTGTTGTCTCTTAGCGTTTTGGCATTTTCAATTTCATGTTTTGTTGCTGTCTTTGGCTGTTTGCTGGATTTCTATGAAGCACGATAAGCATTTCTTTGAATTTGCTTCGTTGAGGGCGTGTGTAGGCAGCACAACAGCAGCAGCAACAACAATAACAACAGCAACAACAATATAACTAAAAGTCAAAAACAAAATCACAGTTACATCAAATTGTTAATTCGTTTCATTTTCTGCACTGGCTTTAAATCGAATGTTATATCTGTTTTCTTTTTTTTTTTTTTTTTTTGGCTACCGTTGTGAGGTCAATTGAAATAGTGCATAAAATCAATTGACAACGTTTTTTGTCAGTGTTTTCTTGTTGTTATCGTCATTATTATTGTAGTTGTAGTAGTAGTTATTGTTGTTTCCACTGTTATTGATTCGATCTTGTTGTTCTTTTTGTCGCTTTTAAGTAACTTGTTGAGACTTTACCACTTCCCCTTGCTCGCTCTCTTTCTCGCGCTCTTTGTCATTCTACCACTTTGTGGGGGCTTTTGCCACTGAATTCGTTTCGGTTACGATCAAAAATTGAAATCAAATTGAAAGCATGCCAATTGTCACATTAACGATGGCCAATCTATTAGACTGTAGACTGTATAAAGTGTTATCATCATGTACATGTACCTACTTATTATAAATTATTGCCTGTCGGGTAAATAAATCAATATTTAATGTTTACTGTAATACATAAATATGGATCCAAACTGTAATTAACCGAAGATATATTTTTAATAAATTGTACCTTTAATATATATATTTGTGACTTATTATATTCAAAAGACACACTTATGGTACAATGCCCCGGAAAGTATGCAATACGCCCCAGAAATACTTATGTTTTACAAATTAATAATTTTTCGAATGATTTGTAACTCAATAATTCTCCATAAATAATAACAATTTAAAATTTCTTTATATGCTTTTTTAACTGCTTATTGCATACTTTAGGGCGCAAAGTTCCCACCTTTTATAGAGCCTAAGATACGAATGAGTGAGGCCGATAAAGACTTAAGTCCACTTAAGAAAACTTCTTGAATGAAAACTGTTCCAATTTGTCAGTGAAACGCCTATGTTTCAAAAGTTTCAAATTTGGAAAGGGTCCGAAATCTGTGGCCACCCACCTGGATCTGTTGCTGAGAGTATGTAATAAACTTAGAGTAGACAAATTTGGGTTAGTTTTCGGAATACAAAATTCTCTGTTTGATATTGCCTAATTCTAAATGATTCTGAAAATGACTTCATGAGCAAGAGTTTCACTCTTTTTAGGACTTAAATATGTATAAATTTGTATTCAAGTGTTTCACAAATGAAAGATTAAAAGCCAACCCAAACTAAGCAAATCAAACTACATAAAACATTTGATTATGGTTAATCCTTTAAATTATTCACTTATTCGCTATGGAATTAATTCATTATAAGACACATAAGTATAACCAAAAGAAAAATCAAGAAAGCAGAAATTAATGAAAATAATTTGTGAACAACACGAAATTATAGACCTGATGTGGCATGGGATGAGGAGATGAAGAGATGAGATGATGCTGCGTACTGAGAGCTCCAAAGGAGAGCTCCAAAGAAAACATGTCAAGCAATCATTCAAAACTTCATGTCTGCTCCATGTTGCGTTTGTTGGTTGGAGTGTTTAGTGTGGGCGGGCTAGCCAATGGATAAGCAACATTTAGATATATACATGTACATATATACATATGTATATATAAGCAGCATGCAATGTTGCTTATGTCTTATAGGCTAGCAGGCCTTTGGCAAACTCTATACATACATACATCTAGTATATTGTACGTGTTTAAACAAATACAATTTGCAATTATATGGCAAGCAAATCAAGTAGAAATCAGCATGCGATTTCCACCTGTGGCCGGCGTCATAATTCGTGCTTGTGTTTTTGGTCATAAATCTAGCGATTTACAATTATTTTTGGTTTTTTTTTCTGCTTTTTTGTTTTTGGTGGTTGACCAGAAACACAAAAAAGAGAAATAGGAGTTGAAATGCATTTCGTGGCACAGCGGGCCCAAAATGCTTACCTGGAACATGGGGACATGATTCGTGTGCTGCAACAACAACAACAACAAAAGGCAAACCAGCAACAACAGCAACTGCTCCTAATGGCCATTATGGTCATTTCGTTATCAACAAGGAAACGATGCCGTATACCAATATGCCGTATGCTATATGCCTTATGCCGTGATCGGGTGTCCAGCTCTGCTGACAGTCATAAATTTGCATAGATTTCGCAACTGCTAAAATTATTTACGATGACGCTAACGAGCGACGACAAGTGCCGCTGCGTGCACTCCATCTCCATCTCTTTTACACACAACCGCCCCACTAAGTCACTCAATCGCCATACTCACTCTAACACGCTCTAACTCCACCATCCATTGCCAACTCCATCTCCAACTCCATCTCTCTGTGATAACGCACTTGACTTGGAAAGATGCGTGGCTGAAAATTGATTTTGTGGCGCCGCCCGTGACAACAACAAAGTTTCCCCTCAAGGCAGTCGTTTCATCTCATCCAGGTTGTCTAAATTATGCAAAAGACAAGTGAAAATTGTGCGTTAAGCGGTTATGCTTCTCTATCTACCGACATCTATGTACGTCATAGTGGTATATACGAAGTCAGTTGGCAATTCGATTACATGATGAACCATGGGAAACAATCACGGCATTTGTTGGGCTTATTATGTTACTTATTGAAAAAGTGTTCGACATGGCAATAGAATTTCACTTTCTCAAAAATGTATTTGGGCCCCCACGTTGGGAGCCATTTGTACTGTAACAAATTTCTTTTGTACCAACTCCTGCTGTTTATACCAAAACCAAAAAAATAATTCTTCATCACGATTAAGTCTCAACGTGTAAACTAGTCAATGGGCTGGGATGGGGTGGAGGGGAGGCTATGGTATTATATAAATCGGCTCGAGGGATTAACGCGTGCCATATAATTAAAAGTGAAATTGTTTTGCGGCCATTGGGGTCCTAACGAGTTTTTACAACTGCAACCCATAAACTGTGGAGACATTGGTCTATGATTGATGGATGAGTTTGAGTTTGTCATGCAAATTTCAACAGTCGCAAATGTTGATGATGTTGTCTCTTGTGTTGTGTTGTGTGTCTTGGCCAAAACGGAGGCCTAACGAGCGACGCGTGGTTGGTTCGATGGCAGTTTTCCTTCAGTTTATTTTGCCTCTTCTATGATATGTGTGTGTGTGAGTGTGTGTATAATAAATATGAATCTGTTTTTATTAAAAATTGCACGATGCCTAGACGAAGTCCATTGGCATGTGTGTGGCATATAAATTGCAGTGCACTGGAATTTTAATGACAGCCTTTGGAAATTAATCTAACACACTAGGAGATAGACTTTAACTGCAACTGCGACGCTGACGGTGACGGAGACGTTGACTGAGTTTGGTACTGGGACTGGGTCTCTGTGCCCGTCATCGATCGGTGTCAAACGGGTTTTGAATTTTTTTAGCCTATCTGTGTGTTGTTTTTATTTTTCTTTTTTAGTGCAAAAGTGTCGCAGCTGCAAGTTGATTGTTAAGTGATTTGGCTTTTTCGCTGGGCCATGGCTGTTTGCCCTGCCTTCAATCGATCGCGATGCAGTAGTTGTCGTCTCTCTCGGCCATCTGGATCTTTATCTTGCCATTGATGCCATAAAAATAAAGAAGCCACCGGGCCTGATTCCTCTTTGGCTTTCACTTGTCCCGCATTTCGTATGGAAATTCCGTGAGCCAATTTTTTGCATTGCAATTAATCGGCATAGCAAAAGACCAATCTTGAAAACGCCTAACGCCCTCTCTGTCTATCTCTCTCTTTCTCTCTACCCGCTTTCCGTCTCTTCCCACTCTTGGTAAACTCATTTGCATGGCGGCTTAATTAAAACAGTTGGTGGGTGGGTGGATTGTTTGGCTTTCTTTCCCCCACGAAATTTATATGGAATTTTTCCGTGACACATCTGCCATTTGTTTGCCATTTGGGATGTACTTATTTGTGTAAGAAATTTCATTTGCTGGGAACAACTGGATTGGGGTGGTGGAGGAGAAAGCAAATTGAGTGATCAATGTTACCATTTATAGTAAATTTTAATCTAAAACTAAGCCTTTGAAACTTCTTTTCCTTACTATGACTTTGGAGTTTAAGAGTTGTTATTCAGATTATGATTGCTTAAGTAGCTTCCGCATAGTTGCAGCTGCGTTCCCTATAGAGAAGCCCCCTACCCAGTAGTCATAGCCATCAGTAGTTAAAGCAGCATCCAATTTCATTCGGAGAGGATCGAGCCTGCCACGTGCGTGCTCCATTTCTCCTTTTTGGGTATATGTATGTATCTATAACCGAAAAGGTGGCAATGTGGCAAATGTTTTGTGCTTAACATTTTTATGGCTGCCATAAGTTGCAACTAGAATGTGGTATATACATATATATGTACGTACACGTCCACTGACCGGGAGCTGCGATCAGACGACCACAGGCCAGCTTGGGCCAGCTCTGACACTTGAAGTATCGGTTTCATTAGCGAAATGTTTCCATAAGAATGCCAAAAGGTCGCAATTGATGCCATTTACAAGACGATAGCAGAAGCAGGGGAGCCTGTCGGAGTCAAACTACTGTGGCAATGACCATGAAGGAGCAGCAGCAGCCGCCCCAAATCGGGGAACTTTTTGTAGTTATTATATTTTTCGTATTAAATTACCTGAACTCTTGCTTATCGTTTGCTCTGCCATCTCGCTGGCGATTTGTTTCGTATTTCTCACTGGAGAAACTCAATAAATTTATCAAATTGAAAAATGCGCAATCGAAATCAAATCAAAGCGAAGCGATGCGGTACCGGGACCAAGTGTTGATTTTCATGGTATTGTGAAAAAACAATTCGGGCGCGGAATAAAAGTGCTTTGCAATCAACGGCAACAGCAGCAGCAGTTGGACGCCGCCTTGTCGCCTCCCTCGCCATCGAACTTAGGGTATGTGGAAGTTAGAGATGAAATCGTATTAATAAATTTGTAACTGAGAGCTTCTGTGGTTTATAATTCTATGATTTTTCTACTAAAATGAAATAAACTCAGGTAATTCGTGAGGTTACCTTTTGAATCACGTAGCCATCACTAAAAATACCTAACGACTTTTGACAAAATGACGAAATTTATGTTTCATTTTTATTTTGCCGCAAAGTGCAAACCATTGCAGGGGGTAAGAGGTATCAGGTGTGGGCAGGGGGGCACAGGAGACATCAGGTTGGGGGAATAGATCCGGGCGAGTCTGTCAGCAACAAATGCAAAGCGCCAAAAACTGCGACACTTTGTATAAATTGTTTTGAAAACAGCAGCGGCCAGAGACAGCTCAGAGCCAACTGTCTGCCAAGACAATTTGCTGGCTAGCAGGCTAGCTTGCTGGCCAGTCGGCCACACCCCTCGGGGCCAAATGCAACAAATTATTGTCATCAATTTTTAGATGCAAAGCTTGAGGAGTGACATTTATTGAAGCGTGGCTGAAACAGTGGGCCAGCGGCCAGCTAACGCAAAAGAATGCACCGTTCAAGCCGTGGCCAGGACGTGATTGCCGATTGCTCCACATTGCCATACCTGCTGACCAGGCCGGGTAATGTTGATGATGATTATAGTCTCTGGTCCTAGTCTCTGTCTCTCTAAAGGGGAGTATGATACGTTTAGTCCGCTGATTGCTAGGAAACAAATGATAATGGCAACAAGTTGAGCCCCCCGTTTCATTAGCAGCCCCCGAACTTCGAATAATGATAACACAAAACAAAAAAAAGTAAAAGCCAAAAATGATGACCATATTTGTGGTAAATTATGAGAAACCCTTTCATAAATCAATGCCTTGATCCTATGGCGACCTAGCTAAAAATGCCAGAAGATTAGTATGGCCTGGCTTTCGATTATGACTATGGCCCCTATTAGTGGCCATAACCGACACCAACAAAGCGAGAAACACCCAAAAAAATTGGATCGAAACAAAAGCAGCAAACAAAATGAAAAACCACACTCCCAAATGGTCAGTGGTTTTCTTTGTGGGGAAATTTACATTGTGCTTGGACAATTGCAAGTGCTCGACTTACTTTAAACTGTGCCATTTATCATATATACAAAAATATTTTGTCAGTCGACTCCGCTTTTGGCCTTTTGCCCATTTTCACCATTTTCTATATCTTTCGCTTTTCAAGCCAAAACTATTCCATTGTTGTGGAGAACCCCAAAAATGGGCTACTGTATATACAAACCATATGCATATAATCTTTCCTCATTTTTTGTTTTATACTCTAGCATAATGGGTATTTTTAGTTATAATAGAGTTTTGTCATTCTAGAAGTATGGGCGATTATATCAGAAGGATCTAAATATATTCGTTAAAAAAAAGATACCTTACTGAATGAAAGATTTCATTTTTTGACTCTCTGAATATATTTTAGATATATTTTTGGATGTTTGAGACCAGGTCCACTTTACAGCTGCATAATAAGTTTTTTATAGAAAATGTATAAAATGTACATATGTATATTCATGTACGTATGTATTGCAGATTTTATGGGGCTGTTCGAATCTGGATTTGCCTTTCGTGACGTTGTGCTAAGTATTTAGAAAATAAACCTCAATTTTTGTCGTTTTAATCTGTATTAGAATATTGAATATTGAAACTTCTATAGTGTCATCGTTTATTCGAATATTCTCTGAAGAAGAATCTGATTTAAAGTTAATTGGCTAAGAAAATGTTTATATTTAAAGAACACAAAAAGAAAATAAGACCAACTTAGTGGACATAAAATCGAGCTTGAATCTGCTGTGCCTAAGTAAGCAAGGGTATTCACACTTTTACACGTACAAAATCGACTCTACGGCTACCTCATAGTTTTATTTTTTGTCTACTTTTTTTGTTATTGTTGGATATGCAAGTTTGGCTCGTGCATGTCTCGTGGCTCGCAACAACAACTGGCCATCGAATGAGCCACCAAAACACTTGCATTGCAACTCCAATTGTGGATTTGCTAAGTTAGTTGCCAGGAGCTGTGTACGAAATGGGGGCATGATCTTTGGCAACATGTTGTCCAGTCTTAAATAACAAAAAACAAAACCAATAGGATCCCATACTTTCCCATGCTAGAATCCTTTAAATCTTTACACAACACACACACAGACCCACATACACAGAGATATATTTAAGCCCAAGGAACCAGGCTGAGGATATGCTGTTGATTTGCTAGAAAGGTAATGCTAAGTTAAAGTGAAGGCTTAATAATCTTTAATGTCTGTCTTTAAAACATATTAATCGGTTATGAGTCATAAGGACTACATGATTTATATGTGTTTGGCAATTAAATACTTTAAGTTCGTTTAAAAATATATTACTTAGTATCTCTTTATGAGGGTGTTGCGCCAGCTAATCAGACATAAAGGCAACCATAAAATATTTAAAGCTTTCAACTCTGTCATTGCCAATCATTGACTGTACAGCTAATTGACCGACCGACTCAAACTTCAAAGAAAGAGCGAGAGAGAGGGAGAGACATGACACTTCATCAGCAATAATCAAATATATACACATAGATAGATATATGTATATATATACACAGTGTGTGATAGCAACTCAAGTGGCAGCAGTATTACGTCAACGTCAACTCAATTTGGCGGTTAACAAGCCTGGGACACTGGGGAACTTGGGCATTGGCTTCGCAAATGGTCATGGCGATGGATGGATGGATGTATGAATGGAGTCTGTGTGGTGCGGGTCAAGTGCTGATGCATCTGCCAAATCGAGTGAAGTGCACCAAAAGTTGTAACAACCAAAACAAAAAAATAAGAAATAATAAAAAAGAAAAAGAGAAAACATAAAAATAATCAAAAAATAATGAGAGTCATCATTAAAAACTGTCTTGTCTGTCATTGGGCGAGATTTTTTGACTTGTCTTTTGGTGGTTATAATGATAATAAAGTTTTTGTTTTGGTGCTTCTACTTCACTTACTCATAATCAGCAATGTTATGATTTATATTCATAGTATTTCTGCTATTTGAACAAATATTTATTTATAGAATTATTATCAAAAGCATTTCTAAGACAGCTAAGTCAATTTGTTCTAATCGTCAGCTGTTTTATTCTTAAAACACCTTTGCCAATTTTCATATAAAAGGCAGTCACATTATAAATACAGGCTAAGTGTTAAGTCGCAGTCTAGGCCGTTTATGTCCCTATTAAGTAGCAAAATGTTTTTGCAATTACTTCTATTGATTACTTGTTCCTTGACTAGTGTATGGGGATTTTCGTTTCCAGCCGCTGCCTACTGTAATTTACCATATTGTCACTTAAACAATTTGGTCTGCCAGAATCCAGGCGTAAGTGTATACTTAAGCTTAGTATAATTTTTGTTTATTATGAATTTCTATTCTTTATTATTAGACTTTAAGCCCAACATGCGATCGAAATGCTAGAGAGGTGCCAATGACAAGTTATCAAAACGATTTGGTATTCATGATCAATGATTTTCGCAATAAAGTGGCTGCTGGATTACCAAACTTTTTGCCAGCCGGTCGCATGGCACGCATATCCTGGTCCAATGAGTTGGCTCAGTTTGCTAAATTCGATGTGTTGCGTTGCACGGAATTACCACGACCCTGTATGACATCACCAAATTTTCCCAATATTGGTAGCATCTCGATGCATCATTCATATCCGGGTGACAGACGCGATGAGTTGACTGTAATGCAGGATATCATTGGATCATGGATACTTGATAGTCGCTACGTGACCAGAAAGCAAGCCTATTTCCTAAACGAACGTGCCGATGGCAGGTAAGCAAACGAATATTGCCATTTTAATTGAAGTTTCTAACATATTTTTATTATTGATAGATCTGTCTTTCGACCAGCTCTCCTGATGAATGAACACAATACTCACATGGGTTGTGCTGCTATCAAATATAAAGCTGACCGTTTCAATAATTTTCTATTGAGTTGTACCTTCTCCACGGTCAATTTGATGAAAAAACCCATATATAAACCAGCCAGGCAACCAGGAGCCAATTGCAAGAATCGCGATGCGGACTATTCAAACCTTTGCGCCGTGGGCGAGTTCTACTCTGAGAATCGCCAATATGCTGATTCTAGGCTACTAATGGAGCTAAATTAGGTCTTGGTAAAAAAAAAAGGAAAATAAATAAAAATAAATATACCATGCATTGTGCAATAAATCAGAACTGGTCAGCATTCCCTCGAGTAGTAAGCTAGGGCCAATTACAATGGCTGAAGAGTTTCGCATAAATAGAACTGTGAAGGGGCCTCTTGCCAGAAGTGCATTCTAAGTGGTCAATATGAGATTGTGGTTATTGCAATTTATCTTGCAAATACTCTTAATTCCCATTTCAACTTGGGATGGAGCAGTTAAGAGTTTGCTACAACAATTGAACCAACAACAAGCATTGGATTATGCTCTAATCATACAAAACTCTGACATCAGATTAATTGAACTATTGTGGGATTTACCATTACCCGTAATACAAATCAATAAGGAACCAACTATAATCAATTATGAGTTACAAGTCAATCACAAAAAGAATTTATTAAGCATCGCTTGTGTCCATGATGAAGAGGATCAAGTCTTATTGGACTTGATTCGATTAAATCTTAAAATGCTAAATACTCAGCCCTTGTTAATCGTAGTGGATAAAGTCTACGATAATTCAATGATGGAAACTCTGCTTAAATGGGCCTGGCAGCATAGACTACTCAATGTGCTAATTATATTCAAAAATTTCGAGGTAACTATGTATTCTCACATGGGATTTGTAATGGCACATGTATGATCTAGATTAATGTCTCGTGGCTCAGGCTTTATGAATTCAATAACAAATCTTCTTTTGCCTGGAGGTAAAGAAACTACCTTTTCTTCGATAAAGATGGCTGCATTGCAAACCGTTTGACATTCCTTTTCGGTTTCGAAACGATTGGGATTACCGCCACAACCGCTGTAAATAAAATCCATGCAGCTATCAATTGTTGAGTCATAAGCATACATTTTTATTTGAGAATCACAAGGACCAGCATTGGCCATTAAAGAGCAAAATCCTAGAGGAAATAACTAATTAGAGTTGAGTAGAGCGAGATGTACATACTAATTTACTTGGCCTGGGTGGTTTTTCAGCGTAAGCTGCTAATATCAATAGACAAAGGCAACTAATGGAATATAATGATTTCATTTTTTTAATTGTTAAATATAATTATTGTTTACTTTGTGTATGTTTTTCTATTTGACAGGAAACTGGACTCATCTATAGTTACTCACCATTCCCTGTGCTACAATTTGTAGAACGACGCGTGGACAATGAGTTTATAACTCGCATAGTTAAACCCCGATTGGATGACCTCAACGGCTATCAATTGCCCATTGTAGTGGGTGGCTCCACCCCACGTCTAATTGTTCGTCGTCAGCCGAATGGTCATTTGGTCTATGCCGGCCTTGTGGGTCATCTAATGACGTGTTTCGAGCAAAAGTACAATTGCCATTTGGTTCAGCCAATGCCATTAAATGAATCCTCTATTCCACCAGCTCGAGAAGTCATTGGAGCAGTGCGTAATGGTAGCGTAGAATTTGCTTTAGCTGCTTCTCTACCATCCTTGCCTATAACAGGCTTTATGTATCCCTTTGAGCTGCTGAGCTGGTGCCTGATGATGCCAGTTCCGGCACAGGTGCCTCAAAGTGAACTCTATGCTAAAGTATTTAATCCATTCGCTTTTCTATTAACCCTCACCTCCATGATAGTCATTTCAATCACCCTTTCTGTGGCTTTGCGTATTCATGGCTATCGCGTTAATTTAGCACAGTTTCTTTTGCATGATGCCTGTTTCAGAGGAGTACTTGGACAGACTTTCAGTGAGCCATTTAGACCACCGATCTTAGTACGCGTCATTTATCTGCAAATCTGTGTACTGGGCATACTGATCACATCTTGGTATAATTCATATTACTCCACCTATGTGACAAGTCCACCGCGTCTTCCGCCATTCACCAGCTATGAAAGCATTCTTAATTCCAAGACAAAAGTTGTCGTTTGGACACCGGAATATCAAGTGCTCCTTCAATACACCGAGACAATTGTTAAGTACTCTTCAATTTTCAAATTCATATCGAACTACGAAGTATTTCTACAACTGCGAGACTCATTCAATACCGAATACGGCTATATGATGCCCCTGGAGAAATGGAATCTCATTAGGGAACAACAGAAGGTATTCAGTTCACCTCTTTTCACCTTGCAAGAGAATCTTTGCTTCTATCACACCATTCCTATTGCATTTCCCATTGTCGATAATAGTGTTTTCCGTGAGCCATTCGAGCGTTTGATTTTAGAGATTACGGCCATGGGACTATTGGAACATTGGAAGCGCATGGCCTTTACAGAGATGATCGAAGCAGGCAAATTGAGTCTATTGGATTTGGGTAAACCAAAAATATTTCGTCCCATGCAACTACAGGATTTGGAGTATGTTTGGTTCGTTGGTGGATCAATGGTTACTTTGGCTTTTGTAGTGCTCTTATTGGAGTTGTTTTGGCAATTTATTCGAAACATAATTGAACAAAAATCAAATAAGTATATTTAAATAATAAAGTTTCTTGTTTGCCTACTTTATTATTTTTAATAAATCAGAATTTATTAAACTATTAACATTTTTCATATGGCTGTATTTTTGTTTAAGGTAGTTTAAAAGTTTTTAATTAGTATATAATAAGAATAAATAATCCTTGATATATAAAAACTCTTTATATTCATTTTTCTTTAACACACATATTTGGTAATTATCGAAGCGCCCAGTAATTAACTAAAGGGCCATGTTATTTATTTTTTATTTTATTATTATTTTTTTTGTCCCCAAAAGTCTTTTGGGATTAATAAGGCTACATTTTTTTTTGCTCTTGTGTTTTTGTGTATGTTGATGATGTTTGAGTCTTGTTAACATGGACTGGCTAATTGGCAGTACCCATTAGCCACTCCGTTGCACTCTCATTAGCAACCCTTTAAATGTTCAGCAACATTAATCAGTGTCGTTCAGTTGTCCCTCGTCAATGGTGATGGCTTGTCCTTGGCTAATCCTTTGCCTTTGTCCGATCTGGATGACAAATGGAGGCACAATTCAAAATTTATTATTGGACATAAAACAAAAGTCGGACTTTCATTATATGCTCTTGATGGAGAACACAAATTCAAGTGGTAATAGTAGCAGTTGGTCAAGGGATTTCGTACTGGGTGAACTGCAGCTACCGGTGCTTCAACTCGATGCCAACGTATCATATTTTTTGCATGATAAACTGAGCAAAAATTTGATATCTTTGGTCTACCTGGGTGGGAGGAAGTTTGAGGAGTCGTTAAAGCTCTTAAGTGCTTTGGTGGCAAACCTGAGGCATATGACGACATCACGAGTGTTATTTCTGATTTCTATTGAATTGGCAAAAGATGAAACAATTTTGTATAAATTATTTACTTATTGCTGGAAAATGAAGTTACTTAATGCATTAGCCTTGCTCGAGGACTTTGAGGTGAGTAAGCAATCGAATGTTGAGTTATATCTAAATAAATGTTTCTTCATTTTTTGTTTCAATGAAGACGACCAATACTCTTTATGGTTATAGTAACTTTCCGACTCTCCAACTGGAGCAGAGGCAATACGTAGCGGGGTCATCTATGGCTATATTTCCGGAACGATTGAAGAACTTACATGGCTTTAGATTGCCAATTATAGTTGGTGGTAGTACGCCCAGAGTTATAGCCTACTACAACAAATTGGGACAATTTGTATACGAGGGTGCAGTTGGTCACTTTATGGATGCCTTTCAGCGTAAATACAATTGTCAATTTTATCAACCGCTGCCAGCTAAGGGCAATGCCTTTGCCCCATCCCAGGAAACGGTGGCCGCTGTACGCAATCTCACTGTGGAAATGTCCATGGCATTGACATTTCCCACTATACCGCCATTCGGTTATTCGTATCCCTATGAGCAGATGAACTGGTGCATGATGCTACCCGTTGAGGCAGATGTTCCAACTCCACAATATTACACAAGAGTATTCGAATTGCAGGCGTTTCTTCTTGCTTTGGTCACCATGATTGGTATCTCTTGTCTATTGGCCAGCTCTTTGCGTCTTCATGGCTATCCGGTGTATAAATATGAGTTTTTTCTACACGATTCTTGTTTGCGTGGAGTTTTGGGGCAATCGTTTTGTGAAGTATTTAGAGCTCCCATTTTGGTGCGCGGCATTTATCTGCAAATCTGTGTATTGGGCATTCTCATCACAGCCTGGTACAATTCCTATTTCTCCACCTATGTGACAACTGCCCCCAAACAGATGCCCTATCTCAGCTATGATGATGTAATGGCTGCCCACATCAAAGTTCTTGCCTTTAAGCCCGAGTATGGCGAATTGATTGGACGCCTGCAGCAATTTCGTAAATATGAACATATGTTTCTGGTCGAGCCCATTTTTAGTCGTTATCTTAAATTTCGCGATTCATTCGATACGAATTTCGGCTATATGATGACCAGCACCAAATGGGTGATTGTCAATGAGCAGCAAAAGGTCTTTACCAAGCCCCTCTTTCGTTTGCGTAATGATTTCTGTTTCTTCAATAATATACCATTTGGTTTTCCAGTCCATGAGAATTCTATTTATATGGAACCGATAATGAATTTAATAATGGAATTAGATGTCAATGGTTTGCCATCGCATTGGCGTAAAATGGGTTTCACCGAACTGATTAAGTCGGGTGAATTGGCTTTTGTTGATCTAAGTCCGCATCGAGAATTTCGGGCCATGCAATTAATGGATTTACAATATATTTGGTATGGTTTTGCATTTATGGCGATACTTTCCACTTCCGTATGGCTTATGGAGATTGTGTGGCATCGTCTGACACGCAGATGGCAATTAAAAACGCTCACAAAACCACTTTAAGAGAGACCAACTAATGTTAAAATGCTACATATGATAAATAAATGCTATAAATTTGAATCGAATATAAATTTTTTATATATGTACATTTGTTAGTTATGACTTATAATGACTAAACTCTTGTCTTGTGGTTGCGCAAATCATAATCATACGAAATGAAGATCATGAGGATAAGGAAAAGGATTGTTTGATGATGTTTATGATGGCTGTTGACTTTTCTTTTCTTATTTTTTTTTTTTTTGGCATTTTTCTTAGATTTTCATTGTGTAAATATTTGCTCTGTGGCTTTGTGGCTCAAAGTTCAACATCAAATGCAATTAAGACGCGTGCTTGTTTGGTTAGCTTCAGTTTTTTATACCATACACCCATAGGGTGAAATGGTATATTAAAGTCGCCAAAATGTATGTAACAGGCAGAAGGAAGCTTTTCCGACCCCATAAAGTATATATATTCTTGATCAGCATCAACAGCCGAGTCGATCTAGCCATGTCCGTCTGTCCGTCCGTCTGTCCGTCTGTCCGTCTGTCCGTCCGTCCGTCCGTCCGTCCGTATGAACGCGTAGATCTCGGAGACTATAAGAGATAGAGCCACCAAATTTGGTATGTAGGCTCATGTAGTATGTAGAGTGATCAAGTTTATTTCAAATTTTTGCCACGCCCCTTTCCGCCCCCGCAATTCAAAAAAACATTTATCTCAAAAACTATTGTAGCTAGATACACCATATTTGGTATGTATATTTGTTAGTAAATGCGCTCATGTTGCATGTATAAAGATTTTGCCACGCCCCTTTCCGCCCCCGAAATTTGAAAAACTCGAATATCTCGCGTAATTTTTTACCTTGTGCAATCAAATTTGGCACACTTAAATTTGATACTAATACCCAGCAAAATACCAAATTTGATCAAAATCGGACAAAAAATTGCTGAGTTATGCATATAAACGTTTTTGCATAAGGCCAGAGATGGCCGTTGGCGGGTGGGGGCGCTAGGGTGCTTATATGCATAAGTGCGCGAGATACTGAAATATGCTTGTAAAAGCATGTGAACAGTTTCTTAAAATAGGCAAATGCATTAGTTATTACAAATTTGAAATATTTGTTTTACTGGTGTATGGTATACCCAAGTCGGCGGACGACTTACTTACTTCATTTTTTGTTAAACAGTAGGAGCATAACAGGCTCCCCCAAGGTGCCACGACACGATGAACAGACGCAACAGCCACCTGTGCAACGGCAACTGGCGCCTCTTGAAATTCCCTAATCGACATGTTTCGATCTCAAATGACTTGCCGACTCCGACTCCAACTCTAGGTCCAACTTGAGTTGCTTGCCGCGATTCGTTTCGAGTGAAAAATTTTCTCTAATCTCCACTGATGGTTGGCCAGTTTTACCAGCGTTTGGCACATGCGTGCCGCATTTGTTGATCCTCTCACCGACCTAAGCTGCGGCAAATGATGTTGCTGCTGTTCACTTTGATTTTGACTGACAAGTGCCGCCTTGTTGCATCTTCTGTTGCTGCTGTTGTTGACATGAGCAGCTGCATAGGCTTTCATGCACTTCCTTTATGGGAGAAAAATTATTTCTATGCACCCGACGAAGTGGAGATCATCGTTCATCCTCATCCTCATACAGTAACGAGCAAACTAATTAACCCAAAAGGCCGTCACTTTGTCAATAATAATAATGAAAAAAAAAGAAACAGATGCTTCCTCCAGCTTCTTTATATTGTTTGTATTTTTCTTTATTTTTTATTTTTCTTTTGAATGCGTTGCAATATTAAAAATAAAAGTATTAAAAAACTTAACTTCAAATGGGGATGTGTTTGCTTTGTGTGTGTGTGCATAAATAATAACTAACAAACAGTTAACTAAAAATCTGATTTTTGAATGTGCCTTAAATTTAAAGTTTTTGTATATATACATATTACTTAAACTAAAATCAAAAATTCAATAAATTAGAAAATACTCGTATTGCAAAAATTCTACAGTTAATATAACAAATCAACTTACTATACATACATATGTATATAATATATGTATATAGTTCTATAACCCAAACACCATAGAAGATACATATATATTTTCAATTAAAAACTATCACAAAAGTAATTGGCAGTTTAACTATAAATTACATTTACCAGCTAACTAATTAGTTTGTTTTTACTTAATAGTAATTACGATTCCTTTTTTTTGTTTAGCAAATACAAAAAATTAATGGCAAGTTGCATTCAATATATTTTCAACTTCAAAACTCTATAGTTATAGATGATATAAATTTTAATGCTAATTTGTTGTTTTTTTTTAAAGAACTAAAGTTATAACCGGAAAATACTTGCCGCTAAGCTAGTTATATAAAATGATTATGAGATGATGATATTGAGAATTTAATTTCACTTGAACAAACTTTCGAAACTCTGCAGAGAGATTGGCTAGTTTTTAGATAACTTTGTAAAGTTTTGTTTTTCATTGCTTGAACTAATACTATAGTTAAGTATATACACTAAATAAACAGATTTACACTAATTTTTGTAGAGGCGCGGTAGGGCAATGCATCTAATTAAAATATATTAACAAAATACTTTATAAGGATTACAAAATGTAGCAAAAATTAATTTTTAAATATACATTTACTCAATTTCTTTTTTTATATATTTAATCTAAATATCTTATACAAAAAATTGATATTGTCATTTGTTTTACAGAGGAAGCGTTTGGCCTCATTTTGATATCACCACGCGTAGAGTTTGTTTCATTAGCTTCGTTTATGATATGGATAGAAAATGTTTCAATAAAATTTGGCACATTTAAAATTAATTTGAGTGTGTGTGGGTGTGTGTGTTATTAAATGTACAATTAATTGAGTATTTGTTTATATAAAAAAAGAGTTTCGTTGTGATATTATGGTATGTATGTATATAGGAATTGCACAGAAAGCTGTAGAAATAGGAATTCATCAATGACATAAATTCGAGGGGGCGTGGCCGCTGACCTTGTGTGGTACAGGGGGATGGCCACCCAAAGAGTATTTCGAGTAGTAAACATAAGGTTGTAAATGGTTTTTTTCTTTTTTTGTGAGTAAGGAACAAGAAATAGTTTATTGGTTGTTGGTTTTGTTTTCATTTGTGTTTATGAAGTTAGGATATTTTGTTCTTGTTTTTTTGGAGTTAATGTGAACCTGCATTACCGATTGGCTAGGAGACCATTGGCCGGTGGTAGGACAACACCACCGATGCCCGGTGGTGTATTCGGATTACTTATCATCACAGGCAGGCTGGGGGGTCCAATATTCAGCTGTCGTTGTTGGGCCAAAGTGGCTCCCACTGTTGTTGCCGATGATGGAACAGATGTTGATGATCCTCCACCAGCTCCAGCTGCACCGCCACTGCCACCGCCACCACCTCCGCCGTTGCCACCGCTGCCACTGCCTCGTTGCTGCTTTGAGGAACTGCCTTTGATCATGCTGCCACTGTTCTTTTGGGTCATGTGCGTTTGATAGTGTTTGGCAAGGTGGGCCTTTTGCCGGAAACTCTTACCACATAGGGAGCAGGCAAAGGGCTTCTCACCTGTGTGAGTGCGTATGTGCACATTGACCGAATATTTGTCCTTGAAACCTTTCGAGCAGATGGAACAATAGTGCAGGGAACGTTCTTTACGCTGACTACCGGTGGAACTACTGCCTCCGCCGCCACTGCTGCTGCTGCTGCTCGAATTGGCAGGTGGACTATTGCTGGTACTGCTGGCACTGCCGCTGGAGGATGAACTGCCTCCACTGCTGCCGCTGGGCAAGACAACGCCAAGGACATTACTCCCGCTGTTACCACTGTTGTTGTTGTTGTTGTTATTGATAGCATTCGAGTTATTGTTGTTGTTGCTTGAATTATTGCCGCTGCTGTTGCGTTTGTACTGCTTTTTGGGTTTGGTTACACCACCAAGACGTGAATTATTATTGATGCAAGGACCTGTCGGTGATGTAGATGTGGATACCTCCGGCTTAAGTGGCTGCGGTGGTGGCGGCTGCAATTGATTTGTACTTCCTACTGCTAAAGATGGACTCGTTGATATTTGCATCATTATTGCATTGGCATCACTGGCATTGGAATAGTCTCCTCCTCCTGCACCTCCACCTCCGCCGCCTCCTCCACTGACGGGCACTGTCGGTGTCGCTGTACAGAATTGTTGCACCTCATTGGCTATGCGTTTGATCTTCTCGAAATCATCACTGAAAGCATTCTCCAGGCTTAGGAACATATCGTCGACAATAATGCTGGCATTGCCATTATGTTGTTGTTGTTGCTGCTGCTGCTGTTGCTGCTGCTGCTGGTTATGATTGGTATTTACACTTAAATGACTACTTCCACCACTCATCACCTGTGCATCGTCAAACATTTGTGCAGCATTTAGCGTAGAATCGGCAAATCCCAAAGCATCAGCCGCATCATCAGGTGTAAAGGATAATAGACGTCTCATTTCATCATCCTTGACCACTGGCATGATCAGACCATTGCCCATATTCACGCCCTTGCCGTAGCCCTTACCTTGCAAAGCACTGCGTAGCAGAGATTCTGCCGTACTCTGTTCTGCATCCGCATTGTGATCGGCCATATGCCAATCGTTGTTGTTGTTTTGGAATTGAGCCAATTGCTGACCCAAATCATTGCCACCCGCTATCGAAATGGCAGTTACCAGTGAGGGCAGCGTTTGTCCCTGGACCTGGGAAATACTGCTAAGACCACCAACACTATTGCCACCATCTTGGCCAGCTGATGATCCACCACCTCCTGTTGCAACGCCATTGACATCTTTGCCATCGGTGCTGAAGCCGCTATCATCATAGGGATACTCAGACTTAATATAGCCCGGAAAACTGCCCAATAAACTGTCCAAGTCGAGGGAGCTGGGCAACTGTTCCGTCTCAGTGCGTTTTAGCCAGGGCTCGCCTCCATTTAATACTGTCAAGGTATAGATCTGGCCATCGGTGGTATCTAGGCTGCTAATGGTATCGCTGCTACTGCCCGCCGCACTTGAAGCAGCCGATGAATTGCTGGGATTGGTGTTAGCCTGATGTTGTTGTTGTTGTTGATGCTGCGGTGATGTACGACTTGGCTGAGTGCTGGCATTCGTTCCAATTGGCTGTTGCTGCCAACAATAGCGATCCAGATCCTCGAAAATGGAACTAGAATCTAGACGGCTATTATCCTTGTCTTGATGCCAGAACTGCAATGAAAAAGCAAAAACAGAATACAGAATGGATTAATGAAGATTACATCTCTCTCTCTCTCTCTCTCTTTGAACTTACCTCATAGCCTTGTAATGTGGGATCGTTGCCATTGCTGGCACTGTTGCCATTTCGATTTGCCATTGGTATATTTCCGTTACCGTTAACTACCCCAGCACCACCTCCACCACCACCACCTGTGGTGCCTCCACCACCTCCGCCGTCATGTATCATACTGCTGGTGGTTCTTGCTCCACCCACTCCGCATAGAGCCTGTTGCGGGTTTTGTGCTGTGACTTGACCGTGATTGTGACTAAGTTGTGTCTGTGGGTGCTGTGCCTGTTGCTGATGATGTTGCTGCTGCTGGTGATGATGATGATGATGAAGGCTGACGCCCACATCGACACCCACACCCACACCGACACCAACACCAACACCCACACCAATGCCAATGCCCATATCGGGCGCTGTGACAAAATCAAAAAAATCTGTCTTTGAGAGATCCTCGGCACGAAAGGATTCACTTATATCCATGCCAGCCGATGCGGACATATCGTCAGTGCCAATCATTTGTTGTTGTTGTATATGCAGCGCCAGAGCAGCGCCTTAAAAGCTTCCACGTAAATTATAAAATCTCTTCGTTCGAGTCCTGAACAAAAATCTGCTGGAACAATAAAAATAGAGAAAAGAGAACTTTATAAGTAAAAATTTAACTATCTAATATGCCATCTTTATAGGTTTATTATAATCAGATGACTTTCTCTCTTGTTTCGCAATGAATTGAGTTTATATTGGCAAAGGTTTATTATTTTTTCATATGGTGTTTGCTTTGCTGATTAATAAGTAGTTTCATTTGCAACAAACTCTGCGAATTATTTCAATCAAGTTGTCTGCTGATCACATAAGTCAATCACACGATCACTTACTCATTCATATCATTTCATCCACCCATCCATCCATCCACCTGCATTCCAGTCATACTTGCATTTTAATTTGGTCAGCTTTTTAGCTTTTGGCCTGACTCTATCTCAAAATGAATAAATCAAACTGACAGAAGGGTGACAAAGTGTAAACACATTTGGCGTGCTCGGCTCGTAAATCTCTTCAAGGCGCACACACACACACACTAACTGCTCGGATTCGGACAAGAACCTGTCATGGCAATGCCATGGATTGTGTATTTTGTTTTCTTCTTTTTTTTTATTGTCTATATACACCTATTTCAAATACTATATATCATTTGCATAGATTTGGCAATACCGAAAAGCAAGCCGGGCATTTAGAATAGAGCTACACAAAAAAAAAAAAAACAAACTCTCTCAGCTACCGTATAGCCTAACCCTAGAGGTTCATTGCATATGAATTGAGTGCGGCAATCGTGAGAACCACAAATAGGAATGACTTAACAAATTTTAGTGCTAAGAAATTTTCGTTCTTTTTTTCCCCTTCTTCTCGGTTTGCATACTTTAGATAAGGGCAAATGAGAAAAATAAGAGAGAAAAAATATTTTAGATTCAGAGACTAGAAAACTTTTAAGAGATGCTGCTGCAATCTGAAAAACAAATCAAACTTGAAATGCAAAGAAGTCATGGGCTGCTGCAAAGAAGGAGGCAACACCTGATCACCTAAAATACATTAAAGTGCGGCAGCCATAGAAAGAAGACAACGGCAACAACGGCAGGCCATTAGAGTCTGCAAGTTGGTGGCAGTCTGTGGCAGCAATTCAAGGCTCTTAAAGTGAGCTCGTTTGGCTAGTGTACGCTATCGACTCCAATCATCTGGCACAACCAAAAACCAAGGCAATGAAATTTCACCCAAAAAAAGGAAAGAGAAAAAAAAACTCAGAAGAAGTAAATAAAACTCTGCGTAATCGCTGGCAACTACGGACTAGTAGTTTACTTAATCATCATGTTTAAAATGCAAAAACAACCGCAAATAAATAAAAAACTTGTAACAAACAAAAATTACTTTATACCTCCTCTGTGTGCTACATCAAAAATAAATATATGAAATAATATAATAAGCTTTTGTTTTGCAGCATTTTGGCGCTCAAATATTGACTAATTTGGCCACGATTATTGTGATTTGGAAAGAAAGTTGCAAGGCGGGCAGGTAGACAGACAGTCAGCCAGCCAGTCCACCAGTCAGCCAGTTGGAGTTTATATTCGAGTTGGAGTTGGAGCCAGAGACGTGCTCATATAACTGGAGGCCAATCATGGACGTGTGTGCATGTGCCCAGTACATGCATCTTCTTCTCAAGCGAAAGAGAAACCAAGAGAGAATGGTGTGAGAAAGGGAGAGAGAGATACATACATATACAAAGGTTTAGATGAAGATGCATTGGACAAGCGGCTGCATTTTATTTCTTTATGGCAATCGCAATCGTAATCGTAGAAATTGTTAGCGCTTTTTGACCAATGCAAACAGCTTGAGGCGGCATCATCTTAGCCAAGCAAACGAAGCCAAAAGAAAAACACATAACTTTTTTTTTCGTTTCGTAAAGGATTATTGGTTATTTCAAGATATGCTTGGTGAAGCCTGTTTAAAGGCCATAAATCTAAATTTTGCAATCGTGTTCTTTTAATTACCACAAAAGTCTTTTTTTTTTCCTTTGCTTGTAGCCAAATGGAAATTATTTATTCATTATCTGCGGTCTAAGCATGCAAAATTTCTATGCAAATTTCTCTTAAAAAATCAAGGAAATTATGAAATTTTCAGTATAGTTTCATTGCCTAGCCTCTCTCATGTGGTGGGTGTTAAACAACAGATGATTCGATGGGGGAGGGGGAGGGAGGGAGGGCTGAAAAAGAAAATGCAACTCGGTAGTCAAAAGGTGCCGCTAGCATTGCCATCGTCATCATCACCGAAGATTAGTTTATGTGCAGGAATTTTTATATTGTGGTTACACAATTTTCCTTAACCAAACTCAAACTGAAACTCAACTCTCCTGGCTTGTTTTTTTTTTCAAGAAAATCACACGCTTTAACGCTTGAGTGGTTGTTGCTTCTTTTTTTCTCTATCTTCTATTTTTCAGTTTTCCTGGCTTAAATTGACTTTCGTTGTTGTTGTTGCACGATTTTCCACGCATTTTTAACCCAAATACCGTGCTAAACGATTTTTTAATGTCTTCACTAACAAGTTTCAATTACCAATAGGCTATAGATGAAAACCAGTCAGTAGTGGGCTCGATCCCCTGCCACCACTCACACCCTCCCACTTGCTCAATGATTTTTCTTACTCAATCAATTAAAATAATTCAACAATTGTAGCGAAATTTTTTGTTTAAAAGAGAGGGAGGGAAGAAAGAAAGAAGCTAAAAGACGACAATGCGGTAAAACCTGAAGTAGAGCCAGACTGAGAGTCTCAGACTGAGATTCATTTTATTCACGTAGGCATGGAGCAATCAAATTGCTTTCTGGCCCCGATTGGCCAAAATGGAGCCATCAATGAGATGAGAAAGTGCCGGCAGTTTGTCATGATAAAAAAAAAGAAATAAAGTAATAATCATAATAATAGGTACTTATTAAGATAAACGATGGGGCGTTCTTGCATATTGCGTATACGCACTGACCACACTGCGAACAATGTGATAATAAGGTAAGGAAATTGTTTAATTTGCAAAAAAAAAAAAACATAGCATAAATTGAGATTTCATTTTGCAATGCATTATCATTTCACTTTGCCATAAACTCTTTCGATTTCTTGTCTGATAAATCAATTTTGGAAAGACATTTGAATACAGCTCGTAAAACGCATCAGAAACGCACGGAAGCTAATAGTGCCACATGCAGCTGCAAGGAGATGAATGCAGTGAAAAAAGGCATACATGTACATTTATATATTTCTCTTTTATTGCAAATTGTCGTCGTTAGCGAAGTGAGACCGTGTGTGCTCTATAGGCAGACAGGTTAACAAACTATAAGCCAGTCGATCATTTTTCAACCAGATAATTATCGCCCACCAAGTGACTAACCGGATGGCCAAAACGGCTGCTGACCAATTGACCAATAGCTCAACTCAAAAGTTGAGTTGTTGAAGCGGCTGATAAGCAATTGCAGCAGCTGCCGTTGCAGCTTACTAGCTTATGTAGTTGGCTTATGTTTCAATTGCATGCAAATGCATAATTGAATCAAATGGCTTGTGGTCTTTGCAGTTCTGCAACTTTCTCAAAAGAAAATGTATAGAAATAAAATCTAAAGGAAAATAAAAACCCCGCCTAATGAAGTAATCAACGTGCGGGCATCTGGAGACTCTGTTTTCCTCTTCTCCTAGCTGTTTCTGTTGTTGTTGGCATTGTCAATCAAAGGAGGCACGTTTTTTTTTTCTTTTTTATTGCGTCCGTGTTACAAACCAAATCGCATCAAGATGTATTAATCATTTTGGCCACAGCCAGAGTCAGAGTTAGAGTTTGAGCAGAGTTTTTATCAACTCGAGACGATCTTTTGGCAAACTCCAAATGGGCGCTGCTTCTACAACGGCAACAACCACAACAACAACGGTAGGAACAACATCATTGTGTGATGTACACGCCAAGCATTTCAATTCCATTTTGATTAATGACAAAAGGCCATAAAAGCAAACTCGGCAAACGAAGATGTTGCTGATTGGCCTGTTGTCTTCTGTTGTCAACTGTCTAACTGCAATTGTTGCTGGGTGTTATTGCTGTTGCTGCTGCTGGTGTAGGTGCAACGACTTACTTGCATTTTTATGTTTTGGATCATAAAAATCTATTATTACATTAAGCCGGAAAGCAATTAAAGCTAAACTAAACGTAAAACTGAAATTCAATTAAATATTTAGTCAATTTCGCAAAGGCCCAGTAAAAATTTTTGAAGAGTCTTGCAATTTCCAAGTTAATAAAAATGTGTGTCTAATAGAAAGTGTTGCCACCCACACGGCTGGCAAAAATCTGCATAAATACTTGTGCACCAAATAAGGCCAAGAAAGTGCCATGTTGGCCTGGCTAACGGCCTTGCTTGTGGGTGCTGCTGCCAGTTACTGATGATGCTGCTGCTGCTGCAACTGTCCCGTGGTTAGTGCGGCACCAAACATGCCACAATAAATTTCAAATTTGCTATGAAACTTGTATCAGAACATGTCCATCTGGGGCAGCCCACGCTCAGGACAGGAGCAAAGAGAAAATATGTTTGTATGTATGTATATGTATGTGTGTGTGTCTGTACACCAAATGCGGATGACTTTCACGGCAGCAACAACATAAAATTGATTAATGTGTTAATTAACATGAGACAGAACTCAAACATCAATTGCCAGAACCCAACCCAAAAAAAAAAAATTAGAAAAACTCACAAAAAAAATATGGCATTATTAACAATCGTTAGTCATTTATCAAAATCAATTCAGGGAATTGTCTAATAACAAGGCCAAAATAAACCACCCCAAGCCAACAAAAATTTGCATTTTAACAAGTTAATTTTGCCGTGTTTTTTTTTTTTGATTTCAGATTTTGCTTCTTGCAAGGAAAAAAACAGTAGCTCACGAATTTTCGGCAGTCTATATTGTTGTTGTACTTTCAATTATAACTGATATATATATATATATATATATATATGTATATATATATATATATGTATAATATATACGACAAATAGAACTGCATTCGCTGTCTAAGCGTGACATGTTAATTGAGTTTTTGAGATTTTTTTCTTTATATTTTTTGTTTTTTGATTTTAGTTTTGTCGGTGGGCGTTCACCTCAGTCAAATAAATTTTGACAGCAAACATTTTTTGGTAGAGAGTGATATAGAAATTAAAGCATTCAGTGAGTGACGCCTCTGCCATAGAAATCATGATAACTTTATTGATTTTGCAGCTTAAAGACATTGAAACCAAGGAAATCGTGATTGCTGTTGCTGTTATTCTTGCCGTTTTTCCGTTACTGTTGCTGTTGTCTGTGACGTGATCGCTGCAGGCGCCACTTGGCAGCCAAACAAAAGATCAAGAATTCTGGCTAATAAGACACAAGACAAAAGCAGTTTGGACGCTCCCTTAAACATACAAACACACACAAACACACATAGATTTTGGCTATTTGGTTTTGTTTGGTTTGAAGGCTGAGGCTGCCATTCATTAGAGGCATTTAAACGGTCATGTTTTTAGCAATTTGTTTTGCTGTCATGTCAAAGTGCAATGAAAATATTTTCACTCTTTACACAGACAATACAGACACACACACACACACACACCCAAATGCAAACCTAAGCACATACAGTGCTTGACATGAGACCCGGAGACAGGCAACGTCAAACATTCCGCAATGCCACCCAATAGGCATCTTCATAAATTGTTGCTGCCGTTGCTGCACATCAGCAACACTCCCACATCCCAACAGCAATATTACCGTGGGCTTCTTGAAGTGGTTTCTGTTTTGGCTTGATCAAAATGCTTTCCCTACCTACCTACCAACCTCCCTACCTATTCTCCTGCCACCCTTGTTGCCCAAACCATTTGTTTTCTTCGCTTTTTCATCATCATCATTAAATTCGTCAAGATGCAAATTTTGTTGGTTGTGTGTCGTGAGCAACAGCATCTTCCTGGTAGAAGAAAAGAGTTTTTGCGGGGCTCTTGGGGGAAGATGATGTCAGGCTGCTGCCTGCTGTCTGTTTTTTTTTTTAATTTTTCATCTTTTCTTTTATTTTTGTTTTGATTCTACATTAAGTAAGTACAATTTATGATTATAGCCCAGCATCTGAGGGCGTTGGATCATACGTACATACATATATGGATATTTGATCTTTAAATAATTCATTCTTTAGCTTGAGCTACATAAATTGCTCGTGACTGCAATTAGACAACGAAACGCAGTCAGTATCAGAGGCTAATGAATTTTTATTTGTATATGTCTTACAAGAGCAATCTCAGCAGCAGCAGCAGCAACAGAAAAATCTTCATTGTGTTGGTGTTGCTTGTATAAATTACCATAATAACAAATTACGGATCATTAAGATTGTCAGCTACTTCGTTTCAATTAATTAACCATTAATTACAAACCGCTTGAGATGCAGAATGTGGCAACAACAACAACAAAAACAGCAGTAGCAACGACAAATGCTGCACAACATTAACGACAACAACAACAACAATATAAGAAAAGAGCATGTTGCTGCCGTGCAGAAGCAGTAGCAACTTGCAATGACGACGACTACGACGACAACAACCAGAAGCCAAAATTAATGCCATAGAAGACAACAGCAGCAACAACAACAACAATGAAACAAGTAGGCAAGTGAAGAAAAGCCTGAAAAAAACGTAGAAAAAAAAACAGCTGCGCTCAAATATGCAAATTTCACAGAGTAAAACAACAACCAGCAACAAATATGCCAAGAGACTTCACTTCACTTTCAATATAAAGCAAAGGATGTTGCTGTTTGTCGCTTTTGCACAAGTTGCACAAATTGAATTTTACCATATAAAACAATTTCATGTGCCTAGCTAAAAGAAAGAAACAAACAAATAGACGAATCAATAATTTTCCTCTACTAACAATTCTAAGAAATTTTCACTTTAAAACAATGCGTTAAGACGCATTGTTTTAACTGTATTAAAGTATTTGTATGGTATTCTTATCTATTACAAGTAGTTTCCCAATATAATAGAAGCTAGATTTGATTGCACCGAATTGCATATACCCTTACTGTTTATGTGGATCCATTAGCTATCAAATGGGCAGATGTATGGGCAACAAGAATATAAAAAAAAGTTTTAATAGGTATTGCACATTTATGATCAAAATTAATATACCCTTTTTGTATGGGTATGAAAAAACAAAACAGCTGCGCTCAAATATGCAAATTTCACAGAGCCAAACAACAACAACGGCAACTAATATTGTAAGAGACTTCACTTCACTTTCAATATGAAGCAAAGGATGCTGTTGCTGTTTGTCGCTTTTGCACAAGTCGCACAAATTGCATTTTACCATATAAAACAATTTCAGCTGCCTAGACAAAAGAAACTCCTCTAAAGCCTATACATACGTACCTATCTAACCATGTATATAGATATATATATAGTCAGACAATAGACCAAACAAACGCGACAAAAGCACCAAAAAAAAAAGAAGCAAAGTATGCAAAACTACAAATTGAAAGTGAAACTCAAGAAGAGAAAAACACAAAAACAAGAAAAAATACAGAAATGGATACAAGAAATTTGCATAGAAATGAATTTTCAAGAGTTTGTCGCGCCAGTCAGATATATATGAGTATATGCAGATGTATATTATATGTAATGTTGATCCAAAGCTAATTATTATGAACTCAGCGGATTAATCGTAATCGTAATCCTCATGGGTGTGGGAATATTTTTTTAAATTAGAGATTATAACAGAGGAGTGTAAATTATTTTCGTTTGCATGTAATATTTGCCAAAATTAACATCTACCAGATCTTGTGTCTGTAATTAGACACAAGTCTATAAAAAAATAGTCAACGCCATGGAAAGCAAGTGCTTGCCTATTATTTATACAGGGAAATGTTAGGCCAAGTAAACATTTTAAAGAGGCTTTTAAAATGGGAAGTAGTTTCCTTATGGACATTTTTTAAGTGTGTGAAAGATTTTAAGACCTTACTTTAGGTCGGCCTACAAGTTCTTAGAGTATTTTAAATTACAAAAACCTTTCCTATAATGAAAAATATGATAGTAAAATTTTTACTGTTATGCAGTTTAAAGTTAGCAGGTACCTACATATTAAAAAAAAAAAAAAATAATAATCGGTAGGACTTTCCAAAATTAGAAGCAAGTCTATAAAAATTGAGAAAATGTTACACTTTTAACGGATTTATTGCTTAAAATTGCTTAAATTTAATAAGTCAGTATAAAAATGTTGCTTTCTGTTTTAGGTTAATGTCACTATATAAAGTAAAGACTTGAAAGTTTACTTGTAATAAATATTTTAATAATACCTTTAAACACAATTTGCCTGGCTTAATACTCTTGCAAAAACAAAAAACAACTTGCATATACAATGAAATGCTAAGCAGTTTTTAATTAAATAAATCAGTTTTAGTTAGTTGCTTACCCTTTTTTTTACATTTTACTTAAACATACGACTAACACACTGTCTTCTGACTAGCATAACGTTATGACAGTTCAACGATTATTATTATTATTATATATTTTGTTTTTGTCTTGTCTTGTAGTTTTTCTGTTTCCAACCCCATTTTAGAGGCTGATCAGAGCCTGTTCGTTGCCTAAGTCTTTCGTTGGGCATGCAAATATTTGCATATAGATTTACACACCCACGGCGATATGAGGCGCAGTTAGAGACCGATCGGACATAGCAACAACAACAACAACAACAACAACAATGCAGTATAGTCTATATAAATACGTGCCAAACGAGACTTGGAGTAAGTAGGAATATGTTTAGATACGATGCCAAACTCAAAATATATTACACTCTAATGCCTTTTAAACCGAAACTATAAATTTCTTATCTATCGCCCATCGCCCATCGAAAATCAAGCGTGCTCAAGCTAAAAAACCAAAAGCAAAAACCGCAAATAACCAAAGCTGGACACTGGCCAACACACCCTAGACCTGGTCTGTTGCCTGGCCAAGCGGAGCATACTCGTGCGTCATATTCAAATGTGTTGACTCCACCAAATCGTTGTTGGACTCTCCATATGAGTGTGTGTGTATGTGTGTAGAGAAAGATCGCGTTCGCTAGATAAGCTGCAACGCCAGCGCCACTGTATACATATAACTTCTGGTCTCTCTGACTATGGCATTCTTTTAAAGGCCGTTTGTTAGCTTTTGCTTTAGCTGAAGCTTTAGCCAAAACGACCAGGAAAGGAACGAACGAACCCATTGCCATAAATGGGTGAAATGCATGCACTGCCTTAAAAAGTCAAATGTGTGGATAATAATTTTGATTTATTGCCAAAGCTAGCCAGACAGCAAAGACCACTAGACAGTTAGTCTGACTACCAGTAATCTAGCTTAAAAGATAACTCAATCGCTTGTTGTTGTTCCTCTTGTAACTTTATGTTTGTTGTTTTCAAACTGAGACTTGCCTATGCCTAACGTTTGTGCCCATTATCATTATCATCACAGTCATCATCATCATCATCATCACCATCTCACTCTCTCAACCTGTTGGGGTTGGAGCTGGGGCGTGTGCTGCTGCCGTTGCTACGGTGGGGCGTGTGCCAAACATGCTAATGAGCCAACATTCAGTAGACGTAGACCAATGGCTGAGCGGCATAAAGATACGAGACAAGAAACAAAATAAAATCCAATATGAGTTTTAGGTTTTGCTATTAGTTTTGACTCTTTTTTTTTTTGTATTTTAATTTTTTTTTTTTTTTAATATTTTTTTTTTGCATAATTTGTTAATTTTTAAGCAGCAAAAAAGGCAACTGTACAAACATTTTATGGCAACATTTTTGATACCCTTTGTTAACGTTCGCCAATTTGTAACGAAATAACTTTGAAAGTTAAAAATATGAAAATTTCTAAGCTAGATTCCTAATAAAATGGCCAATTAAATATTGGAAACTCCGAAATTCTATCAATTAAAAGTTATTCAACTACTGGGCATAAGCCTGTGTACTAGTTGCACTTATGAAAAGGCCCAAAAATGTTGCATGAATCGAATGTATAGTAATTATTACTTCCAAAATTTGAACAATAAATGACAATGATTAATTAGGCAAAACTATCTAGTTGAGAATAAAAACTGAAATCTATATAAATGGCGAGGTCTAGAGAAAAAATTTGCATTCGATGAATGTTGTTTTTGGCTTTTATGATATTTAGAAAGTCGCCTACTTTACTTTCCTTCAACTCTGTGGCTTTTATCACTATTCGTTTCGTAGCGCTTATCGCCTCGAAGCAGCTGCTAAAATCATTCATCTTCCAAGTCTTGCAAATTAAGCTGTACATAAAGTTGTTCCCTCTCCGGATCTCTGTTAGCCCATAAATGTCCTGGCCTGTCCAACCTCTCTATGACCAACTGAACGTCCGATCGTCTGCCCGAGCTTCAGCTCGTCGTTTTATTTGGATTTTCTTTTTTAATTGCATGCCAAATTCAAGCTGACATTTATGCTTGCGCTCCATTTCGCGAAAATTGTAAGTCTTTTCAATGGTATTGAACGCTGCCAGGCTAATTGCCTAGAATGCCAAAATGCTATAACGGTGTGTGTCCCTCTGCCCGCATCGATGGCATCTTCCTAACCAACCACCACCAACTCCAATTGCAACTCCAACTCCTCCTCATCATCATCATCCACATGCAAATTGAGATATTCATAGTTGTAGTTGCCACTTGTACGCACAATTAGTGTTCCTCTCTTGATCGGGACAACACACTCAAAGGCAATTAGGGTCGAAACGTTCAGACGGTTTGTACAAATTCATTTCAAAATGCCAACAACAACAACAACATCGAGTAACTGCAGCAGCAGCAACATCAACAAGCAACACGTTGTTGGACAGGCAACAGGGGCACACGCAAATTGTAATTTATGTGACAAATTTTTATGTACTACTGGTGAAAATTTATTGAGCCATTGGCTAACTGGCAAACGCACCAAGACGAATCTCGTTAAAGTTTCAGGTGAAGGCCTAAGCCAAAAAAAAAAAAAAAACACTTTAAAAGGTATACAAAAATACTTTGTCAAAATTTTTATGGATATACAAGTCATAACAATCCATCAAAGCTAAGTAAATAAATTCTTGAAACTTTATTTAATAGTTGATAGTACCCATATATCTTCCTCCCGATCGAGTGGAGTCTGGTTTTTGAATTAAAGGATTTCTTCGTATTTAAATTGCTCTTAATTTGATTCTTTTATTTAATTGATTTTTAAATATATATTTTTTATGTATCGTTAGTTAACAGTTGTTTTGTTTTTGTTCCGATAATCATTCAAAATCCATTCATTCCGGAAGTCATTCATTCAACCATATGTTGACTCTAAACAGATGTACGTGTAGCATAATAGAACTGCCATTCAAAAATCATTTATCACACAAAGCCAAAACTCATCCACAACCATTCAAAAAAAAAAAAAAACAAGAAAAAACAAAAATACACATACTTTTGTTTTTTGTCAAACAATTTGTCAATGATGCAAGCAACTTATAAGTTTAAGTATTTATATTATACTCTAGTATGTATGTATATACCTACTATATAATATCACATAATGTGATCGGTGGGCAACTCATTCATTAATTTCTGTCGTATACTCTTAAGTTTTTTGTGAAGCGCATCTATCTAACTATGTGTGTGTGTGTGTGTGTTGATATAGAAGAACGGGTTATCTGCACATTGGACACAACAACAACAAGTACGTCCCATCGAATAGAAATCAATAAAACAAAAAAATAGTTAAAAACAAAAGGCAAGAGGCAGACGACGTATTAGTCTAATTTAAATATACGAGTTTTGTGGCGCGACCAAAAAATTCGATTTGCATTTAAAATTAAACACAAAAAATTAAGCAAATGAAAAAAATTTCTATCTATAATGCTACTAAGACGCCCCCACATACATAATATACCATCCTACCCCCCACCCCTCACTACCGACCCATGGTATCTGTTCATCATTCATGGCTTATCTGAAGCCGAGTCGAACTAGTTTATGGAGCAAGCTCATCAGTCATTTTGATTAGACACCAAAACCGGAGCTAACTAGGCTTTTGCTTTATTTATTATTTTGATTGGTCTTACATTTCATTTTGTTGTTAGAAATATTTGTTATATTTTATTCAATGGCATCGATTTGCAGTTACCCTGTTTTAGAAATATGACCGATTTTTATTAACAATTATAAATTTCTTCTACAAAAATTTGCAATGTCTCCATTTTGTGTCTTTTGATTGATTTTTTTCATCTCTTGGCAATAATATACCCCTTTGTCACCCCATCAAGTATGTGCAGGGTAAACAAATTCAATAACGAAAAGGAAAACATTTTTAGAATCAAACATAAAACACAAAGAAAAGGTCAAGAGAGATAAAAACCAGTTTTCGCCTTGCCAAAAAGATCGAATACCAAATAAATTGCTTCGATGTCGTATTAATAAAAATTCAATTAATAAACCTAAAATTAGCATTTTTTTTTTTTTTTGCATTTAGTTATTTCCTGATGAAGATCGAAAAAGAAAAATTAATAATATGTGACCCAAATTTTTTGTTTTCTTTGGTATACAAAAAGAATAATTCATTTTTTGGTCTGGCATTAAAATTTATTACATGTTTTGCTCATTAAATTGATTTTTCTCTTTTCCTTTTTATATGTATGTAATCTTTTCTTTTTGTTTTTTTGTGTTCCCTTTGATTTTGAGTGCCAGTGTCATTGTCGACCACAAAAATTAAAAGACAGAGACCGAGTGTCAGTGAAAGATGGCAAAGAGAGGTGAGGAGTTGAGATAGATGGCAAGTGAGGAGTCCAAAAGTGCATAAATGTATATATCTTATGTTGGACTTTTCAGCACGCTCTCGAGTTTCATAAAAAATGCCAATTAAGCGTGAATATAAGTGCCAGATAATTTTTCAGACAGCAGCCGATGTAACCCAAATTGCCAAAAAAAAAAAAAGCCCAAAAAACCAAAAACATCGCAGAAGAGTTACAACAGAAACAAGAGCCAAAACAAAAAAGAGACAAAAAAGACCAGTCCAGTTAAAAGTAAAACCAAAGAAATACATAACATTTTCTTTATGGTAGGATTTTATGCTCTTTAAACAAGCGGGGATCCATGGTCACGCGTGATGAACAACAGGCTAAAACGTGACCAAGGATAACTTTTGGAAAATAGGCATATACCTGATTAAGGATGCAAAGTTATAAGAGGATCAGAGTTTCTAAGGAAATTAGCTTAAACTAAGAGTGACCCAGAGATAAAACTTGAAAAAGAATATCTCTGTCAAGAGTTAAATTTATAAGTATCAGCATACATATTTATGTTTTTGTTTTCTATTCGAATGGATTATACAGAATTATTGGAGTTTCACCTGATCTTTCGTTTCTTTCTCACATGAGTAAGTTACCCTTTTCATCATAATTATATATCTTTTACATTGTACATTGATATGCTTATGACGACCACCCCGAACACCCTCTTGAGCAACATCAAAACAACTATACCGCCGCTGTCTTTATAATAAGCCTTGCTTATCAATCCCATAAGGCGACAAGCGGCAAAGATTTGCCTCATCTGCCTTGGCCAGGGCATTCGAGATTCGTTTCCAACTTGAGTGGAAGGCAGGCAGCTTTAAAAAATATTTACAACACTCAAGTGCAATTTCAAGTGCTGGGCCAAGACTTAAGACCAACCATAGCCATCGTATCGCATCCCAAGGCGGGTAAAAAATGAGGCCTCCCCTCAACTCACACAGCAAGCAGCAAAAGTCAAAAAACCAAAAACTAAAAGTGATGCCAACAGAGGTTGGGGGAGGTGAAGATTCAAGTAAAAAAGAACGTCACAAAATGTTTCTCTACCTCTCTGTCTCTTCCTCTCTGTCTCTCTTTCTCTCCCTGTGTCTCTTTTGCCCCCGATCCCCCACCATTTTGAACATTTTTCATTTCAAATATCAAAGCTAACTTCGGCAATGTCGAGTTTTTATACCCTTGCAGTCCTTGGCAATCATTTTTTAGTTTTTGAAATTTCTTTCCTTGCAACTCAATTCATCAATACACAAACAAAACATTCAAATTATTTTCTTTTACTACAAATTTTTTTCCATCATTCCGTAAGCAAGCACAACACGCATACACATACATACAGTTCGTGTGCGCTACGTTGTGTGTGTGTATGCATGTGCTCTGTTTGATTTGCTGATGACGTAGAACCGATTTGTATTGACTGTAACTTGTGTTCTATTTATCCGATCACATTCAAATTTTGGGATCTGAGATTTTATATCAAATTCTATTATATTGGTAAATTTCATGGGGATACTCCAAATTTTGCAAAAATTTTTGCTCTAGAGCTATATGATATAGTGGTCCGATCCTTACGTTTTCATACTTTATTATCTCCCGGCTAAGTAGCCCAAATATGAAATTTCATTCCGATAGCTCTTAAGATGCCAGCGTGAAGTTGATTTGCACGACGGACGGACGGACGGACGGACGGACGGACGGACGGACGGACGGACGGACGGACGGACGGACGGACGGACGGACAGACGGACATGGCTTATCGACTCGCTTCTCTGCTGATCAAGAATATATATACTTTATGGGGTCGGAAACGTCTCCTTCTGTGCGTTACAAACATCTGACCAATTTTATAATACCCTCTGCAAGGGTATAAAAAGACAGTTAACTGATGTCCGAATCTTGGTATGTGGCATCATTTTCGGTACAGAGTCAGTTGTGCTTTTGTTTTTTAGTTTACTTATTGTATACATACATATGTACATACATACGTATATATATTTTTTTGTTTTGTTGTTTTTTGTTATTTTTCGGCACACTTTGACTAAACCAAGTTAATAAGGCAATAAGTGCAATGACAATGACAGAAATAAAAATAAAGCTAAAATAACTAAAAAAGTAACAAAAGAAAAAAATCTCCGGCTCGATTGAACTTTAACTAAGGCGCAAAATGTATACACTTTTCTAAACGAAACTTTAACAAACTTAATGAAACTTTAAGGCAAACCATATAAACATATATAGACAAACGATTTGTTAAATTCATAAATAGAACGAATGGCCTTAAGAATAGAAATTGAAGAACCGATTGCCGACTATTATAAGATTACTTGACTTTCGAACGATTATAAAACCCAAAGTTAAACCATAGATGAGAAAGAGCTTGTCATTCTCGAGAGAATTCAATATTAATAAGATCTTGAGAGCAACAGGTCTAAAGAAAAGGATTAAAAGAATGTATTGATAAAGATAGCTAATTGGAACAAGATATAGCAGTATTCGGAAGTAATGACTGCTCTTAGCATAAAAATGCATATACCCTTTCATTTGGCAAGTGTATAACAATGGAAATCATAAAAATGCTTAAATGTCATCACAGAGATCCAAGTTTCAAGTTTGTAGTATAGATGCGGCGTTGATTTTGATAAATGTTTAATTAATTTTTGTGCCTTCACACACACACACGCACACACAAACACAATGAAACACTCAGGCATTAAACTTGCCCATTTACCAACTTAATGAACAAAAATTAACAACACACAGAGAGAAGAAGCCAAGCGGAAGATCTTCAAAGTGTGAATGTTTTTTTTTCTTCTTTTTTTTTTTGCTTTTCAGTTTCTTTTTTTCTATTTTCCTTCTCATTTGCAATATGCTGGGTCCGGGCTCGGTGTTGTTGTTTCTTAAAATATTATTTTTTTTGTATATATATTTACATATGTGAAAAATGTTGTAATTAGTTTTTTCTTCTTCCTCAACTAATGCCATCTCAGTCGCTCATTTGTTGAGTCGACTGCAAATTACAAGTTATTATTAATGTTAACAAGCGAAATCTTCATTTAAACATTTTCAGTGGAAACCAAAAGAAACAAAAACCCCATTTGGCAGGGGGTCTCTAACTTCTCATTCTCTTCATCATGGATGTAGTCTTTGATTTGTTTATATTGCCACATTAATGGTTGTTCTTCATTTACCAATAGCAAGTGGGTCAGGTGTCCCTTGGGTACACATACACATAAATATGTATACATAGTTGATGTAGGTATACATGCAACTTGCAGTGGAATATTTACAGATGGGTAACACAACAAAATCAAAGCGCAATATCATAAACAGAGCTCTAAGTCAACAGTAGCTGCTGCCTCTTGGCCTGTACTACTAATAGGTAAGTAGGTACATAGAATTTGGAAACAACAAAATCCACAAACACAAAAATCGTAGCACAAATAATTATGCAAAGAGCTACGAAAAGCTCATTGCACAAAACGACATCGACACGAACTCATAAAATATGCAAAATGTGTGCCAGGCCATGCCAAACAACTAAACAACCAACCAACCAGGCAGTCAGACAGTCAGCCAACGACTTGTGTCAATAAAAATCAAGCCAAAGCACCGCAAAATGCACACAAGTCCCTCTAAGATCCATCCGATCGGCAGTGGAATCGGCATCCTCTCTGTCCTCTATCCTCCAACCTCCACTCTTATCCAGTTGGCTAGTACCTGATGCCTGCTGTTCGCTGCACTTGTTCTGCTCATCATCAACATCATGGATGTTGCAGCTGTCGGTTATTTTGTTGTTGTTGTTGGTTTGTGTGTGCGTTTGCCATTGCAAGCCAAAATCTAAGAGTGTCTAGAGTCTAGACAGCAGACAGCCAAAGTCACTTCAGATTGCGCATTTGCTTCCTGACTGCCAAAGGAAAACAACAACTGCAGCAGCAGCAGCAACAACAAAAACAACCATAACATCAAATGGAAAATGGAAAACGGATGAAAAGCGACCTGCGGGGCTTACAAATATGCCGAAAGCCAAAAGCTGGTGCAATGAGCCAAAACCAAGCGATATAAAGCCAAAGTTGAAGAACAAGTTGAAATGTTTATATCGACTGAAATAAATTTGTTTATGGGTTTTTGTTTTTGTTTTAAACGGGCTACAGTTAGATATATCCTAGTAGATAATGCGATTGCGTCAGAAGTAATTAAAAAAGATTTACACGTATTTGTTTAATTAATTGAAATTGGAACAAAGTATTTAAAATAACATAAGGAATAGGTTTTGGACATAAAAGCAAATAAATCATTAAAAAATAAACGTTTATTTACACAAAAATTGATTAAAAAGTTACACAAATCCATGAAAGGCAATCTGTCATGTGAATTAAATAAAGGGAAAGAAATTTATTTTTACTAGCTTTGCAAATTTAAATTGCAATTTTAATAACTTAATTGATTAGTTATAACTTATAGAAACGACTTATTTAGGTATAAACAATTCCAATTTTGGTTTATTTATTGCAATGCCAACACACACAGAACAGGTTTAAAAACTTTTAAGTTTCTATAATTCAAACATTTCGTTCCAAATTAGATTAAAATTGGTCATTGGATATTAAATGAAGATTTTTTATGAAGCTAACAGCTTCTTGTCTATATAGAGAGATTTTATGAACTATTGTACATTGACCTTAAATTTCTATATTATGATTACAAGAGGAAGTTTAACCTGATATCTGTCTGAATCAACTAAGCTAAACAATGTTTAGCATTTCTCATCCGGAAACTGGAGAATCTAAAAGAAAACTAGTGCATTTCTGTCAACGTGTTTTGATTGTAATCATGTTTTGCATTCCATTCTAGTAAAGACAACAAACAAGAAGAAAAATGCTGATGGAAAATTTATATGCAAGCAATTTAAGGTAAATAAATAAATAAACATAAAATGAAAATCAAATAGAGCTCTGTGAAAAATTCTCAGCATGCTCGGATACATATAAAGGTAACAAATAATTTATGACACATGACGATGATGTGGAGTACAACAACAACAACAACGACAACCACCACGATCAACGACTTGAGTGTAACTTCCCACTGACCCAATTTACAAGCACTTAATGCCAAAAAAGAGGAGAAGTTGTTGTAGAAGAAACAGAAGAAGAAGAAGAAATAACACAAAGACGAAAGCCAACCTGGTAATGCATATCAAATAAAATTAAACCAACAACAGCAGCAGAAGTAATGCGTGCCAACAACGACAACGACAAAAATTATGACCAAAAATAGGCGACCAACAACAGACACACACACACACATACACAAAAAGGAAAAAAATTTAAATTAAAAGCCAAAAACTCCCACACATAAAAGTCGAGAAAGAGACTTGAAGAAAAAAGGTCTGTCAAAATTAAATCATTTCGGTGGCAAACAACATAAACCGATGGTTAAAAGTTGATAATGATGATGCTTGGATAACGCTCGTTATTACTATGGTTGTTGTTGTTGTTGCTGCTGTTGTTGTTATTGTTGTTGTCCAGTGCGTTGGTGGCTGGCACTGACAGCGTAACAAATGCTATTTTGACAAAGTGTCTGACATGAGGAGCGTGGAATAGGTACAACAACAAAAAAAAGCCAAAGACGAATACAAAAAAAAAATCAAAGGGAAACACACAAAATCTCATGCAAAAGTGAGAAAAAAATGTTGTGTGCAAAATGTGTGCGTGTTTTTTATATACATACTTATGTACCTAGCTATATACAATAAATACATATATGTATGTACATGTAGATGAAGGTATATTAAAATTTCTATTTGATAAACGCCCGCAAAAAAAAAAAAAACTTAAACGAACGAACCCCTTAGAGAAGGCAAAGGCCAAGTCTTTTTGGTCTATTCCATGCTTCCGGTTTCATTTGAGTGAAATTTTCTTTGCCCCTTTGGGCAAATTTATGTGAGAAAACAACAACAACAACAACACCAATACCAACAGCATCAACAGCAACACCAAACAACTGCCAAGTGGTAACATTTTTCATAGAAAATTATGAACATAACTAAAAAAAAAAAACACAACACAAAAGATCAAATTTGCATATCTGTGCAGCTCTTCACGTGATGCCTTTGGCACTTTAACGCGGGCATCAAGTTTTAATTATTAATATTAAACATTAGAAAATGAAATTTTTTTGTGGAAAAAAACATAAACAACAAACACGCTCACACGTACACACACAAACGGACTCATAGTAAAACTCACTAACTCTTAAAACGAAATCAATCAGTCAATGAATTTAGATTTCACATTGAAGCCAATGGCAACAAATTAACAGCTTCGTTTTTTTTTATTTCATTCTTTTAGGCAAATATTTGCCGTTAATTGAGGAAAATCTTTTAGCTAAACTTAATGAGACAAATGAGGTGCTAATTTCTATGAGAGAACCGGCAATTTTCTAATAAAATGCTACAGAAAATTGAACACAATTTTGTAATAAAGATTCAAAGAATAGATACAAAATATTGAAATAGAAATTGTTAAATTTCACTTTCATTAGTATATAAAAATGTCTGGCTGTGATGAATATACATTTATTTCTACTCTGACACTTTCATACTCTTTTATAAATATGTATGGAGTTATTTTATATAATTTCTTTTTAATCAACCAATATTTCAAAAAGTTTTTAATCCATGTTTTTGGTCTCTTTCACCTAATTTCGAACTCTTAAAATTTGATATTGTTAAAAATTTGATATTGTTAAAAAAACGACATACAATGTGCGTATATTTATATCTTTATTAGCGATAAAATTGCAAATATAAAGTTATCATTAATTTCAAATCTTTTATATCCGTTATTTTTTGAGTGCTGCCGGTACTAGCTACAAAGCCAAAATCTAGCGAGTTTCCACAATTCGAGCCATTCTACTTTAAGGATTCTGCAAAACTGTCTAATGTTTATTGTTTTTTATGTTGGCGGCAAGTTATTTTTACTGCAAGTTATTTTAATTTTTGATTTTCTTTGTGTGTTTAGTAGTAAATAAATTGCAAATAAATTAGATTACCATAAATTTAAAGCAATCGGTCCTATTCGGCGCGATGTTTGTTGGTATTTTTAAGAAAGTTAATATTTCGCGAAGAAGGCGCTCCGCAGTCCATGATTCCGGCAAAGAAGTCTCAAAAGGATAAAGATCATCGTTTATATGTTTTGGAGACGTCATTGCGTGTATTTTTCTTTTGTTTTTTATGTGCATTAAGTGCATTTGCTAGAAACTCCCAGAACCGATTAAAGAAATGAGTTTTTTGTTTATATTCACCCACATACATACATGTTTGACTATTTTGTGTATGCGTGTGTGTTAAAAAGTGTAAGTTCCATTGACTGCAGCTTTGAATAATTATGAGAACGAAATAATGTAACCGAAAATTAAAAGGTAAGGTGAGTAAATTATTGACAAAATTCAAAACACATAACTATTAGTAAAAAGAATAAAAAACGAGATTAACAATTTTCTTACTTTGGCGTTGGCTTTTTGTTCGATTAAAACGAATTTTTTGGAATCTATATTTCGAAAAATTTCTAGCTAATTGTAAGTTTTTTATACCCAGGTAAACAAGTTTATAGCAATTTTGGTTAGGAGTGTCCACTGCACAGGAAAAAACATCTCTGACCATAAAAAGTTGGTCCAAACTTACCCCTCTTGGGATTAGATTAACACAAAATTTTGATGACAAACTAAAAACTTACTCTTGAATACATAGTTCCTAAAAATAAATAACCTTTTGGTTTTAGGTAAAGCCAAAATTTCATCGGTCCTTAAGAAGAAAGTATTTAAACTTATTGGCAAACTCAAGATTTGGACAATTTGTTGCTTAAGTTTTTTGTTTGTTTTCACTCGCTCGTCGAAGAGTTCCTGTTTTTAAACCCAGAAGAAGGGGGAATCTTTGAAGTGCATTTGATTAAGAGTTAATTCAAAATAATAATGTAGTTATCCAAAAATGTTATCTCCCTTCGGCTACAGATGGGTCGAGCGCGTTTGTTGCTTAAGTCTTTTGTTTGCATTTGGCACATTGTTTGGCATCACTGAATGCGCTGTTGATTTTCAGTTGTGAACTTCGTCACCAGGTTTCACTATAATAATTTTTAATGGCTTGGGTTTTTTTCTCCCGTTGTTGTTGTTTTTGGTTTTTTTTGTTTTATTAGCTTCTTTTTAATTTAAATGCTATTAAAGAGTTTTTTTTTTTGCTTTTTCGCTTTAAATGTTTTCGCATTTATTTATATTTCTTTTTTAGTTTAGTTTAGTTGGAGACTTTAGCGCCAGAGCCTTTAACCGTTTAGGCCGTTTAGAGAAACATTATGTTGCTCCGATTATTTTGGGGATCTTATCTAAATTGATTTTTAGTTTTATTTTTTTCTAGTCTGCTCAGATTTTGGACATTATTCAATTTGTGTTGTTTGTGCTGCTGTTGCTCATGTCAAGCCAATGTTGCTGATGTTGGGCTATCTTCAAGTTTTATATACATTTTTTTTTTTTTTTTTTAGTTCATTATTCATTATTTATTTATTCAATTTAAAATAAATAAGGCTGCTTAATATTCATTGATTGCTAATTTATTATGCAGCAGCTGGTTTTCTTCTTGTTCTTTACAAGTTTATTGGCCAGTTTTTAAGTTTATCTACAATATGTATGTATGTATGTATGTGTGTAAGTTTTGTCGATATAAGTATGTATATTAAGTATTTATGGCTAGTGGTAGCCAAAAAACTTTCTTCATCATCATTTTTATATATTATATTTAGCACATTTTTGGCAAGTCGCAAAATTTCAATTATGAAGTCATTATTATTTACAGCAAACCAAATACATATATGGAAAAAAAACTTTGATTAATAGCTTTTTTTTGCTGCGGCTTGTCAAGGGTCTAGATATTTTTTTGGTACCTCAAGTTTCTATTTTCGCAACAGTTTTTTTTGCACAGAAGGTGTTGCCGGAAGATTTTTTTTGTTTCTTCTTTTGTATTATATTTTTTGGTACGTTTTGAGTTTTTGGTGTTTTTGCGGCATTTTCTGCGCAGTTCTAATTAGCTAATTATACGCTAAATTAGTGTATAATTATTGCTAGCCGGGCGCATGCCCATGGAGAGTGACTAATTTTGCGAAGCGGCGCCTCAACCTACAAATTGGCAATGTTTGAGCAGAAAATTAGACAAAAACCCAAACCCGAAAACCAAACGAAATTGACAGGATTTAAAGACAGCCATATTAGTTGGTTTGTCTGTATATTAATATACATATTTATAAGTAAATATGTTTTGCAATACTCTGAAGAAATTTTCGTTCGCTTCATCGTTTGTTCTTTTGTGCGTCACAAAACGGCAACTATAAAATTAAAATTTATTTTTGCGATAAGACAGACTATATGATTTTATCATCATCATTGTGAACAAAACAAAGAAAAGAAAAAATAAAAATCTATACTATAGATATCTGTCTATATATACATATATATATATATAAATAAATAAATATTTTTGGCTTTTATGTTATTATTGCAAAACGATAGAAATGTTTGCCTGCTTAGCATGCATGAGATGCTGCCGAACAAAGGCAAAGGCGGCTAGGCAAACCGCCTTGCACTTACCAGTTTGAATTTCTAAAGTTGTCGGAAAGTTTATCCAATTTTAATAGGCTAATAAATCCGTATATGGAGTTGACGTTGGCTTATATATGTATATATATATTGTATAATGTGTATATGTGTATGTATTTTCTACTAGTTTTCCATGCCTTTTGTATGTTTCGGAGGCTCAGCCCATTATGGGCCTTATTTATTACTTTCAATTGTTAGAAAAAACACCAAAACACTCCCACTCGCACTCTCTCACACACATTTCATTTTCATCTTATCATATGAGACATAATTCTTCAGATTTATTAATACACAATTTTTTTTTCTCTTGTTTTAGAAATTTTCTCACTGCCAAAATATTCTTCTGTAGGAAACTAATTTCAAAAGCATCGAGGCTTGTTAATTAAAAAAATATGCCATGACAGCTTCCGTTCCGTTGGCGGGGTTTCCGTTTTGGCATTTGGTTGATTGTGGGCGACAGTTAAAGCATGAGCGCCAGGAATCGCGACACAAAGATCGTGAATTTTGTCCGACGGCAAAGAAAAGGTTGAAAATCAACGAACAAAATCACTTTACGGAAGTCAACGGCAAACGGCAACCGAAAACGATACGAAACGCTGTAGGAATATCTCCGCTCTCCGCTTGTTGTGGCGCGCACGCAACGCTCAAACACTTGAAACTGAACTAAATCTTGCTCTTGGCCAGGCCAGCTCTTGTCCAAGAAGTTGCTGACCCAACAGGCGACGCTGCTGCTGCTGGTGCTGGTGCTGCCGTTGCTGAGAGCGTGACCACGAAGCTGGCTGGCCAACAACAGAGACTGAGATTGAGACTGAGACAGAGACAGAGACCCAGCATAGCGGTAATGATAATAAAAGTTGCTTAGGTTTTTATTTTTTGTTGTTTGTATATACATACATATATATATTTTTTTCGTGAACGCTGACTTCTCTGCCAGCGAAAAATCAATGAAAACGCTTTTGAATTTTATGTGTGTGTGTGTGTGTGTGCGTATTGATCTGTGTGTTGTCTCTTCGCGCTCTATTAGTTATTCTGATTTATGCTCTTTAATATATTTGTCAATTATTTTTATGTCCGTTTGTTGCTCAAGTCTTTTGTCTAGCAGATTATTTTTAGCTTTTTTTGGCTTTTGTAAAATAATTTTTGTAAGGGTCTCTGCTCTGCTCTCTTGATATAAATAAAACTGTCAGCATTTTGTTTCGTTGCGCCTCATAAACTAATCAGTTTTATGAGTGGTTTTTCTGAATAGAATTGTGCGAAAATAAAACAAAATTTTGTTAATTCGCTTGGGCAGAATTGAAGCCTCCATGACCTTTGCTATGGCAAAAGAATTGTTAGCCAGATTCTCTTTGTTTGTTAGATGTTTGGGGAAAGGCTTTACAGACACGCCCTGAATGAGGCAAACTTTCCAATGGTCAAGTCGCAACGCATGTTTTCTCACACACAATTACAATGTGGCTGAGACCATTGATAGATTTGTTTTCATACAATTTAACGCTCGAAATCTTGAGATTTTATAATTTATCAAAAGCTTTTAGTCAATGACTTCAAATTTACGATTCCCATTCAATGTCCCCCCCAAGCTGAGGGAGCTGAGGGAGCTGAGTTGAGCTGAGAGCGCTTTTGCTTAAAAGGCTTTTCGGCTCTAGTAAACAGTTCATTGAGAGACTTCTCTGACTACGTTCACGACGATGATGCCCTGACCCCCATAAGCGTTCACTAATTCATGCCACTTATTAGCCGGTAACAACAACAACAACAACAACAGCAACAACAAGTTGCACCTGCCTCTGCTCCATTTAAAGCATTTCAACGTCAATCAATATGCATTTTGAACTCCATCATTTCGTTTCGTTTAGTTTTTTTCCTCTTGGCCATTTCTTTTCTTTTCTTTTTATTTTATGGCTTAATGCCGTTTGGTGGCCATTGAGCACTTAACGCTAGATTTTGGTTTGAAGTTCGAACGTTCGTTCGTTCATTCGTTTAAAAGGGTTATTAGTTGTCATATCTGTGTGTATCTCTTCTGTTAAATCAAATTTGCATTTTACAACTTGCTACACCGCTTGCTGCGTTTTTCTCACATTTCTTTTCGATGAATTTTCAATTTATGATTTTTGTATGGATAATTTTTGGTTGTATTTTTTATGTTTGATTTGACACCAGAGACTTGATATATTAACGGTTTTTTAATTACCCATGGCTGGAGCCAAGTTTGTTGCTTAAGTCTTTTGTTTTCGGAGCATGACAAAGCTATGCGACTTCTTCTACATGTAGAAAAAGTGAAATTGAAATTGAAAAAGAAATACACACAGATGAAAAGTAAGTGAGCAAGCGAGAAGGGTAAATGGATAGAGGGAGAGAAAATATGTAGTAATAATAAGAATAACAAAGAGGGCAGCTCATTAACTTGCCGCTTTCGTCAACTGTGGGACTGCCGAAATGCCAAATAAAGCCACGTCATGGTCAAATCCAGCTACCTGGAAAAATACCCCTCTTACCCGTCTATAAAGAAATGTCTCACCCTCCCCTCTTGCAGTTTTGGCTACCGTCTAGAGTGATCCAGTCTGTCGATTTCTGATCTCTCTGGTATGCAGCGCCCACTCGAGTTACTATTTTTGTCTCCCTATACAGAGTGTTTTTTCCTCTCTTGAGCCTGTCTGACATTGTCGCTCCAACAGTCCCCCCCTACGCCTGTTGGCGTCTGGCCTGGACCAATGCGGCCCGCTTGACCCATTTTGAGTGTTCCATTTGCGCCCATTGTTGAGTGTAACTATTAGTTTGCTACGTTTTCAGGTCAACGGGGCAATCAATCATATTACTACAGTGGAGTAAGAAATTTGTATAAGGCTGTGCCTGCCTGCTGCATGACGCACATGAAATAAAAAATAGCCGCATAAATGTGTAACAATAAATAAAGACAAGATATGGATACATTGCGGTGGGGTGGGGGTGAAGTCGTTAGGATAAGTTTCGCACTTGGCTCATGTAGATATACTCGAACATGCAAATGGATATAAAATTATATTTAGCTTAGCAGATATTTTAATAATCACACTAGATTTTGAAAATATATCTCTTTGTTGATTTCAATCATTTAATATAGTCAAGGAATATATTAATATTTTCTGGGGCAACATTTAACATCAGAAAGGAATCACTTTAAACAATGAGCCAATGAAAATTTGATATGAATTTCCTTTTAGTTTAGTATTTATAAGTTGCTATCTTTCACATTTGTTTGAAAAATATTTATTATAACTTTTTAGTTACTATTCCATTTAAATTGCTTTGACCCTCTTCGGTTTGAGGCTCTGTCTTTAATTTGTTTGATAATTTATTTAACATCCAACTATTTAGTTTTAGTTGGATATTTTCTCATCAAATTCTCTACATAGAAATCAGCGCAGCGCAGGAAGCGCATTCCAGAGTAAGTACAGAAATTCAAAACAAGAAGAAGAGGAAGAAAAAGAAGAAAAAAAATAACCAAAACCTGCACATTCATTATGCCGGACAGACAGACAGACGCGTCGTCGGTTATGAAAATGAGTTTATTTTTTGTTTGTTTATTTACGAAATGAACTTTTCACCATTTAGACCAACTACCTCTTGTCCTCTCCTCTTTCCCTATCTCTCAATCGTTTTACCCGGATCCCGCATCTATGGGCTAGTGTCTGCCATTTCGACGGATGTCGAGTGTTTAGCGGAAAGTGAAAAGTGCTGCTTAAAATGGCTTAGTTTGCAAGTTTCTTTGCCTTGCGGAAGTGGCAAGCGGCAGCAGCAGCAGCAGCCGCAGCAGCAGAAACAGCAACAAGTTGTTTATCATGGAAAAGCAATTTCCATGCCAATGATTTATGAGTCGCCTAAATCGTCCCATTACAATCTTATCTTTAGGCTATTATGTACACCATTTGAGCTGACAAAATATATACATACATATATATATGTATATTTGTGTGTTGCTCCAATCTAAAGTTGACGCTGACATGTCGCGCTTATCGCTGCCAAACTATCAAAGAGTACATAAGTAGTTACACACAAAGCCTCACACACACTCTGATATACAGCCTGACAAATAAAAGCCAAGCTAGAGGGCCAGGCCAATTGTGACTTCCCCGGTAGTTTCTATACTCTAGCCAATTGAGCCAAATTAAAGTTCTTTGTTAAGGTAAGTTAACGTTTTCTTATCTCATTAACAACATCTTTGATACATTTTAAATATCTAAATCCCTTTGATTTTAGAGGACTTACAAATTCATTTGTCTCTTTTGAAGGACATTTCGGTATAAGACAGTCAAAAGAACTAGACAGCAAAGACTTACAAATTAAATGTACCCCTTTTTGGTCAAAGGGTATTAAAATATGCAAAGCTCTGTGTATATACAGTGTATGTCAATTGTTTGCCACCACGCACGCGCGCAATTACTTAAACATGACCAAGTACCGACCACCAAGTGCCCAATGTGTGCCCACATGGCAACTATGTACGTGTCTGTGTGTGTGTATGTATGCTCATTTAGTTGTGTGGGTATCCTATGCAAATGCAACTCCAACTTTAAAGCCAAAAGCATTGAATGACCCTCGTTAGGGGCCTACCTCCATTCTCCACCCTTCTGTCCATCCATCCATCCATTCATCCAACCATTCAACCATTCATCCATCTATCCATTCGTCCATTCGTCTGTCACGCTTTGTTTGGCCTGTCAAGATGACAAGTGTTTACTTTACTTTACTTTGCAGCCGGCGCTCCAGTCTCTAAACTTGACATTTGATAGCATTTTAATTAAAAAAAAAAGAAGTCGAAAAAGAAAATTTATGACGTTGCACTATATTTTGTGTCAGTGCGTGGTCTCCAAAATCTATATATGTAAGTATATATGTACGTACTCTCAAGTCATAGCTATAGATATACATACATATGTAGAGTCGATCTAAAGGTATCTTAAAAAATTGTATCACGCAGTGTTATTATTATTACTATTTGCCAAGGCGTTGATTGCGTTGTTCAGGTTGTGGTTCATGTTAGGATGAGGCGTGGCATATGAACACTGTCTGTTTGTCTGCCCATGACCGTGTAGAAGACTGGCCGAGCCTAGTCTTGAAATGAGGTCGAAATTATTTGCAATTTATTGAAGGCAATCTCATAATGCTTTTGAACTATATTTTCATGTTGCTGTTCTTGTGGTTGGTGTGCCTGGTTTTGGTTTTGTGGCTATTGTTGGTGTCGATGCTGCCGATGGCGCTGAGGTTTATTAGTTCCTCAGCTGGCATTTTCATTGAGCCATGAAATGCCGTTTTCTAAAGTTAATTTTTATGTTTACTCGCTGCCTGTCTCATGTACACTCACTCACAGAAAAGGCATATTGCATTTGTTAATGCACTTTGTTCATGGAATTATTTTTAACTAAATTTCTTACCAACTTCCTAAGTCTTAACAAATATGAAAGATTAATTTCTTGAAAACACTTAAATTTATTTTTTTCTAAATTATTGGTTAGTGTATTACAATGTGGCACATTATTTTTTAAGCTATTTATATCTCACGACTACCATTCAATCTTTCTTCTCTCAAATTCAGTTAATATTTTTTGTGTTTTATTTTTTTCTGTCTGTTGCCATTTTGGCGCTTTTGTAAATTGAGTTAATTTTGTTGGTAGCGGGTGGTTGATTAAAACGGAAATGTCGTGCTTTTAGCTTTAATCATCTACAACGCCTTGATCATTTCTTTAGCTAGATTTTGCATTTAGGCCAAAAAAAAGAGAAAAAAACACTTTACACTTTACCATTCGCATATTTATTGCATCATACAAACATTGATGTACTCTTTTGACGGGGCTTTAAACCATTTCAACTTGACGACTTGACGTCAGTCCCCAGCTGCAAGTTGTAAATATCAATGCAATTTCTGCCTGAAATTGATGAGAAGAGTGAAGCAGAAGAAGACTTTGCCTGGCTTGCTTGGATATTTGAATATGATGGCGGGGCAGTTTTTTTTTTTTTTGTGGTTCAGCTTCAGCATAAAAACCATTTTCCACTGCAATAGAGTCAGACTAGTAGTGTAGACTTGTCTCATCTCCCATTCAGTTTGTGCAGGTGTTGGATAGATATCGAGAAACAGTGCAAAATCGTGCATACGAAATTTGTACGTGATGCCATTTTGTTGTAGGTGTCGATTTCACATACATAAAATAACGGAAAATTCTGTGTGTGAGTGTGGTGATCTTAGGATACCCTTTAATAAGTCAAGGTATAGCCTTTATCATTTGGATTTGGATTGTTTGCATTTTACTGGCTCATAAGTCAAACTCCAATGTCAAAAAAACAAACAAGACTTGCAATTGTCACGTTGCTGTTGCTGATCAAGAATTTTTTACAATTGTTTCTACATTTTTGTAAGCATTTTTATAAACTTTTTTTCCTATATGGATATAGACAGTATCGAAAGCCGACAAAAAGAACTGTCGAAACAAAGGGTTTTTTGGGTATATATAGTCGAGTCAAACTTGGCTGTCATTGTGATTGTTTGGTGGTGGTACATGAAATGCGTGGCTAGCTAAACTCAAATTGCTTAAGCTTGTTTTTTATTTTTTTGCTGGGGCCCTATGATCTCCACGTCATTAAAAAACATTTAAAATACATTTTTTTGGCGCCTTTATTAACTCTGACATTTTGAACAAAGGCTCTTGTCAGCTATTGTCTATTATTATGATTAAAATATCTCAAAGAAGGAGTTTATTTTTGTTAACTTGATGCCCGCTAGATTTCATTTTTATGTCTGTGTGTGTGTGTGTATGTTTATTTAAGTAGCCACCTTAGATGAGAAAAACAAAAAAAGAGTAGATATTATTATTATTTTTGTTGTTGTTGCTGTTTTTTCAGATCGCATTTGTTATTTCATTGTTGTTTTCTTTACATGGAGCCATTTTTTTCTTTCTCGGTCTCTGTTTTCTTCCCCTCTACACATTTTATTGTATTTTCAAATCAAACTGCTCCACATACAATATTTAACGCATTCAAATTTTGTTCAAATGGAGATTGAGTCTGGTGTGTGTGTGTATTTTTTTTTTTTTTTTGTGGTTATTTATTTTCATAAGATTTGGGGCCGTGGGGACACACCCAAAAGCAAAACAACAACAGCATCTGGGGAAGCCAAGAAAACGAGCCACCGAATGCCACCGATAGCCACCGTTGTTAAAAAGACTTTTGAAAACTATGCGGCATTTAAACATTTACGATTTGTTTTAAATAAAAGCAATGACATGCCGCAAAAGTACGAGTATTAACCATAATAATAAACACCCTAAAAAGGCGCAGCAGCAGCAGCAATCGTTGTTTCTCACTTTTGACTTGACTCTGACTCTGACTGTGACTGAGAGACTGAAATGTTGAGATGTTGAATTTTTTGAGATGCTGACATTATTTGGCATTAAAATCGGTAAATAATTCAGGCCATTAAGCGAACAACGATCTGTGTGTGTTGAGGTTCCATTAGCCCATTAGACATCAGAGCCGACACAACTTACAGGTTGATCTTGCTCATAATATTCACATTTCGTTTGGGTTATTTATGATGCAATTTCATTTGATAATTTGCTGCTTAAAATGTCCACACACTGTCGACGTCATTTAAATAAATAAATATAAATTATACACAATTAAATAAAAATAAATAAAACTAAACCAAAAGTTCATTTACATACACATTGTGTTGTGTACCAAGATTTTGCCCCCAAAAGACACTACTACCATAATACTTATGATACTACTTTGTTATCTAGGAGTAGGTGTCATAAAAATAACAAACAAACAAATTAATGAACACAACCCTAACAAATGTGAGAATTTTACGGAAAATTTTTTATTTGTTTACATGTGAGCGAGGTGTGAAAAGAAAGCCCAAAGAGAGAAATTTTAAAGATGTTTATTATGATGGAATGCAGAGATATGTACTTTAATAATCGGATCCAAAAGGAAAATCTCACCATTTGTCTGTACTGCCACTTAATTTGGTTTTTAATATTTAAGATGAGATGAAAGATTTTAATAGACCGAAGGATGAATAGATGGACTTTTAGACGAAGGGATATATCAATGGGTAGATAGATAGATAAACATATTAAAATTCCTATATGTATACATATATAGATAGATAAAACCAAAAATTGTTGGATTAATAGAAAGATTCATAGATAGGTGGATAAGTATGTAAGTATATAGAAAACTTTAAAGTTATCTAGCTGGATTTACAATGGATGGACTGGATTTTTTTTAAATGTTTCCGGTATGTATATCTTTGCTACTCTTCGAAGATGTAATCAATTAAAGCCTTTCATTAATTCCTTTTTTAAATTCTTTAATCCGTTTCCAAAGATCCATTAGTAACATTTATTTACTAATATAGCTAGTTTACGCTCAGTGAGATTATCTAATTCTTACACCAACGTAAGTCGCGGCACTTAAGTGCAAAGACATTTGTCAAAATTTCAAAACAAAAGATATAAACAAATAAACTATTGCTTAAGGAATGTTTTTATTTCTTTCTGTTCGAGATAGAAAACGGAATATTTGAATATTTTTAAAATTAATTACAGAAACAACGATATTTGGACTCGTTAATTCAATTAACAATTTGAGCATGCATATTCATGGTCCATCAAAATCGACAACTGAGCAGCTTTTTCAAACCGATTTAGCGTCTCGTCGTAAGTCAATTGGCTCATTAGCTATGCGATACCATAAAAGCGGAAAAATTTATATACCTACATACATATATCCGTATACTATTTCCCCCGATGTTGGTATGTATAAATAATTTCTTGTTTTAGTATTAAATGCTTCTGACCATGTTATTGGGCTAATTTCAAGAAAAGAGAGATACAGATACGAAATTTAAAATCAATTAAGACAAATTTATGCTGACGTGAGACAAATCTAAAAGCCAAAGACAAAACAAACAACAAAAAAAAAAAAGAAAAATATATAAAAACCATTTTGCGTAGGCGAGCCATAAAAACGTAACGAACTATAAAGCCGCTGGCCAGAGATATGTATACACACATACAGAAGCTATTTCAGGGCCCCCAAAACAAATCATTAGTTTTTGCTATATTTGTTATTGGTTTGTTCCAACCGAGGGCTGCGGCTGATTTATGTTTTGCCATCAGAGCACGCGATTTAGAACAAGTCAAAGTGTCTTTTGTCAAATGTCTGCGTACCGCTTTGAATGAAGTTGGTAGGTGAAGAGGTTGTCTATGGTAATGGAATGGAGGGCATCGGGGGTTTGAAGTTGACCACCAACGGTGCTATGAATAACAATTAGTGGCGTAAATCAATGACAATCGAAGAACATACCGACCAATTCGACAGGAGTGTGGCTCATTAATATAGCACACTCACAATCAGTAGCAACAAGTTCACATACACTAAGAAAATTTATGGCCACAAAAGAGTTATGAGGGCTTACAAGTTGTACGATCAGTTATTAATTTCCAGTCTTCTTTATTTTTTGCCAAGTGTACATATCATAACTTGGCTCTAATTGCTCACTGTTTATCCAACTGTGTGGGTGTTCCAAACACGCATTCTTCACTTGATTGTTAGCTTATTCTAATGAAGCACACACTAACAGCTCCCAAGTGGTAATGGTGATGGTGGTGGTGGGGTGAGTGGAACTAAAGAAGATGCGGAAATCTTTTGAAAATGATGTCATCATTTCCATTCAAAATAATTTGTGCCTGTTTTGCTGGCTGCTCCTTGGGAAGTTTAATTTCAAATGCAACTGTGAGAAAAATGATTAAATTAAAAGATACAGTTTGTGTGTCGAGTTAGTATATCTAACTAACTATCTATCTAAGTGAGGTGAAATTTTTGTATTGCTTTTGCAGGCGTTCGATTTTAATCGCTTCATTTAAAATGCCGCTCGATACGCATCAGGTAGCCATTGCGTGCCACTTGCTGAGATCTCGTTTTGACCAAAATAAAACTAAAAAAAAACCCATTGCTTCTGGCCAAAAAAATTGGACACAAAACACAAATGGCAACTGCTGCAGCAACCGTAGCAGTCGCAACATGAGGCTTGAGGCGACCGATTGGTTTGCTACCATTTTTGCAATGGACAAAAATATTTAATTAAATTGTTTCAGCTTGGCTTTTTTCGGTATTATGTGAATTACTTTTAAAAATTTTAATTGAATTTGCCTTTTAGTTGATATCATTTGATTTCGGATTTGCATTTTAAGCTAAACTCTCTAGTGTCTCTTTCTATCTAACAATTTGTTGCTATATCTCTGGCCGTAAATCAATGTGCCTAATGATGCATTTAGCACATGAAATATGCCAATGTAACCACCCTGGGTCACTACTAACTGTGGCTAATTTACGATCATGGCCAATAATCGAGCCAGCGAGCCAATCGACCGACCATAGCACATTCATACGATGCGGCATTATGGCCTATCAAAGTCAAGGTAGATATTAAATGTTGAAAAATATGTGAGCCAAGCAGGCAAGGCAAAAACTTCTCTGGCGACCCGGCTCTGTACGTTTATTTACATGAGCATTTGTAATTCTCACACACAGTGCCGGCAAAATGGCAATGCATGTGGATGAGCTAGAAGAATGAGAGAGCCAAAACACAAATCTGAAATCAACACCCATACAATCGCACATATCATACTAATGATGCAAAATGACTTTAACGGCTCTTTTTTGTTTTTGTTTTTGTTGTCTGTGCAAGACGATTACCCAGTAATCTTTTTGTCTCTATATAGCCAAAGAGGAGGTATATCAGACCACATGGCCGCAAGTTAAAAAGTTTAATTTGTTTTCATCAAAAATTATTTATGAAATTTGAGTGTGATATTCAAAATTTATCAAGTGACTTGTTGGCCAATTTAAAACTTCAACTAAAGAAAACATAGTAGGTATATAAATTGGTAATCCATTCATAGCTTTGATTTTTTCGTCTTTAGACTTGTTTCTGCTGTGGCAATTGCAACAAGGCCGACAATGACAGGCTGCAGCTACATAGGAGGCTGTCTAGGTGTCGATTGAGCTGGTGGAGAGGGAGCATTAACAACAAGGGGCTAAGATCAATGGCCAACTGGTTCTTTTTGCTCTCTCCCGCAATTGCAGACGGCAAATGCAGACATTGTAGTTGTGGCTTGTTAACTATGTGTCTGTGTCTGTCTGTAGTTTTTTTTTCTTCTGTTGTCTTCTTCTTTGAAATAAAGGTCAAATGAGACAAGACAAGCCGACAACAGCAACAACAACATCAGTAACATCAACAAGTGTTTTTCCACATATATGTATGTATCTGTATATATATGTATATACTGTCAGTGTATCTAGTGCAATTGGATAAAATCGGAAGATTTATTGCCTGACATTTGTTAAGCCTATTTTGGAATTTTACGATTTTCACATTGTCTAATTATGTGTTAAAATCAAAGTGTTTTAATTGTACTGTAAACTCGGCTAGATCTAATTTAAAATGAAATTGGATATTTATTTTGCCATTTTATAGTTTCAATTGCTGAACAAAAATATCTATCGTAAGTCAATGTCAATCGTAAACGCCCCTAAAAAGAAAGTTTTGAGCTCATGCAAATGCTTTTTATATTCATTTCCGTTGGTCAAGGTTCCAATTTGATCCAATTTGTTTTGGGCCACGATTTTTTTTTTTCATTCATTCAGATTCTTAATTCAAAACGTTTAACAACGGAAGCTTTTGACTTACCACAGACGTTAAGCAAGCGTAACAAAAAAGGCGAAAAAACCCGATTTAGATACACAATAAAAACCGAAAAAAAAAAACCTAAAAATAAAAAATTAATCACAACAAACAATAAAGAAATTTAAAAATGAAAAAGCAAATAAAAAGTGCTTGGACTCTGGAAATTGGGTCTAGACCAACTGGAGAGCCTCAAGAAGAAATATTTGCCTTTTGGCGCAAAAAAAAAGTATGAAAATAAAGAGCACAAAAATTTGAATGATTGAAAGAAGAGCAGCAACTTGCCTTGGCTTACGAAAGTAGAACAATCCATTGAACCCGCACAAAAGCCATACAGAAGACGACCAGAGGGCTGACTTCGTCAATGCCTTAGATTCTATACTCTAACGATACAGTCTATCGATTCACTAATAACCAAGAGCTACTGCTGTCTGTTACGCCAACAATCGAATGATTAGTCTTAAACCTGCATATAAAAATAATTTATACTTTTGGAGCCAGTTTCAACTTGTGTTTTCATGATTCGGCTGTTCGAGAATCTTTTCCCATCATTCAAATAATTTATGTGGAAACGGAAATGATGTTCGTATGGCCAAACTTTTAGCCAAATGGAGTATACTTTATTTCTGCGAGGGTATTAAAATAGAAACCGAAACAAATATTCAGCTATGAAAAGGCCAATTAATACGAAACTCGTTTCCAATGGAATGCCGGGGCCTTATTACACTTATTTTTTTTAGTATTTTTTTTGCAGCACTTTTAACATTACTCATACGCATGGTGAGCCAGGTTAAACATTTTTACACGCCCCAAACCAATAGACAATATTTATGTGGCTTTTTTTTTTTGCTTCTTTGTGGCTTAGGGGCACCTTTCTGATGCCACACGTTACGCATGCGCCAGGTAGGCCCAACTCTGTGTGTGTGTGTGTGTTTACATTTTGTCGTGGTCGTGATTGATATGCGAGCATATGGTATGATCGATCTCTTTCTTCATCATCAATTACACTTTGAATAGCTTTTGGCCCGAACCCGAGCTGAGCTGATCTTAGCTTCGGCCTAGGCGGCTCATTGTCCATTATGTGTGGTGCGTCGTGGTTGTTGGTTTTCTTTTTCATTATTTAATCATTTTTTGGTTTTTAATAATAGCTCGTGCTCATTGTTTTTGCTTGGGCACTTTGTGGGTTAACTGCATATTAGTTGCTCTTAGCCGTTAGACCCGGCCACACTCATTGTAATTGGCCATGTTATTAGCCAAGATTGTGGCGATTCATTAGCAGTTTTTTTTTTTTTTTTTTTTCTGAGAGCCTTCCAATCGATCAACACATATATGCAAATCAATAATTTAAAGTATTTTTAATCAGTAAAATGGAAACCGAAACTAAATCGATTTCCAGTGGTTAAGTTTTTTGAAGTTTTTGGTGTTTTGTTTTTTGATTTCGGTGTTTTTTTCTTCTTTTTTTTTTTTTTTTTTTGAAAAGCTGTCAAAAAAATTTGCATAAATGATAACTTTATCGAACTAGTCCAATAGCATGGACAAGGGGCGTTCCCATTGCATGATGACGGGCACTAGAGATTGGCGAATGTGCGTGTCGCTTGTCGCTTTTGTTGTTGTCCCACTCTAGCTTTGGGCTTGTAAAAATTAACATGTCACTCAACAGGTGGAGACTAGAAAAATGTGAATATCAACAAAAACTTTATTATAATATTTGTTGTTGTTTTTTGTTATGGGGCGTGGAATAAATGTCATGAGTATAAACAGAGAAATCGTTCGATATGGAAAATCGGTCATATTGTTGCTCATAAGTTAGTCAAGACTTAATCTAGGTAAATGTTATAATTTCACAATAAATTGACGCAGAATTTTTGAAAGTCTCAAAAGGCTTTTTTATGTGGGGAAATCACAAAGAAATAAACTATTTTAGTAAAAAGGAATATTCATTGTACAAAATATGTTGGAGAAATAGGGTTAGGTGATCCTTTTCATCTGTTCGACGATAAGTTATGGCCAAAGTGTTGCTATTGTATGTGTTTAATATGATTTTAAATTGAATTTCAACCTCCATGGAGACCTGCTTGTGGCAATCTTCAATACATGATCTACATGTCCGAACCCAGCCTTTTCCTGTTTCTCCTTATTCACTACAATATTTTTTTTTTTTCTGAATCAAGGCAATGTTTGTGCGACTTGTACCAACAACAACGGCAATAGAGGAAACTAACTAGCAACATACAAACTAACTACAGCCAGGGGACTACATGAAGTGCCAAATTTATATAACCATTAGATACGATGGTGGTTTCTACACCCTGACCACCGACACCACCCCCAACCAGTCTCTGCTCTCCTTTTTACTAGTCGTAGCCCATTTGCATGAGTCGTTGCCGCCTTCGTCGAGTTGCCTGCCTGGCTGCTGCTGCTGCTGACATCGCAACATTTTGTTGCCTGGCTACCAATTCCGCTGCGGCAGACTAGTAGAGAGTTTGAGACTCCATGTCGATGGGTGCCCCCCCTCCCTTTTTTGTTGTGTTTGCCACCACAACTGACTAAAACTAAATCGCAGCTCGTTTTGGTTTTAGTCTAAGGCCTGGCTGCAGGTTGCTATGTTCTTGTTGCATTCGCTTGTTCGGTTGTCATGTACGAAAATTGTAGCGCGCATTGCTGCAGGAAATAGTTCAAACATATCAATTTTATTTTTATTTATGCTAATAAACCGTTAGGCCGCCTGAGTGAATTATTGGCCATACATAAAGTCAGAGGCTTGGGCACGACCCCACTGGCACATGTCTAAGCCCCAAAACTAAGGCCAAAACCATACAACGACGACGACGTTTTAGTCAGTTGTTTGTCCCCATAAAATCTGCATCTGCTGTAAACTAAAGTGAAATCTCAGCATGCACTCTGATTAATCAAATCAAATTAACGCCGCATTCCCACACAAATCAATGCAATTTGGTGCAATTGACAAACCGTAACCAACAGCGAAAGTGTTGAATCCGACACCCACCTAAAATGCACCACAACAAAAGAAATACCACAATCACAGAGGGCGTTTGGGCCCGGCCAAAAAAGCATGTGACATGGTAAGAAAAAAAAAAAAACAAAAAAACTAAAAACAAGTGCGCTGCAACATGAACACGAAAAATTCAAGGAAACTTAATTGAATATTTTTGCATAGTCTCTAAACTGAGATATATAATTTCGCCTAAAATTGAATAAGTGGCGCCAAAATAATAAGTAACTATCGGCATATAGTAGTTATTAGGGATCGTGTGGGCCTAACTTTCATTTAGAAATATGCCAAAAATAAATTGAAAATCAAATAAACAATTTCAAAATATATTTGAATTGAAGTTGAGCTTCGGCTCCTCTACACATTCCCCTTTGGCCAAGTCACTTGACAAACGACAGACAAATACAACTGCAAATACTAAAGTGGTATTTGGCCAATGGGTCCGGCTTCAACTTCAATTGCGGACGCAAAAAAAAAAAGTTTCTGTCGATCTTGTCTGTGCCGTTTTTGGGCAAGCGGCAACCCCAATAATACACATAATTAAAATTGACTTGGAGTGTCGAGTGCTGCCTGGATTTCACATTGTCACACCCAAACGAACTTGCAGCTCGTCTTTTGGGCCTACAACGTTCCACAGAAATAAGGGGGTGGTGGGGGAGGAGGGACAAAAAATATGTTCTCAACTGCATAAATTTCGAAATGGCCAATTGACAGGATTGCCATGTTGTTATAGTTGTTGTTGCAACAAATCTCTGTCATGGTTGGTATGGTATGGTATGGTAAAACGAATGTTTATTGTTTTGTAAGTGCTACAGGAGTAAAAATGTCACATCTAATGGCATTGGCCAGCAATTTATGTTAACCATTTTCGGGCATTTGATTGAAAGACCAGCAATGGGCGTTACCCCATATCTCCGTCTCTTTCTGAATCTCTCTCCTTCTACTTGGTTTCTCTGTTGTCTCTTTGTCAATTTCACGTATTTTCGCCTATTAATTTACAACTTTTGAAGCCATAGCTAACTAGGCAAACAATTTGCCATATCCAAAAATGGCATTTAGCTAACAAATAAGAAAAAACCCAAAAATGAGAAAAAAATAAAAATAATTTCGCGTTTTGTCATTTTGTTTGTCTTCTTTTTGCATAGGCACACGCCACATACTCATTGGAAAAGTGAAACTTTCATAATTACTTGAGAATTTCTAGCAGCAAAAGCAGCAAAAAAAAATCAATGAGGCACAATATCCATGCTACATACATGGCTAAGTTTGTTTCTGCCCAATTAGCAAAAGCCACTGGCAATGAATAAAGTAAGTAGCTAACGGTTGCTGTTGACCAGCTCCCGCTTCACTCTCCCTCTCTCTCTCAGGGTGTGTGTGTGGTCGAAACTTGTATTTGCTGTACGCATTAACGCTTAGGCCAAACAAACAACAGACAAAAACCGGGATAGGGGACATCTGTCCCATAGCTGAAGACACTTCCAGCTCTTCGGGCTACTGCTTGGGGGTCATATAGGTAAATATACGCATCCGGAAGCATACCCTACAATTGAACCTACCAATTGCTGATGCTTTTTCTTATCTTTTAGAACTGTTGTTGATTTATATAGAGTGTTTAATTGATTGTTATTAGTAGTTAATGCAATCAACTGAAGATTATTTATTATTTATTAAAGTTGTCACCTTGAAATTTTGTACTACAAATTTTGCATAAATAACTCAAATGTGTGTGAAAAATATACTCTAACTTGTTCATTGAATATATATCATTCAGTAGTTTATTATTGACGAATTTCTAATGGAATTTACTTAATGTACCCTACTAAATATAGAATTTAAGTTTAAAAGGCTTCGGAGATGGACAATAAGTTATTATATCTAATATTAGATCTATTCCTATACAAAAATGATATATAATTTCCATAGATTTTCGCATTAGAGTATACACATTTCGCCTTGATGGATAATGACTCACTTCCTTATGTATGTATATATGCTCGTTTTGTGTGCTCTTAGCGTTTGGACTTGGCTTCAGTTCAAAGTGTTTGCTCAATGACAATGTGGCATTTAAGCCTAATACGAGCGAGCCAACAACAGCAGCAGCCACCGCAGCAACATTGACGTTTACTTTTTGCTTTTGCTGGTTGCCACCAATTTGGTATTGAAAATAGTAGTAAGCAGTCAACAGACTGCTTGGCGGCAATCACAGCCCGAGTCCGAGCTGTGTCCGACTGGGTTACTTTGTTTGCACTAGGCCAACAATGAAGCGGCCAAGAAGATCAACAAATTGTGAGAGGAAAAAAAGGCCATAAAATAATTCTACAGACAGAAAGAGAAAGAAAAAAGGCTTCAGAGGATGAGATGATGGGATGACTTGATGACTGGCAGTTCAACAGTTAGCTAACTGCATTGCATGTTCATATTTATGTATACCCATACATATGCATATCTGCACGAACCGTCTTCGACTGTTTCTTCTACCCCTACACCTCCTCCCTCCTAGCAACTAAATCCCCTTTGCTCGCCCACTACAAATGTACTGCAGCTCATCTCCCCAAGTCCAATTCCATTTGCATCTCCTAGTTCGGCCCACATGTGGTACAACCATTCGCACTCCTATGGCTTTTCTAACTGTTTATCTGCTTGAGAGCGTTACTATTTTCCGTGATGGCTTTTCCATTAAACTAGGTGCTTGGGCAATGCACCTGCTGGCCAATGTTTGCTTATTTATTTTAATTTTCTGCTTGGCCATAATTTTCATTTTTACGATTTAATTTCCATAGACTTCATTAGGCCAACAGGAGCCAGTTGAAAATACAACAAAAAATACAAGTGGAAATCGCCATGAGAAAACTCTTGGGAATCTATTGGGCTGTGGCGGCCTTCTCTGACTATTTCCATCAGACAGAAGTATAACGATCATGTCATATGCGTTTTTCGCCATGGCTTTCAGTTGCATCGCCTAGGCCATGGCTTTGATGTTGATGATGATGATGACGATGATGGCTAATGAAGCCTGAATCGAACCGGTTATCCTGCCGGCTGTGTGACAAGAAATAAAATCTGGTAGTCATATAGTGATAAAGCGATGATATGCCAACTAGCCAGTCAACGGATATAAATGTGAGATAACTACCCAGATCTGATGACAGCAAATGGCAGCGAATGCAGGAATGAAGGGGCGGCAACAACAAAAAACAAATAAATACCAGTAGCTGCTGAGAATATGAATGAGATGGCTCTAATGACAGCAGAATGCAACAAGTTCTCATTTGAGAAACAAAAAAAAAAAAAACATCTCATAGTAATATTCTCTTTATTTTATTGTATGTGCAATGTAGTAAAAGTGAAAATGCTGTGAAATTCATAGAGAAATAGAAAATATGAGGATATTACGATTTTATCAAAAGGATAGACACATTGATTTTAAACTTAATTGAGGCTTCTTCTTTTTAATTCGTAGAGATTAATTGTTTTAGTTTTTATGGAATTTAATTTTCTGCTTAATTTGCATAACGAAGCAACATGGCTTAGCATCGTCTTTAGATCCTCTTTAGCCTTTTTAATTCCCTCTAACATATAATCGCTAACAAGCAATTATATACCTACATATGTATATACACACATACACATAATGACTAGATCCTAACGATTTCCTCTATTAAAATGAAAGCTACAAGACTAAGTGAAATGGGGAATGGGAAATTGAGGAATATACTTGAAGCATTTAGCTTTAACTTGGCTTAATTTACAGCATGCAAAAGTGAACAAAAGCGAACAAATGGAAATAAGTAAGTAAGAACCACTGCAACCACACAGCACCACCAACCACCTTAGAGCACCGCCAAATCAAATGAAAATGGATGGAAGGCGACATGCTGTGCGCAGGCAATTTATTGTGTGTTTGTTTTAAGCTCACATATGAGCGGACATGTGTGCGCCCAATGTATCTCACAGATAGACACCAGATACAGTCCAGCTCTAGCTCTAGCTCCAGCTCCAGCCCCAGCTCCAGCTTCAACTTCTCAAAACTCAACTGCAAATGTGAGAAAAACACAATTAGCTTTTGGCGGCGGTGCACCATAGGACCACCTGCTGCTCACGACGAGAAAACAACAACAACATAACAGAAACAAAAACAAAAACTTTCAACACAAAAAATAAAAAAGAAAAACAAAAAATATATACATAGGAAAAACTAATTGCACATGGCTAGAAGTTGACCGCTGGATAGTTTATTTAAATTTGTTTTTTTTTTTTTGCTGCTCCTAACAAAAGCCGCCCGACAAGTTTAAGGTCAGTTGGTATCGATTCTCGAGTTTAAAAAATTTCACGTAATTGCGGCGAGGTTGCGGTTCAATAAAACAGCATGCAAATATCAAATAAATATGTAGATATACCTCCATATAAGTATATATATAGTATCTCTATATTTATATGGACAGGTAGTGGAGTAGTAGTATGAATATCTAACATCAACTCATAACAATAACAACAAATTGAAACTAATCGAGTTTCGGCCAAAGGCAGCCATAAACATAAAACCAACCAACCAACTGAGTTTTGAGTCTCTCTCTCTCTCCCTCTCTGTATTGAATTCTGTAATAAAAATCACTTTGAATATCGATATCAGCATACATAGGTGTGGTCCTAATTACCGATATTAAAGCGGATCTATTTCATTTCGAATACGTCGTTGCGATTCGTTTCGATTTGAATTTGAAGTTGATTTGCCACGCGCACCGCTCTACCTCTGGAGCCCCACCGCCCCGCCACATGAAAATCAATATCATCATTGTCAGATCACAGGAAAATATAGGTAGGTAGGTTATACTAATTTTTCTTTTGTTTCTCTTCCGTTTCGTTTGCAATTGCAGTTTTAGCATCAAATATCAGAGATTTCACCGCCAGAGGAGCCAAACATATTGTGTCCATTAAATTCTTATCAAGGCCAAGCCCTTGTTTTTCCTCCGGTTTATTTCCTTTATAGTTCGTTTTTTTGTTGTTGTTGTGTTATTCATTTTAATTAGATAAAACACAATACACTTAAGCTGCAACTTAAAGTTATTGAGCAGGAAATACCAACGGCCAGCTATCTAATGGAGTGAAGTGTAGTGGAATAGGAGAATGGGAGTGGGTTTTGCCTACTTTCGTCATATCAATTTCACTGGGCCATCACTGTCAGGCTGTCAGTCAGCCATCTAGTCAGCTACCCTGTCAAAATGCACGCCCATTCATAAGTTTCAATTTTGTTTTACATTTAAAGCTCAATTATGGTTACACTTAATGAACTCATCACTGGGACAGCGCATCAAGCAAAACTCGTATATCATATGTATATAAATATAACTGCAAACTGTCAAAACAATTTTTGGTCAAAACCACAACTCAAATCAAATCAAACTGGAGCAGAATGAGTACACATGAGCACCGTAATGCGTGGGATGAGAAGCTCTACATCATCATCAACATCATTATCATCATTGTCATCATTATGAAAAGAAAGCAATTAAGCATTACAACTCAGTTGGCTTAAAGCGTTGTCTTGGAATGTGCCATTAGCTAAGGCGACATTAATCCAAACGACTCAAACTGGACATTTATAAAATGGAGCATTTATTAATTCCATCATTCAGCCAATCAGCCACTTTTTGTTTGCCTTTTTAGGCTAAAAATTTATATGGTCAAGTATTTATTTAAAGGCGTTTCAATAGTTAATGATGTCTTTTTTATTTTATAAACTATTCCCAATTGGTTATTCGTTATTGTGACTTTACCTCGATCTATTTTTAAAACTTTTCTGAATTGGATTCTCTTCTTATTGTGCCCTTAAAGTCTCAGAAGTTTAGACAAGTTTATGGCAAAATAAAATGAATGATTTAAAAACTCAAGGAAAGAATCATTTGAAACAAATATCTTTAATAAACATAGTTTGCTAGAGTACCCAAATTTTATGAAATTTAAATAATCTCACATTCTTTCATCCCGCTCTTGAAAGATTCTTCAACAATTTGTAGTTGAATCTCTGGTTTATAATTTTAGTTCCAAGCCTTTTGTTAGTTTTACCCTTGATCTTGGTGTTTGGACTGGAAATAGATGTGATTAAGTCAACATCGTGGAACACACCTTTTCTTGGCTGAACAAACTATGCATTACATTACATTACACATATGGTTTTTACCGTTTTAGGCATTCAGACTAATTGATTGTTGCGGTTGTTGCCGTTGCCGGCCGCCACCTACTGACCTTCACATTGAGATTGAGCAGCAACCTCAGTAGCAGCAGCAGCAGCAGTATCCGGCAAGTCAGTTTGAAGTTGAGTCTAAAATTCTGAATCTGTTTCTGATTTTGATTCTGGTAGACAAACGTCTCGTCGTCGTCGTTGTTCTCGTCGTCGTCGTCGGCGACGTAGCCTGACTTGTTCAAGTCCGGACTGATCTATTTGATACGACCACACAATGGGCGCGTTAGATTGCTAATCGATTTAGTGCTCATTCGCGATAGCTAAGCATATTGTTGCTATTATAGTTGTAGTTATTTTATTTTTATTACGTATTCAAATTGGAGCAATTACCACTTGGAAACCCGTATGGCATAAAAGTGGGTGTGCCACCACCACCTCGGAACTCGAACTCGAACTCGAACCTACAACATTTTTGCAAATTGTCTTGTGATAATTATAAATGTTGGACACGATCACTGATCGTTCGTTCGTTGAGGTTTCAAACAGAGTCTGTCTTTGGGTTTTAGGGGGTTAGCAGCAGCAGCTGCCTGGTTGTTGCCTGTTGCATTAAAAAAAGAAAAAAATTTCTCCACTGCTTAAATTACCAGCCCGGATTTGGAGTGCGACTGCAATCGAAGGTAACTCGAGACCTTCTTTCACAAGAGGATAGTGGCAGAAAAAATAAAGGAAAAAAAAAAAATAAAAAAAAATGATTTTCATTCAGTGGTATGCAGATATTTGTAACCACCACCACCGACGGATCGACCAACAGAGAGACAGACAGACAGATAGACAACCGCAGTGGGCAAACACTTGCTGCCTGGTTGGCTACCGGGTCCCTCCCTCCAACCCCTGCAACCCATCCCATACAACTCCCCGAGCAACTCCATGCCCGTCTCCGTCGCCAACTTCAACTTGTTGCCAATCACTCAATCAAAACGTCACTTGGCGTGGCAGTTTTGCGTGGCGTTTGTTTGTTGGAAAATTGAAATAGAAACGTCAGAATTTCTGCTCTAATTATAAGGCGGTATGCTTTACGTACTAGTCCAAAGTTTCTTGACTCCGTCTCCGACTCCGACTCTATGTCTATGGCTGCGACTGCGACTACGGCTGCTCGTCTGTGAATGAAATTTGTAGCTCTTGTTTTTTTTTTTTTATTTCTTGTCCGTTGTTGCTTCTAGTTTTTTGTAGTCTTTGGCTTGTCCATCTGATGGCGACTGAGACTTAGACGTAGACGATGTCTGTTGTCTGTTGCAAGAAAATTATGCTTTGATGCACTCACGTTAAGCTCACTTTACAGTTACAATTATTGTTTAATATCTCTCGTCTCTTGTTGTTGGTGGTGGACTCTTAACCAACCCAAAGCACTTGGGTTTTTTGTTTTTGTTTTATTTAGTTTTTGTGTGTTTCGGTTTGGTTTGCATTTGCAACACTTGCCGCATTTGTTGCAATTTGAGTCGCTGGCGAGTTTTGTTATTAATTTTTTTTTGTTTTTGTCTTTGTTTTCTTCTGGGTTTTAATTTGCAATTATTATACATTAATTGCGGGTGGGATGTCTCGTATATCAAGCCAATTGTCATAGTAGGCAGTTTCAATTGCAGTTGCTCAATCCTTGCAAGCACGCATAAAACTGAGAAATTGAAATTGTTGTCTAACCTTTTGTTGTCATTCTGGGCTGTTGTTTCCGAAAATACAAATTGTTTTATTGTGGTATGGCCTAAGGCAGAAAATTACTGGCGTATATGTTGGCACGTTTTGTGTCGCTGCTGATTATATAAATCGGTGTAAAATTGCCCGTTAAATCTATTTTTATCTCTTTCCCTCTGTCTGTATCATTCAGCCTCTGGCAGATTGTTTTGGTTTGCACATTTGGCTCGGGTGCAATAGAAAAAAGCAAATGCAATGGCAATTGCATTTGAGCAAGCGGCACGTGATTGTCGTCAGCTGGAAGCTACCTATAAGTACCACAAATCGGCATTAACATGTGAGTGCACGTTACAGCCACAGGTTGTCATTGTGCAAAATACGGTAACTAGTTGTTGTTGTTGCATATACTCACTTCGCTAACAACTTACTTTTTGTCCAATTGATTTAACTTGTAAAATTTATATCTATACCCATAAAAAACTAAAAACATCAATAGATTTGCCAATACTCGTATATGATTGGAACATAAAATATGATCGTACTCTGGAATTATTATTTAGCAAAAGTCAAATGGTTACATACATAAATAAAAGCTGCTTTTATCTTATTCTCCGAATATTAATGACTAAACTATCTGGCTAGGTTTTGGATGGGCTTAAGTGAATGTATCGTTTTACAGTTCCTTAGACATGTTTTTACTCAGTTTTATGAAACTCTTTGGAATAAATGTGATATTTGATAGATGAAAACTTTTTCGATTGTTCCGGAGTTAGATACAGAATTTGCCACTAGTTTGTTAAAATACACCTACACCTAAAAAACGTTAAAAGCTGGCATGACGACCAGTCATCATCTAAATACAATAACCAACCATTTACTGAACATTTTTCCATTAAGTTACTTGAAATATTGTACATGGTTGATAATGCCAACCAATGGAAAGTTTACATTGAAATCTTAAGAGGGGAAGCATATTTCATATACATATGTATGTATACAATTAGTTGAAATAAATTTTATAAAGTAAGTATGTCTTCCGACATTGACTAGTATTTTAATCATTCCTTTATTTAAAATTTTGTATAACTCTTTCAAAGAGCATTCAAAATCAAAATACAAATTTACCCTTCTTCATTTAAAATTGCTGTACATAATTTCCTATAAAACTTTTTTAGGACATTTAAAAATCGTCTGGTACTTGATCCTTTCTTTATTTCACTAATAATCCTTTTAAAGGGCATTTAAAATTCTAAAAATTTTCTATTGCGGTTGGGGATTTTCCCATATTTATTTAATCCCTCTAGCCAGTTGATTGAGTGGTCTAAGTATTGGTTCCCCCTCTTAGGCTCTCCACCGATTAAGCATTAGCGACGTCAACGTCAACGCCAGCCTCGACGTCAGCAGCACTTGCCGCTGGTTAACAAAAAAATAAAAAAAAAAAAAAACAAATTTTTTGCGCGCCTTGCGAGCGTGTCAAAAAATTGGTCATTGTTTGTAATTATGAAAATTGCTTAATTGTTGCTTAACATCGGTGGCAGCAGCAAACGACAGCAACAAAAGCCAAAGCAATTTTCAAACAGATTTTTTGGTGATTTGTTGTTGCTGCTATTTGGTTGGTATTTTGGCATCTGCTTAAGTGCTAAAGCTTAATTGTTAATAATTTTTGTTATAATTCTTGTGGGGAGTGCAAGAGTTTTATTGCTAAATTATTAATTGCAATAAAATTTAGGTGCATTTATTCTTTATTTTTGCTTTTGGGGGTTGAATTTGCTGCGCCCATTTCTGGATGTCTGAGTGTGTGTGTGTATTATATTTTGGGCGTTACTTTTTTTGCCGCTTGACTAAGCAAATTTATACAATATACTAACTAACTGTATGTGTGTTTATAGCCCAGTTTCTTGTTGTTTTATGGCTTAGATACTTGAGCTCGAAAAATTGGTTTTTAATTATTATTATTGTTATTATGGCCAAATGCTTGTTGTTGCTGCTGGTGCCAAGTGTAGCCTGTTGTTGGTGTTGCTGTTGCTATTTTCCAAGGAATGGTCGGTGGTAATGAGCAATTTTGTGTTTGAAATTCTTTCAAGTGTTGCCTTTGTCTTGCTTTTGCTGCTTTTGGCATGCAATTAAATGTTACTCATACGACCCTGTGTCTGCCCGCAAATTAAGCCAAATTAAGGCGGCTTATTATGACAACAACAACAAAGACAACAACAACAATAATAACATTTAACAACAACAGCAATAACAACAAAAGCAGTAAATGGTTCAGTGTGGCAAAGTTGTAATTAAAAACGCTTTACTCACTGGTTGTCATATAATTTATAATCAGTTTTGCATAGATTTATTGACTTACTTAGTTCAGTCTCCGAGCAGGAAGGAATTTGTTGTATGCACAGGAAATGCCGGATCCAAATGAGCAGTAAGTAAAAAAAAACAGCTGCAAAATAAGTAAACAAATAGTTGAAAATGTCTCATTAAAACTCTCATTAATAAATTAAAGCCAACGCTTATTATAAGTTAATAAAACTAATTTATAGTCTATTCATAAAAGCTGAAATCGTGCTTATTTTACACATAAATCCTTGAAAAAGTAAACATTCTTGATTTTAGTATGAAATACATATTAAAATTTAGTCTCGTTTAGTTGAAGCGTACCTTAAAATATATATTACCAATCGATTTGTATATAATAAAGTAATTATTTGTTTTATAATGATTAAGTATGAACAATTAAACGCACTTTACATCACAACAAGAATTGGTTCTCTAAAGCCATTGTCTTCTTTGGCCACTCACGCTCACATCTCTACCAACAATCAAGCAAACTAGACCAACTCCTCTTGGCCGTTGGCACGCCCGGCATTTAGCGAAAATTTTAATTAGACATAAATGAACGATGATGGCAACGTCGACGTCGACGACGACAATGCCGACGACGGCAATCGTAACAGAAAGTGTTTAGTTTGCAATTACATAAAATAAGGAGCAGCAGCAACTCCAACGGACTGCCATGTAACGGGCTGCTGCCACCATTTTTTCTCTAGTTTTATGCAACGCACGAATTAACATGTTTAACATCGAAAAGCCAACGCACAAGTCGCCTGCCCAAGATGCTGTCATCGGACTACACTTGCCACTGCCCCAGTCTCAGTCTCAGTCTCTGCCTTGCTCTGATTTCAGTCGGCGACAAGTGCAACTGTTGCTCGTGCAATGCAATGCAACAGGTGCCTGGCAACGCCCATTGCGTGCGGCCACCAGTAAAAAATGAAAAAAATTAAATGAAAAATAAAAATATTGTCCAAGATAAGGCAAAGACAAACTCGAGACTCGAAACAACAAATGCGTGAGATGCTAAACCAAAGGCGGAGAAATAAAAATGTACCAACAATGTCGATGGGGACCATTATTGGAATGAAACTAATTCTTTTATTTAAATTTAAACACAATTACATTTATGGTTTTTTTGTCTTGTTCTTTCTTGTGTAATTAAGTCCAACAATCTATTTGGATGCACTTAAATTTAGATAATCTTTAGTGATTTAGTTTTAGAAAGGTGTGATTGGTGAAAAATTGAAAACAATTATGCTGTTTAGACCCAATTAGGCAAAGCCATAAAGAACATACCAAGCTCTACTATAAATTATCAAATTAATTAAGGAAATTTCTATGGACGATTTATGTTCTGTAGCTTAGTTGTAGCCCCCATTATTAATGGCTCCGCTGCCACTGCCAAAAAGAAAAAAACCATTGAACCTGCCATTCGATCGTCTTTCTCTTGCATAGTTTTTCACGTCTAACTATAACTTCAACTGGCAGCCAAACCTGACAAAGATGCGATGGCGCCACAGAAGCAACAGAAGAAGAGGAAGAAGCTAAAGCTAAAGATGCCGGGTGCTAAACGGCTTTTGCCATATAAATGTCTTCATTGCGTATGAGTGATGGTCACGACGACTCAGTCCCGCTTCATCCGCTCAAACCGATCGCCCTCCTTGGTGTGCCAGCGAGCCATGAGCTTGACCATTGGAGCCAGCACACGCAGGCTGCGTTGACGCATTTGGGTGTTGATTTTTAATTTATGCGCTTTTAATGTGCGAGGAAACATGCATTTAAAGTGAATTTATTATTAATAAAACTGCAATATTAATTACACCAACGAAAAAAGTTAAACCAAGACGGATGGGAGGGACAACAATCCACTCACGTTTTGATGGCAATTGACTGGGTGTATTTTTTTTGGGTCTAATCAGCTCTTTGCGGGGCCAAATGGGAGAGTCTCGACCCAAGATTGTATGTATGTACATATATGTGTGGAAAAATGTTTTGTCGCTTTTGGAGGGAATTGCTCAATATTGGCGTTCCCTCTAATCGCCTTCGCGATCCTCCACCACGTCCCACATCCTGCTTGCAACACTTTGGCACGCATGTGCGGCATTTTAATGTGCAAAGTGCAGTGACAAAAACAACTACAACATCGACACACGCAGCACGCCCACTTTAGTTTGTATATATATAGGTATATATCTATCTATATATATGTGTGTTTTATTTTCTGAGAGACTTGAACACTCTTTGAGATTTATTATTGTATAATACGCGGTACGCAGTTTTATTTATTGCTCTGCAAAACCAACCACAAAAATAAAAATATATAAAAAAAACCTCTAAAATCAATTGAAAAACTATAAAAAAAAGCAGTCGTTTAGTTATTGTTGTTGTTGCTGTTGGTGTTATTGCTTTTTGTAAAGTATTTCAACATTTATTTGCAATGCTCCGAATTGCCGAATTGCCAAAATGGCAAAATGATTTTGTGTTTCTGCACTCTTTATGTGAATTGTCAATGGGTTTGGTTGCTCTCAATCTAAGTTTGTAAAGACGGGGATTTATGTGGTTTCCGAAATTTTAATGAAACTTAAAGTGGGCGTGTCTCGACAGTTTATGAACTAAATGTCTTGATTAATATACCACAATGTTATTTGAAGAGTCTTTAACCAATGATTTCCAAGAAAATATTAATAAGTATTTGTATATATAATGTCAGTTATATTAATAGTTAACAATATAAAGTTTCTAGGAATTTAGTGTCTTTTGAATTTAGGCCTGATAAGTTAGTTAGCCAGCTTATTAGACTCTGTTATGTCAGTCTCTTGTAGGTTACTCCCTAATAAGTTAGTCCCTGGTACATCAGTTTCTTATAAGTTTATCCTATAACAAGTCAGCTCCTAGTAAGTTATTTCAATCAAGTCTCTAAAAAATAAGTAGTCGTTGGTTTCTTTATTGGTAATTTTGGAGAAGAAGAAGTATTTCAAAGAAGTATTAAAGATTTGATAAAGTAAAATCAGTTTTCTTTACTTTTTAGTGACCTTGAAGAATACAAAATTTGAAAATTGAAGAAGCAATTGGAAGCATAAGAAATCCCAATACAATAAAACTAAGTATTATTTTGGGGCTTATTAATTAAGGAGTTCGTTGGGATATACTTATAGGTATAACATTATATTGAAAATCAGCCCTTACATTCAAATTTTGTATATCTTACGTTTCAGAAATGGTCAATTGCTTATGCAGTATTCGTTTTATTTTCTTAGTAGAAAGTGGTGAAATGATAATTGTGCAAATTTCTTGATAGTAAAAGTAGCAAAAACGTGTCAAACTATTTTTTTGTTTTTTTGTGAATAAACATTTAGTTTATTAATGAAATTTTGGTTGTTCGATTTCTTATATTTATGCAGATCTTTGCACAAAATGTTTAAAAGTTCAATAACCAGCATTGATAACTATAAGCTTTAAAGCCTACAACAATATGTTACAAAGTTCCTTTTGTATCCGGCTTAAGTGACTGATTTAATGGCTTTTCACACCTCAACAGGTTGTTCCTTTTCGAACGGAAATGCCACACCTAAAAAAAATGAACCATGTATCTTTATATTTTTTATTTTTGGCAAATGTTCTTTGATCACTGTATTTTTAGGTTTTACGATCGTTTATTGATATTTTTATCGGTTATTAGAAAAAAAGTGTCAACACTTTTTAAATAGATGGCCAAGACAGACTGGGACCAGGGCAGCGTGTGTGGCTCATAAAGAGTGACTCGTAAACCACCCAAAAGAAATAGACAATAATGCTGTTGGGGGCCAAAGGTGTAAAGATTCATAATTGTGGACAGTTTACTTGACCATATGCATGTTGATGTGATCCGTTGTGATGGGATTTGATCTACGACATAAAACCCATTCACTTTTTTGTCATGATAATAACGACGATGATGATGATTGTAATGATGATGATGGAGATGGAAGATGATTTCATAAAGCCAAACACCACTCAATGGCTATAAATAAATATAAAAACAAATGTGTTTAACGCATCTTTACAATTTCCATTGGGCAACACGACGGCGACGACTTCAACAACGGCATTAAAGATTTTCGAAGATTTCTCGTAAATGTTTAGTTTTGATACTTGTTATTGTTGCCGTTAAGTGGCCCATAAATTGTGGCCAACTGTCCGTTTTGTGTATGACGAATAACGAACTTGTTCAAGTCGATTGTCTGATTGATTTGCATGTTCGCCATGATTGACAAATGGACATTACACTCACAATCGGACACAAGTGGCTTAATTTATGCTAATGCCCCGCACTGTGGGTGCATTTAAGAGTTTTTTTTTTGCATTTTGACCGGCTAAACAACGACTATAGCATATGAACGATTCCCATAAGAATCTCATAGAGCGTTTAGACTCACGTTGAAACGCCCTCTGAATAGAGTGTGTGTGTGTGGGGCGTGCTCAACTCTTGTGCTTGACGTTGCACATTTGCATAAATGATCTCAACAGCGACACCTCTGAATGAATCCATACCATAGACCACGCATGAATGGAAACGCCACCGCCCAATTCCCATTGCGGGGGTTCCCTTTAATGTTTGCCTACCTGACTCTATGCCTGGATCTCTCTGAATGTCTCTTTCTGTGTGCGTGAGTGTGTGTGGCTTGGTAAAATTTATGCCTGGGAGCCTGACTTGGCACTGCCCTTTCCATGGCATATCAGAAAATTTATTTAAGTGGGAAACGATTTTGTTTCTTTTTCTGGGACAGTTTATTTTCCATAGCAAACTCATAATTTAATTACATACAACAGGGAAAACTGTAAATATGTATATAGTCAAGCTGCAGCTATGGGAACCGGAATCAAAATGTCGTAGTCAATTTAGACCGAAAAGCTATTGAAGAAAATGTTTACAAAGGCAATTGAAAGGTAATATTCGTAGTAAGTTATGTGTGTCTATAATTATGTATCTCAACATTTTTATAAAGAAATTCTATAATTTTGTTATTCAATCATTTAACAATTAATTCTAATTTAAAGATCGACGCTCTATAAATCAGTTGAAATACATTGCAATTGGAATTTGAAATTAAAAACAACTAACAATTAAAATTAAATCCAAGTTAATTATATACTAAAGCATTTACTATTGGCCATTTTGTGGTATTCATTCAACAGTTTAAACTACATATTTCGAAAATATGGTCTAAATGTTAAAATCGTAAATCTTAGTTGATTGGGCAGTTGGACGAGTGATTGATATATGTATGTATGTTCATGGTTTTGTATCCTTTTCATTCCATTTACAATTTGTAGATCTTGTGCTTTCTTTTATGAGGAAAACCTCTTTCTGGCAATTGCCCACGTGCCTGTTGTTAATGTAGCTGCTGTCTTAGCCCCAAGGACGTAGCCAAAATTAACGGTTAATAAAGCAATCAGCGACAGAGTTGCAAATCAAATTGGCAGCAACTTGAAGTTAAAATTAAACAAAATGCGCTAAATTAACTATTTTTTTTTTTTTGTATGTATGCTGCAATGGCAGCTGAAGTAGAAAACAGAAGGAAACAACAACTAAAAACAAAAACCAACAGCAACAACAACTACTTACCACTCAGGTGAAGCTGAGAGTGGGAAAATAAATTTGCAGCGTTAACAATGGTAAAACAGAATGAAAAAAAGAGGGGTAAGCAGCAAAACGCAAAACTGAGAAATGAAGAAACAGAAACAAAAAACTGCCGGGTTTTGGCTTCGGACTGCACAATGAGTGCGGCAAACTTTAAGAGATTTTGTGGGCGCAGCCAGAGTTGGACCCGTGTATGCCATAACTATTTATGAACAGTTAGTTAACTTAAATGCTAGGTGGCAATTAAAGGGGCGTGGCTGTTGCTGTTGCTGCCATGAAGGCAACAAAAGAAATACAGACTAAGACACACAAATTTATAGAGATAGATGGAGAGAAACGCAGATAGAGAGAGATAGAGAGAGAGAGAGAGAGCGAACAGGGAGAGACCTTGCCAATTTGGCCAAGTGGGCAGAAAAAAAGGTTCTTGTTCCTGCCTGTCCCACAATCCCTGGCTACAGAGAGAATCAATAAGACTCTTTGGACGTACTCAGTAGCCATATAATTAGCATTTGTTTCCATAGACTCGCCCAGGTCCACACCTCAAAAAACATAAAAAGAAAAAAAAAAAAAAAATAAAAAAAATTTTTTTTAAAAAATAAAAAAAAAAAAAAAAAAATTTAAAAAAAAAAAAAATTTTAAAAAAATTTAAATTTTTAAAAAAAAAAAAAAAAAAATAAAAAAAAAAAAAAAAAAAAAAAAAAAAAAAAAAAAAAAAAGAAGGGAGAAGGAAAAAAAAGGAAAAAAACAGTCAGAAAATTCGCTAAAATAGCCAACGATATTTAAAGCCAAGACAATTTGTGGTTTCTTTGTTTGTGGGCAACAACTTGAATTTGGTCAGCATTAAAAGCATTTAATTAAAAAGTCAAAACTCTCTAATTGATAAATTAAACAAGAAATTCAATTAATATAAGACTCTGTCTTTGATTCAACCTCTGCGGCTCATTCGCCTTTCAATCGTTTGCTCTCAAATGGGGCTCATAGGTGCAAACTTGTTAACATAAACATTGAACTTCGTTTGTTTTTTGTTTTTTGTTTTTGGGGTTTTATTTTTTGTTGCAGCCAGCTGCCAAAATGTTGAATGAATCCATTAATTTGCAGCCAGCGCCCCCAAATGCAACAACAACACCAACAATAGTAACACCAGCAAGAACAACAACAACAACAGCCACTGCAATTGAAGTGCAAAGTTGAGCATGAGATTTGGAAGTTACGACGATTTGGACTTGGAGTCACCTCTCGGTCCTTCAGTCTTGGCAATCTTGATCGCATTTTTTACGGCACATAAATATATGCCAAAACACTACAATGAAAATATTGTGGCAACAGCAACAGCAACAACAACAACCAGAAAAACTGTGGCAGAAAATATGAAAACGTTTTCAATGAAAATTAATGGGCAAACGTTGAAAATTTTGGGGTGCGCGCGCGTTCTCTGCCTATGCGCAAAAATGTTAAAATCGTGACCAGCAAACACAACAACAAAAAAACAACAGCCACTCAGAAAAGTCTCTGGACAACAACGCGGCATTGTCTGCGGTTGCTGGCGTGTGATTTGGCAAATATTTAGACCTTATATGGAGCAAACACACACAGACAACTGGACTTTCAAGGTATAAGTATTTCCTGCGTTGCACATAGACAGTGAGAAGGAGGAAGAGAGAGAGCGAGACGAAGAGCCTATAGCAATTCACGTTCATTTTGATGTCACCAAGGGGCGGCGTCAGCGGCCTCAAATACCAATTGCAACTAAAAACTGCACAAAAACTCTTTATTGATAATTCATAAAGCAAAACGTCTGACAAATCCCAAAAATGGTGAACCATTTTGAAATTAACGCTGCGACAAGCTGTTCAAAAATGTCAATTTTAATTTGCCAGGCCGCAAGCAACAACAACACAAACATGAAGATAAAAAATGTTGCCAATCTTTGTGCTGCAACATGTTGCGAGCAATTAAAAATGCGCATACGTCGCGTTGTACGCAAGTCAAAGTCGCTTCAGCGTTGGCGTTTTGGCGCTTGTGTCGGCATACTTGAAAGAAAGTCAACCAAAAAAGATTGTCATGGCGGAAATCCAAATCCGTCATCATCTAAGTAAGATATTATTGCATGGAGAATATTTATATGCCAAAAGTTTTCAACTTTGCATCTGCTCACAAGTTGTGTAAGTCAACATAAAAGAGGACACTTTTGAATTTTTATGAAATCGAAAGATTAACTAAAATCGATTAACTATTTTTATACAATATTCACAACACAAAATTGGTTCTTAATTCTTGCAAAATATCTATAATTAACTAATGTGTTTAAACATTTAACTTTATAAATATAGTAAATTGGCAATCACCTTCGATAGGTGCAATGCAATGCAATGCAAAAAAAACATATCAGACAAAAACATTGGCAAGTCACGCAAATCTTTTTCACTTTGCTCATTAGATGATATGTGTAGTGGGGCAAATGTAATCGTAATCGTATATCTATATAGACCACCGCAACCAATTCCATTATTCATTTCACGTTTCGCTTGAGTTAGAGCAGAGCACGCACTTTATTAACTCATTAAAGAAGACAAAAAATTTACGAGTATTTCGAATACTTTGTATTTGATTAGCTCATAAAGTAAACTTCATGACAAAATCGTCACAGTTTGCGTGCCAAATGTGTATTCACACACACACACACACTCACACCGATGCCGACATTCATTTAGAGGTGTGTATATTCAGTTTGGTTAATTAGAGTGCATTTAATTCGAGTGTTTATTAATGCTTTTTGCCAGGTGTGAACAGGCCACCATAGCGAAAATCGTTCGTGAGCGGACCTCAATCAATCAGCATCATTTGTGTTTATGCCAAAAAAAAAAAATTGTTTTTGTTGTTGTGACTTTTTCCTGTACATTCCCACACACACACACACAGAAACACAGACACAAATGCGAGGAGAAATATACTAAAACGACCCAAGCCTATGGCGTTAATAATGCCAATTGCTAAGTTTTATGTGCAGCAATAACAATAATAGACTAGACTCTGCATATTATTAAGTGCTTTAAAGTATTTGTAACAAGCATTGGCTTCGGTCCGCAATACCCCAATATATCCAAGACCCCCAGCTCTAGTTCCAGTTGTGGTCATAACTTAAAAGTCCCCTCAGTTCACCGCGAAAATGTTTGACGACCACAAAGCCGGATCTGTGGCTCGACGACCTCTCGTGGGGCATAAACCGATAGTTGACGCTGCCAGACCAGACCCCACGACGCACAGTCTTTTCACAGTATTTCCATATTGGCCCACAAAACAGAGAAATTCGTTTTCAGAACACCATTTTCTTAAAAGTTCACTTTATTGAGTTAAAGTTGGAACTGTTTTATTTCTATACATTCAAATCACTGTGCAAGTTTGTCTCTTATCTTGTTGGCCATTGCTCTCCTTATTTATGGCATTTCCGTTTGGCGATTTTTTTTTAGTTTGTCTGGCCTCTTGCCAAATTCATTACGATTGCATTAATGGTGGTAATGGTATTGCAGAAATACTTTTATATCTGGATGATTGATTAATGTGCCTGTTGGCACCTTGGCTTAATCAAAATTCATAGATCTGTGGCGTTTGTTGGACTGGTAGATTGAACGAATGTCTGGAACAAATCAATTAGTCGCTTAATTATGACACTAAGTCCATGCGGCCAAGAGACCAAATAAACAAATTACTTTGCCCAGAATTAGCATAATAAAGCGATGCAAGCCAAGCGATACTCATAAATTATGCATAGTTTGGGGACAAACCGTTCAGGCCCCAAAACCAAATCAAACCAAATGAGACGACTTCAGATGAGTTGAGTTGAGTTGTGATGAGATGAGATGAGATGGTGGTGCCAAATTAAAATAATAATAGAATGCCTGAGAAAACAAATCCGATAACGGACAACGGCAAATGTTTCTATTTTCTAGTTGTGACTGTGATTATTTTTGCATATATTTCATTAGTTGGCGAAAACTGCAGACCACACTAAACGTTGGCCCCATATCCATAGACTGTGTCCCAAGTTCTGTCTGTCCGTCTGCCTGTCTGCCTGCCTGTTTGGAAACACACAAAGGGGAACACAAAAAACTGGTTCGCATTCCACTTTCAATGCCTGAATCCAATTCAGATGAGACAGGATGAGGACTATGATGAAAATCGTTATTGACAACGGAAGACGATGACGACAACAACGACTACGTCGACGACGACGACAACGATGGCGATGGCGATTTCCATGCAAATGACCATGAAATGGAATTTGCTGGAAACGTACTTGAACCACAAAATTAAAACTTGGCAAAAGCCAGACAACAGGCAACAGGCGACACTTTAATGCGGCCTGACATTGAAGTCTTGACCGAACAATTCACGAAGGAGACAAAAGTTAAATTAATTGAAATGTTATAAAGACAAAAGCATACAAGAAAAATATATAAACTAAAGTTCTGCAGCTAATAGCATTGACGGTAAAACCAAACCGCATAAATTATGTCAACAAAAACTGCAATACGCCAAATAAAGTTTGTTGCCAAAGTCTTTCTCTGTTTTTATGCCTGGAAGTGTAAATGTTTGATTGCAGAAATCTTTAAAAAAAAAAAATAATAATCATAAAATGAAAACCAGACAACAAACTTGCACGATAAAAAAGAAATCTTTTTCTGTTATTTATTTATTTATTTTTTTCTTCTGTTTGTTTTTTTGGTTTTTCGTTTCGCAAGCGAAAAATGGTTGAGAGAAAAATCAAAGCAAAAATTTAGCAAACAAAACTCCCCAGAGATTTTTATGACATTTTCACAGGCAAGCGCAAGATGGGAATGGAATGGGGATGGGGAGTTTCGAAGAGGCGGTTAGACAGATATCGCAGGCCGAAAGGGGGGTGCCTGACTACATGGCAGCCGTCTGACAGACGCGTCACTACGTGAACGACGTGTTTAAAAGTTTAATGAGCCGCAAAATAATTGCAAATGCGACTCATGTCGCCCAAAAACCAAGTGGCATACACTGAAACACTGCACACAGCAAACACACAGCGACAAGGAACGTCAGAGAGATGGAGAGGGGCAAACAAACACCCCCTTTTCTGAGGCCACTGCAGAGCAAGGCAGAGCAGAGCTGGAGAGCAGCCTAGTTGTGGCAGTAGTCACCTGTCGAGGGCGGCCACAGGCCACACAGTAGTAGTCACAGCTTGGCCAAGTTGCTTGGTGTTGGGGGCACTTAATTGCCAAAAGCGTGACTTAAATTTCAAAGAAAAAAATCATAAAAGCCACAAGACCAGCTTACAATGATCCAACCAACAAACCAACCAACTATCCAATGCAGTTAGCAGACTAAAGCATCAAATAAAAACAGAATTCAAGATAAGGATACACTCAAAAAGAAGTTGCAGATATTCACTCTTAGATTGAGAGGCAAAGCCAAAAATTTAAAAGTTTATTTTGAAATAAAGGAGATGCTTAAATTTGCAGTAACATTTTCTGTCAGTGTAGATGCGATAGCCAGCGTTTAGCAATTTTCACAAATTAACGAAAATAAAAAAAAAATACAGCTAAATGTTTAGGGACGAGCAGCCGCAATGAGCTAAAACGCCCGGCATGTGGCCAATTAGGAACTGTTAATGCTGGATGAGTCTGACTCAACTGGTTGGCGGCTTGCTAATGTTTTATCTCCTTTTTCTCTCTCTCTCTCTCTGTCTCCCTCTCTTTATTTTGGCGTTGTAATGGACTTTTAATTAGCAGAATATTAACATGAGAAAAAAAAGATATATGTATGTATGTAGATATTGAGCACATGACAAATTTGAGTCAAGCCAACACATGCATGAAGCCAATATGTATAGATATGGGAAATTCCAATATAAATCACCACAAATATTGAACTCGAATATTAAACGAAATCGAAATCGGTATCCAAATAGTGGGCGTAATTGCCTCAACACACAGAGCAGATCACGTTAAATGCCTGACAACGACATCAACGGGCAACGGCAATGGGTAACGACAACAACAACAACAAAAAGTGGTATAAATACGCATAAATCATGAGTCCAAAGTGTCGCGTCGATTGCCAGATTCCAGATCTGGAGCAGCAGATAAATAAAAGTAAAATATGAAAAAGTAAAAAGTATAACTCGAAGTGTGTGTGAGAGAGAGAGAGATGACTGAACTTGCCCTCCTCTCCGACTCTTACATCTGTTGTGCCTCTATTGCTCTTTCTTACTCATTCTCTCGATCTCTTACGATTTATCAATTTCTAAACGTCTTTTAGCGCGTGCCTCTGGGCCGTCAGCTTACAGCTCTCTCCATCTATCTTTTTACCATATTACTAATCCCTTGCCAAACATTTTCATTTTGCTGCTTTAGGGATTACCGCTCCATTGACAATAAATAGGTATATCGATAGTATGTATACTTATATATATTTCTTCTTTTAAACTTTTTTCTCTTTTGCCTTTGATGCTGCTCAGCAGGTTGTTACTTATGTTATTGTTGTTGTTTCTGATGTTGTTCCTGTTGTTGCTCGCTAACGAAGCGGGCGGATTTGTAAGCCTGATCAGCGATCGGTAATCAAGTATATCTGGCTACAGATAGATATCATGTTTGATTTATTTGCTGGGCATTTTAATGGCCTACTCTCATTTCCCCTCTTCACCCCAAACACACAGATACACACACATTCATCACTATTTGTAGCCAAGTTGGTCTAGGTTTGTTTCATTAAAAAATCGTTGACTTCTATCCAAGAGATTGAGTTTTTTTTATATGACCGTCATATAAACCAATATATGTAAAACAACAACAACAATAACAACAAAACATGCATAAAAATTCATCAGCAGTTGTTTCGTTTTTGGTTTCCTTCTGTTTTTTTAAGTTCCAGTTCATTTTTATAGTCTTACATTTCTGGTCTTCCTTATGCTCTGTCTTTCTCTCTCTCTCTCCCTCTCTGTCTCTGTCTCTGTCTGTTACTGGTGTTCATTTTATTGGCCCAATTTGTAAATATAGCGCAAAAGTGTCGAGCATAACAATGAGTAGTAGTATGATAGTCTGAATATTTCGATTCCTCAGACTGAATCTGAGTTTGGTTTTCGAGTTTATATACATAACTTCTTGATCATGCCAGCAAGTTCGTTGTCTAAGTCATTCGTTTCGTGCCGCATGATTTGTTGTTTATTTGTTGTTTTCTAATCCAAAGCTAAATCAAACACGCACCTAAGAGTCAAAGTGTGTAGAAATGCTTATAAATTACAAATCTAAAAACTAACAAACATTTACCCAACTACATGCCAACATACATACATATATATACAGATATATATAAATAGTAAGTATGTATATAAACAAAATTAACCACCAGCAAAGCAATCAAAATTTATGCATCAATTCTCCTCTCTTCAAAGTGCAACAAACACAACAAAAACAAAAATCTTACGCATTATTTATGATTGCAAGGCATGTAATTCGTATGCTAATTGATAAGTATCTTGAAATTTATTAACCAGCACCAATAACAACAACAACAACACCAACAACGTCAGCAGCAGCAGAAACTTCAAGTGAAACAAATGCGTGCTTGCCGTGCGGCGTCAATTTTTTTTTGTTTTTCTTATTTTTTATTTCTTTTTTTCAAGTACACAGGCTAATGCAAAAATTGAAAATCTTGATAGATATAAGGCAACAATGTTAGAGTTGTTGTTGCTCTGCCCCAGCTAGTTCTCACGCACAAGTTGCAGCTGCATTTGGTCAAGCTATCGTTGTTTGTACTTGACCCTCCCCCGCCTCGTGACTTTTGTCATGCCGCGCGCCAAAATCAAGTTCAAATATAAAGTTTGTTATTTTTTTTTCAGTTTATTGATTTGGTTTTTGTTTTTTCTCTGTTTTTAGTTGTACAAAGTTGTTTGATTTGCAAGGCAAATTTTTTGTTTTCATTGCGTATGGCAGTTGTTACTCTTGCTGAATAGTGCAAAATATTTTTTTATTTTGTGTAACATAAAACCACTCAGCCCACAAGCGAGCAACTTTGTAACTAACATGAAACTCAAAGCAACTGCAACAACACCAACACCACTGCCACCACCACCACCAACAGCAGCAGCAACAGCAACAACAATAATAACAACATTTTCTATATCAACAACATTAATTATAACAGCCAAACAGGCAAAATAAAAACAAAACAACAACTAGGCGGCGAAAAATGCGTTTTTTAAATTGAAAACTAAATTTATTATGCACTGTCAGAAATAACTTATTAAATTGCAAACTAAAATAATTGAAATAAGTAATACACATAAAAGTTGAAAAAACATTAATTAACCAAAAAACAGAAACTAAACTAATATAACAATATATATGTATTGTTATTAAGAAATAATTTCTTAATACATTTATTTATTAATTTACTCTTCAGTACTCTTTTAGTTTAAAAGTGATCTTAAGCTGATATCAATTTTGACACTTTTCCAGTCTCTTTTGGGGCAACAACTATAACAAATTGTCAGACAAATTATTGATCTAATCTTTGACTTTTAGTTAATCTGTTCAGTAGAGTGCGTGGAGCAGCGTTTTCAATCATATAGACTTCAGATTTGTTCCAGTTAACAAATTGGGAAAAACTTTTGGTTAGTTAAATTGATGATATGAAGAAATTTTTACTGTGTGCAGCAGTTTGTTGAGTTAAAATAGAGTTTTTAAGGCTTGAAATGATTGATTTGCTTTGATGTTCGGGCCAGAAACCGAGAGAGCTTTGGCCATTTATAGGTGATGTAATTTATTTTTAGTCATGTTCACATCGTGCAGCCTGACAGTCTGGCAATTAAAGGCAGAAACCCAAATAGAAATATCGAAGCCTATATATCAACTGAGTGTTGATTGGAGTCCGCTTGTCTCGTGTCCGTGTTCTGCGTACCTGTTTGTGTGTGTGTGCGACATTTTTGTAAATTTTCACCTTGATCTAGAATTTTTTTTCCTATTAATTGATCTCATAATGACAGACACTTCAAAAGCGACATCACGACATTTATTAATTAATGCATATGCGAGTTTGAATCCAGCTGGTCAGCCTCCATGCACACACACACACACAGAGAGACACATACAACTCCTGCATCTCACTCTTGTGCGTAAAGTGCGTTTTGCATGCGGCAACAACAACGAAAATGCTATGCTAAATAATGCCGGCAGCTTAATTAGCATTTTAGATTATAATATACATATGTATAAGTATATCTGTCTGTCTCTCTATATATTGAAATAGCAAGTGCGTAGCAAGAATCGAATTGAACTGAAACCTATAAATTTATAACTGAAGGTTGTTGCTGCTGTTAAATGTGCATAATAGTTAGTTACTTAATAATAATAGGTTTGGTCTTACCTAAACCATTTACTGAACAATGCTAATCACAAGTTAATTGCTGTCAATGTATTTCCCGTTTTTTTTTTCATATGCCAATATCGAGTAATAAAACCATCAAGACTACATATCAACACATGGGAACCCTCCCTTCTCTCTACCCCTTTAGTCACAAAGAATTTTTGTGTGGAAAATATAAATTAAGAAATTGTTATCAATTGGCTGCTGTATTTTGTTGTTGCTGTTGTTGTTATTACCTTTGCAATTGGAATGGCGATTGCAAATTTGGGTTTATCTGCCAAATCATTGCGCACTTCATAGCAATTAAATGAAAAATCAGAAAAACGAAGAGGAAAATTTAAATTGTCTACAATTGGCTAGCTCGTTAGCATATGGAAAATGCTTCAATAGAAAATGTTTGCAATTGTTGTTGGCATGACATTATCGATTTGTTAAGACTATACGTTAATTTATTTCATTTCCAGACAACAACAAAACAAAAAAAAAAAAAAAAAAAAACGAGAGAGAGACAGAATGTTTATGACCGATGAGGAAAAACTTGTAAATTGAAATGTTTTCAAAGCTTGGTAGTTAAAAAACAAAATATAATTGTTCAATATAAAGACTGACTGATTGCCAGTTAAACATTTTCAAACCAAAAATGCTATTGTATGCAAAAACCTGAACTATAAGAGAATCAAGTAATCTATTAAAAATACTAAGCCGACTTATAGGACTACCTACCAAAGATAATTTGAATGGATCAGAGTGGTAACTTGGCTTTGGGAAATTTACGCGCAACGAATTGATTTTATGATGGATTTATGTAATTGTAAATAAAAGAAAGACTCTCTTAAGGACCTAAGACACGTGCCTTCGCTTTGTTAATATCTTTTGGTGTGTATAGCAAGAGACATAGACAAAACTTAAAAAAAAAAAAATGTTGTGGCGGTGTCCACAACTGGTTGAGATCTAATCCATCTTATAGACACTTGATTAAATATTTGTTTGCTTTGTTTTTGTGACTCTTTTTGCTTTGTTTGTCTTTGTTTTTCATTTGATTTCATGCAAATGTTTGCAAATTTCTCAAATTAACGCGTAGGCGAAACGCCGAATCAAGCTGAGAGAAGTGTCGCCTCATCAAATGTTGCGACGCCCCCGCCAGACATGCTCTCCCCACCGCTTCACTCCACGTTCCGTAGCAATCTCTGCTCTAAGCAAGTTCATTGAACCACCTACGAGAAATATGCAAATCGAGCAATGCAAAAATAAAAATAAAATAAAACTACAAACCAAAATGGGGGAAACAACAACAACAACAACAAAAAAAGAAAACTTAAAATATTTCTGTGATTCGGAATTTTATGGCTTTTGTTTTTCGTTTTTGTTTTTTGTGGTTTTTTGTTGAATAGTAAAAATCGAATCAAACAAATTTTCTATGCTTTTATTTTTGTTTATTATGCATCTTTTGTTGTTGCAATTGCCCCCAAAGATTAAATTAATAGATGTCGCCTGTATCAAAAAATACGAAACAAAAAGACAAAAAAGATTTATGCTTCAAGCGCTTCCTTCCCCTCACACACAGAGACACACACATGAGGCACGAGGCTGCGTTTTATTAATTAATTGCTCAAAGATTTTTATTGCCGCCAAGCCAAGCCGAGACAGAGACAGATGCAAAAGCAGAGACAGAGGCAGTCAGCATATCTTTGTCAAATCAATATTTATAAATTATTTATAAATTAAAGGCCTGGCTAATTAAAATGATGAATGCGAAGTGTTTTAGTTTTAAAATTAATTAAGCAAATTATCCATTTAAATAACACAGAATGCCGAATGCCATATACCGAATGAAAAACATAAAACCAGTCGATATATCCACCACCACTACCAACCACCGCCTCATCCTCATCATCTCCACAAGCTCCATTGCTCGATGAGTTTAGTTTGATAAAAATAAAAAAAGACAACAACAAAAATGTAGTAGGTATTGTATTTTTGTTATACCCTTGCAAAAGGGTATATTAATTTTGGTCAAGTGTGCAACGCATAGACGAAGCATCTCAGACTATATAAAGTATATATATTCTTGATCAGCACGACGAGACGAGTTCAAATAGCCATGTCCGTCCGTCCGTCCTCCGTCCGTCCGTCCGTCGTCGTCGTCCGTGTCCGTCCGTCCGTCCGTCGTCCGTCCGTCCGTCCGTCTGATCAACGCGAACTCCTCCGGACCGTAAGAGCTAAGAGCTGAAATTTTGACGTAGCTTGTATATACTGCAGGCATTGTATATCTCGGATTCAGCCGATCGGACCACTATATCTATAGTCCCATACAAACGTAAGTCACGAAAAGTGACTTTCTCAATAACTTATTAATTTTATAGATTGTCATAAAGTTGGTATTTGTGTTTTATGTTCTTATTAATGATTGTGCCAAATTTGATCAGATCGGGTGACTATATCTATAGCTCCCATACAACGGCGTACGAACGTACTTCTCTACTATTATTTTATAGTATTGTCATAAGTTGGTATTTGTCGTTTTATGTTCTTATTAATGATTGTGCAATAGATCGATCGGGTGACTTATCTTGCTCCCATACACGGGTCACGAACGTGACTTTTCATAACTTCATTATTTTATAGTATTGTCTAAGTTGGTGTTTGTCGTTTTGTGTTCTTGTTAATAATTGTGCCAATTTGATCAGATCGGTGACTATATCTATAGCTCCCATACAAACGGAAGTACGACGTATTTTATAACTTATTAATTTTCTGTATTGCCTAAAAGTGGTATTTGTGTTTTTGTTCTTATTAATGATTGTGCCAATTTGATCAGATCGGTGACTATATTATAGCTCCCTAAACGGGTCGGTACTTTTATAACTTTTAATTTTCTAGCTATTGTCTAAGTGGTATTTGTCGTTTTATGTTCTTATTAATGATTGTGCCAATTTGTAGATCGGGTGACTATATCTTAGCTCCCTAGACGATAGTGGCTGATTTCATAAGTTCTTTTATTTGTGTTGAGGCCTTTTTCGCACTTGTCTTTTTGGTAAAACGTTTTTCACTTTGATGGCTAGAATTCCACGTTGTCCTTCCCGTCTTCCCCTCTTTTTTTTTTTTTTTTTTAACCCAGCATAAATCGATGGGTGAGTATTATTCACGGCTGCCAATTAACAGACAGTCGCAGCGATTAATTAGCATTTCGCATTTGTCTCTACTTATTGTATTTATTAGTTTCTCAATCTTATCACAATACACATACTATGTATGCTCGGCTTGTCTTAGTCATCTATCGATAATTATGCAAAGCATTAGCCAAAAAATAGATTTTCGTTATTCAGCATTTGTGACCTCCTCCTGAACTTATACAAGCCTTTCAAAATGATGCCAACCGAAGAGAGACATCATTATGGCATTTCAGCTACTTATTAATAATTTGATTTCCATTTTAATTTTTGTTTTATTCTTTTTTTTCGATTTAGTTTGTACACACAAAAATAGTAAGTAGCACGCCCAAATTGCCTATTAAAAAAAACTTGTAAAAGGGCGCAAACAAAACAAAATTCATTAGGCTCGACATTTTCTCACTTGATTACATGGACCAAGGTTCCGATAAAACACCGCGTAGACGAAGATGATGGAAAAAATAACCATTTTCAAGGGTCGGCAATGGATGTTATACACCACATGCGGTGTAATTAAATTCTCTTTGTTACTTTGGGAATTCGCTACGATTTTAATTGAGGCAGCCCACGGCAGTTTTTTTTTTTTTGTCGGTGGGGCTAGGGCTGGGAGTAGGGGGGACCCTCCATTGGGTTGGGCTGGGCAGGGCTAAACTGTGCTCGGTACGACCCTTCCTTCCCATTCGCACAATTAGCGATTTCATGCGTCGTTTCTTTGATTTCGATTTTGTATTGAAATCTGTGAAATTGATTTTCAGCAGGCATTAAGACTAAATTTTAAAGTTTAAGTTTCTGTGGGAATAGATGCGTATAATATTTAGCTCAAGTCGTTTTTATGTCTCTCTCTCTTTCTCTGGGAAATAGTTTTAAGGATATATTTTTTTGGTTTAGCTAAAGTTGCCTAGACAACTTCTGGAGGCTGTTAACGGCTTCGGATAGACTTGGTATACCTCTCTTTGTGGACATGCGCTGTGGCATGACATCGTCGTCACATCACATCACTTCACATCACATTAGACACTTGGCAACAATCGCATTCAAATGACACTAACGGCTTTGTCATGTGCCGTGTTATATGTAACTGTAAGTATGTTTGTCTCCTTGTCTCTGAGCGCCAGTAATCATGTTTTAACGACAAACACACACACACACACACATACACACACACAGACAGACATTGCATACACATGCAAAATGCTGAATTCGTCTGCGAGTTCATATAGAAATCTTGTAATCTGATAGGCATGACAAGAAATATTTTGCTTGTCATTAAATTTACTTTTATTTATGCAGCAACATCGATGATTGTTGTTGTTGTTGTTTGCTGCTGCTGTTTGCTGTTGTTTCATTCGCGTGTTTTGTTTCGCTGCTGTTTCTGCTGCTGCTTGAAATTAGTGAAAACTCTTCACATTTGTGGCACATACAAAGAGACATGCAGACAAGCAACTAAAATAAAAGAAAACTCAAACTCACAAAATGTATGCATACAGAAAAACAAAAAATATACAGAAAAAGACTAACGTCTTATGCTCATCGATTTTGGCCATTGTTGGTATTGTTGGTGTTGCTGCGTTTTCAGCTTGGTTGGGTAATAGACGAAATATTTGCGCATGGCTCATTACAGCTGGTGTTGGGGGCTTGGTGGGAGGGAGGGTTGGTTTTTTTTTTTTTGCAGATTGTTGCGGTAATCATTGGCCAAATGTAAGCAAAATATGCAGAGAATGCTGACGCCCAAACCCAGTGGTGAAACAAAAGACTTAAGTAACAAACTTGACCAGGCTTATTGCACCCTGCGATAAATGATTCATTTCCAATAGCACACACATTGGTGATGTAAAGTGACATTTGCTGTCCCCAAGTTGACAATTGATGACAGATGAACGAAACGATGACATCATATCGGTAGCACATGGCTTAAATGTCATAAAGCGCGTCATTAATTCCGTCTAAAACAAAGGGTAAAATATGTTAGTTGGAAAATAAAAAAAAAAAAAACGGCAGCTAAACGTCAGGCATTTGACTGGACTAGACAACATATTTAATGACGCCAATCATAATGGCAGCAGCAGCAACAACAACAACAATAGACTCATTACAAATCAAATGCAACGCGTTACCAACTGAATCAGTCAAGTTTAATTGTTGGCGAGACACAAAACAAAGTTCTCTGATAAATAATGGCAAAAAAAGAGGGGAGGGAAAAAAATATTAATTAGATGGATATAGAGGAAAAGCAAAAACAGCAAAAGTCTTGCAACGGTAACAGCGGCTATTAAGACAATTTCTTGTTGACTCATCCAAAATGCCTCGACACCGCAACGCACTGCAACGCCGCGCACCACGCCTCCCCGTTCAGCATGAAGCAATTAACAAGACAAGTGAGTTTGTAGCTACCAAGAATCGCTTTGGCAAAAAAAAAAAACACATTTCTTGCACTCATTTGTCGCTTTGCAATTTCTTTTGTCAGTTAGCGGCAATTAAACAATTGCTGTTATTGTTGTTGTTAGTATTATTGTTAATGTTGTACTTGTTGGTCATACACTTTTTTTATGCAAGCTAACGCCCAATTGGCAAACGTATCTCGTGACTTAGCGCTTTGTGCAATTGTGTGAGAATTAAATAATTCTTTGCATATTTATTTGTAAATATACAACTTTTTTCCTATCCTCTGTGTTTTGTATTTCATTAGCAATTTCCTTAAAGTTAATTAATTTTTTTTTCCTTCTTTTCTCAATTGAATTTGTTATAATTTGAGCGAATAAAAATGACTATTGAGTACTCTAGCTGATCGAGAGACAATTTGTTTGTAATCAAAACAATGTTTAAATTTCTGATTTATGGGAAAACTTTTTAAAAGAAATGTTCACCTTTTTTTGTTGGATATAAGATTTAAAGTTTAAAGAAAATCACAGAATTTCCTTTATATAGACTTGCAAAGTGGGCTTATAATTGTCTAGCGATGTCTAAAAGAAAGAATTACCTACTTTACTTTCTAACTCAAGTTTCTATACAACTTATGTTACGATTTAGAAATGTCTCATCATCCAATTTGGCCAAAGTTCTATACATTTGTCTATGCAATTATAATTTGTAATAAATAAAATTACTCGAGAAATTTTTTTTTACAATTTTTCTACTTAAAAAAATAATTAATTATTAACATTTTTCCAATAGATTGCATTATAAAACCTTTTTTTTCATTTTATGCAATCAATTGTTTGAGTGTTGAAGTGTTTTCATTTACATTGCTCAACTGAACTGATAATCATTGTTGGGGGTCTGACTTAATTTCTTTTTTTTTTTTGTTTTGTTTAGTGGGAAAATAAACTAAGGAAATGACAGCAGCCGCCAAAGTGGTTAATGCTGCTTCGCTTTGCTTTTATTTCCGTCTCTGTCTCATCAATCTGTCTGGCACTGTTAAATCATTGCAATTAATTGTTGTTAGAAAAAAAAAAAACTTTTAACTAACGGTTTTATAGTCGCTCCTTAATTGTAATTGAAATTGCTGCGTGTGCTAATTGATAAATCTTTTGTTGTTTAAACCAGGTCTGCACATGCGGCAAAGTCAACTAAACACATAAAATGCAATTAGAAAAGCATTAAGAAAAAAACTAAAGCACGGTCATCTTAAATGGTTACAAAATGGTTAGAAGTAGACTCACCGCAGGCTGGAACAAAAAACACAAAAAGAGGAAGAAGCCACAGCCAAAGAATTAGAAGAAGAAGAAATATCAGCAACGGCGGCAGCAGCAGCAGCACTTGTAGTGGAAATACACACACACACACACAGAGAGAAATAGAAATTTAACTATCCCAAGTCTCAATCTCTGCAACGCGGATATGGATGTCGTTGCAAGGCAAAAGAAACAAAAACACTAGCAAGTGAAATATTTATGTAAATTTATTTCGGTTTTTTTGTTGTTGTTGCTGTTGTTGTTGTGTCTATTGCGGCTGTTGTAAAATGCATTTGAAATATACATTTGGAGGCACACTTTGCAATTGTCGTTTTGGCTGGGGTTGGCGCTGCTGCTGCGATTTGATTGAAACTGATGCTGAAGTCTCCCCAAGTTGTTCAGCAATTGTGTTGTCGTTGCCTGTTGCTGATGCTGTTTCTGTGGCTGCTGTTAGGCAGGATTTGAGTTGTCAATTAGTTTGTTGTTGTTATTTGTTGTTGTTGTCGTTGCTGTTACTGCTATCACTTGGTAATTTGAAGGCGCTCGAAGCGCCGTTATCTGGCAGCTATAGCTGCTGCTGCTGCGGTAGCTGCTGTTTCATATATAGCGAATGCATTTGCTCGAATCACTCTACACAAAATATATACCACAAATAACAGCAGCAAGTTCGTTGCCTAAGTCTTTTGTTAAGCGCGCGCGGTTTTCTTTTTTTTTTTGTTTAAACTTGTATCTTTATTTCTGTATCGTTAAACTTTTATTGCAACATGTTTTTTATATATATATATATATTTTATTTTTTATATATATTTATTCCACTGATACATTTTACTGTACGCTTTTGATGTGATTTTTTTTTGTTGGTGAGTAATTAAAATTAATTTAATTTAATTTGTTGGGTTTGAATGAAAACTTGTTTGTTTTTTTTCTTTCCTTCTGTCTTTTATTTAAATTACATTTTGTTTCGTATGCGTGTGTGTTGTGTGTATATGTGTGTGCATATGTATATATTAATTTGGTTTTATGGCAGCCCAAAATCGTTTTTTACTGTTGGCTTAGCTGACTTTATTACTATTTTTAAGGTAGCTAAACAATATAAACCAAAGATTGTTTTAATTTTCCAAAATGAAAAAAGAGGGAAAAAACAATCAAGAAATCTTATAATGTAGTTCGTTAACCAATCGTTTTGAATTGAAATTGAACACAAAAAACGCACCCAAAACGCACTAAAAACGCGCACGCGACTAAAACAAAACACGCGCGAGCCAAATCGTTTCGAGTTATTTATTTCTCTTTTTTTTCTCGCTTACTTGTTTTGTTTTCTTTTTTTTTGTGTGTGTGTTTTTGCAACGCGCGCCAAGGCAAAGCTCAAACAGTCCCGCAAGAAAGTCGCACAGAAACTGCAAGAGGTTGGAAAATTGCAGTTCAGCTTCAGCCTGAAAAAGTTGCAACAACTAAGCAGCGGCAGCAGCAGCAACAGCAGCTGAGTGCAATTGCCGGTGCAGCAGCAGCAGCAACAACAAATTCACCAACGAAGTGCAAAAAATCTCTGAGCAAGCGAAACAACTGGAAAAAAAGCAAAACAAAACCTGGCAAAATAGCAACAACCTCTCAAAGACCGACTGACCGAGTAATACAGTCCAGCTAAAAACAAGCAACAGGCAACAGGCTAAGCGGTGGCTCTCCATACACGAACGCCGCCAACCTGGAGCAACGGCTGAAAAAAAAGCCGCTAAAATCGCCAAAACCTGTTGTGATCGCTGCCAGCGTCGTTCGTTGCTTCGTTTATCAACGATCTCTCTTGTTCTCTCTCTCAGTGTCTCTTTGGCTCTTTATCTCTCGCTCTCTCTGTTGTCTCTCTGGATCGGTTCTCACTCTTGGCCATATTGTTGAACTTTTCTGTTTGTTGTTGACTTTCCAGTTTGAGTTAGTGCTGCTGCCTGTTTGGCTGCCTGCTAGCGGTTCATTTCCAGTTGGCTATACTATCAGTTGCCGATCAGCATTTGACCAATAAAAACTGGCGACTGGAATGGCAACCACTTGGCTAAGAGCACAACTCTGTCTTAAGAGAGACAGGCCATACATTAAATCTCCCTTAGTTTCGACGTACCACAGCATTAGCTTAGGGCCAAATATATTGCTGATAAGAAATTGAATAAAATTATATGAATTTTCATTTTGTACGAAAAAAAAAACCTTTAAAAAAAGACATAAAAACCATATCAAAGCTCATTTATCAGCAAAAGAGGCCAACAACAAAAAAAAATTTGTAATTTTCTTGTGAGAAAAAAATTGGGCAGAGAGATGTAAAGGCTGGGGCAGGTTGCTCGATTAAAATCATAATTGAAAACCCAAAGAAAAAAATGTACCAAAAGAATTACTAAGGAAAGGAAAGGTGTAAATTCGAAGGAAGTTAAAATGTAAAGCAAAATTTTTAAGCTGCATTTAATTTGAAAACTAATTGTAAAACAATTTGTGAATCTTGACATATTACTTAGGAATAAAATATGGATATAGTGGACAGGGCTTTAATATAATTATTTCTATAATAATTTTAATTGAAATTTAAGGTAATAAGAGCACAATCGACCCTTAAAGCAAAGTCCAAGGGTAGGAAATTATTTAACAATATTTTCTATAAATATTTAAAATTAATACAGAAATTTTGCAAATTTTGGCAGTAGAATACTGGGTATTCTCATTAAGCTATTCGCATCTACCTAATTTGTTTTATAAATTCTGCAAATTTATAGACCTAAAGTTTTTCTTGATAAGTTACTATCGCTTAGTTGGTTCACAGCGTTTCTATTAGTTTTACCATTATCTGTTAGTCTATACAGACAGAAGAAAAAAACACTTGCCCCACGTCAGAGGCTACGTCAGTTGACAATTTAATTGTCACACGCCCGCCACTTTTGGTCAGTGTGAAGCTACGAGCTTGAATCTTGCCCTGGCTAAGTTTTCCTTTGGCACGATCGGGACTGCCAACGCAACCACCGCCGCCGCCATGGAACTCTATTAACGATGTCAATTGACAGACACTTGAATGCGGCATCCCTGTCAGGGTCTGCATTAACATAAACAAGTGTTGAGCACAAGGAGCGGCTAAAATGGGATGAGAGCTGAGCTCTGAGCTTCTGGTGGTAGGTAATCCCCAAACTGAAGGGTAACAGAAACATCTTTCGGAACATTGTCATAAATAACGCGCCATTGACAACTTGTTTGGTTTGGGTTTTGGGCTTGTGGCCCGAATCGGTATCGGTATCGCCACCGCCTAATGCAGCAATTGACGTGCGGCGTTTGCACCTATCCAAGTATTTGATGCGTCCGCTGTAAGGTCTCCAAGTTATATGTAGACAGTAGATACTCTGTGTCCCCGGGTCCCCAGGCGGTGGCCACCACATAAAAGTGGCGCGGCAATTGCCAACTTTGGTCAATGTCGGCGACAAGTGTAAAACGACTGTCGATGTCGGCTGCAACAGCAACTGGAACTGCACTATCGACTGCATCCCATCCCATCCGCTCCTACTCCTGACTATCATCCACTCTGTGGACAGTATGTTTGTGTGTTTATGGCAGCTGCCGTTTGATACTCATTCAAGTGCCGCCTAACATGATTTCGGTGTCATCTGCTTTTCAGCTTTAATATTGCCTGTTTAATGTGACATTTTCGTTGCCAGTTCTCTGGCTCAGCTCTTGCATTATTTATGAGACAACGATCCTGCAGCACATATCTTTTCTTTGCTCCCCGCCCCCCATTTGGCCCACCTTTGCCATCACACAACTTAAATGATATTTTATTTCTGTTGTGTTTTTTTAATTTTAGTGATGATTGATGTCTTGTCCACATTGGCTTGACAACGACACACTTGACTCCATTTCGAACAAGTCCCAGGTCTAGCTAAAACTGATTCCCGTTCCCCGTGGCCAGTTGTAATATTCGCCGTTTGCTGTTTGCCGTTTGCCTTTTTGCCTGTGGGGATACGCAGCTGTGGCACAAAAGTCAATTAAGCTGCGATTTAAATGCTGCTAGCCAGGGTCAAATTCGAGAAAGGAGTGCCCAAGCTCGTCTGCCCAAAAATGGCCCAACTGTACGTGCTGCTTCTGCTGCTGCTTGTGCTGGCTCCTTACCACTATTGTGAATGCCATTTGACCTGATTTTATTTGCACTATTTTACTTTTATTGCTCACTGTTCGAAAGCACCGTAAGAAATGACAGTGAGAGAAAATGTATCCCAAGGGTAGAATATTTTGAAAAACCATTAACGAAAAATATGTATCTAAATTAACAACCCCATCAATGTTATGTCTTTTTTGTTTATATTGCTTTAAGGATTTGAAGCATAATCTTTCACTTGTAGAGTTTACATAGGCAAATAGATATGCTGTTTTTTTTCAGTGTAACTCAATGATGCGGAACTGACTACAAAATGAAATTGCATCCACAAATTACATCCACAAGGCGGAGACCATGGACAATTTCATTTCTTCTTTGCTTCCATTTTAAAGTTGAGTTCAAAAGGTTTGCAAAAATTATAAATTAAAAGTAAATCGAATCGAATGCCTAGCCATTTGTCTTTGAACTTGAAAGTGCTCGATTAGATGTGAAAGCCCACAGTTTGGGGTCACAGTCAGAGTAAGAGCCAAACTAAATATCCATATGGCAGGTGCATGGCAAATCCGTTTGTCAGCAATGTCAGCATCGTGTGTTTTTCCAACCTGTTCTAATTTGCATGAGTAAACGGAACTGCAGCCGGACTGAGAGAGACTGAGACTAAGACTGGACCTGCCACATGCCATGACGAATTACTTGACACTAGAATAGACAACATTGATGTTGTGTAGGCGTCGTCGTCGTTGTTGTTGACGACGTTGTCTTTGGCATGCCAAAAGTGTATACCACCATCGTCATCTCCATCTCGATCTTCATCGCCATCTCAATTCATCATGATTACCGCTTTGGTCATTAGCAAGTGAACCGAACCGGCTTCTATTGCTAATTACAATTGCCTACAAAACTTGACAGTGTATTCTAAGAGGACATCTTTCCTGATTCTCTGATTTATGTCCACGCATTGACCATCTGATGAGTGGGCCACTTTGTTTTCCGACGATTACTATTACGATCGTCCGCCCACCCGCACGTTCTCCTGTCCATCCCAATGGCCCAATGGCCATTCTGCCTGTCAGCTTTTAGTGCGTGCATCACTCATTGTTACAGTTAGAGAGTTGGCGGCTCTAATTTAATTTAAATGAAAACTCTCCAACTCTCCAGTTCAGCTTCAGCTTCACCTTCTCCATTCATGCAGCAAAGTAACAAAAAACAAACGACACCCGCGCGATATCTCCGGAGCCTGGACTCAAGCTGCTCATTTATCTGCCAGCGGCAGCAACTTCAAGCGGATCTTGCTCCACATCCACTTGGTCCAGTGCAACTGCAACTTCTCAAGTGTGTTTGCGTTTCTTGGGTGAAATTTTTCGCCATTTGCCATTTGATGTGGGCGTTAAACAATGTTTTCATCTTAGTTTCTTTATGGTCGCCGCTTCAATGCGCTTTAATTTGATTTTAGAAATCATAAACAGAAATATGATAGATCTTTATAAAATTAAGAACTATGTATATACGTATAACTAAAACTATAAAGAATATCAAAGTATTACGGTAAGCCCGATTGGTTTTAGAACGGTATTTATTAATGGTAATTAAACACAGATATATCAATAAATATCTATACAAAATTAAAGATACATTAAGCTGGTTTAAGCATTTTATTTTAGAATACTTTCTAAAATATATAAAGATTCTAATAAATTTGATAATTTTCAAAGAGTTCATCAAAGCTATTTAAAAGTAAGTCTAAGCGGTCGAAATTTATGATAGTTTTTCTCCAACACTTTCTTCTAAGATTTATCAATTTCAAACAGTTTGATGATTGCTGCTCAAACCCTTTATTATTTATTATAAGTGTTCTTTTTATTGCTGATTTATATGGCATATTATTCAAAACTTTAATCGGCTAAATGTTTTACTGTCACACAATAATCATCACCGCTTCTCATCATCATAACTAACCAACTAACTAACTAGATTATCAATTGTCATTGTCATTGCAGTTGTCATCATCAGCGGCAGCATCATGCTTAGCTCAGTTAATTCATTTTTACCTGGCTCTCTTATCAACATCGCCATCAGCGCAAAAGCGAACATTTGTTAAACACTAAATGCACTTATTTGTTTTGCGGCGGTGGCGGTGGCAACAGCAGCACCCCCCACAATCCCCCACCTGTCCACCGTCTTGGCCACAAAGAATGCAATCAAGCAATGTTGGCCACACAGCAACAGCGAAACTGACTAACTGACTGACAGTAGTTTAAGTCTTTGGCTGGGCTCACAGTGGGGAAGCTACTAAAATGAGGCAGAGGCTCAGGCTCAGGCTCAGGCTCGGGCACAGACACAGGCAGATCAGGCAGTCAACCGGGCAAGCTTCTCGCACTGGCAAACTCTACAACTTTTTGACTCCCACGTTTTGAGATGGCGCATTGCACAAATTGCATTATTTGCACGCCGCGCAGTTGCAGTTGCTGTTGACTGTTGTTGTTGTTGTTGTTACTATTATCATCAGCATTGTTCCTCTTTGGGCTTTGGCCGCGTAAAATTTCTAACGTTTTTTTTATATAGGTACATATATACTTTTCCTTATTTTTTTCTCTTAGTTTTTTATTTAGGTGTTTTTTTTTTTTGCTTTTTGGTTTTGTTTTTGCAGCACTTGACGCCACGAGAACATAAAAATGCTTTTCAGCACTCGAAATGATGATGACGGCGACTGCGACGGCAACGGCGACGGCGACTTTACTTCGTTGTTCAACTAAACTACTCCAGTCAAAATAGCATTTTAATAGACGCAGAGGCAGAGCGACGATAATAGCAACAACATCGAGTCGACACGACGACCTGCAGCCGAAGCAAACATGTGAAAATACCATTTGGGGATGCTAGATGCAACAGAAGGAAGAGTGGGAGCAGGAGGAAGAGCAGATGAGGACACCAGGAAGGTGGAGAGAAATTGCATCCACACGCTTTTCTAATTTCCAGAACCTTTCGCTGCATGTCCAAACAAAATTTTGAGTGCAAATCTTTATTTTAGTGTTTTATGTGTGTGTGTGAGTTTGTGTGTCTGTATGTAAGAAACGAGGCAAATTTCATCAACAGCTGCCTTCATCATCATTTGAAACGCCCTGTTTTAGCATGGACAAAGTGTTTGGGATGATCATTTAACGCTGTGCGCTTCACTTGCCCCCATTTTATGGCCCTAACACTTTGACTTGGACTCTAAAAGTGGGTGTTGGTGTTGATGTTGCTGCCGGCCGTTTGCCATTGCAGTTAGTATAATGAGCAAGTTGCTGAGCTGCTGCTGCTGCGGCCGCGGCCGCTTGAAACTGGCAAGTGAAGTGCTCATCATGACAGCTGTAAATTTGCCAAGACGAAGATGATTTATAATTGTCATAGACTTCCTGGTTTTGTTATTTAAACTGGCGAGAAGAGTGAAAAGCAATGCAAACTTCGTATTCATTTCAGCAGCAGCAAGAGCTGCAACATCAACAGCAACAGCTGCCAGCTCAGGAGCTCTGCTCTAAAACAAATAAAAACACACCGAGAGTGTATGAGTGAATGAATGAATGAATGAAGAAAGCAGTAGAGGGAGGTGAAAAGTGTTTAAGTGTTGATGCTGATTTGATTTCAACATTTTTATAATGATTTTGCTAAAATATTTAAATTAAAACTGAGAATATCATTTGCCAATACTCGTATTTACGATTACATCAGATGTTTTCACGCTATCACCTGGCAATTTCCTGCATGATATAAGATAAGAATTTGTTCGAATCGAAATCAATCCGTTTGGCTCTTTATTCATACAATGATTCATTTGGCTTAAACTTAATTGGAAGGGTCATCATCACCCAGCATTATGAAATGTTGTAGCAAACTCATCGAATGGTCTATTATAATTAATTTAATTACCAACCTCAAACTAAGCACGCCACGCCCCAATTTTATTTTAATTACTTTTCCATAACTTCCCCTCAATTATATGTAGCTCACTCGAGTTAGCGAAGCGTTACCAAACAAATATGCAAATGGAATGAGGCAATGAGCGAATCTAGTCTAATCAGCTGCATTTATATTTTTTTTTTCATTGTTGCAAGAGGTTCTTTGGACTTCGCAGTTTTCGCAATGTGGCACAGCAGAAGCGCCTTTGGCTCTCTCTCAAAAAAAAAAAAACAAAAACTCAAACTGTGATCATATGCGAATTTGTGACTGGACCAAGCCAAGGTAAGCCAAAGTCGATGTTGCATTTTCGACATTAGTTTGCAAAATTTTTATTTGGCCCAAAGCTGTCACGCCGACAAAAGAGTTAGAGCAATACATAATGTCAATTCCACCGACTTTGCTATACTCTCTTTCTCAATTCCATTCTAAGTTGAATGGAAATGGGAAATCTCACACTGGATATTCTGCAGTGGCGATTCAACACATTGTAAGAGTATGAAATACAACAAAGTCTTCAATTTATTTGCAATTTTTTGACTTCTCGTCAAAGGCGCTTTCCGCCGCCGACGACGTCGAGGTACGAGGTCCATGTTTGCTAAGCAGGCACACGTCGAGCCACCGAGATTGGAGCAACCTCAGCCTCTGACATATTCCTTGTTGACGGCGCACGACTTTGTTTAAGGACGGTCGACTCTGACTGGCGCACCCTCCGCATCCCTATGCCCTCCATGTTGCCAACTCTGACACGGATTGAGGGCATCATTATGATGTGACTGTGACGGCAACCTTTCGGGAGGGGCTGGATCAACGTTTTCATTTTCGTTTGGATTTGAATAAGTTGCCCCTTTGCTCATGGTGCCTCCGGTTGGTCTATTGCCATTGCTAGTTGCCTGTTGTTGTTGTTCTTGTTGCCGTTTCGTTGCCATGTGGCACATTTATCAAAAAATGCCTAACTGACATTTGCAAATCCACTTGAACTGGGTTACCAGTGCAACAGTTTTCTTGTCTATTGCCAGCCTCATGCTCATTAATTTTATTTGTTGCCAAAAAAAAAAAAGAAAACAGAGAGACATACAAAAAATAGATATAAACAGGAGGGGGAAACAAATAAAAAAAAAATGGGAAGAAATAGATTGTTGTAAGCACCTAATGCCGCCTTTAGGCCTTTGTTATGAACGATTTCTCAATACGCAATGAATCGAATTGGGAATCGAAGCAGAATTTATAATTAAAGAGCCATGAAATCAAAGGGCGGCCCTTTTTTATGAATAACGAATGAATCAATGTATGTATATCAGATGATGATGGTTAATTAAGTTTTTAATTACATATTTTTTGGGCTAAATCAATTAGTAATTTTACAGGGCTAATCACAGAAAAGAAAAAAATATTGGCCCCCTAACCGTTGCTTTTCTTTCCAATATACACCACAAGATCATTCACATGGAAGTGGTTACTTGTACAATTGCAACCGAAATACGCCCGACTATCGGCCAGCGTTCGAATCGCCTGAATCGCCTCTGAATCCCACTCTGATGTAATCTAACCAATTGGCGTCATGGCGACCACAAAATGTCGGCTTTGAAATATGTTTTATCGCATTTATTATCAGCTAGACAAAATCGCCTATAATTGAAAAACTGTTAACTAGATTAGCTGCCATTAGAGAGACGAACGGTCTCCTATGTCCCAGTCATAGTTGGCAGTTAAACTAAATGGCGGGCGTTGCATTTTGTGGCCAGTCTTGCTATGATCTGTCCAGATCATTGGGCCTGGCCCGTTCCAAACAGAGAGAGAGAGAGAGGGAAAGAGATAGATAAGTCATTCATTCAGTCACTTGGTCGATTAGTATGAACTCAAAATGGTTCATAAATAATTCACGGATGGCCCGAAGGGACACCTATTTTTTTGTCCATTTACTTTTGATTTTTTGATTCAGATTTTGTTTATTTAAGTGCCTTTAAATAAGCCTCTTTAGTTTATTTTCTTTTTTGGTTAAATCTAATTAAGTTGTTTAAGTGGAATTTGCGGCCATTAAATTATGCAAATGTTTCCCTGGCACTCCTCCCCCACTCGACAGACTCGATAGACTCTCCATGCTGTGTCTGGCCAATGCATATTTGCATTGGTAATTTGCGCGTCAAAAGCCTGAGGAGAAGTTTGAATCGCAAATCATAAGTGGGTGAGTTTGTTGTTTTTTTTTCCATCTTATATATATACGTCGATATTTTTATATACATATATTTTGGTTTTGTTTTTTACTCGCCAAGAAAACTATTTGGCTGGCCAAAAGCGAGAGTGGCATGTGAAATTCATAAAAAAACAAAGTGCATTAAAATTCCATTTAAAGCTGAAATTCCAAGTACTAATTTAATATAGATCTATAAAATTTAGATGTAGTTTTAATTGAAATCTAAGCTCTTAAATCATGTGTCTAGTTAAGTTTTGTTATATTTAAAGACTATTAAAGGCTTTCAGGTCCTTGAGTTTGGTGACACTTCCTTATCGTTTGCTTGAAAGAATTGAGATAATTTTAATGTTTTGTTTAATTCTCATTTACTTACTTATGTTCATTCAGTCAAAAATAGAAATAGTCAAAACTGACCTCGTTCTGCATGTCCATGTTTATTATCTATTACTGTTACACTGAAAAAGTTCTCATACATATAACGAAAAAGAAAACTCATCATGAATTTGTAATTCCCATCAACACGGAGCCTCCAATTGGGCTTTATGTGCTTTTTACGAGATGCTTGGCTCCTTCTTGGTCAGTCAATCGGTTGGTCGGTTGGTTGGTCTGTCGGTTGGCATAAGTATGGGCATGGGTATGGGTATTGGTTTTGTTTGCTTCTTGTTTAATGCCCACACACGCACATAAAGATGTCAACGCTTAACTTATCAAGAGCCAGACGCCAACGATGACCACGTAGAAGACAACGACAACGACGACGGCGCGACACAACGATGCTGATGATGATGACAATGATGTTAATACAATAAAAACTACAATAATTTCTTGTTTGAATTTTATTTGCGTGTCGTTTGCTGGTATGGCTTTTGGGTATGGGGATGCTCAGACAAAATACAAGTAGCGCCCACCGCTGACCGTTTATCAAACAACAATAAACTGTAATTTATGAAAAATGCTTGTAAAATGACGATAAAACAAGTCGCCAGCCAGCCAGCCAGCCAGTTGGGCAGAGATGAAGCTGCAGATGAAGCTGGAAATGGAAATGGAGGCGGAGGAACAGCACAACTACGACGACAATAACAACAACAATGATGATGATGATGCTGCTGCCGCTGATGATGATTATGATGACATGGTCATAGCTGCTTGTCTTGTGCATCTTCAGCTGTATCTACATGCTGCATTTGGTGGTGGGTGTCTATGGGATATGCACAGCCTAAGAAAACAAACAATTCATTTTGATAGCATGCAAGTGTCTCTTGGTCTTCGTCGTGGTCTTTAAACCCCCAGCTGCATCTTATACACTTTTGGCCTGTAACTTTTGACCATTGTCAACACGTTTGTTTGTCTGATGGTGGTGGGTTTGTTGGCCACTCTTGTGGGTCAGTTGCCGGCAGGTCAGACCGAAACCAGCAATTATTGTGTTCGAGGAAACAACGACTTTTGCTTTCAAACGCTTTCCTTCCTTATTTGCATACTAAATAAGTCGTAAATAGGAGTTCTGCAAGTCAGTCCTTAAAAATACTGACACTGTAAAAACCAAAATTCAAATCGGAAACTATATAAGGGACACTTACCTCCTTAGTGAATGGTTAGTCACTAATTTGAACTATGTGGAACTGGATTGAATCCTTGGACCCCCGGTGTAACCAGGCCCCCAAACTGCAGGAGATTTGGAGGAGTCTAAGGGTAGAATTGAATTTCCGGACATTGATTTACTTAAAGGAGGATTCCTGTAACTGCTTGGGTGATGAATTCTTAAAGGATAACACTACGACCTCTATAGTTTGGGATCAGACGAAGAACATACCCAACTTAAAGATGAGTCAAGATATCGATATATTGGTCCTATCTTGTGTAAGACCAAGAGAGTATGAGGTCAACCTTCGAACCCTCAGTTCTAAGCTAAATTATATGAGACACGTTCCCATCTGGTTGAACATCTGCGATGATGGGATGGCGATTATAGAACCATTCATAAATTTGGCTGAAAATATACTAAACCGATGTTGGGAGCTGCGTATGGCAAATGTTATACTTACACCGAGTGAATTTTTAAGATCTGGACAAATCTACGCTTATCAGCCATTTCCCATTTTTCATTTGCTGTCTTTGACTTATCACAATGCCCTTCAACTTTTTCCGTATAAATTAAGCAACCTTTACGGCTATAACATCCGAACTATACCCGATCTAAATGAACCATTTACAATTGCACACCGCGATCCCAGCGGGAAACTTGTGATGAGTGGAATGATTTGGCGGATGTTGATGGAATTCGCCCGACATTTAAACGGAACTCTTCAGTTAATCATAGAACCACGTGAGTATATTGGTTACGGTCGGCTGCAGCAGTATGTTCAAAACGGATCGATGGACATAGCTGCTAGTGTTAACGTCATAGTTCAGTACCCTAACAGGGCATTTTTTGAATACGCCTACCCAATGGACATCGGAAGCTGGTGCACCATGTTGCCAATAGAGCGGGTTCTTAGTAGCCATGAAGCTGTAGGCAAAGTAATGCAATCGACCTGGACATATTGTTATCTTCTTATTATTTATGCTGTTTATCGTTGTCTGGCTGGAAAAAGATTTTTTAGATCACGGCTCTTTCGAATAGTTTTGCCGTTAACTCATCTTACATTACTTTCTTTATTCCTGGCGCATCTTTCGGCCTTTTTTATTAGCCCAGTGCAACACAATGTCATTAAAACTTATGATCAACTAAATGAGGCTGGTTTACGCATCATGGGGATGAAAGCGGAGTTCCGTTGGTACCCCAATGAAATGAAAATTAAATATGCCTCATCGATCTTGCTCACAGACGATTTTTATACACTTATGCAGCTTCAAAGCTCATTTAATACATCATATGGATACACTCTTACCTCAATGAAATGGCTCTTGTTTCAGGGGCAACAGAATTACTTCAAAAATCCGCTGTTCCGTTACTCAAAGGATCTTTGTATGCAGAAACTGACGTTTTTTGCGCTTTTGATGAACGAAAACTGTTTGTACCGAGATGAATTGCACAAGTTCACACTTTACCTTAGTGAGCACGGATTTCTGCAATTCTGGAACCAACATATTTTCTCTGATATGCTGGAAGCAAATCTTCTTGGACTTGCTGATCTGAGTATACCATTGAAGGCTCAACCTATAAGCTGTGACGAATGGCTTTATGTCTCTGCGTTATATGGAATTGGACTGTCGATTGGAATAGTGATATTTTTAATAGAACTTTCCATATATTATTTTAGATATTTTGTAATGAACATTGGCGTAGTAACGGGGGGTTTTGGGGATAATAGCCAACAATTTAGTGTCACTTAATAATAATATTCAATAAAAGATATAAATCCTTGATTATGGCAAATGATCTACAGCGGAGTGGTGGTGTTTGGTGCTGAATGTCTTCGAACTCTTTTTTTTTAACCTTTTGTCACCAGGCTTTCTGTCCGATAATTGTTTGTTTATTACGAAGTATGCCAAGCTAATGAGGCAATTATTGTTTTCAGAGGAAAAAAACAATTTGGATTTCAAATACTCTCCTTTTAGATTCACATAATAGATAAACTCTGTATCGGCATAGTCCTTAAAAATGCTGACTCTGTAATATTTTGGTAAATATTAAAAACAAGATATAGTTGTCTAATTTTACTTTCCATATTCCGGGCTCATCTTTCGGCCTTATTTATTAGGCCTTTGCAGCATATTCGTATTAAAAACTTTGATCAATTAAATGAGGCTGGTATCCGCATGGGTATGCGTAAGGAGTCCATACGATATCCCACGGAAATGAGAATAACATATTCCGCATCGTTTATTCTCCAGAGCTTGTTCCCCATACTTATGCAACATCACAAATCCTTTAATACAACGTATGGATACACGGTGACATCCCTTAAATGGTCTTTGTATCAGGAGCAACAAAAATACTTTCAAAAATCTCTGCACACCACTAAAAGCTCAGCCTATAAGTTGTGACGAATGGGTTTATGTCTCTGCCTTATATGGAATTGGAATATTAATTGGAGTAACAGTGTTTGGAATATAGCTTATTGTTTACTATCTTATTGTTTTTCTAGACAATTTATAAAAACGTTATTTTTCTATTCTATGTAACTAAGAAAACAACTGCTTTAAACTAATAAGCCCAAAGCACATAAATAAAAATTGGTAAAACGATATAAATTGACACCAAGTATTAGTTGCAAAATTTTATTGGAATACTTCAAATACTGCAAGACCAAATACGTTGTTCTTTTTTAAACCCTTGGAAAAAGAGTATATTAATTTTGGTCATTTTGGTCAGAACACATAGAAGGAAGCATTTCCGACCATATAAAGTATATATATTCTTGATCAGTGCGACGAGAGGAGTTCAAATGTCTTTCCGTCCGTCCGGCCGTCCGTCTGGATCAGCGCAAACTTCTCCTAGACCGTGAGAGGATTCAGCTCCATACAAACGGCAAAGTCGCGACACTGTGCCTTTTCTCAATGACTTCGTTACTTTCTGAGCTATTGTCGTGAAATTTAATATTGGTGAGTTTATAACACATATAAACGACTGTGCCGAATTTGATAAAGATCGAGTGACTTTATCATATAGCTCCCAAAGGAACGATCGGTGGAAAACAGTGACTGTGATTAATAACTTCGTTATTTCCTCTGTGATCAATAACTTCGTTATTTCCTATGCTAAGATTTTAGGCCGTTCTTTCTCAAACATTAGAATTTTTAGATAAAACGTTTTTACACTTTAATGGCTATGGATAAGAAAAGAGTTATAGGTTATAGGAGTTGAAGAGGATATACAAGCTTTGACGCTGTCGAGTTAGCCCCGGCCCTTTGGTTTTATTATAGAAACAAATAAGTGCCAAGTACTTAAAAGTCCAACTCTCTGGTTTTATGGATCTAATTTTGTTTTTTAACCAACATCGTAGTAATCGTGATCGCGGTGTTCGAACTACTTCCGACATTGTAAGGGCTTTTTATACCATACACTAAGTTGCAAGGATATACAAGCTTTGACGCTGTCGAAGTTAGCCCCGGCCCTTTGGTTTTATTATAGAAACAAATAAGTAAAGCCAAGTACTTAAAATAGTCCAACTCTCATTGGTTATTATGGATCTAAATTTTGTTTTTTAACTGCAACATCGTAGTAATCGTGATCGGCGGTGTTCGAACTACTTCCGACCATTGTCACAGGGCTTTTTTCTCAAATGGCGGTCCGTGTCATTTTTGGGTGTCAGTTTGGCGGTAGGCCAATTAAGCAATCATTTGTTTAAAAGCCGAACAACGATTTGATTTCAGACAAATTTCTTTCCTATTTGCTAATAGTAATAAATAGACGGTCTACAAGTGAGTCTTTAAAAGTTCTGACACCATAAACTACTCACACACTACTCAGTCACTCATATGAGCCGCGTAGTACTGCAGTGGCTCCAGTTGCCAAACTTCAAGAGATTTTTAGGCATCTGAAAAAGGAATTGAGATTTCGAGCATTAATTTACAATAAGAAGGTTTCATGAAACAGCTTGGGTCAATAATATCTGAAGGAAAATACAACTATCTATTTAGTCTAGGATTTTATTTGAATTTTGAAGACATCCATATATAGGTCATCCTTGGAAGCCTCGGTATTATGCTAAATAATATGAAGCATTCAGTTATTTCCCATTTTTCATTTGTTATCGCTTATTTATCCCAATGCCTTTCAACTTTTTCCGTATAAATTAATCAACGTTTACATGCGAACTTTACTCGATGTATCTGAATTATATGCAATTGATAACAAGCAACCCAAATACTAGCAATAGTTGCTGGTGTTGTTTCAATTAAATAGATTTTTTTATGCGTAATCTTTCATTTGCATCACTAGCTGTCCAAATACACATTTTGTCATTTAATTGTCGTCGTCGTCTTCGTGTTTCTTCTTGTCTTAGAACCCCGTTTCTGTTTGTTTATTTTCTGGCGCACAACTTTTGACCAAAGTGTCAACACGTTTATTGTTTGCACACTTAATTAATAATAATTGGGGTTCTGCGAGCCCGACCTTAAAAATGCTGTCACTCTAAAATTAAACTGAAATCTGAATGAATATAAGAGTAACACACCTCCTGGCCAAGTCGTTAGTCATTCCTTTGAGCTATGTGGAATTGGAATCAATCCGTAGGCTGCTGGCCTCTTAAGGCCTTAAAACTTCAACAGATTTGGAAGCATCTAATAAAAGAATTGAGTTTCCGAACATTGATTTACCATAGGGAGGATTTTTGGAACTGTTATGGTGACGATTTTCTGAAAGACAATACAACTACTTTTACAGTCTGGGATCAGACGACATATCCACCCTACTTGAAGGCGAGTCAGGATATGGATATATTAGTCCTCTCATGCGTAAGGGGAGCAAGTTACGAACTCACTCTTAGGACCCTCAGTATTATGCTAAATCATATGAGGCACGTTCCCATCTGGTTAGACATCTGTGATGATAGAATTCAGATTAAAGACTCTATGAAGAATTTGGCTGGAAATATACTAAAAAGATGTTGGGAGCTGCACATGGCAAATGTTATACTAACGGCCATTGACTTTTCGAGATCTGGCCACATATTTGCTTTTCAACCATTTCCAATATTTCAGTTGCTGTCGTTGACTTATCACAATGCCCTTCAACTTTTTCCATATAAATTAAACAACCTTTACGGGTATAACATCCGTACTTTGCCCGATCTATCGGAACCACTTACAATTGCATACTCCAATGCCAACGGAGAACTTGTGATGAGTGGAATGATTTGGCGAATGATGATGGAATTCGCCCGGCACTTAAATGCTACTCTTCAGTCGGCGATGGAGACTAATAGCATCGTCACCTACGCTCGAATGCTGCAGTATGTTCAAAACGACACGTTGGATATAGCTGCCAGCCTTCGGCCTTTAATTCGAACTCACGGAAGGACATATCATGAATACGGTTACCCGATATTCATTGGAAGCTGGTGTACAATGTTGCCAGTGGAACGATTACTTAGCACTCATGAAGCAATGGCCAAAGTAATGCAGACGCCGTGGACATATCTTTATATTCTTATCCTATATTCTATTTATCGCTGTCTGGCTGGTCAAGGACTCCATGGATCACAACTTTATCGAATACTTTTGCCGTTAACGCATCTACTTTTACTTTCCGCGATGCTGTCACAACTTTCGGCTTTATTCATTAGCCCGTTGCAACACAATCGTATTGAAAACTTTGATCAACTAAATGAAGCTGGTATACGCATCATGGGTCTACGTTCAGAGTCCTTTCTGTATCCGGATGAAATGAAAATAACATATGCCTCATCGTTCTCCCTTCAGGACAGTTTTAAAACATTTATGCAACATCGCAGCTCTTTTAATGCTACGTATGGCTACACGGTTAGCTCTGTTAAGTGGGCCTTATATAGAGAGCAGCAGAATTACTTCAAGAAACCGCTATTTCGTTACTCAACGAATCTTTGTGTCCAGAAACTGTCACTGTTTGCGCTTCTGATGAACGAGAACTGTCTGTACCGCGACAATCTGCATGAGTTCATCATTCGTCTTAGTGAGTATGGGTTAATACGTTTCTGGAATCGTCAGTCACTGTATGACATGATGGAAGCCAATCGTCTGCGTCTTGCCGACTTAAGTACACCTCTAAGGGCTCAGGCTTTGCATTGGGATGAATGGATTTATGTTGCTGTGTTGTATGGATTTTGTCTCTCAGTTGGGTTGGTGGTGTTTTTCCTAGAACTTATTGTTTACTATATTAATATTTACTTAGACAATTTGTAAAAGCTAAAATTCAATATTAAATAACCGAAAGTTTGAAAATAATAAGACCTTGGTAGTGACGAGTCACTAATCATCCGTATCGGATATCAGCAATCAACATGTCAAACATTGAGAACTTCATTTGTTAATTAGTCTGGCCATGTTTGCAGACAATCTGATTACCAGTTAGCTGTGGCGTTGTAACCATTTAATTATCCTGGTAGAAAATTACATAGGGTGAATTTTATTTACTGTGACGTACCAATATCTGGTGCAGGGCCCTCTCCAACCCTTTGCACAAATGTTGAAACGCCAACAATAAACAACGCTATGTTTTTTTCTTCGTGACGCTGACAAATGTTTTTTGTTTGGTTTTTTCTTTTTTTTTGTGGTTTGTTCAGAGTCCTGTTAACAATATTGTTGGCCATTGGGGAATACTGTCTAAGCTGCCCACGACTACTACTGTCTTACACCTCACCGTCTATGGCAAATAAAAATAAATGCAAATTGCCTACTAGGAAGACACCACAGCGACACGACACTGACAACGAAGAGGAGCTCCACGAAGACTCATTTCAGGCTGGCAGACAAATAAAAACCACAAGAAATTCGCCAAATTATGTAAAACCAAGACAGCAAATAGTGAAGAGAACATGCTTAAGCTAAACAAATTGTGGCCTAGTAGCAAAGTGAGTAAGATAGTTAGTTAGTAAGTTGGCTCTGTTTGATTAACATAAAACCAAAAAAGTGTTACTAACTTACCACTACACTCAAAGAAAATTATATTTTCATTGTGGAATTGTCTAAATTTCCTATTATAAGCCAACATGGCCTTTTTGTGTTAGTGTAGTAGGAGTGCTAAGCAAATTTGATATTGCACCTGCCACAAAAGCAATAAGAGCCAATTCTTTGCTGCTCCTTTGCCACATTCAACAATTGCAAATTGAACTAACAATAGCTCCCCAACTATTCCTCACATAGATGGCACGATCGATGAGATTTCTGTTTCTTTATATTTTTATTAAAATGAAAATAGAGTAAAGAAAACCATTTAATCATCATGCGATACAGATAAGTCCCATAATATGGCAACAAATGCCATGGTAAGAGCAATTTATTGCACCTAAGAAGCACCACGATTTGTTGACAAATCGTTCTCACAACACGATCCATGAATTATGTGACCGTGACCGAGTGAAGAAAAGTATATACCTAAGTAAGTATATTGTCTATATGTACATACATACATATATCCATATGCATGTATCTTCATATATATCCAGGGAAGCGGCTGGAGAAAGATCGACCGCACGATATGTGAGACAATTTCGGAATCGTGCTTTTGGTGTCGCAGAAAAGTGCTGACATTATGCCAGCCGCCTTTTCCCCCGTTTTTTGTGATGTTTATAATTTGCAACAAATTATTAAAAAAGATCTGTCTGGAGAAGGTCAATGAAAAAGAAAATACGCAACTGACCCCGAAATGTAATGGGCAGAAATACAGGAGTGGTCGTCGGTCGTCGACATAACTTTCTCCTTCAACGTCAGTTTGGTTTTACTTTGGTGAGAGGGGGGATAAGACAGTTGAGCGCCAGAATTGCTCAGATGCCATGAAGGATCAGCAGAGGCAGCCACAGAGTTAAGTCTGCCATAAAACTTTATGTCTCATATAAAACACTCTGTTTTAACTCTGCGAAACCAAAAACAAAAAAATAACGCAAAAATCGCAGAGTATCAGTCTAAACTTAATAATATACAATTTTTGTATACCCTTGCAACTAGGTCGTTAGGAAAATTTATCCCACATTCAACAAAGACTTCAAATTTTAGTTATTTATATCTAAATTTTATACAATTGGTCTATAAAACTGTTTCTCAATTGTGCACAGCAGCTTTTCTTCAAGTATAATAAACATATTAATATGTATTTGTTTATTTTTCATATAAATTTGTCTACCAATATATTAGCAGTTGGAAATGTATAAACATTTTCGGCAAGGGTATATAATAATAAAACCTACAACTGCTTAAAATATTTTCGCTTCAAAGAATTCTACAGCTGCAGTTGGATATGGGTCTGAAAAGGATTGGGTAACCTCGTGTTCGAGTTAAAAGGTCAGGAATTTATGTTCGTCATACTTTGCATTGGCCGGCAATTTGGGTCTCTCAGGAATCGGTATTTTTGTTTCTGTTTTGTGTCTGTGTGTGCTTTTTTTAAAGTGATTTAAGGTAAGTCAATGTGTACATACTCATGAATGCATTAACTCATGAATTAGCCATAACCCCATAGCAATTAGTCGGCGATAAACGATTTGATTGCTTATACAAATAGCAGACGAGGCAAAACTTTATGTTTTTTCCCCAACTCAGTCAGTTACTTCGCGTTAGTCGTCATGTTGGCCAACTTCAGTGTGAGTTTACCCCTTGGGTTGTTCGAATTGGTCTTGCAAGTTATTTTGCCTGGCCATACAACCATATTCTATTACAATCCATCCCGATTGAACTGCAATTGGCACTGGCTACAGCAACGAAATTTATCATCCAATCCACAGTTTGTTTGGCACACCTCATCGCTCTATACGGATTTGAAGGAGAAGCAAAATAGTGATATATTTGTGCTAGCATGTTTATCAGAAGAATATTTTCATGAGGATTTAGTGAGACTCTCAAAGGCGCTAACATTTCAAACACATGTAAAAGTGTTTATTGAGTTAGTAGGTGCCCCCGAGTCTAGCGAAGACTATTTGGCCTCCAGAGTGTTAAGATTGTCTCTCCAGCAAAGCATGTTACATGTCGTTGTTTATTTTCAAGGATGTTCCGAAAAATCACTTATAATTTATAGCTTCGTGGCATTTCCAAAGTTTATTCTGATCAAACGAAATCTTTCGACTAGGCATACATCTGGATTTCAACTTTATCGCAACGAATTAGAAGCCATTCGTGGCTGTCAGTTGCGAGTGATGCCAGACTTTTCCGAACCAAATACATTTCAATATGCGGATGAGCAAGGTCAACTAAAGATGGCTGGATTTCTTTGGGATTTCACGCAAAATTTCGCTGATAAACTGGGGGCTAATATCAGTGTAACCCGACCAACTAGGGCGTCTAGGCGCTCTTTGGATCATTTACGCGATAATATGTTGGTCCTCTCACGCAATAATAGCGTAGATTTGGGACTGCTAACAGTGTTTTTCCATCGGTATAGTTTACGGGAATTACATCAATATACGTATCCAGTGTTTTATGCTAACTGGTGCACAATGTTGCCTGTTGAACGTACCATTACCCTACCAGAAGTGATCCAACGAGTACTGAGCTGTGAAGCAATCTCCTTCATATTTGTGGTCTGTCTGACATTTGCTCTCCTCGAATCATATTGCCAGCGACTGAAATGGCTCTGGTGTCTGATCATCAGCTTGGTTGTTTTGTTTGTAATGAGTGCATATATCGCTCAGTTCTTTTCCATGTTGATTGGAAGACCTCAGAGACCTACAATTAATAGTTTCAACGAGTTACTGGCTTCCGGTCTTCGAATTTTCGGAATGCAGGCGGAATTTGATGGAATGCCTGGAGATTTTCGTGCTAAATATGCGTCTGCCTTTCAGTTGACCAACAATCCCAAAGAACTGTACATTAGGCGTAATTTTTTCAATACCACTTGGGCCTACACCATAACGAAAATTAAGTGGCATATTATGGAAACCCATCAAAGATATTTCACCCATCCTGTATTTCGATACTCGGAGAATCTCTGCTTCAACGGATTCACCCCTTACAGCTTAATCATCTCTGAGAATTGTGTTTTCAGAGATACCATAAAACTCTACATTATGGAAATATATCAGTCAGGCTTATTGGATTATTGGTTGACGCATAGTTTCTATGACATGGTCAAGGCCGGTCATATGCAGATTAAGGACTACAGCACTATTTATCATTTGCGAGCATTGCGCTTGGAAGACTATCGATTTGCTCGTTGGTTTTGCAGTGTCGGCCTAATGATAGCCTTCGCAGTATTCGTTGTGGAACTAATGCAACACTGGGTCAACATATTTCTGGATAGTTTGTAAGTCGAGAGCAAAGCGATGGCATAGAATTCACACTTACCTTGATACTTTCTGTTCAAATAAATGCAAATTACTCACCAGGAAGAGAAGTAACACGACGAATACTTATTTCGCAGTCACAGACACAACAAACAAAAACTCAACACACTAAATTATGTAAAGAAAAACTTGGCAGTGCACACAGCAGCCAAAAGAACTGGCTTACTTGTGGCCCAGTCCCCCAAAAAGGGAGTGTTGAGGGGTCTCTCTGGCAAATGCAAATGTCTGTCTTTTACACTCTGATGATAGGACAATGCTGCAAGATCTGTCTGACTTGTTTTGGCCCGTTTTGATTAACATAAAAACGAAGAGATCTCTAATAGACAACGCGACTGCCAAACAACGTGAACAAATTTGATTTCACGATTTTGCACTGTTTTTTCCTTTTTTTGGTTCATTCGGTCGTTTGATTGTGCTTTTGTTTGGTTAAGAAAAACTAATCCAACACCTGCATCAAAGTGTACGATATAAATTTTGTAATTGACAACTGAAGATGTACATACTATGGCAAAAAGCTGTCAATTGGGGGAATGGAAATGTTGCAACACTTATTAGACATCTCCATTTATGCATTGTCGAGAAGCTAACAATTTTTTTTTTGTTTTTTTTAACATCAAGCAATCGAATGAACTCTGATCTAGGTAGACATCATACATAAACCATAATACTATGAAGAAATACAGAAATGTAATACTATCGTTTGAGTTATTTTTGTATATACTTTACAATCATTATACTCTACGCCAAAATAAAAGTATATTCATTTGTGGCAGTCGTTTGCTATAGGTGTATGTAGTCCTAAGAAGGTTGAAGCACAGTGAAAGTCATAGTGCTATTAATGTTTATTGGCATAGACCAAATGACTGTGACCAAATTCTGTGTTGGAAAACACTTTACGATTATCGATATTCTTATCATTTTATTCTACAAATCCTCTGTCAACTGTCAACTGGAAATCATTCCACCTCAAATTTTCCACTAGTAAAGACGTGGTTTTATATTTTCCTTATTCATTAGTTTACCCCTGAAATTCGTAGAGAGCCTCATTATTGATGGATTAGTAAAGACGTGGTTTAATATTTTCCTTATTCATTAGTTTACCCCTGAAATTCGTAGAGAGCCTCATTATTGATGCATTTGCTACCATTTTTACTTATTAAGGTAAGTGTTGTATGCATTTTGTGGCCTATGGTTGCCAAAAATTTTCAACGTTTTTTTCCAAGTTCCGCCACATTTCGTCTTATGAGTCATTTACTTACTTTTTGGACCGCCCAGTTGGCCTAGTGGCTGCCACATCTACATTCATGCAGACATAAACCTCCTCCACCATCACCAACATAGCCGTTGTCATTGCCGCTTGTCCAGGTGTTCAATTAAACACTGACGTTGACCTTAATACGCAAGCAACAAAAGCCACAAAGCAAAAATAAAAACTGAAAAAGTGCCAGAATTATTTGACAAATTGTTGCTGAATGCTGAGAGCCGAAATCAAGTTTATGGTCAATTTGCATGAACAACTTTTCAACAAAAATAAAAACGAACTGAAGCGTACGTAAAGCAAATAAACCTCCAGATGTCAACCGTTTATTTGTTGCCTGCCTTTTTTATATGTATATATTTTTCCAATAGTTTTTATTTATTTTCTTCTCCTTTATTTTGTGTTTTTTGTGTGTGTGTGTGTGTGTGTATGTGTGTGCTCGTTTAGAAAGTGGCAAGCTTGGCATTAAAATACCAACGAAGAAAATTCATCAATCGGCTTTACATTGTACATGCAACAGCTAAATTCCAATTCTCCGTCAATACTCGAGGTGTTAAAATATGCATTAAAATTGCTGATGAAGCGGCTTGTTCGCCTGCCAGGATTACCAAATATTTGCGGCTGCTGCCAAAAAGTCAAAAGAAATCAATCAAAATGCCACAATCAACAACAACAGCAGCCGGGTGAGCAGCAACAACACCAACAAGCACCGACAACAACAAGCAACACCAACACCAACACTAGCAAAAGGCGCCAAAAGGCAACAAAAGGCAGTCAGAGAGGCAAAGCAAATGCAACACACGATGCCGCCGACAGAAGCGACAGTCTGACGTGTGCCTAAGATGCTTAGTGGCTACCAGCCCCAACCCCATCACCTTCTGCCCCCTTTTTTTGGCTTCTACTTATTTACCCCTTCTCTCTCTCTTTCTATCTCTTCTGGCAGCAAACAACAACCATTCAGACAGACGGCCCCCATGTCTCTAAGTGGACAACAAAACGCCTCCAACACTTTTTGGGGCGCGAAAAATGTGTTTGCCATTGCCGACGACTTCACGTTCATTGTGAGTTTCTTGGGCCAAATACTACGAGTCTCTGCATGAATCGGAGTGTCGTTCGTTTGGATTTACCTCTTCTAAATGCACTTGGAAAAAAATATCATAGTTAGATATTTACTTTAGTATTTATCCTTAGTCCTTTTTTGCAGTTATTGGCCTGATAAGAAACGATTAGTGATGGTTATTTTGCATTGTTTTGCAAATTATAAGATAATTATTTCCAATTGTTTTGGATTTTTTTTTTGAGTGTCGCTTAGCTAAAACTTTGGCAATTTCAGTTAAGGTAGGACGACGACGGGAATGTGTTTTACAATGCGGCATTTGAATGTAGGTATAAAATAAATAAGCCACCGTTGTTGATCTTCATTTGTTGTTGTCGAGAACTTGACATGACGACTTTGCCATCAACGTCATCATCATCATCATTATGATGATCATCATCATCGTGTGGTCGTCATTGCCGTCATCGCCATTGGGTCCTGACATATATTTGCATAGTTTTTTTCTTCCTTTTGGCCAAGAACAAAATGGCAGCTTCGAAAACTTAAAAAACGTTGACAAGTGTCTGTCATGGCATTGCCGTCGTGCCTAAAATTTGCATTTGGTCGCATCTCACGCTTTCAACTAGCAAATGGAGGATTCGTCGGAATATATTTTCTGTTGTTGGTCGCGTGGTGGTGAAATTTGTGTTAGGATTCAAGTTCTTCCCCGGCCTCCTCCACACACAGTCATATCGATGTTGAGCGCACCTTTATGGTCTATTATACTAACGGGAATGCCCCAAGAGCAAAAAGACAGCAATAAGCAAATTGATTGAAATATGCGATATCATGGCAATGTCTAGCTGGAACGCAAACGGAAACAGACAGGCCGCCCCACCAATAACAACAACAACAGCAGCAAAAAAAAAAAAAAGACATCCCCCTCTCTCGTTCTCTTTCGTTGTGCACCCCCCCTTTCCCCCTTAAACAATTGTGTGGTAGCGCATTAAATGTCGATTTCGTTTTGCACCCGCGGCGCAGATACGCAGCCAATGATATACGGAGTACGCAACCAACTTAGCCTGGCTCCGTCTCCGTTCACCAATTCCGAATCCGGCTGGGTCACTGCCAATGCTACGCAGAGGGGTGCGGCTCTAGTCACTCTGATGACGCCCACCCAGCTAGCCCAGTGGGCAATCTCAGAGTGGTTTTTGTTTTGTGAGATTTTTGATTTTGTTTTTTTTTTTCTATATGTGAATATATATTTATGGGTCGGGCAGCTACAAAATGCTGAATGTGCTTTAAATAAATCATTAGTGTATTGTTTCGGGCAAAGACTGGAATGGACCATGGCTCAGACCCTGCTGAAAAGTGTTATATAGTCCATATGTAGTGCGTATTGGACTATATTCGAATACTGACTCTCAAAAAGGCGATGATTTGAAGTACTTGCTAGAAAATGCAAAATGCTCATAACAAAATAAGGTTATATTTCTCTATTATAACCATTAAGAAATATGTTTAGACTTCACTTTTGAACTTCATAAATTTCACTTTGCATATTTAAGAACTCTTTTTTTGTGGTTAATTCTGTGAATATGTCGATTGACTTGTATTTAGCATAACATAAACTTTGTGGAACTTGAAATTTTTGCAAGCTAAAGGCCAAAAAAGTTAACTACGCCAAATTGGTGCCGCCACTTGGTGACATGTTGTAATTAGCATGCTCTACTCGAAATTGCAAGCTCGGAAAACGAATTCAGGCTAAAACTGGGTGTTGAGCTGGTGTCAGTATTTGGGTGCACCTGCAGCGTCATCTCAAATGATCTCATAAAATGCTACTTAACACGTTTGTTGGTATATTGTGTGTGTATGTCTCTTGTATGTGTGTGTGCGTGAATGTTTGACTGGCGACTTTTATTGACTTTTCATTGATTGCCGACACAAGAAGTTCTTTTTGACTTTGCCGTCTTTGCGGGAGTTGGGGTTTTTTTTGAAGGCTTGTAATTAAAATACTGTAAAAAGTGGCAAAATATGTTAACCAGTTTGAAGTTTTTCACTCTGGTTGAATTTAATTCATTCAATTTTTTGTATTAATGTTTTTTGGTAATTTTTTTTATTTTTTTGCTAGTCTTTGAGTTGATGCAATGCATTTTAATGTCGTTTTATTTGTCGGCAGTCTAATAGATACTTTCTATGCTTCACATGCAAATAAATGGTTTCCTGCCTGCCACATAACAACTGCCAGCAAAATGAAACAAAAACAAAAAAAAAAAACTAAACTGCAATGGTCCATAAATAGGCAATTTTGGCGCTTAGCCGTTTAACGCCAACACCATGCCAAGAAAAAAATAATAAAACTACGAAAAAATAGAAACGAAATATGGAGTCGAGAAACACCGACTCTAATCGATTATCATGCACTTAACACCAAAAGCTCTTTAACCCGAACGCTGGATATTTCTTGTTTCCAATGTTACCCTTAAAGGTTTTTTTCTACTCATTTTTTTATTTTCTTTTTTTTTTTTTGTGGTTCGTTGTGTGTAACAATTTCGGAAAATGTTTTTCAATCAAAAAACTAGGCGGCGGTTAGCAGGCATTTAAGTAGTACTCTAACATGATTGAAGGATGAAAAAAAAGAGCAGCAGCAGTAACGGCAGCAATCAAGGCCAGAGCTCTGGCATCATTATCAGCTTCGTGCTGATTATCAACATGTGCACTGGCTGCTCGACAACGTCGTCGCCGCATGTGCTTTTGCCCTCGATCCATAGATCAAGATCATAAATAGCAATAAGCCAAGCCAGACAATGTCTGCTAACTGTTTCAGGCAATCAATCAATCCATCTAGCCAAGCTGAGGCCGTTGAGCGATGCTGCGGCTGGAACTGAAGCTAGCTTCAAGCTGCTGCTGCTGACGCTGCCCGGTTTGGAAAGTTCATTCAGTTGTGAGTTTTAATCTTTCCTTTTCATTCTCCTGCGGCTGAGGGTATATAAGGCCAGAGTAAGTTAACACTAGCATTTGTTAAACCTTTTGATGGGTAAGCAAAATGTCTAAGCAACCTTTTGCATTGGCATTTCTTTGTTTTTCCTACTTGTTTTTTTTCCCCCCATTTTCAGGCAAGTCTGCAGCGGCATTATAAAACGTGATCGATTGATTTGTGCGATCACAGCGACTGCAAGTTCAACGAGCCGATTGACTGACTGACTGCTGACTAGATAATTGTGGCGTTCTGCCGCTGATGCTACTTTTTTTTTGCGCGCGCACACTAAACAGCTGGAGCAGCGGCAGCAACCGCATGCCTTGGCATTCCACTGTTTGGCCTGGCCAACACAGGTTTTCCTCTTTTCGCTTTTCCTCTCTTTCTATCTCTCTCTCTCTCTCTCTGTCTCTCTCGTTTTCTAACTCTTCCTCGTCTCTCTGCTGTGGCAATCTGTCAGACTGACAGTTGGCCCAGTCGTCGCAGAAATTCTGCCCGGGCGCTGTCGGCAATTGCATTTGATGATTGATGATTGTTGAAACGCGAACAAAATTATGATTAAATAAGTAATTGTAGTTTAAACAAAATGTCGACGACAACGACAGTACAAAAAGATGAACACGACTCGAGTCAAATGCAGCAATTGAGACTTCGATTGAATGATTAAAATGAAGGATGTAAATGGAGGCCACCAACCATCAATGGTCTTGATCATGGTTGGGGGGCCTCGTAGAAGCCAAGGACTGGTTAAAATACATAGACTTTCGGGTGGTCTCTTCTTAAGGTCAGAAATTGGACCAAACCACACTAACACTCACACACTCACACACATTGTGGCTCACATAATATGTTGGTCTTATTCAAAGCGTAACAAACATGGATACAAATACAACTTAGCACTCTCATAATAAATTCAAACGCTTAGCAATTAAATCGTAAATTTTTACAACTACAAATTTACAGTTATTAAAAAACATAATTTGTTGTTGTTGTCTGCTATTATTAATTACTACAACAATTTGGTGTCACGCTGTAAAACACAAGTCGATAAGGGGCTGCAAGTCGCCGCGGAGGCAGGAGGCAGCTCGAATCATTTTTATGGAAAAGTCAAACGAAAGACTTAAGCAACGAACTTGAGTTCAATCAACATTTTCAATTAAAAGGCATTTGCTGTTACTGTTGTTGTTGTTGTTGTGCACGGCTAGTCATGGGTGCACTGGCACGTTTTTTTTCCCTCCTATATGTGTATGAGAGCCAGTGATGCGAGGGTTAATTGACAAGTTATTGATACATAATAATAACATAAATTGCATATTGGCTTAATTGATATTTTGCCTTAATTTAAAAAAAATATTGAACCACCCACTGTCAGTACTCTGCACCATATTCTTATTGCAAACTGTTTTGGGGAGCACGTGTTTAGCGCAACAAAAAGGTTTACAAATGAAATGCTTTGGTTGCTAATCGTCCATATTTGCCAATGTCTTTCAATTGTTCGATTTTTTTGTTATTTCTCATTTTCTATATAAACCTATTTATTGTAGTTTTTTGTTTCGCCTCGATCGATGCTTATCGCCAAATGTGTTGAAGTTTTGAACGTTTCTGTCGAACGGCAGACAAAAAAATTAATCAGAACAAAATACAAAACGCAAAGATATTTACAACAATAGGCGTGTCGTTGCATTTCGTATTTGTTTAATTCACGAAAAAAAACCAAAATAAATGTATATAAACAATTGGCCACTATTGACGGCCAATTTGGGGCCCAGAGTCTAGAAGGCGCTTATAATGCCCAGGATATGGGAGGAGGTGAGAGTGAGAGGGGCTGGCAAAGGCAGGTACTGGCAGGCATATCGCGATTTATGTTTCTATGAATTATTTCGTTTGTTAAATTGGCCATGCCACAGAGACCACAAAACATATTGACGAAAAGGTTTTCCATTTTTTTTCCTTTTGCACTCGAAAACTCCCAAGACCGGTTCCAATTTCCAACTAATTAGGCTTGCTGGCTTTTAATCAAAACGATTAAAGTGCTTTCGGACAATATTTTTCCACGCCTAATCAAAGAGTTTCGGTTTTTTTGTTGTTGTATTTTTATATTTTGCCATGACAGCTGCAATAGCCGCAGGCAGCCAAGGAAGCCTGCAGTCAGCTCTGGGTGCCAGGGCGGGGCTTGCCCCAAAGGGGCTGGGGGGAGAGATTGCCATATCAAATTGTGGTACAATTTATTAAAAACGAAATATGTGCGAGCCCGAGTCGGCCCAGGCGGACGATAACAAGTTGTCGAACCAGATGTCAAAGCGATTTGCAAATATTTGACAAGCGCAAAACACCAAACATTGAAATATATATATGTATGTATAAATACAACAGCAACAACAAATTGCGGGAACAAGTTAGAGGATAAAAGCCAAAGCAACAGTAAAAGAAAAAGAGATGAAGCAGAAGGAGGAGGAGCAGAAACAGTTCAAGAGGAAGAAATTAAAAGACATGGGAAACTTTTCGGCATGGTAAGCATTTTAGAGGCTATATAATGGCTTATGGAATAACTTGGCCAACATAAATGACTTTTTATTACAGGCTTGGAATGTTGTTTTAAGCATTGTAAGGATGACAATTTTTTTTATTAATCCTTAAAAGTAAAATTATTGCCCAAGAAGTTTTCAACAAAAGAGTCGCTTCCCCTTAAGAAAATCTCCGTGTGAGTTGGTTTCGAAAAGTCACCTAAGCTAAGGTTTGATTTCTTGAAATGTTTTTGTTTTTTGACAAACACATTGAAAATTTTACAAGAAAACATATTTTTCTTTGAATTTTTGGTTATTTTTAAAGTAAATTGCTTTTATTGAGACATACAGTTTATATTATATTGATGTGGGTCTCCACCTTTGGTTGAAAACATTTTTCACTCTGTTATCTCAATTTTAATAATCTTTCTTTGGGGCATCATCGACATGGACTTGCCATGTTCGGCGTAGCGTCAAAATAATAATAACATAAAAATTTATTTTATTTTTATTTTCAATTTAATTTTATTGAAAATCATCAAAATAAAAAATCATTTTGTATATTAAAGAACCCAGACGCGTGGTGTATATAAAAATGTTTATGGCCCATAAAGGGAAAAGTAAATTTAATACTGACCAACAACAACAACAACACGAACAACATTATATGCATTAAAAACCGCAGCTCCCAGTCTGTGTGTTTGTGTGTAAGGAACCCCCATTCCTTGAAGTATCTGTTGTGCAACCTTCGCGGACGTTGCCATGAGGCACTTTTCGGCCATTGTCAGCTACGAAAAAAATCTGATAAGTCGCATTATAAGAACATAAAAACACCCAAAAACCAAAAATAAAACAAAAGCGAAAACCGAAAACTAAAAACCAAAAACCGAAAAACGAAATCTACACGAAACGATGAGGGAGAAAAAATAATTTCAGTGAGGGCAGGGCAGGATCTGCATCTCCATCTTCAACTCTGTCTCTGTCTCCGTGTTCTCCTTTACAAAGAGCAACAACAAGGCCAAAATATGCAACATGCATGTTGTTGTTGCGGTCGCAAAAGCCCAAAAATATTTTGGGGCCATGCCACGAAATGAAGTTGCAACAAGATACTTTACTTTACTTAAGGGCAAGTAGATGCACAAACTGATACACGGACATGTGCGACTTGCGACTTGATTTCAAGTTTAATTTCTTGTGCAAACTTCGGCTTCGGTATCGGCTTCACTTGTTTTGGGTATGTGGATGTGGATGGTAATGGGAATGGGAATGGGCATGGGTAGGGGGGCGTGTTAAGGCGTTGTGGCTGTTGCATGCTGCAGCTGCAGCAGCAGCAGAGTCTGCCCTCATTAGGTTTCGAAGAAGGAGGATTATATGGCAAACATGTTCATGGCATTTTCGTATTGTTCGAGTCGTTAAGTTGCCTTACGTGCGCATCATTTTGAGGTGTTCAATTAAAGAATCGCCACAACCAATACCAATATCACTACCTGACTCCGATCAGGCGGGGCACACTTTTAAACTTGTGTGATTTTTAATTACTCACTCCCCCCTGCCCCACGCCATCAAACAGTTTCAATGTATGTTCAGACATATCCGGACAAAAAAGCTTTGTCGAAGACAGCCATCTAAGACTCAGGGCCATAAAAATCGTCTAAGCTCAATTGTGAATAAAGCCGAATCAACTGCCGGGAGGGGGTCCAACAGCACCAATTGTACCTACATACGCTGAGGAAAATGAAAAGATATTGTGATGGATGTCGGTAAGAGAAATCATTCAAGTAACTACTATCTGCCATAACTAAATACTCTTACTGAATACACTTCCATCAGAAGTAGATCAGACATTGAAAAATGTATAAATTTCAAAGTGTATTTTATTCTGAGCGATTCTCTTCGAAAGGCTTCCGTTACTAGAATCAAGAAACTAAGCTCCATTAAATAGATCAATAATGAAGAGTAATACTAGAGTATTTAGAGTTCGCTAACTTGTTCATGCATCAGTTATTATATAAAGCGCCTCTGTGTTTTTAGTGCGGCTTATTCACTTGACTTTTTTCCTCTTATTTTGTCTATTTATAGTTAGCTGAACTCGCAGATGAAACTGTAAAACGCCTTTGGCCTTGCCAAGTTTCATTTTGTTGCTCTATCTCCTAGCTGTGCCTCAGCTTTTTTGGATCTTCTGCCCGGCTCTTGCCCCTGATTGATGGCGATGGCGTCGACAGCATTTGGCGGCAACGCACAAAACATTTGTTGGCTAGATTTATTTTTAGAGCTTATTTATTGTTATTTTGATTCGCTTTGATGATGAAGCGACTTGGGTCAACGTGATGATGTAGCAGTTTGAAGTGCATTTGAAAATTGTCTGGCATTTATTTCTTCTGCTTGTTGCTTGGTGATTTTTTTCCTCTCTTCTATGGCTTGAATGTATTCTGAATGTTAATCAATTAAGTTAAGCGAATGCGGAGTGCAGAGTCGAGTCGAGTCGAGTCTATCATAGGCCTAATAAGCTGACAATGCGGAACCGCAAGCCTGCCCAAATTATTTGCCATCAGACTAATTACTTTGGCACTCAGTTGCTGTTTGGCCCGAACATGAGCCACACGGTATGCTTTCATCTTGCATGGGGCATGCAACAAGACAACGGCATAATGCAGTCACCATACTAACTTCGACTTTGACTGTGACTCCTCGTCTCCTGGTAGCTGTGGTGCGGTTGTGGGTCAGCATCGGCAGCCGGGGCTGGTCAACCTACTTTGGCCGCACGCCATAGAAGTAAAGCCACAAAAGGTGATGATGAGGTTGATTACTTTTGCCTGGCTTTGGCGACTTTCCTTCTAATTTGAGTTGTACAAATAATCAAAATTTTTTGTGCGCGCGCTTTTTTTTGTGTTGTGGCTGCTGCTGTTGCTTTTGTGGCATTTAATTTGATTTCCAGCACGTTTGACTTTAATTGAAAACGATTTTCGGGGCGCCATTTGAAGGGAGATCGAGCAGGGTGAGTGTAGAGTCCACTTGGCTGAGTGTCAAAATGGTCTCACGTTTCGGAACCGACTTTCTCCCATTTTGTGGGCGTTGGCAAGGGCAGCAGATTTGACTGAGTGGCTCATTTAAACTAGGATTGAATTACTTTTGCCAATCAATTGGACGGCAAGGTAAGGCATGGCAAAGATCGTCCGAATCACTGGACTTATATTTTCACAATTTCGCTGAATAATGAAAACTAAAGTCCGCCTTAAATCTGATTAAATTGAGCACGCGTCGAACTTCATCTCTTACGGAGTTCGATTCGGCATTGCGTTGCGTCGCAGTCGTCGTCGTCGTCGTCATCGTCGCTGTCAGCACTTGACCCAAAGTTCCAGACAATGGCTTTAATTTCGGTCTACGATGCGGGTGTGGCGCATCTTTTTGTTTTGTTGGACGGTTTTTTGTTTTTTGATCTGTGCGCATCGATTAGAGCAACTCAACGCCGCCGTCCACAAAACAGAAACAACAATAATAACAATAATAACAACAACATCAAATATAAAACAATAAAAACTCTGGCAAACAAATTGACTGCCAGACCCAGCACGATCAACTTACTGGATGAGAAGAGGGAGGAGTGGAAGGGGAATCTATGGATGCCCGATGCCCTGGTCCGTAATGCTTGATGCCCTCCAAATGGCGCTTTTTCATTTCATTTTCGTTTTCATTTCAAGTCGTCGTTGGGGTCAAAAAAAAAAATTTTTTTTTCTGCTGTTTTTTTGGGGCGTCTTGACCTCACTTAAATGAAAAGTCATATTTCTTTTGATGCCTGGCCCCAGTTTTTGACGTGCGATCGATTGCGCCTGTCCATCGGCTTAGTTGAGCGCAGATTTGTCTGATCTCTGAGGCCTGGCCTGATTTCGTTTCGCTCTCGGAACTGGGAGTTCAGCAAAAGTCATGCACTTGCTGTGACTTGTTGCTGATTGTCTGAGGATAGCCAAAGGCAGAGGGTTCGTTCCTCTTGCCATTTTTTTTTTTTTTTTTGGTTCAGGGGGAAATTGTCTTGGTCTTCTAATTAAGTGCATTTTCGTTTAATTAATTTAAACTAACTGTAAATTGAGAGTTTTTGGGCGCGGTGCAGACCCAATTGGCCATTCGCTTGTTAAGACAACAGCAACCGCTGCCGCCGTCGCTGCCGCCGATGACGACGACCCAATCGAGTAGCTACAAATGCCTGGAACGACCAAGTTTATTAGTTCGTGCCTTCATTTCGTAATTACTTCAATTGATTTTGCTCTGCTGATGGCAACGGGACGGCTAGGACTACGAATTAAACGGAACTGAAAAAACTACAAAGGAGACGAAGAAGAAAACAGAAAAATGAGCTCGAAACTTGCAACTCTTTGCGCGCTTCATTGCCTTTGATTGTAAATCAGTTTACTTTGCCATTTAGAAGACTTTGTTCAGTTGTTGGCTGTTTTTTTTTTTTGTTTTTGGTTTTTTGCTATTTCTATTGCTATTGCAGTTTCGGTTGCAGTTGCAGTCGCCTTGCCTTGGCTTGCTACACAAAGGTGAAATCACGATTTTCAAGTGCATCGCCATCGATACAAACAACGACTGGGCCGTTGCAAATTGTAACTCTAACTGTACAACAGGTTCAAAGTATCTTTTAACAGGTACGCCTCGACTCAACTCCACCACTCCACTTCAGTTCACTTCACTTTACTTTACTTCACTTCATTCGACTCGACTTGGCCCGGACTTTTCAGTTGAGCCCAAGTCGCAAAAGGAAATCAAGCCTTAAGTCTGTCTTAGAATTGCAGTAGTCGTCGTCGTCTTAGTTGTCTTTTGTCGTAGCTTGGGCTCTTTAATTATCGCCCAGGCATTTCAACAATTTCTAAAAACCAAATCGGAAAACAAAAACCCCAAAAGCCAAATAAACAATGCTTAAAAGTTAATTAGGAAATTTCTTTTTTCTATTTCCAGCTTTATTAAGGAAAACAAAACAAAAACCTTTGGGCATTCCAGAAATCACTCAATTAGATCGAAAGGCGAAAGGCTGGCAAATTGTGGCCATAACTTAAAGTCCATTATATATATGGCAAGCGAACAAAACGAGCAAACGAGCCGACTTGCATATCAAAATCAATGGCCATCAACTGGTCATAAATATGAACAGCGTGTGGGGTCATCGAGGCATCAACTCACGTGATAATCATGTGAAAAGCCAGTTAAATCGCCAGCCAATCCGAAAGCTTATCGACTTACCAAATTCCCAGTATTGGCCATAAGAAGTATATTGACTGAGAAACAACTGAGCATTATGACAGGAAACCGACCCGTCCGCATACTCAATATTTAAACTTGATTTTCTACCCTTTCAGTTAAAAGCAATTATTGTCCAGCAAAGAAATTTCTATAGCCATATTCCACTCACCATTCGAAAGTAATCAATATAAACATATAATAATAATAATCAATATAAAATTATTAATATCGGTAAATTTATAAATTAATTTTTATGACTTTTGCACATTAGGTTGAAGTGTTCTTTCTCCAATTTCAAATTAAATGCCTTTAATATTTGTTTGTCGGTCTTCTTATTGTTATTAGGTGCTCAAAGGAAATGTCGTGTTTATGAGTTTGAGCTTATATACCTCCCTAAATTCGATTCGGATACCGTGCAGCATAGCTTTGATTTAATAAAGTAGCCAACTTTGGCAGCCCTGCGGCAACTATAACAATAATTTTTGCAGCCTTAATCGCAGCTAAACGATGATGACGATGGCGACCAACGATGGCGATTGCAATGGCGATGACGATGGCTTTTTGTGGATGTGGATGAGGATAAGGATGAGGATGAGGCATACAGCCAGCTGCGGTTGCAACGCTTCGTCTTGGGTCAGCGGGCAGCCAACAAAGTTCGCCGGCTTCAACACCTCGCTGGGAGTTGCAGGCTTAGCCAGCTGCCGATGCTGACCCATGGCTAGCTAATTGACAGTATCGTGACTAAAATCAATTTGTTGTGTGCTAGCAAAGGCTACAAATTTCACGATGTTGTTGCTTGTGTTACTGTGGCTATGGCTATAGCTGTCGCTGGTTCACTTTGGTGTACTTGCTGCCACCCACCCTTCCCCCCTCTATGAATGATTTACGATGCGTCGTTGTCTGGCTCTGACCCCAGAGTTCGTCGTTGTTGAAACATCAAAATAAGCCAACATCTCAGCGATTATGTGCTTGCCAGCGACGCCGCCCGCTCATAATCAGCAGCACATAAACAAAACCACTAACAACAACAACAGCAACAATATTTCTGACCACCGCATAGATTTTCATCGTTGGACGAAAATAATCAACAGTGGGTGTCCAGCAGTGTTCCGTCTATTCGCGCCCCTTAACCGCCTCCAACACAGTTCGATCATTAACATGATCATTACGTTTCTTTATTGGCGAAAATTTACAAAAATTTATTGCTCGTTTGGTAGGGATAAACGGAAATATGATTTTCAAATTGTTCTCACAGTTTTTGACTGCTAAATAGTTAACAAAAATGTTTTCCATTAGTCCTTTTGTATAAGTTCAATGTTCATTTTTACAGACAATCCCCTAACTCGGCGTTTTGTCCAATCAAATCGTAATTTAACTTTCCTTAAATTGCATTTAATAGCCATAAATATTTAAAAAGATTTTAATGAAACGCTGGCAAATTTTAACAAATTATTCTGTAGGAAGAAAACCTTTGGACAAACCTTTTGAAAATGAGTTGTTGTTATATTGGAGACAATCTCTATAGATAGATGATTTAGACTTTTATATGATCTTTTAGTTAGGCTAACGTGTATCCCCCTTCAAGATGAGGTAAAGTAATCCAATTTAGTTTCCTAAACTGGTTCCTTCGACGACGAAGACAACCACAGCAAAATGACGTGATAAAGTCGCGTAATTAAAATATGAACAACGATCATATATTTCTCTCTTTCTTAAGAAATTTTCTCTTGGTGGTCGCCTGTGGTAAAAATTAAGAAAAGAGAAAAAAATAAAGAAAATGTTGCTCTATTTTAAATAAATGTTTTATGGCAACAAAAAGGCAATTCGCATTAGCTCAAAGTAAACTTTTTAAGAGGGGCAGGAGGGCGAGGGATGTTTGGAGAAACCTGAACTGAACTCTCACGCGGATGCAACTGCAACATTTGACTGCTGGCAGCAACAACAAACATTGTGAGTTTGGTTGCCATAAGGCCAACCAGCAACACATGAATTGAAGCCTGAATCTGAGCCCCAGCCTGACTGAGCCTGCCAAAAAGCTGCGGGAGCTAATAAATTTTTAACCGTCTTGCCGTTTGACGCTATTGATCGTTAAGTAAATTGTCTGCAATTATGCCAAAAGGGAAAATAATAGAAATTATAACGAAAATGTTGCTATGTTGTCTGTTGCTTTGGTTACTTTTGTTGCCGCTGCTGATGTTGTTGACTTTGGCAATTGTGGGAACGTTAAGGAATCACATTTGCTTCTCTTATCGTATGGCAGGCAGCAAGGCTGGCAGCAGCAGGCAGAGAAATGCTGGTGCTCATAATTTTCCATTTAGGTGGCAAATTGCTGGCAGTTGCATGTGGGTCAAAGCGCTCACGACATCCCTGGCTGGCTGGCTGGCATCTTGACATTCATATTTATAACTCGTGCGCAAAAAAGTATTTAATTGTTTGCTCTGCCTAAGCTATCGAGTGAGATACATAAGTGAAATTTTACAATGGCCCCCAACAACATGAACGATCGGCCCACATACTGGTAAGCCTACAAATCCCAGTCCCAACTATGGTCGATGCAGTCAATCGATGGCTTGACAACTGACCAACTGACAACTCTGACTGACTGTTTGAGTTTAAAGCTAACTGCAACATTTTTTCGGCTTGTTGTTTTTTGGCTTGTGTCAGAGTCGCTATCGCAATGTTACATCCGTGCGTGCTGTCAATTAACATGGCCAACAACCAAATCAATTAAGCAATGACCAAAGCGATGCTAATAATCTCAAAAACTCCCCACGCCCAAAATTGCTAAAAATTCGACAAAAACCAAAAAGGAGTCGGCCCGTTGTCATAAAAGTACACTGACTCTTGCTGCTACTACTCGAGACATTTGCATACACAGCCAAAACGAGGGTTTATCTTACTTTTTGAATGGATTTTTAATCTGGTTATTGGCTAGAAATCTTTGAAAAGAAATAAATAGAATGGAGTATGGAGTACATAGGAGTATAGGTTCTTGCATCTTGCCTAAATGAAATTACCTCCCACACTTGTTTCTCGTTTTAGCATCTTTAGAATCAACCCTCGGCTTGCTTAGATTGCATTGCAGTCTGCGACAAATGTTTGTCCTCTGGGCCATTGGCATTTGATTGATGCATGTTCACTGCATACAGACAAAATGTTTAATTGGTGCATATTCATGACACAAGCCAACTCCGACCCACACCCCTCTTTGCCTTCTTGCCTCCTTGTTTTTTTCTTCTGTTGATTATATAAATGGCAAACAGTTGACAAATGTTTATACAGGACTTTGATCCTGTTTTCACACATAGTGCAAACACGCCTTGGTTTTTGGTTTGCTTGGACAATTGCTGCTGCTGCCCCGCCCCCACAATTGTCAATTCCAATTGGAAATCGCAACTACGTGTAAAAATATTTGTGTAACTGACTGCATTTTGATTTTCAGTTTTTCTACCAAAAAAAAAAAAGAAAACTTATTTTTGTTTGTTACAGTTTATTTCTGTTTCTGATTGCTGCCTTTGATGCATTTCAAATGAGTTGATTTATGGCAACTTTTTGGCCAAATGACTGACTAACTGACTGACTGACTGACTGACTTTGCTAACTGGATGCCTGGTGGCTGTCTCTGTGCATGAATGAAGGCTTGTTGATGTTGTGACAGCTCCAAAAACTGGCCAAAACTGAGACATGTTAAACTGCTTTAATTACTCCCAGCCAGCATATGTTTTATATATGTACATATGTATGGGTATAACTACAACTTTGGCCATTCATAGATACATATATATATATTTATGAGAATAGCTGCATAGGTGCCGCACCCAATTGTGTTGCTTGTTACAGTCACAGATGTAATGCGCCTGCCCTTTAGCCAAAAGGAAAGTTGCTCTGTCTGCAAAATGTATCCTAACTGACCTGCAAAATTCGGTTATACTTTTGCCATCCGTTTAGACTACTAGATACCCAGTAATGAAGTGTAGATACTTAAGTCAAGGTGATATTAAACAGATTGTCTCTGTTCAGACCAATCTAGCTTAGTTATCTAAGACCGTTTAATGTCTATCAGCAATTTAACTAACAAAATCAAGATTAGGCTGATTTATTTAAACGATTAACGTGCACTTAACATTCTAATATTATGAAAATTTTCAAGAGCTTTATGAGACTAAAGTTTTTGTGGGTTTAAATTCAAGTTTGGTGCGAAGTCACCCTACGATCTATCATTTAGTAGGGAATTTGAAACAAACACACAAAACGAACATTTAGCACCCACGCAAGAAAAGCAACAACTCTACAAATATACTAATCCAACTCCTGATTCCTATTTCTGTCCCCTCTATACGATTCCCATTTCTTCAATTGGCATATACAGGCAAAGACTTTGATAAATTCCGCGCAAACACACACAAACTGAGACACAGACAACAACAAAGTAAGTCACACACATACACACAGAGAGACACGCTGTAATACGCTGTACACGCTGGGCAATTTGAATAATGAAGCGGGGGCCCCGACTTGGACTTGGTCTGTTTGGGGGCATCAATCTGTCAACGCCGTCGCATTTGTTGCATGCGCATGCGCAGCACAGTTTGAGTTCGATGGGTTTTCTGCCACTGGTCGGCTAGCATAAAGAGAGGTGGAGAGAGAGACACCAACGAGGCCAAAGCATCGCGTGCCGCATGGTTTGGGCCTGCCTGGAACGTGGGTCGTCGTAGTCGTCGCCGTCGCCGTCGTCTTTGTCGTCGTCTATCAATTAAACAAAGCGGCGGCTGCAACATCAACATCAAATACAAGGCCGGCAAGGCTCGGGTTGGCCACCCAAAAGTCTAAGGCTGAGGCTTAGACTGTAACTGCTCCAGTTGCTTCCGCGCTCTAAAAAACAAGTTTCTGTCTCGTGCAGGATTTCGTCTGCTTCTCTCCGTTTACTAAAGGGGAGACATTATTTAACGACACAATTCGTGCAACTCCCACGCATGCAAAAAGGCAAAGAGACAAAACTACAAAATTGAAAGCGAAAAATGCGAACGGAGCGAAAGAGTCGGCGGGGAAGCCTTAACTGATGGCCCACCGACCGAAATTGGCGCAAAAATGTCACCAGCTTGCACTCCCCTGCAGAAAAAAACACACAACAACAAAAAACAAAAAACTCCCAAAAAAAGGAGAAAAATAAAACCCGACAGAGAAAAAAATGCATCGATCATCGGCGGGAAAATGTCAAATTTGGGATTTATCAGGCTTTAATGTCAGTTTAGCAATTTGACAAATGACTTCAGATAACTTTGAAATAACTCGAACAAACTGGGAAATCCAGACAGTGTGGAGAGCCCAGCGATGAAAGCTAAATTCAACTGAGCACAACTGTACAACAAGCGAGCTTATCGATGATGATGATAAAAATGTTTGCCAGCTTGTTGAATCACTTGTAAGCGCCTATGCATGGATGTAGTTCAACAACAACAGCAACAACCATAGCGATGAATCGTAAAGTGACCAATAAATATGGTAGTCCATATATCGCATTACAATTTGCCGCTGTTTCTGTTTCTGCAGCGGTAAACAACTGCCACAAATTACACGCAATCCGGCGACAACAGGCATTAATAATTGGCAAAAGCTAAATGACCAAATCGAAGCTAGGCTGGCAAGCCTTATCAATAAAACTGTTCAACGGCCACGCCCGCACACGCACTTAACCCATGGCCAATACCCCTATACCCAATGGCCCATAACTATATTCATACCACCGATTTTCCACATAGCCGATGCCTATGCACCGCGATGTCCGGGATGACAAATTGCGCAAATCCATGAGATAGTTTTCTGTCGAGCCTGCCAGCGATTGCAATTGCATAATGTGGCCGCGTTTAGAGATTTGTATCTGTGTATCTATTTGCATGCTGGCCGCAATGTTGTTGACTCAAAGCGCTGTCAAAATGGGCAATGGTAAAAATGATTCGTGAGATAAAATATATATCTGTAGTCTCAGCTGGGCTGGTCTGGGCTTGGCCATGAGTAAACATTTAATAAACCATTTTTGCAACACCATTTATCCAATGTGCCTGTTTGTTAATTGCCATCATTAGCTGTTCATCTGCAAAAGGAAGATTAACGATTTATCAGCCTCTATTAGACTCGTAAGCATGTTGGCCAAATTGCCTGGCTATTAGATGGAGTCCAAAGAGTAGAGTTTTTCTCAAATGTGACTCAATCGAATAGTTTTGGTGTTAATTTGATTAAAACCTTAAATTAAAAGAACCTAAGTCAAGGAAACCGTTCTTGGAGTTGAATTGAAATGTAATTCTTTCAATGCTGATGAGTAAATAAATATTAACACATATTGTTATAGAAATATAAACAAGGTAAACAGAACATAGACCACAAGGAAACCATTGCAGGGATCAGCTCAACCATCATTGGCAAGCCTTTGCAGTACCTCCTGGTGAAGTTCTTCAAATAGTCGGCATTCCTGCTCGCTAAGGGTCAGCATCAAAATATCATTCTGATAATCGAAATTCGTATAAACATCGCTTAGTCCTATTGCCGGCTCCTGTCGCCTGACCTGGTTGCTTGTGATAAAGCTGCGAGAATCGTCTGCGCCATCGCTCCGAAAATCTAGCCGACAAAGTGGACACCGGGAATCCAGACCAAGCTTCAGATAGTGCTCAAAGCAATCCGTGCAAAAGGAATGTCCACATCGGATGTGTCGCGGATTCCGCTGTTCATCTAAACAGAATATGCACGGATTATCGGACATAGTTGCACAGTTTAACGGACGGGACTTTGCCTCGTAACAGTTCTCAAACGCCTCACAAAATTTAATATTTAGAAAATATATGCACATTGAAGTAAATTCTCAAATGTCGATTATATACTGAACAATTTTAGTCACTACAATTAAAAATTCAACTCAAACGATTTGACAGAAGCAACAAAGGCAGCTTGATTATAAAAATGCTTAACTAAACCCTAATAAAATTTTAACAGATAAGGCAAAATCTAAACAAATATTGAAACCAAACCTCTTTAAATATTTATGCGATGCATTTCTTTCAACAAAAGCCCTATACCTGTGTTATTATTTCTGATTGTTATATCCTGTCATTGCCTTTAAGTGTCAGAGTTGTCATCTTTATTAATGCTTGTGCAATATTGTTGCTTATATTTTGGCTTGATTTTAACCAGTGACCACCAATGCGAGGTTCCTAGACCAGTTGGGGCTTACAGAATTGCCAGAGTTGTTATATGTATGTATGTACATTGGTGGAAATAGTTTTGACTTAACTTTTTGAAGTTAAACTTTCTATAATCTATGGATACATAGATGTGAATCGCCTAATTTTTCACATCATAAACTGCAATCAAAAAACTGCACACATACAATCCGGCCTTAGATGACATTTCATTGTTTCGTTTCTTGATTTTGACAGCAGAGACCCGGCCTAATAAAGACATCAACTTGGGCGATGACTCAAGTTGGGCTGCTGCACTGATAAACCAAGAAGAGATACATATATGTTTGCATAAAACAAGGAAGAAGAGAAAAAAAAAAAACACAATAAAGGGAAGCTACCCAACAACAAGCTGAAAATTAACCGCGCTTGGCAGTGCGAACAAAACAAAAAGGTAGAACATGCTACATAACTCATCCATAATCAACACTGTTTACATAAATTTCAAAAATTATTACACGGCCAAGGGACTAAAACTGGGAACTGGAAATGGGATTGGGGATGCATATGCGAATATGTATGGAGCTGCAGTCAACGACTCGAACTGGATACTGTGCTCCGCCGCGCAGCGCGTGATGAATGCTTAAATAATGCGCTTAACCCTGCGCGAACATAATTTATGGTGTGCAGATATACACGTGTATGAGTATGGGTATAGGTATGAGTTTAGGTCGACAGTCAAGTCTACTCTGCTGCAGTACCAATCCCATGCTGTTTTCATTGTTATTACACGGACATTGGCAAAACCATTTCCCCTCCTTTAGCCAATACTGCTGCTGCTGCCACTTTGCCCAAATTGATTAATTACGGTCATTCTGACTGGCCACAGTCAGGCACTGACACAGACGCACATTACAGGCACACAGATGCAGCAGCCAGCCGCTGCATAAGTAGCATAAATGCCATAAAAAAAGCTAAAAAAAAAAAAAACCAAGACCTTAGCAGAAGGGAGCAAGAGGAACCCTGACCAAGCTTTCAAGAAGAAGCTTCAAGTCATTTGCCAATAAGGACAAAAGCCGCCAAAAAATGAAATTACTCAACCATAACGAACGCGGCACAAGACTCTCAAGACTATATCAGCTCTTGAGACTCGAGTAGCATACGTGTGTATATGTATATAGTCTTACATACGAGTGCCGCAATTGATTTAAGTTGCTAAAAGAAGAAAAAAAAAACAGAAAAACACAAAAACAGCTAAAAGAACCAGCAGGAGCAACATGACATGGACATGGCAGAATATCTGGAGAAGATGGGGAGACGGGGATTGCCTATACATCTTTTCGTTGTATGTAAAAGAAGTAAGTGAATCGCCTTTGGGGCGTACTTCATGTTCTGTTTGGCTGTAAGTAATAAGCATTTTTATGTCGCAACAGTCAATTTTCGTTTAAAGCACCGCAAGGGTTAAGTCTTAACACGCCGTTGCCGTTGCCATTGCCTTTGCTGTTGCCTTTGCCTTTGCCGTTGTGACGTCTCATCGTTCTGTGGATGACACGTTCATCTCCTCGAGGGCAATTCCCTTGACTGAATAATATTGAAATTAATTATTTTTGATGGAAATTATTAAGTAATTTCCAAGCGAACAACAAATGAGCTGCGTTTTCCGTTTTCTCAGGTTCCACTCGTTTTCCTCCTTGAGGGGTTTTTGTTTTTATATTTTTCTTTATTAATTATATTTATTAAATAACATAATAAATTAGCGCTGCACTTGTTGTTATGCTTGCTCCAATTAAGGAAGTGCCACTCCATGGCTGGAGAACCAGATCAAATTGGCTATCGGGTCAACCGGTTTCAATTTTGAGTTGTTTTCTCATTTTGTTTTCTTTTTAGTTTTTGGCTTTTTGCTTTTGTTGATAACGCGCCTTAATTAAAAATCTGCATACATTTTTGGGCAGTTGCTGTTTTTCTCCTTCTTTTTTTTGGTTGAGAAATCAAAAATCAGACGAAAAAAAGCGGCACGACTCGGATCTCTGATCGCCTCTTTTATGACAGATCTCACTTTAAAGTTGACGTCCAAACTGTCAGAAATCACACTTCAGAGATCTCGAAATGCATCCAAATGTGTATGAGTGTGTGTGTGTTTGTGTGTGCATCTGTGTAAGGAAGCTGCAGTTTTTTTTGCTTTGTGAATTTGTATTTTGGCGGTTTTTTGATGTGAAGTGAAGTTAATTTACTAAACCTCAACTGACACAAAAGAAATTGTACAATAATATGAAAAATGCATATATACATATACAGATGTCTATAATTAATACATGTATATGTACATACATAAATATATAAAAGGGCAAGAACCTCTTTCAACCTTTAGCTGCAAATGAGATTTTGATGTGCTTGAAATTGCTTTAGCCTCTTGAAATATATGCAATTAATATAGACTTAATTAGAATAAACTGTAAACATTTTAAAGAATACACAACAAGGCGTATATATGTCCTAGAGCTGTGCGAAACATCGATGTAGTATCGATATATCGATGTTTCTCCTTTTGTAAAAACATCGATTTTTCCTCTTCGATGTTTCTGCTAGCTTTTCCATCACTGAGAAAAGATCTTATCAAATAAAGCATTTTAAGATGGCTGCCAAAAATATTTTTGTGTTCCAGCAACTTCGACTGAAACCTAACGAACGTTCAGTAAGGCTGGAAGGAATTCATTAGACACTTTATCTTGTTTTTTTAATTTTATGTATTTGGATATTTCTGTTCTGTTTCGGAAAATAACATTTCTCCCAACATTTTTGACCCATTCCTATACATAGTTGTGTCTTTTGTTTTCGTTTAACCAACCTTAATTCACTTTGAAAGGTTTTGTTAATTTATCTTGATGTTCACAAATCATTAGCAAACATTTATTAATTTATAAGGCAAAAGCCTTTCCACATTCAAATGATATTTAGCTCAACGCCCATTTGTGTTTTTTTTTTTTTTTTTTGTACTTTTTATTCATCTTCACATATGAACATAATTCTCAGTAAACGAAAATGATCAAAGAACCTTTCACATTTGCACATAATTTGGGAACTTTTTGGGAAAGTTTTATTACTTATGAAAATGATTTCACAATTCGTGGGACTTTTCGTAGCCATAAACAATTTGCAAATCTGCTTTATCTTAATGATGCGTAATAAAATTATGCCGCAATTTTGAAATCAATAACAGACGGAGAAAGTAATTATTGGCTGGTCAAATGGCCCATCAAGCAAACCGTGGCCATTCGGCCGGTCATCAACAGCGAATTCTTATCCGATAAGATACTCAATTTGGGTAGTGGGATAACGCAGCGGCGGCATCAGATGAAAGTAAACGGGGCGTGCGTTAGGATGGGCCACAAAAGGAATCCGTCTCCATCTCGCCTCGTTTGCGCCCATCGTCACTTGATTGAAGGCAAATGCAGAAGCAGGCAACAAATCAACGCCAACTCTGAGAGCAAGATGAACGTCTTTTTGCAAACTGACCTACAGCAGCAGCAACAGCAGCAGCAGTCATGCGTCTGGGTTTTTGGGGCAGACTTGCAAGTTTTATTGATGCAAATTGTATGCCCAGGGCCCTGTAATCAGCGCTGTGAAGCCGGAGCCAATGTGCGTGTAATTTGAGCGACAACTTGAACTGATTCACCCCTTTACCTTCTGCCCCTAGCAGCAGAAAATATTAAGAAGAGACTGAAAAGAAACAGAAAAACGTAGCATCTTGATAGTAAACTGGGTCACATTTCAATGTGAAACGCACTTAATTCTGATGATTGAGCAAATGCATCAACTCCAGCCAACGCCAACTCAAATGCCATCAGAAAATCGTCAAAAGTTTTAAAAACAATTTGAAATGCGTTGCTTAAATGGTATTTCACAAAAGATTTCTTAGCATGTTTCCTCCTTTATTATTCACTAGTTTTGAACTCATTTCAACTCTTGAGCCTTCTCTGCTTGATTGGCAGCCACAGGCTGATGAGCTTGCCCTTGTCCCTGCCTTCGTGTCCTTGCCATGTAACGAAGTTTAAATAGCTTCAATTACAGAGCCTCAAATTGCATAATGTTTGGGTAGGTTTTGTTTTTCGCTCTACACATCACTCGCATCGTCTTCTTTTTCGTGTTTTGTGTCTTTCGTGCATCCCCACACAGAGTTCGATGCGGTTATGAGCTAAATATCTCTGGACAGGCAGAAGTTGTCTTGACGAACAACACGCCAGGAGGTCATGTCACAAAAATATCCATTAACACATCATAAAAATTAAAAATCAAGAAACCATACGAGTCGGCAATAAAAATAAAAATAAAATAACCGCAATGGCAACGCCACGCCAAAGGTATGCCAAGATAATCACTGTGCAAGAGAAAAAAATATAAAAAAAGTGAAACCGGTAATTATGCATTATGTATGCATGCCACCAACGCGGCTCGGATTAAATGAAAATAAATGAAAATAAACTTGCCGCAAGGATAGCAAATTCCACTTGACAGAAATGAGTCAATGGGGTGATAAAGGGAGTGACAGAGGGGGATTAACTCTCTGCCTACGCTAAGTAGGAAACACTTGATTTTTTTTTTTTTGGCAATTTACGTGCCATTGCGCGCGACCCGCAAACAAAAGACTTAAGCGACGAACTTGCTGTAACATAAATTTCTCTTAATTGCAAAAACCAACTACAAAACGCATTAAATCGATAAAAACTGCAACAAATAAATGAGCTCGGCACGCAGGTAAAATTTTAATGCCCAAAGAAGAGAAGTATGCAAAGCACATAAAATTAAGTAAAAATCAGCAAACAACACGAAAATGAGCAACCAAAAATGTTTCAGAACATTTATCTTTGCGACAAAGTTTTTGGAGGCCTCTCGATTTCGATTCCATTGAAATGCATGTGGAGCAGGAAGCCCACAGAGTCACGGAGATGAGATGTTTACCAACAAATTTTGTCTCCAGCCCAGCACAGTAGCTCATTTTCATTGTTAAGCGAAACAAGACCAGAAGAAACTGTAAAACAAAAAACCCGAAAAAAAAAAAATAAACCAAACCAAGAAATAAAACAAAAACAGATTGAAAAAAAACAGGCCTCTTGAGGCTTTACTGGGCAATGACAGTGAATATGCAACTCGCACTCGTAATTTTTCGAGACGCTGTAAGTGTTAAAGTCAACAATCGTGAGAAAAGAATTTTATTGTTGTGGGGCTGCACTTTTATTTTGTTTTTTGTTTTATTTTTCTTTATTTTGTTCATTTTCATTTTGGTTGTGGCCACTGAAGGTCACTTCAACATCAACTTCAGCCAAGAGTGCCTGCAATTTGGTGTGCGCCTTAATTTTTTTTCTTTTTCCTCACATTTTGGGTTTTTGTAAATTTTATTTTCGTATATATTTTGGCTGCATATGATGCCTGGCAGCTTCAAGACACGCCGCCACCATTGCAGGCTTTGTTGAGCTTATTTTCTGTATATTGTATTTTTTTTGTCGATATGGGTAAGTTTCGCGTTGCTCCTTCTCGCTCTCATGTTAAATTGTCCATTTTATGCTTTGGTTTTGTTGTTTTCTGCTTAAATGTCAGTTGTAATTTGTTGTATTAACCCATACCACATGAATTATGTTTAGTTCGAATGTAATTGATTTGAATGCAATTTGAATGGCAGTACCAACAACTACACAATGGCAATATCAATAACAAGGAGCGTCGTGGCCGCTTTGGCATAAGTAAAATTGAAAATTACCCTCAACATTGGCCAAGATTAAATGGCATTATGCAAAGGAGTTGCTAGCCACGATATGCTATACGATATGTTCTGTGTGTGTGTGTGTATTGTTCCCATGCCAATGCAATGAGAACTTAATCAAAGAAGCGATTAAACGAAGCAACTTCTTCTTCTTCTTATGTGTCATAAGACAAAATTCATCGAAAACTATTGCGAAACTGTTTATTGTAACAAATTATTTGATTTTGGTCTTTGAGTTCAGGTTTTTCTGGGGCCATTAAGGGTGACGCCTTTTGTTTTCCAATTCGTGCCACATGCAGAGTGACCAGGCACGTTCAAGCCAAGCCAATCACTACCACCAAATTCAGTTCCAAATGCTGAACTATGAGTCTAAAAGACTGCCTCCCTGCCTGAACTGCTCTGCTTTGTCTTGGCTGGTGTATGCCTGATTCATTCCAATTTCAATTTCCCAAGACGCATACCTACCACCTCCACTTGTGGGTGCATTTTGCTAATGGACCTTTTAGGCATATGCGAGCTGATAACAAAACCAAAAAAAAAAAAGAGTGCAGCAAGAAAAAAAATTGAAAAATTAACGACAAACATTTAACAAATAATTAAACATAAAACTCGGTTTCGGTTTCAGTTTCTGTCTCAGCTGCTGTGGCCGCTGACATGTTCTGCTGCCGAAACTGGGTTAAGGACGCATTCAAGCACTCAACGGGTTAACACCCCTTGCCTTTTGGTAGCCAGAAAACATTCATTTTGATTTTGGTTCACCATACCCTGGCGATGGCTATGTACATATGTATGTTATGAGTGACAAAGAATGTGATAGCATGATTCATTTTGCTTCACAAAAATGCACAAAATACTTTGCATTTTCGTGTTGTCTTAAATAATTAGATTAGAATTAAAGTATTTAACTGATAAATTATTTCTTTGTTTATTGTTTCGAAATGATCATTTTTTATCATTTAAAATAGTTTCGAAATTTTCAAAAGTCTTCAAAAATGAGCATAATCATCAACCATCTATTTATGTAATTCGTAGAGTTAGAGTATCTTATCTTCGTTATAATAGTATATTGGCTTACCTTCTTGGTTTCAGTTTGGGCATTACATTTATATATATATCTATTTTTTCGTTTAGTGAAATAGAGTTGCTGAAATTTGGCATTGTATTTATGACCAAGACATAAGCATGGAGCCACACACATACCTGGCAAACGATTGTACCTACCTACATCGACCATTTATATGACCCACACCCACATTTCAAATTCGGCAAATTCGGGGCGCGCGAGCTCTCTGGAGCATTGATAAATGTGATAATAAATATTCGAGTTGTTTGCGAGTGTTATAATTTAGTGTTGATTAGTTTGCGCAAATAAGAGTTATTGATTCAATTTCAATTAAAAAGGATATGAATGTTTTCCTTAATTTTAATTTTTTTTTTTCTTTGGTTTGTTGTTTCTTTTGCAGGCGCCGGCCAACGGTTTAATATATTTTACGGCTCCCACACTTCCAACTCAATAGGCCATGTCGAGAACTTGTTGCCGAGTGTTGACTTTTTTATGTGTTTTTGGCACCTTTTGCATTGATACACTCGGGTTATTAATGATGCCTAATGAGTGGGTTGGGCACCAGACGTTACGAAAATAAGTGCAATTGCTACCAGGCAAAAGCCAGAGAGGTAATTATGTGTCATTTATATATGTATGGCTGCAATCCCTCGATATGTAATTTTTAGGTAAACTATAAGACTCGAACGTTTATTAACTTCTACATATACGTAAGCAAAAATTTTTTTTTTTTTTTTTTTGTTAAGTGTTGTCGTGCAAGGGCAGCGATAGTTGCCAGCGCCAGCGTCGTCTATAGCCAGATCCGGACTGATGGCTGCTGGAGTCACTGCTGGGATGCTGATATGATGTGGTCGATGGGGAAGCTTAATAAAGAAAAAATTTATATCTGACGATGATGCTTTAATATGGATGAACTTACAGCGATTTGAATTACAAACTAAAGCAAACAAAACATGTTGGACAAAGACATAAGCATTTTAGGAGGCCTGATCGGAATGATTGTGGGACAGCTGACGCATGGTGAAGGTTGTTTCTACTAAACGAGAACAAAAGCTGTCAAACACTGCATCAACACTCAAATGGCAATCGATATCTCACCTGGTGTGCGGAAACCCTCTTGAATTTTGTAGATTTCGTTCAGTTCTCGGGCGCTGCATAGAGGGGTATCCACTTGTGTTGTCTCATTGAAGCGTCCATAATCAATCTCATAGGCCTGCAAATCCTTATTGTACAGCACCACAGGATCAAAGCGATGACCCCACAGAATCTCTGTATTAATATAGCTCGATCTGGCTTGTGTGGACTGACCCGTTGACTCCACAGTGCCTTCGAGTATCACCACAATTTCAAATTTATCCTGTAGCATATCGGTGGCATTCATATTATATAGCGGAGAGTTCTCATCGATTTTATGTTCAATGACCATGGGCCAAATAAAGAACAGATCAGAGCCAGAATCATCAGTTCCAATCTCTAGCTCCGTAAAATATTGCGTCATCACTTCACCCTCCTTTGTGCTCCTGGTCCGTATGAGCTGAGCACGAACTCCTGCACCAATAATGTGAGACTTTCGCATATCACCCACCCGGAACATTAGCGAGAGACAACCATCACGCTGACATATGACGGCGTGCTTGGAGAAGAGCAATGTTTGGGCACGTTGCTTGGCTCTTGTCATTTTGGCAAAGACAATGCCAGCCATAAAGGCCGAAGACATTACACCATAGATCGACTGGAAGCACATCATAAAAATGGCCTCTGGACACTCGGGTGAGGTGGTTCGCACACCGTAGCCAATTGTATGCTGCGTTTCGATGGAGAATAAAAAGCAGGAAGTGAAGCCATCAATTGCCGAAACACAAGGCGCCCAACCAGATTCCTCTGCAGAGAGCAAAATACAATTGAAAGTAGAATATTCATTTAAGTGAATGTAAAAACTCACCCTGATTGTCGGGTAAATGTAATTCCTCCAGATCACCATGTGTGTAAATAATTAGCCACCAAATCAGAGCAAAAAAAAGCCATGAGAGTATGAAACTTAAAGCAAAAGCCAGCAAAGTCCAACGCCATTGCCAGTCCACCATAGTTGTGTACATGTCCTGAAGGAATCGAACACGACGTCTTTGCAAATGCTTTTGTACCACATTGCAGTCGCCGTTCTTAAACACCGCCCTTCTCCGTATCCGGCGCATGCTGCCCGGTCGAAAGTTTCGAGATCTACAAATAACACACCAGAATAAGCAAATTTAAAGTAAAATTTAGACTTAAAAAACTAAGCCTAAAAGTAGGCTACAATTTTTAGCACAAAAGTCGACACAAAGTTGAAGAAAACTTTGTAGGTACTCTGGATCACAAAAAGGATCTTAAAGGAATTTGTAAACTTTCTAGTCTGGGAAAAAGTTTTGAAGCCATGTTATATAAAAATCTATAGACACGATGTTTAAAATTAAACTTCTCATTTTTTTCTCAGTAACAAAGAATGGAAATTTTAGTCAGTGTGTATGTGTTTTTTATACATATGCTTTAATCGAAAATTTCCTAAAAAATTCTAGGAAAAAGCCATTAAATTCAAACGAATTTAAACTACTTTTAGAATGGGAAAACTTTGGTTTTTGAACATGAACACTTTTCTACAAAGGAAACTACAAGACACCTTCTTAAGCATAGGACTTAGTTTTTTTTTTACTTATGTGTTGACTTAATAAATTATAATTTATAATAATTATTATTAAAACCAATGTCATTTGGTTTGTCTACGTTTCGTTTGTCTGCAGCAATTTAAATTGGTTACCCAGACACTGCTAAGTACATAGAATGCAGCAAAATGTCATTCTTTTTTTGTTTAATTGTGTAAATTGAGAGATGCACGAAATGAAAGCATTTATGCTAAAGTGAGAATTGCATCTAATTAGCTTTACACACGATTAAAGTCAATGTCGAAAGGCCGTCGACAGAAATCGGCTATCACACATATTCACCACTTGACTACAGACGCCAAGTTAATTGTTTGATTAATAGGGATTTGCTCTAAGCTCTTTCAGTTATTTATTGACTCTAATTGTCACCCACACTTGAATGCAATTGGAATCGAATGCAATTCAGATGCAATTCGTTTTAGCCGATTAATTGACATTGAGCTGATTCGATTATTAAATACCCCTTAATAGAATTTGGCACTTGACTTAAAAATATGTTGACCTCAGTAAATGAATCATTTTGTGTGAGTTTGTGTGTGTGCGGCTTTGACTTAATTGTCAATTGTTTCTCCACCGCCCACTGAATAAGGCCAAGATTTTGAAGATGCCGTTTCATGAATCGTGTGCCGCCGTTTTTCCTAGTAGGGCAGGAAATGGGCCGATAAATGTTTACACACCTACATACATTTATCTGATAAACTGTGAGAAAGTGTGAGAATCAGTTTTGACATTTGATTTATGTGCACAATATTCGCACAATTGCCATTTAGTCAGCCCTAATGAGCAATTCACCGGCGACATTTAGATAATGGCAGCTAAGTTATGCAAAATGTATAGTCGTAGACGGTGCCATATTACAATTACAACCGCAAACAGAGCATTTAAAACCAAATATATACGAGTAGTAAGCACACACAGACACACACATAGATACTTTAGCTTATCAGGAAAATAAAACAAATGGAATAGACGTGTGACTAAGTTTATGCAATGCATCAAATAATAGTTGAGTAGACATTAGGGCAGGATCTAACAGTATAAAATTGCAGAGCACTCAGTCAGTATTTGAACTAAATAATCTTATATCATGATATTGACTATCGTATAAACGTCACACGCCATAAAAACTCAAGTGCAATCCCGCAGTTTCTTTTGATGGAGCGCCATCATCAAGTTCAAGTTGAATGTCAAAAACGTTGACAAACTAATTAGCGCTAGTAAGGCAATAAGCCAATCTTTATAGTCTTTCTATATCACACATATTTATATACCAGATGCATCTTATTCATATATATTATGTATGCGCACCCTTTGGCCAGTGAGTGGCTGGATCCTTTGAGAGCCTCATAGTAGACGCCAGCTTGTGAGGGTGTATGCGATATGCCTCTCATATACTGACGCTTCCATTCCTTCATATGGGTAAATGTCTCGTCTTTGTCACCGGCCACAGTCTCGCCATCGGCAGGATCATGTAATACCTGAACATCGCTCAAGGGAACCTGCATAGTGGAACACTTAATTTAAATACGTTTCACTATGCGCACAAAACTCGACTAAAGTCAGACTGATCGATTTCTGTATAAACGAAGCCAACGTCAGAGCGAATAAAGTTTGAATTTGTAATTAGAGCTAAACTAGCTAAATAATAACAATAACTTATTGACTAAACCACTTAGTAGCATCTAATGGCACTCCCCGCCCAACTCACTTACTCACCTGCAACTAGGCTGACGCTGGAAGGCTTTGCCATTTGTTGAGCTCAGACCATAAAAACTGGTGGGACGATTTGGCACTATGGTGATGGGATATGACTTAGGATTACTGATCACACTATCCAATGAATCGGGATCCGTTTCGATTGGCGGCCTCTTCAGAGGCTGTGTCGATGTGTCAGTGGGCGAGGCCACAGTTGTGGTTCCCATTGTTGTTGCCGTTGTTGGTGTTGGCGTTAAATTGAAACGCATCTGTGAATTGTCAGTGTGTGTCAGGAGGAGGCTCACTTGAAGTACTCTACTTAAGGCTAAAATTGTATCTAAGCAGCCACTTGGCGTCAGCACAAACTTGTGATAAGTGCAACCCAAGTGTGAAAAAAAAATTTTGAATGTTTCTAATTTTGTTTTGTTTTCGTTTAAATTTAACAAGCTATGAGAATTTATAGTTTCGCTTACAATATATTAAAGCCAACAAGTAGACTTTTATCAGCTAATAAATGTAAATCATAAATCCATTATTAAGTAATAACTTTCAACTCTATCTAAATGGTTCAGGCACCAAACTTTTGGAACTTTCACTCAGTGATAAATTGGAAAAAACACTGGTCCTTCAGTTTTAAGGAAATAATTTGTCTATAAAAATTTTATCGATGTGGACACAAGGAAATGGGAAATCAAACATAAAGGTACTCGTACTTGACTAAATTAGTGGCATTTAAAATTACATTTTAAATTTAATGGCCTGCCACAACGTTTCATTAAAAAATAAAATGAAATTTTAGTTATTTAAGTTGTATAGATAAATCAATATTGTCAATTCGCCTTTCTCATTTTAGCTACTGTTAGTTGCTTCATTGTTGTTATCTAATTTGAAGTCAAATTTAAACCCAATAAGCCAGTTAAAAATACATAAATAAAAACGCCAACAACATCGAAGAGAAGAAAAAAAACCCAATCACACGCACCATTAAAGCCGAAAATCAATTTTTTTTGGCCACGTTTCAGATTAAAAAAAAAGTTATTTTTTAGCACCTTTTTATGAGCACTCAGATATTTTCAATTAATTGACACCTTAAAAATTCAAACATTTGTTTGTCGATTTTCTCGCTTTTATTTGTTATTGTATGCAAAAAGTCAAAGAACGACAACTTTAGCATATGTTTAACAATCTAAACAGTCATTTCGTTATATTTTTGTTTGTATTTTTTCGGAAATAAATACAATTTATGCGAATATCATTTTACGAGAACTCGTGGAACATTATTAGCTTGGTTTTTGAATGTGCGTCAGATCAAAACTGAGACGACTGGCCGAGAGATCACAGGGCAAAATTGTGCGAAAATGCCGACACAGAGTCCACACCGATGACACTTGCCACTAATTTCGACGATGGCACAGAAGTCAGTCAGACCCGGATCAAATGACCGCCGCTGACTCGCAAGAAAATACTTTTCAAACTAAACAAAATAGGGAAAAATATGAAAAATAGTGAACAAAAAATAACAAGAAATAAAAGCGCTGCTGTAAATGAGCTCAGTTACACTCGGAGACACACAATCACACAATGGCAACTTTTGCCACATTGGCAGAGCTGCAGATTCTCACTCACTCGTTCTCTCTCTATCTCTCTCGTAGCAGATATAAATTACAGTTACGCATACGTTTATCTACTAAAGCAATACAAATACAGATACAAGATACAGATACGAAATATACAGATGCAGGTCCGAGTTGAGCAGATAAAATTGTTCAATTGAAATGATTTTTAAATTGAAAATGAAGCGGAAGATAAGCGCGATAAGCTGAGGAGCTGTTGTTTATCTGAACTTAATGCCTATATCACTTTTTTTCGATGTGGACACAAAGAATTGGGGAAACAGGCAGACTCTTTAAATGCAGGCGACCTTGAGACTTTGTCAATATACAAGGGTGGCGTATACGTAATAAATAATATATGTACGTATATGGTGTATGTGTGTTTTACGATTGAGTGTGTGTGTTAAGGTCAGACTGTTTTAATACGCTGATGAAATGTCTTTTGTTTGACAATAAAACAACGACAAAAAGATTTATTTATTGGAAGAATTATATTTTGTTTAAATGAATATTAAAACTTTATTTTATCTACTTTTACATCACTACATTTCACACACATTTGTAGTCCGATGCGTCGTATACGTGATATCATTTTATTTTTTGTTTTGTTTACCACTTGCTCACGCGGTTTCTGGTTGCACTATGTAAATAATTAATTGTCATCTATCGTGCCTCTTTGTTGTGTGAAAGCAATGCCATGCGTAATTAATTTTTATAATTTTTTTATTTTGCACCAATTAATTTGAGAGACGAAAACCATAAATTTTATCCACAAAAGGTAAGCTCTATTGACTATTTATGTTTTGAGAAGAAAGGAATGCCTTGCTATATCCGCGACAGTTTGTCGAAGTGCGGGTATCTTATTCAGCATTCCGTCTATACATACTTTAATTTCGTTACCCAATGGAGATATTTTTGACCATGGCAAGCAATGGCAGGAATGAAGGGTAGACATAACAATTGCATCCGAATTAGTTGTGTTATTGCCAAAAGGATATTCATTACGTATCATATAGAAAAGAGTTACTCCCAAGCCCCAGATGTCGATGCCAAAGCCATAGCCACTATGTTTGGCCGTCTCTGGAGGCACAAAGTTTCTTGTGCCACAGAATTGATCGATTTTCTTTCCAGAATAGTACGTGGCCAGTCCAAAATCAGATCTTTCCCACTGATACCGTCCGTCCGTCCGTCTGGATCAACGCAAACTCCTCCTAGATCCTTTGGCAGTGGACTACCCATATTTATTGGTTGACTTTGCCAGCTCAATATTTAACCCAACATTCTTACTTGGTTTTTATTCCCCATGCAGTCAATATTCACAAAAGCTTTATACAGACAACAGCAGACAATGATGTCGCCATTCTGAAAGTCATTAATCGAAAAAAATCACACTGCCATCGGTACGAAAGAGATGGCTAATCCCCGAACTAAGTGGCACATGTGGCCACAAAGCATTTGTCATAGCCTCTAATAAAACACCATGGGTAGGATAAAAGTTGGTCGATACTGTCAGACAGACACCTTCAAAAAGGATATTACCATTACGTAATAAACAGATGCGTACACAATTGTTGGATTGATGTCCTTCAGTATCATTTTTTAATATTTGCTTGCCACGCTTAGTATTTGGTAGTCTTTTACACACTTATTAAATTTAGTCAAGGTTTGAAATATTTAGTAAAAACTATATAGTGTATCTCAAAATAATGAAAAACAAATGAGCTATGAACTGCTATTGAACTCTTTGCCTTCTGTGGGTTCCTATGCGGTAGTATTTACTACTTCTCTTCCGTCATACTTTTTGTAAGGGGTCACCAGCAAGATCATAATTTATGACGCACTCAATTGTGAATGACAGTGTGGCGGCTGCCAAAAGTAGCTGAGATAATTGAATAATCGGCTATAGTTGCTCCAGCTCGGCAGCCCGTGGACAGTGTTGTGTGATCCATTCAGATACACAGAGCTGAATATTTATTATATACTAAATATCATTTAGACTGCTGCCGTCCCTGCGTCAAGTGCAAATTTGTAGGCAATCATGAACCACTTTGTGTACCCGACACCACCTCAATCTCCTGGCTGATGGGGTTTTGGGGTGTTAATTTGTTTTCAAATCAATTGAAGCGTCTATTCTTATCATTCGAAATGCTTTACTTTAGTAGTTAGCTTCGTACTGCGACTTTCATATGTTTTTTACTAAAATTAGACAGAAACAAAAGCCGAACATATGTTTTATGAATCCTCTCGAGAATCTCATAGATTTGGCTACAACATTTTGCCGGATTTAGAGTTTGAACAGGAACTTAGTGTGGAACTTAGTCCTCCTCCTCACAGAGGTACATGCAAAAATTCTTAGCAAGATATCTGCATAAGTAAGTACAAAGTACAAAGTGATTATAAAATGAACGCGCTTTGATTTCAAATTGCAAAATTAAAATTATCGACATGATATCTACGTGTATTTTACATGTTGTCTACGTACCTACATGAAAGCTCTAAAAAGCTTATTTTAAATTTAATTAAATAATCTAACGATTAAAATCTGATTTATCTTGTTAATGGTTTAAATCCACATTTTAAGCTATTTAATCTGAATTGTTTTTTTAAATTTTCAATTGAACTGCACATTATTTTGCACAAGTTGCATTAGCTGCTCTTCTGGGGCATTCCATTTGCAACGAGGATATTTATCATGACAGTGTTGCTGTTTAGGGACTTTGCCTGCCTGTATGGCTTCACGTAGGGGTGATTGCTCCAACCATGCCAACAACCAAGACCAATTGGTGGCTCCATCCAGAACATGCTCCACATCTGTAGCCAGTCCATTACGCACCTGATTCCCAGCCTTGTGGGTCACCGAGCAAATAGCTTTTAGCATACAAACGAAAAGGTTTACATCATTTTCGGCTAGAGTCTGCTCCACTGTATTTAAAGCACTCGGCAAATTGAGTTCTGCCAAGATGGAATTTTAATTAAGGATTAATTACTATAAGAAATGTCTAAACTTACCCATTCTTTGGCCAGTGTTATTACGATATACCAATTTAACTTGATCGAAGAGTTTGAAAAAGTTTTGTTCTTGGTCAAAAGAGCCACGAGATGTAACATTCAAATCTGCCTCTGTTGTTGACAACATTTCCTCAACAGACTGAGGTCTAGTAGTATTTCCATTCATATGGTTCATATTTTGTGGTGGTTTATCTGGTACAATGGACTCCAAGCCCATGCTTCGTATTAGATGACCCACCAAAAGACCTCCGGCAGCAACCAAACCACAGCTTACCAAGGCAGCAGAGTTTATGACAAGTAACGGCTTGAAAGATTACAATAACTAATAAAGTCCATATTTATATTCCTATTGGTTGACTTACCCTGGGAGGAGCATTGCGTTTGCGTTTGATGGGCACCTCAAGAAACGGCACTAGATAATCCAAACCAAGAGCTATATCTTTGTTAACCGCATCGAAGGATACCAATTTGAATCCTTGATTGTGATGATGTTGTTGAGGTCGCTGATGATGCTGTTGTTGTTGGTATTGCTGCTGCAGGCTAAGACGCTGCCTCGAAGTTTTCGAAGTTTCCTCTTCATACTCACCGGAGGCTGATCCTGACATCGATTCCTCTCCACTGGCTGCCCAAATCACAACACTACTGGCAAAAAGTGCACTCATCACATACAACAGCTTCATATTTCCGTACTAACGGTTTGTTGTGCTTCGCTTTGGAGTTGGCAAACATTTGAAATTTCTTTTTCACGGACTCGAATTTGTCACTTGTTTCTGTCGCATTGCGACGCTTGGCTGCCTTTTGGCAATGATAATTTTCCTTCTTGTCTCGTGTAGTACAAAAAGGTAGCAAAATGTTGTCATGACATAACTAAATTCAGTCACTCTTTTCTTTTGAAAGGTGTGAAAATAATTAAGTTAAAACAGACAGTTGGGTAAACAATGTGAAAAGGTGCAAGATCATTTTAATGACAAATTAGCTAGCAGTTCCGGTAGTTTAAAAAGAAAGAGATCTAAATTCCTGGGGTGAAAGATAACTAATTGAATTTTCCGATAACCGATGAAAATGAATATCTATATAGTAACATATGTAGTATTAAAAGGTCTTTATGTAATCTCAACTGGAAAGGAACTGACTTTAGACTTTAAGTCGTTATTTTAGCCATCTGAATATCTGACATTTACCAAGAAAATGCACAGCAATTTATACGTTATTTGTTTATTTAATAAAAGTAGATACTTAATATAAACCAATAAATAAATATACATACTATATGTTGTGACTAATAGCAATAGTACTTAATTAACCATTTTAATATTTCAGAAAATGTGGCCACAATGATTTTAGCCAACTCCTCTCTTTCATCGTGTGGATTGCCATGGATGACCACCGACAACTTCGATATATATAATCACAATTTAGATTGCCTCGGGCCACTTTGATGGCATTATAAACAGCTGTGCCATTCAGATAGACATTTAACCATGACGAGCTGGATAAAAATATATATTTAAGTCGATTTTTAATTGTGTTTCCATCAAGAAAGTTGAACTCACTTGGCCAATACATGTATAAGCCTTACAGGAGTGGAGGATAAACTGTCCTGCAGATAATGGCATATATAACGCTGCATACAAGCTGTCATATCAATATTGTGCTCTTCCAATTGGGATTCCACTGCATCAGTTAGGCCTCGCACTAAACAAAAAGAACACCATTACTTTGCTGATCCTAGTAAAGTTATCATTTTGTATGTACTCACTTCCTCTTTTGATGGTTTTATCCGATTTCAAGACATAGCCGCCATTATTTAGAGATGTAATTACTAGCGGAGCCAAAATCAAGCGTACAACTGCAGCTATGATGGCACCTGCTGCCACAATCACTGCGGTATTAATTAGAGCTCCAGTTCGGAGATTTAGTATACTCTTGAAAGCATTTTGGGCGAAATTCATGCTGCGCTTTACCGGGACTCTGAAGAATGGCACAATAAATTCCAGTTCCACACTAACATCCTGGCCACTAGCATGGAAATGGAATCCACGACCCTCACGCTCCTCACGGACCAAATGTTGGTCGCTTAGCTGGCGTGGCTCAAAGTCACGAAAACGAATGAGTTTCATGCTCGCATTGCCAAAATAATAGTCACTGTGGTTGGGACTCTCGCTTTCACCGCCATTTCCTAGTAGCAACAAAATGGCCAAAGAGCCAAAAAAGTGTACGGAACACATGTTGCCGGCTGAACGATCGGATTGCGTCTGAGCACGATGCCGACAATTGTCAAGTGCTTTGTAGCGTCTGTAGGCGGCATTGTGTGAATTACATGCTCAATGCGTCTGCAATCAAGATATGATATTCATTTAATCAAAAAGCACTGAACACAATATAAGCACGACTTTAACGCTTCGCAAAATTCGGCTGGGAAACAAATTGATTGAATTGTAACATGCGAAACCACGCAAAAACCACTTCGAACCAACAGGATGTGTTCACCGATTCCTGTCTGAAGCAATGTAAAAATTGAGAGAAAAAAAAAAATCAAAACAAATAATCACTATAAGGCCAAGTCAGCGGACCAAGACGAATGTCGTATTAGAAAAACATTTCCCAACGTCTGTGGCCCGTAAAATTTGCATATTTTTGTTAGAGAATTGGAGTGAGGTTTAGGTTATATCATCGTAGTTAACCAAATGACAAAGGTTAGATAAACAAACAAGCCCGCAAAGTGACAAACATGAATTGAGTAATAAAGCTAGAAACATGCATATGCGGAACATCATGAAGTAGTTTGAAAATTTAACGCATTTACTAAAATATTCTAATTTTAGATTACATTTCAAAAGGTAACTAAAATTTGTATGATGTAGTCCATAAATAGGACTATGGAAATTCATTTGAGTTGGCGGCAGCGAACCTAACTTGTCTCTGCTTTTGATAGCCTTGTGGATCAGTAGGTGGGTAAGCAGCTTGATCCAAACGTCTCATACGTTCCTCACTTAGGGGATAAGCGGAACGTGTGTCACAAACCAATGGTCTTTGGGAACGTCGTAAGCCACCAGTTGAAGCTTCCCTGGCAAACCCACCTGCTTGACGTGCAGCCAATTTCTTTTTCGACTCCTTCTTTTTTGGTTTGTTACGCATCGGTGGAAGCTTTGGTTCCTCATGTACATTACCCTTGCCATAGATCCAGTTGAATTCCTTTTTCCGCTCTCCAACCACACAGGCTCCATATTGCATAAAGCGATTGGGTGGATGCGGAAACATCGACGGCGTAATCCAGTCATTTTCGTCGTATTGAGTCGCAGCATTGATGACGTGGTGAGTCGTCTTTTTCAGACGCTCGGGATGGATTAAACCAGCTGGCGGTGTCACACCGAATTCAAACTCAGCCTCACTATCCGAGGTATCTGAGAGTACGAGTGCATTCTCGACACTTTCCATTTCCCGTTGCTCGCACTCCTTCTGCAGTTTTTCAATCAGTTGCTTCTTCTCAATAAAACTACGGCAAAAGCAGGCTATCACAGGCCTGTGGCATGTGCATTTCTTGAAACCCATACCTTTCAGACAACGCTTCAGATCGCGAATTTCCTTAAGCAGCGGATTCTTAACAATACGGAACTGCACAGGTTTCATGTTCACATATGGATTGGCCGAATGCTCCAAAATTCCAGGCGATTTTAAAGGATGAAGCGTGATGATATATTCATCATTTTTTTCTCGATATACAGCGTTGGCTTCTGGACAAGCTCCTCTGCCTTTTCCTTAATGTCCGATGGAGGGGGCTGCTTTTGCTTATAATATGACATGTATTTTGAAACTGGTATGGTGTCCAAAGGGAAATCTCTAAGAAAGTAGCGCATCAGCTCCCTGGTGGAACGACGTATGGACCCGGGACGCCAACCTCGTTTCTTGGCCAAAGGATTCGAAGTCCATAGCCAACCCATATGGGCTGGCACGGTGGGGCCATCAAAGTTAAGTTCATGATTGTTTTTGGAACATCTAGCCAACCGAGGGGTCATGGCATACACCTTCGATTTGAAATTTGGTTTTTTGCGCTGTCTTCGTTGTTTCTTCTTCTGCGCAGAAGCCTCGCTTTGGTCGCGATTCTTTGATCCTTTTTTCTGATTTGTTTTAGAGGAAAATTGTTGGGCCTCTTTGCAAATTTCTTGTATCTCAGCCTGTTTGTCACCATCTTTTAGCTTAAACATATTTTTTAACTCTGTAAAAACAGCAGCCATATTCTGTTCTGCAGGTGCAGTCGGTCCCTTATTAGAAGAGCTGTTAGTGCCTTGAGACTTCTTTTGCTCTCCATTCTCAGCCCTTTTAATACTCTGCTTAAGCTGTTCATAGTTTCGCAATAAGTTCTGAAAAGCCTCTGAAGAGTTGACTTCGTACATCTGTTGCCCACGCACAGAGTCAGAGCTTAAGGCTCCTTCGCTTTGTTGTTGTTCTAAGCAGCAATGCAATAGATCGTCGGCAGTTGCATTTTCATCATAGGGCTTCTCATTAAACAAGGGCACGGGCTTGTAGCCGCAGTAGGGACAAGCTGCTATCTTGGGCAACCATGAGACATCCTCCTTACAGACATGGCAAAAGCGGCTGGTATTGATGCAAGTCTGTTTCAGTTGGGGCACTGATATTGTTGTATGCATCTTATTGGTACATCCATCGCCATAGATTGTTTGATGATTGGGTGAAAACTGTTGACTCGCTTCCATGGGAAGACATCCATCATCGGCATTTTGTGGTTCGCAATAACAATATGGCCCAGCCATATCCACAAGTTTATCAGGTTGTACCTAAGTTAATGGTTTTATCCTACAATTCAAAAAGAAATGCTCTTGGAACTTACATTTTCTATTTCGAAGTTGTCCTCCATTCCAAAATCGCAACATAATTCATGACAACCGCTATCCAATCCCTCGGAGATAAAGTCCTCTTCGTCGGCCATAAATCCCTCACATGGATCCGTTGATGAAGGAAAGCTCATTGAGTCCATGCATAGGTCCATGCCGCCCTCGGAACGAATCCCGATCGACTCTCTTACTCTATTGAATTTCAGGTGCTATCGCATTTAGGCAGCGGCATTTCGAGCTCCATTATTGGCGCTACTTACAATTTAAGTTCTTGACACCGCATCTGGAGGCCAAGGTGGACAGTGCACATGCCCACGGTGCATCCATGGCAGGTGAGCTCCACATTGGCAGTATGGGTAACCTCACCAAGCGTATTCATTAACCGTAGTATACAGGATTCGGGTAGAACGTAGCAGCCATGACCTAAACATAAGTAGAAGTAACGAGTAATATAATGTCAGAAGACTTATGCTTACCAATCTCCCTGTTCTGGTAGATGACCGTCAACAAGATGCCCTCTTCGAGACGTTGTTGGAGACACTCGGCCTCCATTGCAAAGCATTTGATTGGCTCCTGGGGCAGGCAATTCACATTGATACGATCTGCCTTCAGAACGGGTTTGCAATCCTTGCAAATGTCGACCATTATCTTCAACTTATCCTGGCACTCAAAGTCACGTCCGGGCATGTATAACTTCTGACAGATCATGTTTGCTGTAAAGCAGCGCATGTTCTCCTTTTTAGGCTTGACCTTCTTGCCCGGCCCAGGGCAGCGGACTTCATCCGAGCCTGCATCCCTTGGCGGACACGATGAGCAGCACATATCCGTTTCCTTTTTACTATACCTATCCTTATCCAAATTATATTGTCTTGTCGAGCACAACATGTAATCCTTCTTATCGCGCGCCAGCTTATTGGTCAATAGGCAAATCTGACGTTCTCTATCCTTACGGCTTTCTTTCTTTTGTTCCTTCTCCTTTTGTTCTTTCATCTTTTGCTCTTGCTCTTTTATTTGCTTATCTCTCTCCTCCTTGCTGCTGTTGGTGTCCTCATCCTTCTTTCGGTTATTATTTTGGTTATTCTGGTTATTGTTCCCATTTTTCTTACGGTTTTGATTCTTGTTTTGTGTCTTATTCTCCTTTTTTTCCATAGTGAGTTAAATGTTTTAGCCAAACTTAATTGTTTTCGTTTTTAAATTTGTTTTGCACAATTAATTTTATATACAAGAGTTATTAATTCGGACAACGAAAAATATCACACGTATATAAAAAATTTTTATGGGCCCTTGCCTTGCCTAGATGCGAACGCCCTGAACATTCAATAGAGTATGAATAAAATAGCACCCGATCCCATAGAACAACCAGCCAAGCTGCTGAAATTAAAGTCGCAGCCGCCTTTGATTTATGAAATTCAAATTCAAGTTTATTCGTAGAGTTCGAAATTAACTGTTAATTTGTGAAAATGTAGCATGTTTAATGTGTCACTGTCGTAAGTGAGAATATGCGGCTATGTCGGTTATAGAAGTCGCCTCTGGCGATGATGACTTATGCCATTTCCTTTTCGTGTACAAACTTGTCGTTGGAATTCTCTCAACACTTTGTTTCCGCACAAATGCTTCGGCTACTTGCTCATTCACGTAGCCACCCTTTAGTCGTTTCTTACCCTTGTCCGCCTTTTTTGGCTTATTCCGTTGCGCTGGTTTCGGTGGTGTGCTGTGCACCATACCCTTGCCGTAGATCCAATTGAAGGGTCCTCTTCGTTCACCAACCACACAGGCTCCATACTGTACATAGGGATTGGGCGGATGCGGGAACATCGATGGCATGGCCCAATCATCTTCCATATACTGAGTTTCGGCATTCGTGTGATCCGCATGGTGCAACCGTTCGGGTTTGACGAGTCCTGCCGGTGGGGTAACACCAAACTCATATTCCTGCTCACTATCTGCATCTTCGTCGTCCTCGCCATCTTCGTTAGAATAAATGAAACTATCGCTTGTATTTGGCAAGCCCAATCGTTCACACATTATTTCAAAAGCGTACACCAAACGCTCTTTATCTACATGGCTACGACAGTGGCAGGAAACGATTGGCTTGTGGCACGTACAGGGCGGGAATCCCCTGTCTTGTAGGCCAGTTTTCAATTCACGCATTTTCACGGCTTTGGGATCCTTGGTTATGCGAAAAACCACAGGCTTCATTTCTGCATACGGATTGGCGCACACTGCCAATGCTTTGGGGTCCTTAAGTGGGCGCAACGTTATAATATATTCACCATTCTTCTTACTGATGTGCAAAGTGGGATGTTGCTCTAAAGTATCTGCCTCATTTGCGCTACTTTCTTTGAGACTCTTCTTCGAACGGCAATGATAGCGAGAGAGGCAAATGGTGTCAACTGGGAAATCCTTAAGAAAGTAGGACATAAGCCCTCTAATGGGCTTGCAAATTGCTCCAGGCTTCCACTTCTTGAAACGTGACATAGAACTCTTAGTCCACATCCAGCCCATGTGGCAAGGAATCTTACGATAACCGGTGTAGCTGCCGTCACTGATGCATGTGTTGTGGCCTATTCGGGAAACGTGATCGCTCTTTTTCGAGTTCCAAAAGGTATACCTAGAAAAAAAAACTCAGAGGTAAGAGACTATCGCAGTTAACTTTTACAATCAACTTACTTCTTGCCCGGCGATCCCCATTTACTTTTGCCTCTAGCCTTCTTTGGTTTTCGTGGACTAGGATAGGCCCTGTCAATCTCATTCAAAGTCTTGTTAAGGGCTCGTTGGCGTGCCCGCGATAACTTAACTGATTTACCTTTGGCGTGCACGCGATAACTTAACTGATTTTTGCAATGAGCCATCAGCTCTTGTCGCATCTGCTCATCAATTAAATCACCCTGAGACGTTTTTTTTTTGTTTGTGTCATATACATTTCGCATTTCATTGAAGATTTTAATAAGATGCGAGCGTCGTTGCGATACAGTTGACTCCTTCTTTTCCAATTCTTTGGTCTCTTTCTGGGGCTCATCTTGTTCCGCCGGTGTGGACTTCTTGAAGTTCACGTCCTTCTCCTTGAAAATGTTCTCGCACAACTTACGAATGCGACAGCGAGTACAGGGTCGATCGGTAATACAGCCGCAGTTCTTGGGGTCAGTTTTATTTGCATCATTATTCTGACTACAGGTTTCATCCTCTTCCTCGGAGGCACTGCGACACCTATCCTCTCGTATGTGAATATCTAGTATTTGTTTCGCTGTGGCATTCTCATCATACAGCTCTTCTTCGGATTCGGCATTATAGTTTCTATAGCCACAATAGGGGCAAGCGGCTAACTTGGGCAGCCAACTAACATCGGATTTGCAGAGGAGGCACAATGTGGGAGCTTGGTGACTTGTCTGTGTTAGTTTGGGTTCCTCGATTGGATATGAACCCAACGCTTTTCGACGTTCATCCTCATCTACATTGACATAGCCGCCCGACAGGTTGAAGCTTTCGTCTGACCCATCCTCCGACGATGCTGCCGTTCTCTTTTTGCTCTTCTTGCGCCAATTTTTGCCTGCTGCATGTGTGGGCGGCGGTGTGGGAACACGAATGCGATCCAAGTCAAGGTCTTCTAGCAGTTCTTTCAACATATTACGTTCACTCCTCTTATCCTGCTCCGGCGGAGGAGGAGGTGGAGCTTCGCCACCCGTTAGGCAACAACTCCAGCCTCCCTGTGGAGTATTCGGTGCATGAACGCACTTAAATGGAGCGTTTATACCAGACATGAGCCGCTGGTCCGTAATACATGATGTAGTCGGGCACTTGCATGAGCGTCCTAGGGTAAATACTACATCCTTTGGATGCAGCGATTTGTCCACAGTACGGCAGACATCATAAGGACAATGATTTTCAGGGCTAAAACCAGAAGAGAAAACGCTAAACTTTTCTGTTAAGCAAAGAACATTTCACTTACTCTACATCTGGATGCTCTGCGCTAAACTTAATCTTCATTTGGATCGTATCCACATTCTTGCCATGATGAAGAATATCCATATCAATCGTTTGGATTACTTCAAAACTCGGATCAGTCAATTGGCGCAAAACAAGGGGTGTCAAAGCCGTAGTCCCTGAACCAAGTAGTCCCTGTTTGTTCCGTAATGTGACACAAACACCCTTGGAAGTCAGTGAACCGATGAGCTCACAAGGTGTGGATAAAATCTGGCCCAAAGGCGCAACGGCAAAGTCCTCTGCCCACATACGATCAAAGGGCAAATCGACAAAATCCTTAAATATACGCACTGAGAACACATACTCTGAGGATGTGTCTTCTTCTTTGGGTGGCGGTAAGTTCGTCTTTGGTATTACAACGTCAAACTTATACGTCTGCATTTCCGATGCCATCGTATAGATTAGTTTAAGTATAAGTATTTAAATTTTCTTATCACTTTTTCTTGTTTGGTAATTTGGCTAAACTTTAGGTAAATTTCAAAATTAAACAAAAACTCGAAATATATAGCTAATATAAGAGCGATGTGCATTTGTGTATGACGAAAAGCTGTATGAACTATAAATACATTTATGAAATATAAAGATAATCTAGCCAAAGGCTACTTCGTCTCAATTCAAAGTTCACTTCGCTTGATAAAGTTTCCATCAAAAATTCAACATTTATTTTTGGGTGGCAATTATAAATTAATAATATGAATAAAACTCGCATGATCCTATTTAATTAAATATATAATGTGTGTAATTATTGCCAGAATAATATGAGTTACACATGGTTGTAAATTGTACGATTAACAATAGCGATTTTTCCTAAATTTTTTGTTTTTCCCAACGGAACTAAGAATTTAGCATTACATGTTTCTATTAAAACATACATTCCGGCGGTAACAACGAGGTGTGGATGTGTGAGTGAACGCTTAATGCAATTGGGAGGATAGAGTTCTTGTTCCTCCCGGCAGTTGTTCTTCGGCGGATTGATAATTTACTGCCTGGCATTGATAATCTCAATGAATTCTGGCTTCAATGAAGCACCGCCCACAAGGAAACCATCAATATCGGGCTTCTTGGCCAGCTCCTTGGCATTGGCAGCAGTCACAGAGCCACCGTATTGAATGCGAAGCGAAGCGGCCACTTCCTTGGAGACATTCTCAGTCAACCATTGGCGCAGATAGGCGTGCACTTCTTGGGCCTAAAAAAATAGAATGATAATTCAATAACTTTTGCAAAAATTTTGTGGCAATTAAGAGGAACTTACCTGATCGGGGGTGGCAGTCTTGCCGGTACCAATGGCCCACACTGGCTCATAGGCCACCACAACGTTGGTCCAGTCACGCACCTTCTGGGCATAGGCGCACATCTGGCGGGCAACAACCTCGTTGGTCTTGCCAGCCTCACGCTCCTCCAAGGTCTCACCAATGCAGGCAATCACCTTAAGTCCCTCGGCCAGGGCATGCTCGGCCTTCTCGGCAATCAATTCATCGGATTCCTTGAAGATGGCACGACGCTCGGAGTGACCCAGGATGACCCACTCGGCGCCAATGTCCTTCAACATGGCGGGAGAGATCTCACCGGTGAAGGCTCCCTTGGCCACCTTGTAGGCGTTCTGGCCGGCAACGCCAATGCTGCATGGCAGCAAGTTGCGGGCGAACATCAGATAGATGGCAGGGCAGCCAATGACCACCTCGGTATTGGGATCCAGGGAGGCTCCGCTCAGAGTCTTGCAGATTTCGGTGATTGACTTTTGGTCACCGTTCAACTTCCAGTTGCCACCCACACAGAATTTGCGTCCGCTCATGTTGCTGTTGTCTGTATTGAAGTCCGCGTAAAACTATTTGCCGGCCGGGAAAATAAGAAAGGAAATATAGTTAAACTCCAATTACTGGAAATTTTGATAAGCAAATGTTATATGTGCACAGATATAGATAGATTTGATAGAAAAATCGCCGCTAATTCGCAAACACACCCACCTCGAATGCAATCTACTGATGTACTAACCTTCTTCTGACCTTCATATGTCTTCCATTGGCACTTGAAAAGCTTTGGAAAAACAGCTGTGAATTTACCGAGAAAAACTTGCGAAACAACGCCAGTGAATACGTCCAGCGTTACGTCGCGGGAGCTACGATTTTGGTTGTTGTTCATGGTGATGGAGCTGGAAAGCACTTTGTTTCGATAATGTCTCTCTTCAATCTCGATATTTTGAATGGTAATTGGCCTTATGACACCTATCTCCCGGTACGAATAAGTGTTTAATGTACTTAAAACTCTGGAGGTCAGCAAACTCATTGCTATATTGAAAGACTTTAACAAAAGATATATGAAAATGTTTTACAGAAATTCTTTGGGTTTTTTGAAATAGAAATATGTTTGTTAGAATAAGCTTGCTGTGGTTATTAGTCGAGAAAAACACCCCCCAAACGACAAAAGCTTTTAAAAGTATCTACAGGCATTTTTGTATTTGTTTAATAGCTATAGCACGGGGAAAGCTTTAAAAGCTTTTGAAACTGCCAACTCATGCCACTGTTAGGCGGTAATTTTGATCAATGTTTGAATTCTATAATGATATTTAAATAAAACATTTCTTTCAATTAATTTATTTTATTTTGAAGTATTTATTAAACTTTTTATTTTTATTTAACTTTAATTAACTTTGAAATTCATTAATTTATTTGGTTTTCACAGACGTTCAAGTATAGGTACATAAATACATACATACATACAACATATACATACATATACATATGGGAATAACACTAAAACTTCTATTTAACAAATTATTTACAATTACATTTAAAATAAATGCGCGAATTTCACTAAATTGGCTGATCGAATTGCACTTATGCATACAAAGAACGCACGCACACACACACACACACACATACACACAGACACATTTAGCTATAGCCCTAAAATCTAAATCAAAATCAGAATCCTGCATCTAATAAAGTGTCTATAACCTAAGACTCAAGCGAGAGCCAACGAGATAGCAACACTAACATAAAATAAAAGCTTTGACTTTGTGAGTATTTGCCTAATTGTGAGCCTAAGGCTCTGGTCAACTCTGGACACTGGCAGCTGTAATATGGGACGGTGTCGATGGAGCTGATGCCGATATGAATTCCTCACTGACCACTAGAGGGGCGGTCGTGACCGCTGCAGGGTCGGATGTGGGCAGTATAGGAGCTTCAGTTGCCATAGTTGCCTTCTCATGCGGTTGAAAGAGATGAAAGAGATTGGAATGTTGGACAAAGTTGCCCACTGACTGAAAGAAACTCTCATGAGGAGGCGATTGCTGATCGCTGAGATTATTATTAGAGGTATTGGCCATATGACCATGGCCTGGAACTTTGGCACTGTTATTGCAATTGCATGAACGGCTCTTCTTTAGCGAGTTTCGAGTGGGAGCCCTGGATTTTCGATACTTGGACTTTTGCCCTAGTGACAACGCATTCGAATCGCTGTCTATGACAAAGACAGTCCCATTTGCCTCGGTCGGCAGGCAGTGGGCACTGTTGGACTGACCGGACAAGAGTTTGGCCCTCAACTGCGGAGGCAATGGACCATTCGTCGGTGAGATTTGTGTGGAACATGGCCTGGGTTCTAGGTCGCTCCTGTTTCAAATCTGAATTCGTCACATTCAATTCGTCGCTTTCGTGAAGCTGGACAGATTGTTGCTGGCGATAGTCGGTGTCATCGGAGCGAAGCTTTTCCCGCATAACATAGGCGAGGGAACGTCGCAGCTCAACGGGATCGACACCTGGATAATTGCCAGTGGGCGGAACAAATACATCCTCAAATTCCACATCGTCATCGTTGCCATCATCGTCATCGCCATCTCCACTAATTGAGTAGTTCTGGTTGTCATAGGAGAAGGCACTATCGCAACGTTCCTGTTCCTTGTGTCCTTGAACTGTGAGTGTTGGATTTGCTGGCGGTGGAATCGATATACTGCTATCATGATCGCTATCCCTTTTGGTACGGGGAAACTCATAGCTAACTTCGCCCACCTCAGCTCCACTGGATGCCTCCATAATGTTCCACATCTCCCGCTCCATTTCGGTGGTAACAGAAGCCACAGCGGCCACAGTTTGATTGATATTATTGAATGGCTGGACTACGCCACACTTTGGCAGAAGCTGGTTATTCTTTAAGGCCTCCTGCTGTTGCCTTAGCCAGATGGGTGAGTCTGTAAGGGGGCGAAAGGGAGTATTTAGAATAGGCCAGATAGTTTCGTAAAGACGACGCGCACTCACACTCACCCACATACAAGCGCGGCTGCGTAGAGCGCATGTTGGAGTCCATGGACTGTAGACGATGCTGACTGGCCATTGAGAAGCGATGAATGGCATCTGCCTGCTGATCAATATCCACTCCCATCATCTTCAACAGAAGATTCTTTAATGCGGCACGAAAGTCCTTCAGGTGATAGGCATAAAGCACAGGATTCACCGCCGAGTTCAGGTGAGAGAGTATAATACAGAAGAGCGTCAACTTGGGATGTACATAGCAATTCGGACAGAATGCCTTGATGCAATTGATGGTGTACAATGGAATCCAGCATATCATAAAGAATAGAACAATGATCGATAGATTCTGTGTGGCCTTTACATCTCGTTTGCGGGCAGCTCCCAGAACACGTAGCATGGTCCCAGTATGTCCTCCTCTGCCAGGAGTGGTCACCTGCATCGGAGCCGTCGAGGATCGTCGGCTAAGATCCGAGGCTGGGTTCATTGTCACTATTTGGCGTACCTTCAGTTATGAAATAACAAAGTTAATATCTATTTATGTGCCTGGTAACTGATTTTAATACACTCACCTGCTTAATTATTACCCGATAGATGTGTGTGTAAAAGGCCAACATGAGCAGAGCTGGTGTTATGATTGTGGCGAAATACAAAAAGACCAGATAGTCATAATCCATCACTTCAACGAAAAGGCATTCCTGATTTGGACCCACATCGGCATGCCAGCCAAAAAGTGGCAAAAATCCAACAATGCTACCAGCTACCCAGCACATGGAGATGATGACTAAAAACCAGATAAACAAAGTCAGTAAAGGGCAGACAGACATCAACCCTAACCATTAGGGAGAAAGAGGGGGCCATCATACGATAGTCGACACTCGACTGTTTTATCTATGTATGTATCTGTCTAATGACTCAACTTCTGATGTGAGGGGGTCATTCTGCAAATGTGCATCACTTGTTTCTGCAGTCGGACTCCATTTGTTTGGCTTTGTTGTCCTAGATTGGTCATTGAACTGCTTTCAACCGACTAAAATGACGCAAATGACTCGGCAAAAAAAAAAACATGTGATGTTCTTCCAAAAAGAAATTGAGATACATACATACATAAACACATCTACAATTACTGCCTTGAAATCTGTTACCTCCACGATTTATTTACATTTGCTCTTAGCTTTTTCTCTAACCTTGCAAAAGATAATTAAATATACATACATATGTATGTACATAATATGAGTGGTCAACTCTGGTCTCCTACTTTTCTATTTGTAATCAGCTTCCAATTAAAAAAAAATATAATTCCCGAATTGGATATAACTGTATTAATCTAATTTCGAAGAAATTTGAATGACTACGCTAAATTTCACTCTTCCTCTTTGCAGCTCACACCCTAACATTGCATTTTTTTCACTCCCACACATGTAATCCCTCACTCGCTCTCTCACTCTTTTGATCAGAAAGCACGTTCAAATTTTACGCTCTCTTCCTCTTCTCATCTCTCACTCTCATATACTAGTTAATTTCAGTGAGAGTGACTAAGCGAGGGTGATAGAAAATGAGAGAGTTGGTGTGCCCAATATAGTGAGAGAGCATTTAAATTTGAAAAGAAACTTCAGCAGCGGGGGGCGAGCATCAGATGCCGACAGCTGATCGCTGATATTACTTGGGTGAGTTAATAGCTACATACTTCATATTTTATTTATTTTAATTATTATTATTTAAATAAAAATTTCAATAATTTTCTAATTTAAAAAATTTTTAAAAACTGCAAAAGTTTATATGTATATCCTCAAGATTCTCTTTTTACATTAGAAATTTCCAAAATTTGGCTAACTTAAAAATTTCATTATGAGTTTTTCATATTTATGTTTTATCTAAAACCAAGTTTTTAAATAGCTCTTTTCCCATTTAGTAATTATGTGCTAGCCATATTGCTGCAAAGGATTTGCCTTTTTGCTTTTAAGCCACAACTCAAACAAAACTAGAACAATGTGCACTTTATTGGCCATTGTGAACAAGAAAGGGTGGAGACAAACTAAAACAAAGGCACAATTGTGACTCTTAACAATTGCTGCTGACAATATAGATATATTTGCACTTACCTATTGCTGTCCGGGTGCGTACATTACGAGAGTAGGCCATCGGGTAGAGAATCGCCCAGTAACGATCCACGGAGACGGCGACCAAGCAGAATATCGATATGGTACACAGAACCACAAGCAGCGAGACGGTGAAAAGGCAGGCATGCAGATTGTGTGGCAATCCAATAGAAGCCAATATCGCAAATGGCACACCAAGTGAGCCCACCAAGAAATCAGCCATGGCCAGCGAGACAATATAGTAATTAGTCCTGCGGCGCAGTTTGCGTTCACGGCGGAATACTATGATCACTAGGACATTGCCAATTATGCTAACGATGGCCACTAAAATCTCAAAGACTGTATAGGGAATGTTCAATTCGGTGCTGGGATTATCGGACACTGTCTCCTCTTTTGTGGTGGCTGCAGCGTGGAATGGTGAGAACGGCAGATTAACCAGATTCTGCGAACGATTCGTGGTGAAGGCATAGTCCGTGTACGAGAAGAAACGAAACTCGGACATAATTGCGCCTTAAAAACCGGAGCAACCGGTGAACTCACAAACTAATTGACCCCCAACAAATGCTACGCGTTATAATACAAACAATTTCAATTAAATTGTTCTCTTGCTCGTGAATTTCTTAATTGACTCGATTTGATTGGTGCCACAGACAGGAATAATGTAGTCACACATGGGCACGCCATGTTCCCAAGCTCTTGGACTATTGTTGTTCAATTTCTGTTTTTTTGTATCCTTTTCAGTTGCTTTATGTGGTTTTCCTTTTTATTCTCTCTCTCTCTCTCTAACGGGTAAAACGTGTGTTATTTTGCTGCTGAATACAAAAAAAAAAGGGAAAAACAGAAAAGTCCAGAAGGAATATTAATCAATGTTAGGCACGTTTGTCGCACACACACACACACACACACACACACATGGACACAGGCGCACTTAATTGTAGCAGTTTTTTAGTGCAATAAATTGATAAATATTTGCCAAAAATATGACCAACACAGCTCAATATCGATAAAGTTGACAGCAAGTGACTAAAAACAAGTGTAATCAATTGATTTCAACTAAGTGAATTATGAATACCCTAACCCTAATACTACATGAACTAGTTTTGTTGCAATAGCTTATCAGCAAAGAAAAATATATACAAATTCCATCAAATCTAAAGTTTTTATAAAGTTGCTAAAACTTTAAGTAAAAGTAAAAAAGTGTTTAAAGTTTCATTCAAAATCATCATTTATTATGTGTTTCAAAGAGTATATCGATTGAGTTCTCCCCCCCCCCCCCTTTTTTTTTCCTACCAAATATCAAGTATCTCGTTTCGTTCGTATCTCGCTCGCGTGCAACACAAAAATACATACAACAAGCTGTAAAAGTAAACACTAGCCAAAAGGCAGCAACAAAATCAATTGGCAGACAATCGAACTTGAAATACGGGGCAGAAAGGCATACAGACACTCAATAAATAACCAGTTACCCCTCTGATTCCATGGGACCAGGATATGGCTTGTTTACCGCAACGCGAGCTGAACAGAACACAGGATAATAGTTATGAGTGCCAACAGCACCAGGACTCGTGCACACTGTATGACAATGGCATGGGGACTTTGTAGTTGGTCTATGGCCTCCAGCTGTGTCACATGCAGCAGGAAGTCATGATGGGTTATCAAAAAGCGTGTGAATGCCGCATTTAATAGTTCTCTCTTGGCTTCCGGCTGTCTGTGACTTTCACAAACGGAAACTGTCATGTCTTCTTTGAAAATGGGAGGCGGGGAATAACTATGTTGTGAGTGCTCAATCATTTGGCTTTGATATTGCATCAATCATCAAGCTATGACACCATACGGCAAGACATGAAAACCTTTTCCATTTAATTGGCCAAACCCCAAGCCGCCTTTAACCTTATCAATTCGTTGCGAGTCATCAGTTTTGTATGTAAATGAAAGAGCACTTAAAGTGCCATAATTTCTTCTCTTTAACTTTAGCCATGTCAAATTAACGCCGTAATTCAGTCTACGACCCTTATGGGGGCCACACTCACTTAGCGCCCAAGTTATTGGCAATGGAATTTATGTTTTCGGTCTCAAGCGAAACCCCCAATTGCTCGACTACTTTTTGACCCCGTTCTTGTTGTCTGACTTGTTGCCTTTGTCCTCATTCTGGTCGCCTTTGAACTCCCCGGAGGACCTTTACTTGCGTGTCGTTGTGAATGACATTTTCTTTTTTTTTTTTGCGTAAGTTGTTCCGCTTAATTGGCTTTTGCCTAATTAATTCATTCAACTCTGAAGTTTTTTCAGACAAAGCAGCAACAGGCCACATTTGCATTTCGAGCCAATCAACAAATGGCCAATTGGAATTGGAATTGGGTTTCGTTAGCTAGGACACGGACACCAAAACCCACTGTGTTGCTATATTGATTTAATTAATTTGCAATATACAATTAGCCTCTTGGTCATGTTTTGCACTTGATAACAGCGAGTCTGCGTGAAAGAAATTTTAAAAAAAAATACAAAAAACGTTAACCTTACTTTAAGTAGGGGCTACGACTTTAAGATACCTTATAGCTATAAATCTGAAATAAAATATGATTTCATTTTGAAATTTCCAATTAGCATATCAGGTTAACTAACGCCCCCAACAACGAAAAAAAATGTCTATGCATAAATCTCTATATTTAGTTCTAACAGGAGATATATTGCTTTGTCGATAAAGGGAGTTGCATTCACTTCATCTTCAATTAGTGTTTTAGAAAATTGTAAAATATTATGAGGCGACATTCCTTTTTAACTACAATGAATTATGTTTAGGCACAAAAAAGTGTCTCATCAGTTCAATGGACTTTGAAATAACGAATATGATTTGTTTGTCTAAGGCTAGGACAAATTATTCCATGTATTTTTTGTTTGTTCTTCTTTGCACCCAACGCGTACGTGATGGGCAAATACAATTAAAAACTGAGCTGATTTGTTTTATCAAATCACATTACTCATACGTCCAGATGTACGGCAAATTCTTTTACTTTTCGCGTATATGTGTAACATATTTCTTTTACAGTCGATAAGAATTGCATGACAGCCAAAATCAAGTGGCCCTTACATTCTTTTCTATGTTAGGGGAAAAACAAGTTTCTGTTTTCTGCTCGTTGCTTTTATCTTTGCGTCTTATGCCACCCATAATCCCCCACAAACACATATATTGTATGCGATGCTCTCCAGAGCGACATTCGAGCTACTTGCAAGTTGAAAAAAATGCGTTTCTATAACATGACCACTATCTGGCACAAGAGTGCGGACTATAAAAAATAGCTAAAGCGATAACGAGGATTAAAGCAGTGAGAGAGAGAGACCACCACCAGACATACCTAATCTGTTGCCCCTATTTTGGTTATGGGTGGGTTGCTCTGGTTTTCTCTGTTTGGTGTGTTACCACATTTTCCATCTGTTTTAAATGTTCAAAAGTGCGGCTTTTAATTGCAGCAAAAGAAGATAAACCCTAGGGGTAAGTAACCACCCCCCAAAAACAACCAACTAACACTCTTGACTAGGTTCTGCTTTGATCATTTGTCTTCGTTGCCTTTTCATTTTTTCTTATTCTATATTGCTGACTCATAGTCGCTTCACACGTTTAATTACAGCTGCGAGCTGTGCGAATGCACATTTTTCCCATTTTCCTCACCATGATGATTTGTGTTTTTTCTTTGCTGGCTAAGCCAAATGAAATAAATTTGCCAAAAAGGAAATTTTTCTTCTCTATTATATACTTTAATCTTATTTCAGCTTTGCATTCCATTTGTCCACACAGTAAAGAAAGTACAAAATCAATCACTGCAATTATTCTTTTCTATAACAATTAATCATTGGGGTTAAGTAATGGATGGCAAGTTTATTTGAATTAGTTTGTTTGTCTTATAAGGCAAAGGTTTTCGTCTTAATGAGAATGAAGCATATTAGGAATGGATTAGAGTATTCTCTTTCCGTTCCTATATAAGAATATACTCTTAGAACCAAATCAATAACCATTCATACAAATAAGAAATGGTATAAAGACCTTTAACTGTGTTTGGAACTACTAGGTAATCTTTTTTTTTTATTGTTGGAGTTTTCATCGTATTATCGTTTTGATTGGAAACCCCTTTTTTTGTCAACTAAATATAGCTGCAATTGAGCAAAACAAACAATAAATAGCTCAAATTTGCCTACGTCACAGCTTAGCTTATCGACTGATTTAGCATTTGCCAATATCGGTCGGAAGTGTATTACATCATTGCTTACATGGATTTGATGTGAATCAATCTTATTTATCTAGCATGTTTCAATCACGTGTATATATGTATTGGTGTGGCTTGACCAAATGCAACGTTGCAATTCTGTTACATTAGTTAGGGGGCTGTTAAACAAAGAGTCTCCGTTAACCATAACCCCAAACCAATTTGCACGAAAACCACCCATAGACATATGATGAACTTCCCATGTCAAAGCACTGGCATGTTGACAAATAAAAATGAGGTGCCAGACACCAACGACATTAGATAAATACGACAGCAGAGTTACGCAAAAAAAAAAAAAAAACACAGGCCCAGGTGAATAATCACCGGGGCAACTATGCAAAAGGATGATTTCCACCATAGAACTATGCACATAGTCCAGCGGCTACCGACAGAGAACGCAATCGCTCAGCAATTTGCTTGCTCGGCCGATTAACTCAACACCCTGTCTTATCTCTCACTCTCTATATATACATATACATACATTATTTTTTGTTGTTTTTGGTGTAAACATATAAGTAAATTGTAGGTAATTAAATGTTATGAGTTTGTTATCTACCGCAAGTCATGTCTTTCCTATGCATATGGGTATTTTCGTTTTCATTTTTCATTTCGGCCCCAGGCTGTCTCCCTGTGGTTGTGAAAAAAACAAGCATTATGTCCTAGTTTACTGGTCACAGTAAATGCGAATCGTATCAGTATATACATATTAGTGATGGTTGGGTGGAAATCCCTGTCAAATCAATCAACTTCTAGTCAACCAAGCCTTAGGAAAATTATCTTGACCATTTCACAATATTTCGTATTCTTGGCTGACAAAAATAATTGCTAGCATCATCAGGGTTTGTTCCATAGTAAGGAGTCCCACTCCTATCTCCTTATTGGCCAACTATTGCATCATATTTGGGCATTATTACTTTTATTGTCGTATGTTGGGCTGACTCTCTCTGCCTTCAGACGAACGACAAAAAGTCTTGTGACTTCTGTACAGGGGTGCGTATGGGTAATATTTCATGGTTCAAGTGATGCGGTAGCCCAGCTTTCCTCCATTAACTCGAGTCCCAATTCCCTCGGTTTGTCTAGCTGCGAACTTAATTTCATTTTCTATTCAATGGAAACCATAAAGGCGCAAAGCTCCCTTCATTTTTGCCCTTTGCCGCTGTCGTTTGTCTTTGGCCCACTGTGGTTCACTTTGCTTTGTTGTTATTTTTTTTCTAGAAGTGTGCCCATTAAAAGACTTCTGGCATCTGTGATTGAATTCGGCTTACGCATGAAGAGTCAAAAAGTAAGGCCAAGCCAGGCTAGGCAACCAAATCCATCTGACTCAAAGCGAATCCCAGTCCAGTTTGAGATTAAACAAAAAGGAGGCCAAAATAAAGAGAAGCAAAAGTTTTTAAAGCTGCTTAATATAAAAAAGTCCCCTGTCAAGGACATGAAACAATGTCATGACTTTGCATAAGCAGCTGGTGGAGTTTTATGTGAGTTTTAAAGGGGTAACCCGTTTGGGGGGAGAGAGTGAGAGTATGGATGCCAAGGAGAGTAACATAAAAACCAACCAGCAAATATTTATAAAACCAATAAAGATTCTATTGATGTTTGCTTGTTTTACAACGGCTTGGCAGATTGGCATTTCATTGTCATTGGCTCCTTACTGGCGTTGGTCAAAAATGGCAGCAAGGTGAGGGTATATATCCAAACACTCGCATTCCCAGACCCACTCCAACACACACACACAGACATGCCCCACACATATGGACATATCCTTGTCGACAAACTGACGACAGCACACATCGTTTGCATTTCTGTTGATTTTGGCGCAATGACACGCAGCTCGTTACATTTGCCGTCTGACTGACCCCCTCCCCACCTCCCCTTCCTTTAGCATTCCCGTTGATGGTATCCCTCTTGGGGTTATATTCTACGCAGCAGCATCAGCATTGTCGTCTTATGTGAATGGAACTGCCTGAAAATGCCAATGTCCATGTCAACCCAGCACGTAAGTCCCTGTCAACATTACATTCCCAAGATGCAAAAAAAATTATAACAGTAAGTCGAAAATTCGAAAAATATTTCAATGGCATCAAAGCAGTGTATTGAGTGAAATTAGATGGATACAAAAATCGAAAGCGTTATTTATTTTCGAGTCTTTAAATTTTCTTTAAGTCAGGCCTTTTTAGCTAACAGTAATTTGGCAGCTATCATATCGTTCCTAAGTCCCTTGCCTTATAATTAGAGCTTTTCCATTCATTCCTCTTCGAGTTGCTTCCTAAACACTTTATTTTGATAATACTTGGCTTAAATTGGATTTCCTTTTAATTCTCTCATTATTTTTGCTGGTTTGTCGTGCAACAAATTCGACTTACTTTTGCAAGATGTCACTGCCAATTTTCCACTCTCATAAGTCAGAAATCGTGTTCATCATCAAGGCTAGCAATTAAATTTAATTACAATACCCTCCAAAAAGCAGGCCTCCAGCTCAGTCAATTGCCGTAACTGGAGACGTAGCGAAGCCAACTAATGATGTGTGGGGCCGTTCATTAAGGGCAGTCAAAAAAACAAAAAACAAGAAGAAAAAAACTACGTGACCATTCGTAGAGCATCATCGTCCTTTATCCTTATCCTTTTCTGGGTTACTTGGCTATTGTAGTTAAACCCGCTATACAGAGAGGCCAACAAGTGGGCACTTTGTTGAAACTTAATAAGTGTCAGGCTCTTAAAACAATAATAACAGCAACAACTCAATGAAGGGCAACTACCAACAAAAACTTTGTGTTTGCTTTTTAGCTGGTCAACTTAAGACCACCCAGAACAGAAGTTGCTCATTTCCGGCGGATGTGATTCGCATTGTGTCGTCATCTCGCCGGAGGTTTGTGAACGCAACAAAGTTGCACATAAATTAATGCAGGCTGCGTAACAAGAAACAAGAGTCCCGTACCCCCTCTCTTCCACCTATTTCCATGGCAAACCCATCTCTAACCAAGCCACCATTAAATACTTTTTAATGCTAGGAGGCAGCATTTGCATTTAAACGATCCCAGTCTTCCATTCGATTGCTTAATATAATTTTATTTCCATATGCATATCTATTCTTTTTTTTTTTTTTTTATAACATCAATTCTATAAATGGCCACTATCAAACAACGGGCGTTTATAGTGCCCAGTTATAAGTCAGAAGCAAAAAAGTGAGGACTTATAAAAAGCAACAAAAGCAACAAAAAAAAAAAACAATTTAAAATTTTATTTAATTTCACATTTTGACGTTTTTGGCCAATGACGTTCGCAGAGGCAAAAGGATTGTCAAGCGACGACGTGCAAGTGGTCAGGTAAGCCATGGCTAATATTTTATCCAGACTTGGTCTTTGCAACAGAAAAAAGTAGGCTATAGTTATGTCTCTACATATTGGTATATAATTACTGCAAAGGGGACGTTTATTTATTACGTGAGCAGATTTTAACGCAAATTAAACACTCCCCACCTCACTGAGAGAGATTGAGTTGGTCCCCTCTGTCTTTACGTGAGACTTGGACTCAAATTGTTTGAAACCGAATAACATTCAAATGTATATTTAAATTCAAAGTGGAAAATTTATAAAAAATATCAGCTATTTTACTTTTCTGTGATTAGGTTATGTTTGTTTAAAGTTGAAGAAAGATTTTGAAGTTCACCTTTTCCCCATATGGATTTGGTTTTTTTTCTCCTTCTCGAGGAGGTTAGAATATTAGACCCCATAAGACACACCAATTTGGCTTGACTCTGACAATTTACTGTGAATCTCATACCGTATACTTTTAACTTTGAAAAGGTTATTGATATTAAAATAAAATATGCTGATACAGAAACTTAATAACTTTCAGATCATCTTTTTAGATACACAGATTTTGTCTAATACTATTTTTGTTTTGTTTCTTCTTTCCCAACAAAATAAAGAGAACATCTCATGACATTAGATCGGTGTTATATAACTCCCTTGTGTGAATAAAACTAGAAAACACTCGTATAATCCCAAAACAGCTGAATTTGTTTTTATACCTCGACACAGACTTTTAATTGCCGACATTTTTGATACGGTTTTTCTTGTCGGACGGCAAGTTGTGAGTCATTAATTAGATGGTTTGCCGCAATGAATGAATGATCTATCTATGACATACCATAAACACATACGCGAGAACATATAAATATATTGTACATATAGCCCAAGGGGGCTTTAATGATATTAATCAATAAACAATATTTTCATATGTACACCATATCTGGGCTATCTGCTGCTGATGGTGCCAAAAGGCTGAATTATCACTTGAGCTTAACCCAATGATGACTGTAATGTTTATTTCAAGATCTGATTGCAGCATTTAACGATGTTTTCCATTTTCTCAATGGACTTGGCATAATTAATGCATGTTGCTATCGTTTGGAATTTATTAATTATGCAAAATAGACTGAAACGGCAAACGGTTACTATAACATTGTCAAATGGGGCACTCGCCAGGCCCACGAGACAGAATTTAATGTGCATCGTGTGCACATTGACGACACTTTATAGGCAAATTTTGTTGCTCACAGTACCCATATACAGTAGCGGACAAAGAAATCCGGACACCTCGGTATGGCCTCTATATGCAAACTTTGAACGGGCGTAAAAATGTAAAAAGGTTCAATCGGTTTGGATCTTTTTGCGTTATCTATTAAGTATTTAGCTTTAAAATACCGCCTAGTTTGGTGTAACTTAAACTTTTAAAGTGAAAAAAAAAATAAAAAGTGAAAATGTCAAAAATGACTGAATCTGATAAAGGTGCCATATTGGCTTTACGATAGGAAAATTTAATTCTTCGCGATATAAGCGCTAAGGTTGGCTTTAGTAAATCTTCTGTCGGGGATTTCTTAAAGAATTTTGAAAAAACCGGAACGCTAAAGCGAAATCCTGGGACAGGACGAAAGAAGAAGACCAATGACCAGGAAAACCGTATTCTGAAGCGCTTAAGCATGGCCAATCGATTTAAAACTGCAGAAGATATTAGATTCGAGTTTGTTCAGTCGGAAGGAGTAGATATTAGCACTCGAACAGTACGAAGACGGCTTCAGGATGCAGGACTTAATGCTCGCAGACCAGCAAAAAACCGGTTTTGACCGCTCAAATGCGCAAAAAACGGCTACAATGGGCGAAAGAGCACGAATCTTGGACCTTAAAAGATTGGAGAAACGTGATATTTTCAGATGGTCAAATAAACCTCTTTGGTTCCGATGGTATGGCCTACGTGAGACGTAAGTTGGGAAGATTCAGAATGAGTGCCTACGACGGACGGTCGGTGGTGGATCCGTTGGTCTGGGGATGTTTTCTACTTTGGAATTGGGATCTGGACTATTGATGGACGTAACGCCGAAAATACCATTTTGGACGGCATCTTGTCCTCATTGGGGTCTTTCGTTGCATGTTTTTTTAGGCATGCCTTGCCTCGGAATTGGTGTTTTTTTAATTCCTTTATTTATTGTATAAATAATACAATTTTAATTTTATATTTTTTTTTTTTAGATTCAAATATTTGAACCGAATGGGAATATATTCTGGTTGGCCGGATAGTCCTGTTTGAATCCTATTGGATCTTTGGATATTTTAAGGTTAAATAACGAGAGAAACCTAAAACTGTAAACAGCTCGATTTAATTTTGGAAATGTTTGGTCACGATATAACCCTGAACAATTAAATCTGTGGCTCGAACGCATAAAGACGGTAATAAAACAAGGAGGTCCAACAAAATATTGAAATCTATTGTTTTAGTAGATAATATTCAATAAAATAAATAATATTTTCAATAATTTGTACTCACTTAAAATAAAAAAAATTTTTTTGTTTCCTTAAGACTTTTCTGTAAAAAACATCACTATCTAATAAATATTTGTTTTGGTTGAATACTTTATAATAAGTTTATACAATTTTTGTCACACACATTTTTAAAACTTACGAAAAAATTTTTTTTTTTGTCTTGTACATACAGTCCACTGATTTTACTCAAAAAGTGCCACGTGCAGAATAGAATGCTTAGTTGACCCTGGCAATGATGTGTCGATGACATATATGTACCTACGAATAAACAGATACAAAAAAACACACACACACATACAGAGAGGAATGTGTATGTTGATTTCCTTGATTCTTTCATCTATTTTTGTATTTGATATTTAATAATTTCTCATAACTTTTGGCATAAGACCGCTGTCATCTGGGCAATGTAAGGGGGACATTACATAGACAGAACAGACTTACAATATCCTGTAGCCCCACTCGTTTCAAGTAATCCACTTAAGATGCCAGTCATGGCCATATCCTCACGCGCACAGGCAACAGTTCCCATATAAAAGGCAGAGCCATAATTTCAGGGGACTAATCCATGCCTGGAAGCTGCAACAGCAATTGCATTATGAATGTTTATATGCTCAGACAAATGGAAAGTTATGAACAGAAACGATAGAAGGCAAAAAATAGAAGAGTATTGCGGGGAATGGCCAAGTAGGTTGGTTGTCAAGGGAGACTCTTTGGCACACTCTATTTCTATTTACTTTTGATCAATGCAAATTTAATGCAATTGGTATATGGTTTGTTGCGCGTGCCGAGTGCCAAGGCAACGACAAATTGAGAGTTTTGCCTTCTAACAGCTGTCTCACAAGTTCAACAAATGTAATTGCCATGATGGGTGGTGGCTTGAGGATGTAATTGTACTACATGTGAACGTGTTTAGCGTTCAGTGAAGGTCAGTTGAACAATAATTCGAATTTCGAATTTGCTGGACAAATTATATAAGGAGTTTAGGCGAACTTTTGCCAATCTACCAAGAGATAGGAATTAAATAGTTCATCAAAGAGATAAAAATATGCATAAAATTAAAAACGCTTTACTCGTTCTGAAACATCTTATTCGAAGACAACGTAAAAGTCTTTTTGCATTTTTACAACATATGCATTTCAATTTTCAATATTATCAATGAGCCAAGATTTACACTCTACTGATGTGCTGATGTTTATCACTTGATTGCAGGACATATTCTACATCCATTTGAGTCTTAAATTGACCCTCAATTATCGTCAACTCCACTCAACTGAATGTAAGAGCTCTTTATTATCATGTTGTAAAAAAGAAAATAGCCATAAAGGGTGCCATTAAATGGCCAAGTGATGTCAACATTACGTGAGCCACGCCCACAGCATTACACCTACAGCTACCCTACCCCACCTGTCCGACCCTAGACAAAGTCAAATTCATCCATAACCATTGGGGATTTGCGGCATGTAGCCAGCATATTCATCATGTGCAGACGACGAAGGCATTCGACCCTTTGGCTCGTCTTTCGCCTTGTCGGTTGCTGTCAAAATATTGACACTTGGTCTTTTGTTGACATCAAGGTCAACTGCACATTAACTGCACACAAGTAGGAAAAACGATGGGGCTGAGTAAGCGGTTGGTGGTGGTGAATGGGGTTGGTAAATTAGCAGGCCTATTGGATGAGGTGGGGCTTCGACTGGTGTGGGTTGAAAACAACACATAAATCTGCGACAGTTTTCAGTTATTGTTTATGGACTTTCCAGTGAAAATCAATGCAGACACCAAATTTGCGGAAATAATTAGCGCCATATTATTTTCTAATTGGATGCTAATTGGAACCATTTATGCCACCCCGTCGTCGTCTTTTGCCACCTTATCTTCATGTTGTGAGGGGTACATGCTAAAATATTCAATTTTGTTGTTTACGGTGTTTCGTGACTTACTTTTAATTCAAATAATCAATTCGAAATCAGATTTGTCCACCAACGAACTCCATGCTTGTATTGATTTTGGCGACTCTCGCAATATTTTGCTGACTTGAATTTTGGCAAGTGTTGACGTCGTTTTACGAAATGTACCAGCAAGTATTTATAGAAGCAATTCGAGATGGAAATATACTATATATGTATATGTGGATTGAGCCGTGTTTTGGGTGCCACGTTGTGCCAGCCTAATGAACGTTGCGCATACGCATCGTTGCACACATGTTACTGAAGCGTCCAAAATCAAAGGGTCTTCCTCCGGCATTGAGAAACGTGCCACAAATACATATATACATTAAATGAACCTAAATACCAACAACGATTGTGAACAGGTAATCAAGTTAATAACTCAATGGTTTGTAGAGGAAGCAGACTTTCCGACGAAAGGAATTACATTTACCCAACTCATTTTTACATATGTCACACTTGCCAAGTCAACGTCTCAAAATAAATATCTTAAGTATTGAATAAAGAATTTGCTTGTGGTTATACGACCAAATGTTTACTGATAACATGATTTATTTGCTAAATCATGATTCGTAATTCTTTTAAAACTTTGTGGTCATAGAGAAACATACTTAAAATAATACTATTGCAATTTTGATATCGACTAAAATTGTCTTGCTAATTGGTTTTGTAAGCAGTTTGAAGTATCAAAGTTTACTCTTCCCAGAAAATTGATTTCCTAGCTGGAATACTTTTTAATTGAAGAACTCTGGCTATTGCCCTTTACTATTTAATTTAACTATAAATTTAGAAAATGGTTCCATGGACAATAGTCAGAAAATATTCTGAGTTAAGTGTATAAAGGGTGTGAATAACCTTGAACTGTTTAGCCAGGAAAGTGGAATATTCTCTGCATGTAGGTTGCATGGTTGCATGTCGCCGATTCTCTATAATTCCATAAACATTCATGAAAATGCACTTTTGCCTCAATTGGCATTTGAAGGCTTAACCGGAAACTTTTAATTTAATTAATTTATACACAAAGGCGCAATCAAGAAAAGACGACTCGACTCGCTTTAACTCGCCTTGTCTCGTCTCGCATCACCATTGTCCCCTCAAAGATTTTCCATGCACCAGATGCCGTGAGTTTTTGCGGTTTTCACAAGCCGTAAACCCCATAGATACCGTCAATTGTCGAGCGGTCAAGATTCGCTCGATTTGTTTCGAGCAATGCAATAATAAACGAAACAAATATTTATCAATTTTGCCATAATTCAAACAGCGGGACAGTAAAACTACAAACAAAATGCACTTTGAAGGGCATGGGCGAGGGGCAGTCGAACAGGTGAGGTCTCGTGTGTTTGTGTGTGTGTGTGTTGCATTCAATTTGGCTAATTTGTTTGATTTACAAAATGTATAAATGAACCATTAGATGGATTGATGGAAAGCATGATGATGGCAACGGATATGGCAATTAATAATTGTTTAATATTAAACAAATAAACTTAAGGAATAGCTAACAATTTTTGGGTGTGACGTAGTTTTTTAAATGCTCTTGCTAAATTCAGACTGTGATTGATTATTTCATTGGAAACTTCAAAACTTTGTAGCCAACTTATGATAAGAAGAAAAGCAAATTTACACTTCAAATAAATATACCAAAAATAAAAGAATTGAAAACTAAATTCTAGTCTCTCAAATAGACAAACAGCTGCCCAAAAGTGTATTAAAAGAAAAAGGGCAGCAACAGGTGAAAGTTGATAAGTTTTTTGTGTATGTAAATAAATTTAAATGTTCAGCGGATAACATAAACTTATGTTTTGCTTATCCGTGTGTGTATTTTATTGATTCCCAGCATATACATATACATACATACATAAGCAATAACAAAAAAATTATTTACACAAATGTTCAACAAATAATCATTTAGTATAATCATAAACATCCAAACCGCAAATTGTTTAGCTAAACAGTCAAAAGAAGAAAATTATAAAATTATTCAAATTTGATTACCTTTTAATTTAAAAAACTGTTGCCAATTAATTACTAAGAAATTCACTTAAACTGTCACAAATCACTTGATTGAGTATATATATTTATAATATATTTCTATATGTTTTTTCACGACTTTTACTTAATGTTGCCCCAGTTTATGGGATGGCCACCACTTGTTGCACTTTGGCCAAGTCTCTTCCTTTTATTGGCTGGTTTCCGAGAAATTGTGAAGCGCTAATTCAATTGACACTTTTTGTCGATTTCGTTGGCAATAAAATTTTGATTTGATGGAAAACTTTTAGTTTTGAACAATTCATTGACAAAATATACAATATATTAATTATGGCACTCGATTTAGGATTATATTTTTGCTTGTATTTTTTACTGGTAGTGTTATAAATTTTATATTTGGCTTTGATTTTCTGATATTTTAACCGCGTTCAAGGCGGAAAAATCTTCCGCGCTGGCCAACGCTCAATGGCAAAATGCGCGAACGGAACGCTTTGGCTCGATTCAGAATCGGAAACGTAATGGTTTTCGCTTGGTTCGTGTATCAGGCGACAAGCCCCCCGAAACCTGGCATGTTTCGTGTTGAGTTTGTGGTGAGTTTTTCGTTTTTGAATTGCAATTCTATGGCTGCTCCAGGCTAAACGACATTCACACTGAAGTTCTAGGCGGAAATAATCATAAAAATCAACTGAAACGTAAGGCAACATAAAATATGTTTCATATAATAAAAAAATGTTGCCAGCGGAGGTATTTGACATCGAGAGACAGAGTGAGAATGATTTTCTTCTATTTTTGTTACACATATTCAGGGGCAAAACATAATTGAGATATAAATGAAATTGCGTATAGATTTATATTCGTTTTTCTTTCACAGTTCTTTGACTTTTTAATGAATGGTTTGTGGCGGCATAAGCTGACGGCACTTTCAATCAATCGAAATCGATTGAAATTGATGGCCCAAGCAGTTGACCCCGTGACAGGAGTGAGATCGAGTCTTCGGGAGCGTCAGAGGCGTCCCATTTTGCTAGGTTGACATTGGGGATTCCATTGGCCCAAAAAGGGCGATACACGGATGTGAATGTGTCCAAGTGCCGTCCCATTATATAAAAAAATTTTTTTTTTTTATGAGGGAACCCCCCCCCCCCCCATAAAAAAAAAAAAAAAAAAAAAATTTTTTTTTTTTTTTTTTATATTTTTAAAAAAAAAAAAAAAATAAAATTAAAAAAATTTTAAAAAAAAAAAAAAAAAAAAAAAATTTGGTTTTCATTTTTATGCTTTTAATTCTAATTGCTATTGCTGCTCAATAGTGCTCAATAGCACAGCTGCAATCGACCAAGTGGCGTATACGTAATATTCATACATATTGCCGTCTTAACGGACTTAATGAGACAAGCAGTTTGCCCTGCTACCAAGTGCCACGTGCCCCCTATTGGGTGGCCATTTAAACGCCCATTTTCGGCCAAGGCGGAAAATTTTTGTATGGAAATCGATTAACTAGTCGTCGCACATGGTTTATGGCATTTTCATAATTAAATTTCAAATATTCTTCTATGTTTATTGCTCGACAAAACTACGCGGCAAAGCTTTGCCCTGGTCAAATTCACCAACATGAAAAGCTTTTTAGGTTTGTGTCTAAGCTAAAGTATTAGAAAATTGAATTGAATTGTTGACAAAATTGTTTGCTCAACTTTTAAATTGTTAAGAATGTTTTTTTTTTCATGTTAAGCTTTGACCCTTTAAATATAATATTTATTTAATTTTATTTTCAACGAAATACAAAACTTAATTATCATTAAAACAGTGAACCTTTTTAATCAAGATATCTTTCAATTCTTTTCACTAATTAATACTACATATATTATGTTCACTTGGCAGAGCATTTATAACAACAAACTTTAAACGTAACCTTGCCAAGACAATACACAAATTATCTGAAATTTGATGTTGGCAATTTCAAAAACTTCTTACTTAATTAGCTACATTTGGTATCTGATATTAATAAATGGACCGTGAATTACTTAAATGCTTATAAACTTTACGCACCTTTTCTTTTTGTGGAGTAATTCTTCATTTATCTTATTGCTTGAATAACTTTGTTTGTTTACTTGTTGCATTCACAAATCTTTCTTTTTTTCCATTTCCGTTATTTATTCAGAATCTGCAAATACCACAATAAGGTCTCACATATTCCCAGAGTGCATTCAGATTTCGTTTTTTGTTGCAATCTTCACATGGTGTTGATATGAATATTTATTTTTAATGTTTTTGCTTCTTGTTGATTAACTTGTGCTTAACCCCACATTATGTACATGTATGCTCAAGGTCGGCAGCAAAGAATAAGTGTATAAATGACAAAATTATATAAAGTTTCAGTCTGGATGAATCGCGGGTGCGCTTTAGGTACATTTTGGCTCCGAGATGTCTCGATTATAAGAGCATTTGTATGTAATACAAGACCTTCGAGTTCCCTAAAGTAATTCAAGAAGAGCAACAAACAAGACGACAAACGAGACAGAAAGAAGCACCATCGAATGCGATGAGTAACTCGTAAAGATAGTGTCAATGCCAATGGGATCGGGGAATAGTAAGGGATGAGGTCGAGCGGGTGAGATATGCACTTGGTTGCACTTTTTCATAAAATAAAATTTCGAGTATTGAATTACCCTTCCATACAAATGCCAAGTTTTTATATAGCATGCCCTCATTTATATCTATACATATGTATACATAGAGATACACATATGACATTTACATATGGGCATTTGTATTTATTTCACAGCTGAGCTAAGCACTAAGCACATTTTAATTAATAAACAGAGATAGAGAGAGATGGAGAGAGAGCGCGAGGGCCGGCTTGTCTGTGGGTTGGGTTTGTTTTGGGTTGTTCAGTCTTCTTTGGGCTGGCGCCTGTGGTGTAAGATATGGCGCATGTGTATTACTTCGATTGACTTGGATCGGTATACGGCTCTACCATGTGCTGTTGGTGTGCCCGTGTTTATTGGACAGTCGTGCAAAATCTTTTTGCACGCTTCTTTAGCAATTTAACGGAACGAAGTTGTCGTCATTGTGCTTCTTGTTTTTGTTGCTCGGACTATCAGAGACAGCCAAGTGATTACGTTGTTGAGGCGCTTGATATTGAATCGATGAAACAAGTTCTGGATCAAGTTAATGACGATGCCGATGCCGAACGTGAACGAGTGGCACAACATGATTATGTCATAGTGGGTGAGAAGTTCTCGCTGAGAAAAAAAAGACACCAAAACGATGGATGGACTGACTTTATTCATTTACTCGACATTTCTCTTTACGAACAGATGATGCCGATGCCAACTATGTGGAAATTGAGGATCGCCGCATTGAGACAGAACCATACTATTTCACCGTTGATCGAGCCATGGCCGAGCATATGCTCGAGGGCCGTGAAGATGGCTCTTGTCTGGTGCGACCTTTCAAGGCTGCCGATCTTTGTATTAAATATATTGTAAGCATCTATGCGGCCAACGAGTTTTATCATTTGTTTGTACGACAAATTCATGGCCATCGTCATCTGTATGGTATTGGGCAACTAAAAGCCCATGAACGACATTTCGCATCACCCAGTCATATAGTGGAGTTCTATGCGGAACATCCGCTACTTTGCACCAATAAGCAGCGGAGTCAGTGTGTGAGATTAAAGCCCATAGTCTATGCTTAGTTTAGTCGCATGGTTAAGGTTAAAGTTAAAGTTTTTATTGTACAAAGTGTTAATGTATAAGTACATATGTATTTATGTGTAGGTAATGCTAAGATAAAAGAAAATCATTCTCTAAGTGGCCACGACGGCTTTAAAGGCACACTGATTATTCTGCATAAGAGCAGGCCAGAGGAATGCCTTTATCAGATCCGAACGTCGATCTGATTGTGAATGGCGTTCATGTTTCTCGGGACGTAGAAATCCTAGATAAGTTAATACGATTAAATTAGATTCGAATATCTCACAATGCCTCTGCAGTTAATTCAGTATTCATACCCAAATTGAAATCTGTGTCCAAATAATAGGGTGCCTTCTGGTTGATCATACGCCAAGCCAAACGCACACAGGCACTCACGAAATGCGTCAAGGGTGGACACGTCTCCAGGCAGGGATACTCATGTAATGTCGACAATACCTGATTAAAGACAGAACGTTCAATCTCTCCCAGTGGAAAACTATCGATGGTCTCATGCAGATGATTCCGCACAGCTCGATCCAATGCCAAAGTACTCTCATTACTGCTATCCAGTGCACAGTTGAGAACTCGTCGCACTTCGAGCACTTTACGTTCCCGCATACCATGGCATAGGCGAAAAGAAAGCTACAAAAAAACAAAAATACAATCATTAACGAGTCTGCCAATAACCAGCCCACTCTGTGTTCAAGTCTAAGCCAAGTTTGTGAGATCTGGCCAATTGTGAGCGGTGTCATTCATCTTTTGTGCCATCGAAAGTTATTTATCCGCATAGACAACAGACACAGACAACAGGTCTTAGAGATCTTAAGATACCATCAATGGATAGATTCATTGCCAACGTAATTTTCTTACTCACTTAGCCAGCGGTGGCGATTCACTTTCCTCGACTTGAGCGTTCGTTTTCTTCTATATAACATTTAATGAAGGCGATGCAAATTGATATTTTGCAATAACAATTTTGCTACCTGACAGGATCTGAAGCATCAATTTAGGTGGGCATTGAACATTTCGAATATTGCCTAGCCGTTGGGCTCGTCTTGAAAATTGAAAGTCACAATTTGGAAAATCAACTGTGACGCTTTACACTTGGTTTGAAAGGCCTCTTGACTGATTTAACAATTTCCAAGCAACTGCAAAATTGTTCGCTTACAATATTAAAACACGTTTGTAATATTAGACAACTGCGTCATTTTATACTTGGTTTTGAAAGCCTTCTTGAATGATTTAACAGTTGGAAGCAATTACAGTTTTAGAGCGATCCAGCAAAATTGTCTTTTACAATCTCGAATCAGTTTTCTTATGCAAATGGGAGATTTTATGCTTGGTTTGAAAGTCTTCTAGAGCCATGTTACAGTTTTGAAGCACATGTAGTTTTAGAGTCATTGATCTAAATTGTTCTTATTTAATATTAAAACGCTTTTTTAATAATTTCGAATTAGCTTGAACTGCGTATGAGATTTTTATAGATTCCTAACCTTTACAGTTTTAGAGTCGCAATTGTTAAAACTTACCACAATCATGGAGAAGAGTATTTTACCCTTCAGACTGTGCACATGTTTCAATTGGGGCAAACTGTCCAACGCCTCCAGGGCATCTGCTCGATTCTCGATATACAAATTTCGATAGAGTGACACCATTTCACTGTACATAGAAAGCAGAAATACCAATAAGAGTAAGTGTGAGAGAGATTTCGTCTAATGTGTGGGTGTGACCCCACAAAAAACGCTTAACTAGGCCAAGTAGGCTGCTCTTCACTTACCTGCCATCATCGCTGGCCGAATCATCTGAATGATAGCCATCACTGCAGCTACTGCCCCCATTTGTGGTTGTCTTATTCATGGCCACAGGACTGGGTGGGACACTCTCCGGCCCCATCATATGGAGAACTACCTCACAGCCGCGTGAGAAGTTCATGAGTAGACCGGCGGCTGGCCTCTTCTCCACATGGGCCTGGGCATCTAGACGCTTCACCTGACCCACGCAGGAGAGCACATCTTTGTCGTTCTCAACACGAGTGCTGAGATTCTCCACAAGTGTGTAGAGCTGTTTCAATGCCGGCTTATCCAGCATAGTCAACAGAGTCTTGTTGTCAATCAAACGCTGCTGTATGTCGCCATAATTGATGGCCAAGAGACGCTGATGCGAGGAATGAGCCGGATCCTGATTGACCGTCACCATGCTTAACTCTTCCAGCTTATGTATGGCCATTTTATAGGTGTCCACATGTCTTTGTAACTCTGTCTTCAAAGCAACATGCAGGGATATCAACTGACCAGAAGCATCTGTGGTCAAGCCATGAACTCCAAGACCCTGAACGGCATTGTCAAAGCTCCGACGACGTTCCCTTAGAGTCTGACGCAGACTGGGTTCATACTGAGCCAAAGCCTGCAACAGTTTAGTACAACGCTGACGTAGTCCAGACTCGTGAGGATTGGCAAAGAGGCGTACCAGCTGAAAGGCAACTGTTTCGCTGGGCACTTCCGGTTTGGGTGTAGTATTCAGTGTAATGAGACTGAAACGAGACCGATCATTCAAAATGGGACATGAATATACCCCCAAATGCAACAAAACTCACCGAGAAAAGAACGACTCAAGCAAATAAGCACTGTGTGGTAAATGTTCTAGCAATAAGTCAAGGGGAAGCTCAGCGATTACAGAACGCAAAACCGAAGGACCCAGACGTCCCACCACGCCAGCAGCCTCCCGATATTGGCGACCCTCCGACAGAAGCATCAAACGACGCAACACTTGTCGAGGACTTGTCAGGAACTCTCTACCATCCCGCGAAGGACCTCGTATTCGTTCCCGACTGTCCGCCATTGATAGTGAATGCGGCTGGGAGTTCAATTGATTTTGATAGATGGCGTCCTGATGATTCTTCAGCAGCAATTGTTTTCTGTTTTCCCAAGGCGAATACGATTTCGAGTTACTTTTTTGAGTGTGTATATTTAAATGAAATGGACTTTTTACAGATGCGGATGCGATGAGTAGGCGGTAGATAGCTTACAGCATATTAGCACTCGGATGCGGATTCAGATTCGGCTCCATGGTAATGATGATGCGTTGCCAATTGTGTTTGTGTCTCGTAGACAGTGCGTACTGATTGTTGATTGTGATATGCTTGTGATGATCTTCTGAAATAATACAATGGCACAATTGTTAATCAAAGAGGAAATTTCATTTCATCAAGAATTCGCATGCGTTCACTTTCACCACACATTGATATCGGTTGGGGGACTATCCACAAACACATAATTTATCATAACTTAATGCATACAGTTGTAGACTCACCCATACACACACACATATAGGAAGTGCCACAATGTGGGAGTTTTTTTTTTCCATTTTTAAAAATATGACAACTAGGAAAACAAAGTCACAAAGCCACGCCAAAGACTTTCTTTCAGGTAATGCTAAATATTTGCAATATGTTCAAGAGTGCCAACAACTCTCAAGCGGCATTTAACCCATTGCTGGCATTTCAACAAAGCAACTAGCCAATTTGTACACATAGACAAAAGTATAAGACGAGAAATTTATTATTTTTTCCTTGGATGTCGGAAAACAAAGACTCGCAATTAATATTATACAATTATCACATAGATTTTGATTTAAAATTACTATCTATGCAAATAGTCCACTCCTCAAATATTATGTAGTCACTTTGTCCCTTTCTCAATACCAACTTTTTCTTATAGACTTGATTTTTAATCCTTACTTAAGAGTCTGGCGCATTCATATCGTGCAAGTCAATTCAGGTGCCTTTCATGTCTTTTGCATTTACATGAGAATCGAGCGTGTTGTTAAGCACTGAGGCTGAACCCACCAACCAGTCAAACATTAAGTCCCCTTGCGGTCTTACCAACCAGAGAGAATTATGTTTGTGTTCTTAAGAATTAAACATTTTTAATGTTTACCAACAATTCTTAGTTTGTTTAATATAGTAAAAGCAACCAAGCAGAGCCGGGTGGAGCAGATAGTAGAATCGTTGTTGTTGTTGACGATGATGGTGACCCACCCAAAAGAGTTCACAGACATAGAGACCCCAACGTGGTGCATTACCGGCATTGTTAGACCGGCTTAACGGGCAGGTAGACGCCTTAATTGGACCTCAAGTCAGTTGTTTTTGGTTTCGTTCTAAATGCGCTTTGGCAATATATACCTTTGTCCGTTATGTACTACGGTCACCTGGTAAGGAGGGGAATGCCAGACAAGTAGGTGTGCCAGTGTGAGAAAAAAATGCGCCCATTACCCAGCATAAATACGATACTTACTTACATAGACATTTATGTGCATAATACAAATTGCTGTCGTTTCGGGCGTCAACTTCTAATTAATTGTAAGTGCAACTGTGGGAAAGAGATTTGCCATAATCTATACAGGATCAGCTCTGCATTATTCCCACATGCTCGAGTATTTTGCGCACATGCAAATTAACAAATCTTTGAAATTTTGCTTAGATCATGTACGAAGTGGAAACATGAACATGACAACACACAAAAAAATTAAAACCGAACGAGAGAAAACAAAACAGATTGCAACAGTTAGGTAAAAAGAAAGGGCGATTATAGTATACAAGTTACAAGCCAACACAATTATGGGCTAACACTCTGCACACCCAGCAACATCGACACCGAGACTCTTTGGCTTAAAAGAATTGAAAGGGAGTTTGAGGGCTCGACAAGAGCAGCCATAGAAACGTGTCTATGATATCCATATATATGTATGTACGGCCGGACCCGGGATGCGCTTGGCTGAGCCAAGTGCTCACATTATGTAAGCCGATGACAAAATCTGAGAACGGAAGCCAACTTTGTCGTCTGTCGTCTGTTGCTCTATCGTCTATCTTGTGTATGTAACCGCAATAGAACCAAACAAAATAGACCTGAGCTGAACTGAGACTTTCGAGCTGGAACTTTTGTGGTGTCTTTTAGTCACACTCTCGGGTCTTAGACCACAATGGTTTAATGAACCTTTTGCCTGGCGTCAAGAAGTGAAGAGAGAGAGAGAAGAAATAGAAATGTCGAGATGTGAAAATGATTTGTTGTTGTAAACCAGAAGACAAACACAACTTTTTTTTATATATATGATTATGATTACAACAATTCGTTATGAGGTGGTGGCTGGATGTTATTGTTGTTGCTGAATGTTCTATGTTAGTTTTCAGCCAGGCCAACAAACTTCTAATTGCCCCTTCGGTCTGCTGTTCTGCATGCAATTGAAATACTCTCACATAGAAAACCTGACAACCGTTTCATAAATCCATAACGGAATCTATCTACAAACTTGACTATTGCAAGCATTTGAGAACGATCTTTAAACAATCTCTCAATAAAAATTAAATTGAAACTATTTCTTAAAACTATCTATTCCACTCATGCTTTTGTTGGGTTTTAAGTTTTAAGTCATTTACATCATTTTTATTCTACAAAATTCCCAGCAACTACTTAACTATTCATAGAGCAGTAAATCAATTGTCTTTAACGATCAAGCTGAGTTTTAAATAAGATATTTTGTTTTGAATGTATAAAGAACTAAAGATCAGCAGGAGGTCTAAACTGGTGAATGGAAATGAATGGAAGTCTTTTATCACTTGTGATGCCAATGATGTAAATGTAATGCTTAGGCCTACTTAAAGAGTATTTAAGGTTCGTTTCAACACCCAGTGATTCGTAACTTTTTTGCGTGTGTGTTCAGTTAGTTTTCTCCCAGATTTCCGTCCCAAGTGCTGCTTGGTGGCAACTGTCGCTGCTATCGTTAGTTACATACTAGCATTACTCTGACTGCCATAATGGTTTTCTATAACGAGCTGTGGCAGAAACTGGCGTGCGGTTGCCATTAAGATTTTTATTACTATTAACAATCTGCCCCTATGCCATGTTGGGTAGCAATCAAAAAACACTCCAATATACACACACCACATATGTATGTATGTATAGACACTCACATACACACCTGTTGCAATTACCGGGAAGACGGGAGCAAATGGCCAAAAAAAAAAAGCAAAAATAATAATCAACATAAAAAAGAGTCTGCCGCTAAGATCGTAAACCAAAGAGAGCACCTTAATCAACTTGAACACCAAAAACTTGACCCAAAAAAAACCTAGAAGAAAGAAACAACAACAACAAAATAGCCGAGGTGTTGCTGTTGTTGTCTAGAGACAATGTGAAACGCTTTTCAAGTTGGCTAAAAATTTATTGCCAAACAAGGAATTTGTTTAAGATTTTCGCGGTCTAAATTTTTTGATTACAAAAGGCGATTCTAACTGTTTAATTTTGAAAAGAACAGTGCTTCTTGACTTACAATGCAAAATTAACATATTGTAAATGTTTAGCCTCTGCCCCTTTTCTTCTCTTTTTTAATTTTATCAATTTTATTATTATTATATTGATTGATTTCACATCGTAAAAGATTAGCCTAAAACAAAAGCCTTTTGGAGGTTGGACCCAACAACCTCCGGCTATAGTTTACCTATATATTTTACTTTTCTAATCTATTGCCGTTGGCTTTCTCAGTTGGGCTAAGATCTCATCATAATTTGACGGGGCAACAAACAATCTTATTCATATTAACTTCTTCTTTTTTTTTTTGTTTTTCTTGCCCAGAACCAAACCAACGCACCTCAATTATTATAATGAAATAAGACAACGCGCTAGGTGACCGCTACAATACATACTAAACCTATGCATAAGAGTTTTAGGCATATACATACATACATACATAGTTTTTACAACATTCCCAGAAGTGGGTTAATTTCATTCAATTAGAATAGGAATAGAGACAAACACCAAAACTCCAAGAGTAACAAAAGCAAAGAAATGTAAACATATATCTTTTTTAGTGCCAGGCCAAGTTTCTTTGCTAATTGGACTCGCCCGAACGATGAATAAAGTTATTTGTCTCTGGGAAACAACTAATTTGAATGAATTTGAATTTTCTACAAGTGCTGACCCAACCCACCTCAATAGTCTGAGCTGCTTAATTACAGATTTGGAAATCAATTAAAAGATTTCACAGATGTTTTTAATATTTATTTCTAATTTTTGCATATGTTATTATTATAGTTTCTGGCTCCATATTTAAGTTTATTTATTTAATTTATGGGGTTAATAACCCTCTCATAAATGACCGTTTTATGTCATAGTGAACTGTAATTTCCATGGGAGTAGTCAGCCAAATGGTAAGAATGGCATTACCCTTAACAAAATTAATTACTAATTTAAAGCTTTAATCAAAATATGAAACTACTATTAGCTGTAGATCTTTGATCTTTGTACAAACTTAATAACTAAACCTACATTTTAATGAATTTTTTCTTTTGAATTACAAAAACTTAATAGATTATGTCAAAATTTGTATTTTGAAACGTTGATTGTTATTATAAAATTTAAATTTTTAATACATGTTTTAGAATTTACAGAAGCTAATGGAGTTTTAAGAAAAATTAGCTTAGTTTTGTATAGATCAAGTGCTTGACCTGGCATTTATATAACGCACAACTACTTGTCTTTAGAAATTTTCAAACATATAAATCCGTATTAACCCGAATTATAAATAATTTAAAATCTGTAATGCTTACAATCTTCTTATGTTAATGTTGACAGGTGGTCACGAAGATTATTAACTTTTTGCTTAAGCCCCTTTTGCTGCCTTCCTTGGGTTCTATTTCTAAAATGAATCTTGTTTAACTAACGTATCTGCTTATATGGACTTTGTTCCACCTTTTAGGGAAACTCAGTGGCTTTTAATCCAAGTTAATTTATGGACAATTTGAAAACTAAATTTGCTGAATTTTTTAAAACTATAGACTGCCAATTACTTGGAGTCTTCTCCTAAGAAGCAGCAACAATTATTTTGTTGTGAATTATTTATGTGTTCTGCGAAATTCGTGTAATTCTTTCCTCAGCTACATTGAGTTTAAATGTTACTTTCCATGTCACTTACATTCCGCTGGCAAGTAAGTATGCCAGTATAATCCAAAATAGTCGCCAACAACTAGTCAGCAGGAGTACAAGGAGGTTAAGTTAGTCGGGGGTCTTCTTGTTTTAGCACACGGAGAGTCACACAGAGATGCGCGCGCTTTTTTTTTCGCGCTTGGCGGATGCTGTACAATTTTCACTTTACAACCGAAAGCGTTACTAAAACCAAAAAAACAACAATAAAAGGGGACACGAGGGGTCAAATTGCAAGGCAAATCAAAGCGTTGCAGAGGCGCCTTTGTTCGCTGTAGCCGTGTTCAGCTGTAGCTGTAACTGGTGGGCAATTGTAATGCAACGACAAACATTTTTGCACTTCATTAACTTTTCTAACATTTGTATGGCAAATGCCACGGGAAAGATTGTTCTTCGAGCCAAGTTAAACGTTCTCCCTTCTGACTGTTTTTACCGTTTGCTGGTGGCAGTTGCGCACGCGCCCTCAACAATCAGAAACCACAACAACAGCAACACCGATACGATTCACAACTATGGAGGCCAAAAGACAACCGAACGCGGTAAAAGTCTGAAAGAGACTGAACGAATGTCATGACCAAAAACTCCAAACAGGTAAACCTGAGAGAGCCCAGCCAAAAGTGCAGGAGATAGAGAGAGAGAAAGAGGGACAGAGGCAGAGCGCAGCCGCACACGGTAGAAGATTAAGATTGAGCGGCGTCGACGTCAACATCGGCGCAGCTGTTGCCTTAGCTGAAAGCCAATATCATATACCCTGCAAACAACAAGTTAAAAAGGTAGGTGGAAGGAATAGAGTTTGTATGAGTATGAGTATATTTAAATAAGAATTTACTTTGGTTAGTATAACTAACTGTGGAATGGGAAAACAAATGAAGTAAACGACAACATTTTGGACATATTTAAAATCAATCAAATCAAATAACTAAATTTATTTAATTATTTCGATGGTTAGTCAGATCCAGACCAGCTTTGGGACTGCTTTAGGCCAACTCTAGGACATCTTTAGGCTAGACAAGCTTCAGCCTAGCTCTATTCACCTTTTTGGTATCTTTTTGTCATTGACTGGACATTAGCTGAGTTTGGTTTACAAATCTTATTGTTGCATTTCAATTTTATAAGTGTAATTACTAATCTTTACAGTTTAAGCAGATCTAGTAGTTATTTGACCAACCTTTAAGAACTAAGTATTAGTATTAATAAACAGAAATAAAATATGCATAAAAATTAACAAAAACTAAATATATATATTAGTTTATAAGTCTATAACTTTTATGGTAAATTAAGTTGCCATTCCTTTTATTACATTTAATTTTAGAGAGACTCTCTTAGTCGAATACTACTTTGTTTGGTTCCTCTTGAATTGAGCGCACCCAAATCTAGCCAACTAATGCCCGTTGTTTGTTTGTTTTTCTTCATGTTTAATCATTCAGAGCTTTGAGCGAAAAGTGCAAGCCACTTACAGCTGCTTTTTGCCTTACCTTGCCACTTGCCAATTGTTATTTTAATTGAGAGGGGGGAGGGAGAGTTTGTTGAAGCAGGAACATGGTAGAAGCTTAATCTCATCGATTTCAACTACTTGAGCTATTTGGGTTAGTATGTGCGGTTTAAGGTGACTACAACTAATCATATCGTTGGCTCTTATGTTGTTGAAACTTTCTTCAATTGAAATTTTTGAGGGAGTTTGCCAATGTGATAACTCTCGAATGTTAAATTTGAATAAATGAAAAGTACATATTTCATATCAGTGAAACCATTTCTATCTAATGCCTGAAATGGTTAGATGGGTGGGTCACTTTACCCACTTCCCGTTCCAAACTATTGTGCTAGCACATTGGCAGCCAGCCAGTTAGCCAATTAGTCTTAATTGCCAACTTAATTTCACTCGACGCGGCTGTGAAAAGTCGAAAACAAAAGCAAAATGTTAAACACAAAAAAATCTCCACCCATCTCAACAAAGAATTAACAAAGATGCAAAGTAGCCGATTAGGAGTCGCTCATTGTCAGGTGCCTCAGCCTCGAACCTAGGAACCGCGAAGAAGTGGTGGGTCTCTGCTTTGCCTCTTCATATGAAAAACTGAGAAAATTGCAACATTTTCACGTGCTATTTACACGTTAATCGTAAGCAATTGGATGAGTGCTTTACAAACTCTAAGCCAAAGCAAAGTAAAAAACAATTAAACCAAGAGACCTATGGCTAATGGACGGGGTGAAGTGGGGGGACTCTCCATTTATTTGCGCCAGGGTTGCCATTTGCATTTGATAGTTAGAGTGAGTTGTTTGGGGACGGGCGGACGGACGCGGGGAGGGAATTAGACGGTTTAACAGGGCGTTAAGTTTCATCATAGATATAAGAGTGCGCGAGTACGAACTAATGCCATATGACGAGATTCAAAAAAAAAACCATATATACACCATATCTATCTGCAATCTTGGCCCTAAATAAGGTGTTAATAAGTCAAGGTTGTTGTTAGCCATTTGCAGTCATATATATGTATGTAAGCACTACGAGGAAATACTAACTAGTGGCGTAAGATCTTCCTTTCTAAAACGCACATTTCACTTTTCGTTCGCCAACGCATTTCACTCTGTTGCAACAATTGCTAATGGTAAGGCAAACACACTAACACACACACAATGGAATTGTTAAAACAAAAAGGAGAGCAACCAGTTTTTTGTTTTTTTCTCATTTCGCAAATCTCTTGGCAAATCGAGTAATTAACTGTTTGATTTACTAAACGCATAAAAATTTTCATTTTTGCCCAAGTTTCAAAATGCTTTGACAACACTTCATGTTCATGTGCGAAAGGCCTTTAATTTTTTTTTTTTTTTTTTTTGTGTTTTGTCTTTCCAATTTTCCATTTTCAGTTGACGTTTTTTCTTCGATTTGGTTGGTTTTTTTGTGTGTGTGTTTTATATTATTTTATTTTCACCGTCTTTGACTTAGTTACTGGTGATGGCATCAACTCACTTTTTGTTTACTGGCACTTTTCCTTCACGCTTACCCCCCTCTCATCCCTCGTCATCCTGCAATTGACATATGGCCAACTCCTTGGCAATTGGCGATTTCTCTTTCGCGGAAAAATCACCATTGCTGTTGAATCTCTGTTTTGTGTTGTGTTGTTTTTTTGCAATAATCATAAAATTTTAACACAAATATTGAGTAAAGTAATTATTATAAGAAATAAACGTGAAATGACAATGACTTGGCTGAGTTTTAGCTGCTGAAGACAAATGGCCACTTTGTGAAATCGATTGATTTGATTAGTTTAGCTAGTCAAAAGGCTAAATGGAAGGCCATGACTAGACAGTGCAGTGAAGTAAAAAAGTTGGTCAAAGAATCAATCAAAGTTAACCCAGAGAAATTGTCAATTAGACCGTTTTGAGAAGAAACTATTATAGTATCGAAATATTGCATAACATCAACTGGGAATCTTTCCCATAATTAAAACCTTTAGATTGGATTAATTCCACGCAGTTGAAACTTAAAAATTTATTCACTTAATCCCAAAAGGGGCTTTATTTTTCCGCCTTTTTCCTCTGTGGCTTTTGTAATCCCCATGAACAACGCGCATGCAGTTAATTTTTTTCAGATCAAATCTTATAATACTTATTTCCTCTGCTTTGTTGAACTAATTAAGTTTTCTTGCCACAAATTGCATTCTTTATTGTGCTTCCGATTGTATAAAGCAATTTAATGCTGCATTTATTGATTTCCATTCAAAGTTGTGATTATATAATCAAGAGATGTCTCAAGAAAGTGTTGGCCAAGTGGCTGATTGGTTGATTAGTTTGGCCGTAAGTTACGATTATGGTAGCAAAACCATGTAGACATGAAAATAAATTTGCAATAAATCGTGAAATATTAACACAAATGGCCCAAAGATTCAAACGAAGAAAAAAAAACAAAAATAAATAGCGGGAGAAAATCTACCAATTCCAATTCCCCAATTGCCAAGGCTCAAATGTCGTCGACATAGACATCATGTGGCTGATAAGTTGTGTTGCCGTCGAGCGACTAATAGCGACTCCTTTGACAGGCAACGAGACGTGGTCGCTTGGACCACAACTTTCACAAATGAAAACAACTGCAACAGCAGCAGCAACAGCGGCAAGAGCACGAGCAATCAGAAAAGAAAAGTGGCTTTCCAAGGTGGCCAAAAACGCCCAAATGCGACGATTCTTATTACAGAATCAGGTGCAACTTTTGCTTTTTCTCTGGTCGTGTATACACATCTTTTTCTTGTTTGGTCTTGGGTGCTTTTTAAGTCAGTGAACTGCCATGCAACTGGGTTGCACGTTCATTTGGGTTGACAGTAAAAGTAAGTAAGATGGAAAAGTGAACGCAATCATCGAATTTGACCCACTTTTTAACCTTCACAAAATAACAATAAAACATTTATGTATGTACATATGGGCATATAGACAGTACGATCTGATGCTAATACTGATGCTTATCGCCTCAACGGATGCTGCATATATACATATAAGTTTTTGGGGTAGGGGAGTGACAAATCTATGGCCAAGAAAAAGTGGGTGGCCCACAGCCAGCAGTCGTAGAAATTGTAACCAAAACCGGCCGAGCCCCAAAAAAACCACACACACACGCAAAATATCATAGAAAATAGGGAAAAACAAACACACGTAGAAATAAAACAAAACTCATGCTCAAACGACCAATTGGCGTGACTTAATTATGCATAAATCACATTCAGAGGCGAGTAACTCTTCGTCTGCTGCAATTCCAGCTCTATCACGCATCTCTAATTGTCCACATTTGCCTATGCCGCCAAAGAAAGTAACTCAATAGGTTGTTGATAGCCAAAAATATATCCATACATGCATATAGAAATAAAAGTAAACGTTGACTGATAACCAGAATTTCCAGCCAAAGCCAACTAAACCGGTTACCATCCTTCTTTCTTTATTTAATTTTATTTTTGTGGGTTTTTTTTTTTTTTTTTTTGATTTTGGCAGCCTAAAAAGAAATTCTTCTTTCGACTATTTTCACTTTTCTTTTAAGCAATCATAAATTAAGCAATTTCAGATATGACTTTTTGCGATTCAAAAAATATAATCAGTTTATGCTGAAAGCATTTTGAAGCTGTCTTTAGCGACTTTTTTTTTATTTTTCTCTTATTTTTGAGTTATTAATTTAATTTTCATGTTCAACTTATTGGCAGCCAAGACGACCAATTTCAGCAAAGACGTTTTCATTATGGTTGAGTCTGGCTTTATTGGATATAAACGCATTTTTTCATGGCAACGAAATGGTAACGAGTTTAGATTATAGGTTTGAAGCAATTTTAAGCTTGTCTTAAGTCAGTTGTCAGTGACCCCAGAGTAATTATTATTATTTAAAGTCGTTGCTACTGCTCTTTGATAATTATTAAAAATAGATATTAATTAAATGAATATTTAATAAACTTTATTGAAGCTTTTTTAGTTCCGAATTAATAGCAACCTAAATCAATCTTGTATTTAAATGGTCAATTATTGCTAACTTTATTGAAATGCATATAGAGCATTGGATTTAATAATACCAAAGTACGTAGATGTAGAGTATAACAAGCACAAAGAGCAAATGGATGAGGAAAAACTCAATGGCCAATGTGAGTAAAGCCAATGGATTAACTGGCGTATAGGTAATCAACGTGAACATTTTACAACAATTGTCAATTGAGTTTACTATTAAATGAATGGGTTTTTACTCCTGTACGGTAAAGGTTAATTGTTTGTTGCGAGAACTCTCGAAACGATTTGGCGTATGCATGCTTAACATTGCTGTTATTCCCAGGCCAAGGATGCCAATCAGCAGGGTTACCACAAATAGGCCAGCCAGAATTGGAGCCGTGACGAAGCCAACACAATCGTAGACATCCCCGAATTGCTTGCCACCATTGAGCCAGGGTTGAACTTGATAATCGACTAGATGCAGACTACGCAGTGTCTCATTTTTGTTTGGATTGATGAATGTTAAATTGTTGGCTGAGCAGCGATAGGAGAAACCCAATGGAGCCGATGGCAAAGTGTACTCATCACCACGAGCCACCAAGACGTCCTTGTACTCCTTGTACTCCACTTCGACATTACGCAAATGCCAAGTGCCACGCGATAGAGAGAACTTGAAACGTAACATACACTTGTCGCCGTTGTACCTAAATGAAATGCTTAGACGCCCATAGCCCTTGGCATGTTGATCATCGAAGGTGGTTTGCTTGGTGTGCTCCTCCAGAAGTATAACTTCGTTGCCTAGGCGCAGTTCGGGAGGTCCTGTCACATGGAGTACTGCCTTATTGCCTTCGGCCACATAGATGAAACTTGCTTCAGTCTCCTCGGTTTCAGTTGTTGCTCCAGTGGGCTTGACCTCCTCATCACCTCTCGCGTCCCGTTTGGCCAAATAGTGAGCGTCCTCTTCGCGACTGGCTAGAATGCCTAAGACTTCACCATGACCATAGATACTCAAAGCGTCGTTGTAGCTAGTCAAGAGCTCAGCATCATCTTCTTCATTGTGTCCAGATAGATTTATGACCTATAAATAAAATGTTTTACATTGATTGGGCAACATTTCTTATTTCCTTTGCTAGTATACACACCTCAATGTTGGCATTATAGTTGAATGGCTCAGCAGCAAGATTACGTTGAGGCAAATAAGACCAGGCATTGGTCTTGACCAGATTCTGAAATCTGGGGTACTTGGTGCCCTCCAGTCGATTCGTCGAGTTGCGCACAAAAATCACAATTGCCTTGGCATCCTTAAAGAGTTGCATCAGCGGCAGTTCCTTTGTGTTTGCTTCGACTAGGGCCTCGGGTTGCAATTTATTCACCTTCTCATGGCCCCAGAGAAGATAAGGACCGCTTATTGTTGCAGTGCAGCTCAACACTAGACTTAGGCATATAGTCAAGGCAATTAAATGCATGATTACTTGGACACCACCCAAAGTTTTTTAGTTCAGATCAGACGACTAACGAGAGGAAAAAAAGGTACCCCCGATAAATGGCGAAAAATCGATGTGAATAAAACGCATGCGCAGAGCGACCCGTAAATGAAACCCCGATTTTGGGGGTTGATTATCGAGAATAACTTGAGCCACTTGTTGCTACATTCTGTTATCTAAATTCGAAAAATGTATTTATATATTTACAAAAGTTCTCGAAAAACTAAAGTGATGACTATCATGGCTAATACATAAAGCTTTGGCTCTGTTTGTGATACACTAGACGAGATTGAGAATCTTCCCTTCGAAGAGGACTTGGTGCCTGCAACAAGGTAAAACGCATAGTAATTATCATTATCAAACTGTGTTTAATAAGAATGTTTTTGCTTACGCTTTTCATTTGGATCCCGGACACCACAAGTGCGATAGGAAATTGTTGATTTGCGTTTGGTATTCACATAACCCGGAATAAAGAGACTAGGAGCATCTAATCTACCGGCTGCAATCAGACGAGACATATCCAACTCCAGACGATGGGCTAAGGGTCCTTTGAAATGTATAATCATTTGTATGCAGGCACCGCCATGCAATTCCTTTGTTTTGCGGGCATCCACATCCAACATCCATTCTGGTATGCCCATTACCGAGCGCAACTCATCCAAAAATTGGGCACTAAAAGTATAGCACTCAATATTTTTTGAAATTAAATTGCTTAGCTAAACTTACACTACAAAACGTGGTGGCTTCTGTAGGTTTATGTACTTAATGACATTGTGATCGGGTTCTATATTAGCGCAGGCGAATCGTTCATGTGAATGTTCGGGTCCAAAAATGACAATGGATCTACCAATGGCCCCCACAGGAGATTCCAGCGGAAAATTTGAATCTGTAAGAACAACACGTTCGCCACCCAAATCTATGGTTCCCAAGCGTGCTCCTACATCGCCAACATAGCAACGCAGTGGGTTATCTGGTCCACACTCTTGTTCATAGAGATCGAGCTGGAAATCAGAAAGATTTAATTAACTTGCACTAGAGATAGACAATTACTTACATTTAGGGGATCGGCAAGCTGTGTATAATAGGGATTCCAGACATATCCTCCAGCCACACAACGGGTAATTGTTGGTTTAACGGCGGCATCTACACCAACAGGGTTCACATAGATTTGCCAATTGTGATTCCTTGTCGAATTGCGATCATTTTTGCCCGGATGTCGCAATTTCACCTCGATCACTGTCTCCGATTGAGAGCCATCGTTGTGGATTAGTTGGGTCATCTTGATATAACCATAGGCATAGCCAGTGGGATGATGAAATGAGGCAATGGCACGCAGTTCTCGTGCCTCACTGGGGCTATAACCGCGCTCCAGAGTGCTGCAGGCCCAGCGGGCATTCCTCTTTTGTTTATGTATCACCACGGAGCGCCCTATGATGCTATTGTAGCCGAAAAGTGGCAAGTTGGTATCATTGTAGGCCTCCTCGTACTGTGTTAGCCCATTAAGGGCACCATATTTTCCACTCAGATCTCCCATTTCATACTGATCGGTAGTGCCCTGTTTAGCAGGTGGCGAGGATTTGGGATTCACATTAAAAGGATTCCAGTGGCCATACAGAGTAGTCGCCTCGCATGGAAACGCCAAATTGGCTTCGACTGGAGTCTGTAATAAAATAGAATCTCAGATTTAGATAATTCCAAGTAAATTCGGTTATATGTAGATACCATGTGGATGTGGTAGCCTCCATTCTCCTGTAGCCCCTTCAGCTGCACCTCCACATTGCTTATATCGTATTCCGATTGCTGAACAATCTCCAGTTTGCCACTAACGGATAGGTCATCTCCATTTGCGTACCATTCCTTGGCCACCACCTTGCGCCTATAGTGACCTATGAGGCTGGAACAAGCCAAACGCTCACCCCTGGCCTTGGGTCCATTGTCATCGTATATGACCAGCGACTTGCCGAGAATGCTATGTCTGCCGGAAAGCGGCAGATTCGCATCTATAAACATGCGTCGACTCAATTGTTGAGCTACACGCTTGCCACCAGCTATGGTGAGGCTACCCAAACGAGAGTCCAAGGCACCCATGCGACACATGGCAGGCAAGTGGGATTGACAAAAGTCATCCACGCTTCGATTGCCCCAGTCCACTTTGAAGGGATTGTAGACAATGCCGGCGGACAGACAGCGCTGTTGCCAGTCGTAAAAGTCTTTTCCAGGCGGATTATTATGAATGGCCCAACGATGATCGTGAGTGCTGTTCTGAGTGGAACCATCCGCTTGTATTAGATATTCGAAGAGAACAGTTGTATCTTGCCAGGGTTGTTCCTCCGCTTGGCGGAGAATGACGCGTCCAACCACGGGATAACGGAAAAGAACCTAATGAAACGAAAAAGAAAATGAAATATTCTCTAAGACAAGATCTTAACTTCGCCTCACCTGCGCCGTAAACATTGCCTGCTGGTATACGCCGTTCTTCTGATATTGATTTATTGTGGAACAACCCCAAATACTTTGAGTTATATTCTCGACATCAGTTCGATTATATGTATAGATCACCAGACTACGCTGGGCAATGCTATGACGTCCTTGCAATGGTAAATACAAATCCCAATAGAGGCCACTCAACTCGGAACTGGTGCCAGGAAGGACATACTGATGCCAATAGTGTTTGTTGCGTCCCTGCAGTTTGCCAGTGAGATCGCCAATAGCATATTGCTCTTGTGTGCCATAGCCAGACGGAGGGATATGCTCTTGCAGATTCCTAGGATTATGCATATCGCCCGTCGACTGACAATATTCGGCCTTTCCCAAATGTTGGGGCACAGGCGGCAAACTGTGAATACGAAAATGGGCCACATCTTCGGCAAACTTGCGACTCACGTGCTGGGACAGAGGTGCTCCCAGTGTAAAGTTAAGAAACGTGGGATCAAATTTCGAGCGTTGTGTAAAGGTAACTTCACCCTTGACTCCGCCAGAGTTTAAGAACGTTCTGCAAAGGGTTAAAGTTAGAAATGAATTTTCATGGAATCTAAATGTAAATCACTCACTTGTAAGTCAACGTCTGAACGTGTCTTATTTTGGTGCATGCCATGTATGTATCTGGATGATGATTATCATAGAGCACCAAATAAAGTGTTCGATGTGGAATGGTCAAGTCCGAAGGTAGCAAAGCTAGTTGAGCATCTCGGAAGACATTGGGCTGCGGTGAACGCAAAGCATTCGTGGCCACGCCAATGCGTCCCAGGCGAGCATCCAAATCACCTATGCCCTGTCCTGGACCACTTCCCTGAGGATCAAATACCAGCTGCAGGAAATTGCAATTATCCTCGGTGCGATGATGATCGTGCTTGAAAATATCTGTGACAAATATCTTCCAATGATGTTGCGTAAGGGGACGACTGTTCTGACTGCCCGCAGGCTGTTCCCTGATATGATACAGATCAGAGTAGATTAGTGTATCTCCGCTAGCGCCATCTGCCGGAGCAAGCCAACGAAAGTAAACGGAGCCCGCCACAGGGGAATTAAAACGTGCCTCGGCCATATGTTCCACGGAATTCTGAATAGTCGTTATGGTGGCACAAATTCGAGCATTAGAGCTAATCTCGGTAAGCAGCAATGACTTGCCCCAAATGCCTTGATCACCAATTAACTGCATATTACGCTGCCAAGTGGCTGTCTCATTACCCGGCAATACCAAGTACTCCAAATCCTCATCGAAGCTAACCACCTGACCACCCAAACGCTCTAGATGGCAGCGTTCATCGGGATCTATGTTGGTATAATCGACTGGAAAACGACGTACGGACCAGCTCCATACCTGATCGGGATATTGTAAAGTGGCCTCCAGATTTGCCTTGATCTCGACCGTGGTTGAGTTCATTTGACGAAACGTCAGCTCACCATGCAGTCCATGCTGAGAGATGTAGGCAATCAGATGTTGAGCATCAGCTGACAGAGAGCCAAGTGAAATCAGAGAGGATTATGTGGTGAATAGTTAGAGGCAGCATGAGCAACAAATAATCACTTTCGTTTTCTCATGAAAGGAAAATTGTATTTTCTGCTGCTTTTCACATTTGATTTGCATACAATGGCCAAATTGATGCCAAGTAGGATTTCCTTGTGTAAATGATGAAAATAGTAAAAACTTACCTCCATTCAAAGATGATGCAATGCCATACATCGTAATGATGTTGATGACGCATAGCAGCCTTGTGGAATGTAAACCAAGAACCCTAGTTTTCCCCATTTTCAAGCAACAATTTCTTAACCAACAAAAAGTAGGTATATACAAGTATTTACAAGACCAATTTGTAAGCGTTGCACACTTTCACATTTTACTGCGCCTGCGTGCGCACTCGTTGGCCCAAGTCAAGCCCCAACTGAAAACTGGTCCGACTGAAGGTTGTCTCTCTCCGCCAGGCCAGAGTATGGTGAGTTTGGCTGTGGCTTTGTTTAGCCCATTCGCTTTGATAACTTGCTTTAGCGGCTCTTTTGTTTTGCTACTACCAACTGGTTTCCGGCCTAATGTAAGACACTCCAAATCATAGACGTAGAGACATTCAAAGGGGTGCTGCCTACTCAACCATCTTCTTCCAACCACAGAAACATATATAGACCATATAACCAAAATCAGCTCTTCTTTTTCTTTTCAAGACGACTGTGCGTATGCTTTATTTCAAGTCATCGTCATCATCATCATCATCATTATTAAAGTGTTATATAAAAACAGTTTGATGTGTTTTCTGATCGGTTCTTTTTGTTTTCTTCTTGCCATATAACTTAATTCATACTGAAGTAAAGATTTTGCATTTTAACAACTTTGAATTTGAATTGAAAGTGTGTGTGTGTGAGTGAGTGATTTCGTGTGTGTTTGTGTGTGTTGAGTGTAATATTCCTTTGTGGTACATAGTTAGTATAAAGTGTAGTTAGCAATTTAGGCTAAATTTACCGGATATGCCACCTCTTTTACCCTCTATATGCATAATTCCACATTTTTAGATCTCATCTCAGTTAGTTGGCCGTAGAGCAGATCGATGCATGAATATATATATATTTAATGTTGTTGTATTAAAACGCTTACTCAACTTTTTCGCATTTTAATAATCAATTCTCGACACCATTGTTCGAAACATATATTTAATAGTTGTTTTTGTTGTTGTTCATATAAGCAGAAAGTTTGTTTAAAATGTGTTTTGTTTGTTTCTTTTTTGTTTTTGTTTGGGTTTGGTTTTTCGTAAATTCGCATAAAAACAATTTAAGTGAATGAACTTAATGTTTGTTTGGTTTCTTTGTTATTGGTTAATAGTTTGATTTTGGTTTTTGTTTTCTTCTTTCCTTTAGCCTAACTCTCGATAACTTTGCAAAAATATATATTTGAAATAATTGATTAACGAACGATTCATAGTTAAGATAGATCAAATAGATTGATAGATAGATAAAATATATGTATATATGATGATTAAATATTTGTGTTTTGGTTTGTATTATTATAATTATTTTTTTTTTTTTGGCTCTCAGATAAATGTGCTTTAAAGGAAATTTTATTTATTTGCCTCTCTCTCTACGAAATTCTGTAAACAATATATAAATATTTTGTATATATATTTATATATATATATATAAGTTTGTATGTATATATATATATATGTAAGAATATATATATAACACCATTAGAACAAAACTAAAGAAAAACTGATATGTTGCGTGGGCGCTAGGCCTAAATAATCCAACCTAAAGCTAACCCACTGACCTTCAGATGCGGCCTAGCCTCCTAGACCGATCGACATCTCGATATATATATTAAAATTTGCTTGTGGTTCATCATCATCATCGTCATTCATTATCGATCATCAGCGATTCAAAATAAACATATGAACTTTTTTGTTGTTTTTTTAAAAGTTTTTTGTTGATTTTTTCTTCCTTTTTTTCATATGGATTTTTAAAAATAAATAAATAAATTTTACGTGTAAAATTTAAAAGTAAATCAACTAGAAAACTATAATGTCATGATGACTATTTGACGTGTTTCCTGATGTGTTCTTTTTTCTTTTTTTGGTAAGTATCCCTAAAAAATGATATGTGGTAGTTAATGGGCTACCAAAAATGTTGTTCTTGTTGTTGTTTTTTGTTGAAGAAGTTTTAGAGTATTATTTTGTTGATGTTAACAAAAAAAAAAAAAAAAAAATGAAAATAATAAGAGATTATACGATATATAGTATAATATGTATGGTATATACATATATATAAATATTGAAATTTACATATGTAAAACGAGCATTTCTTTTAATTACGTTTATTATTTATGTTTTTTATCGACGATTTAAAAAGATTTGTATGTGTTTTTTTGGTTTGAATTTGTTTCTTGTAATTGTTGTTGTTGTTTTGTAATATGGATGCTGAGTTAGAAGTTAGGATATGTGTTTTTTATACGGGGCTGCTGATTGGTAGCTTAGGCGGCCTCCTCCTCCTCTTCGTCACCCTTGCCGGTGAGCATTTCGATCAGGGCAGCGGTATCGATTTGGTTCTTGTCATCAATAACCAACTGATCGTAGGCATCATCGACTTCCTTCATGGTGAATTTGTCACCGAAGTTCATGAGCATATCGCGGAATTTATCACCATCGATGAGACCATCGTTATCGAATGTTTTGAAGGCAGCAATAACAACTTCGTCTTCATCGTTGGCACCGGACGTGGCCATACGGTTGGCGAACAAGGTCAGCAATTGGGTGAAGTTAATTGGACCAGAGGCCTCGCCCAACATGGCATCCAACTCCTTGTCGTTGGCGATTTTGCCGACGGAGTCGAAGGCAGCACGCAAATCGTTCTTGCCAATAATACCGTCCTTGTCGGCATCCATTAGTTGGAAAGCCTAATTTTATGAATTAAGTACGCGCGACGATTTGGAAAGAGAGAGAGAGAGAAAGAGACAGAGAGTGGGTTGGTGATTTTGGTCGTTGACTTGTGCATTTTTTTTTTTTTTAAGGATGACGGATTGTGGTTGTGGGTGAAGGTGAAGGATATGACATGCTTGGAACTGACTTAGCTCTATCATTAGGTTTCTATATTCTCTACTTACTTCCTTGAATTCGGCAATCTGCTTCTGGGAGAAGACAGAGAACACCGAAGAGCCGGCACGCTTAGACTTCCTGGATCCGCGAGAGCCGCCTGACGCTCTCTTCGATCCAGTAGCAGAAGCAGCTGGGGCAGGGGTTGCAGCTGGTGCTGGGGTTGCTGCCTCAGATGCGGCCTCAGAAGCGGTTTCGGAAGTACCACCCTCTTCCTTGGTCTTCTTCTTCTTAACCTTCTTCTTCTCATCGGCCTATGGGATGTTGGTTAATGTGGAGAATATGGAAAAGAAAAAGAGGGTTTCGTTTAAATGCCAATTCGTTTACTAGTAATCCACGATTAAGATCATTAAAGTTGAAGTCAGAGAAAAAACCCGTTAGGAAATGACGTATGTATGTACATTGCTTTGCCTGTGACCGAATTACGTAATCCCTCGTATCGGATTACATTACTGACGCGTACCACCGATCGATCCATTTATAGAATTTCTATGTCTATGCGTGCCATACGGGAAAGAATTTCGAAAACCGAAAAAGCTCTTCACACATAATTGCTTCATTTTTAAAAATAGTTTTCACACACACACGCATACATACTCGCAATGGCACTCACACACGGGTCACTTATTCAATTCCTTCCATTCGTTATTACTTTATCAAAAATTCACATAATATTTTTTCTTTTGATTGAGATCGAGGATTCTCGATTAGTCATTGTTCTATATTCTGATTTTCACTGCACACTATCGTTTTTTTTTCTTTTTTTCTTTGAGATCCGAGTCCTTTCCACATATATCCATATGCTATTCTATATGATTGCAGTTGCAGGAGTATTCCGTTGTCCTTACCATGGTGCTGAACTTTGATGTGTTGTCTAAACGAGTCGAGCGGTCAGAGCACACTGAATCTCTGGCTGATTTTATCGCCAAGACAATGATGTTTTAAGATCTTTCACGGTGAGCTTCTTCTTGCCGCCATGGGGATCGGCCGGGTCGTTCGGTTGGCATTCGGCTGTTAGCTTTCGCTATATTCTGTCTGTATCTATATCCCCCACATATATTGGATGGCATATGTGTATTCGTGATGCCTTTTTTAGTATCTGCAAGGCTGGGTCCGCCCAGGCGTTGGGTGGTGTGACGGGTTGTTTACTCATGACCCCTGCCCCACTGCGCCTCCCGCCACCCGACCCACTAAATACGAAATACAACGATCTAATTTTAACGTCAGAGAAATGTTCTGTGTGTTGTAGGCTGACTGTGTTGCCTATATAGTTGGATATTTCAAAATTTATTTTAGTGAAATGAATTTGGTTCTCGTCCCCTCTTTCTCTCTATCTCTCTCTAGTTTATTGTAGATACATTTCCAACTAATGTTCAGTTTTTGCTTGTTTGTTCTTTTTGTTTTGCTTTATTCATCTTTGCTCTTGAGTAAAGGTGTCCTCTTGCTCTAAAATCACCTACATTTCCCTTGATAGAAGTATGTAGATATCTAAATGTATACTCATGCATACATACATATATATGTGAGCCTTGTCTATATACTCACTCAACTATATTTTGTTGGATTGTTGCCTTTACGAACGTTTTGGTTTTTTTTCTATTCTTTTAGTTTCAAAAATCTTTCTCATGTTGTTGTGCAATATAAAGAGCGGCAGAGAATTCCATATCTCTATACATAAAGAGATTCTATAGCATAAATATCCAACGAATCTGATATTTGGCCAGCTTTATTTCACCCACGAATGTGGAATAAACAGCTTTATTTATAAACGATATTGCATAACAAAGAATGAGGGGAAATTTTTGGATTTACTTGGATATTTAAAAAAATAAAAGACAAGTTAAATGAACTTTATGATGCATTAAAAATAATTCACTTTTTTAACAATTTTTTAAATAAAAAAAGGCCTCAGGGACTTAGATTTGTAAAATGAAGCCATAACATAAAAAAAAAGATTCCATAACCTATGTATATAAATGATTCTTTGATGGATAAAAAGGACTACATACATATTCTTGTAATATCGTTCGATTAATTGAAGGATTTTTATTGTCAACTTGAGATTATCATTCTATTGAATGCTTTGAAATGCTTTTCTATGTTTTGCTTTTCATTTTAATCAAATTTAAATCATTTGTTATACCGAAAAAAATGGTATAAAGTAACTTCGTTTAGCAAATAATTTCCAAATCGAAAATAATTAATAAGTCTGTAGCAATATTCGAACATCAATTATAGATATTTTCACCTTTTATATGCGATCTGATAAAATATTGAGAATTTCCTTAAATACTGTGTTAGTCAAACGTTTTTTAATTTTTGAAAAATTGTAATATTCTGAGAAAACAATATTTGAGTAACTGCAGAAATCAGATTTAAAATTTTTAAGTGGAGTTGTATATTTTATTTGAGATTGGATACAAATTGAACGTTGCCAAAATAAAAACTAAAACCTTTAATTGAGTTGCCTTCACTGAATTTGTTTAAATTTTATGCACTATTATGTACAATTTGCCTAATATTGTGAGAGTATTTAAGAAAAAATAAATTGTTAAGCCAAAATACTTTCCATTATCCCCGTTGGAACTATTATTCAGTATTTCATCATCGGGAATAATGAATAGAACGTCTATGTCGGAGCTTGAACTCCAGTTTAACAAGTATTTGAAATAGAATATAGTTTATTTTCTCCCTATTATGAAGAGTTTGTACACTTTAAAATGGACTTTAAACTCCAAAATCATCGGCCAACATTTCAAAGACCTCGAAGAAACAGGTTTTTATAATTTATTCATAAAGAAGAATAAATTAATAATAAATATTTATGACATTTTATTCCATTCCTTGCAGTTGTAATTATGTCTATTTCAAATTAAATCAATATACATAAGAACATTTTACTTATTTTTTGACATTTCTTCATTCATGAAAAACTTGTCATCGAACAAATAAATTGCAATTCCAATTGCTGAAATGCATTCATAATTTATCGATCAGACATAATAGAAATTGAATTCAACTGAATAAGTTCTATTCATGCTTTATCGAAAATGATTTTTAGCGAAAAGTTTTCAAAGCGTTTTAGAATTTGGCAAATAACCAGGCGACGTTTTGGCAATAAGCCAAATTTGAAAAACAAAAACAATAACAAAAATACAGAAAAATTATTCCCACAACTACAAGTTGTACATTAATTGTATGCAGAATTTCTTAAAAATAGTTCAGAGTAATGCAAAAAAAAAAAGATAAAACAAACAAAGATGAACACGAAATAATGTATACGGCGGCATTTGAATTGATTTTCCAAGGTAGCCATTGAAAAGTTAGGTCATATGCATATATCAATAATTATGTATACACATCAATTTATAATTTTTGCACATTTATCTATATATATAGATACAGGAATTTATATATGTAACATCTTAATGTAGTATATTGGCATAAACAATCTAAACGCAACATTTGTTTATCTACGAATCTAATCTAATTATAAAAGCCAACTCATTTTCCATTTTTCTGTATTTACAACATAATATAGAAGAGACCGATATGTGGTGTATATATGTATATAGAAATTTCCACCTGGTATATACACGAACTTGGAAGAAATTCATCTGTTGATTCCACCAGCATTGGCGGCATGAACGTCATTGAGAAACAACTGTATGAATCTTTAAAGCTATATGTATGTATATACAAGCATTGTGCTAGATAAAATAAATACAGAAAACATCTCCCACTCTCGTTCATTCTCTCTTCATTTACACAGCATTCCGTTTCCTTTAGTTCTTTGCGGCACGATGTCCAAAAATAGATGTACCAATGCGTACAACCGTGCTGCCCATCTCAATCTAAGCAGAGAATAAAGTGATATATATAGAGAGAGAGAATATAACTAAAGTCTGAGTAATCTTTTTGCATTGAGACATACCGCTTTATCATAATCATTCGACATGCCCATGGAGACCAGAACGGATTCGGGATTTAAATTGTTAGCTTCGCATATAGATCGTTGCACATTTATTAGCGATACAAAGTCCGGATTGGGTCCATTACTGTAATCAAAACCAAAGGCTCCAATGGTCATTATGCCCATCAGCTGAAGGTTCTTAAGATTTATCTTGATGTACTGATACAGTGATGGCGCCTTATTAATCTCAATGCCACTTTTAACTGCAAGTAGATAGTATTATAACCAGGGATAACTTAAAGGCATTCGTATTTCAGGACCTACCATCCTCTTGGCTGGTATTAATCTGAATGAGAACACGCAGAGGCTGCTCTGGCTTTGGCTCCAGCTTGGCCCAGGCTGCATCTAATTTTGTTGCCAATTTCTCACTATCTACTGTTTGGATCATGTGCAGATTTGGCAGCGATAAAACCTGAATAATAATTTAAGAATCAGTTAAATGTCTCTCTAATCTGGATGCCTTTCAAAGCACCTTGTTGATTTTGTTGTTTTGCAAGTGGCCAATGAAATGCCACCTTATCTCTGGACATTTACTACGAATATCCCGATGTTGACTCTTCTCGACCAGCTCCTGGACATAGTTTTCGCCAAAATCACGTTGGCCAGCTTCATAGGCTTCAATAATTGCTTCGGGAGGTTTTGTCTTGCTTACCGCCACCAAGATGGGCTTAGGTGTTTGAATTTCCTAGTGGAAATCAGATATAACTACATGCTTTAAGAGGTTAGATCCAAAAACAAACTTACCTTTGGCCGATTCGCAAGGACTTCGTCAATACGCTTAAGGGCAAGCTGCAAGCCGGCTTTGACATCAAACTCCGCCATTGTCCTTCTTATCATTGAATGGGAATTAAGATTTATATGAAATGTTTATATTCTAAAAGACAGAAAAGCTGGTTATTGTTTTTGTTATCAGTTATCTCCTTATTGGGGAATCGAAAATGAAAAACTATCGATAACCGCCGCAATTCTAGTCTACACGTGTAAAAAGTTACAAATTCAAATGAAGAATGGTAATTAGAGAATTTCTTTAACTTGAAATGTGCTACAAAGTCAAAATTTTGACTTCATTTATATTATAATATAGTTTATTATATAAATGTCAGAGTGACAAGTAAATATTTATTTAACAATCAAACACCAACAAAAAAGAGGCTTAGGAAACGTCTCATTTGAAATATCATATTTTCTGCACAATTTTTTAAAAAATATGTCTTCATTCAGTGCCGCAATCAATTCCATCGTTGTCGCCTAAATACGCATGAGATTGTGCGAATCCGACAGACATCAAGACAAGATGGTGGATATATTCCAAAGGAGTTGCGATGGAATCAACACTGCCGTCGGAGTTATGCAATCGATGCGGATTACAGATGTGCGACAGATCCTAGACTTTATCAGTGTCCATCATGTTGAAGTCATTGTGGGTCTATGTTTTTTTTCTGCTGATGCAGTTTACAAAATTCACTGGAGTGCTACTCTTAGCCATTGCAATAGCCTTTGGCATATTCTATATGGTAAGCTTACAATGAATTTCTTTGGTTAAAGCAATTGATGCGACAATATGCTGTTGCTTAGTGGGACACATATTTTCCGGAATTGAGCCAAAGGCGTTCACGTAATACTATAACGACTGACTACTACAATGGACGAAATGTTCGAGATGCTCAATCTTCAGCACGTTTACCACCCTTCATCAATACATCCACCAACAATTCGGATCAAGAGTTTTACGGTGGTTGGTAGTCATATGAATACATATTGGAATCGAAATGGTTTAAGTTTTTTTCGCTCAGGTAATCAAAAGGGGTTAAGGAACATTGCCACCTACACTAACTTTTCGAGTGGCCAATCCTCACCCCGTTACAGTCACAACAGGATGTTACCTGTTGTGGCTCCTCAAGTAATTGGCAGGGGAACAGAAATGTCTGGTGCAAATACTCCACTTGGCCATTTAAGTTCGATGTCCCACCAAGCCTTGGCAAGAGGAGCTAGAGGTGGAAATCGTTATGAGGACAGGCAATATAGTCGCCAATCCACCAATAATGAGAGTGATCATAGATCTAGTCGAGACACAAGACAGCCTCCCATGTATCAAGATGATTATAGATCCCGCCGAACTAGGGGTTCCAGTATTAATGATGATGGTAGACCTACAAAAAGTCGACGTAGCACCAAAGATCGTCCCTCTACCGCTAGGAGGCAGTATAACAATGAGCAAAATGAAAATTTGCGAGGCCACGAGAGGAAACCATACACCACTGCAGCAGGACCATCAACACCTTCATATCGATCTACTCCCCCTAGCTCTGGAAATCAGTTTGCAAAATCTGCTCAATACTCGACATCAAGCAATCGCAGTCATTCGGAGAGGGAGAATCAAAACCAGAGGAATCTAAGAACTCGTAAGACATCAATATTCATAACTTATAAAACATTAATAAATACTTTAATTTTTAGCCATCCAATCGGGCAACAATACCCCCAACAGACATAAATCAAGTCGCAGAAATTCCAATCAATAAAGTGAAGCCAATTCATAAAGAGAATTCATGTGAGTTTTCCATTTTTCGACAACCTCTAAATCGTATTACAATATAATTTTAATACTAATAAAGCCTGAGCGATTCTAATAAAAACCGAGAAAAACCAATATCCTTTTATTGTGGAGCTTAACAATTGCATCAGTATGATACTTAAACCAGAGACTTTAAATACATAGTTACGAAATTGAATGGAATGGAACTAAATGGAAACAGTACAACAGTGAAGCAGTGCATTGCCAGAAAAGATACAACATTCTGGAAATGGAAATTCCTCAGTTTTCAAAACAAATAGCAGAAAAAGCAAAATGGTCCCAGAATCCAATTCTAATGGAATCTACTGAGAGGCAGCATCAATAAAGGAAAACAGCGAAGCAAATGGTAAAAATCCACCTGAAGAATCATAAAATTATTCGTTTAAAAGTCAACAAAAAAAATGAAACAAATTGTATCTTTTCCAAATTAGTGGTAAATAAATGAAGGGCGACTTTAACAAATTTTAAAAACCTATCTACTAAAACGATATCATGTAAATTACGACACGTAAATAGTTATCTACATGGGTAATCGATTTTCATAATGAGATATCGATAACACACGGTGTTGTTATTATTGAAGAAAATATAAACAAATGCAGATGATTTGGAAAGTCTAGCAAAATGACGATATTTAATATGTATATATTCGACAAATTCGGCACGCTTATGTATTACGTGGAATGGAATCGGACAAAGAAATCGGGTATAACCCGGGAAGAGGTAATATAAGTAATAAAGCGCATATATGTAATAGCTGGGCTGCTGAGATTCTGAGGGATTCTTATGATCCTCCAAATTGAGAATGACTTGTTTAAGAGTGACTCTATTCTGTTTCAGGAAGCGAAACTTACCTATGGCATGCTGTTCTCCATCAAATCCTTCGTGAGCAAGATATCCCCACATGATCCACGGGAGGGTTTTCTATATTATAAAACCAATCGCTATGCCTTACACTATCTGGAAACGCCCTCTGGCTTAAAGTAAGTGAAATGAATACAATCTTTCTGGCGAACTATGTTTATATATGTCTATTCTCTGTATAGATTTGTGCTAAACACTGACACGGCAGCAATTAATGTAAAAGAATTGCTACAGCAGTTGTATGCAAAAATTTGGGTTGAATATGTAGTGAGAGATCCACTCTGGACGCCTGGCACTCCAGTAACTTCTGAACTATTTCCAAAACAAACTCGATGAGTTTGTGAAACAATCACCCATATTTGGCATAAGAAATATCTAGCATTAAAGTTAATAGAAAATATTTATTAAAGACAACAATTTATAAGGTCTATGCCATAAGATTTAATCGAAATATGCAGACCTAAATTAAAGCTAAACCAACCGGGCATTACCTGCATGCCGGAAATGGCGGAGCAATTTACAAAAATGCCATTATCAAAAGACAAGAGAGACTTGACAAACGAAAAAAACAAAAAACTGAGGAAAACCTGCCTGGATCTTGCGCAAAAGAGACTCTGGCTTGCATTAGCCGCTAAAGGGGGACAAATGTCAAAATTGTTATGGCAATTCCATTATTATTTTTCATTTTTTTAACAAGCCAACTGCTTATGTGTTTGTGAATATGTGTGGGATACCATTTACTTTACACACATCAAGGGTTTTCGCGGTAATTTTTTTCTTTTCGCAATTATGGAAAAATGATTTGCAAATTACTGGCAACTTTTGCAGATGGAGCAGAGAGACATACAATGAAGCAGCACGTGAAACACAGAGGCTTCAAAAATGCTTTCGATCATTTGTGGTGTTGAAAACCAGTCGCTGCCTTATGGGCAGGCGTGTAAATATCCATATAATGCGTATATAGCTTGACAACAACAAGAAACAAACAGCAAACTGTTTATAGGTACATATTCATATTTTTGAATACTCTTTCCCAAAGGGTGTTAAAGAAGCATTTTAAATGTGTTAAGAATATACAAATGGATTCATCATAGATCGATTAGATTGAATTATTGGTAAATAATTTGAAATTCATTTAATTTTACCTTCGTTAACCAAACACAGTGTGTTAAAACTTCTTTATCATCTTCAATCTGTTGGTTTCCCGTTTTGGTTTTCCCATTTCGCCGATATCTTATTTACTATATGCAAAGCATTCATGCAAGTCATCCGCAGTTTGAACTAAATTTTGGTTGTATGTTATTTTTTTTTTTTTTTCGATTTGCTTTTTATTTTCGTTTTCTTGACTGACCGAAACGAGTTTCTTAACAGCATTGCAAAAGAGACAATGAAAATGGAACCACGAAACGGCTTTGATTAAATACATCAAACGATATGAAAAAGAAATCAATTTCAATGGCGGTAGGCCCAACACACAATCAAATAGCACAACAAATAAATCACATGAAGTAATGATATATATCTACTATAAAAGTCGTACATAATGTGGATATATGTACATATGTATGTACGAACACGGCGCATCCGGCGCCAGCATCTTAGAAATGCCAAGCACAGACAGAGGGAGGAACAATCGATTATGTCCACTCAAGTTCGAAGATTTTATACCCTTGCTCACTATGAACATAATATAATTTTATATTCTGAAAAACTATTTCAATTTAATGGAATAACCAATTAATAGTTGATTAATTAATCTTGATAGAATTTGAAAGCATAGCTAAGAGTTTTATTTTACAAATAATAATGGAATTAAAGTAACACTTAGGCTATTCAAAATGTTTGGGAAAATTATATATGTATTTCGAGGGAAAATTTCTGTATTACAGTCGAGTCTCGGTAATTCGAAATGGAAAGCCAGAACTTTTTACCAATTACAGAGATTTACCGGGTTTTCCATTCCAACGATTTTTTTTTTCAACGGACCAACAGTTTCTTACAAAGTATTGAGGTTTTCGATTTAGCGGGGAACCAATTATCGAGACTTGACTGTATGAGGAAACTTGCCAATTTCTATGAAATTGGTTTCCCTGCATAAACTGCAAACTTCTCGTAAGAATCCATATACCCGTCATTAAGAAAGACAATCTCTCTGTCTCACACACAAATTACAAAACGCCCTTTCAAAATCAACATTCATAATTGCATAGATATACCAAATATTGAAAAAAATGAAAGAAAGGAAAAAAAAAAAATATCAAACCAAAACTAACACAGAAAAAAAAAAACTAAAGAAATACCAGTTTGAGTTGTTGGAGCTGCTGTGGGGTCGGGTCTCCCGATCGGACCGACGTTTGTTTGCCTTTTGTTTATGTTTATCGATGACACGATCGAATCGGCCATTTGGCCATCCAATTAGCCATGGCTGGCAACCCGGTGCTCCGCATCAACTCCACCGCCGTCGCCATAGACATCGCTATATCCATCTGTGCAGCTCCAGCTTCAGATTTAGCTATGTGCTAGTTATGGGTTTCTCTTTCCCGCTTTCAGTTTCCGTTTGCCAATGTTACGCAAATTACGAGTAAGTCAATTTTACAAAATTTTCGTCACCCAAAAACAAACAAAAAACTATAAACGTTATGGCAAGGTTATTAACGGTTTATCGCATTTCTGTTTGGAAAATGAAAATGGAATTTTGCGGTGCCCGTTTCCATCATTAAATGACAAAAACAAAGCTGATTGTCTTAATAGTACATTGTAGTGGGTGGGGGAGAGGGGAATGAATTACTTGAAAAGTTAATTAAACCCCTGCATTAACAATAGTCGCAAGAAACGAAGTGAAAGATCATCAAAATGATCATTATAGTGAGTTTACGTTTTTGTCACCAACCGCGTGCCAAGGTTCGCCTACGTCGACCAATAGGCTAAAGGGCCTATATGGATTTTGACCATATTCGTTAACTTGCTGCCATCCCCCCACATGAAAAATTATGCAAATATGCCAAAAAGGCCTAAACCGAAAACAATGAGTTACCAAACTTGGCTTTTTGTATTTGTATCCGGCCATCTTGTTTGTGTCCGTTTCTTAGCGTTTTGCCTCTTCTGATTTCGAAAATGAATCCGAAATATTTAATGGGACGCTACAAAGTTTCAAGAATCAAAGGTGTTCTTTCAAATCTAATCATTCATTTATAACAATTAACTTTCCAAATGCATTTCAAATTTGCACAGCTCATGCAAATATGCATGACGGAATTGCCCTCTCCTTTTGACCCCAAATGCACAAATACCGCGATCATTTGACTTTGCCAACGCAAGTCAATTTAAAGTGTCTCTAAATATTTGGCGGCGTAATATATTAGGCAAATTTTCGTCTTTACCAAAACGGGCAATGCCCCGACCAACCATCGGCACGAGTATCTATAAGATTTATAAGTCTTCAGATAATTAATTTTGGGTGTCAGCCATTGAAGCAGCTCGCCACAAATTTTGTATGCCTTTCAAATTGCATGATAAGCATTAGATTTATATTATATAGAAAGAATTGGCCTTACGAATACTAATTTTATTTTGCATTTAATGGATTCAGTCTGTGTTCTTTGTTTAACTATACCAAAAGGAATATAATCAAATTCTTTGGAATATATCATTCATTCATTTATAGTATAATTTGGTAATCAATGACGTCAAAATGTATGTAATAGACCTTTTAGGTCCCCAATTCTCCTCTTAGCAAGGTGATTCGCAAAGGATACTAATTTTCTTCGTTTAACTGTATATAACAAAATACAAAAAAAATTCATGATCAGGGTCAACCAGCCCAAGTAAATTGACTTTCTTTCTCAACCATTGAAGTTGGAGAATGTTCGCTTTTTCTTCATAGAAGTCTAGTATATGGCATAAAATAGGTCAATATAAATTTGATCTTTCCAATTTGAGATAGTTGTCATACTTGGTACATGGTATACCAAAGTCGGGTCTACGAATTGCAGACGTTGCAAATAATAAATACTTTTCCAGACTATTGTATACTTTGACTTTATTTTCATATTGGTTTCGACTTGAGCTCTGTTCATCCTTGGAAATAGAAAATTTAGCATTACAAAATTTCAAATTATTTGCAATTCGTTTTTGGTTTTCATTTAACGGGATCTTATAAGTTTTATTGTATTTAAAAAAATAAATGGCGGTTTTTCCCTTTTAAGTTTAAGATCTGTCTAAATCCTGCCCAGTCCTTAATTTCCGTAAATGAAATTGAATTGGAAAATATTAATTTTCAATTTAAATTACTAAACTCTGTGATGTTAAATTTCCTTGGATTTTTTATCTATAAAGAGTTTCTGGTGAAATGAGAATATTTTCATACTTACATATTTAGTCAAGTTTAAGGCAACGTCTAGTAGTAGGAGAGAGGTTTTTTTTATTCACGTTTTCAGTTGAATATTTCGTAATGTGTGGGTAAAAATAAGGTCACTGAGTTACTGACTGCACTAGATTATTATATTGCTCATCAAGCGCTGATCACGGGTCTTTAATTAACTAGCTAAGACAAGAATTAAGCGGGCAACGAGGCCCCTCGTTTGGGTTAGGGGCTAGGGTTTAACTTTGAGGTGTGTGTGTGTGTGTGTGTGTGTGTGCTGAATCGTCACTAATTAAACGACATTTGGTCACATAAAGCTCACTGAGCTGCGTCTAGTCCTAGGCCCAGCTTAGTTACAATCTTAATGAGTTATGACTATGATGGGGACTATAAGTTATTACCTCGTTTTTTTTTTTCTTTTTGGTCATTGCACAAATATTAATATTGGCAAAGCACTTGACCTTCTTACGCACAAATTGTGCGAGGCGATAAGTGGACAAGCCTACGCATAGTTTACTATATTCCAACAGAAAACAATACAAAAACGAAGACACAAAAAAAAAAACCAACAATGCTTAATGGTCGAGGCATGACGATGAATTGCTTCGCTTGTGCACTTCATCAGTTGCCTCCCAAGATGGGAGCTGGGAGTCAGGAATTCCCCTTAATACTCGTAATAATAAAGCGCAAGTGAACCTTTTCAAGGTTCTGATTTCAGATTCTATGCAATGGCGTACGTGCCAAACAACATGTACACATGAGCCCTTTTTTTATATGCTGCCTGAGAAAATCGATTAAAAAGACAATTACTAGCCTAGGTGATGAGACGATTCTTCCTGGCATCTGTTCCTGCCGTGCTGCAACTGTACGAGACATCGAGAAATCGTGCACATGCAACTTTGGTCACGTAGACCAAAGTTGAGCGCAAAATGAAACCAGTTAACTGACTTAGTAGCTCATATTATTAGTATACAGTTTCCTTCTGCCTACATCCAATATGCAATGCAATGACAAAACATGATGATGAGAAACTAAAACTTTTTGGCGCAATTTTCATCATTTGCATTTGAGTCACATTTCGTCACAAAACAAGAGGGAAACTCGAAACTTAACTATAAAGGTTAAAAGGTTTTTTTTTGTGTGTGGGATAAGTAGATGCATTTCTAGTGTATTTCAAGTTGTCCAATTCGTTCGAGTTGTTAAAACGTAGGTGTGCGAACTAACTATTCAAATCACTGCTTTACTGTGAAATTACTTTCAAAATCAAAATTCATAAAACATTCAAAGATGCTCAAAGAAAAAGTATGACAAATATTACACACCTGCCAAGCACATCAATCATCGAGATTAAGTGTTTCCATTGTCAGGATAGTCGACAGTGTATCCATATTAATGAGAGTAAATACTTTTCAATGACTCTCAAACTTTGTGGTACTATTGCTTAGGCAGTTTTTGTAGCTCTTTTACTATTTAGTTAACATTTTCTGTATTTACTCTTTATAATACTCTAACTGGAAATCATTTAAGTTTAAATCTGCAACTCTTTTAGATTGAAATATAATCGACTTAATTGTCTCCAGGGAAAGCCTTTAATCTTAGATAACCAATCATGCGGACTTCTTTTCAATCTTCAGTAGAAGGTTTGTCCAGTGATTTGGGGAATAGAACAATGATCGAGTCCCAGGCAAGTGCATGGGCGAAGATATCAACTTTTCTATGTAAGGTGGATAATTTTACAATTATATCCTATACTGATAATAATATTGATAATAATTATCCAAGTTTACCGCCTTTACTCAAAGTCCATCAAAGGCCTCTCCCTTTGTTGCCTCGTATTCGAAAGTCAATTGTATTCATTTTTAAATTCTTTAAACAAAATATTTATGTAATATTTATTTTGCTCATTGTTTTTTAATCGTTTTTAATTTTATTTTGTTCTTTGTAATCTAAAGCTAAATATCGTACCATGGTAGACTGCTAAATACCTAAACCTAGACAAATGAATATATGAATTTTTGTGGTTGTGTCTGTCTGTGTATTGTGTTGTGAGTGTGTAAGTGTGTGGGTGTTTGTGTGTGTGTTTATGTGTAGAAATAATAGATATATTATTAACGACTATGCCCCGCCCTCGCGTTTGTGTGCCATATAAGCAAAAGTGTAAGTTACAGATACAGATACAAAAACGTTCGCAGTTACGGATGCTTAGATATGTCGTACAGCCAGACGCATTAAATAAGAGTTAATATGTTATGATTAAACGTAGAATTATGCTGTTCATACATAATTACGAATTTTTCTCCCGCTTTCTGAGACCCCCCCGAAAAATTTAAGTAAATCGACATTATATCCAGGGGACATCCGCCTAAATGGCAATTTTCTTGGTCTTCTTCTGCCGCTCGCTCTCATTCTCGTTTTCATCCAGTTTGGCGCTCTCTGTGCTGCTTGACTCGGCATCGTATTCCATCTCGGGATCTGGAACTTCGGCATAATGAAGATGGCCAACCATTTGAGCGGCCACAGCACTGGCGCCATCCGCTCCAGCTGCTCTCGCCGATGCATGAGAGCCATCGCCATATTTCTCCAGAGTGCGACGAACTAGCTCCTTGGATGGCTGCTTCATATTCCATGCCCAGCCCAGTTTGTTGAAGGCATCCAGAACCATGGTAGTAAAGTTGACATGATAGTTGCCCAATTCAGCTGCCTTGTAGTCCCAGGGAAAGACATGATGATAGTTGTGCCAGCCCTCGCCCATGGCCAAAACCGAAACATAAATGTTTTCGCTGGGCATGATGCGTCTGCAAAAAGTAAAATCACAATTAAAAACATCCACTGATTCACTTTTTTTTTGGTTCTACTCACTTGTCATAGGGACGCGATCCCCACAAATGGGCTGCACTATTCACCGACCAGGTAAAGTTCAAACTGCTGACATAACGGAACAGGCATTGCTGGGCAAAGGCCAAACCCCACTCTTCGCCAAAGAAATAGACTGGAATCAGGGTGGGCAAGACAAAGCAAAATGCCATTTTCAAAGGTATAAAGTACTTTTGATGGAATTGCACCACCGGATCGGCCAATATATCATCCATATCAATTTGGCGGCCACGTCGCAAGACTTCCGGATGTTTCAGCATCATCAGCCAACCCACATGGGAGAAGAAGAATCCACGATTGGCATTATGAGGATCGGCATTGGTCTCCGAATACTTATGATGCACCCGATGATCACGTACCCAATCATAAAGAGTGTTCTACAATAAAATCAAATTACAGTTTCATTTACTTTATGTTAGTTCAAGATTCATGCTCTTAACACTTCATAGAAACAAGAATTAACCAACAAGTTTACAACAATAAAGCGTCACAATTTAACTTGTGCTTAATCGCTGCTGCCATTAAATATGATAAATGTATCTGACAGATGCATAAAGTGCCGACTAAACTTCTATGTACCTATCTATTCTCTGCTCAGTTGAAAATTGTCAGTGTTTTTTGTTTTTTTGTTGTTCGTATTGTTGCTTCAACAATAGCATTAAGTTGTTATATTTAATGATGCAATTAATGTTAATTGCATTTACAACCCAACTACCAACATCAACAAACCGAAAACAAAAAAGATATGTAAAAAAGACCTAAAACACACAGTTTAAATCTGCAAGTTACATTAATGAAAACGACGACAATCTTTACCTGTCCAGCCACACAGTAGGAGAGCATCAGAATAATTCGGAGAGGTAAATTAGCCTTAAAGCTGCGATGTGTCCAAAAACGATGGGCCCCGGCTGTGACCCCAAAGCCAGCTATTCCGCCAACAAAGAAGGCTACAAAAGACAAGATAGACATAAATAAATGTTTAGCTATAAAAACAAAAAAAAAAAATCGTGCTAATTAGATATGACAAATAAAGAAGAAGACAAAATAACGAAGATTTGGCTACAAAAACACAAATTACATATTACGGAAATTGAGCTATTCGAGCTATAATGTTAATTTTATCAATATACAAATTGAAAATCATATGCCAATAGAGAGAGAGAGAGAGAGGAGAGAAGGAAAGAGACGGAGGAAGCGAGATAGATGAATTAAAAACTTCTACTGTCAACTTGGCATTCCTTACTATGTATATTTATTTCCCCCTAGCAATCACATAATTCTTAATTCATTCGTGAAGATGAATATCAATAATGAGAATTTACATAGGTTTTTGATCGATTGTCACCATTAAATGCAATTAACAACCGACAACAATTTGCAACTTATCGATTTGGGTTTTCCGCACTCGATCTACTAATGACAAATAGCAATCATAAAAACCAAAAGCCATTTCCATCTCAGCAACAATAGATCTTTTTTGTTTCACAATCGATGGCGACTAATGAAAAGTTAACGATTTCTTAGGCGGGATTTAGTGCCTACCTGTGTGGCTGACTGGCTGCCTGACTATTTGTCTCTATGTCCGTCAAGGTGTTAAAACACAACATCGATCGATTGAATGAAAGATTAACCTTCAACCATACACACACGAAATAAAAAAAAATTGTAGTTGGGATTGCTTCAGAAACCAGTTTCGGTCGCAAGTTTCTTTTAAAGTTTGACTCAAATGTACTTTGGTTCCAGGTATCTATGATATTGATAAGATGCATCAACGAATCATTCGATTAATTGAATATTGATAGCAAAAAAAGAAAATTAAATCATTAGCAATTCAAATATAGAGATGGTTTCTTTTTTGTTTTTAGAATGGAAGGTCAAGTTCAGTTAAGGCGCAAAGTAGAAGAAAATAAATGCATAGCAAAATATATATATAGAGTAAGTACTTGGAATAATATTAGAATAAATGACATGCAATTTGTGTGCGACAGGCGAAGGTTGATATAAGTACATAATATTTGTTGCTTTAATTTTGATATTTCATTAAAATAGCATTTCATTTCATTTCTCAAATGAATAGTACAGGAAACTATAAGAATTTAGCTTCTAGGTCTCTTGAAAAATCAAGTTTTTTTATATTTCTAAGGAAAAAAAAATCCCCTTCTTATTTCTTTAGATGACTATGCTGATATTAAGTTGAACAAACTATGGATGAATAAATCACACATCTCCCCCCACTTATATAAATTGTTTGGTTTTTGAGGTTTGTTTTTTTATGATTGTATTTCAAGCTTCATTAGCGCCGAACGTAAAGGCTTATGTAACTTTTCCCCTCGCTCCACCGCCAAACTTCTTCGCTGCAATTTAATCAACATGTTTAAACTCTTTTTCGATGTTTAACACAAAACTAAATGACGATAATTTGCGATGCCTGGGCATCAAAAAAAAACCAGGCACGTACAGCCAGTAATTTGCCAAAATATTTACGAGCTCGACGCCCCATAAAAGGGCGGCCGATCGGTCAAGTCTCTCTGGGATCTACATAGACCACGGAGACAGACAGACTGACTGACTGGCAGCAGGAGGAATGCATCCCAGGATCCTTCACAAAAAAATGACTTACACAAAGAGCAATAAATATTAAAATTTATAGCATTTTACAGGAGGAACCAACAAAAAAAAGTGTACTTGATTGGAATGAGAAACTCCGTTTCTGTGGTATTTCCCTCGCCTGAATGCGGCGAAGAGGGGGAAAAACCATTCGTCTCAATGTCAACGACGGCGATCTTCAATATGAAATTGTCTTGCATGAGGTATGGTCATAAATCGTCTGGAGCAAAATGAGATATATATTTTGTTTTGTTTTGTTTATTTTTTGTCGGATGTGGAAAACAAGTAAGCATTACTTGTACTTGGTTTCAGTTTGTTTTTTTTTGTAGTTTTTTCTTTTTCCTTCGGTTACTGCTTTTGCAAATAATAATAATATGTATTCCATTTATTTCTAGCTTAAGTAAGTAACCTTCATGGCTTTGTAATTTAGCCTCAAGTCGAAAAGCTCCAATTTTTCAGTTTTGTTTAAATGTGTCAACTGAATTTTGTATTGTAGCTCGTTTTCATTTCTTTTACGTACGTTTCGTTTTCATATTTTTGTGTCAGTTGAAATTATTTATGCTGAAATTGCATTGAGAAACAGATTTCAATCCCCCCTCAAAGAAAAAAACAAAAACCAAAAAATAAAGTACGACATGAAGTAAGCAAAGCAAAAGTGAAAATAAGAAAGAAAAGAAAAGTAAAGACAATGCAAGATATTTCAACATTGAGTAAACAAAACCAAGAGTTTTTTGAAGTTATACGAAGGGGTAAATGATATGAAGAAAGGGCATGTTAAGTAGCGATTAATTAAATGTCAATAACAAGGGGCAACAACATGTTGTAACATCTACTATTGCCACCAGTTGCAGGGCGTTGAAAATGCCAAGAGGTTTACCACGCTAAATTGCAAATAATTGCCGTAGGTGTGCCCCAAAATGTAGGCGAATAACGCAACCAAAAGAAAATATGAAATCAACATAATCATCATCATCATCGTCATTATCATTATTATCGACATCATCCAGCATCGGCTATTTCCGACACATCTCTGTCTTTCTGTGGGTTTCTTTGTCCAAAAACACACACACTCAGACACACATAAATTTCTCAATCTAATACACATGTCATATTAGAGAGGGACCCCACCAAGGTCTTATATAATAGACAGTTAAAGACTCTTTTCTTTTTGCGTTTTTGTCTCCTATTACTTACAAAATATTGTTGAGCAAATATTGAGCCGTTCCAAAGGATATAATAGCAATGTAACAACTGCTACAATATGTAATAACGATATTTGAATGACTTTGTCCCACTTGAGGGGGGCATCGAATTGATAGCCCAACACTTTGTCACCCTTAAATGTGCGTATATAGTCATCCAAATTGATTTTATCTTTTGGCACATGAGCAACCAGATCCTTGGGCATCTCGAACTTCTCCAATTTTGTTGTTGTCGACGTTGTTGCTGACGTTGTTATTTTTGTTGTCGAAGAGTTTGAGAGCTTAGTCGATGAGATTTTCGAACGTGTGACAGGTGACTCAGGTGATGAGTCCTCGCCGCGACGATTTTGCGCCTCGCTACTGGCCATTTTGGCGCGACGCGTTAACGATGATGTGGGACTTCCCTCGCCGGTGCTGGGCATTGGAGTTGTTGTGCACACACGCTCTGTAGTGGACAGGTGGCCCATTTTTCGGTTTTTTCTTTTCGTTTGGATTCACACACTAAATTCACAGCAGAAAACAACAAGCCAGACGGAAACCGAGTTTCGTAACTGGCACTCCGAACTTTCTTCACAGATTTACAACACAAAATAATTTTAATTGCTGTTGAAGTACTTTGGTGACTAGACGGAGGAGACTCCGCTTGATGGCTTCACTTTTCTTTTGGTCTGTCGGTCGAAGTTGTACTTTTTGTTTCACTCTCTTCTTTTGTTTTGTGTTTTTTTCTTCAACACACTAAACACCTCTGAGTCAACAACAACGCGGAGCCCTTTGAAGCTTTGGTTTGATGTTGGTGTTGGAATTGCAATTTCCGCGCTGCTGTGTCTAACGAACTCAACGCGGCGACGTTCCGTAGACAAATGATCGTAGCCAAAACTAAAATTCGTACCTGTCGTTTGCTGCAGAGACAGACAATCTGACTGACTGACTAACTGACTGAATGACGACGAAGCCGAGAAGCGGCAGCGGCGGCGATGGAGAAGCGAAGCACACACAAAGGTAAAGAAAAGACCAAAAAGAAGGCCAAGATTATGCCACAGCAACAGCAGCAGCAGCAGCAGCTACAGCACGCACATACACATACACATACACAGAAACACACAAACACACCTGAGCGCACAACGAGCACCTGTAATAGTTTCGGCAGCGAGCACCTGAGCTTCGGCTTACACTTCGGCAGAACCTCACTATGGATAAGGTACTCACAATGGCAGGCAGGCAGCAGCAGCGGCGTCAGCGGCTCTACCCATAACAATTTTACACTTAAATATCTTTTACAGGTGTATCAGGTGGAGCAGCATCTCAATATTATTGAGAAAGAGGCTTTGGCCAAAAAAAACTCATTACAAGTAATCACAAAGTCAAAGGTCATACGTCACAGGTAACCACAAAAGACTGACTAAAATATTATCTGTGCTGATCTATTATATGTATATGTATGTATATATAAAATATCTTTGAAAAATCTACACAGTTGTGTCTATGCAAAATGTAAAGCAAATTTATTTATATGTCAATTATTTTTGTTGTTGGCGAAATACTCGTAATGCATTATCCAACTGTGACTTTTGACTTTCATGGTAAGTACTTTAATTTTAATGCCGTTTTTTAAACCTATTTCACTGTTGATGTTTGATTTTCTTGAGCATAAAAGGAAAGTTTATTTTATAACACTTCGAATGTTGAAATTAAATTTTTCATTTGAAGCATTGACTAAATCTTAAAACAACTAATTCTGTTAAGAGAACTCAATACTTTATCGATCAATCAAAAAAAAGATAGAAATTAAATTTTCTCTGAAATCAAAACTAGATATTGCCATTTTGGATTTTATTATCAAAAGAAATCTATTTAACAACAATGAATGCTTAAAAAAGTTGGTTATTTCTTTGCCCTAGTAATGAAACCTCAAGTAAAGCAGTTAAACCAAGTAATTTGTTAGCCTTCCAAATCAGTAAAATGAATTGCTATAACTTTCAAGGGCTGAGCCATATCGGAGCAGACGGAAATGCCTTAAATTATATATAGTAATTCAGGAATTTATTTAAATTTCTTAAATGTAATTTTCAACTTAACTCAAAATGTGTTTAAAAATTTGTGCCCCCCCCCCTAACTTGAATCCTGTCAATTACTTCCATCGTTTACTTCCTAACAATATCAAGTTAATACCTTAACAGAAATTCGTTGATATCTGAAAGCTTCATCTATTTGTATGCCAGGTATTAATTAGTCGATATATTTTTAAAAATTTTTTCAATTTTGTTGTGTTAACGTTTCTATGAGTTTTGTTCGCTATTTGCTGTTAAATTTTATACATTAAAATAGAAATACATCACCTCAAATTGAAACCATTTAAAACTATCTTCCTAAGGGAAGCTGCAGTTGCCAAGAGCAAAAACTAATACCAAACGGGTATGCTAATAGAGAATAAAAGAAAGAAAAAAACTGTGTCACCGTTAGATTCTAAGAATTGTCATTGTAAAATCATTTTGATATGCTAAACTTTAGATGATAGCCAAAATCTGGTTTTGCTTGGGACAAAGATAACGATTTCTTTTTGGCAACAGGGAGAGAAAAGGGAGAGTGAATGTGAGAGCCCTGTGAGGAAAAGTTCGAGGGCTTTTTGCTCAATATTCTGTTGGATCACATTTAAATATGTATATTTGCATACTAAATAAATTAATCTCTCCTTTTGCATATATACTTAAAATTGGTTTTACACAGTTCTTGTTGTTGTGTTTTATATTTCTCTCTGTCTCTCATCGTTGGCTTCGTTTTCTTGTTGACCAAAGTCAAAAACCGTTCGATGATCATGAAGTTCAACCACACAGCGGCAGGCAGAAAGACAGACGGACAGGCAGTTGCTTTCTCTTTACATAACACCACAGAGACAAAACCAAAAAAAAAAAAACCGAAACTTAAGGCAAAACTTAATTAAAAAGCTACAAACCTAAAAATATATAAAAACTAACTCAAAATCATACTTAAATGAAGCTCGGCTCTCTCACCACTCTTTGTCCGTTTCTCAATATCTCAGTGTCTCTCTCTTTTTCCGAAAGTAACAAAAAATAAAACACTAACCACCCATCTGGATTAATTTAGTATATATTTTTTTTAGGTCTTGGGCTGCAATTAAATGTCACGCGACGGAAAAGCCTTTGAAGTGTTATGGCTTTTAGCTGCGACAATTTTGTTTAGCCAATTATGCAAACAATCATAACGACTTGACAGACAACATGGCCAAAACAAACAAAGGCAAAATACCCTTCCCATATTTGGCCAATAGCTTTTGTATAATTGCGCAGCTTCCAATTGTTGATCAACGTTTGGTTTTTTTTTTTTAGCAATGTCAGCGTTTTTTATGAGATGAAAAATTCTTTGCAAAAGTCCCCCAAAAAAGCAATAAACAAAAGTCAATCGAAACTGGCAAATGATTTCCCTCTTTTTGCTGGACAATCAAATGCCATTCATACAAATCGTATGAAAAAACAATTTGTTGGGCGATTAGTTGGTAATGCTGCGAGTATTTACCTTCCTTCTGTGGACAGTCACATCCGATCTTCAGTTTCACATACTACCAAAAACTCTAGCGGAATTACAAGCTCGCACATTTTGCATTAGACAGACAGACCGGGCCTAAGATACTTCATCTCACACATACATAAGTACAAACACCTTCAAGACCTTCAGATGTCTATCTCTCGTATGGTTTATGAAAAATAAATTAACATAACAAAAAGCTAAACGTAGAACGCGACTGCAATTTGCAACAAAAACTCAACTTAAATGTAGCGTGAAATGTAAATACATGCATACACATATGTATGTATGTATGTATTTTTTATTTTTGTGGCTGCCACAAACAAAAGGTATAAGGCAAAGCAAAAGGCAAAACTTGGGCTTTTAGTCTAGCAAATTCATTAGTAATCACTTCACTTCATAGTCATTAGGAATTGGTACAAGTGCCGAAACTGGCCCCCCAGATGGCAGACACACTAGACAGCCAGACAGACAAATCGCAGTGGCAAAAGGTAAATAACTACAACTTATAAATGTATCTATGAGTCAGTTTGTGTGAATCTGACAAATATATATGTATATACAAACTACGTATATACAGTACCCTTAACCGGTTTATGTTATTTTCTCAATCTACTACTAGATTCATGTTGTTGCTAGAGAAATAGAAATATCTCGTATTTAAAAAAAACAAAAAAATTATTGCATAATGTCATTCAAAATCTAGTCAAGAGTCGACTAGAGTATTCCAGAACTCACAATCAGTTGGTTAACAAACGAGATATTGTTTCCAAGTCTTTCGTATCTTTTTAACTTTATAATATATAAATAAATCTAAAAGTTATTTACAGGTAATTTCTCTAATCGTATATAGTCTTTACCCAAGGTAAGTTTGAATAAAAAAAATGACTTAATATTATTTTGTTTATACTTTGAAAACAAATTCATTTATACGTAAGTCAAAACAGCTTACTTACTGTAATACTTGTAACCTATTTACAAAAATTTTAAAGTGGTTTAAAGTCTATCTTAATATTAACATATTGGCTGTGTAATCAAAAGCAATATCTTCGATATAAAGAATATAGACAGACATAAGTACGATGGGCAAAAGTTATGTATATATTTTCTTTTTAGCTTGAAGCAGAGTTAAGAGTTTGCATTGGTTGAATTAAAGTTTTAAGTGCCTTCAGCATGATTAGTCGCAAGTCAAGCTTACACTTTGATCCAAAGTGTTTAATTAGTCAATATTTGAATGCTGTCTTACAGCCGGAGTTAGGCAGGAGCATAGAATGAATTTCGATTGGCCAGAGGCATCTGTTTTGCCAGCCAGGCTTCTGTTCAGGTCCCCCAAAATTGTGGGTCAATATTGACTTATCAATCAAGTGCCTGAGGGGCACTACGTACACATTGCGTATTAGTGATAATTTTATTGAGTGCGACACATTAAACTTGGCTAACCTTAAATGATGAAGCTGTCTATTGGATTGGGAGTTTATTTTTCTTTTTTGTTTTTGGGGACAACCAAATGAAATGATTGCGAAATTCATTGGCATGTATAAACAACATCTTTGCCTTCGCGGGAATCGAGAGAGAAAGAGTTGAAGCATGGCCAATATATACATATATTTACTCAGTGTCTGTGTGTATTTGTGTGTGTGTGAGTTGTTGCCCTTTTAGCATTGACAAAGTTCGAAAACGCACAGACATATGTGCATATACATATACATATATTTGGAATATATAATTATGTTGATAGTGATTTCATAGCTTGTTTGTTTTCTCGTATTCGTTGTTGTTCTCCTCTTTTGTCAAATAAACACACACACATGAGGGTCCGCCCTACGCATTTTGTGCATTGTGGTGGCCCAACTACAAAAACTAAGTTCAACTCCAACGTCTAAAAGGTGACGTAGCCGAAACTCTACCTTTATTTGCTAAACTCTTAAGCAGCTGAAAAAAAAAAAAACCCGAAAGGAAAACCTCTTTTTTTCTGAGCTTGACCAATAATTAGGTTCAGTTGGCGTTTGTTAATTTATTTTTACGACTTTCAGTGGTATTTCACGCATAATTTTAAACCCTAACCGCTCTATGTGGCAATATTTACATAAACTTTTCGCGATTTAAAAAATGATTGGCTGGCAGTGCATTCTTCTCAAGTTGCACCTGTTCCTGAATACATTCGACAATCGGTCTGCCCGTCTCGACGGCATTGGTTAGGCCCATTCGTACGGCCACCGAGCTGATGGTACGCAAATCCTTTGCCCAATCCAAAGCAGCAAAAACTCTTATGACAGCAGCACCCAAACCAGAACCATAGTCACCAAACTCTCCGCTTTGATAGTCCTGCGGCAGGAGATAATGATATTGAGGCCAATAGCTTTTAGTAATGAAGAATATGCTATTCGAATCAGTTGGCTTAAAGTCCTTGTATATACTCCAGACAAAGTGCGATGTATGCACAAGATTGCCCACATTGTGGACGATGAGAGTGCGTAACCAAAATCCTACCAACATGGACGACGATAGCGAATCGCCAAAGTATTGAAAGGGTGTATTAACCGAAAGCAATACATTGAGCACTGTGTAGAGTAGGACATAGTAACTAAAGGAGTCGAATGATCAGAACATATATACAGGATAAGTATGTGGGGTTTGTATACCGCTTTTGGAACATGACAATGGCATCGTTCTCCAGATCTGTCATATCCACCTCTCGAAATAGCTGCTCCTGCTCAGCGGAATACTTGAAGAGACCACTTCTCACTTGGGCAAACAGGAAACCTTGCTTGCTGAAGAACGGATCCGCATCTTGTTGAAATTTTTGATGGTGTAAACGATGTGCCTGGACGACACTGTAGATGGAGCCCTGAACAACAACAAGAAAAATACCACTCATTGGGTTAAAGTCTCGACTAAAAGCTCACTGAACTGAAAGCTTCCCTCACCTGACCAGCCGTTGTCTGGCAGAGCATTAGAAACAAACGCAACGGTGCAGATGCTGTGAAAGTACGATGGGCCCATAATCTATGTACGCCCACTGTCACGCCCAATATGCCAAGCAAGGCCAAAAGAGTTGCTGAGGGAGGAAAAATCCATTTAAGTACAGAGCGTGGGGATCAGTTCAAAGGGCAAGCACAATCGATTAGCTCATGCCAATTTCATATACAGCAGCTTCGACTACTTAACTTCACATGAACTCACTGAATAATATTGTAGACCACAGGGCGCTTGTTAGGAGAATGTAAGCCCCGCCGATAGCAAGAATATTCATATGTATATAGAATAAAACCAACGGCCAAATGGCATCACGTTTCTTATAGTCATCCGCTGGCGAGGACGTTGAGTCCTTCGTCTCAGTACAAATTTCAGTCTTTGTATCCATAATTATTAAAGGAAACGTCCGTTTCTTATCCAATTCAAGAAGGTACTAAACGTTGGAAGACATTTTAGAATCACAAAAGCTTCGTTCAGTAGCCTCGTGCATATGCATAAGGCAACTTACAATTCCAAATTAATTCAATTTCATTACATATAAAGTTTGTTTTTGGTTTTTTTTTTCGTGAATACTTATGTACAGACGCAATACATAATAGTTTATTGCTCTCAGGTAAGTAACAAATAGAAGCAACATAGGCGAACGCATAAATGAAGAGTGATGGATATTGGTACATATATGCAGGAGGTATGAGATGGTTATGAGGGGGAGGCGGGATATTGGAGGGTGCCAAAAATACAACTTAATACTACATTTAGTCAAAACAATAATGGGGCCGCGTGCTCCACTCAATTTTGCATTTTGGCCAGCTCGGCTAAATCTTCACGTGGCAAATCCCTATCGCCAAAACCCCAAACTTGATCCTTGTGTGCATAATCATCACTAAGGAAACGTGTCCCATCGCCGCATTTAGCTGCACGTCGCTTAATCATATCGGGAGATACAACTTTACCTAGCATAAAAAAAAAAAAAACAGAACAGAGATTAATTACATAGTTAAATAAGATTAAGAGATCACAACTTACGTCCACTGGCCAAGCCCAAACGTGCGCACAAGTCAATGAAACCTGTGGTCACATTCAAGGTATATGAACCAAATTCTCCAGTCTTGTAATCCCAGGGGAATACATGATGATAGTTATGCCAACCTTCGCCCATGGCCAGAAGGGAGACAATGGGAGCCTCTCTTGACATAATATTCCTAAGAAAACAAAAATTGCTCATTAGACTTGTAGGTGATTGGGTGATTAGTTAAGACTTACTTATCATACGGCCTTTTGCCATACATATGCGCCACACTATTCACAAAGAAGGCCACATTTAGAGTCCAAGTAAATCGCATATTAAAATTAATCCAAAATGACATCCAGAGATCCTCTTGCCAGAAATACCAAGGTACAAGAACAGGAATAATTATCGAACAGAGAGCAAAGAGAGGTACATTATATTTCCGTTGGAACATGACCACCGGATCGGCCTCCAAATCGGACATATCAATGACATCACGCTTGGCAGCCACCTTCGGATGCGGTGTGAGGAACAACCAACCCACATGGGCAAAAAAGAATCCACGTTTCGCATTATGCGGATCGGCATCTGTCTCTGAGAATTTGTGATGTATTCTATGATCTAATGCCCACGTGTAGGCATCGCGCTATAAATGGATAAATGGATGATCAAAAAAAGGAGTGTGAGTAAGCATGAAAAGGGAAAATATAAACTATTTTAAAACATACCTGTCCCGATATAGAGAAAGCAAAGGCCAATAGTATGCGTAGAGCCAACGATGCATTGTACGACTTGTGAGACCATAGACGATGGGCTCCCGCCGTGATGCCAATGCCCGAGACCCAAATGGTCACCACCACTGAAAATAAATATCAAAATAACAGTTGAATAGCATTGTATTTATGTATGTATGTACTTATAGCTGCTCTGGATGATGACTTGTTGCTGCTTGATTTACTCTATGCATGACATAATACTAGATTCTATATATGTACATATACATACATAAGAAACAAAAACAAATATAGGTGGCATTTTCTGGTAGTTTAATGCGTCACCTAGTTCATTGTCCAATATGTGTATCTCTCTGACAATCTCTCGATCATTATTCGAAATTTAACGCAAGCAATTGGAACATTCGTTAAACTTAATTGATGCCCAGTCAAAGTTCATATTGGCCATTTGTAAATGGAAAATATTTGATATATTCTAATTCTAGTCTATACTGTGTAAACTCTCTCTCTCGTTCCATTATTAGACAGAACAGCATTCGATATCAAAATATGGCACATTTCCTAGACTTTGATTTTGGACTTTAGGACTAATATGGAGTCTCCGCCAAGTGATAAAAAATAAAATAAAACCATTTATTGATTTGGATAAATGGCGAAGTAAACAGAACGAAAAGATCTTTTTAATAGATCCATTAATATTAGCTGTCATATTTCTTTATAATTTTTTGTGAGCATTCAACTATTGGATAAGTTTAACAAATGTTATTGAAGATCTTGAATTTGACAGTCACAACATTCGATTTTTATATTGTTCGGAAAGACAGTTCTTAATATCTAGAAAGTTGTTTCAAATACAGGTGGAACTATTTTTGCCAGAAGAAGGTGCACAAAGAACTAGAAAAGGATGCACTTGAAGAAGATGCTCAAACTTCTTATAGAAGATATTTAGACAACTTGAAAAGGAAGTTCTCAAACTTGATTTTGATATTACAAGAAACTCAAATGGATCTTCTGTTTTTTTAGAATAATAAATGAAAATTGTTTTTATATCCACAAAAGTAAAATCAGCGAAGACTACAAAATTTATAAAGAAGTCATCTACGACTATCCATAACTAAAGATTGTAAATAAATACTTCTGAGTAATGCAATTTTTTTTGCCAGATAAGATTTTGATGTCATACTAGTTGTGCAAATATGGTATACATATTTATTAATCTATATAAATACAATTTAGGATGACTACGTGCCTTTGCATTAAATCGACAATTTCTGTCTAAATGGAAATAGTAATCTCTAATAAATTTAAAATATACTTTTATCAACATTTTTGGTTAAGCGAATTGTTTTTTCATTCTCTTGACCAACTTTGTTGCACTTAGCCAGTTGCTAGTTGACAATTGCTAACTGATAGTCCACATATTGTTATAACTAATTACGAGAGACAACTGTGACGCGACATTGAGACGAGAACCTGCCGCCATACGATAATTACAATGGGCCAATAAGGCAAGTACATACTTACCCCATAGGAATGTGTAGAATTTTGCATAGAATAGCAGGTAGGCTCCATAGAGGGCACCGCTGTGTAGAAATGTCTGAGCAATTAGATCAGGCCATCTGATCTGTGGCTTAAACTCCTCCTCTTCCTCCTCATTCACTGTCGCCTCTTGATGCTTTGTGTCTAGCTTTGCGTTATTCTCCTTATAGACAGCATTCTCCTCCTTATAACCTAAATTATCATCATCTTTGGTAATTTGTTCTGTAGCTTCTGTTGTGGGTTGATCCAGTTTTGTATGGCGACCTCTGTGTTTTAGATCTCCATTAGTTCTGGAGCTGCAACCCTCTCCCAGGCTGCATGGACCACCGTTTGTGGCCGAGACCTCAGGAGTATTAGTACCTCCCTTGCCATTTGTCGTCTGGCCAGGGATGGGTGAGGAAAGGCACATCGTGTTTTCTTTGATGGTTTAACTGCAATCCAAACAGAGAGAGAAACGACTATGAATCAGCAGCAGCAACATTAACCAGTTGCTAATTAAACTATAAGACTATCATAATGGGAATTATAAACATATTATATACTCTTTTTGATCATTGAATATGTAAAATTGGTGTGAAACCTGAGGCCCTCTCACGTGAACTTCATGCCAGACATTCGAATACAGTTTACACTTTTGATTAACAGAATTGTGAATTGTGGCATAGTGTACCCACTTATTTATGTTTTAACGTTTTCCGAGCAATATCTGTTTGGCAGTCTTATCTTTGAAATAAAACCAAAATGGTGGCCTCTCTGGCTAAGCTTATCGCAGTATGAAGTGCCCGGGTTGTAATCATAAAACTGTTAGTTGGAACCCTAGTTAATATAATGGGTTATCTGGGACCCCCTCCTTTTGGACTGTATTGCAGCAGTTCCACTGAACAAAAAATACACATTTATAGCTTTTAGAAATATCAGAATTACACGTCACAAAAGAGGGTAACAGAATGTATGGTTATCTTAAGAATTTTATAATATATATATCTTTTTGGAATCTGCACAAGAACAAAAACTGGCAAGTCATGCCAAATCCCTAAGTTTAAAATAAAAATCCCCCACTTTAAATTGCACTACGAGTATTTTCACTCGTATGCCAATTTCTTATCGTTCAATAAAAAAAAATCATAATGGAAAAAAAACATAAAACAATTTCATATTTCATTTCATATTGTGGTCCAATCGTAATGATAAGGGTTCTTTTGGACACCTGGCACACATTTGGTGACACGGCACAGCCGTGTCTGGGCCTAGCTGAAGACTACCATGTATAGGCTAACTTCATTCAGCAAAAATATTATATATATTGACTACTACTGATAAGTAATCAGTAATATTTGATTGTTTTTAAAAGGCTTAACCCCGCGGGGTAATGATTCATTCTGCAGGTAAAACGGCCAGGTGTTCAAAGATGAGTGACTAATAGCACAGCTCGTCGAAGAAGGGTTCATCATATGCCTTATGTAAGCAATTGATGGCAAAGTAGTCCCCTTAAAAATGGCAGATAAGATAAGTTAAAGTAAAAACAAGACAACGAGTTCGCATATATGTGAGATACTATTTAAAATGACGAGCGCCAAAGGAACGATGGTGGCTCTTGCTCATCATTTGCATATCGATAAAATAGTTGGATACAATACATATTTTAGTCTGCTCCCCATGGCGAGAGCAAAACACGCCCCGTTTTACATGAGTTTTGACTTTTAATTAGGAAAATTGTAACCACGCACACGGACTAATGATAAGGGCCAAAAAGAATGACAGAGTATTGTGGTAATGGTACGAATGAGTTTCTGACGAACGCTGTCATAAGAATTGATCAACATTTTCATTTGGCCAAAGCACGCGACTCGATTGATTCACTAGAGAAAGCGAGAAAGAAATATGTTAGACAGAAAGAGAAAAGTTATATAAAGGGTGGGCAAAGTCTATAGCAAACATGCATAAATTAATTTCAATATAGAAAAATATTTGTATATTTTGTGGTTTTTTTTTTGCCTTTACCCTGTATATAACAATTTAAAAGTCAAGTGGGTATATTATAATGGCATTATATAGTCTAGGGGACCGACTTTTAAGGACTGTAAGAATTTCAAATCTCAAGTACCCTAGTTGCTCGATTTATAGATGCTTCGAGCCTCAAGGATGTCAATATCAATCTTTACAACGGCATGAAATTAAAGTTCTTTGGTTGAAGTTTTGTCAAGATTAAGATAAAGGAAAGTGGATCGTTGATTGATGATAAAAATTTAATGATCTCTAAAACAGGCCTTTACCCCTAAAAGGAATTTTAGAATTTTTGAAATTTTTATTAATAAATTTTTTTTTTTTAACTTTCCCTTTTGGATTTAAACTAAATTTGTCGCATTGTGACCGATTCGTTTAAAAGATAGGGTAGTATGAAATTCGAAGTTTTTTAAGTAACAAAATCTATTATTGTTATTCTCAACAGGCTGGCAACATATTGTAGATTGTCGAAATGGAAATATAAAACAATTCATTACGCTTAATAATAAATAATAATAAACAATAAGAGCAACGCAAGCATTTTATTGGCATTCGTTAAGTTTTTTCTCCTTGCTACCCTCATCCCTCTCTCTCTCTTTCACCGTGTTGCTGTGGGCGATAAAATCGACCGCCCATTGATATATGTTTAGATTTTCTTATAGTTTTTATATTTTGTTTTGCTTTTTTGTAGTTTTTCTTATATTTCTTTTGAATTTTGATTGAGTTTTAAACATGGCTAATTGCCTGATAGTAAGCACGTTTCCCCCATAGCATAAATGTTGGAAATTTTCCATTGAACGCATCCAAATGTGTGAATTTAATGCTCGATTAAAATAAACTAAATGCTGATATTAAGGTGTGTAAATGTTGGCCATTTGGCCAACGATAATCACAATAGATTAAAGTCTATTATAGAGTCTACTTATAGCAGCAACTACAACATTCTATTATTTAATAGGTAACTAGGGCAACCTGCTCTGTCTCAATTAGAAAACTTTAATTACCTGGGCGCTATTTGAAATAGTTTAATGTGAAATTTTTTGAAAAGAAACCATTTGAAGAGAGTTTAAATTTGAAATAACATTAGAAGAGTAGAGACTAGACTAGAGAAATAGATATATTACAATATGAATTACCAATAAAATTCTAAAAGTTGGAATATTTTCCCACTCTTATCATTCTTTTAAGCTAATATACATATATATTTTCTTAGTGTATATAACAAGGTCAGTTCTTTTAGAATATGTTTTCATTGTAATTTCAGGTCAACGCGTGTAATGGCAATCAAATTATCAAAGGATTACACTTGCAGGCAAGTGTTTTGGAACCAAAGACCAATCAAACTAACAACTAGTAAAAAGGATTATGATATCATACGTATATTGACTTTCAATCTAACAATTAGAATGCTATAAAAATGAATTATGAAAATCGGGTAAAACCTGTTTTTATATCTATTCATTAAATTGATAATGTTTATTTAAATGTTTAGCTGTTTTATGTTTTCTAATCAAATCTTTAGCTTATAAATTTCGTCGTCTGACTCGAACAACCATTATCGCAAAAAAGATCCGATTTTTGGTTTCAAAAACCAGCATTTTTTGTTCACCTGTGTAATATATGCAAGTCCTCGATGAAAAATTAACTTTCTCAGTGTGTTTTGTTTGTGGTTAGCAAGTAGGGAAAAACCCTCTAAGTGTGAGTGTGTGTGTGAATATGTCACCCTAATTTGACGCTTGGTAATGACAGAAATGGGCAAACAATTTGGGTTGGAATTCGCATGTGAAAGCATTCCCTACAATTCGCTGCACAATTATTTTCCCAATGGCATATCTACTTGTATGTATATATATATATGTATATATATATATATATATATATGTATAAATATATGTTTTACTAGCTGCTTCAATGAATTCTGTTTTGCTGACGTCAGAATAAATGTGTTAGGCGCGAGTTTTCTTCTTCTTAAAAAAAAAAAAAATCTCACATATTTCGCGAGATGACAAAATACATTGGTCTTGTAGATTTTACACAAAAACTTTCAATTTTTATACATAAATTTCTTTTTTTTTTGTTTTTTAAATACAAATAATTATTTGAACGCACTTTGGTTGGAACCGATGTTTGGAAATTGTTTTAGGAATTGATTCTCGACGCTCGTTGGAAATTCTCATAAGTTTTTGGATTCGTCGCGTTAATTTTTAGTTCCAGTTATATAGTTTTTGTGTTGACCAGGCGAACGAACTCAAATGACTAACAACGCCCGCCACAGCCGGTCGACATTTACATCCAAAGAGTTCTAGCTTTCTGGCGTTGGCGTTAGTTCTGGAGAGGGCAACGACGGCGATGGCGACGGTGACGGCGACTGCGATGCGACGTTGTCGATTGCGAAGCGTTCGGTGCGGAGCAGAGTGGAGTGGAGGGAGTGTGGAGCAGTTGCCTATTCAATTTTTATTTCACTTTTATATGTTGGTTGTTACGTTCGCCGCTCTATGGCTATTATCTACCATTTTGTTAAGGTCCTCCCCTTCTCGCTTCACCTCAGTCATTTCTTTCCACATGTTTGTTTACCATTTTCTGTTGTGCTCGCACATTCCGTAAACAGAACGCAAGCAACAACAACAACTTGTATTGTCTAGTTCAAAGTCAATGCTTATGCTACGAACCAAAGTTTCCGCTCTGAGAATTCGAAAAACTAACCAACCATGATGTTAAATGGAAGTAAGTCGACCTCCAAGATACTCTTTAATGGAAGACTAAAAAACTGTTGAAAACTTTGAAAGATCTAAAACACAGTCTACAAGTATACAGCCTAATAAATAATAGTGGTCATTGATATATTTTTCAAATAAAAGGAAGAATGCCAAAAAATATCCTTTGAATTAACGATTTTTCCTTAAATATCTTTCTTTTGAAGTCTAATATCCTTAAAAATAAGATATTGATTTCAAAACACTTCATTTCTAAAGCCTACTTTTCGGGTTCAACTAGCCAAAATGAGTTCTTGTGGGGCAAACTTATGTACTTATATACCTTGCCAGTCGTAGGGTATCAAAATACGAGTAGGTGTCTACGTTGGCAGCGCTGTCGGCGTCAGCAGCGGCAGCAACAGCAATAGCAACAGTCGATGTCTGGAAACCCGAAGTCAAAGCCGGCAATATTGTCATCGTGAGATCCCAAACCGCTCGTAAATATCGGCCAAGTTCCCTTAGGTCTATGACTGGCACTCATTAACCCACTTTTTGTTCAGAGAGTAGCGTGATTCCCTCTCTCTCTGTTGGGCTCTTTCTCTCTCTCTATTTGTTTGTTGCTCATTCCCCAGTAGTAGGCTCCCCTTGCCCCACTTATATGATACTGCTCCATCGGTCTACACGCAGTATCATTATCATCGTTTCCTCTTTAATCTCTCTCGCAAAGCAAAAAAAAAAATAAAATACATTTTTTTCTGTCTGGTTATTTTTCACCTTACGATTGGTGGGCGAGATTATGGATGTTGTCGATATGGTAGGGGAATATAGATACATACAAAAATATCATATCTTCTTTTTTTCTAAACGGAAACCGAATGTTGACATTAATCGCCGCAAACAAAAAATTCTTTTTACTGTTGATAACAAACCACAACAAAAAAATATATATAAAATGTATACAAATATAGCTTAGGATTTTCGATGACAAATTACGGAAACTTTTCGCGTGTCGCGTGTAAATTTTTTTCTTATTTTTTGGAGATTTTTCTTTAAAGATTCTGAATTTCTGATGAATGAGTAGAAAACATTTGAGGTTGATTTTGAGGCAGCAACAGAAAACTTGATGATGCAATAGCAATTTTAGTGATAAATATAGAAAATATATGAGCAGCACTTAACAAGAGAGCGCTCTATAGCAATATAAATGTATGCGATCATCACAACGAGCAGCTTTTCTTATCAGGCAAACTTCGATTTAAGAAATCAGTCTGTTCACTTGGTCTAAATCTAACCTGCCAATGACTGCATTCACCGCAGACAGTAGGCAATACGTATTCATACAGAAGCCGCCTATTTGTGCCTACAACCCCAAGGCACCGGCAATATGCCGTCTGATAAGCCAACTCTGATAAGCCAGTCATAACAAAATTGAACCTTTTATCTCGAACATGACGAAATTAAGGCACAGTCACAGAGAATTTGGGTGTTATATAATAAGTCGCAATCAAATGATAAGTCAACGTTTACTTAAGTGATAGACACTTTGAAGGTATTAAACCTTTTTTGACTGCAACATGCAACTTTGCTAACAGAAGTAATTCTAATTTACACTGAGTAACTTAATTACGAAGACTATCAACCATCTCCTTGAGACAGATTAAATTAGAATGACAGAATTCACTTAACTTAATAAAAAACCGTGACAAATATTTTGAGAAACAATTTAAAAGTCTACAGTGTGACATACCGTAAAAAAACCCTTGTTGCAGGCAGGAACGTAATATTTTTTAAACAATTCTCTATCGATTCTCTTCCCGAAGATCTACGGCAGCTATATTAACCGTATCAAGACTTCAAATATGCATGCTTAATGTCACTCTCCGTTTTCGTATTGCAGACTATATTTCACGTCTTTGTCGGTTTAATTCTCCGCGAAATTAGGACAAACACAACAATTACACATACATACATATATATATATATATATATATATATAATTAATTATATATATATATATAAGTCTGATTAACTACCACTGGAATTTTTGTACTACTAATATTTTTTGAAGTAAGAATCAAAAGTCTATTGGTGAAATATTGATAAAAGTTTTTCTACAAGATTAAATTGGCATTTTTTTGTTCTTTACTTTAAAAATGACTCATACTATAGACCATAGTGACGCCAATACATAGTTAAATCCATACTTCCGAGCAACATGTGATGACATAATTTGTCATAAGGACAGCCAACTAACCAACCAACCACCCACCCACCCCCTTAGCCCTCTGTCAAATGCTGTGGCAACAGTTTGTAGGGATAATAACTATGTGAACGTCATAAACATTTCTTTCCGTCAAATAAAATTTACATACAAAGTGGCTGCCAGAATCCAGACTTGGGTGTGAGAGTGTTTTAAAGAAATTACATTTTATTTCCCATGGAATAACTTTGCTTTAATCGAAAAAATGTTATATTTATTACTTCGAAATTAAGACCCAAAACAATTATTATTAAATTTAAACTATGACGTCATAAAAAAAAACCCAACAAATCAAATAAGTCTACCATTTTGATAAGTTACAAATCGAAGGCGTTAAATTCTACAATTCAAGGTCATTTAATCCTAATGTACATATATATGCCAATATCCTGCAATTACTAGACATTAATAATGAACAGACCCAATAGCTGGGTAATTTAGATAAAAATTTGCAGATACAAAAGTTAGCCCTACCACTACAACAACAACAACAACAACATTTGTAATCCTCGCCCACCCAGTCCACCAAACTCTAAGCTAGCATGTCATCGAACCGCCTGGCTAGAAATTCCCAGCCATCAGTCAAATAATTGACATACAAAAAACAACAAAGAAAATAAAACAATTTGAAGGCGTGCACAAATGGCTGTCGCCTGTCTGCCCATTGAAGGGAAATCTCTCCCCTCTGCCCGTGGTGGTCTATCATATGGGTTGTGGCCACAACAACCCAACAGACCTACTATTGGAACTAATTCAAAGAAATACATTTTTGTTTTTTGTGTTGACCTTAAAGCTGCATGTCCATTTCCTTCATATTTCGTGTGTCCTGTTTGTGATTGTCTTTGGGACGTCTGCCTAGGGTATATAATATTTCGAAATTATTCTATTGCGTGCTTTGCTTGTTGACACTAATTGAATGTGAAAATTGCAATATACTAAAATATGTATTAGTTATTGGGGGCGGTTATTGTGTTACGATTAATACAAGTCGTAAAGCAACTGCAAACAAAAAAACTTGTGAAAAATAATCACAAACGGCAATCAATTTAAAGAAAATTGAAAATAATTGTTTTGTAGTTTACATTAAAAATTTAACAAATTTTCTTTCTTTACTTTCAACTGATTTTTCTAAACAAAAAAAATGCAATTTTTGAAACGTATTTTTGTTCAAATAAAGCTTCGAAATGTAAAAGCTTCTGTTCAGTGTTGAAAAGTGATGGACTTTTGCAGTGTTGCACAGTTTTACCTTGGCGCTACATTCAAATTTGTTTTAAATTAATTGGTTACAATGTCTTCTGTAAGTTCTGATTGAACGCCTTTAGTAAAGTATTTTAATAATTAATCTGGATAACATTGACTTAAGAAAAATGTCCTACATACACATTGTAATATAACAAGCAAGCCTTTCACTTTCTTTTATCCAAGTCACAGTCTCATAAATCAAGCCGCGGAAAAGAACAAAAGGCAGTCATTAATCTCATTTTTGCACCCACCCTAAACACCAGCAATCACCTCAGTTACCCTCATCCTAAGGGGGCAACACATACGCCACATGTGATTATTGAAAACTTGTCCTGTAATTACATAAGCATGCATGTATGTAAATGAGACGAACCAAGTGGAAAACTAGATGCAACACACAAAGATTAACCCCTTTTTGCACATGTGTGTGGGAAAAGGATTTTATGCTTCGCTACCACAAGCCTTTTGGGCATACAGAAGAATCATACAATGGGATGTGGGAATCAAATTGAACAAGTTACAAATGTTACGCATTCTTTAATTACTTAACGCCCTTTTTCATGTAACATATGGTTCCGTTTGGAGGGGATTGCACTTAATCAAACGATATTTGAAACGTCCCGCACAATTAGATTGTCCATGCCTTAAATACTTGAGCAGCATTTGTTAAATTTTTAAAAAATGTTTACATTATTTTGTTTTCTTTATTTGATGTTACGTTCTGCAGCTCATGTAAAAAATAACATTTATTCTGTACGACAGAATACAGATGTGAGTCCTTCATTTATTTTCCTTGATGAACTAAACCGGCGCAATAATCAAGCAGAAATTCTTAGACATTCAGATAGTTGTCGGGGAATTCAAAGGTAACATCGCGACCAGTCAGCTTCTTGTAGACCGATGTGAAGGTATCGACCTGTAACAAAAAAAAAACACAAAAGTAAAACAGATTAGCTCCAACATCCAAACTTCTCCTTAAATCAATGGCTAATTTTGCAATACCTGTCCCAATTAATTGCACACAACATTAAAAGTTATGCTGCCTCGGATATGCCGAAAGGCAAATGGGATTATTTTCTCTGCCGCCCATTTAGAAATTCAAGCACTATATCAAATATTGTAAGAGTGGTCGAGCACGGTCAATCGCCAGGACTCGGATGGCTTCAGCAGCGTCAACCATGGAAACACTTTGGCACATGCTTATCAGCATGAAAATGTTTTGCACTTCGGGACTTCTGCTTTTTACGCACACAAAAACGAAAATCCAACTTGAATTGAATCAGTGCCGACCCCTCCGAATTATAGTGTTAAATGGTCATGGGCGGGGAAATGTCTTTAGTATATATTTAACTTTGTGATTTATTTACTTAATTAACACAAGAGCACTAGCTCAAAAAAATAATGCATTCTTTTCTCTAGCTTAAAACGTAAATCGAAACCTCATTGATCGGTGAATTGCACAAAAAGGATAAGTGTAAAATCAAGAAATCGGGTGTACAATCCTACTGTTAAATGCCACATCAAAGACTGAATTGCAGCATATATTGCAACAGCTGATTGGATTACTATGCACGCCAATATATGGAAGTCCCAAAGTACTAGGAATAAAAATCAGTAATTCGGGAGGCAAATGGGCGGGGCTTGGGTCTGAGATGATGTATATGTCGCAAGGGATTTGTAGTAATGTAAATGCTCTGGTTGTAATGAGCTCAACATCGTGGAGTAATGCTTTATTCTGCGTTCTGTTTGACAATCACCGAACCAAAAGAACGATTTCGGCAAATAACACAAGAACGGTACTGAATTTAGTCACAAATTTGTCATAAGAAATCAACACAAAGATAGTTTCTTCTAAACCTACATCCTGCTTCCTAGATCTCTTCACATATTTTGTCTTATTTTATATCTTTTATATATCACAAGGTCATTTTGTCGCAAGGGATTTGTAGTAATGTAAAAGCTCTGGTAGTAATGAGCTCAACATCGTGGAGTAATGCTTTATTCTGCGTTCTGTTTGACAATCACCGAACTAGAAGAAAAACGATTTCGGCAAATAACACAAGAACGGTACTGACACAAATACGATAATTGCTTGATCAAGGATTTGGGTGTACAATAATGTTGAAATGCCACATCAAAAGCTAAGATTGCAGCATATATTGCAACAGCTGATTGGATTACTATGCCGCCAATATAGGAAGTCCCAAAGTACTAGGAATAAAAATCAGTAATCGGGAGGCAAATGGGCGGGGCTTGGGTCTGAGATGATGTATATGTCGCAAGGGATTTGTAGTAATGTAAATGCTCTGGTTGTAATGAGCTCAACATCGTGGAGTAATGCTTTATTCTGCGTTCTGTTTGACAATCACCGAACTAGAAGAACGATTTCGGCAAATAACACAAGAACGGTACTGAATTTCAGTCACAAATTTGTCATAAGAAATCAACACAAAGACAGTTTCTTCTAAACCTACATCCTGCTTCCTAGATCTCTTCACATATTTTGTCTTATTTTATATCTTTTATATATCACAAGGTCATTTTGTCGCAAGGGATTTGTAGTAATGTAAAAGCTCTGGTAGTAATGAGCTCAACATCGTGGAGTAATGCTTTATTCTGCGTTCTGTTTGACAATCACCGAACTAGAAGAACGATTTCGGCAAATAACACAAGAACGGTACTGAATTTAGTCACAAATTTGTCATAACAAATCAACACAAAGACAGTTTCTTCTAAACCTACATCCTGCTTCCTAGATCTTTTCACATATTTTGTCTTATTTTATATCTTTTATATATCACAAGGTCATTTTGTCGCAAGGGATTTGTAGTAATGTAAAAGCTCTGGTTGTAATGAGCTCAACATCGTGGAGTAATGCTTTATTCTGCGTTCTGTTTGACAATCACCGAACTAGAAGAAAGATTTCGGCAAATAACACAAGAACGGTACTGACACAAATACGATAATAGCTTGATCAGGGAATTGGGTGTACATAACGTGAAATGCCACATCAAAGACTGAGATTGCAACAAAATTGCAACACCTGCTTCCTAGATTACGTTTGCCGCCAATATAGGTAGTCCCAAAGTACTAGGATATAAAAATAGTATATCGGGAGGCAAATGGGCGGGGCTTGGGTTGAGATGATGTATTTGTCGCAAGGGATTTGTAGTAATGTAAAAGCTCTGGTAGTAATGAGCTCAACATCGTGGAGTAATGCTTTATTCTGCGTTCTGTTTGACAATCACCGAACTAGAAGAACGATTTCGGCAAATAACACAAGAACGGTACTGAATTTAGTCACAAATTTGTCATAACAAATCAACACAAAGACAGTTGCTTCTAAACCTACATCCTGCTTCCTAGATCGTTTCTCATATTTTGTCTTATTTTATATCTTTTATATATCACAAGGTTATTTTGTCGCAAGGGATTTGTAGTAATGTAAAAGCTCTGGTAGTTATGAGCTCAACATCGTGGAGTAATGCTTTATTCTGCGTTCTGTTTGACAATCGCTGAACTAGGTAAATGAGTTTAGCGAATAACACAAGAACGGTCAATTGATATCAATGGTAAATGAATGTGGCCCATATATGGAGATGTGGACCCGCTGGCAGGCGTTTGAATGGACCACAGTAACGAGTTATGGGCGCAACTGATACTCTGCGTCCTCAGTGAAAATCGCGGAGTTTGGCAAATCATAACAACCGCAAGAATCACGAGGACACAACGGGGTAAATACGAGATTTCGCTTCACTTACTTTGTGTTCAATGGTGGTCTGTTGGTTCTTGTCCAAGTGTACCTTAACCAACTGGGAGCCGTCCAGCTTGACGCGGATACGCTTGCCAACAATCTCAGCTGGGAAGACCAGATCCTCAAGGATGGCATCGTACACAGCAGTCAGAGTGCGGGAGCGTGGACGCTTCTGTTTCAGAGGATTGCGGGCCTTGCGGGTAGGCTTAGGCAAGATTCTGCGCTCACCAATGACAACCACATGCTTGCCAGAGAACTTCTTCTCCAACTCGCGGACCAGAATGATTTGGATTTTCTGGAACACCTTCTGCTGTGGAATGGGCACGTAGATGATGACGGCCTATTGGACGACGAGTAGTTGCAGCAAAACGGATAATTAATAAGAACTATTCACACAATTAATTGCTATGCAACAGACTCACCTTCTTGCTGCCAAACTCAATCTCGCGAGCACGGGTAATGTGCAAATCACGGAGGTAGGGCTTCAGATCGCTGTTAGCCTCCAGCTCAAGCAGAGCCTGGGCAATCGACTTCTCAAACTCATCGGGGTCCGAGCCGCCGGGCTTAATAATCTTGGAGCCAATAGCCATCTGAAATGGTTTGTAAACAATTCAGTGTTTCCGGTTCATCAATCCATTTCATATCAAAAAAATAAAGACCATGCACGCCATGCGATGTCAACTTTGAGGTTAGGTCCGCACTCGCGCACCCATCATTGCCGCCAACTTTACACAAAATCCGCCCGCAACTTGTTGATAAATGACACCCACATCATCCACGGCATGCTGCACCATTTCCACCTACCGTTTAAACAATTTATTTGCACTTTAAATGCAAAAATAACCAGCAGCAAATCTGTGGGACAACGTGTCGAAAACGCACCACGCAAAAAAAAGAAACTCATTTTGTCGATTTTCAGGGCTGCAAAAATATCGTAGTATATCGATACAACCATAAAGCGGTTATCGATGGTGCTGGCTAGTTATCTAGAAAATTAGCTGGGAATTTGGCGGGAAAAAAAGTAGATAGGATTCCCGGACAGAAGGAAAAATAACCCAATCTTCATTCGTTAAATTCAAAATTCTTAAACTCTAAGAAACGACAATAGTTCTTAAAAATACCTGTTCTAATGCCCCACGTTTTGGGGGGGTTGAGAATTGTTATATTTCATGCTCAGCGCTGGTTACTTGAAACCGCGCCGCTGTTATAATCTTAATTATGATTTATTTTTGTTTTATGTTTCGTTTTTGTATATTTTTTTGGTCAATCTGATTTGGTGAAGCCATTTCAGCTGACCACGATGTTTAATCTTAAACAGACAGCCTCAGAAAATATTAACAAATTGATGACGCTATTTTTCCGATTTTACTTAATATTTTTTTGTAATGGGCAGTAAATTTCATTTTTAAGAATCCCCCAAAGTATACTACAGCAATTGCGGGTCTGTCGCAACTTGAATTAAGCTTTCCAACATGCAACAAAAGAGCGCAGTTCATACAAAAGAGTCTCCAACTTCGAACAAAAGAGTAAAAATCGTGAAAAATAGTGCCAACGTCATACCAACTATCTTCATTTTTTCGATATCCAGGGCTGCAAAAATATCATAGCTGTATCGATATACATATCGACTGATATACATATCGATATATCGATTCCCTGCAACCAAAGTCCTAAGGGTGAGAGTAAAAGTCCTAAGGGCGCGACCGAGAAATTAAATTGCGCGCGTTTTGTTTGAATATTTAAATGAATCAATGTACTTGAACTGTAAAGACAGAAATTAAATAATTAAGTTTTTCTTAAACTTACAGGGTTGTAAGTAAAACAAAATTTTTGATTATGTCACTTATCAATGTAAACAACTTATTAATGTGTCTATTTTTTTTAAACCGATTTAAGATGGTAATAGTATAGTTGACAATTCAGTAGATGAAAAAGTTATGCAACTTTTTAAAGGGTCGTCAATAAAGCTAGTTTATTTCCACAAATAAATATTCAGTGAGAGGAAACAGATATTCAGAGATAAGATTATTATCGCTTAGCAAATGTAAATGTAAAGTCCCTTTTCAAATGACAAACAAAAACCCCACACATGAACAGATCATTTCTTATCAGATTCAGGTTGTATATAAGAGCAGCAGCTTAGGTGTTCAAGTCATCAGTCACTCATTGGCAGCAATATCAGCATCACCTGCTCAATCTTTCAATCCAAGAAACAGGAATTATCAACATGAACTTCTACAAGATCTTCATCTTTGTTGCCCTCATCCTGGCCATCAGCATGGGCCAATCCGAGGCTGGTTGGCTCAAAAAGATTGGCAAGAAAATTGTAAGTTAAAAGCAAACAAAACGTGGAACTATTTTACTAATTGAACTAACAATTCTTTTCTTTCTAGGAACGCGTTGGCCAGCACACTCGAGATGCCACCATCCAGGGATTGGGAATCGCTCAACAGGCTGCAAATGTCGCTGCTACAGCAAGAGGCTAAAGACTTATTTTATTGTATTATTTATTACAAAATGTATTCGTTAATCTAAATTGAAATGCTTTCAAAATATAAAAATTATGAAATTCATTTGAAAACTTAGTTAAACTGTCATTAAAAACTATTCAGATTTCACAAATTATTTAAACATTTAATTTGCGTGTTATGAACTGCTCATCAATTTAATACTCATCAAGTTCTTAATTAGCTAAACCAAAAAGTTATAAAAGTTCGATATAACGAATGGATTTTTTACCTTGTTTCACTAACTATTAATACTTATCAAAAATTGGTAAAAACTATAACTTAAATAGTTTTGATAAATTGAATTAATATGGCATTGTTAGAATCTCAGTTGATATTTTGACTATTTTCTGCTATGCAATAAAATTTTATGACAGATTATCATATTAAAATGGGCTTAACCCTCTAATTGTAAGACTTAAGAGTCATAATTCATAAAATCTTTAATTCAGACCATTTTCGTTCATTTGGGAAATTATTTAAAAAGTTTAATTTGTTTATTTCTAACTTAAATAAATTTTTCGAAATTTTCAAAACAGTATTAGTTTTCATTGTTTGTTATATTTTTTGACAATCGATTAAAAATTCACGAGCCTTAGAGGGTTAACATAATAAATAAATTATTTGTTATTATAAATGACAATTGTCTTACGGATTACAGATTTGGACATTTGCTTCTCAGATTGTTCCTTATGGTTTATTTTTCAAGGTAAAACAATCTAAATCTTTTCTAAGGATTATTCGTTACTTTCTTTTTTTATACCCTTGCAAAAAGGGTATATTAATTTTGGTCAGAAGTGTGCAACGCTTATAAGGAAGCATCTCCGATCATAAAAAGTATATATATTCTTGATCATCACGACCAGACGAGTTCAAATAGCCATGGCCGTCCGTCCGTCTGGATCAGCGCAAACTCCTAGACCGTAAGAGCTACAGAGCTGAAATTAAGCATGTAGCCTTGTATATAGTGTATATATCTCGGATTCAGCCGGATCAGACCGAACAGTTACTTTTCTCAATAACTTTTATCAATATCTTCGTTATTTCCTATGCTAAGATTGCAGGCCGTTCTTTTGCACACATAAGACTTTTAAGATAAAACGTTTTTACACTTTGATGGCTTTAAATAAGAAAAGAGCTACCAAAAAAGTTGCAAGGGTATACAAATATAGGGTATATCATTATATGTATGTATATTATATGTATTTCCTCAAATTTTAGCCCATTCAGTGACATTCTTACGTTTTTAGGTGTAAATCACCATCGAATTAGAATTGTGTACATTTGCTATCTTTATAAGGACAGTGAAACAATTAAAAAATATAAATCCCAATCTAAATTGTCTCATAATGGGATTTCTTCTCACAGACTCCCAAAAGCCAAGAAATCAAAAAAAGTACCCATAGAGAAAATAAAATCTACAGGAAATATCATAAAGTTCTTTTAAAGCCTTCAAACAAAAACAACAGAATGTTTTAATTACCTGGCTTAATCACCAAACAAGGTTTTGCCCGAACACACAGCAGATAAATCACTCAGCTTATTAGTCAATTTGTACTCTACCCAAACATTTTACTACGAATCAATTTATGAATGAATTTCATCTCTCTCTCTCTCTCTCTCTTGCTCTCTAAGCTACACGCACACATGTCTACACATATAATGACATAAGCATGACTGATCATCTGGGTTACATATTTGCAATATAGTCTCAATTGTTGTTGCTGTTTTTTTTTATTATTGGTTTTAAATTGCCTGCCTTTTTGTGTAGAGCTGTTCTTTATCAGCGACTCGTAGTTATCAATTCGATTGCCTGTTGCTTTGTGTCTCTTCCTCATGCCTCCACCGATCTTTCTCTGCCTCTGGGCCCACGCCCTGATGGAATACATATTCATTATGTGAATCCCACAGAGCATATGGGAAGCTCTAAGAGGAAAAAAAGTCCCCACTTGGTTTCTGCCAAGTTCAGTAGCCATAAACAAGGCTGTGTAGAGCTGCCCAAAGTATTGAACCGTCTTGACAGTTTATCAGAATCATCTATAAGCCATATTTGTTATCTAAAATAAGCATTGAGATAAATACTTTATAGCTTTGTTTTAGTACTTGAACACTATAGACATTTTAAATTATCAATATTTTTATGAGCTTTTAAAATGTAAGAATCTAAAAATTTATAAATAAAAAAATTTTCCCAACAATTCCTTAGTATTTTTTAAATATCTTATGTACATATACCTGTCTATTATAGATGCTACTAAGGCCACTAAGCCTTAGAATATATGCACAAATATTTCTCTAACAAATAGTTTTTTGGGCTGTGAATTTGTATAAAGCCTTGAATCAAATAAAATTAGTTAGTCTATTTAATTTATATTGGGAAATATGTTTGTCCCTGTCTGTATAAATCTATTCAAGTATTTCTTACACATATTTCTACAACTCAATAACTCTAGAATTGTTGGCAAAATAGTTAAACCAACATACATACATACATAAATTTAGTAATATGTTTCGCGGGAATTATCAATTAGGTTTGCCCATAAATATTTTCATAGTAGTAATAAAGATATCCAATTATTCTATAATTTTCTTCTTCTTCAGTTCAATATAAACCATTTGCCTTTTGGTTTTCTTTTTCTTGCACATAGAAGTAAAATTACTCTACAGCATCTTTTGCGAAAGAAAAATCCCCTTTCATTAACAGAATGCTCTTTATCAGATACACAGAACGCGGTATAAAATAAGAACGACTTGTGTAGTTCAGACATCAGTCGCTCATTGTCAACAGCAGCACCAGCAGCAAAAGCTTAATCTCTCAATAAATAAATATCATACATATACATATATATCATCATGAACTTTTACAAGATTTTCATCTTCGTTGCCCTCATCCTGGCCATTAGCATGGGTCAATCCGAAGCTGGTTGGCTTAGGAAAATTGGCAAGAAAATTGTAAGTAAAAGACAAAATCTAAAGGAACTAATTTAAAAATTAACTAAAAATTGTTTTCTCCCTAGGAACGCATTGGCCAGCACACTAGAGATGCCTCCATTCAGGTCCTGGGAATCGCCCAACAAGCTGCCAATGTTGCCGCCACAGCCCGAGGTTAAAAATTCCAGCATATCTCCTGCCATTTTCCTATTTATTATTAGGTTTAAAAAGTCTAGATGTAAACAATTAATTGAGATTAAAAATAAAACCTATTATACACATATCTTTTAAAATATTTTTTGCACTGTGTACTTTTATTATTAAAAGAATGGCTGTCATTCTTATAGACCATGATTAATAAGAAGAAGGCCTAATTAATTTTCCAAATTGCAATTCAACTTATTTATTTCAAATTCTCAACAAGTCTTAACTTTGCAAATCTGTAATTCTGCTATTTTTTTTAGCAATTTGCAAAACTCATGCCTTGAAAACAAATATTTGGTTTATTTCAAGCACGACTAAAAGAAAAAAAAGTATTTGAAATCAGTTGAACATTTTACCAAGCTTGGGAAAAAGTTTTAAATACATTAAACTAAATTTCTCCAGGTTCTTAACTTTTGCGAAAATGTAATGCAGTAAAGTCAGCAATTATGATGAAATTTGGGAAATTTCGGTGATTTTAAAAACTATATCTAAATGTCTCAACAATTTGTTTAAAAGTAACGATTAGATGCTCATAAATAAATGAAGAATACATTACAACTAACAAAGCAACTAGGGCAAGTGTTTTGAGAACAAAAGATGAGTAAGTTGCTCATAAATTTGCAATTAATTGTTGCAAATAAAACACCTCCACCGGGTCGGGGATGTTTAGTTGTGCATTAAGCTAAACTACCTTCGTGAATTAATTATGATCTGTATTTTATCTTAAGCCTTTTCGGCGACTGCTGATTTAGTTGACGTAAATAATTAAATAAATGAAAAAAAAATTGATTTTCTCGATTAAACTTAACTTTTCCTAATTGTTGTACCTATGTATTAACTGAACTTTCTGATCGAAATTATATAATTTTAAAGCTGTCTAATGTATTGAAATTTTTCTTCACATACCTATTAAAGTATCTAATCTAATATCTATCTAACAATAAGCCCCAAAATATGCAAATGAGTATTTAATTTTTAGAATGCAAATCCAAATATTGAGAAACTTTAAGTTTTTTTATGCATTAAATAATGTAATATTATTGAACAAGTGATTGGGCCTTTAATTCTCTTTCACTACATGTTCTTTTTCGATTTTCATTCACATTTTTGCAAATACCCATGGGATTTCCCTTTGGTGATTTTAGTCCATTCGTATATGTAGTTTGCCAGCGAAAGTCCCCGCAAGATCATCAAACCATTTCTTATCAGATTCAAGTTGTATATAAGAGCAGAGATCTGGGTAGTCAAGTCATCAGTCACTCATTGGCAACAGAAGCAGCAACAGCTCAATTTTTCAATCCAACAACAAGGAAATATCATCATGAACTTCTACAAGGTCTTCATCTTTGTTGCGCTCATCCTGGCCATTAGCATGGGTCAATCTGAAGCTGGTTGGCTTAAGAAGATCGGCAAGAAAATTGTAAGTTAAAAGCAAACTAAACGTGGAATTATTTTGAACCAAATGAACCAACAATTCTTTTCTTTCTAGGAACGCGTTGGCCAGCACACTCGAGATGCCACCATCCAGGGATTGGGAATCGCTCAACAGGCTGCAAATGTCGCTGCTACAGCCCGGGGTTAAGAGCTCAAGGATGTGCCTTAAATTTATTTTATTTATTGACAAAATTCGTTTAATAGTTTAGATGTAAATAATAAATTGAGAATAAAATTTAATTATTTGAAAAACATAATTTATTTTTTCTTATTATTAAAATTACAATATGAATTTATGTAAATCTTTCCTTTCAACAGTCAAAATTATGATAACATTGCACAAAAATAACTTTACAAAAATTTTAAATTGATCTAAGTTTATTTTTTTATTAATTTAAAATAAAAGTTTATATAGGTATATATAAATATATGATTCGAAACTGAGAAATATGGCAAATTCATCCTAGTAGATTCCTTTATTAGGCTAAAACTATTTCCTGAATGGGAGTCCTTTTCCCCTTTTCTTTCCATATCATATTTTACCTTTCTTTGTCTATTTTCTTTATCGTACTTTCTTTGTCCTCATACCCACTTTTAATCCTTGCTTACTTCTTTTTGGCTTTCTTATTTGTGTATTGTTGGTATTTTTGTTTGTCTTAAATCTCTTGTCTATTATGCTGAAACCAGTTTAGGTATTTATTGTCTTATGCACTCTATTTCCTGAAACTTGTTGTAAGGATGTGTCGCATTATGCCGGTTTCTGCTGTGGCAAATATGACATGGAAGCGCACAAAAGTCTCCTGCCGCTTGTTGCTGTCAGTCAGCGGTTAATTCAAGCGATTTTATTTACATTTTACCAAAAGCCAGTAACAAGGAGTCGAGCCACAGAACCGGAAACGAGCACCGGCAACAGAAGTGGAGAGAAAGATAGAGAGGCAACGAAGGACGGGGTAAAGTCAGGACCCACATAGCATAAAGCGTTTTTACTTGTTAAGGAAATTAGTGGCATATCCTGACAATACTCGCATCCCACTCAACTGTATCACAAAACACCACCCCTCATTCGCTTCTCCTCAATGGAATTAATTCATTTGTTGTCTTTTTCATGGTTAGAAATTAAAGATACAAATTTTTGTTTTCTTTTTGGCAATGGTGGTGGATGATATGTGAGCCCTGTTTAAAGAAGTACAGTTGTGTTTAAGTTGGTATTCACCAAAGTCAATCAATGATAGCCAGAGATAGAAAAAAGAAAGCTGATCAAATAAAAAGCCCACATTCCTCACCTGATAAAAGGGGATTCCTTTTCCCAATCATAGCGCACAGAACGGCAAAAAATCCCCTCGTTAGTCAGTCTTATCAGCATCAGCAAAGTATATAAACCCAACAGCTTCAACATTCAAGTCATCAGTCGCTCCGCAGCAATATCAGCAACAAGAACTCAATCTTGCAATCCAGCGAAAGGAAATATCATCATGAACTTCTACAAGATCTTCATCTTTGTTGCGCTCATCCTGGCCATTAGCATGGGACAATCCGAAGCTGGTTGGCTCAAGAAGATTGGCAAGAAAATTGTAAGTTAAATACAAATCAAATTCGATTTCTCCTAGATGAAAAATAACTAACTGACAACTCTTTTTAGGAACGCATTGGGCAACACACTCGAGATGCCACCATTCAGGGATTGGGAATTGCTCAACAAGCAGCCAATGTGGCAGCCACAGCTCGAGGTTAAGGACTTTTGATAGCCTCTTATTAAAAAGCCTTTTGTATTTATTTATTTATTGAACAAAATTTACCAAATTAGAAATAAAATTTACATATGATACCCACTTAAAAAATGTGTTGAGTTTGCGTGCGTGTGTGTGGAAAATCTTTCATATTTTCACAGGGTAGATTGTGTTCTCACAGTTTTCCCAAGCATTTGCACAAGTGTAAGAGCTCCCTTGGTGATAGACCCTATGCAACCGGTCCCTGCCCCTTCCCATTACCCCCTGCCCTTGGCTGGTCATTTCGAATACAAAACGTGTTTAAATGTCAAAACACTTGTGAACCTTTTCTCTAACTCGCTTTCTGTTTATGGGGTGATGTGGGTTGATACTCATATTGCCCATGGGCCATGTGTGCCTGTATGTGTATGTGTGTGGTTGTAATTTACTTTGATTTACTTACATATTGAGGCGGTGGCCGCCGACACGTGACCGCAAAAGTTTACATTAAATTATCAGTGCTCCTTGTGAAAATACATATTAAGTTAAGTAAAACAATTGGAATGGGAAAATGAATGTGGAAATGGAAGGCTCATACTTAGCGGTAAAATGAATATTGGATACAACATTTGTTTAAGGTTTGTTAAGGTTGTTCAAGGTTCTTTTGTGTACCGCTAACAAAGAAATTTTGCAATTAATTTTGAATAGTTTTTGAATACGCTAAGAATGTGAATGGAGAGGAGGGAGAAGAGTTGAAAAGGACATCATAAAGAAGGACAAGAGATCCTTTGAAACTATGTAAACTGAAATGGAATATAAAATGGGCAACTCTTGAGTTCTAAGTAATTAAAATAGTATGTAATTTATCTAAAGGATTCAAATGATTTGAGGGAATATCCCCAAGTTTATTATACAATTATTTAGTTTAGCCTTGAGTTTTTCAAGGCTAGAAGAATCGGAACTTTTTGCATTTTGTGTAGAGAGTGAGAAGAAAATCTCTTAATTTTTAGTCTTTTGTGATAGATTTGTTGGATTATCTATTAAATATTCTAGCAAAGGTGTTGAATTTAATGCCTTGTTACAATAGACGAATTAAATTTTAGAAAAAAGCTTACATTTCGTTAAGGACTTGCAACCTAATTACATGACGTCTCAGATTGGATTATGGCAATTCGCTTGGGAAATCGTCAGCTTGACAGCCAATCGCCCGCGTCTCCTTTTCCATTTTTTGTTGTTATTTTTTAATGTTTTTGCCTTTGGCAAGACAGTAACAACAAAAAAAAACAAAGTAAATCCCTAGCACATGGTGGGAATTATTGACAGCTTTGAACTGGGGATTCCTTGTTGGGCCAGTCAATCATTATCATTTTTTTCAAGCGCCAACCAAATGACAACCGAAAGCACCGGCAGCAATGTACAGCTGCCAAATGATTTGAATAACAATAAAGATCAGCTTTTGTAATTTATGCATTGATTTTCATACAGTTTCAGTGCCTGTCACCCAACCCCCCTCTGCTGTAGCCTTGACAAAGTAATAATCATTTTTAAATTATAGAAATTTTTACAACTTCCTTCTGATGAGGACAGACGCCCGCGGTGCTGATTGCTGAAAAATTTTTATAAAGCCGTGGAAAATCATCTGTAAGCCCCCCCAACCTCAATCCCATACTCATCCCCCTAGAATAACACTTGAAAATCTGTTTCAAAATATAATGTGTAATATGCGTTGCAGGATCTAATCTGTAAGGACGACAACGAGAAGGAGAATGAGTCTATGTGGCACCCTGTGACGAAGAAGAAGCTCTTCAGAAATCGTTTACAAACCATTGAGAAGCCGCCGATGTATCAATAATATTTGCTAAAAAGTTCAAAAGGTGGTGAAAGTTGTTTTTTTTTTTCATTCTAAAGTATTATAAAGGGGAGGGTTTCCAAGGGGTCGAGGCATAAAAATAATGTTTGACTTAATTTCTTTTATGGCTCAATATAACCATTATTCGCACTACTTGAGTTCAACACTCAGTACATAATCAGCAAATTTAAATTCAATTCGCCTGTTTCTACTTTCGATTTTCTTTTAAAATAGGCGTGGCTTTGGGTTGTCAGGAGCAGTACTGAAGAATTTGCGGTTTTGGGTGTTGGTTTTTTATGTGCCAACCGTAACAACATTCCAGCCATTCATATCATTTATCATATTTAAAAAGCCATAATCTGTTGAAAGCATACATAATTTGATAATGCCACAAGACAGTTTTCAGTTTTCAGCAAAACCAAATGCAATGTTGGGAAATGCGCTACTAAACCAAGAATCCAATCAGAATCCAAGTTTTTGGTTGTCGCTTTAATTTCATTTTCAAAGGCAGACAACAGTCGTCCTCGTCCTGTCACCACTAAATGTGTTATAAATCATAGATAGTCGTGTGTGTAGTCAACAGCTAACATTTCTCTACCATTTGACTAAAAAGACAAACAAGAACTACAGGCTTTTTGCTTCCAATTCAATTGTGCACAGAAGTTTGTAGACGCTTTTATTTACATCTGTTAAAAATCAGGAAATCTTATTATGATCTCTCCCGATTATATGATATACAAGGACAATTTTAGGTATACCTATATTATAATATATTTGCAATTAGCCATAATATATATTATTTCTCCAGTTTTAGCTATATCAAAACTACTTTTTGTAAGGGTATAGAACAAGTCAAAATCAAATTTGTTGTTCGAGGACCAAGGCAAAACAATTCAATTTGTGAAATATTTTTGCCATTTTTTGTTTTGGCATGGAGAGCATGAAAGAATGAATGCGATAATGGTTTGCATGTAGATCCATTCAGGTACATATATGTATGTTGTATATACATTTAGTCCATGTCGGGAATAGAAATTACATTTCATACGCAATTCAATTTCTCCATTTCTAGTATTCTATTCACTAGCCAGATTCGTCTGTCCTGACAAGATTTATTGTCAGCTTGACGATTAACAAAGGTGGCCAGAATTCGAACCCGGGTTCATGTCCTTTACCCAAATGACAAACACCCCTTTCGCCCCTTTGGAGAGCGGCGTATTCAACAATTTAATAAACACAAGATAACAATGAAAAGGTTTTCTATGCTCATTCCGTATATGTATTTCTTTTGGGTGGCTTTTTAGGGCAAATTGAAATTGTTTTGCCCTCACACACACATATTGTGTTTAGGCATTGAATTGATGTCCTTATATGTATATGTCCTGACAATGCATAACTCTCGTTGGGTAATAAAAATTATTGAAATGTTGTCAGTTTCCAGTCGAATACGCTTAAGATCCGATTAGATTGTGCTGCCCCATAGAAAAGATAAGTCACACATGTGAGGAATTTTTGCTTATGAATAGTAAAAATTTCATATATATTAGCACGTTTTTTTTCGAATGATGGGCAAGGAATTTGATTCCATTATTGACAATATGCTAAATCGAAAATGCCATAAAGTATCATACAAACAAAGTTAAAAAAAGAAGAAACATCGATGTTTCGAATCCTTTTGCGGCTCTCCTTCCTCCCAAGTATTGGTCGGGCAATTTTGATAAATCCTCAATCTAACAACATTTTCTCTGACCAAACTTCAATTTTTTGATCGGACATCGCTCTACAAGTATTATATCTATATTCTCCCACACAAATTTCATGTATTTATGTAATGAAAATTAAATTTGAAAACTTTTCTAACTCACCGCAAAGGAATTGAAAAAGATATTAACAATTTTGTTCACATCTCAATGATATGAAAACAATCCAATTAAAATTTCTTTTACACACTTTTGACTTTCAATTAATAACAATTTAATGCCTCAGCAGATCTTTGCATGTTAGACACCAGTCGTTCCCTCCCTCACCAACCCTCTGGACCAATAGCATATAATGAAGATAAAAGAAGACTTTTTATACCGAACCGTTTTTTTTTTTTTTTTTTTTTTTGGTTTTCCCTATGACAGGCACACGTCAGATTCTGTCCAGGCGTAAATTAATCTCGATTCGTGGCTGCGAAAAAATTATTAATGAGACGCATGTGTGAGTTAAGCAAAATGCTTAATCAAAGTATAAACGAAAAATAGAAAGCAACAGCCTGGACAGACGAAGGACGAGCGACCCTCATTAACGGGAAATTAGTTTTGCCCAAGTGTTTGGTCTGATTTCTGGCGAACAAAAGACCATGGGACCCTGGGACCCTGGTCTTATGTCTGTTCCTGGTCCTGGGGGGTGATTAAAAGCGGAAATGAAGCAAACGCAGTTTCCTTCTCTTGCCTGGTCGTTGACACTTTTTGTGATTAGCGCCAATCAAAAGCCAGCTCCCAGTACCAGCTCAACAGAAGGTGACGAAATTGCATGAAATTAGACCGAACAATGGACAGAGAAGGACTGAGAGAAAGAAGCCAAAAAAAATGTCAGAGGATTAAGTCCTGAAATTTGTTCTAGATTTATAGCAAACGCATTTCATTTGAATTAATTTGCGGCACTTGAGAAGCAACCAACACACACACTATAAATCCTCAGCAACTGTCTGCATTATGTAAATGTATAGCAGATTTTTTTCCTTTTTTTTTTTTTGGAGGATAATTCCCCGCACACAAATACACCTTTTGAGTGCACTTAATTATGCGGAAACAGGAGAGACACACAAAAAGGACTTTTGCCATAATTTCTCACTTATTTAACAGGAAATTTATTTGAATTATTTCTATATCAGGATACAAAAAAAAAAAAGAAATCTCCTGTCAAATGCAGTTGAGAAAACTTTCCATGTCAAAAGTACAGTCTAACCCCAAATTGCTAGATCAAATTTCATTGAAAAATTTTCAATTACCTAGTTATGGATTTTCCTTGGCTATTTGTTCTGCCCTGTTGTTGTTTGGTTTATTGATATGTTTTTGTTCAATTCCTTTGGGGAATTGACGAACATAACTGACGGACTGTCTGCCATGTCTCATTTTGCCTTCCCCATTGCCATGTCAATAATTTGTTTAATGGTAGCGTAAAAAATTAGACCATATTGAATGTCAATTGTTTGATTTTCTGATTAAGCCTACAAACCGACCCTTAGCATGGTCTTATTGTTTGACTTTTTACCTCTCAAAATTGATTAAATATTGAGAGAGTCTGTAATGTGAGGCCTAGAAACCAAATGAAAGTGGAGAGTCCCACAAAAAAAAAAAAAAAAAGAAAGGGAGAAAATATATCCATAACTTGGTTTACAAATTTCTTTTTTTTTCCAAACTAATAAAGGTATGCCAGATGTGATTCTTTCATATTTTCACTAGACATCATTAATCAAAAACTCTTTACTCTGAAAAGGATATTAGCATAACGAGCTGGGATATTTTTCTTACATAAACGAGGAAAAAGCAAAGTCGTGTCAATTTACGCGTCAAAAGAAAAGAAAAACATTTTTTCAATTTTTTGCCACAGCTTAAAAATTGCAAACGGATATAAAAATGTCACTTCGCCAGTCAGTCAGTCACACATGTGCGACAATTCCCAGCCGAACTATGTAAAACATCATTAATTTTTACACTCCAAGTGGGTGGAACAGAGTTCCAAGTTGATGTTGATGATGATGGCATTTCAACGCCCAAATCATTTCGGGCACACCAGGACACTTTCACTATGGTCGCGACAACAACAACAAAAAAGGAGCGAAATATTTATAAATCGTGCAAAATTTGACTGGAACATATGTTGGGTAGAACATTTGACGTTTCGCTGATTGGGCGCCAAATCATGGAGCAAAAATTGAGGGGTGAATTCTGTGTGCCACAGGGGAAGACATTCAGGTCGTCTTCCAGCTAAATGAATGCAAATTTTTTATTTAAACATTACATTCGGTAATGGTATTGAGCTGTCAATATGTTTGTCTTTTTATTGTTGCCAAAGGGGGAGGAAGTTTGCCAAAATGCAAAAGGTAACACATCTCCAGACGACCGACGACCGAATCTTTGTGTGTGTCTGTGACTGACAGCTTGAAAAATGGTGAAAATTTGCAAATCAGATTGCAAGTCAACGTAAATACTAATGCAAATGGTGAGTGTGTTTATAATCTTGATATGAGTAAGTAGATTTGTCTTGAAGAGATTTCATAGTAAACTATTTCAAATAGTAGCCATAGAACTTAAAAGTCATTTAAATATTTCTCAGAAACGGGAGCTCTCAAATCATTACCTAGCTAAGAGTCAGAAATCAAACATTTTTAATAATTTTTTCCTATTTCTTAGCAGAATATTTAAGAAAATGGATGATATTTCCGGAAGTGAAGTCTCTGAAATTAATTTGAATAGAGATGACACAAGTACATTAAGCACAGCAGAATCTGATCATCCCACTGGGCTGGAGGATCAAATCGAATCGCCGACTGTAAAAATTTTGCCATTGGTTTCAAATAAAAGTGACTTAAACGCAATTGGCACAGATACGGAAACAGATGCAGATGAAATCAAATCGCCGACTGTAAAAATCTTGCATTTTTTCAAATGAAAGTGACTTAAACGAAATTGTCACAGATACAGAAACAGTCAAATCGCCGACTGTGAAAAACTTGCCATTGTGTTCAAATAAAAGTGACTTAAACGAAATTGGCACAGATACAGAAACAGATGCTAAAACTAGGAAGTGGGAAACCTTCACGGATGCAGAATACGATAATCCACAGGACATTCAGGTGCCAGAGATTTCTTTTTTTTCGTTTTGTCCATATAAGCCAAAACGTAAAATTATGATCGCAAATCATCCGCTAAAGGACAATTTTACTGAAATAATCAAGGATATGATAAACGAGAATCGCGGAGCAACTTCTACCGTTCTGATTGGTGAAGATTTCATCATTAAATGTCACCCCGTTATATTGAGGTGTCATTCGAGGTTAATTGCCGACGGGGATTGGCGTAATCGCGAGTATTACTTCACGCAGAGGAGGAAGTTCCAGCAAAAGGTTTCGAGTTGGCCTATAATTGGATGCGTTTTCGGGAACTACCGGCTATTGGAGATATGGTCCCTATGCTGCAGGTGGCCAAACAATTGAAAATTGATTTGCTGGAAAACCAATGCTGGGAAGTGTTGTCGCACAAGGATGTGAGTGAGAAGATTGCCATGGATGTGTTTATTGAGGCAAGAAAAATGCCTCTACTAAATGAATTGAAATTGGTGATGTTGACCCGGATAAGAGCGTATTTTCTGGCCCTGGTTGGCCATAATACTTTCCTCGAGATGACAGTGGATGAGTTGATGGAATTAATTTCCCTCGACTCGATTGGTGTTAACTCGGAAATTGAGGTATTTCTGGCTGTCTTGCGTTGGCTCAATCACATGCCGGAGCAACGTCAAAAGCATTTGCGACGGCTCATGGCCGCCGTTCGTTTTCCCTATATGTCCATGTCCTTTCTATTCGACCTGAAAGAAGGTTGCAATGCTGAAAATAAGGAGGAAATCTTTTCAACAGATCCTATGCTGTTGGCCTTTCACATGGATCCCGCTACTCCAAAACTTCTCGAGAATGCCATGACGTTTATTGGTGTTCGCCTGCAACACGATAATCATGGAGAGTTTATCGAAGTTTGTCATGAGCACAAGTTGAAAGTTCAATATCCACGTAAATGGATCTTTCATGTGGGCTGCCCGTATCATATATATGAATTGTCCTATCCCTTTCTGCACAACTTTAGTGCATTTGACTATAATAATTTCATCAGCTCCATACAACTCAAATGGAATGGCGATGGTGCAGTCAATGACGTCAAAGAAGCGACCATTGATATAAAAGACCCCTTAGAGCAATTAAATAAATAGAAATTAATTATTTTCAAACGATATGTTTATATACTTGATTAATACAAAATTGAATTGAATAATGAATGAATTCGAAATTCCAGTTATTCAAAGTTCTTAAACAAATTCTTTTCGAAATTCCAGTTATTCAAAGTTCTTAAACAAATTTTAACTTACAATGTAAGTCAAAATAATGTTGCAAATCCTATTGTATATCTTATATATTAACTTGTATTTGTGTTTTTATCTTTCTCTCTTTTCTGCATTTCACTTTGACTTACTTTGCCATGCTGTGCGATTCCTGTCAAGGAACCATAAAAATTATTAATGAATTATACTTACAAAGAAATGAATAATAATAATTTCAATTTCAAACCAATAAAAAAAAACCACGGACCAAACGGGAATCCACCACATGGGGGGATATATCACATTTCGCTTTTTTCTCTCCGATTCGTCGATTGCGTGTCCACCAAAACAAATCATTAATCATCGAAATGTGGCAAGTTTTGTGGTTAAAATTAATTTTGTAGAAAAGTACAAAACGCTCTTGGCCAGAAGTGGCAAAAGCCCCAGGGACTGGGGTACCGAAACAGCATTAAAAACTACTAAAAAGGAGCCGCACTGAGACACTGAGAGCTGAACTGGATGGAGGAGGTCTGCCTGTGGCTGACACATGGGGTGCTTCCTTCGTTTTTTTTTCCATCTCATTTTGAAAAAAGGGCAGAACAGAAAAAAACTTTCACACATTGTTGTAAGGATGTGTAGAGAAAACGCCGCGGGATATGTTTGCCCTACCTACCCACTCCCTGTGTGTCTTTCTACAGATCTCCACCCACTTCAGAAACGACGGCGTGAAAATGCACACATTAGGAGGATGGAGTATTAGGAGGGAGGTAGCTGAAAGGAGTTTTTTGTTTGGGCTGTAACTTCTTCGCCTGTTATTCCCTCCTCTCCTCTTCCCCACAGACACACTCAGTTGTTTGTTGTCGCTGTGTAAAAAACGATTTGGGACGATTTGTGTCATGGGTGACGACAGTGTGTGTCGTTCACATCATCGACTCGATATCATTGATACTTTGTCAAACGTGTAAATTACATGGCGCATTCCGCGCTTCACCGATTTATATTCTCTCACATGCAAATTTTCCCAGTAACAAACACCGTCAATAACATCGACATCAACATCATCATCATTATTCAAAAGAGCGAAATCCCAAAGGGTTCAAGTTCAGAGACCAGGAAAGCACCGTCAAACTACTTTAAATTTTAACCAATTTCAAATGACTTTCTGTCAAGCATGTGTGTGTGTGTGTGTGGAGGTGGGTCATAGGATCAGACACTACGCCGCAGCATCGTTAGTGCAAATCGCATCATTGGAAAACTGTCGCGTCGCGTGTTTTGATTGATGTTGGACGCCTGTAAGTCCCACAACGAATCCTCCATTGAATCTTATTCTCACTCCCATGCGGTTTGACTTTAAATCCTCGAACATGTAACCCCTTCAAGGGGGAAGTTTTCCATGCTAGCGTTCATATTTTTGGGTTTTTTCGCTTTTTGTAATTTTTCATAAAGAATCATTTTCATTTCCCAGTTATTTTTTGTGATTTATGGTAGGGTGGGATGTACTGACAGCTGTGACTTGTTTATAAGGGTTAAGCTGTTTCAATTTCACTCAGTTATTAGGTTAGATAAAGATGATAATGATAAGGTTGTGACACTTTTGGGGCAAGTGTTTGTTTCAGTTATTGTCAAACTGTACCCCTTTTTGTCTGACTTTGTTTCTAACATTCTTAGCGACAACTGTTTAACTTGTGTGCACTGAACTTTGCATTTACATGCAACACGCAACGCAATACAACACCAAAATATACCAAAAAAGTGGAAGAAAATTGTCCACTCATTCGAAACAATTGGGCTTGACCAGTCATTTGTCATATTTGACAGGCACTGCCGGACAGAGCATCAGGCAATCTAGAATTTAGCCAGCTGTTTAACCTGTTTGATCTTAACAATGTTTGAAACAATTGTAAAATGTTCACACACACACCCCAACAACACACACAACACACACTTTCAATGACTTTCAATTAGGGCTAGTAACACTTTCCACCGAAGGCTGGTCAAGTGGTCAACGCTTTTTGTTGCCGTTGTCATGTTAATTGCCAAGGGGTTAAATTGGAAACAACCCCCAAAAATTGATAATGAGCATCCGTGGATCTATATGTTGATGATGCTGCAAACTTCAAAACGCATTTTCTGCTCGTTAAGTTTTTGTAATTTACAAAATCCCCCAACCCAATCCTCATTTATGCGTGGTCATTATGGGAGCTGAGTGACCCTGTTTAATCAAATAAAAGCTATTTGGAAAATTTAACACCAATCGAAATGCCTGTCAGAAGTACAGTTGCGAATTGAAAAATTAGCCATTGCGTCACCCTTAAAGTTCAATTCAATTTGACTTGAAACTCACTCACTAAACGATTTTCTATAAGTTTTTATTCTCTTTTAAATGATTTTTTACGAAAATATTACAAGAAATGTTACGATTGCTATTTTTAGAAAAAGAAATGATACTATAGTGGCGGATGCAAGGGAGAGAAGGAAATAAGATAAAATTTCTATTCCAATTAACAATATGACAATAACAATATTTTAGCTCTTAAAGTGCTTCCATATTTCCATATTCAATACCAATTTACCCGTTAAAATCTTTACTTCCATATAATGCAGGGACTGCGACTGAATTGTTAAAAGACTAAAGAATCAATTTCCCAAACTAATTAAAAAGTAGATCCTGCTTGTTAACATTATAATCGCTAAATGGAATATGTACGATATCGAACTATGCGACAATCTGATATTCCTAATTTTTGGGAAGTATTAAATGACTAAAGCTCAAATCAATTTCCTCAAACTAATTAAAAAAAGTAAACCTTAAATAGAATCGTACATTGGCCAGGACCAGGAATACATTTGCGATTATAAATCTTACAATTGCTACTTTTAAAAAAATCAGAATATTTTTAGAATTTTACTGTTTAACAGGAAAAAGAAATATGCAATATATTCTTTTCATTTTCTTTAGAAAAATCAAATCCCGATGAATATATTGTGCTTATATTTTATTTTGCGCGGCAGAAAATGGGTTAAATAAACAATTTATAATAGTATTTTCAGAAAAAAAAGCAAACTTAAAAAAGTTTTTTAACTTACAAAAAAAATTAATCAAAAAAATACTTCTTACTTGCCATTTATTAATTTATATAATAAAAAATTTGCTTGCAGAAAAGAAAACAAACTTATAAAAAAATATTATTAAAATAAAAAAAAAAAATTTTTTTTTAAAGAAAAACATTTTTCTACATTTTGCAAGCAAAAAAAAAAAAAAAAAATTGACTTGGCCCATGAGGGGATCGAACCCGCGACCTTCGCGTTATTAGCACGACGCTCTAACCAACTGAGCTAATGGGCCGATGTGTCGACCCAGTTCAAAACCCGATTACTTGATGCTGCATTAGAAAAATGTAATCTTATAAAAATAAGCAAAAAAAAAAAAAAAGAAAATAAAAATACATAAGTACAGTCGCCACTGAAAGAAGCAAAATGCAATGAGTAAACAATGGGGGGAAAGGAAGGAGAGAGAATATTATTTTCAATGTCTATCTCATGTACCTTGGGCATGCAAATGGCGTTTGGCGTTTTCTTTCATCATATAAATTTTGCAGCCGCCCATTGAAAGGAAGCGAAGCAGAAATGCCTCAAATCATGTTCCACATGACAAACAGGGCTAATACGAGTACACAAAGCGTGTGTACATGGGTGTGCGTATGTGTGTGTGGTGGCAACCAGTCATGACTTTTCGCCCAACCACAAGCCTAAAAGCGAACCCTTTTTAATGAAACATCGAGCGGTTGCTGCAGCAACCAGGAATGAGCAAACAAAACGGAAAACGGAGCTAAAAAAAAAATCTGCAAACTTTAAAGCAAACAGTATGGGGGAAAGGGGAGGCAACAGGCAAAGAATCATCCTACCCTCAGGGGCCAATGTGATTCGTTTTCGTTTGACAAAATGACATCCAGGACATCCATCTAGCATGGACCAGGAGTAGCAGCAGCAGCATCAGCAAACAGAAGGACACAGGACATACACCACACACACACACATGCATAGACAGGCCTATTGAGCCGTGGTTGGTGTTTGGCGACCGGGCGACTGTTGTCTGCGTGCTTCACGGTTTATTGGTTCCATTTCGCATGTGAAGTGCGTCGTGGTCCTCATCGAGCCCCTTCCGCATCCATCATCCCCTGCCCCACAATCAAGCTAATTTGCAAATAATATGCATGTGTGTGTGTGTTCTGTGTGGCATTCAAATTTCCCGAAAAGGGGTTCCTTCTGCCCCCGCGGTTTTTCTTCTCTGCCAAAATGCGAAATTAGATTTTAAAATCCTTTTTTTTTTGCGTATCTTCCTTTTATTCCTCTTTTCGTGTGTGTGTGTGTTTTCCATTTGTATTTACTTTTGCAAATTAAGGTCACAAATTTCCGCATTTCATTTTTGTTTGTCTATTGGTTCTTACCTTTGAAGAATGCTTTCAGTATCTTTTCAGTTTTCAGCTCACGTGACCGCGAAGCAATCCACTTGAGAGATCCTTTCTGGTCCTTAAGTCGCTGGGCAAACATGTTGCAAATTTCATTTGTTGTGCAAATCTTTTTGATTTTTCAAGCGGTTTATTTTTTTGTTTTTTTGCCCTATAGCTCCTTATCATGTTGATGAGAATGACAAATCAGAAAACAGACTTTACATTAGATTAAAGGAAGGTATATGAAAAGAAGGGACGACTTGTAAGGATGACATCTGAATTAAGAAATGGAAACTTAAGCTTTTAATATTTTCTAATCTATTTTCTTTAACTTAACAAACATTCTTATTAAAGATGGCCAAACAAATCAACATTTGAATTTATTTTGGGACTTAAATACTTGAAAATCTCAAGTGGTATGTATACGTATACATATTTAGTTTGTCCAAGCGAACAACATTTTCCATTATGCAAATGTCCTTCCTATGCTGCGATAAGAACAACCGCAGGTAAAACTCACAGAACAATTGATTATGATTATGATTGAGCGGCGCGCAAAAAGTCAATAACAATAACATTATGCAGATACAGATACGGGCAGACAAATAACAAAGGCCTCCCAGACAATGGACCAAACCAAACCGAACCAAAAAAAAATCCATGGGGGAAGAAAGTAAGTCTCTCGTGCAAATGCCACCTTCAATCGTGCACAGGGAGGAGAGGTACGCACATACAGCACTTAAAATTAATGGAAATGTGTAGCCGACGACGACATGGAGAAATAATAAAATTTAAATAATAATAATAAAAAAACGCAGCGATACTCAAGTGGCTCCCCCCTCTTTATCACTTTAGTCTCTGTCGAAGCGTAAAATATTATGTCATTATCAAAAGCAACGCAATAAATTTTCTCCTGGACGTGTGTTAGTCAAATTTCAATACAATGTTGAAAAAAACTGTTTGAATTTACAATTAGCTTTTTGAATGGAAGCAGTTCCTTCGAATTGCTTCCTGGTCGTCATGGTGTGTGTCAATTGATAAAGTGAAAGTTGAAGTTCTAGTGTCCTGCCGCGCGTTTTTTTTCGCTCTCTCTCTTTTCTTACAGGCCACTGACGAGTGGCAGCACTTCAAGTTGAGGGGGGAAAGGACCACCGCGGTGTTATTATCTGGGATTTGCCATGCATTGTGCCTGGCATCTAATTACAAATAACATCGCTGCTCGTTGGATATTCAAATGCTGTGAATGACATCCGGTTGGTTGGTTGTCTTGGTTGCCAACATCATTGGACATTCAGCCATTGTCTCCCACTGGGTGGAGTTGCCAATTGTCGAGTGGGATGGATCGAAAAACTTTAATTTATCTAAAAATCCAAGTGCAACTTCTGAGAAAAGAAAAGAAGTGTATAAATTTCGGCTGTGTGTCACAAGTCATTAAGCTGCTATAATTGCCAAATATCTCAAAGTTGGCTCAATAACCATAAATACTATCTTCCATATATGAATCTTATATCCTTTTTGGTCTAACCCCTGTAGTTTTTATTGCCTTGACTTTCACTTGATTTGCTTGTGTCAAAAAACTTTCCTACACTTAATTCCCGTATAAGCATCTAGTTGAAAGATTGTTTATGAGGCAGACCATACTTATGCTCATTTCCGTATTTCATAAAAGGGAAATGACATTTTTCTACACACACACAGACACATTTTTTTGCCCAACTGACACACATATATCACCTCAATGTGGCAATGATGCTTAACGTTCCACATATCCGCTTTTGGTTTTTCCCCTTGACTGCTTCTTGCCAAAAGTCCTGCCAAAGTCGATTATGTGCGGAAATGAAAACCCATAAAAATCCTTTCCTACGGTGATTAGTTAACATATTTTTCGTCGCACAATTCGCAATTGCCCAAAAATAAAAAAAAATAGGGAAAAGCACGACTAAGGCATGAAAAGGGAAGCAATTATTTATAAGAAATATTATTTATTATTTATTGTTGTTGTTTTTTTTTTTCTTGATGTTTTTGTGTAGAGGTTAAGAAAGAAATTTTTGTTAGCAATCCACTGAGTGGTTGAGGTCCATTAAATTTGCGAGTGGTTGGTCCATTGATTGGTCATTTATGAGTTATGCATATTAAAAGAGGGTCGTTGGGTATCGAATTGTTTGGTTAATATATTTATACATATGTATTTTTGTGTTCATATACAATGAGGAATAGAATATAATGGAAAAGTCTTTGAGATTGTTAGTTCATCTAAATATCATACTAACATAATGATCATTTTATATCCCAAATATGCCTTTTGATATAACTAATTTCCCTTTGGCCAATTTATATCCTTTTTTTATAACACCTTTACAATTACAAGAAATCCTTCAATGGCATTATCTCCATCTGGTATGCAATCAAAAACCAAATTACCTGATTGTAAGACTATAGTTTATTTGGTTTCCACTAAAAGTAGAGAAACTTTCACCTTGGAAATTTTGTCATTTTGATAAGGTACAGTTTGCCTTATCGTTAGTTCTGGCATCAAATGTATCTTTTATGATAAATGACGTCACCTTCAGTTAACGATTTAGGTTTTACTTTCAAGAGAGAGAGACTGGGAATTTGCATAAAGAGCACATAAAATCATAAACAGGCCACATAAATAAGCACATTAAAAAATCGAGAACAATGAAATGGAAAATGGTTAAGGAAAATAGTGAAAATGTGCAAATTAGATGCGCCCGTGCTGCGAATGGCGTTCATGGCCTATTTTAAAATTAAAATGATGCCAAGATAAGTGCCACACCCCCTTTGAGCGCCTTGTGATAAACTAAACGCATGTGTCCTGATTTATGAGAACATATTTGTGATATATGTGCTAGGATTTTCAAGGATTTGCCACAAATTATAATATTTTCAGAAGATGCCAAGAATGTCGAGTGACTGAATTCTGTCGCATATGCGCATAATTTTCGTTTGAGTACTTTTTTTTTGTAATTTGATTTATTGGCAGAGTCTTTTCGGTGAGTTTTCTGCAAATGAAGAACGTGCTCTTGGTGAATGTTTTTGCAATGGAAATTGATTTACTTTGATTTTGCATTTTAAAACGAGGGTTGTTTAGTCTCTTACCTAGTTGAGTTTGAGTCTCGGTGGGTATCAATGTCAATTGATGGCTGCTGGTTGTTTTATTTGGCTGCTTTTGTTTTGTGTTGTCGCTGCCAATTTATTTTCGATATTTTTTGTTAAGCGCTAAGCAGCCATAATTCCCATTGCATTATGTGTAAGACCCTTTGGTGTATATAGGATGCTCTTACTCCTCAGTGACATCGGGGCGACACACACGCACGCAATTTTAAATGGATTTATTGATACGCTCGGCTGCCACAAACAACAACAACGACAACCAGTAGCAGCAGCAGGACCAAAGGACTGGGTATGTTTAATATTTTGGGTAAGGGGAAATTGGCATGGGGTAACATGTTTGCAAACATTGGCAACAACAAATGCCTGGCTATTTTTCAATTGTCACCGACCAACAACCGTCGACTGGCGGCTGCCGGCTGCTGGCTGCTACCGAATTAACCCATCAAGTGGCTCAGTGCAAAAAACAAAAAAGGAAAGCTAGAGAATAAAACGATCCTGACATGGGAAACTCTGTTGAGTTTATTATGCGCATCATTTGCGAATTTTGATTTTAATAGACACACTGATAGAGTGTGAGAGAGAGAGACACGGCACATGGAAAAATTGAAATTGAAATTTTGATTAGTTTCGAACACGCGTCGAGGTCCTTTTGAGTGGGGTGAGGTTGAGTTACGGTTTACTGGTTGCAGAAGCGGATGGCTCTTTTGTCATATTGATTGATTTCAATTATTTGTCAACGTGGCCTATGAACTGCGGTTGCATTTGCAGTTCTCAATTTTTTGTGTAATATCCTTACCGATAAGAAGGGTATTATGAAATTACCTATAAAACTTGTAACAAACCGAAAGGCAACTAACTACATCAGAATTAAGCTGATAGAGCATCCAAATGTCGTTGTTTATTTATTTATTTTTATACCATGTACTCAAAATTTATGCAAATGGCTTCGTAATTGATACAATTTTTTAGTCGTTTCTTTTTTTGTGATTCATTTTCTAGTAGACTTTTTTTGAACTGATTAATTTGGGATTCATTTTTTCTTGGTGGCAGCCTTAACAACTTTAGACAAATATATTTTTAATCACTTTAGCTGTACAGAATAAATTTGCAGCTCATTGAAATTCCAAAATCTTCTTAAAAAAAATGATTTATTACATTTAGGGACAACAAAAAACGTAAACGATTCTATAATAATGTAAGTGTTTTAAAGAGTTTTGGCTTAACTCTAAAAAAAACTTGGATTAAAGTGCTATAGTGCTCATCTAAGACTGAGAGTTATCACTTTAAGTGGAAAAACAGGATATTTGTCCTCAAAAATGTTTCCTTTGAACTTGCAATTGTCATTAACAGAAAGCGAAATGGCAAAATGTAACCAGTCAATGGCCATTTTTGGCATTCAACCCGTTTGCCAAAGTTGTTAAGCAAATGCTTTTAATAATTTAAGTCAACTACGAGTCCACACACACACAACTTATATGTGTATATGTAGATATATTGATATAAGTATTTACGACTCCCTCGCCATGTTGTCAATAACAATTTCTGTCAATGACACAAGCAAAACCCTTTTTCGCCATATCCACTGATATCTTGAGACGCAACAAATCGCTGCAAATTACATTCATAAAATTTTATCACCCAATATCGGAAATGGATTCCTTGTTGTCCGCACCAGACTAATGGCCAATGTATGACCCATTCGAGCGATGGTCGTCGACAAAGAAGAAAAAAAAAACATTGCCAGCTGCCAGTCAAAAAAAAAGGGGACATCACCAAGAAGAACTGGCCAAGTTAGTTAGAAAGGGGGTTGAGTTCAAGTGCAATAAGGGGTTACCATTGGATACGATTTTCCTTCTTTTTTTTTTTGGGTGTTTTTTAAATCATAATTTCATTATTATGAAGTGCCAAAATCTCAGCATTATGGAAATGGCTCATCGAATGGGCAATTTGTGTGGCCATTTCGGAAGGGTAAAGGATTTAAGGTGCCATGACAAATGTACAGCACTTGCGCCTAATTACTTTGAATTATTTGACTAATTTGCTTAAAAATGTGCCAGATTTCGTAAGCAGCTCACTCACTTCGTCTTCTGGTCATCATCATCCCTTTCCCTTGAGATATAGTTCGAGAGTTCTCAATCTTGCCAACTGTTGCCATCACTCAAGTTCAATCAGTTTTTGTTTCAGACGCCAGGGCAACGGATTGAGGATGAGGGTTGAGTTTTGAGGTGCTCTAACTGGTAATAAATGAAAAGCATTCGATTACATAACGCCCTTTCCATGTTCATCATGCCCACAGGACAAGAAAATGGTTGGTCAACGGTTTTGGTCAAACTCCAAGCAAAGTGGATTAAACACATAAGAGTGGAGTGAACAACCGCAAAACGGATGGATACTCTGGTAACCGCAAAAATTCATCCATAAGACCCCCCATGGGGTCTGTCTGTAAGTTTATTCCTGAGCCTTAGAGCAACCAGTTGATTACTTGGGACTCTCAAATTAATCAGCTCTCATGTGTGGCATTTTGGATGACATGCACATTTTTGGTTTGACTAATCAATGTGGCCAAAAACTGAAACTTCTTCTCTAATTGCCTTCAATCGTATCGATGACTAATCAACTGGTCGCCATCCTCTGGCATCATCCCCTTCTCCACTCCACTCTTCTCTACCTAAACTTGGCATAGAAAAATTACAACATTCAATCAATTGGATTATTGATAAAAAAAAATAAAGGAGAAATATAAAACTGAAATCTATCAAAACCATAAACCAGAAAACCCACTTTAAGTTGTCACTAACAATAAGTCTACGGAATGGCAGATTTTAGGTTTGTTTCATTAAAGGGTACAATTTGAGTATATGAGTATGAGAGGTTAAAGAATCGAACCGAATTGGCAATGAAATAAATCAAGAAGTTAGACAAAACAGTTAAGATTCTTAGCGGATCATAATGAAATGCTTTCTTTTATTGTTTTTTCTTGGTTTTACGGTATCAGCTCTTCGACCACCCCATAGGCATAACGTGTGTTTGGCTTTCCTCTTGTGAACCATAAATTATAAAAATTTGCCAAATAAATCAAGGCAAAAAGTACTTACCACAAACAGTCACACATATTGAATGGCATATAAACTTTTCACTTTACATTATTTGCTTGGACTGCATCTTTTGTGCAAATACTTGGGCGGGCAGTTGGTGGGGGTTATGGGTTTGATTTGTTTGACATATTGAAGTGGTCAAGCAGCACGAAAGGGCGTAACCAGATCAACCAGACAGAACTCCCCCTTAAATGCTATAGAATAGAAAGACGGCGTAAAGTTAATTGATTAACGACACGAACAGTTCAAAAAATGTAGGAACAGAATAAAGGGCCAAATTATAGTAGAAGCCCTAGGAAAAATTGTTTATTGTACCTACTTTTATGTTACATATTTCGTAAGGGAGAACGAGAGAGTTCCAGTTTGAAATAGAATTGTGTAAATAGTGACCAAGGGTGAGCTTTGATTTGTGGCCCATTGTCCAGCTTAAATTGTGCCAAACATTGTTGGCTATTGTTATGGTCACTCTTTCATATGAAGCAGAAAGTAAAAGTCTTTAGAACTCTCTCTCTCCCCCTCTCTCTATGTTCGCCTTTCTGCTTTGTGGCAAATTGATGGGAAAAGTATATGAGTCTGTCTGTCTATGACCGTTGTGTGTGTTGGTGGTTTTTCTGGTAGTAAGGCTTCACATGTCTGGAAGATGGGTCAGGGGTTTACTTTTACCACTACTAAACTATCCACTTATGCTTATTTATGCTTTTAATAAGCAACATGACATGCTGCAAATGTCAATACTTGGTCCTGTCATTCAAAAAGTGAAACCCTGTAACCAACTCCACCATGACTAGGCCTAGCACGCGCACAGGATGTACTTGATTACTTGACATTTTGCATGGTAGTTTCCATATACATACATGAACTCGTATATATTAATGAAAGAAATAAATTTAATTTTGGCAATTAATGCCTTGGTCGATGTCAGTCAGTTTAGCAGCTGGGAGTACTTTTTCTCCCACTTCTTTCATTTACTTTCTTCACTGAAATTTTTGCGCAAATTGCAATAAAACAGAGCCCAGCTCCACCCTCGGCAGAAGACAAGAGCCTGGGGTTGGTGGCATGAACAACGCTTAGTCATCAGCCATCATCATTCCCATCATCATTGAGTTTGCCTAAGGGCCAGCTTATTGGATTTTTCAAGTGCGATTTATACATATATATGTACATATGTAGGTTGCATGAAGTTCATAGAAGTTTTCTTGTTTTTCCTCCATTGTCCTTTGAGTGCTTGAAATGTGTAAAAAGTAGGTACTCGAAACCTGTCAAACCTGAATGTCATTCTCTCAATAGGTGTGAAGTCTCTTTGTATTCGGTTTTTCTTTTGCAATTAGCGCGAATTACGAAATCAAAGCGAAAATGTTGCTAATAACCTGATTGAAGATTAGAAACAAACAGAAGAAAATCCCGATTGAAACTTAATTAATGTTACCTTTTGTTGGAATGGGGGAAGACATTTTCCCACATGTGGGAAAGTGAAGCCACATAAAGGACCAGAGCGAGAGTACAAGCCATTTCCATAGACTAGGCGTGTGTCGCGGTTTCTCGTGGCTCTTCATATCCCGCGGCTGTCCACATGCATGCTCACATGGAAAAGGATAATGTTACGTCCCCTAGTCTGGGACCACATATCGCATGTATCCATTACACTCGACTGACGTTGACCAACGGACAAGGGGGGTGGCTAGCGCGATTAGTTGACGAGTCCTTTAGTCCATCAATGGCACATCAAACTGTCCAACCAATAATAACAATAGAACCATTCAATCAGTAGAGCGCATAAAAACATAAAGAGATTTTAATTTTTTGATTATGTTGCCAGCTATCGTCCTCATACATACACACATACATATATGTAAGTGCGTGTCCTGCTCTCCCTTGGGAAATACGAGGGGACGTAGAAATTTCTTTCCGTTTCTTTGTTGTAAATCGTTAATCAATGAACTTGGTGCGTGCTTTCTCTTCGCTTTATTTTTTTCGTTTTCCTTTTCCCTTCGACCCTTGGTCATTTTTGTGTCCAACAAGCTCATTTGTGCATTTAGCATAATAAAAAGAATCAACATCGTTGAGTAGTTGGCCCGGAAAGACCAAGTTGATTAAATTTCAATGTTGATGCCCAGTGTCAGGACATGGACATGAGCATTGGCCATTGGGTAATGCGTCGTAATTTCGATTTAAGTAATTTCCTTCTTAACTATTCGTGCATATCAAGTGATATGGCATTAGATCAGCTCACATATAGACGATAATTGAAGTCAATCAAGAAGTTTGGTCATTTTTGGGGCGGGAAGACCCCAGACTAGATTGTTTGAGGTAATGATTCATTTAGAAAATGACTCAACTGTTTAAACTAAGACTTTAACTAAACCACTAAGTTGTAAACTAAAGAGAACTAAATAGATTTATAAATCTTAGCGGAGAATAAATATGACAAACTGAGTTTCAAACCACTTTCACATTATTTAACCAAGTTCTTAAGGAATTTCTAGTTACCTACGATTTTTGGTATTCACTCCAAGAATTATGAAACTTAAGAATAAATCCTCAAGAATCTATTTAGAGCTCGACAACCAGCACCTCTTCCTTTATCCTAGCAAAAGGAAACGAAACGAAACGAACCGAAGCCCTTCTCAACTCCTCCCTTCCGCTCAATTAAACAATTCAATGCAATTTAAAGACTACATTATCAAAAGCATTTTTCTTCATGCCAATAACAAAAGACAAATCATTGCTATTAATTCCATACTCCTAAAGGAATGTTTCATTACCAGAGAGCACCAGCATCTGGCATCTGGGAAGGGCAGGACCAGCCAAAGGTTGCTTGATTGGAAAAGTGGGGAGAGAGGGGAATAAGGACACACATGTGTGTGTTTCTGCCTTTTACTTACTTTTAATTTCCTTCGACTGCCTTATTACGTTCATTCATATGCAAATCGCTGGACTGTAACACAATGAATTGAAGTCGCACAGCAAAAGGAAAAGCCTTAACAAAAGTCATTCGTGAAAAGGTTTTTCATTCGGTTTTTCCCTCTCTCGCTCTTCAATTTCATTGTTGATGCTGGCATTTGCTTTGAGCGATTAAAAAAAAAAGCGAAGGAAAAGGAGAAGAGCCATAGAAGAAAGGCATATGCTAACCATACTTATGAAAACGAAACCTTAAGGAAAAGTCTTATGGCAAAAGGGATTTTCACCTCATAACCCAAATATGCATTACATAGTCCTTTCACAGGGTGGTATTTGTTGCTGCTGCTGCTGCTGCTGCTTCTCGTCGTATCCTTTCATTTAACTACCCGCGAAAATGGTTTATGGGGTTGTTGCTTTCTGACTGTACTTTTTCGCATTTTAAGTATCCCATATCAAATTTAAATGAACTGCTTCCGTTTTCCTTTTCCCTGTTAGGAATAGGACTACACATGGTCGTCTCCAAGAGGAGGTTATGAGAGGGAACAGTTGTCTCAACAAAACATTGGATCAAGGAGATGATAAGTCATGAACGAAATTCCTTTTGCTATATTCTGAGAAAAGGACTTATAGATGTAATTTATTTTTTAACTAATGAAAGATGCAAAGGATCATACCAAAGAATTCCTACTAACTGGATCTCTCATTGTATTCTAGTCACATATAATCTCTCCCCTTTGAGATCCACTCCCATGTAAAAATGTTGGGCAAACTATATTGATATAGGGTTATATATGTATATGTAAGTATTGTATAGTGCAGCGGCTTATAATTCACAAAACTTCAATATAAATTGTATCATTCGCGCAATGTCCGCCCTTTCATCTATGATGATTTTGTTTGGCAGCGGCTTTTATGTTTGGTGAAACAATTAAAGTTATTTGCATAGTTTTTGGTGGGTTGGCCTCACTTCCATATATGTAAAACTTTTGTGTGTGTGTGTGTAGGATCAAACAATGGACCACGGATCAAGGGACCAGGAACCAGCCGATGCCCCCTGCCATGTGATTGCATGTTATTTCGCTAAACCTATATCCCTGCCCAAGGCACATCGACGCTGATGAGGATATTCGGTGGCTATTAAATTGTATTTGACTCTCAGGATGCGACATATAGGATACACTCGTATGGGCATAAGTGTTTTGTCGGTTGACAGCTTCAAGTGGTTCATTGTTCGTGTAGCATTTTGCGCATTATCAGCAATTCACTTCGAGAGTTGCCAAAAAGAAAACCAAAGAAATTCGAACTTTATTTCAAGCACTTCAAATTGGAGTTGTTTGGGAAAATGTCGCAAAGACGCAACTGTTGAGCATTGAATTTATTTATTTATTTCATTTCACCTAAATGACACGAATTTGTCATTTTCTAAGGTACAGTTTAGCCGAGTTTTTATGCCCCCTGCTGTGTACCTTTTACCTTCCCTCATATGTCTACATATGTTGTTGTTTGTTTATTGCCACACCCACTGCCAATGCCGCCTCCTCCCTTATGGAGTCCTGCCCTTAGCCTGAGGCTAGATTTCTCATTCTGTTTGCTCAGCAGTTAGGAAATTTCAATTAGAACATTTGAGCACAATAGGGAATGAAAAAATAAAACTGTTACAAAATGTTTATAATTAGTTTTTCATATGCAAATTTCTAATGCTTTATTTTCATTTCGTGGCTACTTTCTTTGTGTGTGTTGACTCTCTTGTTGTGGGTTGAGTAAATTAGAATTAAATATTCTTTTTATTGTGCGGGACCTGTTTTCTTCTTTGGCTTTGGCCTCGGGCCCTAGGGTGAGTCTTTGAGACCTTTGACCCAGTGCCCTTAACCATCAACTGTTGTCCTTTTAAAGCAATTTAATTGCAATAAAGAAAATGTCATGAAAAATGATTCGCAAATGAGATAAACGGAAGGAAACGTCGCGACATGTTGTCGCCACATTGAAAATTGTATTGGCTTTTCCGCGTTTCTCGTTAGCCAACAGCTTGTTAATAACTTTTCAATATATTTTCTTTTTTATAAATATTTATCAACTGATGCCAAGTGTCTGAACTTCTTAGGGTTGCGATTGCTAAAATATGCAAATTTCGATTTGAACCATTTTCGCGTAAAATAAAAGTCATAATTTCCTTTGGAAAACACGTGCGTCGTTTATTGCCAAGTGATTATAATCAAAGGGAGGAGTTTTTCATCTTTTCCGCTTGTCTTGATGACATATTAAAAATTCAACAACTTTAACTGCTTTTACTTTTATTAGTCATTTTTAAGATGCGTGTATGTTAGATATTTGCATTTTATCGTTTTCACGGTTGTGTAATTTCAAAAGTGCATTTAATGCAAGAGTTTTTAGTTCCTCTTCCGGTTACGATATTTTCTCTTTCTTGGCGATTTAACTGGTCGTCCCATGTGATCCAATTGTAGCTTGTTGCCACCTTCAAAAATCAAAGAACTTGGTCCAGGTGTAAAAACTGTTGTATTCTAAGTTGGTGAACTCGAACATTATTTTCAATTCCTTCTATGGAGTTTAATAACTTGAACTTACTTTTGCTACTATCACTTGCTGGCCTTGAACTTCCCACAAATTGCCAAAGAAAGCCAGGAAGAATCCCAAAATTAAGTAAGAAAAATGCATTGTCTGTGGCACCAGATACAAATGTCAATAAAGTTGTAAATCTTATATCCGTTCTACTAGAGCTCAACTTATACACTGCAACTGATATAATTTCCATTGAGAAATTGAGACTACGCATTTAAGTCGGTTAATCGCAACTCTTACTTACTTAATACAAACAAATATATGTAAATGTCTATTCTCTAACCCAACTTAGGGCATATTTGCTATGTAAATACATAGGAAATAAAAATTTTCATAAAAAAAGATTAAAAGGCATTTGAAAATGTACGAAAAGTGCAAAAAACCTGTTAATATTTAAAAAATCTAAAATAAAATTTAGTGTGAAGATTTGTGTTTTCTACAAAAACAGTGACAAGTAAAATTGTTATTGACAGATAACAGAATATAAAAGCTAAATTTGAGGTATTTTGCATTTCTTACTCTTTAAAACAAAAATAAAAATCAAATAAAGTGTTAAAGAAAATAATGACCATTCTGCTATAAGTAAATGCTTCGTTTAACGATATGTTCGAACGCAAATATTAAACAATTAATAAATAAAAAAAAGTTAAATATATTTTATTAGGGAAGTTTAAAGACTTCAGCTTTATTTTTGTAGTTTAGTCAGAGAAAAAAAAGAATTTGATCCACCACTGCGTATGGGTCAGGCTGCCTCGAAGTAGGCAATGGTTTTTACAGCTATCTAATTTTTGAGGTTTTGACTGAAAATTCAAAGAGACATTTTAATATTAACCACAAATTGAAGGTTTCCAAACTGCCCTAAGACAAGTCACTACAAATTATTGGTAGAGCATTTGATATTCCATTTGTCTTTTGCTATAGGTAGTATTTGTTGTTTATTGCAACTCTTTGGAAATGCGATAAGAAGACTCTCGCATCTTGCTCAGTCATTGACATTCAGTTTGCTTGACTGCCCTTTTTTTGTTGTTTTGCACTAATTCTGTTTTTATTTTCTTTTTTTCTTTGGTACAGTTTTGCTTGTTTATTTTTGTGTGCTTTATTTTCTTTGCACTGCCTTAGACAATCCATTAACTAATGAAAACGATCCAATCGAATGTGCAATTTGCCATTTTTATAAGCATTTCTTTTCTTGGTTTTTTTTTTACTTGTCACATTCTAATTTCATTGAATTTATACAACAATTTTACCCAAATGCTCAGGGAGAATGTTAAGGGGTGGGTGAAATGCAGAAAGTGCTCTTGTCATGCAAAGTATTTTCTTTTCACTCCTCCTTCCATTGACATTTAATGGCACATATCAAACGTCTGTCCGTTCGTTCGTCTGTCACATTGTCTGACTCTGTGTGTGTGTGTGTCGCACGTTGGCATTTATTGATATGAGGCAGTGCAAAATTAACAAGTCGATAAACTTTTATAGTTATGCTAGAGTCCCAGCTGCAAATAAATACAAATGCAATTGCCAAGGCCATCAAAATGAAAATACCGAAAACGAAACGGAAAAGCTCTTTACCCTCGCTCAATGTACGGGTGTGGTATGTGTATATTGCCCTCTCTACCTGTCGACAACAACAAAACCGAAAAAAAAAACTCCCTCGAACTTGAACTCGAACTCGAACTGACGGCATATGGCTAATTTTCCAAACAGGCCCTTATAATTTTCCACTCTCTCATACAGACACACACAAACAAAGTTTTTTTTCCACAACAACAAAACGTTGCCAAATGTCATTATCAAAATGCTAAAGTCCGTAAATTGATTAGACGAAGTTTTTCATTTTTGTCTGCCTTCTGCCTTTTTATAAAGTTGCTCAAATTGACTATATAATGGGCATATGTGGGCGTGTTTCCACTCAAGTTTTCTTTCGCTTTTAGTGCCCCTAAATGAATTAAAAACTCAGCCTCGCCTACTCCTTAACTGTTTGCCTTGTGCGGTCTGCATTTTGATTCAATTATGATTGACAGCCAAATTGCCAGTGTTACAGATGTGAGCCAAAGGTAGGCCCATGGGCAGACATGGAAATACATTATGGTGAAAAGTTTGGTTTGAGAGATTAGGAAGGATATAACATGAACGATGTTTCTGCAGATTGAACTGAGGTAGGAAGCTCGGAAGTTTATAGTCTTTAAAAAATATGTAAAATTCGTTGACTTTTGAAATCTCAAAAATATGAATTTTAATTAAGAAGTGAATTTTACATTAGAAAGTTTAGGAACTACTCATTTGTATATCCTAAAAAATGGGTTTTATTAAATTCCTACCATTTTTTATATCCTTATAAGAGAGGCGTGGGATCTGAATCCAGCAAAATATACACATACATACATATGACAAATGTATATTCTTGATCAGCATGAGAACTCAATTCTTATATATGTATGTAAGTATGTCCGTATAAACTCCACGGACTCAATTATGGATGAATGGAATGAAACTTGGTACTCAACCTTTTTATTACCTAATTAAGACCAAATTTGACAAAAAAAAAACATGAATATATATTACATACAAAACATAAAATACATCTAAATAAAATATAGAAAATACTTTTTAAAGTAGACGAAGTAAGCCATTTTCTCGTAATATAGAAAAATTATGCAAAATATTATAAAAAAAACGATAAATTCAAGAAACATTTTCAAAGATTTAACGATTTTATAATGGAGCAGACAAGATTAACTTCTTTTTATTATATGTAAATGCATATAGTATGATCTTAACTGCATAAATATTTAAAGATAAAGAGTAATTTTGATTGATTTACACTAAAATTCGATTGTTATTGAATGCATTGGAAACATTTCAGACTTTTTTCTACATAAAAACCAAATCTTGGACTTTCTTCAACTTAAATGATCTAACGCTGTGACGTGGTTTCGTTTATTATTTTTTCTGATTCCGATACACAAACACATTTTAGCGACAATGTAGTCTTCCCAGATTTGAAGCTCTTTGTTCAAGGTCAACTGATTTTTTGCAAATTGCCACATGGAAACTTATGTATGCTTAGCTATAATCTATGGAAATGCATGTAGTTCAAGGTTAACCAAACAAAAATCGCCAAACCCCTCATAATAAGCTAAGCAAACACATAAAGTCCAAAAAAAAGAAGAAAAAAATCATTGGCGCCGCCATGTCTTCGAATGAAGGAGGAGGAGGTGAAGGTGAAAGAGTGGACTAGAGGGTGATAACTGATAAATATCATGAATATTAATGTGGCATATCCAACGCATCAAAGCTAAAAACCCATCAAATCCACAAGCTCAAAATGTAAAATGCTGTCAAAGAGTCAAGTTCACTTTCACTCGACTTTTGCCGCATGACGCACTTCAGTCAACGCTGGATTGGTCTCTGGGTGTGTGTGCATGTGTGTGTATGTGTGTGACAACAGAAGCTGAAGCTGACTAACTGGCCCCCGTATCGGAACGGATCGGAACGGATCGCCACGGACCGGCTTCGAGCCAATTTTGGTCAGTGGCACAGTGGATGGATGGTTAGATAGACTGAATGAAGAGGCCGATGTCGCATACAAATGGAGTGTTTTTTTTTTTGGATTGTAATTTTGTTTTTGGTTTGGTTAGCTGCCTATTTACGGCTCGAAATGGCTCCGCGGAGGCCTGATGAATGGGGCTGGCATCAATTTTTGGATGGGTTGGCATTGCATCATTTTGTTTCACTACTTTATTTTCGGCCTGGACACAAGTAAGTATTTTATGAGCTTCTTTGGCTACGTTTTTGAGTGCAGCACACGCACACACCAACACACACACACACACAGTGAGGCGAATGAGGAGTGAAAGCAAAGTGTGGCAATCAATGACGACATCAAAATGTAAGCTATATACATATCAATATCAAGTTTGACCAGCTGTTGCTATTAACTGATGTCTGATATGGATTTGGAAAAGCTAAAACAGCTGATAGACCAGGCCAGGCCAGCGCAGGGCAGTCAAGGGCATTGAATGTATATATTTTTCCTGGACAGGTGAATGATTCATATGAAACAAATTGAACTATCAACCAACTGTGAAGCAAATTCAATTAAAAAATAATATTGACAAGTGTGTGTAAATATTTTAATAGTTTAATTAAATAGAAACATGTTTTTCAGACTTTAGTTAGAACCACATTCTTGCATTCCATTTAACACACAGCCAAACAAACATACACACTCACACACACACACAAGTACACCACTCAATCACACACACAGCTTTTTTAAATATAGCCTAAACAAAGAGTTAGTGTTAGAGATTAATTAGCAAAAATATGTACAAATATTTAGAGATACAAAACAGATCAAAGCGCCTTCTCCCAAATTAGGCGCCAATTGTCAAATCGACTGGGACTTCCACTCCCTCCCTCTCGACGCCTCCTGCTTCTCCATCCATTTAGACGAAACAAAATCCAAACACTGACGTCAAGTATTTTGCTCTACAATGCTGTTTATCCATTCTGTGTATTCGCCAACATTCGTATAAACTGCTGGCTTACCAGCCATGCCGCACTGCGTAAAACAAGAAAAATACAAATACAATAAATATATACCATAAATATATATATCAATTGTTTTTTACCTGCGTAAAACCATAGCTAACAACACCGTAGGCCACCCAACGGGAATGCTGACGATCAAAATACATCAGAGGACCACCAGAGTCACCTGCACAGGTATCTTTGGCATACTCACCGCCAGCACACAACTGCTTGGGACCCAAACGCATGCCAAACATTTCCAAAATCTTTGTACAGTTTTCATTCGATACATAGGGTATACGTAGTTTCAATTTAATGGGACTGTGTATGTTAATGAAATATTTATTAACTGCAAACAGATAAGAAAAAGTGGATTAACAAAAGTTTCAATACTTTAAATTTGAGTTAAACTTACACAAATCGGTGCGACCCCAGCCGGAAACCGAGAACATTTGCCCCTCGACGAGAGGAGTCATGTGCGATGTCTTATTGGGCAGACAAATGGGCATAATGAAGTGAGTAAAGGATACAGGATGCTTAAGCCTTATAATGGCAATGTCGTTGTATTTATAATTCGAATATTCTTTATATTCAGGATGCACATGAATGCGTTCGTATGCTATATCCAAAGCGGCATCGGCGCAACTCAAGTAATTAGGTTCTTCAATGCAATCCGGTTCCGTTTTGACATTAAACTCGCCTAGGCGTACATGTTTTCTGGAAAGATGAAAAGTATTTTGTTAAGTGCTTGAGTGAATTTTATTTAGGCAAGTCAATGTTTAAAACTTACAAGCCACGACGTTCTCGTACACCTTCACCTTCAACACAATGGGCCGCAGTTAATATATGACGATCATCAATCAGAGCTCCACTACAGCCATAGTCATCTGTAATGAAATATTTTTAGCTAAAGCCAAATTTTCTATCTATTAGTTAGACTCACTTGAGTTGTAAACCAACAAGGCCAGCCAGGGATATTCATCTAATTCGGCTATCTCACCGCCGTAAATACGATTTGTCACCTGTTTGCCGCATTCATTCAATAGATTGAAACCCGTACTTGGCTCCACCGTTTGAATGCGTCGCTTGAGTTTCTTACGCTTGAAACGTGACGTTACATCCAAAAAGCGACGATATTCAAATTTCGAAAACTGTATTACTGGATGAAGATAATCCTGTCCATTGGCTGGACAACAAACCAATGATTCATATGATTCATTGGAGACAGTTATAGTTGACTCAGTTGTCGCCGTAGCCGTAGCTGTTGCTGTTGCTGTTGTTTCCATGGTATCGCATTGGACTTTTTTCAGAAAATTCACCTTCTCGGCTGGCAAATTGGTGACATTTCGCACTTGTAAATAGGCGGAACATTGGCTAACACGTATACAAATACCATTTTGTTTGGTAGTCTCATTTGGTATATCACAGGGTCGATTATTAAGCGTTGCGTCCGTCAAGATCGAGCAACAGACAAGTAATGCACACCACAAGTAAAACCCAAAGGAGAAGCGTTTGCAGTGCATTGCACGATCACTTATTGATCCGATTGATCCGATCTTGATCGGTGTTAGTTTAATTGCGAAAACTTTGACAACTCAACTGTGCAAACCGATACCGCACACACACACTCTTGCTGTTGTTGTTGTTGGGCAAGAAGAGACGGCAAACTTTTTTTTTGTATCCGTTCGCGTGAACACTCAGCTGTGAATTGAATTTGAATGCTGCGCGAAACCACACAAAGCACTACAGTCAAAAAACAAAATAAAAAAACCAAAAACAAAATGTAAAGAAAATAAAAAAACCGAAACCGAAATCGGAAGAGCCGAAGTCAAAGCCAAAGTGCCAAAAAAAAAAAAAAAAAAATAAACAAACAAAAAGATACTGAAACCGAAAAACCAGACATTACTTCTGCCGCCCCCACTGCTCGATCTGCTTTTGACACCTTTTCAGTGTGTGTGCGTCTGAGTGTGTGTGTGTGAAACGAAAACGAGTCCAAAACTGCAGTCACGACACTGAAAACGGGAGCAACGGTCAAGCGTAGCCGTCTGGCGATCGTTCAGCTAACTGGTCCGAGCCAAGAGCCCCATTATGCAATGGCCATCATCGGAGTTGGAGACGACGCGCCGTCGTCGACGATCGTTTCAGCTGTGCACTCTTTGTTTTCACTTTCGTTTGCGGCTTGTGGTGATCTTGTATCTCATTTTTAAGGTCTACTTTTGGGAGCCATTCGAAAATCGTTTGGCAAAAAGCTTGACTTTTAGAGCTTCGATTTAATATAGATTTCGATTTGTTTGCCTTTGAGTATATTACAATTAAGCAATGAATGATAAATGAAAAGTAATAACTGGTTGAACTACAATAACAATTAAGTATTTAGTTAGCAAATAGAAGAATTCATAGAATCTGTTAGGTGAACTTACATACTATAAAATAGAGAAAAATCACTAACTTTATCAATTTGTGCGATTCCATATACTACAATAATATATATTATAAAATTATTATAAAATTCTTTACTAAACAATCCAATAGTTTGAATATGCATACATATGTATGTATATGTATGTATGTACATACATACATAGCTGCATATGTCAAATAATGACTTTAAGAGAATGTGTAACTGATGAATATAGAATAAGTCAGTTGTAACTTTTTAACTGATATTTTTGTTCCAAATGCCGTAATTTATTAGCTATATTCAATTTAATAATTTTTATAACCAACTAATAATATTGGAAGTTCGAAGCGCCGTTTAACCATTCTGGAATTATAAAAGAGTTATTGTGTATTAACATTCAAAATAATATTGTAATACTTATCTATCGATCAGTGATTACATCCATACTACGCCACCGCAACGAGGGAGGCCGACAACCAAGAAGATGGGGGTGCAATGCAATCTTATGAATTGATGCCCGCCCCCCTCAGCTGCAGTGTCTTTTATAGCTGCAGCGGCAGTGAAGAGCAAGAGAATGCACTCTCAACTGAACTATCATTCTCTCTCTCTCTCTCACACACAGACGCATAACTTTCTTTCTCTCCACAGTAGACGCTTAGCGCAAGCGACGAACGTCAGAAGCGGTGAGAATTGGTCTCTCATTTATTTGCACTCTCTCTCTCTCTTCTCTCTCTCACACACACACACACACTTAGTGGCAATCTGCAAGAGCTAGCACGTGAGTGCGGGAGTGTGAGAGTGAGTAAGTAGTAGAATAAGAATAGGAGGAGATGCAGAAATTGGACCTTGAGCCCTTTTTGGGGCTCACATGCTAAATTTTTGAAACTTTTGTAGAAATAGGAGTTTAAATTCAAATAAAATAATAACTACATTTACAAACGCAAGTAGGTATATATGTACATATGTGTGTACATATCTGAGATTTTAATCTTATAATTAGATTTAAACATTACAAACCTTCAAATTCAGTAAATACAGTAAAATTAGTCATCATATACATATGTACATACATATGTGCATATGTGTATAACGGATTTGTAGGAATGGGTGTTGGAATCGTCTCTCACTCTTTTCTGTTAATATACAAAAATTCACCTAAGAACTATTTTATTATCAAATATTTTTAAAGATAAAAGTGTTTATAACAAGAAATTGATTGACTTATGAAAACTACATATGTATGTATGTATGTATATAAATTCTTATCTGTAATGCTTTCTCGATACCTAGAGCAAACAACTATGCCTTTAATCTGTCTATTATTTGACTAAACCTAATTGTGATTACCCAATCAATAGTCCAATTAGTTTGCTAATAGCCTTGCACCGTATACAATTAATATTCCATTTTCAGTTAATATATTTATGAATCATGAACTGCCATTTCTCATGAATTCTTATGAAAATTATATGGGTCATAATATTTTTGAAAAACGATTAAACTTATTACATGAGTTTTTGCACGCAATTGCAAGTTGAATCCGTATCAATGGGATTGCAGTTTTCTTCTCTCTACAAAGCGAACTAAACTGCCGAATCACTGGCTAAGACGTTTGTTTAAACTTTTTGGACCCAAAGTCCAAGACAAGTTGAAAAAAAATTCAAACCGAATCGAGCCAAACCAACACCTGTTTGTAGTCAGCCGATGGCGGAAGTTTTCTTGTGGTCTAGCTATAGCTAGTTATAATAGTTTATATTGTGGGTATACAATATATGCATATAATTTGGCCAATTAAAGTCCAGTGGCAATGTCAATGGCAGGCGATTGTTTTGCATGCCGGGAAATCCAAAGGTTTTTCAAAGACAGTTCATTAACTTGTTTAACAACAACAACAACAGTAGGCCAAATAGGCAAGTTAATATAAATTTTTTACTACAATCTTTTATTAGCTAATAGTAGGTAGGTAAATAATAATTCTATGCTAAAAGGTGATCACAAATTGAGCTTCAGACTTAAACTAAAACTGATAATAGGGCTCACTTTAAACCCGAATATTCTGTTTGATCCAAATATCATAGGCCGACACACTCGTATAGACGCCAGGCCAGTCCTTGAGACCGCATTTGTAACCGAATGAAACAACACCCTCCAGCACCCAGGAGTTATCACGGAAACGCATCAAGGGACCACCGGAATCGCCATCACAACTATCCTGGCGGAACTTGCCTCCTGCACAAATTTGTGTGGCCATAATCTCGATCTTGCGTTGGGCAAATTTCTGACGACACTGACTGGGATCCACATAGTTGACAGCTAGCTTTTGTTTAATCGGACTTCTAGTGGCCTGTAGGGTACGTCCCCAGCCAGCTACCATAAACTGTTGGCCAACATTTCGAGCCTCTGGTGCCACAACCGAGGGCAAGCAAATTGGACGCACATTCTCCGTGTATCGCACATTACGATCCAGTCGGGCAAGACCAATATCATGAGCCTGATTAGGGGAACCCGACTTGTACAGTTCATGGACACGAATCTCTGCCACGCCATAACGTTGACTTGCCGGAGCACAAGTGCCTCCATTCTTGGGACAATCCACAGCCGAGCGAGTATCATATTCACCCAAAAGTACAGAAACTCTGCAAAAAAGACAAAGAATAAGTGAAATGAAGCCCATTAAAGAGATAACTAATTGGTGCTTAGCCTCCCAGTTCAACCCATTTTATGGTCATATGATTTATGAATGACTCATTTTTACAAGCAGCAAACAACAAACACTTCACAAATCTGGTTTTTTCTTATGGTGAATGTTTTTGGTCAGTTAATTAATATTCTTCAGCAAAAACAAAAACATAAAAATAAACGGGAGACTGTCTCTTGAAGTCTGTGGCATATCATTTTTATGGGGGGATTCCTTTCATTCGATAGATAGTTATTGTATCTGTTTTGATGTCTAAACAAAATAACCATTGAGTTTCTATAATAGAAATTATAAATCCCCTAAAACTTGGTACCGCAAAACCACAAAAGTAAATTTAACCTTTGAGATGAAAGAAGGTGCGAATTATCAACTTGTTCTATATTATGTCTTTTTTACTTGACTAACTAACCTCTTGGGTAGTTAGATTTAACCAGAGAACTATCCTAGATAGAAATTTATTCCTAATCATTAATTTTCTATATAAATGCAACTTACAGTGTTCCAATTTCACGTTCAATGCGTCCCGTCAGGCAATGAGCCGCCGTTAGAATATATCGTTGGTTGATCAAAGAACCAGCACAACTGGTGGCCAATCCATTGCCAGAATTACGTCTATATTCCATTAAGGCCATCCAGGGAAACTCATTGAGATCGGCATCCTCGCCACCATAGATTCTATGCTGTACTGTCAAACCACCGCATGTGGGTGGCTGTGGCAAAAGACTCGAACCATCGTCAGTTTGTCTAAAACTACGATCTATATTTTGGCTAGGGCCAAAACTCCAAGGCTGCGATGGACGACTCTGTTGACTGGGAAAGAAAAAGTTATTCTGTCGTGGCGCCGGCTCTGTCCATTCATAGTCGAAGTCATTTTGACGTTGAGTCCGTGCAAAGTCTGTATCACGAGTGCAACACACCAAAGGACGACTATCCGTAGCTGTGCCACAACGTGAATCCTTCATAAACTGCTTGACACTGGATGATAAATTTGGATTCTGTAGCACTGAATACAAGGTTGGACATTGAAGTATATTGACACAATAACCAGTCACTTGATTGGGACTCAAACAGGAACGATCTGATGAAAAACGAGAAAAAAACAGATGGTCAGATGCGTTTTGCAGAAATCTTGTTTTGTTTAAAATCTTCAATATCCGGGGAAGCACGCGACCGACATTCTTTCGCTTGCTTATCTGATTTATAACATTTCATTGTGTGTGGTTATGAAAGGGGAATTTTGTTATGGCCAAGCTGAATGCACTTTTAATAACTCAAATAACTCTTTGGGTTATTGCCCAAATGCTGAAGCGGGCACGTGCAAGTTCATCAACAGGTTTAACCTGCTTTCTTTAATGGGGGAATAGAATATGTCAAGTTTTGTGCCTTCTCCCATAATATTAAACACTTTTTGGGGAATTTCACGGGCAACACTCAAAATTCTCACTTACACTGAGCTCGGACATAATTAGCACTCAATATGCATAATAATACTGCGATAAGAACTTTCATTTTTATTTGTATTTTTAAATTTTTTCACACCCGTTTTGCAAGTGATATCTGTCTCGGTTATATTCGAACTGTTAGCTTTAACGTAGTAACAGTGCCTTTTTATAGCCACGCTGGACTGAGAGAATCAAGAACCAAAGCAAAGAGCAGAGAGTGGCTAGAGCCAATCAGGTTTTATTCTGCGGTTAAATCACTTACTAAACTCAACCGAACTCATAGATAGATGCTAAAGATGCATGTCACTGGGTGACACTAAATTGGTTAGTATCTTTATTTCACAAGAGTCCAAAATAGTATTTTATGCTAAATAGGGAAATATCTTATTGGTGGGTGCAATGAACTGAGCATAGTTAGCGCCATTCCAAAGTCAATGGTCAAAGTCTTTGTCAACGTCATAGTGAATTTTCATGGAACTTGTTTACTCATAATATTCATATACAATGTGGTAAGAGATTCTAATTGTTCTACGCGTTCCAAATTTGCCCATTTGTCATAATTCGAAAATCCGGAAAAGTTAAAGATACTTGACAAAAAAAGTATTTAGAGTGATAATTGAACTCCAAAATAAAGTGCGAACGTGCCAGACACCAAGTCAAGAGAGCATAACGAATGAAAATCAATATTTTAAGACTCTCAATTTTTGTTTCCACCCTCCGCCCCTTCTGTTCCCCTTCTTCCCACGGATCTTGTGATCTGATTCATGCTAACAAGCAAGCAAAACAATTTTGAATCAAATCTGGTTATTGCTAATTAATACAAATACTACAAAAGCCAATCTGGAAGCTGTCTAAACGTTGCGTCGCTGCTTGGGGATTCCTTTCAGTCTTAATTATTTAACTGGAGAAGGTTCACAAATTCACAGAATTCGAATACGAATCGGCATGAATAAGCGCCCTGCGTATTAGAGTAAGACATAAGATTTCATTCATGGAAATTTCCATAGGAAATTTAACTACCATTTGCAATCGAATAGTTGAAGCTATCAGGATATATGTATATGCATTACAGTTTTACTCTATAGACTTTGGAATGATATCACTTACTAATTACAGAGAAAAAGACGTGTAAAATATATGAATGCAAGTAAACCACAAAGCATTGCAACGACTAACAGATTGCGTTTGAACTTGGTGAGCATCATTAAAAACCAGATTATAGGCTTAAACCTGTGAGTCTCCCAATCTCTGACGAATGGAAAAACTCTAATCGAAAATCTTCAAGATGATTTGTTGAAGTTTGTAGCAACAAATTGACCAATTGATTTTATTGTGATGCTCACTTTCTAAATGGTGGGGAATTACCAAAAGTGTCTTACAATTTTCTTTGGGGAGAAATATGGGAATAACCCAATGCAAAAATAATCGATTTAGGCCACAGTAATTGCCATTTAATGTCTATAGGTCTTGACTTTATTTTAAAATTTTATAGGGTATTCTTATCTAGAAGTTTTTTTTTTATTAAAAAATAATTGTCCCAAATGAAGTTAAGACAGTTTTCTTGTTTTCTTTCCCACATTTCTGCCTGGAAAGACTTCTTACATACATATCCGACACCCGTCTAAGCAAGAGTTATACGGAAAACTCACATGAATATTCTTGAAAAACCCACTTGACCAACTGGTTCTAGTTGTCGTCCGGTTGCCATGTTATATTTTCCATTTGAATTATTTGCTACATATGATGGGCTTTGTAGGATCATTGTGTGTGTGTGTATTTATTATAAATTACATTACTTGTAAATCACTTACATTTATTTTTAGCCTTATCGCTTTTACATAAATGAACTAAACTCGTGCTCAAATTCTTGGGTTAATAGGAGGAATAGAATGCACTCATGATTCATTCAACTCTAGTGATTAGAGCACAATTACTAACAATACGTTTAATGAATTACCCTAATAATTTAGTGATCAAGAACTATGGACTGCTGAAACATTTAACTACGTATCTATGTATTTACGTACTTACCTACAATTATTAGATGCAGTTTGAATTTTTCGTTTTTCTATCTAATTTTGATTCATCTGCCATTTGTTTGCTAGGGTAACGAAACAGATGAATTTAATGACTTTCGACTTTAGTCGTTTGACATTTGATACATTCAGATGAATCTCATTCATTTTGGGATGGGTGGGGGCTTTAGCTAGTTGAAACGGCCGCAAACCCTTTTAATTTCCTGGCATTTCCCTTTCATTGGGTTATGTTCGTTTTGGGCTCCGCGGGTTGTTAACGAGATCAACATGTTACCGCAGTGAAAAGGGTTAGATGAGGAAAACTCTAAATTGAAAGAGAGCACGCGGGAAATGTCAACGACAGATAAACGGCATCTGTGTGTCCTGCAAATGGGCGTGGGGTAGGGCGTGCCCCCTGGTTTGGTCTGTGGTGTCTAATTAAGCACATGCACATGAAAATGCTTAAAACCTCGGAAGGTGGTTTGACAGTTTTTTCTTCTGATTAAAATCAAATGGTTTTAATCGCTTATCGTTTCCGCCCAAGGTTTACGCTTACTTAGAAAAGAAAACTTCGTTTTAAAAGTGCTTTCCGTGTTTTATTAAACGTAAAATGCTGCATGTGTTAGTACAATACTTTTCATTGTGTTTTTTTAAGCTTTGTGATAATAATTCAATTTGCCAAGTTGAGTATTTCGTTTAAACGACAATCACGGGATGCATTTGCCTACGTCTTTGGCAATACGCCATTAATATTTCGATCACAAATATCAAGAATGCTATCCCATAGCCAAATATAAGTACATTCCATGCCAATTGTAGATATGAAAGGGTTAAAGGAGCCTCGAAATTGAATTTTCTGAATGTTTCCTTTGCTCGCGAATCTATCATTGACGTAAGTTTTCGAACTGCACGCCTATGCCAATGTACAACTAAACCTACACTGTGGATCCGCTTTGAGAATTCGTTAAGATATTTTAAATATATTGAATCTTTTTCTAAAATGCAACCAACTGCAGTTTCTTTTTTAATTATTAATTCCGGAGATTCACATAATAATTTTCGATTATAAAGTCTACGATATTTATTAAACAATTCCCATGATTGGCTGTACACCAAAAAAGCGTAGCTATCATTTACTGATAAAATCATATCCATTTTCGTATCAGTGGATACAAATAGAGTATTTGGAAGTGTATTTTTGAAGAAAAGTGGATCCATTTTATGTTCTACTACCGATTTGCTCAAATGGTCAACGACGACAATCAAATTGCTTTCGCGTAGCTCTTTAAAATTTCGAACATGATTTAATTGGGGTGGTTTGGTCATTATTGCAGTTAGATTGGAACTAAAGAAAGTGGTAATGATCAATCCAGCTATATGCATTATAACGATTGTCTGTCTAAGTGAAGTAGAGGCCCTTCGACTTATGGGATAAGATAGACCCAATATTGTGCTAATTGCACGAAGATTGACAAACAAATTCAAGAAAGTTAAATTATGTCTTCGGCCCGAAACACGAAAAGAGCACATTGAAATCACAGATTCCAAGACACTGAAAAAAAATATAAAGGATCAATATGCATATAGGCCAATTCTTAACATTACTTGATTTGTAGATATCTAGAATATTGAAAATTTCTCTTCCACATGGGACAACAATCATCATGGTTGTATCAAAAAATTTCATTGAATAACCCACATTCTTCAAGTTGAACACGTTTAACCCACTAAGAAAATCAAAATGTTTCGTAACAGTATCAATGGTTGATATATTTTTCACTTGAAGACTCAAGTTGGTTCGTAACGCAAATTCACGAATCAATTTTTCACTAAAGTCAGTGAAAATTTTTGATTTAGATCCCAGATTTCTGATACCAAACAGCCGTGCGCTATTGTTATAAGATAGCAGAGTTGCCGATTTACCGCGAAAGTTCATTTGATGATAAATAAAAAATGTTTTTTTGGGATCCAGAAGGTTGTCAACTCTTTCAAAATGTGCCACAGGAAAAGGTTTCAAGTAAAATCCAATGACCGTGTCGTTTGTCTGATGTACAGCCAATAGATTAATGAATTTATGCTCAGTAGCCTGATTGCCAATTATGAAAAGAACCTGCGACAAATCGCTGGGATGGGGAATATTAATCCAGATTATGATACGGCCCCATGTCACTTGACGGACTGTCTGGGCAAGAGTGGTCAAAAGCATTGTATCAGCATATTCATTGATACATAACATAGCCAGAACTTCGGAATTGTAATACTGCTTTACATCGATGTTGGCCATCTCATTGAGTTGGAGTATCGGCATGCTGGAAGATCTCATGTTTGAGAGGAGACAGTTTTGGTCATGTCTGCGTATTAAATGAATCAATGTGTTAACGGGCCGTTGCCTATCAATCTTCTCAACCAATTGATTGAGAAACTGTAGATGATTGGGCTCCGTGTCCATATAAAATGCTGCAGGAGTATTTGGAACAACCCACAGTAATATGAGAATGGTAAAAAGGATTCCAAACTTCATTTTTTTGGGCAATCTTGGTACTAACAAAGTTGATAAAGAACTGAACTGAAGACAGGAACTCCTCGCATAGTAAGAATTTTATAATTTCTTTAATTGCGATTCGGGCATTTCAATTAAACGACACCTGTCATAGGTTTATGATATAATCGATAGGATTAAACAAAATTTAATTTATTTCTTCGTCATAGGGGTTTCTTTTAATGACCAGAAGTGGGTGTGAGGATAGTTTAATATGAATTAGAAGTGAATTGCTTATTTGTTAACCACGTCAGCATCTTTAGAGTATCAATTTATAGATTCAAACTATTAAATTAAATTCACTAATCTAATGTCAATTTAATTACAATAAAATTACACAGAAACATGGACATAAGCATCAGAATCTGCTTTTATATCATATTTACCTTTAGAAAATTTTAAAATATAATACAAATTTTGTTTTATAAATGCAATTACGAGCATTTAAAAACAAATTATTAAAAAAAAAGTAATCAACCTGACAGCGGTGGGATTCGAACCCACGCCCTTTCGGACTGGTGCCTAAAACCAGCGCCTTAGACCGCTCGGCCACGCTGCCCTGTGTCGCCATGAGATCTGAGGTCCCATTGGCCTCTAGAATGATTCTATTCTCATAGGCAATTGAAATTAACTGATAAGTTACACTAATTAATGGAATAGAAGTTAGAATAGACCAAAGAACAACAAATCCATTTACTGTTACATTTGAATCATTCTCAAAGAAAAATTCTATTTAAGTTTAAATATAAAATAGTAAAGTAGTAAATAAAGTCGGAGAATAGAGTAACTAATGAAATTCTTTAGTGAGTAAAGTGTTTTTATTAAAGATCAAAAATTTGTGCAGGTGTACAATTTGGTTTGGTTTTTTTTTTTTGTATTAGTTTAGTACTTTGTGATATGTTAGTTTGCAAAATTGAATATTTCTTTTAAACTATAATGACTGGTTCCATTTGCCTAGGCCTTTGGCAGTATGCCGTGAACATTTCGATTAGAAATATTAAAAAAGCAATTCCATAGCCAAACAAAAGTACATTCCAGGCTAAATTTAAGTACGTGAAGTTTAGAGGAGCATCGGAATTATATTGCCTCAACTTATCCTTGATGCGGGAATCCATCGCTGAAAACATTTTTTGAGTCGCAAGGTTATTCCAATGTTTAATAAGACCAACATTGTGGAGCCACTTTAAAAAACCATTTAGATTTTTTGAGTATATTGAATCCCTTTGTAAGATGCACCGAACTTGAGTTTCATGTAGGATTATCAAGTCTCGAGATTCACAAAATATTTTCCTGTTAAACGATTTATGATATTTATCGAGAGCGTTCCATACATGAGAATATACTGCATAAGCATAACTATTATTTAGCGAAAGCAACAACTCCGCCTTCTTTTCAGTAGATACATCAAGATAATTCAAAACTGTATTCTTAAAAAATTCGGAATCAACGTTATGTTCTATAAATATTTTCATGGGTGTGTCGATGACGACGGTCAAATTGCTTTCGCGTAGATCTTTGAAATTTCGAATATGATTTAATTTGGGTGGTTTGGTCATCATTGCAGTTAGATTCGAACTAAAGAAAGTGGTAATGATTAATCCAGCTATATGCATTATAACAATTGTCTGTCTGAGTGAAGTAGAGGCCCATCGACTTGTGGGATAAGATAGACCCAATATTGTGCTAATTGCGCGAAGATTAACAAACAAATTCAAGAAGGTTAAATTATGCCTTCGGCCCGATACACGAAAAGAGCACATTGAAATCACAGATTCCAAGACACTCAATATAATATAAAGGATCAATATCCATATAGGCCAATTCTTAACATTACTTGATTTGTAGATATTTAAAATGCTAAAAGTCCTACATTCACATGGCACAACAATCATTAGGGTCGTACCGTGAAGTGGTGCAGACAAATCCACTTCCTTTAATTTAAAATCAAAATTACTAACAACAAAATCGAAGGATTCCGTAATTTTTTCAAAAAATGGTACTCTCTTCACTTGTAAACTGATGTTGAAACTATTTGCAAACTCACGAATAATTTTTTCACTAAATGTGCTTGTAAATTTTACCGATTTGTTCAGACTATTTTCAAAGGGCATAAGTGTATAATTATGCATCAATAGAGTTGCCATTTTTCCATGATAGTTTTCTCTACTTTGTTTGAAAAATTGTTTTTTAGGATCCAGAAGGTTGTCAACTCTTTCAAAATGTGCCACAGGGAAAGGTTTCAAGTAAAATCCAATGACCGTGTCGTTTGTCTGATGTACAGCCAATAGATTAATGAATTTATGCTCAGTAGCCTGATTGCCAATTATCAAAAGAACCTGCGACAAATCGCTGGGATGAGGAATATTGATCCAGATTATTATACGGCCCCATGTCACTTGACGAACTGTCTGGGCAAGAGTGGTCAAAAGCATTGTATCAGCATATTCATTGATACATAACATAGCCAGAACTTCGGAATTGTAATACTGCTTTACATCGATGTTGGCCATCTCATTGAGTTGGAGTATCGGCATGCCGGAAGATCTCATGTTTGAGAGGAGACAGTTTTGGTCATGTCTGCGTATTAAATGAATCAATGTGTTAACGCGCCATTGCCTATCAATCTTCTCAACCAATTGATTGAGAAACTGTAGATGATTGGGCTCCGTATCTATAATTAAGGCTGCAAGTCCATTTGAAACACCAAAGACCAATAGCAAGCTAAGAGAGAGGATTCCAAATTTCATTTTTTTTAAGACAAACTTGATTATAGAAGTGTTTATGAAGAACTGAACTGAGGACAAAAATTATTAGAATTATTTTCTTGACCATTCTACAATTTCTTTAATTGCAAGTACTAAAAAATATGTAAACTATCATCGACACCTGTCACAGAATGGATTGAAATGAAATTACAAATAAGATTAAGAAACGTCAACGAACAAAGCACTAATGCACAATACGGAAATAGGGGAAAAAGTAAAAACAAAAAAAAAAACTTTTACACATGACAGCGGTGGGATTCGAACCCACGCCCTTTCGGACTGGTGCCTAAAACCAGCGCCTTAGACCGCTCGGCCACGCTGCCGCTGATGGTTGGGTGTCCAATGTTCAATATAAATCTTTGGTGCTTATGGTCCGTTTGTAGTACAAATTCTGGCATATTTTTGGGGATGATTTCAGTTTACAGTGTTGCCACCGTACACAATTGAAAGAGTAGTAACAATTTGCTACTATTTTTACTAACAGTACCAGAATAGATTTGAATTTTATTGAACAAAGTATTTACACTTTGTCTTTTAGTTTTACATATTTGTTTATATGGTAGTACAAATCCATTTAATGTTATTAAGAATTATCATTATTCCTGCTCAGCATTGTTAAACAAGTTGTAAATATTTAAAAAAAAAAATATAGTACACAGTTTTTTCCTTTTTTTTTTTAGGGGGCATATAAAAAACGCTCACTGAAATAAAGTTTTATGAAATGAAGAGAAATAACAATGGCAAAAACATAAAGTGAATTCGCCATTGGAGCGATTCTAATTCATTGACAAACACATTTTGATTTCAGCGATAAGTATGGGCTGAAAGGGCAAAAAAGGGGACAGCCGACAATCGAAGGTGAAATCCTGTAGCCTTATCCTGTACCCAACCGCACACCCCGCGTAGTTTTCATGTTTTACGATCTGCACACATAAAAAATGAGACTTTGAGAGACGGTAGCAAACGGGAGTCCTTCCTCCTTCCTTTTTTATATATGCTTCTTTTATTTTTCCACACGGTGGCGGCATATTTTATAGCATTTTTATGTGGTCATAGTTTTCGATTTGGTCTTGATGCCCTTTTTTATGATCGTTTTATAACTTGTTTGCATTAGAAAAGTGAATAAACGTAAATGCTGGGAAACGTTTTATGCAAAAATCTATTTAAACGATGGCACAATGCATTAAACTCACAATAAATGCAAAAACTCTTGTCCCATATAGCGAATTAACTCTGATTGTGAGAGCAGCTGACACACAGTTATGGTTAAACTTATATATTCGTGCACACTTTAGTGAAGCGAAATGATTTTAGATCGCTTATTTACGATTGAGCCATGTAAAAAATCTAAAAACTTACAAATGAAACTAAAATGAGAATAACAAATTTATTGTCAAATATCTTAATCATCTCAATAATGATACAAATCGACCAATCAAAGAGTAATAGTATAGAAAAAGGCATTGAAAGGATAATGGAAGAAATGGGCAATAATTTAAAAGCCAGGCAAAGCCCGAGTGAACAGCAGAGCAGCAAAATTCTCAAACAATTTGTGAGTTAATAAATGTTATCAATGTCGTTTTGATTTTCTTTTTTAAATTTTAGAAACTGTTGGGTAACTATATTGCCAAGGAGGCTAAAGGAAATAATCTGGCCTCAAGTCAAGGACTATCGATTATCATTGATTTCTCTAGACCAAAGCATAAATACAGAAGATTAAATGACCATTAGAACAATTGATATGATTATTTGTAAATAAACTATTTGAACATTAGAAATTAGCAATAAATTGAGGTATACATTAATCTAATCATTCTGTAAAAAAACCCAACCATAGCAGATATTTTGTTTAATTTAATTCACCATATCTAAACTATTTTGTCATAGGCAAGTTCGAATTCAAAAAAGTCCCCAGTTCTATTTCAGATTTCTAAACGAAAAGGTTAATCTATAATTTCTAGATGGGTCTAAGCATAAACATTTTGGTTATACTTTTGGTAAGTTTTTTATTTAATTTCATTTTCTAAACGAAACCCTTTCACCAATGCATTTTTCTTGCAGCTTTATGTCATAAAAAAGGATTTGAATACACAGTTCACAAGTCCTTTAGACTTTTAGAAACCATGTTTAGACAGAACCGTTGCAAAATCTTTAAATTAAGGATGAAAATAAAATTCGCAATGCAATAAATTGATTTGTCTCACATTTCTTTTAATAATAGTTTTTAGTTTTCAGTCTATGAAAACTTAGAATTCAAATGACAGCTCCTACAGTTTTACTCTATTTTATAGCCATAAATTGTTTACCATTATGTTTTACATGGGAATCGATGCCAGGAATGGAAGATAGTAGACGAATTTTCAAAAAAATGCCTCAAAAGATATCCAAACAATTTGTATGTTAACTTTATTGATAATTTCTTTTGTTCATTAAATAACTCTTACTTTTTGCAGACAAATTTTGAGCGTTACTTTAAGCATATGCCAACATCTGACAAAAATAGAAAAGTTTTTGACATAAAACCAGCCGAAAATGCTTTGATACGTTTCAGTTACTCGAATAGAAAACATAAAAAAAATATTGCTTTAGCAAAAGAACCGCAATATTTTTTAAATTTTAAATTTGACAACTATCGTAATCCTAAAGAAAGAAAACACTTGGATAAATCTAAATCTAAAATATTTCAGAGAACTCGTAGGCTTGGGAATGGTATACGTAATCCTTATAATTATTTACCCATAAAGGGTGAGGATATATTTTAATAAAATGCAAATTACAAAGAATGTTTTATCGGTTTTTTGGGAACAAATATTTGCACTTATACTAAACTCATATATTATTTTTTGCAGTGTATATATCCATCAATTAGTTAGTTAAATATTATTATTGTCTAGCCTAGGCAACGATATCGTTTACTGCATCGATCACTTTTTGGGACTTTAGATAACATATTGAGAAAGTTTTAGATACAAAAAATTTATCAATGACTCGCAATTTGTTGAATTTTACTATAAATAGCAAGTGAAATGGCAAAATCTAATTAGTTGAAAAACAAAACAAAAGCGAAAATGAAATCAATTGTTGGCTTGCTATTAGTTTTGGCCCTAGTAGGTCAGCAAGCCACTGGCAAGAGTCTAACCAGTAACTTGGTAAGCAAAACAAAATACATCTAACTTTGATAAGCTTACAATGTTTTTCCCTTAGAGCAACTTTACCAACAATATCGGTGAAGATGCCTCAATTTTTGGCAATGAACTGGGTGAAGCTGGCACTCAGTTTGGTCAAGATATATCGAACAGTGCCATCAAATTTGCCCATGAAATATCTCAAGAAGTGGTTAGTATATGACAACATATTGTTAAAAGCAAAAAATCTAAAATTGACTTTGTTGTATCACAGAAACAATTGCTTAACGAAGAGATTTCCACTGCGGTGAAGAAAGTTAATTCAACTGTGAGTTAATATTTAATTCTATTTTCAAGAACTAAATCATATTTTAATTTCAGATTAAGAATTCCACTGTGAGTGACAGTGGCTCATCTTGTGCTTGTGTTTGCGATCAGCCCTGGTCGTCCTCTAATCTCACCAATGAGGCTAAGAAAGTTTCCTCTCAGATGGCCAATGTTATACATAACGTGGCCAATACTGCTACAAATATTGCCAATGATGCTGCCAATGCTGCAAATAATGTGGCCAATAATATTGCTAGCGATGCTAATCAAGCTGCCAATGCTGCCACAAATGTTGCCAATAATATTGCAAAGTCGGCCAATAATGTGGCGAATAATGTTGCCAGCGATGCATCACAGATTGCCAACAATGTGGCCAACTCTATGGAAAATGTGGCCAACAATGTTGCCAGTGCAGCTACAAATGTTGTCAACTCAATTGTCAATGATGTCAATCATTTGGTCAATTCCACAGCCAATTAAATTAGATTATAAAGAAATATATATTCATATACAATCGGCATTGCAAAGACGATAGGTCTTCCATTAATTGTTTTACTAAATTTCGTTTAACAACTTTTTGATAAATTTTGCGGAATGTGTAGAACTTTTTATTTGATATTTACTTATCAGCAGATTTCCTAAACTCAATATTACTTAATAGCTAAAAGGAGAAATAACCAATTGCGATTTGAAAATTTCCTAGTACTCAAATTATTAAATGATTAACTAGAATAATGTTTTCCCTTATCGTGATTAACTAATATTTATTTAATTTTAGAAGCCACTTAAAAGACCCGAGCTAATCTTCGGTTGCAAATGGTAATAGTAGCAATCAGAAGGGGAAATAAAATCAAAAGAACCCACCGATACTTTAAAAAAATCCCAAGCTTCAGAACTGTCGCCGTCAGATAACCATTTTATTCAATCAATCAGTGTATATCATTGAATCATATGGCCACTTGACTGTGATTTGTTTTTAATGTCGCATAAAAAATGAGACACATAATAGAATTTATATTTTCTATGATAAGAATGGACTATAAATGCGGCTACCGTTTGCGAAAGACAAATTAGTAGTACTTCTCAAGTATAAAGAAAAGAAACACCAAATCGAAAATGCAAACCTATAAATTTGTGGCAATTCTTGGCATTTCTCTAATGCTAATTGTCCAGCCCATCAGTGCTGGAACGATTGACCTTAGCTTCGGTGGCCTTATGAGTGATGTGGCTCAGGTCGCTGTGGCTGGGGAAAAGGTCATTCATCAGTTGGAGAATCAAGTGAGCGCTTCGCAAGTTGACACAGTCGTTGAGCCTTCAACTCAGAATCTACTTGGCGATATGGCCAATGCTTTGGGTGATTTGGCTGTAAGTTTTACTTTAATAGTATCAAAAAAAAAGTTATTTTTATTACATCATTAAATTTTAGAATGCCATAACTAGCATCAAGTTGGTTAATGCCGCCGATTACATGGAACCAGAGACTCAAAATCTGCTAAGTGATATGGCAAATGGTTTGGGTGATCTAGCTGTAAGTATATCCATCTACTTAGAATCGTTGAACAATTCTATTACACTTTCTTTTCATTATAGAATATTATTACTAGCATTAAGCTTGAGGATGACCATGTCGAGCCCCAGCCTCGCAATCTGTTAGGTGATGCCATGGGTGATATGGCTGATGCATTGGGTGATTTGGCTGCAAGTAGACAATCAGCTATAAATCATATAAAATATTTAATTAAATCATTGTTTAATATAGAACACCATTACCAGTCTGAAAGTTGAGCTTAAAGCAGAGCCCGAGGCACGCAGCGTTTCATCTGGCTCTTCGATTATAGCTGAGGGTGGTGTAAGTAAAATGAATTGATCATTTTTATATAAAATGCCATCTTTAAGCTTGATTAAGTCAGATTTTGCTTTCTTTCTCTTCAGGCTGTTAGTGCCAAGACCATAGCTGCTGCTGCCAAAGCCGCTGCTCCTTATGTCTCCAAAGTGAATGAAGCTCTCGGAGATTTGGCTGTGAGTTAATTGATAATGAAATTATATCCTACCTAAGCGCATGCATTCCTTTTAGAACACCATAACCAGCTTGAATGTTAAAGTGGAGCCTCAATCTGTTAGTCTAGATGTGAGTAGAGAGACAGATAATCCAATTCTTATATAATTTAATAATAATTTTCTTATTTCACACAGACTGCTGGCTCTTCCATCATTGCTGAGGGTGGTGTTAGTATTAATTGTTAATTTCCATCCATGTAAAGTAATTAAATCCAATTTTTTCTTACCTAGGCCATCAGTGCCAAGACAATTGCTGCCGCTGCTGATGCTGCTGCTCCCTACATTAAGCAATTGAATGCTGGTCTGGGTGATCTGGCTGTAAGTTAACATCAGCTACTTTTAAATATCTCAAATATTAATTACAATGTTATCCTCCACCACCTTACAGAATGCCATTACCAGTCTGTGAATTCAATAAATATAATCAAACTGTTTATTCCGCAATAAAGAAATTCATGAACTTTTAAATTTCAATTGAGAAAAGTTTATCAAGAACTTTAACATCAATTAGTTTGAGTAGTCTTGTTTTGTTTTCGAAACTTTAGAACTATAAACAAGGTCACCACTTAAGACAGATCCGCTCAAATTCCCCATTTTGGCTGCAGATGCTTTTCTACTCTTCTGTTTTTCTTGGAATCGTAAAGAGGTCAAATGATATGTGAATCCAAAACAAAAAAGAAAACAAACTCTGAACACGTGATTCTCTTAAACATTAGGGGATCAAATTACCTAATAAAATTTTGAAGAACCAGCACAATAACAACATATTTGGGGTGTAGTTTAAAATGAGAAACTCAATGTTCTTAATAAAGGGAGAAAAAGATGCGTTAAAAATTAACAAAATGCAAGTGTATAGTTCATATTGACAAACACAGATTTCTTATTCTCTCTGTTGAATCTTTAATTTCACAAAAATTATATAATTTGCTTAATTTTCGAAACAAAATCTCTAAAAGTGGATTCAATCTCAAGTTTCGTGTGAAAAGTTATCTTTCGATTTGCCTTGAAACCTCGCTGACTAATAAATATATTGACCAACAATCGTGAAGTTTACTTACCTATTGATTCTTGCAATCAATGTCCGATTTCCCCTTGCGAAAATTTTTGGCTAGATCGGCCACTGCTCTAAACTAAATAGAAAATTGATAACTAATGACAGAATAACTTTTAAAATCTGAACTAATCTTCAAACACCCCTCGTGACTACCCTTTTAAACATATTGCTCTTGTTGTTCTTAGTAGTTGTTCGATTGTTCAATTGTGCTGCCTTTAACAAAAAACCCATAAAGAATTAGGTCATCTATGCTTAAGGGTCTCCACCTCCGGAAGACATGCCTAATTTTATTCCCATTTGAACATGGAAATTCTGTTGACTGCTATTAAGTTGCTTTATTGAGCGGCAAATTTCATGAAACACGATAATCATGTTATCCAATCTGACCTGTAATTATTAAAATTTAACAAACATATTGTTAATTAATTTCGGCACCCACAAAAAAACGAACTAAAGAAATAATAAAACGTTAAACCCTTTCAGATCACGCCCACATAACAGACATTTGCTAGCTTCCTAGAATATATAATTTCATATCATATTTAAATGCAGAAGCCATATCTCTAGGCACGATCTAGGCAAATGCGCTTGTTTGAGATTGGAAAGGGTATACAAAGTTATGAGTATTGTTGTTACACCAAAACCCATTAATTGGCCACTTTTCTGTATTTTTTTTTTTTTTGACATATTCGACTGCTGTGGGTGGATTTTGTGAGATGAGGTAATTGGTTTTCACATATGTAGAGAACTTAGAGACTTGCTATCGGCCAGGAGAGTCAAGAAAGCTGAATGCTAACCGGTTTCAGACTGTTTCTATGTATGTTAGTGGTCAAGGTCTAAGGAGCAGCAGACATCCCAGACAGGGGGACAACAGAATGCAGCCAAAAGCGGAATAAACAATAACAGCAGGCAAAGGCAAAAAACAACAAAAAGAAATCAACAAAAAACCAGAGAAACGCATCAACATCCGTTGTGCCAAAGGTTCTATACCCTTTAAAAAATTAACATTTTTGAGTAGTCAATAACTCTACAAGTAATTAGAATAGCCTTAGAAACACATAGATATAGATTATCTATAATAATATAGTAGGATAAATACTAGTTATCATCTTAAAATATTTCATATTAGTTGCTTTAGTTTTGTAAGGTATGAAATATGATTCTGAACCCTCACTGCCTATAAATGCCTAGAAACCAAGTGATTTATAAAGTCTTTGGCTAAATTCATCTTCAAAGGTCATATAAATTGGTAGCATTCCATTAAATATATGCACTATTATGATTATATCCTCTACTTGGCAAACATTGCAGACAAGTAAATGTCCCTTTTCATGAAAAGAGTAATGCAAGAAATGCGAAAAAAGTGGAGAACCAAACAAGAGTCACGAGAGTTGCATAAACAATGTACATATATACACACAACTTCAATATATGCATTGGTATATGTTCCTCTTATATAGCATAGATCGAACAAGAGTATATAAACAGGGGCGTAGAAAGGATCTTTCCTTGTATTATTAAATCAAGGAAAATCAAAAAAAGTAATTCAAAGCTACGTTTTATTGTTAGTTAACAACATTTGACCTTCTTTTAGGATTTCAAAAGAATTTAAATTTCAGATAAGAATTTCAAATGTATTTAAAACTTATCATATTTATACCCTGGCAAAAAGCGTATATTAAGTTTGATCAGAAGTGTGCAACTCATACAAGGAAGCATTTCCGACCAAATAAAGAATATAATCCCTTCTATGTAAGTCCGTCTTGATCAGCGAAAACTCCTTAGCAATAACTCGTTTTTACATTTTGTGATTTATATTGGTGAGCTTATTACACCTGTTAACAACTGTGCCAAATTTAATCGAGATTGGGTGACTATATCATATAGCCCCCATAGGAACGAACGGTCAAAACGTCTTTGTCCATAACTTCGTTACATTTGTCGTAATTGTTTTCAAATTAAACATTTGCTAGTTTAATATTTTTAATGTGCCGAATTTGATAAAGATCGGGTGACTATATCATAGGAACAATCGGTGGAAAACAGTGACTTTGATCAATAACTTCGTTTTCTTCCTATGCTAAGATTGCAGGCCGATTCTTTCGCAGAAATTAGACTTTTTAGATAAAATGTTTTTACACTTTAATGGCTTTGGGTAAAGAGAGAGTTATCAAAACCGTTGCAGGGGTATACAAACTTCGACGCGGTCGAAGTCATCCCCGGCCCTTTAGCTTTTATTTAATGCAATATTTTTGAATGTTAATACAATATTTTCAGATACTAAATAAAATAAATTGGCATAAATATTTTAAACACGATCCCTTTTTGTTACGCTCATGTATCATATTATACAATACATATATGTATGTATGTATATAGGGATATTTTTAGAAATACGTTTCATATTAGGGTGTTTCAAGATTGTGGTATGTATTGCTGTTGCAAATTTACAGAAACCAAGGAACTAATTAGAGATCCATTCCAAATGCAATATGTTAAAAAACTTTTAAAGAGGTTAGTTATTAAGTATATATAAGAACTAACCATTGTAACTCTAAACTTCAGCAAATTTGCAGATCTATAAATAAAACAAAGGGTGGCTAAAGAAGATTTCATTTTGATAACCTGTTCTTGAATCACCCTAATGGGCAAATGCATCATGCCACAACGGCGTGATTGCAATGCAGTAAAAGCTGCATGCAATCATGTGGCATATACAACAAATTTAAACGCATTTCGCATATATATACATATACTTGTACGTTATATACTTGTGCAGAAGGTACTTGTATTGCTTCGGTGTTTGTGTGTCAGAAAAGGGTTGCCAAACCACTCACTCTCCTTTATATACACTATTAAGGCTCACGAGCAGCAGCAGCATAAAAGACCGATAATGGTCTGCAAGTTGCACATAAAACTGGTTTTCGATTACGTTGCAGAAGCCAAAGGTTGCCTTATCTTATCGACCAAACGAAACTTGCCACTTGACCAAAGACTCACAAAAAACCAAAGAAAACCTAAAATGATAATGAAGGCAAAAACAAAAACACAATTGTTTCCTTTCGAGAAGCACGAAATTGCAGTTAAACGATGCGAATCATCACAATTTCAACTGTCAACTGTCAGTAGAAAGTTTATCTATAATTTGCAATGACAAAAGAAAAATTATCAAAAACGAAAAAACCAACAGCTTCATTAAAATAACAATTAATTAATTAATGCTCAGGCACACACATATCAAACACCCAAGGACCAGAAGGGGAGGAGGTCAACATCATTAGGCATGTATCACATTTTTTCCAATACCCTGTAGACTTATGAACTAAAAGGGTATATTCTGTTATACTCAAGTTGTAAGTTACAGAATTTAGAGAGGTACAAATTCGAAATCCGATATGGTTCGGTTCCATTGTGTAATAAAAATGATTATGGATTAATGAAACATTTATTCCCCGTTAAGGATCGTTTGTCGTCAAGAGATTACAAATTGTCAAAGAGTTAACTGAAATTGGTCCCAATTTCTTACTTATTCTCTAAAATTATTAGAATTTGATTTTAAAATTGTAAATATTACATTATAGGGCACAAATATTGAGCTATTTTATTCATTTTCCATTTAAATTTAAATACCTTCTAGATTAAGGAATTTGTGCATTAATAAAATTAATACAGGGTAACCTCAAGCCAGAGTCTCAATTTGTCAAAACACTTTATACTTTTATTTAGGCAACCGAGAAAATATTCACAAATTAAATTAAATGAAGTGAGTGTGAAAATGTTAAGAACACCGGTGAATAGGGGAAAGGGGGCATGAAAGGAGAAGACCAACCACACAAATGAATAGCCACAAAAAATAACATTAAACAACACCCGAAAAAAACGAGCTCGATCTGCGACTCTGGGGCTGAACCAAAAAGGAAACACGCTCAAGTGATTTTCATACTCATGCCCACTCCCTGGTCTGCCTGGTGTGGATTTGGTGTGATGTGGTCTTTGCCTGGACTGGCTCTGGGTACGCTGATGTAAAATCAAGATAAGCAAATTGTTGCCGAAAAAAAGTAGAGGTACAAAGGAAGCGATTTGGACGTTTTAATGATGATAGAGCATGACACTGAATAAATGAAATAAAAAAAAGAATCTATTTAAATTGTGGGTAAATCAACTTGAAATTTAAATCAACTGACATTACTGACAGAAACAATGAAAACAAGAAAAAACGAAAACCAGCACTTGATGAAGGGTGAATCTAAAAGGAGTTACCTTTGACTTTTAATAAATGAACTCTTAAGAATTCCAAATTAAAATTATAATTATTTAGGCAGTTAATTACTACGACTATGAATACATATGTATATAAAATGAAAGCTAAATTTCATGTTCAAATTAAGTCTCGGGTTTTTGGGTTTCTCCCTGTAAGAAGATATTTTAGATATAAAGAACTTCCATATTGGCACCTCTCATTTCACAGAAATTCCTTTAAGAAACATGTCAAAATTATGATAATATAAAAGAGACCCGCATGTGTTGCAGTGGCTTCTGTTGTTGGTCATAAAGAAAAATTTCGATAATTATTATAATTTAGTTGGTTGCATATTTTTGGTTGTTGCTCTGGTCCGTTTTGCTTGGCATTGTGTTGTTGCCTGTCAAATTGTCGTTGTCATAAAAATAAATGTTGAAAAACAAAAACCAACTGAAAGCCAACGTCAAGTGTGTGCGAATGGAGAGTCAAATGTATATGCAGGCAGACATAAATGTATCTGTATCTTTTTTTTTGTCTCTTTCAACCTGTTTCTTATGAATTATTATAATTTTTTCCTTTTTTTTTGGGTGTCGGCATATCTGTTTTCTGTATCCTTTTAGTGTGTGTGTTTGTGTGTGTGCAAACCGGTTGCAAAATTTCAAGTTCAAAAGTGAATTAAGTGAGACAACTGCGTTAAGTGCAAGCTCCATTTGCTCCATTTATATGAGGAAAGCAGCAGCAGCAGCAGACCAAAGTAATTTCAGGGCGAAAATCATTCCCTTCCTTCTAAGCAGGCGTCTCAAGGTCTTGTCTGTCAACTGATAAAGAGATAATGCAGCAAAAAAAAAAAACGAACAAGCCATGGAAAGAAAAGTGAAGTAGCGCAACTGTCTGTGAGATACACACACAAACACACACATATCGCATGGGATATGTATCTGAAAGGCACATGGAAAAAAAAGGGAATGATATCATCGCAGAACCGCAGAGCAGAGCACAGACGTGTGTAGTAGATACATTATTTTTTTTATATTCCTCTTTGCCAACGTTTGCCAATTGCAAACGTTGATGATTTGAAGCATGAAATGCAGAAATGCCATACACAGATACACACACTCATACACACAAGTTCAAGTTTGACATGCAGGATCCCATTCAAGGCCCCAACAACAACAAAGAATGCAAAGCAAAAGGCGAAACAAAACAAAAAAAAAGAGAATCGCAAACAAGTTTCGCTTTTATTTAATGCCTCGAGCAGCAGCCCCATACCCCATAACCCATACAAAGACAAATATTTATACACATACATACATACATATTTATGCCCATATATGTGAATGTATATTGAACTGGTATATACTTGTTGTACGTACTCCCAACATCGTCTTCAACATTTACGTGCCGCAGCATAAAAATGGAACACAGGCCCACTACTGTGAGAGATCGCTGGCTTCTCCCTTTCTCCGGGACTCCGGGGCACTTAATGCTCCACTGATTGCAACGATCGTTGGGCTTTTGAGTCTTGCTTGTGGGATGGGAAGATGGAAGAGAGCCTGTGCCTCCCCATAAAAGGGCAAGACGCAGACATGCCAAAGACGTGGCAGCATTAAAAGATACAATTGTATCTTTGGGTCGGTCGGTGTCAGTAGGTGTGTGTGTGTGTGTATATATATCTATGTGTGTCACACAACAAAAGCAAAATGAAAGAAAGCAAAGCAAAAAACCAAAAGGAGCTGAAATTAAAGTAAGGCAGGAGGTTTCTTGGGCCACAACAAACCATATGTTTAGATCGCATGTATCTGCTAGATATTACAATGGGCATTTAATTGTTTTTTTTTTTTTGCTGCTTCTCCCTCTCATTCCATGCCCTTTTCTGTTTACTTGCTAGACAACTTTAATATCAACTTGTTGGGCTTGGTTATGCATTGTGGAGTGGTCTAGAGTGGACTGGACTGGAAATTGTGGACTGAAGCAACTTTGTTGCAAAATTAAAAGTGATTTCTCAGCAAGGATGTTTCGTTTTCTTGTTTTCTCTGCCGCAACGCGGTTGATTAATCGCAAATCGTGCACACGCTATCGCCAAGGGATCACGTTCAACTCGCTGGCAAGTTGTTTAAAAATAGTCAGACATTTAGCGATCCATTCCTTTAGATATGTATGTATGTATGTATATGATGAACCAGATCCACTAAACTCTTAATCACTGAACCCAAGCCATTAGCTTAAGAACACAGAAAATTGTCAATTAGTCTATAAACAATTATGCCTATAAAAAAAAAAAAAACAATTATTAATTAAAATTAAAATAAAAAAAAATCACCAAGTGTCTATTTCCCATACCGGGAATTGAACCCGGGCCTTCCGGGTGAGAGCCGGATATCCTAACCACTAGACAATATGGGAGATGCGAAGCTTTCGGCTAAAGTTGCTACTCAAAGCTCATTTCGTTTTGCTTTGTTGGTATAAATAAACTATTATGTATGTGCATGAATCACCCGATTCGTTTGGCTTTCTATTGGAAACCTAAATTAAGTGCAGAATGCATGAATCACCCGATTCACTTTGACTTTCCATTCAAATCTTATTGTTAATGTAGAGTAATTATTTTTTAGCAACAGTTTTTTTTTTTTTTTGTTTCAGTTGGAAAAAGTAATAAATGTTTATTGCCCCAAGTCTTAAGTAAACTAATTATTAATGTTGCAAATATCTAAAGCACAAATCTTATTGTTAATGTTTTAAACATTAACTAAGAGCCAACTACTAAACAGGGAGCAGCCGAAGGCAAAAGTAAACTAAAGCAATTTCGTCACTGTAAATGTTATAAAAATCTCATAAAATGCATATAAAAAACTTATTTAATGAACTTAAATTAATTAATAGCTGTGGTATCTTTCCTGATTTATCATTACTAAATGGTTTAAAAATTTTATAAAACAAATATAATTTCAGTCCAAATGGCTAACAGGAAACTACTAAATAATTAAATTTTATATAAAATAATTTAATAAAATAATAACGTAAAATAAATTAAACAACAATTAACAATTAACTTTCACAATGCAAGTTTTTGATAGCTACGCCCATAGCTTTGCAATAGGGGTAACTGGGTCAAATGGCAGTGCCCAAATTATTTAAAAATGGAAAAATTCTATAAATTTTATCATACTTTTTTAAGTTCCTATACAAAATTCGATCAATCGTAATATCGAATTAAAAAATTAAAGGTTTCTATTATGGGTATAATTCAGGTTAATGTAAATGTTCCGAAAAAATATCGAACTTAAAATTATAGAATCTTGTTATAGGTATAATTCAGCGTATATCATCAAAATCGTATATTTATTACTCCAGGTTTTGAAATGGTGCCCATAAGAAGTATTTATAGTTCCATTTTTTTATTTTTAGTTATCAGTACTAAAGTTTAGTTATCAGTATTTTAGAAATAGAATATAGTTGGAATATCTTTAAGCTTTTTAAATATCTATAGAAAATTTGATTACTTTACATATTTTGGTAATTTTTTTGGTTTGTTATCCTATTCAAAATGTTGAAATGTGAAGGTTTAGTAAAATGTCATGAAAGAACTTCATAGCCATAAGCAATTTAGTCATTGAATTGACATCGGTTGTTGGTATTACCCTTACTAACAAATGGGGAGCATAAATTTTAGCTAGAAGTATATACTTAAATCTATTAAACGTTTTGGGACCAAAATGTCAACCAAATTATGTCATTCCACGACTGTAACTGGTAAAAAAATTAATAAAATATAGAAAATAATACAAAAAATTTAATATATTTCTACTAAAAGCAATTTATTTAAAAATAAACTGAAAATCAAATACAAAGTGAATTTAGTTCAGATATCAACCATTCAAAAAGTTGCAATAATATTTGTTTTTAATTTATGATAAAAGCCTTTTATATTATCTTTATCAATACATATCAACCTACAGTATATAGATCAGTCAAGGATGATATATAACAACCCACTAAGCAGATCAAATATGTATATGAGTAACAATTTATTTTCAAAGATAACGAATCTAATAAATATAGAATGTGGCACAGCTTTCATGGACCATCAATTCATTTGGTTTCTGGTTTTCATATCTGAGAAGAGAATTACAAAAGGCACATGCTCTTTGTTGAGATAGTTCGAATGATTTATATCAAATATTTACACATTTTTTAGACAACTATCGTTCTGGGTCTCCCCCCTCTTCATCTAGTTGATGGCAAAGAAATCTTCAATCTGCCTCAACCAGAAGAGCTGGAGCCAATCTTATTTTTTGTCCCCTCTATGACACCAACAAGTGTCTTCTGTTCTTCTAACAATAAGTAGCATATGTTCTTTATTTGAAACAAAACATCATGTCATGGATCCCCCGTCCCCATCACCTCACTCCTACCCCTCTATCATTCTCTCTGTGTCTGTTTTTGTGGATCATTTGGCAAAAGTCATAAATTACGAAATACTTCCAATTCGAAAGCTGTGAAACGCGCAAATAAAGAAACTTATTTGTTCAATGCAAAAGGCCCATACACATGTAGATGGGGTGACATGGTCACAATTTTCTTATATGCTAATTAAGTGAGAGTCAATTTCAAGGTTCGCCTACAGTGCTGATAAGGCAAAAAAGAAAACTCAAACAGTATTCAGGCTTCTATAAATCAAAAATTTCTATAAAACACACAAAATCCCAAAGTTATGCTGACAGGAGCCGACCCTTTAACCCTTCTCTTGTTCCTTTTCCTAATTATTCTACAACAAAGAAAAGATGGAAAAAAAATGTATATATACAAATAAATTTTAGAAAAATAACTTCTTGTGTTGCCCAAAAAAACCAAACAAAACGGTGGCCATGGCGTGATGAACGACGCTCTGGGGAACGTTTTGTTTCCCCATACACCGACAAATTGCTTACAGCACAAAATGCAAATCAAAATGACAAAAGCAATTAAATTTAACCCATTTCCAATACAACAAAAAAAAATTTCACTTTTTTTCTGCTTTTTTTGCGGTTATTTCATGTGGAAAATGTACTGCATCATGGACCAGAAGGGCTTCTTTGTTGCCAACAGTTGCAAGGGGAACCACAACCAGAACTGGCCAAGACGAACTCATTTAATACCCTTTCTTGAAATGCCTAGTAGTAGAAGTTTCTTTTACTACCTTATTTTCCCATTTAGCCAAAGGCAAAGCTACTTCCGAAATTCATATACCCTTTCGCTAAGGGCATAGGAAAAACAAAAAAATAGGTAAAAAGGGCTTTTTTAATTATTGGCGCCTGCATGTGTCTCAATTTAAATTAGCTGCAAGGGTTTTTTTCTGTTTTTTCTCTCAAAGAAAATTAAAATTCAATTTAAAAATGCCACGCAAAAAATAGCAAACAAAAAAAAAAATAGAAAATCTTACAACAAAAGTCGACTAATTTGCTTTGGGCCATCCGGGGGTGGCTATCCTTGACACTTCAAAGGGTTGCGTTTTCTATATCCCTTCTGTTATTTTGGTTTTGTTTTTTTTGCTATGGAAATTAGTTTTAGAATTTATTACTGCCTAGCATTTAACGCGCACTTTTCAATTGCCATAAAATATGATTTATTATCATCATATTTAATAAGCATCATTTTAATTTTGCCAAGAACCATTCAAAAAGGGGGAAACTGTCTTAGGTCTCGCCCCAATTAAATGAAGCTTTTAACAACGAGAGGGAATAGGGAATAGGGAATGCTTATAGCATGGAATGATAAACTCATGGTGGTGGGGGGAGGGGGGAGTTTGGAGAGAAGTTGTTTAGTGGCCTCTGGTATCTGTATTTCTTCCAGACTATTCATCAGTCATGCAATCGCTGCAAAACGGCTGCGATCCTCAATGACATTGAAATGTGCAATTGGCATGCCGAGAACTTCCCAGCAAACAACCACGACAACGACAATACGAATGATAATGATGATGATCATCATCATCATCATCTTCATAATGATGACAATGGCGATGAGGGCGGCCCCCGCCAGAAAAACCTTGAAAACGACAGGCAAAGAGCTGTCTCTGTTTCTGTCCCGATGCCAGTCCCGGTCGCGGGATCAACACAAAGGCCGCGTGCAAAAGTAAACAGCGAAATCAACACACCGTGGTTTGAGACTCTTATAAAAAAGGGCTAAAATAACGAAATCACTTATATTCCAGTCTTTGAAAAAGTTTTTATTGTAAAAAGAAATCCAGTTGACCTAAAAACGCAACCAAAATATTTAAAAATAGATATACTTTTGCGGTAAAAATTAAATTTCCTCCATAATTAAAAATAAAAGGATCGAGACCTACGAAAAAGAGGGGAAATCTTTAAAATGTCAATTTAAAGGTTATTCAAAAATGATAGCACTTTAATAGTTTTAATAATAGTTTTTGAATGGTTTCCAAAGGTTTAAGGGAAAATAATTAATAGATTATTAATAATTTTCTAAATCCTAAAATTAAACTAAAAGTAAACTACTTCTTGACCTTAATTGCTTTCGACATACTTATTAATTTTTAATACCAGCAAATGCAATTTCAATATAAAGATAAAATTCTGTTAAAATGAATTTTTATCGGAATGAACTAGAATTCAATCAGAATGCTTAGTTAATTGAACTCTAGCCCATATAAATTATATTAAACTAGTGTTAAATGATACTGAAACGAGTAACACTCAAAAATTTACTATGTCTGAAAAAAATGTATATAATTTTTCAAATATTTGACGTAATCTGTCAATAGATCAAAGTTCGGATGGTGCTGATCCCATACTATAGCAAAGAATTGTGTTAAGGAAAACTTTAAAAATGATTTTGCATAATACTATTACTAAACTATTAAAGCCATCTGGTGAGTAGATATCTTTAGATATAGGTATGTATATTTCTAACCACTGTGAAGTTGAAGTTAAAGTTGGCAAGTTGCCTTTTTGCACGACGCCTGATCCCTGTCCCTTGTCTCTTGTCCCATGGCCAGAACAAACATTGTTAGCACTAAATGCGCCTCGGCGTCGTTGTCGTTGTTTTATACTATCACACTACTACTACTACCTGCCCCCCTTTGCCCTTTTGACTGCATTCGTTCCCTTCATTCCTGCTGGTTTTTCTCTCCTTTTTCTTTTTTTTCTTGTTTTACTTACCACCCAGCTAAAACAATATTTACACGCCGTGCACGAAGTTGCAATGTGAAATGTTGCTGGTGTCGACAGATACGCCAAGGCATTAAAGTATAAAAATAAGAACGTCTTCGTCTGTAGTAAATCCCAAGCAGTTCCCCTCCTTCTTGTCCTCCTTCTCCTCCTCCTGCTGATCATCACCAATCCGACATCATCGTCGTCATCTCATCAAGTTTTGCACTGTCGTGAGAGCGCACAGCACTTGAAGTTGCATTTGCTTGGCCTTGAAAATGGTTCTTCATATACTCCCTTCATCCTTGGTAACCAGCCAAATACAAATACAAATAAAATTTTCGGGACAGACCAAGTTAGTTTTGTGCATTTCATTGTCGAAATGATTGCCAAAAGGCTGCAAGAACCCTTGCCATGGTCCCTTGCATTAGCCATGGCAATGGCCATAAAAATAAAGAAGTAGAAAGAGAAAAAAAAAACATGGCAACAACTTGGGCAACATTTAAAAATACCGCTGGCAGGCGCAAATATTTTCATTTTATGTCCCTCAGCTGCCATGACACGACAACACGAAAGGAGTGAAGCGAAATAACCAGGCCCAAAGCATAAATTTGAAGTGTGCAATTTCTCTAATGTCTGGGATGAAAAGGAGTTGGCTCTTGGCTCTTGCAGTTGAAGTCCGACTCGGAGTTGGAGACGAAGTCAAAGTTTTCGAGTTGGCGGATGGAGTAACAAATTTTTCTTGCTGTTGTTGTTGTTGTTGGTGTGAGAAGTGCCGGAAAAGAGAAAACCGCCATTGATGGCCAAGCTGTTGCTGCACACACACACACACAGAATGAAACAAAATAAAAAGCGAAAACGAAAATGAAATTAACATCATTTTTATGCAACTTCGAAGTTCAAAGACTCTTTGAATACCCATGTCTATATACTCTGGCTCTCTGGCTAATGGATAAAAAGTAAAACTAATTAATTTGGCCACTAAAAGAACACATAAATCAACTTTAATATTCATTAAACAAGAACAATAAAGAACCGAATAGTACATCATAAATTGCATACCCTTTCCAAACATTTCAATTTAAACGATGGGAGATAAAAAACAAAATGCACAATAGTGAAATAACTTTTAGATTTGATTTGATTATCTCCTTGAACTCTTTTACAAAATCTTTGACAAAAATTAAGCTTTTTTATTGAGAATATTGAAGAACTGTTAACTTTATTGTTAACAAATTTTTGTAATATGACGTCATAGAATGGAGCATATCTCTTTCAATGCATCATAAATTGTCTGGTCTTAGAATCATTCATGAATAACTCATAGGTTTTCAAGTTGTGTCTGTTAGTTTTCAAGGAGCGATACTTATAGAATCCAAACAATATTGTCAAACAAAAGCTTCTCACAAGTCATTCATAAAGTGATATTTTGCTACAATATTCATAGCCTAATGAAAAAGTTTGATTACTTACTGTCATAAATAGAAATACCCTTAACTAGAGTATCAACAAGAACCAAACAATACAAGTCTGCCTTGAATATTCCCTTTTGGTGTTGTGCCTCTGCCCTTGCCTCTGCCTCTGCCTCTGTGTCATTGGTTGGTTCCCCAACATTTTTGGTCATGGCCTTTTGGCACTGGACCCTGACATTGGTGCACATTAATTATTGTTTATGCTGCAGACAGTGACTGCAGTTGCCCGGCAGAACAGGCAACACAATGCAAACATTAGTTGACTTGTTGCCGTGTCAAGTTCAAGGGTTCATTAAAAAAGGCAGACAATGGTGGCTATGGTGTGTTTTCTTTTTTTTTTTTTGTTGGTCCAATCCGGTCTGATCCCAGTCCGACCCACGCCAACAACACAGACACACACACACACGCACACAGATTCGTTCTCGATGATGCAAAAACCTGCGCCGGATGCAACAAAGATAAAGGCCTTCTCTTACCTTCTAACAACAACAAGTCGCACGGATTGGAAAGGGGAGCGGGCACGTTCAAAAAGACAAAAACGTAGGCAAAAGTATCTCATTCAATAGGCAGAGCCAGAGACCAGACCAGGCCAGACCAAACCCAAGTTTTCGTAATCTCAATTGTCAGCTTTGCATTGCTCTCTGATACGTGTGACCCTAATCTGTATTGACATGTTTCAGAAATTAGATAATAAAGTTGTTGCTCTGGCATCGGGCCTGCCATTGACAACGACTACAATGAAATTTAAGAGATCCCCTCTCCAAACTTTGTATCTGCCTTCCTCTCTCTCTCTCTCTCCATATATGTATGTAACTGAAGTATGTATATCTATATCTATGTTTCAATTGCATAGCGGCGCATATATGTAAGTATATGGAGCCGAGCCCAGTCGGGCATAATTTAATCCAATTAAAGTATGGATTTATGGACTAGACACTCGACTTGACTACTTGCCTGCCCCTCTGCCAGCCGGTTTTTCTTTAAATTTACCTCCTGTAAAAACCCTTTTTATGGCCCATTCGTGCCACGACTGCAATATATTGCACATACCAACTCATATACCAACTTCACATATATATTTATCAAAAGATATCGTTCTGTTCATTAATAGTCCACAACGAGTTGCGAATTATCATCATCACCCATCGTCATCGCCATCATCATCATCGTCAACATCATTATCTTTGTCATCGTCATCAGATTTAAGCTGACAACTTTCATTGCTATGCCAACTGCAGATAAAAAGCATTTCAAGTGCACTCAACTTGATGACAAACGGCGTGAAGGTAAAAAGTGCACAGAGAAAAAGTAAAACTAAGGAACAAGTATAAGAAAAGTTTGCTAGTCGCGAATTTTATATACTCTTACTCATTGCAGATTCTGAATTAATGACACAAATAGAACTCCTGTCATTAAAGTAAGCACATAAAGATGTGCCCTTTAATAAGTAAATGGAATTTGTTTCAGATATGTTGGGATATGTCCATCCTATAGAAGGAAAATAAAAAGAAAATCCGACATATGAAATGCTTTTCTATATTTTTTTGTGCTTTTCACAACTTTCAAACAACGCTACACATGTTTCTTATAACTCTTTTAACTTATTAAACTTAAAAGAACCCACAAGTCTTATTAAAAATGGAAAATATTAAAAGTTTTGGGCTTCTAAAAATATAAGAAAGATGGTTAACTCTTAAAAAAATACATAAAACGAGGCTCAATTTTTGAGGTTTTTTTCAACAACTCGATGGCAAATATTATATTATTTTTGAATTTATTTTCATATCACTCTTAAAAACCTTACCAAAACCAATATATGTATGAGACATGACGTTATATGTTTGAAGGAAGCTTTATGTAAGTGTATAGAAAACAACAAATATCCAGCAATAAAGACAAACCGCAAGAGGTAAAAAGTAATTACATATATTCCTAAATAGAAACAGAAATTGAGAAAAACGTCAGATAGATGAGTCTGCCTTCTGCTGAATGGGTGTTAGGTGCTCTGCTCCGGGCTGTTAGTCAGGAAAAATAAGAACACAAATCAAAGTTTATGCGGTGATTGAAAACTAAATAAAAGAAATAACAAATAATTTAAAATGTTCCGATTCCCAATTTCGTTTATAAAAATAAAAAGAATGCAAACATTTGGACAAAAAGCAAATAATTAAAAAAAAGGTATTAATTTTTCACTAAATTTGTAATTATTTTTTAAGCCAAAGTCACAGAAGTACTTGTTACTGAAAGTTAAGAATGGTTTATGGTAATTACTTTCAATAATCTTTTTTTAAATTGCATTTCAAGTGTTTTGGTAAGTTTCCAGGAATTCATTCCATGGATTGATGTGCGGCATAAACGCATCTCCCACACACATAGAAATGCAAAAAAGTTGCCCCTGTATGCGTAATTAGCATGCACGCAAATAAATTGTTAGAGCTGCCTCCTTTGCGGATTGTGTGCGATTTGCACAAATGGGCGTGCAATAGGCGGGTGGGCGCTGGATGGAGGAGGGAGAGAGACCATCAGAGTCATGCCGCTCGATTTAACGAGCTGCGACTGCAGCAGCGAGGCACAGTCAAAGGCTTTCAACGCTGCGGCACCAACATTGCCATCACCCACTCCGACACCAACGACGACGACGTTGACTTTGGTTGCGTCTGGAACACTAGTATGGAGCAAGGCGAGAGGGGTGACTAGGGGCGGGAGCTGGCGGTGGGCAAACATACAGCACACACCACACGCATTTGAAGAATTATGAGGCGACAGCAACGCACATTTCTCTAAAGGAGCTGACTGAGCAGCAAAGTTACCCCTTGAGCACCAGCTCCATCACCTCCACATTCTCCTCCTCCTCCTCCTGCCCACTTGCCGCTCCTGCTCAACTCTTAAGCAGTCTCTGTGCATGCAACGTAGCGTTTCAATTTATGCGAAGTGATTCGTCATGCGGTTAACTTTAGAATCTGCACAACCATATATGTTTGTATATATGGAAGTATCCATATAGGTTTGCCACTCCGCACTTCATATACAGTGAAAAATCACTGAAAATTCATAGAATTTTCCAACAAAGAGTTCCAGAAACTTTCTAAAAGCACAAGTCAATTATTTTTCCAACTTATTACTTATTAAATAGATTCGTGAACTACAAAAACTTAGTTTTGTAGTTCAAAAAAAGAAAAGTTTTAAAAAGTTGTAGTTTATAAAAAGAGTAGAGAATGTTTCTATTATATTTAGAATATACATATATTCATTTTTTAAAAATAAAGAGGAATTCTATTCGGTTTAATCTTTAAAGATACTTTTAGAGTAAATATTTAGTTTTGTTTGGTTGAGCTTTAGATTTTGAAAATTTGAATGAGAGTGATAAATATAAAGAATGAGAAATACATAGTTTACATAAAATTAATTCGTTTTCATATGGCTAATTTTTAAATTAAACTTAATCTAATTGTAAATTTAGAGCTCTGCATTTTCTCTAATTGAAAAAAAAGAAAACAACTTAAGGAGCTAACGATCAGTTCAAAGGATGCTGCAAAAACTGAAGCACTTTGTATTAACTTCGGCTTGATGAATAAACACCTAAAAGTTGATAACATTAATCTAGCTAAAGAAAATTAGATTTTCATTAATAACTCTTGCAGATCTGTTCATCATATGGTAGTTTTCACTGTACTTGTAGTTATATATGGGTTGGGTATATACTTATATATATATATATATACTTATTGTTGCTAGGTGCAGAGTCTCTACGAGGCATTTGCATATGACAGCGAGTTGGGGGCATTGAAACCTAGATGGGAGACTATAACAAAGCCCATAGGCAGAGAGAAACAGACGGACAGACTGACAGACAGACATATACACATAGGCCATAGCCCAAGTGCAAGGCAACATTAAAGGAGAAGAGGCCGGGAAAGGAGGTCGGGTGGGGTAACAACGACTCAATTGGCAACGTTGACACTACCATTTGTTTCGCTTTTCATGCCTTTTGTATATACGATGGCCTTTCGTTTTAACTTTTTCGTTTTCGTTTGCTATTTTCCTTCCATTTCGTTGCATAGACGAACATTTGGCCATGAAAAAGTTTAAATACCTTTTTGTCGATACCACGAAGTCCCTGCCTCGTTTGTTGTCCCTCATTATTAGGTAATAGCCGCATGAGTTAGTTGGCAATTGATGATTAGCAGATAGCCAGTCAGCCTATGGGTGTGGCCATACCCAGAGTCAATATAATTTGTCACTGATAAATTGTTCTTTTGTTGCACTTTGTTGCTGCTGTCTATAGCTGATAAGAGAGTCGACCAAAGTTAGTGCTAATGAAGTTATTGTTTGTCGGTTTTCTTCGAAACCATTGTCTGTAAACTGAGTTAGCTTATCAAACAGCCACAGAAGTTCTCAGACAATTCATGTAGATCCTTTTCCTAGGTGAACTTTTGACTAGGCACATCTAATTAACTTCAGTCTTTTATGTAACAGGCCTAATTATTATAGCTTTTGCTTAAATTTAAAGCTTTTCTTTACGGATGATTCAGTATTCAATTGATAACAGCAAATTCCCAGCATTTAAAATAAATAAACCTCAATCAAAAAAAAGGTCAGCTTGGTTTTTTTTTTTGCTTACAAATTTGTATAGATAGATGCGGCACTTTTTATCTCCCAAAATCTATGAACATAAAAAAATTAATAAATTCAAATGACCACAAAATACACAAACAAAAAAAGACCATATAAAAATAGGCCGAACTCACAAGATTTCCGATTGAGAGGAAGATTGGGTAGGGTAGGCTCCGTTTTAATTTGTTAATTTACCACAATGTCTAGGTTTTAATAGGCAGCTGTCTTAAGGGGGCTTCAGAACACACACACAGAGACACATTTTCCCATGCTGATTGTGAGATCTGCGCGTGGCTTTATGGTTAAAGGTCCCCAATTTATGATCTTTTCATTCGCTATTTAAGTTTGCCTTAATACTCTATATTCTTGCAGAGTAAAAAGGAGATGAGAGTTTGTTATCCCAGAATGAACAGCTAATGGGAACTATACAATTTCTTGGACCCAGGAAGAACTAGCCCATCTTATAGTTTTCTTATATCCTTGTGTATCAAAATCTCTTTTTTGGCATTTTCGAAAGAGTATACCATCTTTTTTATGATCAAAAATAAAATGAATCTATGGGGACTCTTGTGCCATTTTAGTAGATGAATGATTTATGCTCCAAAATACATTTCGTTTCATTCCTCAAACCGTATGCCGAATTGCGTAGTTACGCATGTTGAGCGACGATGAGAATGAGGATGAAGTTGAGGATGACGAGGGCGAAGGCAAAAAAATGACTGAACCATTACCAACTTGATCTGTCAATATATAAAAAGATAGAGAGGGAGATATGTAGAGATTCAATCCCATTGGCTCATTGGGAGACAAAACTTTTCTTTTCTTTTCCTCTTTTTGGTTTAATGAATTTTTGTATTCAGTTTAAAATGAAATAGACAAACAGGGGCCACTGGGGCGGTTCCTGGAATTTTTGGAGCGGATGTGTTGATTTATGTACATATGGTTGTCTTTTTTTTTTTGCGCTTATTTTATTTTGGGGAATGGCATTGCGTAAGATGTTAAATGCTGCTGTTGTTGTGTATTGTTACGAAATCAACAATAAAAGCCGATTTACAATTAAGGCGAATTAATTTAATTGAGCTCACTCTCATAAAGACGAAAAATGGGTAATCAGAATCCTGTGGGAAATGTCTGGTATGTACCGTTAAATGATGACTTTCTGCCCAAGGTACCTACCTTTTAACCACCTATCTACCTACATACATACATATGTATATAGATGTACAACCTGCACTTTGGGTTCTGTCGCTGGTCATGGTCTAATTGCATTTAGCCCTACCATCAAAAGGGTTAAATAGACATGCAAAATTTGATCAACTGCCAAAGGCATCTTCCCTGTGTCCCCCACGTTGGACGCATTAATCCAATTCCAGCGGATGTAACGGTCGACGGTTGACAAAACAACAATTCGCATGCAACGGCGAACATCCCTACGAAACCAAAAGTGCATGACAATGTCCATAAAATGAGCCAAAAAACACACACACACAGACAAAAACAACAAACAGAACCGCAAACAAAAAAATATACTTTATTTAAATAATAAAGTTTGGTTTTTTTTTTTTGGTATGCAACTGAAGATTGAGAGCACACAGATACCCACCAATACTACATCTAAATACATAGGTATACCTTTTGATGGTGCGGGAGTGGACAATTTTTGCAGTCTGGATTCATGTAATTAACCTGCTAAACCGCTGTGACGATAACTGTCCATACATATCTATATATATTACAACCAGATATATATACCTTCTATATATACCACAAAAAAAGAACTGTCTATATATTAATTCATGGAATCGACTGTCAGATATCCTTTAATTACTTGATTATAAGGTGAAGACAATTTTGCAGCGTATAACTTAGTTTATGATCATATATAGACCAAAGTGTGGACAATTTCAAAATAAATCAGAAAAAGAAAATAAGAAATAGAAATTCTTCAAAATCATATTTTCCACAAAAAGTCACTCAACATTTTAAAGTTTATTTAACAACTACTTCCTAAAACATCTAATAAGTCCCTTTATAAACAATATAATAAATAACTATTCAAAACTTTGTTCACAAATTCTGAATGTTATGTATTCTCCATCAATTAGTTTTGAAAATTCCTTACTAATAGAAATGGTATACAGGGTATATATATGTACATATATACACTCAAATTGCCATAATAAAGGCCAAGACAAACATAAAATAAATTTTATAGGCGGATCGCGGGTATGAGTTAAGTACGGTGGAATTCTATGAGAAGGAAGAATGAAAACTGTGTTCCCAGAGTACTGCCTAGATGGGTGGAGCTCTGCAAAAATTTGTTGGAGCTCTTCTATGTACATACAAATTTTATGTAAGGGGTTGATCATATACATATTTGTATGTATGTAGGTACATAATATGGCTGTCATTGTGTGTTGGTGTGTGTGTGTGTTTATGTGTAGTACTTTCCCTTTCATGTGCAGAACGGCGAAAACAAAGAAAAACATCAAATGACAATGTGGTAGCATGTTTTGATAGGTTAACATGCCGCTACATCAATATAGCTGGGGGAAATCAAATTATGGAATATTTATAAAAACTACTGAGATGATAAACATAATATGTTGAAAACAAACATATATGTTTAAAAACTGTAATTAAACCTTTTTATATAGGTAGCATAACAAACATGAAATAATAAAGGGACAAACTCTTCAATTTCAAGTTCTTTTGACTGTAGTTTTGTTAGCTTTGGAAAAAGATTTTTCTCTTATCCAATTCAAAACAAAATAAATAAAAATTAGACAAAAATGTGGAAGATAAGCCTAATTTTTGCATGTATATACATACATCTGTATATCCAAATATAAAGTTTTACCTTTTAAAAGGATATTAGAGAAAGTGGGACAATTTAGATTACACAGTTTTATACCTATGAAATATTGTGATAAATTACATTTGTAAGGAATTTGAATGGGAAGGAAAAAAAAATTATTTTAAAAAAAAAAAAAAAATTTTATATTTTTAAAAAGGGGATTTTAAAAAAATAAAAAAAAAAAATTAATAAAAAAAAAAAAAAAAAAAAAAAAAAAAAAAAAAAAAAAAAAAAAAAAAAAAAAAAAAAAAAAAAAAAAAAAAAAAAAAAAAAAAAAAATTCGTTTAATTATTATTAAAGATTAAAATAATGTAGGTACATATATGTATTTGAATTTTTAGATTGCTCAACTAATACTGTAAAGACATTTTAGCAAACTATAGGGAACTTAAAACTCATAAACATCAATAAACCAGAGGGCCGGTGTGAATTTCGACCGAGTCAAAGTTTGTATACCCTTGCAAATTTTTTGGTAACTCTTTCCTTACCTATAGCCATCAAAGGGAAATAATGTTTTATCTAAAAGACTAAAGTTTGCGAAAGAATGGCCTACAATCTTAGCATAGGAAATAACGAAGTTATTGACAAAAGTCACTGTTTCCCACCGATCGTTTCTATGGGAGCTATATGATATAGACACCCGATCTTGGTTAAATTTGGCACAGTCGTTTATAGCTATAATAAATTCACAATAATAAATTTAACGACAATAGCTTAGAAAATAACGAAGATATTGAGAAAAGTTACTGTTCGTGACTTTGCCGTTTGTATGGGAGCTATACGATATAATGGCCCAATCCGGCAGAATCCGAGATATACACACTGTGCAGTATATAAAAGCCTACATGCAAAATTTCATACATAGTGTCGGATCTAGATCACAATTTTAGTTTGGGAAATCGATTACTGGGGCGAAAACTAACATTTCAGACGAAAAATCGTTATTGAAAATCGAAATTTCACTAGTTTTATAGATAAAATTTCCGTTTCTGAAGATAAAGTTTTACTCACTTTTCTCCACTAAAATTGGCCATCCGCTATATGTTTCCGATACTCGAAAGTTATAAATTACAAACAAAAGCGTTTATTCTCTTGAAATCTTCTAAGCCACTAAACAAATTTTTAAATCTTAAGCTAGGCAATTATTGCGCTATAGCTTACTGTTTGATTATTTTATTTGATTCTTAACTTTAAATATATAATTTATGACTTTTGTAGGCGTCCAAATCGATGAAGCCGCCGAAAGTCATGCATGTAAGCGTCTTATGGCATACAAATAGACACAAAAACCAAAATTTCATTGCCAATGGCTGGCAATATGAATAATCGCCCCCAATCCCAATCGCAATCCCCATGCCCAAGCCCATTCGCCGGGCATTTATGACTCACTAAAAGAGACCGCAAAACATATAAAAACATAAGCACAACAACAAGTAAATGTATCTACGCATAAACTAGCAACAAAATATGTACAAAATAATAATGCGCAGTAAACAAATAATAACAACAATGAGAAAAACGAAAAAAAAAAAAAACGCGAAGGAAAAAAAGCGTAGAGAAATTCAATAAAACGAAGAATATAAAACCCAGAATCCAAATCCAAAAAAAGGGGAACTCAAGTTGAAACGAAACTGTAATTTCGTTTTCATGAAAGATACTACAACAACATAAAATACCTTGTGCCGCCCACACCAATCCCATTCCATCCCAATTCATCCAAGCATTCATCCGTTTACAGAACAAGAGAAAGAATGGAGCACGACCTCGGCCAAGTCTACTCCGGCAACTTCAGATACAGTGGAAAACTTTTTGCAAGGCGAAACCGAAGCCAGATAACTGCTTGCTCGTTGTCAGACACTGCGAAAAAAGAAAACCCAAGAGGCGGAAAATAACACACACACACACACACACACAACAAGACAAGGAGCAAAAAAAAAAAGAACCAAACATTTTCGCATTTTTGCCTAGCGAGCTGGAGCGAGAAGTTGCTGGAGTTTCTAGAGAAGATGGTATGGAAGTTTCCCTTTTACTTTTGACGCACTGACGTAATGCGGCAAAATGCTGCGCCAAAAACCTCCTCCGTGTTCCCCCAACACATCCCACGCTCCACTAACGACTCCAACTCCAACGACGACGACGACGACGGACGCCTGTCAGTCGCATTTACTTACATACAGACAAACATACATATATATGTACATCGGTCCCCTTCGTCCGCAACAATTTTTCAAGGTTTCAAGGCCCAGTAGCATAGAAAATTCACGATCAAGAACATGGAAAGTTGTTGAAGTTGCCTTCCACTTCCACATACCTCCCACCGATGCCTCCGTCGTTGTTGGGTTGTCCTCACCGCAATTCGTTCGTCGAGAGAGCATCACGCGAATTGCAAATTTTTCACCAACTCGACGAGAGGGCGGAAGGAGGATTCGAGGAGGAGTTGCCACAACCGCATTTTGGTGGTGGTTTCCATCCATATGCGAAAATGGAGATGCGTCTGCGCTGAGAGAGAGAGAGAGAGAGAGAGTATCCAACGCTGTTGGGGGCTGCTCCTTTTTCGTTATGTTCATATTATGCTAAAGTTGGGATACAATTCCAAACATAAGAGTTTGAGGTCTCCGGTGTTAGACGTTGACTGGGTTGCCCGGGGTTGCGATTGAGGTTGGGTTTAAGGTTTTATTTATGGCATTTGCCAACAAAAAAAAAAAAAAAAGAGAAAATTTGATACCACGTGTTTTTCAACCCAAACGGAGTTTGAGTGCAACGGAAAACATTGGCATAGATAATGGGTTAGGGCCAGTAAAAGGGAAGAATAGGCCAACATGGCCACAGGAAACTGGGCAGAAAAACAAATGAATCACCAAAGTCCCCACTTCTGCACATGAAATTGTATATAACATACATGTTCCTATATATGTAAAAATGTATACGAAGGGGAGTACTGAAGAAATAGTTAACTTTAGGAAAATAATCGAGGAATTTCAACTAAGCTCTTCATAATTTTGTCGTTTATTGCTTATGGACTAATTTAAAGTAGACTAGAATTATATAATATCATTTTTAAAAGCTATTGAATTGTTGTGGTGAATTTTGAGATCAAACTCACATATACCACACAATATTTAAACTTTTGCAGCTTTACTGGAGTTCCTTTAAAGTCCTTGCTATATTTTGAGAATATTCTACAAATTCATAATATCTAGATTGAAAAGCTCTCCATAAATATAATAAAGCTATCGATACGTCACGGGATATTTTGTCATTACATGCAAAACCAATAATAATTTGTTTACTATATAATTTGTTTTTAAAATCATCTCCTTAATATTTTTGCCTTCTAAGAGGAAGGCCTCTCAACATCTCAAGCTTAGTTCTAATATGATTAATAAGTTATTTCAACTGGCCGAAATGAATTCAATTTTTTTAAGAATATCCATCCAAAGAGTCCTCCAAATATTTGGCATTATATAGAGAACATTTAAAAGATTTACTTTAAAGACAAACAAAAATTAGCAGTAAAAAAGAAAAACTTACATTAAAAGACCATTATTCTCTTTGACAAAAGTGAAGAAAAGCAAATAAAAGAGATAAGAAAACGAGAATCACGAATGAAAAAACTAAAATAAAACACACATTTCATTCAATTTCGATACATAGAAAGAAGTGTTGTCACAAAGCCCGAAGCTCAGAACACGTTTTGATGGGGCATTACATAAGCAGCGGTTTAGGTACGTCGGAGACGCCACAGGACAGGATTATGGGTCGAAAACAGGAAAGCAGACAAAACAAAAAAAAAAAAACAACGAAACACACACAAAAAAAAAACCGGAAGAACAGGAAAAAGTGGGCGAACTGTCAAATTGTGGGCAGAGGAGAGGACTATTATGTAGTAGTAGGCGTGTTGGAGTGGGCAGAAAGAGGCAGTAGAGCCCGAGAGAGAAGAAGAGACAACACTGCAATAACTAAGCCTGTTTCGGACTCACACTCACTCACATTAACAAGAGTTTCGTGCTTTTTATGCTACTCCTGCGGCCATAGAATGCACCAATACAAATACCAATTTCACGCAAATAGAGAGTGCAAGTATGTAAGCGACAAATACATGTACAGAGCCAGATATATATATGTACCTATATATACAAATACATAATGTTGTATGTAAGCCGAAGTTGCTTTCAAGGTCTGGGTCTGGGTCTACGTCTGCACACAGCCATAGAAAGAGACAGAGGAAAAGAGAGAGAGAGAGAGAGAGATGGCATAGAGAGAAGCTGTCTCTTCCAGAACCTGCTTCAAACCCGAATTCCACTTCTCCACCACCGACACTAAACAGCTTTGCACAGTGGGTCGAAAAGTCGCCATCTAACGTTTTTGAATATCAAAGATCCTTACCCATCAAAAGTCACTGCTTTTAAAATCAATTCACCCTTTGGTATGGCAAAGTCTTTTGTCTAACATCTAACTATGTATGGTTTAGCTCATACAGTGGCGGGGACAGTTTTCAACCTTTAGTTCTGGTCAGATATTTAGGACGTTTTGTTTTCCAAAATCTTTGATTAACAGAAGAATAAATGGGTATGGCTAAATCAAACTGTGTAAAATTTGTCTTTTAATAAATTCAAAATAAAGGAAATGTGAGTAAATACAAGGAACATTTTGAAGAAGTTAAATCTTTCCAAATAGGATTTTAAAACGTTTTTAATATTATACTTTTTATTTATGGACAATACTTTCAAAAGTTATCTAAAAACCAAAAATAGTGTACAGCAAATAACAAAACATCGCATTATGTTTCTTTAAGTATCTATATTTCCAACCAGAAAGAGACAAAGTCTGACTTGACTTGAAATTGCAAATAATTTTTTACGTGAAATACATATATTCAAAATTGTTTACTGAAAAACTGAATCATTTTGCCCACTGTGCTCTGCCGTCTCCTCCCTTCTCTTCGTTGCTGCAGTTTGCAAAAAGTGTGTAGAGTTGCCCTTGGACTTGCACTTGAAAAACGAAGAGAATAACGATTGGAGTTGCATGCAATTCTAACACATGCGCGCGCATACGAAACCGCAGTATCCCCTACGCCCCTCCCCACCATGCAACTCCATCCCCTCTGCACATCCACTGCAACAGCGCTGCAACTGCACAGCAACTGAGAGAGACTTCGTTGAATATTTCGGCATGTTGCAAAATTTCATTTCGTTTTCATGCCAGCAAAATTTCAATTTCATGTTATAAAGTCTTTCGCATATGTTTGTACATCATGTACATAAATGTACATAAAGATGCACATACATTCCGTATATGGCAATTGCATATTTTCAGCTCTTTTTCTCTTTTGGTATTGGTTTTTTTTTGGTTTTTTACAGCGCTTCTGCGATTTGGGTCTGAGCTTCTCTCGGCCTCTATATCCAACAAATTGATGTTGAAGGTCAGCGTGTTAGTAAAAATTGCATTATATTTACATATACATATGTTTTTATGTGCAGCTTATCAAAGTTGGTCAGATTAATATCGGGGGTGTAAAAGAGCTCAGATATGTATTTTAAGAAGCAAAAACGAGTTTCTTAAACTGAACGAAAAGTTCTGTTACAAAATCATTTGTAACTTATTAGACAACGAAGCAAATTTTATGGTAATTTAGGGAAAGACTTCCAAAGAAAGCTTTTTTAAGTTTATAGACTCAAGGGTTTTCATCATCTGTGGGAAAAGCGCAGAATTTCCTCTGTAATAGTAAAGTTATGATTCATAATCAATGTTATTACCAAATGGGAGTAAGTTTGATTCTAAAGTCTAGTTAAACAGTTATTAAATGTTTATTTCTTGGTTCTTGTAGCCATTTTATACATATGTACTACATACATAACTAAATACGCATTTTCTATGACCATTTTGTTTCCATGCCTTTGGGCTTACCTGTGACTACAAATCTTCTATGCCTTTTTACCTGAGTGCCTATGACTGTTATTAGGCCTATACAATAGTTCTGTACATAACATTATGTGGGCGGAGTTTCCTTCGAATGCGTCTGTGTGTGTGTTTTTGTGTCGGTGTATAAGTCATCATTAGAGCTCATTTACAAGAGCACCCTGTAATATGAATTATGTATGTATCTGCAAAAGAAAAAATACCACCGAAAATTTCTTTGGCGAAAAAGTGCGTATGCGCCTCTCGTCGCCTCATTCGTCCTAAACGCCTTCGTAAGGGCACAAGTGGCAGAAAAGGGACCACAAGGACACAAGTAAAGTTCTTAGCTTGAGCGTTTACCATCTCGCTCACTTTCACTTAATGCCACACAAAGAATGAACATAGAAATTGTTGTACATACATAAGTGATTTTATATATCCTTCGCTATGTACTTATCTACACAGCCCAAATTCAAAGTGATGAGGATTGGTGTTTGTGTAAGGTTTGGTGGAATACATGATGGAAAATGGCGCCATAAACATGAATATATGGCATTTATTTATGTTTATACAAGGAAATATATGTATAAACAGGTTTTTTCATAAGATTATCATAGAATATTGTCACAAAACGAATAGAGCTATATATTATTATCCTTATCGATTATTTTTAGGAGTTAAACATAGAAAATAGCTCTCAGAGAGCCCGAAAAAAGATTGTCCAAATCATTGACAAAAATACAACCCTAGAAGTATGCAACATTGCAGAAAACTAGCAAATAATCGATCGTGATTAAATGGACATATAAAATGGCAAAGAAATAAGAACTTTTTTATCTAAAAAGATGAACTTTGCTGATCTTTGTACTTCGACATATGTTTGGCTTAAGTTTTTGCTAAAACTAAGCTAATTAAGAGAAGGAAAGTTTAAGAAACAAACTAATTTTTATGTTCACTCGAGAAATTTTGGCTGACTAAAGATAAGAAACCAAGCTCTGATGCCCTAACTTCTAACTAACTTTCGTTGCAATCATCTAAGGATATATTTTATCTTCTTTTTGACAGCTTTTTAGTTACTTTGAACACGTTGCCGACTAAATAAAGTTTGATCACCATCGATTTTTATTCAGGGTAGTTTACTCTCTGCTACAACCCGTGTGCTATCGAATGACAAAAATAAAATTTGATTTTTTCGCTATATGGTATATAGGACACTTCCACTTTTGAGTGTTGACATTCAAATTCGCTTTATGTAACCACGCAGCATGAAATCCAGACCCAAAAAAAACCAAAAGCCCTATCTAGTTGAGTCATGAAGTTGTTAGAAAATGGAGTTTGAGTTATATATGTTTTTGGCAACGAAATTACGACACCCTGGGCTATATGCTATGGTCATAAAAGAAACGAGTCCGCAAACAAAAAGCACATTGAAACGCATTTTAGCTTATATACTTTGGCAGATATATATAGCATATATACATTTATATAGCGACTGCCGTTGCCATGCCAGCATGAAAATTTCAAACCCTATTTTGGGTTTGAAAGTTGCTTCCGATTGGATAAATGTGGGAGTATGGGTAATTACAAATAATGCTTCTGCCGCCTGGGTTTTATTCATTCTCATTTGGTTGAGAAGAAGGGAGGGGGGAGAGAAAGCCTGAAATATTTTGTATAGGGGTAAGCCGAGGTGGCAGGAGGGGAAAGGTGGTAGAGATGTACATACATACATCTGCCTTTGCGCCATATTGTGTACCACTGACACACCCTCATGGATATATAGCAAAACAAGAGTCGATTCAAGTGGAGGAGGCGGTGGTGGTGGCGTTGGTGGTGTGAGGTAGGGGATTTTGTTTGCCAGCCATACATATTTATATACGACTGACTTGATTTCTCGTGCGTGAACTAGAGTCAGAGTTAAGATGTATCTCTAAGATACCAGAAGAAGAGACTTCTCTCCCCGGTTTCTTCCATTTCTCGAAGGATAAACACAAGTTGGCCACACACTTTCACACTCGGTGAAACACAGGAAGTCTTGCAACTTTGAAGCGTCAAAATATAATATTTAGTTAAGCGAAAGATGAAGAAATATATGTACATACATATTCGCAAATTTATTTATGGCAACAACTTCCCATCCTGCCCTGTCCCCTCGGGGGTCTCATGTGCAGCCTTTTCTTGCCATTAATTATGAAAATTAAAGTTGATGCGTGTCGTCGTCGTCGTCAAAGAAATATGGACCCAGCCCCAGGGCCCTTAGTGTTTTTCTTTATTTTTTCGTTTTTTTGTTTTTCTCTTTTGCGATTAACGATTCTCCTCATGACGATCTCAACTTTTGTTGGTCATTAAAATTAGGTCAGCGTAAAGCACAAAAGAAAAGAATCCTCCTCATGAAAGAAAACAAAAACTAGTTCAACTTCCTTCTTCTTCGACTTCATCTTCTTCTTCTACTTGAACGCATTCTTTGTTCTCTCCCTTTATTCAGCGCACACCACCAACAACATCAACATCATTGCCACGATCCTTTTAACTAGAACAACATGCAAACTTATTACGCAATGGCTGCAAAGATCTGGTCCTACCTGACTTAATTATTATATCAGAGCAGAGCAGATCAGCGCAGAAGGCAATCCCCGTGTTTCTTCTTCTTCTGTTCACCTCTCCTCAGATCGACATCGATGGTTTTGCAGGTAGAACGAACAAAAGATCGCCTCAAAACTACAACTACGCAATTTGACTCTTTTCTCTTTCACTCCTCTCCTGGCCCCGAAGGCACTCAATTGGACCTTGACTTTGCACCACAGAGATCCTTTTTTTGTGCGAGTCCTATAAGAAATCACCAGATACAATATACACACATACATATCAGCGTTTGCCGATTTGGCTAGCTACTGTAGCCGCCGAGACCGAGAGCACACACAATAACAGGAACATATTCTACACGTGCCCTTATTTTGGTTTTTGCTCACATTTTATTTGCAACACGCGCAGAGAGTTTCGCTTATGTACCTCCTGGATACATATATGGGTAGGGGGACAATGGCAAAACGAGGGTTAGCTCTCTGCCAAGTATGTATATAAGGCTCCAGAAGATGAAGCAAAGAGGAGCTGGTAAAAATTGCAAAAAAAAAAAAAAAAAAAAGAAAAGTAAGTTACCATCGGTTCGGGGGACCCCACAAATACCCTGCCTTTGTCATAAAATCTTTAAAATTCGAGCAGGATCACTATAGAAAAGCTTTTAAGATCGTTACCTCCCAACTTTATGGAATAGCAAAACTTAAGAAAGCCTTTAGTTAGAATTTAATTATCTTAAGTTATCAGAATTCTATAAGTCAAAGACGATACTCCAAGTAAGTGCCATAACTTCGTTTCGCTAATTCAACAATCTTAATCATAAACTTTATTCATTAAGACTAACCAAATCAATCCTTAAAAGAACGCTATCATTTCACTCTTTATTAGAAAACAAAAATTCCACATGCTTACTAAATTATAAATCTTATTCATTAAGATAATTTTATTCAAAGACGAACTATTAAGTCAATTCTTTGACAGTTCTTTTTACTTTCTTTAACGAAAGTTTGGGAAAATCTTCATCTAAGGTAAAATGGCTTTACTTTCTGAAGTAGTAGCAATGATTATTTAATTCGTCTGTTATTAGTTTTCAGGATTCTATAAATTAAAAAAACGAACCCTAAACAAAATGCTTGACTTTATTAATAAAATTTTATATGAATTTTATATAAATTTTAGATAAATTTCATTGATTTTTATTGATTATAATAATCTAATTAAAAGAAATTCTTTTAAAAAATGCTACCACTTTGTTCTTCCAGGATGAAATACATATCTGTACATTAAAGAATCTCTAAATACAAATATTTCCCAATCCCATCAATAATTTCTACTGAACCTGAGACACTTGTTTTTTTTTCAATAATGATCCTGGCTGTAGCGTATTGGAAACTTCGACTAGGCTTTGCCTTTGAAAACTTTTGCTTTGTGTGTTGTGTTTTTTAATGCTTCTTTTATTACTGACATTCGTGTGCCATTGTGTATAACTGTGGTATACATGCCAACACCAACACAAGTATATATACATACACACATATATACATATACACATGTACATATTTATTTATTTTTGGGATTATGTATATACTGAAAGAATGAATAAAACAGCGATTCCCATAGAGGACCATGGAAGCTTTTGATGAGGATACCAAACGACTAGACAATATTAATTGTAATCCGGACTAGAGATGAATGGGGGCCTCAGCCTATGAAAACTTAATAAGGTCCTCTGATAAGAAAATAGGGCCATAATATCCAAAAGATGTCCTTTTGAAATGGACTACGTGTTACATTTCTTAAACAATTTGAATTTGGATTTCTCAATTAAAGTTATATAATTTGTCATTATTCATATGGAGAAGGCATAAAGTGTGCCCCTTTTTTGGATACGACCATGACAAGCCACTACGTTTTGTTTATTTTGCCGGCTTTTTCGAGCAGATTCGTATTTTTTGAGGGGAAATGATTGAAAGTGAATTTGGTCTAAGCATGCCATCCCTTTTCAGCCAATGCGCATTGGGGCTACCCCCATCAACCAAACTTAGTTACCCCCAAAATACCATGCCTCTTCTTTATCATCCTTCCATCACCATCTCCACCCACTCACCACCCTGGCAGACCACATCAATTTTTAGCGCCAAAAACGTTGGCAAAAAACATTTTTCCTCAAATGAAAAACAAGCATTTTCCGACAACTCTGTGATGGTGGTGGAAAGTGAAATGAAAACCAGCCAACCACCACCCACCAACCCCCAAGAAAAGAAAACCGTCCATCCATTCACTCAAAGTCTGTTTCACCCCCTTCCCCATTCCCAAAATGCTCCGCCTCTGTAGCTAAACTTTACAGTTCAAACTCACTCAATGTTAACTGAAATTTTAAGAACTGTTGAACATAAAATTTCAGAAATATTCTAAATAAGATATATGTATGTAAATTCGTTTTTTTTAGGTGCAGACTATTTTTTATCATATGATTTAAATAAGTACAGTTTTATATTGAAAGAATTAAAAACTATTTTCAAACTTTCCCAAAAAACAGCAATACCTTTTTTTAAATCTGGCATTATTTACCATTAGACTTTAAACTTTAATAATATACTTTTTATAATGAAAACAAATATATGAGGAAAAATATCCTGAAAATGACATTGAATCCGACATCGAAAACAATGAACCCACAGCAAAATTGGACTTGTACTAGGAAGCAAACCAGGAAAATATATTTCCTAGGACGAGGTGTATATTTCAAAGAAAAGGCACCAAAAATCATATTGACTTTTTGAAGCTTTATTGTGAGTTCAATAAATTTCTTAAACACGGTTTTTCCATATCAACATTTGATGTTTGACTTGCAATATTTCGCCAGGAATACATATACATATGTATCTACCATGTAAAGCTAAGTACAGGTGTATCTGGCCTAGCTTTTTATTCATTTTTTTCAATTGGACATGCTGCAGGTTATGATTCTGAAAATGAACTTACGATTAGCAGAAAATGATCATCTAACAATTAAAAATTAAGTTTATAAATCCAATTTATCCCTTCTTCTTTTTCTTTGATTGTATAATCCCTATTACAGGGTATATACACTCATGATGAAAATAATAGGTACACCCATTAAAATTTAACTTTATTGACTTTAGATTAGCACAATTTTTTTTCTATTACCTTGATCACTAAAATTTATATGCACCTTTCTTTATTGAACATTTTTGTATAAAATACATTAATTTGAAAAAAAAGAAACATACATAAAATGTTATAAAGTAAATTTTTTTTAAAGCACTGAAATTGTGCAATTTCGTTTAATTGCACAATTTCGATTGTTGGCACTTTTTTCATTTTCCGCCTGATTTACCTACACCTCACCCCACAAGTTATCCATGAGATTCAGATCAGGAGACTTTATTACAGGGTATAAATGGTAGATATGTGTTTATATATGTATGTATGTATGTTTGTCAACATCTTATAAAATATAACAATATTTAGTATCGTGCAGTCCTCGGTAGATGATGTAAATTGTCTAAATGACCCAGTCATTTAGTCTACTGAACAACGAGGATGGGACGTACAGGCTAGTGTATGTACATAGTTTCCGTCTAAGCCTGTAAAAATATAGTTAGGTTGATAGTTTACTACAACTATATCCTATACTTTAATAATAATAATAAATTTAGTATCGTAAGGGACATCCACACTTAACAGAAACATTTCAATAAACGGCTCAACTGTTAAGTACAATCAATGTTACTCAACAGAAACACTCAACTTTTGAGTGGGATTGACAGCCGAACATTTCGGCTCGAAGCGAATGTTCCATGACACTTTGTTCTGCGAGCGAATTCTCCCGGTGGTTGCAAGCGAATGTTCGAGTTGGCATCATCGGTTGGAGTTGGAGTAAGGCGAATGCTCACTTTTTCAAGGCGAATATTCAATTTCTTACGGCTCGGGCGAATTCGGCTGTTGTGGTTGTTGTTGCATTTGAGTGAAAACGAGGGGAATGTTGTTTTTGTTTTCGGCGTGTTTCTTGCACGCGCAGTCTTGCACAGGAGTTGAATTGTAACGGTTGTTTTAGTTTTTGGCATCGCATGGAAATGAAGATGCGAAACTGAAAGCGAATTTTCGAAAACAGTTTTCCATTTTTCTAAGTATAAAAATCAAAAGTAAACTCGCCCACAATTAAATATTAACAACGTGTGTGTAAAACAAAAAGACAATTTTTGATATTAAACCAAATATTTTTAAACTGCCGGCATAACGGAAAAAATAAAACCAAATAAAACAAACATAAAAACAACAACAATCGCGTCCATGTGCATGCCAAGAAGGAAAATGTAAAAACGAAATAAAAACAAAACTTTTTGCCGGACATGGCGCCGCGTGTGTGTAGAAAATGAGAAGCTAAAGAGAGAGAGAGAGAGAGAACAAGAGGAGAAAGAATCAAAGAAAATAGAAAAGAAAAAAACAAACTGATTTTTATATAAACAATAAGAATAAAAGTGATTTTAACCACAGCTCAGGGCAAATCTAAAATAGACTGCAAAAAAAAAAAAAAAAAAACGGAACATTTTTTTCGGATAATATTTCTACCAAAATCAATATCAATATCTTTATAAATATATATATTTTATACAAATCGAAACATAAATCAGTAAAAATGGTTATCCGACATAGCCATCAATTTTAGAGGATCATCAACAACCCAGAAGAAAAACATAGAAAAACATCGAGAAAAATCGTCGAGAAAATTTGTGTGTAAATCAATTGAGGAAATTTGTGGCAAAATTTCAATAAATTTGACGGAGGATTCATTCATCCGTTTTTCATTATGGCACCGATGCAATTGAATGCGAATGGCGTGGGAGGCGGCGTCCAATTGGCCCGCTGTTGCTATCCGAATGGGGAATGCGGCAAACTGGACTCATTGATAGCTCTGGACGAGAATGGTCTGGCCGAGTGTGTCCGTGTGCTGTGCAACAATGAGAACTGCAATGTTGGCCAGTATATGCATCGCGAGTGCTTCGACGTGTGGGAGGCCGGTGTCCTGCAATCCCTGAAGGCCAGTGGCCGGGCGCCACGCAATTGGTCGGAACGGCAGAGGGCTCAACATTTGTGGACCAAAAAGGGTTACGATCTGGTCTATAAGGCCTGCAGTTGCAAGTGCGGACGTGGTCAATTACGCAAGGATATTGAATGGTCATCGGCCAGTGCTTTGGTCTATCTCAATTCACGAAATGCTGCTGGCAATCTCAGTGAGGATGATGATAAGAAGAAATCCAAGAAGAAGCGTAATCGCAACAACAACAATGCCAATACCACCAGCAGCAACAACAACAACAACAATGCAAACAATGTTGGAGCTCAAAAAAATAGTTCATTGGCTTTGACTCCGCTGAATACGAATAATAATTCAACAAATGGCTATAGTAATCTAACGCCCAATCCCAATGTGGGTGTCATTGGTTCAGGTTTGCCTCCAACAACAACAACAACAGCAGCAACAACAATGGGAACAACAACACTGTGGCTAGTGTCATGGTACTCCCCTCTCCCCTGACCAATTCGAATGCTAACAACATCCTGGGCCTTGATTTGCGCGCTCGTGCCGGTAGTCTATCCTCAAGTGGTGCTGGCAGTGGTTCTAGCTCACCATCGGCCTCCCAGTCCAGTGCCGATATATCCATATCGCCCATCCAGCAATTGCAGCAACATCATCAATTGCATCATCATCATCAATCCTCCTATGCTGGCAATCTCCTACTCCAGAATGGTTTGGGTCTCACTAAATCAGTTGCAGTGGCCCCCACAGCAGCGGCAGCACCACCACCTGCACCACCTGCACCACCCACTTTGCCAGCCCTGGCCAATATCAGCAATTTCAAGCCCATGGCCAGTTATGACCAGCAACAGCTTGTCCAGCAGCAGAAGAACAAGGAGGTCGAACTATATTCCGAGCGTGTGCGGTAAGTTCAAGAGAAAACATCCAAAATGAAATATCAATCCGATCGATTAGTCACTCGAAATGTTTACACATAAATCAACATATAAATATATATATATATATATAGAGATACATACATATCTTCCCTACAAATGTCGAAATTTCCTCCACATCTGCCGCACACAATTTTTGTATATAAGAAAATTGCCAAACTTTTTTATCAATTACACTCATTAACAGCAAATCAATAGCAAATTCATAAAATTCTAGCAATTAGAATTTATAAAGTCTAAAAAAGTAAAATTTAAATACATATGTTTAAACGAATTTTTAAAGTGTTTTAAGATTCCGAAAATATTCGCTTAAAATAGACGCAAAATTCAGAATTTTGTCTCTTAAAAAAATTCATAGTAAAATTTTAAATGACACTGCAAACATTAAATATAATAATAAATATTGGGAAAATATTTGTTTTTAATAATTTAGCCATAAATTTATTTTGTTCTCAATAACTAAAAATTTTCATTTTTAAAAATGAATTTTAAATGAATTAGAATAAAATAAAATAAGTAAACCAAAGTCGATTAAAATTTTCAAATTTCCAATTTTGTTTCTGACATAGAAATATTTATTTTATTTTTAAAATTTGAATATTTTCATAATCAAAGATTTATGTTTTTTAAATGTCATTGCAAGTTTTATATATGTAATTTGTTTATGTTGTTTAGTGTTTTGCCACAATTGCTTGAATTTTGGATAAAAATATATAATATATATGTATGTATGTATATGTGTGTATGTGTATGTGTGTGTGTGTTAATACATACATATTTGCTCTTGGCTTTGCTTCCATATCTCGCTTATATAATAACCTTTATATTTCCTTTGACTTGAATTGACTTAAAAATTCTCTGAAACAGCTGCAAAAAAATTAATTCAATATTTGCAAACACCAAAAAAAAAAAAAAAAAAAAAAAACCAATCGTCACCCAAAAATAAAACGTTTTTTTGTTGTATGTTTAAAAAATTTGCAATGAGAAGATATCGGCCGATATTTGTACATATGTATGTATGTATGTATGTGTGTGTGTGTTTATATATGTACTTGGTAATATTTTCAAGGAAGTTTCATTTAAATTATATACTTCCTGTTGGACGTCTCTTAGACTCTGTTTAAATGATTTTTAACACGTGCTAAATTTAAATAATTCAAAATTTTCAATTATTTTTTTTAAACTGCTTTTAATTCATTATAAAAAAAACCAAAAATGATTCTCAATCTTTAGTTGGTTCTCTTTCTATCTCAGATAAAAACTAGTTCCAAGTGCTCCTTCTGACTGACCGACCGACTACGCCTCTGTTTTATGTTCTTTTCACTTTGGGTCAAGCCTTTTCTTAATTGCTAAATAAAAATAAATCATAAATGTCTATGTAAATTATTCTAACTTTGTGTGTGAAATGGAAAATTATTGAAATTTATTTGCTGGGGGGAAAGCAACATTCTTTTATTTTTAATAATATTTCCGTTTGGCAAAAAGCATTAAAGAATTGTGTGTGTGTGTGTGTGTGTGTAGGGGTCCAGGGGCGCCATCATATTATTATTTATTCCAGTTGAATCAAAAACGTGGAGAAGAACCGCAAAACGCAAAGGCAACAAAAAAAAAATGTAGATCGCTTTTTTTTTTTGGCCATTTAACATTTCCATTGTTAGTTTTTACTTGGGGTATATTAAGTTCTTGGAAACGTTGAAATTCATGCAAAGTTTTTTCTCCAATTGTCAAACGCTTCTTTATATAGAGACTAAATCGTATTGGTTAATTAATCAAAGGGTATCTCGAGATCGTTCTCCTTGACTTCATTTTCAACTTTTCCTTTTTGTTATTGTCGTCGTTCTTTTGGATTTTGTTGTGTTCTCCTCTCTCTCTCTTTGCGATTTCTAGTTCTCCTCTTTTGGGTATATAAAAAATGTACATACATACATATATTCTTGATAATCTTCTTTCCCCTTCATATTCGCCAACCCTCTTTTTTATTTATTTCGGCATAATTCTCATTCATTCTTTCTGCATGTGTGTGTGTGTGTGTGTGTGAGTGTTGGTTTTTTAGTTTTCAAGGCCATGATTTTTGTTTTTATTTTCGCTTTCGCATTTATTTTTGTGCTTGCCTTTCGACTACTACTTCTGCTTCTTCTTGTCCTTTAATGCTCTCTTTTTCTCTCTCTTTTCTTACTATCTTCTTGGCATTCTGATTCACCAAAATGCCTTTTAATTCTTATCGGAAAGTATTCTCTGATCAGAATTAAATGCAATATTTATCTTCTTTTTTTTCTGTTTATATTTATTGAGTTTATTTTTAGCGCCACACGCGGCCCACTTTTTTTTGTTAAATTTTTTGTATTTTTTTCTTTTTGCTTTTTGCATTCTCTTTAAAATAATTGAGGTACATGGAGTTTTACATGGAATTTGTCGGAATGGGCAGGACGATAATTTTTGGAAATTTTTTCAAATTTTCTTTTCTCTACATTTGTTGAAGAGTTTTATGAAATCTGAACCCCAATCTAAATAGATAAAATAGACGATTATAAAGTTAGAATTGTTTATGTTTTGGGATACTTTTAATTAACCTTAGTGATAATTTATTTAGTTAATTGTAATTAAACTTGACATTTAACTGCTTTGACTTTGTAGTAATCTCTCCGTAGAAATGATAGCACGTGATTTCAAATGTAGAAGATTCTCCGTTTGATTTGGTAGCCTGTTCCGCTGGTTTTTAATTTATTATTCTTGTTTCGATAAACACAAAATAAAAAAAAACAAAAACTTCAGAGATTTAAGATGCCTTTCTTTTTCAAATTTCGGGTTTTCTTAAGTTTAATGAATGAGATTTTTTTTGGTTATTGTGTTTGTTGTTGTTTGCTTTCTTTCTCTTTTACTCTTTCTGTCTATGTCTTTCACTTTCACACACACACAGACACAAACACTTTTACATACATTTAACGTGTTTTGTCTGCCGCCTTTTGCCGGCAATATTTGCCTTCAATGTCAAGGTTAAGATACATTTTATGTATTCATTTTTGTTGTGTGTGTGTATTTCTTTTTAGGAGGCAGAGAGTGGGCGTTTGTTTTTATGATTTTTTATTATTTTCTTTTGTTGTTCCGCTTTCGGCCTAAGGCCGAAACTTTTTTTCTACTTTTTTTTGGGTTTTGTCTGTGCAGAAAGCTCTTCCTGTATTGCTCTCTCGCTCTCTCCTTTCCCACTGTCTGCAAATGTCTGATGATGATGATGATGATGATGAGGACAGATACATTTTACTCCACTCGAGATACAGATAGACTATTTTTACTATGACGCCTTTTAAAAGGCGTTCTCTAGTCACACAAGGTACGCAATTTCAAATAGATTGCGATAGGCACGTCGAGAATACATAGAATCAACTTGAAGTCGACATTTCGAATACCCTGTGAATTTCATTAAATAAAGTTCACTTTAAAGTTCCTGAAACTAAACAACTTCCACTTGATTTGCAGGGTCTGACATTCTAAATGAACATAGTATAAGAAAAACGTCGGGGCCACCAACTTAAAGTACTTATTAGTCGATCTCTATAGTCGATCTGATTGTGTTTCCTTTATGAAAACAAGTGGGGGGCCACCACTCACATTTGTCCCAGTACATATTTAGATGACCTACGCTGAGAGTGTGAAAAACACAAAATTAAAAAAAAAAAAAAATAATAATAAAAATTAACAACTTTCGCACGACTTTTGTGGTTCTATTTGTAGTAGTCATGCTATTGCATATTTAATGAATTTCTTTAGATATAGAAAATTATTAAATTGTATTACGTTTAAGCTCTAGTGTCATTTGATTTATATACATTTCGTTGTTGTTGTTGTTGTTCATTTGGCTTCTTCTCTACCCTTAACCAGATCGTGCTAATTGAGCACGTTCCAAAAAGTGTCGTCTAGACTTGAAGCATAAATTTCTGCACTGTAAAATTTTTATTATGGCGGAACCAAATAGCCATTACATCTCGGGGATTGTTGACGTTATTTGGTTTTTGTTTTGGTTATTGTTTTGCGTTTGTTTTTTCTAACTACATGAATGTATGTATGTATGGATGTTTGTTGTTTTTCCCGCTTTTCAATTGTGGCATACATTTGTATGTAAGTTTAAGTTTCGCTTTTCATATGACCGAAAACAAAGATACGTATGCCGCGTCATTCAGCCAAGCATGAAATGAAATGGCTTTTGACTTGCCACTCTGCCTGCCAAAGGGCACATTGTATCAAATAGCTTATAGTAATGGGTAGTATAGGCTTGTATAGCAAAGTAATTAACAACAACATTTTTTGTTTTTTGGAGCTAAATTGAGGAAACATTAACAACAACGAACAAAAAACAAAACACAATGAAAAATAAAAGAACATTTGACACTTTAGGGTGAAGAATATTATAAAAACAAAAGTTAAATACTTTTATAATTATACATGGGCAATCTGTTCTTGTTACGGTTTATAAGTTTCCTAGAAAATCCAAGTCACCACCAAAGAAATCTTTCTTTTAACTGGCAAATCCCAAGCCATATTTCATAGGGTTTTGTCGTCTAATTTTTGACCACATTTCATTTTGGCGCTTCGATCGTGCGATCCTCTCATGTATCATCGTTTATATGACTCGTTTAGCGAAACAAGAAATCACTTACTTAATATGCCATACAGACTGAACGACGGGGCGGGGGCGGCGGGTACAGTATAAACTCGAAAATCCGAAACCGCAATGCCCATTTGCAAATTAAAGCACACACATAGATAACTAGTGTGTGGGCAGATATGGAGGATGGGAATCACCATGAGTATAAGGAGAGAGTGTGTGAGTGTGTGTATGCGCGTGTGTGTTGTTTTTCTTTATATTTTTCTTTCTTTTTTTTGGGGACGGGCATGTGCACACCTTTTGTTAAAAATCAAATCAAGTATGCATTGCCAGAGGTGCCTTGCGGTGGGTTTACTCTCTTTACCTTTACCGCCTACCTCCGTCGTACAACAGACACATCCACCTCATTTCCCAACCGCAAAAGCTATTAATGAAATCTTTTCTGCCAAAACGGCACGCAGTCCTGATGATGCAGTCTCTAGGTGTGTGTGTGTGTGTGTTGCAGCCCACAACATTCACACACATGTGTGTGTGTGTGTAGGATACTCTTTTGGACAGAATGATGTGGAGATTCAGGAGAAGGATGTGGGGGAATGCCTTTGTATACATCTGCATATATGTACCTACTCCGAACGCCTACGTCATAACGAAACGGCGCATGTCTGAGAATGGAGACCATGCTCCTCTGGGTGGTGGTGCGGAGAAGGTGGGGGCCATCCACGTCGTCATTATTGTCGTATTTTCATTGCCAACAGACAATGCCAGGGCAAAAGTTTCATACCGTAACTTCAATCCATGTGAGATCTGCAGGCTTTCTGCCAACTTAAAAGGCTTCCATTCCATGGCAGAAGTTTCGTTCATACATTCGTAAGCCAAAAACTCCCTACATGTGCTGCATGAGTTGCATGTGTGTTTGTATGTTTATCTGTCTGTCGGTCCTTATGTCTCTCTGTCCCTCTGTCTGACTGTCGGCCTGTTGTGTGTATGCTTTTAGGCTTTTGTGCCGGGCCAGTCAGCCAGAGTCGTAGTCGGAGTCAAAGTCAGAGACGGAGTCGGAGTCTCTCCACCCGACTCGACCCGGGCCAACTGCAGGCTGAAATTGCAATCAATATTGTTGTCGTTGTCGTTGTTGTTGTTGCTGTTGTCGTTGAGCAGCTGCCAGACGCAAAAAACTGGCAACAGTAAAAACCAACCAGCAAGCCTCGTAAATGAAAGCAGAGAAAGAACATGCATGCAGTGCAAAAAAATGAGAAAACAACAAAAACAAAACAAAATACATTCGATACATAAAACATACGAGTAACATATACAATCATACAAAATACATACATATGTATATTTCGAAATACATATGTATATTCATGTCGGTTTATATAAAAATGTTTGCAAAATAAAACAAAATATGTTTGTACCCCGCCAAAGCCTGCACTTTCCCTCTCTCATAGGTCCTGTCCTTCTGGACTTTTTGCGCTGCTACGTGTATATTTTGCTGGATCCTTTTGTTCAGTGGCGTCAGCCAAACAGGGGTCCTAAACTTGGCAAGAGAGTCTGAACCAATCCCAAACTAAATCTACATATAATTCCCATGCCATTTTACTGAAAATTAGTTAAATTTCTTTTAAATACTTTTTCAAAAGTTGTCACTTTAAACAAAATTCAAAGAAAAAGAATAAAAAAAATGGTTCTTCCCATACCGGGAATCGAACCCGGGCCTTCCGGGTGAGAGCCGGATATCCTAACCACTAGACAATATGGGACTAGTGACCATATACAACTCAGTATTCAACTTGAATGTTTCACTTCTGAATTTAAAAATAGATTTTGGGAAATTTCATAAATTCTCTAAATTTAAAAATACTTATGTATATATTCTGAAAATTCAATTTGGATCATTTTTTCATGAGCCAAAATAACAACAAAAAAATCCCTTTTCATGAGATATTTCTGTCTATATTGATATGAATTTAACTGCAAATGCACTTGCATCTGTATCCTGTGTTTGCGACTGTCTGTCTGCTATCTGTATGTACATGGGTGTGAGTGTGTGTATGTGTGTATTTGCCTCCTATTTGATATCCATTAAAACGATTCCAGTTGGCGTCTGGCGGCCACTGCCCCTGACCCTGGTCGAAAATTCTATGTTTGCAATCTGAATACAAAATGCCACAGGAGCAATCATACAATATAGTAGTGTCTCTGTGTAAGGGAATGTTGTTGGGGGCGTGTTTACGCCTTTCAAATCCATTGCCAGTCTGCGGCCCCCATGTGCATTTGATTTGCAATTTTGTGTCGCTTGCAGTTTTTGTTCGCCTCCTGTTGTGTGTGTGTGTGTGTGTGTGGGGTCCAAGTTTTTATTTGTTTATTAGTTGCAATTTTCATTTGGTGAATGGAAAAGTCAAAAAGAGTTCTGTGGGCCCCACACAAATCCCCACAACATAAATCAGTTAGCAGACTCTAGTTTAAAAGTTCAATATACATTATCATCAACTAATTAGCAAATGGCCAACACAAATTCTCTTTCCGGCTTATGACCCAATGGAGTCATTAATGAATACGAAGGTAAACCTGTAAAGTTTTTAAAAGTCAAAAACCGAAACTTTTAGGGTTACCCTCGTATGATATCAACGATATTCTGATGTCCGACAACAAGTCTAGCCAAATGACCAGGAACTTTCACCCGTTCGCATTCTCTCACACATTTTGGATAATACAGGAAACTCATTTCGGGGCTGTTGATTAGCCCCCAACCAATTTATGTAATTCTGCAAGTTTTTTTTTGCACGGCGATTAAGAAATTTTGTAGAGTTTCTGTTTTTGTTGTTGTAGAGCCATTATTTTGCTAATGATCTGTCACGCCCCGAAACGGACATAAAAATGCATTTTGTGTTGAAATGTGCGATGTGAAGCGAAAAGAATCCAGAAAATAAAAGGGGAAGAAAAAGGAAACACACTACTGAAATGTATTTCTCTTCTTTTTTTTTTTGCTTTTATTTATTTATGCGGCTTGATCGTAAAAATAATTTGCTTTTATTGCCGAAAAGAAGTGAAGAGATCCCCTCAACCGAAAAAAAAACGAACTTTAATACGTTTTGTGTCTGCTGATCTGGATGGATCTTCAAGTTGAATTTTTTAAAGTTTTTTTGGGGTGCTTGAATTATATTTTTAGGTTATTTGCCAAAAAATAAAAAAGAAATCAACACCACATGTTGTTGTTGCGGTTCATCTTTGGCAACTGAGAAATGAGACTTGCCTCGCCCCGCCTCGAAAGTGCCATAACTTATTCAATTAAACAAAACGCAATTGCTGTTAATATATGTACGTTGAGGCAGACCAAAGAGCATATGTCCATTGTCCTGTTGTACATCCAAAATCATGAAGCGTCAAATTGTTATGAGCAAAAGATGGTAACAGATACAAATGGCAATGGTTATCGTACACAACAAAACGCAATCAGTCGTGTCGAAGACACAACAGACAACAAAAATCCTTCCAAAATAAAACTAAGAAAGGTCGGTGACGGGGCGGCGTGGGGGCCACCCAACGCCTTGGTTGTAAGTACTTGCTGACTGCAACTAAATAGATATTATATCAGCATAAAGAATATGTTAGCAAAAAGAAGCCAAAAAGAAGAAAAACTAGACGAGATGCTGTTGGTGCTGCTGCTGCTGCTGCCTGCCTGCAAGCTACTACTTGAAAGAGAACTAAACAAGCTAATAATCATAAAACCAAATGACTTTGAACGACGAAACGGGCTGTCGTTGTCGCGCCAGGATGCTCCACATATATATATACATATCCTTAGATGGAGGGAAGACAACAAACAGCACAAAAAAAAAAAAAATAAAATAAAAAGAACATAGGAATCATCAACATTATCGTCATGGTGGCAAAGTGACGATTAAAATTTAAGCTTCATTTGTTGCTGACTTTCTATAGCACTCAAACTAGGGGGCGTGGTCCTATACAAAACGCGATAGAGAGAGTTGAGAGTTAGAGCGAGAATAGCCAAAAGGAGTTTGTAATTGAGTAGGTGTCAATGGGAAAGAGTTGCTTAAGTAAAGCCAATACAAAGATACTTTAAGCTCTGTAAATGATAAAATACAAATTGAAATTGAAAAGCGAAAGACTTATAAATATAATTTCTATTTTAACAAAAGATGATCAACATGTGCGTATTTCAAAAGCGAGATTGAATTAAAGGATATGAGAAGTAGAATAGGAAATACGCATCGAACGAAAAGGATCATTTGAACGTAAAGAATGGTTTATGATTTTCTCCCCATTTTCGATCTTTTGTTATCTAAGAACCCTAACAATTGTTTCATATTATTTTCAATCACTAAATGTGATATCTTTCTTTTGAATTTTGCCACATTTGCAACTGTGGTTACTCACTTAATTCGTTGAAGTTCAAGTCTCAATTACATCAACTAGTAGATTAACAACAACAAAACTCCCACAAAACTTTCTCACGCCATATTTTTTTTCATTTTTATTTTATTGAATTTTACTGTGCAACCCAATCACCGATATAATAATTAACAGCAACTGCAACAACTTACTCACTCCCGTTTTGGGGCAATGAGCTCTGGCAATGATCCGCCATTGGTTTTGGTAGTGGCCTGGCTGAACGTTGGATCAATCTTGAGAGTGTTTGCAGCGGCAATGGTTTCATTTGTGGCGGCTTGTTTGAACGATCGCTAAAGAAATACATATATATATAATTGTAATACACTCGTTCGTATCTATTGCTGCAACATGTAAGGCAAGGCACAAGATACCTACCAAGACATGGCAACAAGCAATGTTGCAAGTTTATTGAACTTCTGGCGGGCGCCAATAACAATTAAAAAATAAATGTTTTAATGTTAAAAAAATCCAAGGCACACAAAAAATGTAGGAAAAATGAAAGAAGCGACATCGATCGACGTTCCCTCCTTATATAGTTGCATGTATGAGATGTTCAATTAAAACTAAAATCTAGAGACAAAAATTGAAAGATATGAGCAAGATATTAAGAGCCTGTCGTCCATTGATATTGCTGCTGCTCCTCCACACACACACACACACACACACACATGCTCCGAAAAAGGCAACTTTCACTTTCTTACTGGCAACATCGTCATCAACTGGTTAACAAACCAAGGAAAAAAAATTGGAAAAAAATTATAATAAAAATGCAACATTTATTGCGGGAACGATACGAGGTGGGAGAGGGCTTCACTTTCGTCGATAAACTTTTATTTAATGTTAAATTGCATTTGCCTGAGATTTAAATCAATAAAATATTTTAAGAAAACAGCAAGAAAACAAAACTCAAGTAAAAGAAAGTGACAAGAGTAAAAATCGGGCAAACAAAAACCAGAAGAATTTCTATATAAATATTTACAAATTCCGTTTTTGGCCCTGAAGGTGGGCTCCAGTGACCTGGAAAAGATACAATCAATTTATGCCGTTTTTATAATTGGTCGCGTAAATAAATAACAACAACAGCAACAACAAAAAGCGCAACAAGAAACCTCACCTCTTGGCCATTTAGGCAAATGTCCTGCAATCATTTTTCACACTCGCTGACAGTTTGGGACAGTAACAACAACAACAACAACATGGCCAACAGCAACAACATGGCCAACAATGACCGTGTTGCATGACTTTGAAAGTCAGTTCGGAGTTCATTGTAGTGCGAGACGTTAAGAGTCAAGTCCCGCATCTTGTTTATGCACGCGATAAAAAAATTGTTGTAAATAAAATTTACAAAAAAAAAGAGGGAAAAAAACTAAGGAAAATAAGCCTTGAAAAAGTTGCTGCTGACTGTTGTTGTTGTTGTTGCTGGCATTGTAACTCACTAGGCCTTAATCTTAAGGTAGCATCTGCTGCTGCTGCTGACTGACTCGGTTTCATTTCATTTTGCTCCCCGGCCTGGTCTTCTTTTCAATGGCATCTTGCTGTTGTTAATGCTGTGCATCCTCAGGGTCTTCCTATCCAGCACATCATCATCATCGTCATCGTCATTGAAAACTGGGCAAGGCCTATAAATATTAAATGTAATCGCAATTCTGATTGTTTTTCAACCACAAAAAAAAAAAAAAAGAAACCAAAAATTATAAAGAGGATAAAAATATGGCTTTTTTACTGAAACTTTTCTTTCATTCTTAACTGATTCACATTGAAATATGTTCAAAAAAATTAGCTCATAACTTGCTGAAATTCAAGAACTGAGATTTTTATATTTCTCTTTGTTTTTCTCTAAAAATATGGCAATGAAAAAAAGGAGAATGAAACTAGTGAGATAATCCTTGAAATTAATGAAAAGACAAGTTTCAAACAAATTGCATCAATTATTTTCATAATTTTGACCAAATTTCGAAAGCAAAGTTAAATGTCCTCTTAAGTTTATTGACTTGAGAAGGAAAAAAAGGAAGTAAGGCGTCCCGCCGACTTGGGTATACCATACACCAGTAACAAATATTTCAATTTGTAATAACTAATGCATTTGCTATTTTAATCTGTTCACATGTTTTTACTAGCATATTTCGTTCTCCGCACTTATGCATATAAGCACCCTAGCGCCCCACCCGCCACGGCCATCTCGGCCTTATGAAAAACGTTTATATGATAACTCGTATTTTTGTCCATTTGATCATATTTGGTATTTTGTGGGTATTGTATCAAATTTAGTGTGCCAATTTGATTGCACAGGTAAAATTACGGATATTCTTTTTATTTCGGGGCGGAAGTGGCAAAATCTTTATACATGAAATGAGCGCATTTACTAAGCAAATATACATACCAATATGGTGTTCTGTAATAGTTTTTGAGATAACGTTTTTTTTGCGGGGGCGGGGGCGTGGCAAAATTTGAAATAAACTTGTCCTTATACATAGCCTACATCCATTTGGTGGCTTTTTTTACGCGTTCAAAAGGCGACGGACGGACAGGGCATGGCTAGATCGATCGGCTGTTGATGTGTCAAAATATATTTTATGGGGTCGGAAAAGCTTCCTTCTGCCTGTTCATACATTTTGACTTTAATATCATTTCACCTTGGGTGTAGGTATAAAAACTTGATGTGAAGTTGAAAAAATTTCATTTTACTATTCATTTTATTAATTTTTGCATATAAAATTCTCTTTTTCTTTCATTCCAGGTAAGTGTTGAGGGTGAGACTGGATCTGGATGAAAATCTTTTGCCGTGGCGAATGTCTTAAGTGGGTGATAAATCGCAGCAAGTAGAACAAAACGGAGAGAAGGAAACTTTTGTTTTTTATTTTTTTTGCTTTATTACCATGAGTTTCTTCAGCTGGATTTGTGCGGGTGGATGCTTATGTGTGTGTGTTTGTGGGTGGGTGGTTGGGCCATGTCTGAGCCGAAAGGTCTCTGCACTATTTGTCGACGCTTTAAGTTAAACGCTCCCTGCGGCATCATAAACATGGCAAACTGAACATTTAAGCGCAATTTAATGGTTCAATGACATAATGAATATGCAACGCCTTGTTGCTCCTTCTCCTGCTGCTGCATTGTGCAAAAAATTTCTAGAAAAACGAAACAAAAGGCACACTAACAACAGCAGAAGCAGCTAAAGAAGGACCCACAGCAGGACCAACCATCACTTAGGACTGCTCTTCTTAGGACCAAGCAACACCATGTTGTCTGTCTGTCAGTCTGGGTGGCTGCCGTTGGCTTTGCCTGGTCGCCTGCTTGCCTGCTAATTAGCTGCATTCATAATTTCGTGCACATTATTTACATGCTAAGTAAGCCAGAGCCAAGAGTTTGGGCACGCAGCCAGGATAGAGAGAACGAGAAAGATAGAGAGAGAGAGAGAGAACAGGGAAAAAAATGAAAACAACCAACAACACCGGGAACCGCAAAAGATGTCTGGTCCCTGTCCCTGACATTGCTCCTTGCCATTGCACAGACGCCGCACCATGTCCCCGTCAGACACAAAAGGCTTTCGCCTTATTTACAGTTATGCACAGCATTTGCAAGCTGTGTAAGTTGGAACTCTTACAAGTTACTCCACAAAAAAAAGGCACCGCAAAAAGGCACGAACGCAACGAAAAGAACGCGAAACTGAAACCACATAAAAAGGAAAGGTGCAATACGATTTTGCAGCCAGAAAGGGAAGGGGCGACTCCTTGTCCTGGCCGCCGCCAGTCGCGCCTGTATGCAAGTGAAAACTTTTTTAATTGAAAAATTGTTTAAAGTTTATTTTTTTATTGAACCGCCCCGAAAAGTTCCTTCAACTACACAACTCTAAAGGTTAAGTGGCCAAGAAAAATACATGCATAAATGCAAGCCAAGCTGTGTCGGCACTGAGAGGAATTCCAAACAAACTGTTATATACATACATATATAGATCAGCCTCAGAACTTAAGAAAGAGACAATTCAGTAATTAGATAAAGTAACCAAAAACTAGAAAAAACTTGCACAAATTTGAAAATCAATAAATCTAATATATCATAGACATCTATGGCTGGCTTTATAGGTTCTTAAATTTCAGAAGAAATCATTTTGTAAATTGAAATATTTATAGCCTTTAGTTAATTTAGTTAATGCTGGAAATGGAAAACGATCAATTAAAATTTATAGATTTTTTACCAAGAGCAAAAAGATATAATATTACTTTTTGGTAATTTTTTTCTCTTGTCTTTTCAATTTCTCTCGGTGTATGTGAAATTGACAAAGAAACTGCTTAAAAATGTTGCACTTGGCTTTTTCTTAATTCGCTCTTTTCAAGTTTAAGCTCCTACTAAGGCTTCCTGCACAGCGGGTAACAAGTGACGCTGCTTAGCTTGGCTCCACTTTTCCTTCTCCGTCTCCTCCTCCGCCCTTGTCTTGCTATCTCCTAACTAAACTGTGCTGGTATTAGGTAGGCATGGGGGCTAGGGATGGTAGTTAGCGACTGATGGAGCGACGCCTCTGCCACAACGTCTTTTGTTTGACTTCAGCGTCGTCGTCGACGTTGTGGCCTGTGTTGGTGCTTAAGTTTTTGGTTTGGCTTTTTGTGTCTTTGGCACTTGAGTTAAGCGGCTTGCAGTCATTTCCACACACATAAATTATAAAGATGCGCTAGGGCTACCAAAGATTTTTACATGTTTACGATGTGATTTAGTGTGTCCAAAGGGTCGTTGTGTTCTGTTGTTGTAGGGTATTTGTTGGCATTTAAAGACACAGACCTATACTAACTTTTCAGTATGTACACGAGAATGCCACATTAAATCGATGAAATATTTAAACGTTGGCTATCAATTTGAGTTTTTTGTTGCCCCTGCTTTGGGGAATTTATTAAATGGGAGGGACTGTGCGAGAAGTGCGACCTCCTAGAGGGCCATTTAAGAGGTGCCGCTGGTGCCTCACACTGATTTATATCCTGCGGGACTAACTGACTGACTGACTGGCTGTCGTTTAGTCTAGGCAACAAATTATTTAAATACATTTGTGTGTGTATAGGGTCAGACAGCGCTAATTACGCGATCAAGCTGCTGCTGCTGCTGCTACTCCTACTTCCATTTTTTTTCAACCCCCAACCGACAAACCTTCATCATCCATCGTTTGTTCTGGGGCAATGAGAATGGCAAATTGTGACTAGACATTTCATTCATTAAACTTTATGGCATAGTAGTTGCCGCCTGGCTTCCCCAAGCATAGCTCTCCATTTCTTTTAGTCTGTCTGGTCTGGCTAATACGTAACTTTTATTTTTCAATTTCTCAACTCGTTCTTGTACTTACTTATATAGTCACCCTTTCCCCCTTTTAATTCTTTTGGCCAGTTGTTTGTGGAATTTTATATTATTTCTCTGTCTCTTTCGTTTCATTGTTCTCGTCTCCTTCGTATCCTGGGGCTAGAGAATTTTATGGTTTGTTTTGTCAACATTTTGTCGTTGTTGTTTTTGCTATTGCTGTTTGCATTTTGTCTGCAGAGTCTGACATAATCCAAAGCTCCATCTGCCTTTTACCAGTTTTTTGCATCCATTGTCCTGACTTCATGTCCTGCAATTGCAATTAGGAGCCAGGCATCAACTGCATTTTTGCATAATTACTTGTACTTTTTAGTCTACATATTTGTATATACTCTAACTTTTCCCAAAGGCCTTTACAGGTTTTGGCAAGAAATTTATTTAGCATCTTGATCGAACTTCGAATTTTCTCCATATATTCGTAACTATATTTCATTTAAATTCCATTTTTCTCTACTAAATACCTCTCATAGGGTATATACGCTGATCCTTTTCTATGTATATTTTTTATTTCCTTTGTCTACTTCATTTCGGTCGAATAAACGCTTTGAAAATGAATATTGATATTTAATAATGCCAAATTCAATTATTGTTAAATAAATGCCTCATTTTATTTGTCATAATTTGCATATGCATTGAATGAATAATGCATAAAAAAAAGATTTACAAAAAAAATCCATAAAACAAATATTGAGAAAAAAAAAAACAAGTGTGCAGTCATTTTATGGCCATAAAAAGCGCTTTGTTAGCCAGTTTGCCATTTTGCTGGCTTCGTTGTTGTGAGATTTGGTCAATTTCAATTGCAATTTATTGTTACCAAATTTGTAAATGCTTTTTCATGGGAAGCCATTTTCAATTTAAACACTTTTGATGACCCTATAACCCTCTCTATGTATGCTTATGTCTTACCAATCAATCAAGCCTTTTGTGACAATTTGTATAGGTACATAACTGTTTTTCTACCTAATGCTAACAAGCTAAAGACACTTGAAGAGTTGGTTAAAATAATAAACTAGTTAAAAGTAAATTTTGTAGTTGGATAAATAGAAAAACATTTGAAGAAAACAATTTTTTTTTTTAAATTTTTTTATTTATGTGCTTTTCCTTATTTAGTTTTGACTTCACTCTGTTGCCTTTAAAATTGAATTTTGCTTATATCTTTCCCCACACAACAATTTGCTTTCGAAAATTTACATTTCCAAGTAATTTCTGAATGAACTTTTCAATTCGTCAATTTGATTTTGCAAATGTCACTAGCATAAATAGCACAACGGGCTCAATTAGCGAAGGCCATATTATGATTAAACAAAAATAGCAACAAAGCCAAGGCATTGATAAAGAATACATACTTACTATATATATTATATATATACTTATTCTCGTATTTCATTGAACACAGAACACTTGGATGTGTGGAGGGGTTATGTAAACCACACACACACACAGACAGACAGTGCTTAGCTAATGAAAGGCCTTCTTTATTTTCCCTCAAGTATTTGCAAATAAAATTGAAAAAAAAAAAACGAAAAAAATAACCATGTAAATGAATGAAAGTCAAAGTTGACTTTTGATAACAATTGAAGAGGCAAATGAAAAGAAAAGAAAGACAGAAAGAGACAGAAAGGAAGAACAAATCGTACAATGTTTGCACACAAGTCTCAGAGGCAGCTGTTGCCGCATTTTAAGCTGATAAAAACACAGAAGAAACTTATAAATTTAATCAAGACTTGAAGGCGGAGGAGTCCCCATCACTAAAGCCTTGAGCCTGAAATTGGCTTGCACACATGTATGTACATACATATGTATGTGACAGCTGATCTCCTCAAGTGACCCACTTAACTTGCAACAACAATACTTTCGTTTTCACATGCATTCCATACAATGAATGGCTTTTGTCTCACCGAACTCTTGACTCTTGTGTGCGAGTGTCTCGTTATTTAAGTTTGTTTCATAAATATTTGCAGCAAGTTGAAAATCGTTGTTGTTTTTGGTTTTTAGAAAGTGCGTAAGTTTAAGCAAATAAATTACACACCTAAAAACTTCAAGTCAATAAATTAAATGCAAGCGTACGAAACGGGGGGAAAAAAGGCAAAGTAAAGCAATAGCAAAACCAGATAGTAACTAGCAAGAGCAGCAAACTACTTCTCAACTAAGGCGAATGAACGCACAATGTTAAATGCCTACCGCCTGCCTGGCCTGACTGACTGACTGACTGCACCGGCAATGCACTTTATCAAGGACAGATTCATTGAAAATTGTGCAAAACTGTTTAGCCCGCTCAAGTCTATGTGCACTTGGAGAAAAACACCACAACAGAAACGAAAACCTCTAAAAATAGAGCAAAACTAAACCCTTTATAGTGAGAATCTGCCAAAGACCTTTATCTAAATTCGTTAGTTTGTGATTTCTAATATGATGTGCTAGCACATTTTTTCCCAGTGTAGGTGTTTTGTGATGTGTGTGATGGGGAAAAATCAACTCCAACGACGACGACGTCGACGTTACTGATATAAAAAATAATATAAATATAATTAATAGAATTACACGGGCATATAAGCGCGAGCGTACAACAATATTGACAGTGAAATCGTAGACTCGAGAGACCGAACGCAGCTCAACAGCTGGAGGAGTCGATGGAACAATGGGGATAGAAGGAGATGGTGGTGGAGGGGCTGCACATGGTGGAGGAGGCTTTATAGTTTAATGCCCGCTGAAACAAAGCACACAAGGTTATAACATCAGCAGCACCAAGCACGTAAGATATAAGTAGAGGGACCGAGAGAGAGATTAAAAGTGAGAGAGAAAAGAGTCGGTGTTTTAAGAACTCTAGGAAATGGCATTACACGATGTTGTACTACTTCATATTAGAGAGGAGTAGGGAAAGCTTTTCCCTCCAACGTTATGAAATAGATCTGCTACAAAGTCAGTGTAGTTCAGAGTTTTACCTGAATGATTCAGTTTCAAAAGGAAGAATCAGAATAGTTTTTTGATTCTATATCATGTAAAAAACTTTATATTATATTATTCATAATTCCGATCTTGTTACATTTATCTTCAAGACAAATTGACAAACCTTTTGCTTTTTTAACTTATTTTAAATATAAAATGGGATTAATTTAGTTTTAAAACAAAACTATTGTAGCAAATGGTTTGGTTAAAGGAACTCTGTTTGCCTTAATCACGCTGTCATCTCTAGTGAACAGTCGTAGAGGATAGCATAAAAGAATAAAAATAGGGGGAGTTAGGGCCATTCAGTCAAAAGCTTTTTTCGCGTTCGTGTCTGCATTTCGTTTTTAATTTTTAAATATTTGCCATATGTTGTATGTGGATTGAAGGGGGGCAGATGGCGGGGAAGTGAGTCTGAGTGTCCATTGCTGGTGGTGCGGCTGTAGCTTTGCTTTGTTTCGGTGTCCCCCCCTCACACACACACCAGTTCACCAGTCCAGTTCAGAGCCCATGAAATGCCAGGCACGTTCAAGGCTTCAGTTATTTTTTTCCACAATTTTTTAAACCTCACATATTCTGTATCCGTTTTTCTTTTTTTCATAACTCGAGCGACGGCTTATCTATCTAGTTGCCAGGTTTTTTTCTGTGCTTTGCATTTTTTTGTATCTTTAGCCTGTGGCAATTTGCTAACTAGAAATTGACAGTTGAATAGATGGCAGATTTTTTAACAGCAACTCAATCTCTTTGTTAATACCCTTTAATTAAACTGAAGGGTTTAAGCATATCAGCAAAGACTTTAATCATAAGCAAATGTAAAATAGAAATATATTAAATTTATTGAGTTGTATTAGTTTAACTTTGCACTTATGATTTCTTAAAATGCGACAACTTTATGATAAAGTTTATAAAAGATCTTAATATGGCTAAATTTCCATAACCAATTGACAAATTTTGTTTATGATTCAATAAACTCATTGCTTATAGTTGTCATATGTATAAAAATATTGTCACCGCGAATGATGGCCCTGGTCCTCTCTCCTTTTCAATCTAAATTTTTGCACAACATTTTCTGGCAAACTTTGAAATATATTTTAATCAAAATGCAAATTCATTTTGAAAATTGAAAGTTTTTCTTTTATTTTGGAGGCGGCTGAACAGCTGCAGTTGCAGGGGGGAGGAATGTCTAATTAAAAGTCATAAATTGTTGTCTAATTGTTTGTTGCATTTTGGCCAACTGCCGAATAGTTTGACGAGGCAGATATAACGCAAAGTGCATTTACCTTTAAGTGCAACAACATGCAGAGGAGGGGGCTAAAACGTGGCATACATATGTATGTGTGTGTGTGTACTTGTTTCTGCCATGCGTTGCACGTTTTTTTGTGCAATGCCTTTTGAGTGCTATTGGTTGTTGTAGTTGTATTAGCTAAACCAATGCCCCAATGACGATGCCACGCACAAAAGTCAAAAACCAAAACCAAAAAATAAACTTGCAAAAAACAAAACAAGTTTTTCTCTGACCAAATTGAGATTCAAATGTGTAATACAACCAATATTTTTCACACACATACACACAATATATATATATATATATATATATTATATATATTGTACACATTAAATCAAATGAAAATCCCTGCAATCTTCAAACGGCGCACCTGTTTTTGTTTTGATACCCTTACAAGAGTTGTAAATGAATTTTTTACAAGACATCTTAAGGTATAAATATTGTTTACATTTTCTTTAAACTGTTAGATAAAAGTTGTTATCATTAGAAAGTGAGTTTTCAGCTTTTCTTATCTAAGCTTGAGACCAACTATTACTTTAAAGTGATAGATTTTCTTATCTATTGATGGTACATAAATTCTGCATTATCATCAAAACAAATATGACTAATATTATATAAAATTTCATTATAAACATATTCATTATATTTATTTTTTAGTGTATAGAAATTTCATAATTTTGAACAACAACAATATTAATCGCTTTATTCCTGCGGCTTATCGATCTTCAATGTTCAATTTACTTGAATGCCACGCCCCAGACTCTTAACCTTTCAGTGGGGGCCCACCCACTGGCCAATAAATGGACTAAAATAAAAATCAAATTTCACATGGCAGATAAAGAGGAAAACATAAAAACTTTTAATTATTATTCTCACGGCAGCAGTCACAATTTTTTGTCTGCAATTTCAGTTTCGTTTTCAATTGCATTTTTTTTTTTTTTTGGTTCCTGATCTCTTGGTTCTCTTCCCCCTGTAATACCCCTTTATACATTTCAGTTTTTTAATGTTTATTTGCGACGAGTTCGACGATGTCCGACTTCGACGATTTTTGTCTCAGTTGATCTTTGACACATTTCTGGGTGCGGCTGCTGTTTCATTTTTTTTTTTTTTTTGGTGTGTGAGTGAGTGTTACCCTGTAACCAATTGGGGAAAGAAAAGTCCATTCTAGGCTTGAAAATGTAGAAAGTTTAGGTAATAGGCGAAGACGATGATCCTTTAGAGACCTCGAGCTTAGGCCAAAACAAACTTTTTAAGTAGATCTTATACTGATCTTCATTGAGTATTACAGGGTAACTTAAAGTACTTACTCATGTTAAGTGTGGGGAATTAGTATTTTTTTTTTTTTTTTTGCTGAAAATTGGGTTTTTGTTGTTGTCTCAGTGTCTGTTGTGAGTAGGTGACTTTTCAGCTGTTGCCTTTGATGGCTTATCGGAACAAGTTTTGTTTGTTACCCGCCTTCTTCAATGCGGAGAGCGGACAACGGACCACGGACGACGACATGTGCACCGGGGGCACGTAGAGTTGGTATTGGCAACATGTTCCTTGTTGTGCGCGATTAATTGCATATTAATTTTCGGGGTCCTCCACTTGGCACGTTTCTACACGGCAAACAAACGACGGAATGGGCACCTCAACTCCTCCTCTACATAATCATAACAATAAAGCTAAGTTTTTTAAATTTTGTGCGCGTGTTTGTTGCCTTATTGTTGTTATTTATTTTCAAATACATTTTTACTCTAGCGTGAGAACAAAAACGCTTTTCAAGTGGTTTTTTGTTTGGTAAAGTGTAGAGAGAGAGAGAGGAGAAGTTTAGGTTTGTTTTTAATTAGTTTTCAGAGCAAATATGAAAAGAAAAATTGCTCAACTGCAACGGCGTTGAAAATGAAAGCGTCTTGTGTGAGTTGTTGTTGTTGGTAGCTTTCAGTTTCAATGCAATTGGCCACGCCCACCCAACATCAGCCAAAGGCGAGCACCACACACCGCAGGCCAACGACCGTCACATAAATATTATATGTATATACTTTTTTTTTTGTTTTACTTGTTCATTTGTTCATTTTTTCCTCTTTTTTTTCGCAACATCATCTTCATTAGCAACGCCCCCTAGCGGCTGCTGATGTCGTGATCATCAACAGGCATTAGCAACACCAACAACAACAAGTTGCTGTACAGTGGCAACAAACTGCATACAAAAGCTAAATTAGCAAATTTCATGGCATACACCGAGCTAGTCATCAGCTAGCTTAGTCACTCTGTAAACTAAAACTGTTGCCCTTGTAATGGGTTTCTATTTTTACAACCTAACGTTGATTTATGCTAATTTAGGGATCGATTCAGATTACTATCTAACGCTTTTGCGACAATTTCAGACTAAACATGTCATATTCTTAATTAGAAAAACTTGTTTTCGAAAAACAAAATTAGTATAAGACACATGAAATTGACTGACCTCACATCCATCCCACATTTGCTTATACTACAAGTTAAGATAAGATAAAATTAAATTAAGCCAACTAATGTTATAATTTTTACTAGAAAACTGAACTTGGCCATTTGCTTAGGGAGCTGATGATCCCACACACTATTGGCTTTCAAATCAAGTCAGTTAGTTAACAAAGAATAAAGTTTACCTAAAGAAAGTTATACTTTTTACCCTGTCTGTTTGATATTTGTGCCACTGTGCGCCGTTTAGCCTCATTTGGGGAAGGGGGGGAACTAATACACAAAATTTTCTTATGCCAAGTCTCGAGGCAATGCAATGGCAAATAAATTGTATTTTCGCTACTGTTACAAGTTACTTAAACAATTGGCTATTTTGTTGTTGTTGTTGTTGTAGCTTTTGATTTCGTTTTGTTTTGTTTTCTTTGCACAATTTGCGTTTGTTGAACCTTTTTGTTTTGCATTGCGTTTTGTTGCAAAATTAAGTAAGCCTGGCCAGGCCACATGTGTTTGTCTGTAAGTGTGTTAATATGTATACCAATGTGTGTGTGTATGTGTGTGTACTAGAAAGCTCACAACAAGTGGGCAAAATGGGCGTGTTTGCTTTTTGAATTTTTAGTTTTACTTAACTTTTGTAGGCAATTTCTGTGGCTGCTGCTGCTGCTTTGCCCATTTCTTGTGTCTAATTTGTGTAATTATATTCAAATTTAAAACTATGTAAATTTTCTTACAAAATTATTTGCATTTAAATTGCTGGCCCCCCTCAACAAAACAACAATAACAACAACAGAGCCTCGTCATTGTTAACAATTATTGTAAATTACTTGGCAAAAAGTGAGGAAACATTTGGTCAAATGGAAAGCCAAATTTGATACCCTATATATAATTTTGTTCAATTTTTGGGGCTCTTTTAACCTCTTGACTGGATTTGTTTAAAAACTTTTGTTAAATAAACTTGCCCAAGTTACTCTTTGTGAGTCTAGGGAAACATTTCTTTGTGTTTGGTTCTTGCTGTGGCGCTTGTCAGCCGCATTAAATGAAATGAAATTGAACTTGTCGCCCACTCGACAATGATAGAGAACACCCACACACACATATGTACATACACATAGCTGCCCCCACTCCCACTCCTCTCTTTTGGTCATCTAAATTGCTGACATCATACATTTATTTATTTTTACGAGTTTTTGCCATTGCAGTTTTCAAGTTAGAATATCAATGCACTTTTAAGTCAACTTGCTACGTTCTAGGTTTGTTGTTTAACTACGCCAAATGATTCATGCGACCATCTAGAAAGTTGCAAATTAACTATAATTAATGAAATGTCAATCGATTACACTGGAAAATTGTTTAACTTGGGCGCCAACTTAATGATGATCGCTCTACTGTTTGTTTTTTTCTTTTTGTCGGTTATTGGGATAGGTGCGCACTTTTTGTTTGTCTCTCTAATGGATTTGATTAACAATTAATTTACTTTTTAATTTATTCATTGCATTAATTAAATAACATCAACGTGCAGGCTCGATAAAAAAAAAACTATACGCTTTTTTTATTTGTAATAAATAATACAGAGCAACAAAGTGGCACTTCAATGACGTCGATTGGCAACCTGGGAACAAGTGTTGAAACACGGATTTTATAACGGTTATTCTAATAATAGTTAATTAACTTATTTCGATCGTTCAGAGTGCTAAACTCTTTATGAATAATCCTTGGTGCTTACACAACGAAATAAAAGTTGAGAAAACTTTAATATCTTGCCATAAAAACAATTGCAAATTGTTGGTCAATAACAATTTTATAGTGTAAGTACTTACGATTTGATGTTAATTATAATATCTTATTGTAAAGACCAAAATGCTATTAATTGATTAAATCAATCATTAAGCACAAGTGTTGCCATTGGGAAGAGAGGGCGGCGGCCTTGTGGGCGTTTCCTTGTCGAAGGAATTCCATTCATTTAAATATATAAAATACACACAAATTTCTAGAGCTGCCTAATTAGTCATGTTATTGGTGCTGCTCGTGATTCTTAGAGTTTGTTGTTGTTTTTGTTGTACTTTTTTCACTTGTTACTGTATATGTACATATATGTATGTATATCGTATGTTCATGCAATTTACTCGTATAATAATTTATAATTTATTTATTTTCTTTACCGCGCCTTTGTTTGCTTGGGGTCTTTATTTTTATTTTCATTTTTTTTTTATCTTCCACATTTTGACGGCTTGCCTGGCTTGGCTTGGCCTGGCCTTATCGCTCATACAACATTTCGTTGCGGTTTTGCCATTTTTATACCCTTGCAGAGGGTATTATAAAATTGGTCAGATGTTTGTAACGCCCATAAAGTTATATATATTCTTGATCAGCATGATAAGCTGAATCAATATAGCCATGTCCGTCTGTCCGTCCGTTTACCTTTCAACCATCTTAAGAGCTATGGGAATGACTTTTTTTGGGGAGCTTTTTTATTACCCAGGTAAGATAAAGTATGATGAAAATCATCGGAATCGGACTACTATATTATATAGTTCTAGAAGAAACATTTTGCAGAAATTGGAGTATCCCCATGAAATTTACCAGCATTGGATATACACCCTCAGATCCCAAAATTTGAATCTGATCGGATAAATAGAACGCAAGTTACGATATAAATCGGCTCAAGCGCTGCCGGCAGCGCCTCCCCCCCTATTGTCTCTCAAATAGCACGCATCCACACACAGCGCTACATGAACTGTATGTACCTAGTCGGTGGCTCAGTAGAGACCTACTAAATATACATGAACTGTATGTGTATGCGTGCCGTTCTTTGCTTAGGGAATGTTCGTAAGAAGAAAAAAATGCATTTGTTTACTCACAGGAAAGAATGATGACAATATTCTTAAATATTGTGTCGATGATTGCAAAATAAATTTCAATACTTTCTGTTTAATGCATTTTTACATAAGATTTGTTTCCACATATTCACTTTACCATGGCAGTTCTTTGGTAGATCGGTTGAAATGGCTATGGCAAAGTGAATCTGGTTTCAATTTCCATTTTCAGATTGTACTATAGCCCTCAAATTTGTCCCCAAAATTTGAGCAATTGTGTTTTTTTTTTAGAATAAATCAAATGTTTACTTAATTAGTTAGTGCTTAATTAATGCTTACCTTTCTTGCCTTTTCTTTATAGAAAAAGAAAAAAGTCCTTTCCTTTTTATAGGGTAGTTAAAAGCCTTTTAATCGTTTAAATTTGCTTTCATAGGGTATTTTAAAGTCTTCATCTAGACTTCTTGTGGAGCTAAGAAATTTCGGCACTGATAAATCTAGCTACATTTCTTTTCTGGATTTTTGTTATTTCTTTTTTTTTCGGTCAGCAGCTGTTTTCACTCAATTTATAAGTACCAAGACATTTCCTTTGTCTTAAATTAATTGGGACTGTGTTTTTTTCTGGTGTTGTGTTTTTTTTGTTGTTGTTTTTGCTTCGATGTTTGTTTTGTATCTTCCGTTTGTTGTCAGTCAGTCTGTAAGTCAGTCGTGGCCCGCATGCCCTTTTTTGTAACTTTTTGTTAGGGGTTTTGGTGTTTGTTGTTGCCACAAACTACTTGTATTTGGCCCTTAGACGCCGCGTCTAGTTCATGTTCATGCTACCTGCTTTGCTCTAATCTTAATAAGAAATCTGTTTTAGCGTAAAAATATCACTTAACATAGTTGGCCTGCTGCCTGTCGTCCCTTGGGCTTTTTTTTTTTTTTTTTTTTTTGGCCACTTGCCACATTTTCATATGAATTTTATTTAAATTTTGTCGTAGGGTTTTTTGTTGTCCCATGTTTATCACTTACTTTTGAACCCATTTGCGCTCCAATTCACAAAAGTAGAAAAAAAGCGCCTGCGGGTAGAAGCAAATATTGTTTGATTTTCAAAATGTTTGTAGATTATAAATTTTATTTATTAGAAATTGTTGAATTCCCCTCTATATTTTTGGTTGGTTGGTGGCCATGGGAAAGATATTTGGGGAAAAACCCTGACATTTGCGGTTAGCTGGTCATGAGAGAGTCTTGACAAAATGTAAGTTGATTGAGCGGTGTTGACATTTGATGTGGTTGGTTACTAGAGCAGCATTGGATGAGGGTGCCACAATGCGGCGCTATCTTCGCTTGACCGGGGCCGAGACTTGTCTAATTATGCAGGTGATAATGACTTGACTGTTTCTTGTATACCCTTCTCCTCCTCGCCTTTGTATTTTGTTGCTACGTATGTATATGTATTTACCCTGTAAGTAGCTTGAAGTAGCACCAGAAACGACGATTTGATCAATTTGAATTGCCGAGAGCCTAAAGCAAACAAATTTGATAGGCATCTTACTATGTAGGAAGTTAAAATTGATTTTTTTAACTGCCTAACAAATAATCTATGGAAATCAATGCTAATCAGCTGCAGTTAACAGTTAAGGCTTGAGGGGAAAACCCATTCTATTAGAGAAAAAGATTTAATATGTATCTTCACTGATATAACAAAATATATATATATTGCTTACTTGAAGGTTTTGAGAGTGAACTACTCTTTGACCAAAATGAAGGCCTTTTTTGACTCACGAACAAAGGGTAGTCATAAAGTCGACTCCCAAGTCTCATTTTGTTTAACCACTAATGAATTTCAATTGCATTTCATCACTAATTTTCCACATTTTGCCCCCTAATTATTTCAAAAGAATTTTCACGCCAACGCCCACATAGACGACAAGTTTAGTTGGTATTTGTTTGATGGTGGTGAGTCAATTTAATGGCTAACTATATAGTCAGCCAGGTAGGTAGCCAGACAACCAAACAACCAGGCAGTTAGACAGACAGACGGATAGACGGACATAGGTTGGATAGGATAGGGTGGCGTTTGTCATTTTTCTTACATTTCTGTGTTTACTTGACCGCACACTTACACAATTATTAGTCAAGCCACAACAACAATTGCGGCAAAGTCCGATGTCTGTCTTTCTGTCTGTCGGAGAGCAGCGTGCCATAAAAGCCTTGAATTAATTAAAAATCTAAGCCTAAGCTTTGTTTGGTCATAAATAAAATGAAGCAAAAGGCACAAAGCGAAAAACAAAAGTAAAGACTAGACAGACATGGCAATGGTTTGGGTCTAACAATAATATTATTAAAAATAATAATCATAATAATGAACATAAAATTGAATATAAATAAGAAACAACAACATCAGAAAGCAATGCCAATCTGTTTATAATGAACAAACATAGTTTAAGTACTTACACAACATACAAATTTGTTTGCTCTCAACAGCAAATGCGGGAAAAAAAAATTCAAAAAAATGGAAAATTGATTGCAATTAAAGTTTCAGTTTCGCTATTTCTATTTCTAGTTCGAAAGTCATTGGACTCTCAAACCTCAAGCGAACAACTTGCGATGTATTTGTTGTTGTTTGTTTGTTGCTGTGTGCGCCGCCAGCGAGTTTAATTGAATAGATAAATCACGCGTTCATATATGTTTTCTGTATCTGTATCTGTATAGAGTTGGGGATGTGGATCAGTGTCTGTATCTGTATCAGTATGTGTGCATTCATTTGGTTTAGGCCTGTCATGTCAAATGTCGGCAAGGAGAAACAAAAATGTAGAATAAATAAAAAATGGGTGGAGTTTATCCATCTATCTAACTAACTGTCTATATATATATACATGTACCTTACCTACCCTACATATACTATATTTATCGGCTTCTGTCTTTGTTAGATTTTGGCATGAACTGAAATAGTAATAAATTACATACAACAACAGAAAAAATACTGCCAATTAGTTATAATGAAGAAAAATTTAAATGAATATCAAAAAGATGATTATGATATATTCATTATTATCTATTATAGAGCCAAAGATCTATTAATAGCCTTTGTCGATATCAATACAAAATTCAAAAAAAAGGAATACAATTTCCTTAGAGTAAGCAATTAGCTTGACTTTGACTAGAGAACACTTAATTAACTCACAGGAAGTAATTCTAATACCTTTTAATTCTAAATTCGAAATCCGAAAATTCCTGATTTAAATGAATCCCAGAGATGATTATTATATTCATCTTTATCTATTTTTATATTAAAGTTCTAGCAATAACTTTGATCTTTGATCAATTTTATTATAAAAAGTCTAAAATTGCTAGCTGAAAGAAACTCAATTTTTTCTTAGTCATAATCTTCAAACTAATTATGATCGATTGCTAAAATCCAAAAATTGGCAGTTAATTTATTAACACTTATATAACCATCTAAGCGAAAGCCAATGACTAATATTAACTAACTACTTTAAAATAATACTACTCGAGATACTTTTCCTAATTACTTAAACGAGTTGGTTTTGAGTAAATTATGCCATACAAAAATGAAATTTGATTTATAAAAGGAAGTTTGTTTAACATTTGACAGTTGCTCAAAGAGTTTGCCGCCGCTTTAGCCCAGCTAGCTGACTGACAGCTCAATTTGTCATAAACAGAGAGGTGGTGAGAGAGAAGGGGGTGAAAAAAAATAACAAAACAAGCGAAAAACAAATACAGCAAACTCAAAGATACATAGATATTTGAAAATCATGTTGTATGCCGCCTGGCTACAGACTAGCCCCTATGGTTGCTTTTGTTTTTGGCCTTCTTTAAGATCTCTCACCATCTGTTGCTACAACTGCGATTTATTTGCCCAACTCAAAGCTAATCCTACTAGTTTTACGCATGGGAGTTTCAAATATTATCGACTTTTGCTTGACTATTTGCTATTTAAATATTTATAGGCAGCGTTTCTGGTGAAATATTTTTTGGCCTTAGACGTAACGTTCACACGGACCAAACTGAGTAATTAAGAGAAAATGCCTTTGATTAAAACCAAATCAAAATACCATATATTTGAATGTCTGGACAAACAAATTAAGCAAACTAAAAAAAGCCAACAACATTTTGTGGCAATTAATTTAACTCCTTCGAAAAAGAGAGAGAGAGAGCAAAACAGAGTTCATTTTAATTGCAAATACTATGCGTGTGGCAGAAATGAAAAAGGGATCACAGTCAGTTTTCGTTTTGGTTTCGGTTTATTTTTTGCACATATGTCTATGAACTTGCCACCGCAACACGCGACACATACTGCCAACAGTGGCAAGTAGTGGCAACTTTTGTGGTCGGCTTTTTATATTTTTTTTTGCTGTGTGTGTAGCAAGTTTACTGTGAGTAGTACGAGTTTGTGGCATGTTGCCTCTGGCAACTTTTCACATTTGCCTCGTCTGGTCTAACACCCAAACGACACTAGAGAAACAGAAACAGAAACACCAACACCAAAAAAAAACTTCCAACATCAAATTGCATATTTTTCTAAAGTAATGAGACTTTTCACAGCTTTGCGAGTTTAGTTTTTTCTTTCTTGTTGTCTTCTATTTTTTTTTTTTTTTTTTTTTTTTGTGTAATACTCTTTTTATTTTTTGTTTTCTAGTGCTTGGCCAGCACAGCGTGAAGTGAGCGCCTAGGAAAATGCATTATGGGAATTTTGTGGCATTTTCATTAACAACTTGTTTCTCTCTAGGCACTCGACTGATGTCAGTACGCGACTGCGTATGTGTGTGTGTGTGTGTTAGCCTGCTTTGAATTTGTTGGCTATTAACACGCAAGCATTCAAAATGCATATTCAGAGACATTTTCTATATCACTTGGACTTGGGGCCTGAGTCATACACACAAAACCCGTAAAAATAGTTTATCTAGCGTGAAATTTTTTAGTAGGGGAAAAAGCCCATAATCAAATAATTTTAACCATGCATTTTTTGTTATTAACAAATTACAAAATATTTAACCCCATCCTGTGCCATAACAAAAAGTTAATAGTTTTTATAATTATACAGATTTCCTCTTTTAAATGCTGGAAATAGAAACTGCAATTTAACTCTGTACGAGGTTTAATTGTAGTAAAGTTAACTAAAGTAGGAACTATTAAAGCATTCAAATTTTCGTTAGACTTATGACTGAGATTATCTATTAAAAAGGTAATGAAATGAAAACTAAAATCATCTCTTTGCATTTAAAAATTACAGAACTTAACAAATAATAGAAGGATTAATCGGCTAAGTGGTGAGCCATAATACTTTAACAAAGTATTAAGTAGTTCATTTTAATTCCTAAACAAAGCATGTGCATCTAGCAAGACCAACCATTTGTGGTAATGCAAAGAGAAGAATCACAATTTATACATAGAAATTGTCTATTACATTTTGTGTTCTATTGCTGTTGCCATCATCTCACCGCCAACATCATTTGCAATTAATTAGCGCTCCAATGAGCTGTTGCCGTTGCCATTGCCATTTGTTTTTCGGCATTTTTTGGCTTGGTTGGATTGGGCCAGGTTTTTGATGGCAACACTAATGTGCGTTAGTGCTTTTGTTTCTTTACAACATATTGGCCATAGTCGGTCGGTCGGTCGTGTATTATTTGTACGTTTTTGTGCCTGATGTTTGTGCGCTTGGGATCCAATGGTCTGTGTTTTGTGCAATGTCTGGCTAATTTTCTATTTATTTGACCACACAACGAAACGAAGCAGCCAAAATGCGGAGGCGTTTGGTCCATGAAGAAGGGTCTCCAAGTCTGGGTCTGAGTCTAATTTATGAGTTTTTTGCACTCTTTATATACATACGAATACGACGAGTCTTAAAAATATCATTTCACTTCAATTCGCTTGATTTTGCTTGAGTTTTAGTTTACTCTTAATGCAATATGTTTAAAGTTTGAGTTCGTGTCCAAGAAAATGAAGACCGCACCCAGGTCCAGGTCAGGCAATTTCTCGAACTAGTTTAAATAAAGAGACAGCAACTCCATTTCAACCATCAACTTGATTTGACTTTAATGACATTCACGTTTGGTTTTTGCCTTTTTCTTGTTGTATATTATATACACAAGAGAATTTCCATCTGTCTTGCAGTCTTTAGCGTCTCTTTTGCTGTTGCATGGCAATCGAATGGCAATTGTTTTGGACGAGAAACTGTGTGGCAGCAGCAGCACACGCCTTCCTTTTATTCCAATTGTCTAGAGAGGGGGCGAGGGGACGGCCAGCTACTGGTATTAAAGTTCAAGTCAAACTCTATTTCTATTTTTTAGGTTACACTTGAGTAAAGTTGAAGGTGGATTGGGTGATGGAATTATAATTCCCAAGTAACCAAATGTTTTAAAGATAAGTCCTAAACTTAGAGATGACAAAAGAAGCTACTTAGGTTTGTGTCTTGTTTGCATCACTCACGCCAAATGCACATTGTCATCTCTAATTAAAAAAAAATTGTTTTACCATGCGTTTTGTTGTTAGTTTGGCCTATTCTAAGTTTGATTTTACAGTCGATTCAATTTTATTTTGATATTTTTTATTCTCTTTTTGTTCATTGTGTTCATTTTTAATGGCTTTTTACTATGATTTATGTTTCACGTTGTTTTGTGATTCAAGTGCAATTGTTATTATTTGTTGGCTATGTAAGATATGTGGGTCGCCCGCCAATTGGCATATATTGTATTCATATAATACATAGCTACATATAACCAACTGCTTTAATTAGTTCAACTTGTGTTTGAAATTAATTAAGTTGCTCAGTTTTGTACTTGAGTCAAGCACGACAACGACTTGGATGGATGATCGCAATGAGATAATGTTTTTCCTTAATGTTTCTTATATAACGGCAACCCACATGATTAACATTAACAATTTTCATGGATTAAATCACACACTCACACACACACACACACACATGTATGAAGTTATTTGGAGGCCTCTTGGCTAAATTTGCGCAATTAACTTTTAGGCAAATTATTAAATGGCAAACAAATTTTGTTTTGCTTCAAAAAAAAAAAAATTCAGATCGAACAAATGTGATATGGCTTAAAAAAAAAAACAGGTTGCCGGTTTAAGACCATATTTGATGGCAAATATAAAAAATAAACAAAAATATATAAGCAACACCATTTACCACAACAATTAATAATACCAACAACAACAACAACAACAACAACACGAACATGAACATTTAGTGGTTTCTCGCATTACATCTAAAAAAAAAAAACTGAAAAAAATGTTTAGCTTTAGTCGCGTTGTAAAATGTTTTAAATATTTAATGCCATTAATCAATTTGCAATCGACTCAGCCTAGTTCGATGCGCTATTTGTTGTGGTCAGATTTAAGCCACAGTGGTTAAAACCAATGAAAAACACATCAATTAGCCACAAACTTTAAAAAAGTTTAAACTCAAATTTAGTTTAATTTTTTTGTTCCACATGATTAACATATTAAACAAATTGATAACAAGGTTGTAACTTAAAACCATATTGAATCTAGATAAAATTTATTTATTTTTCTTTGTTACGAGTGCTCACTGTAGTAGGATATCATATTTCCATTTCCTTCTTCATGTTGTAAAGTCGTTAATTTCAAACTGCTTTGAGATAAGGAAAATTTGATTTGATTTAAATAAATTATTATTTAATATTTCTTAACTTGTGGTCTTTATCTCAAATAACTATCTAAAAATTGGCTGCACCCACAACAACAACAAAAAAAAATACAAATGGAAAGTGCAAATATTTTGATGAAGAAAATTTTATTGAGGGGGCTAAAAAACAATAATTTTGTCTGTCTGACTTATTTGTATTGATTTATTTGGTGGATTTGGAAGGTTTTCCTACTGTTTTTTTTTGTTTTCATTGTGGTAAAGTTCATACCTTTAGGGGAAGCCGCCACAAAATTCAATTGAGTGGGCGTGGTGGTCAAGTGGCAAATTTAATCAATAATCCACTATGAATGCTACTGCAATCAATGAAGAAAATCTGCCAAAAATATATGCTTACTATATAGATAATATATATACATATAAATTTAAATTGAATTTGTTTGTTGCTTTTGCTGCTGGGTCTGTGATTTGTGATTCGCAATATTTATGTGAAAAACGTGAGAACTGGCAAATGCACGAACAAATTTTTTGAGGTGCCCAAAAAAAAAAAAAATTGGTGTCTATTTATTTATTTGGCAAGGTGTGGCATCAGCATCGACGCCGCCGCCACCAATTGCAATCGGATGATCTGCGGCCACCTGAAGAATAATAACGCCACCAAAAATGGGCAAAATGTCTGACATTTTGGTGATGTGACCGAAAAGCGGAAGAGAAGACTTTGAAAAGTTTAAACGAAAATTCAAATAAATGCAGATTAAGCCAAATTGAATTTGTATCAAAATGTTGAAAACTTGTTTGTCAAAAAGAAAAAAAAAAAACCAATCCAATTCAATATCATTGACAGATCTTGCGCTACTGGGGCCAACTTGTTTTTTTAAATATAATAATAGCTATTTATATGAAATATTAATTTTAACACTTTGATATATATAATAGACAAAATTTTGATTTCGATGTTTGCATAAAATTAAACTAATTGGGCGCCCGAGTATAACAAATAAAGAAGAAAATTTACATAATATTGATTTCAAGTCGCTTGCCTCAGACTCTCTTGGATTCGAAATTTTAGTTTCTTCAGCTGCTTCCAACTCAATTGAATCATTTCACATTTTTTTCTTTTCAGCCTTTTTTTTGCTTTTGTAATTTGTACGTGATAGGGCAAATAGTTTGTCAGTTTGGAAGATTTGCAACCACTTGATGTGTCTTCTCTCATTTTCTGTGTATTTTGCTTTTTATTGTCTCCTCTTGTGCTCCAATTTTATTTGTGCACAGAAATCTTGTTGGGGATTTTCAATTGCTGCGATTCCTGTCTCTGCTGCTTCATTTTGCTGGGTGCTGGTTGCTGCCCCTTCGTGTTGCATGCTAAGTAACAACATGGCAGACAAATCGACTGCACTTAGCACGTGATTGAAAAGGAAAAAAAAATAAAGGAATGAAGTGATTTCATCCACTAGAAATTGCTAGACAAACCGAATTAGTTGTGCAGCAAAAATATGTATACAGTCACTGACAAATATCTATGTACAATTGAAAATTATATTAAATCGAAAGCTAATCAAATATATAATTGGATGTAGAATAGAGCAAACCTGCTTAGAAATTACTTAGAAATTAATTCTAGGTTCTATTTTTAATTTCTATGATCACTATTTTAGCATGTGCGAATAGTTACCTTAGTCAGTGTATCTATGTATATGTTTTAGCCAAACATTGGCTCTTTGCTCTTTGTCTTTGGCATTAAAAGCAAATTTACAAATTAGTGTGAAATTAACCCGAGATGAAAAGAAAAAAAGAAAACAAACAACAAAAACTAACTGACCAGAGTCCAACAAAGCCAAATTATGGCCTAAACAAACTAAACAAAAAAATTGCCATTAAAGTTATGAACTGAAGAAGACTCTTTACACTTTAATTGAGGCTCTTTAACCAACAGTTTCGATTAAAATATCCGGAAGGAGGCTCTTGCGATAGCTATAGGCCACAAGCCAAAAGTATACAGTGGGAGCTGCAGATTAAGAATGGATTAACAATGTTTAATTAAGAGTTTAAATTCGAATACTTACGTAAAGCAAATAAAGGTATAAAAGCTTCAAATATTCGATGGCTATAATGAATAGACCAATCGATAACGAATATAGTGCATAATATTAAATGAATGCCATTGCTGACCAAATAAAACGTAACTGCCGCTGCAACTTTCTAGATATAAAGAATAAGGCATAAATTAAAACCAAACACTTTGATGCTCACCTTTATGGTGGACATTAGAAGCATTATAGAGCCCAACAGGTGAAACATATAGGCCGCTCTGCCCAAAAAAAGTAAATTGCTCTCTTAAAAAGATAAGAGACAGCTATAAATCTACAAGTTGATAATGGGATTTACTCACCATCGCCAAATATAAGACCCAGACTATTGAAAATGATCTCAAGTAGAGCAATTAGGCAGCAGCCAACACGTAAACTAAGGCAACAGCAGCAATATTTTAGTTTCATTTCGTCAATTGAGAAATGGGGAAAGTAAAGTCAATGCCTGATCTATAAGGCCCTGAACTTGAGATAGGGTATAACAAGTTCAACATTTTTTTCTTTATGCTGTGTGTGTGTCGTTTCAAATATTTTCAGTATCTGTGTGTGTTTTGTTAACAGCGTCCAAGGTCAAAGTCAGCTGCTTGGAACCAAAAAAAAAAAAAAACACACACAATGTGATAAAGCCTCCATATATATATATTTGTATTGTTTGTATTCTAATTCTGACTTGAACAATTCGACAGGGGGGCAGACGGAAATGCCGTCTATAAATTACAGCTCAACATCTGCTGCTTGATATTATTTCTTTTATTTGTTGCTTATTTATTTTTGTGTTGTTGTATTTTTTTGGCTTTCGTTTTGTTCTTGTTGGCATTGCATTTCATTGCTTAAACTTTATTCAAATGAATTGAAACTGTTTTTAATTAGCAGTCAAACAATCGCACATACAAAAAAAAAAAAAAAAACTCGCACACGTCAAAGTAATCATAAGTATTCATTAAAACGCATTTGGGGCAATTAAAATTCATTAGCCATGTTGCAACAGCAACAGCAACAGCAACACAATGCCTTATATACCATATAAAAGCAATCAGTTCGAATAACATTTTTGGATAATTTGCTCTTAGCCCAGGCAGCCAGCTGCAAAATCAAAAAGAAATTTTTTTTGGAAAATAAGAAAAAAAATAAACTTAACCAAAACGAAAACGAAACGAACAAAAACGAAAGTTTATGGTCAAAATAATTTCGCATGCGCTTCGAAATGTGGTTAACAAAATAATATATTAAAGCAATTTCAATTGGGTTCCCATGTCGTATGAGTAATCCATTTTGCCAAAGGCCAAGGGTCAGGCTCTTGTTCTCTTAATTTTTATAGCTCTGTGAGGCAAATGATTCAGTAGGTAAACTCATATCGTCTTGAATTGTGTGTGTGTGATCTTATCGCAACCTAATTAAGTTTTCGACATTATTTTTAGCAAGTTATATCAGTTGTGACCAACAATAGAATCTTTGAGTTAACTAAAAATTGTCGACATTCCTCTAATGCTTTAGCCTACTCTGATGAGTAATTCTAGTTCTGTATTATTCAGGCATTCGTTTATTACAACTATTAGCTAATACGTTTATCACATGAGGAAGCATTTCCCATTACTTATATGAAGATAAGCCATTGTTTCCTTGATTTTATATAATAATGTTTTCATAATATGTATTAAAACTGCACCCAGTATTTCTAAATCCAATAGAAACAAATGTAAATAACTTTCAAAACTTCACTCTCAGTTGTCCTTATCGTTTGTCTTGTTTGAATTTCCGTAGATATATGTTTATATTTCAATCTCTTTTGGAAATCGTCTTCAGGGTCTTGTCTCTTGAAATATAAAGGCGAAAAGAGAATAAATACCTTGTGTTTTATTTCTAAGCTCTACAAATAGAAAACTTAAGCAAAGTACATAATTCGATGACTATATCTTCATTGTTCAAGTGTTATACAAAAGATCGTCCATATATAGTATAGATAGTGTAAGCGTATAGAATTTCGATCGACACGGCTTGGTGCTATAATTTCATTTTCCGTCTTTATAATTTAGTTGTATGTATTTTGCAATTGTTTCTGCCGATTACCCCAGTCCGCAAGTTACTCACAGTGATTACTAATATTAAAAAACACACAGAGTCAGAAAGAGAAAGAGAGAGAGATGGAAATGGAGAGAGATAGAGAGAGCTAGCAAGACACTTAGTCTGCTTTTTGTTTATGTTATATAATCAGAAAACACGACAACCGCAAGCGCGGAGGTGTAAACAGAATGAAATGTTATTAAATTTTTATGACAAAAAGAGGGAGGGAGAGAAGTAAACCAAAAATAAAACAATACTAAATAAAAATTGTCAACTAAAAACAAACGTACAAAGATAAGGCCGGCCAACAAACCGGCAAAAATGCATTTATTTTTAAATTTCAACTGATAAAACATAGCAAAAAAAGAAGAAAAAAAAAAACACAAAACCAATGCAGAGATTGCCCATTTAAAAATATTAGTATTAAACCGTCTCCTAAAATGAATTTATATCTGATCAATCACCTTTATGTCGGTTAAAAGACACATTTCGATGGGCGTGTCAAATGAATAGGCTGGCCTAGGTAGTATCAAATGATTCTTGACTTTTAGTTAGTCTCTAGTTCTCCCTTAGTCTTTTGATAAGACAGAGCCGAGTGCAAGAGAGCGAAAAGTGAGAGAGAGAGAGCAAATTAAAAATTTAAACACAAAAAACACATAAAACAATAAAAATATCTATTCAATGTCAAGGTCAGAGAGACAGCTTGAACAAAAAAAAAAAAAAAAACAGCAAATTTTGAGCGACTGTTTGCTTTATTTTTTTGTAGTTTATTTTTCATTTTTACATTTTTGACGTTTTTTGCTCATTCGAAATTTCTTTGTTTTTGTTTTATATATTTTTTTGCACAATTTGTTGTTGTTGTTGTTTTTGTTGGTGCTTTTTATTGGGCATTGTTGATAACTTTATTTGCTTTGGTAATATATTCTCAACACCCCGTGCCAGAATGTATATAGAGAAAGGGGAGAGCTTTGGGGAAATGTAAGAGGGGTCAACATGGGAAGAATCAACAAGAACTCAGCTGGAGGAATTAAATTAAATTTTATTTGTTTAAATTTTATCATTTCGTTTTCTGTTTTGAGTCATTTTGTTTGCCTTTTGCTTTCAAGTATTTTACACACTTCTCTCTCTCTCTCTGTGTCTCTCTTTGTTGACTTTTATCTAGTAAAAAAAAAGGGGGAGAGAAATAAGTAAAATCAAAAATGACGCAAGTAAAAAATATTAATAAACAAAAACAAAGAAATTTCATGCAATTTTCTCTTTTACGAATATATGTAAAAGTCACGTAATGAATATATACGAGTATATAGAGTTAACGCAGGGAGATTTTTTATCAGGAATATGAAAGAGAGAGAGAAAGACATGCAAGTCACAGAGAAATGAGAAGAAGTCTCAATGCAATTTCCGTTGACTTTGCCAGCTGTCATGCGATACGATATGCAAAGTTGACAAAAATCCCACAACTGTCATGGAATATCTATATTTTATCTAATACAAATGCATTTATATATCTATTTACATATTTTACATGTATTTATATTTATATTTCTTTATTCTTATTACAGCTCCACTTCTGGTTGTAATGGCATCTTTTCGCGTCGCTTGGATTTCTCATCATTCAATTTGCTGCCAAAGACTCGTTTGAATTCTTATCAAGTTAAGGTAAGTTAATAGTCAGAAGATCTTAACTCTTTCTTATTGTATATCATTGATAGCCTAGCCTGTTTTGATAATAAGATTCATCATACTGCAATTCCATTCAATATTTCCCCACAACACATTCAACTTATTCTCATTCACAAACATTAATGTTTAGTTTGTGCTGTGCCATGGATTCTTGGAAATTGAAAACTGAATATTGCCAGGAAATTTTTTTTTGCAAACTTGGCTGGCAATTGGATATGCTATGCTCTGCATATTATTATTATTATTATGATTGTTGTTCTCATTGTTGATCAACAACAACATTTTTGCTATATGCAAATAGCATCGCAAAGCATCAGTTCATTTCCAGCTGGATTGCTTTAAGATGCTTTTCCAGAAGGCAAAACAGAAACAAAAGATTTATTCCGAAAACCAAAAATGATTTGTGCAGCTTTTTTTCTTCCTCTGTGCTTTGTGTTTTTCATATTTCGGAAAATGTCACATGAGACAGAGATGACAATAGAATGCTTTGCTTTTCCACAAACACACACAGTGTGTATGTGTAGTTGTGTAATAACAAAATACTCATTTTGATATTATGTAAGATCAGTTTTTATATAACAATCATTTAGCAACAATTTACCTTAAAAGCTGTTCAGAACCAAAAACCTGTTTCAAATCATTTGTGTGGGTTGATAGCTTAAACTGAATCTAATCAGTGAAATTAAATTTCTATTTAAATTGATTTTTAACATAAATTGTTATTAATGCAGCTGGAAATGAATGTTCAAATTATGAATAGACTACAAATGTAGAATCGAGTATAAGCTTACTAAAACTGAGCTCTAAATTGACTAGACCTTTATAATTTTGAATAATTTAACATTAAAACCATAAATATGGTTAAATATTTAACTGAAAACCAAACAAAAAAGGAATATTGTTTTCGAATAAACTTTTATGAATAAGTTCGTTCTCTAATGGTTTTCTGTGATATGTTCAATGTTTTGTAGAGTTTGTTTATAAATATATTTTTCAATAAGTTGCATTTTTTTTTTGTTTATTTATTTGTTGTATTGCAAACGCCAGCAACTTTTAACCCCAACTCACTGTGAGACAGTATGGCTCCCCCTGTTTCTCTGTATGCTTTTAAATTTTTGCTCAAATTTCAATTTCCATATCAAATTTGAAGCTGCCCATTCAGCATTCATTCAGATCGGATGGTAGATTGCACATTGTTATGATTATGCTGCGGTTTTGTTGCTATTATTGTTTGATATTGATATTAGAGTAGAGATATATGTTGGCCATAGTTGTGATTGTTGTTGTTGCGGTTATTTCGAGCGGCTATTGAACTGAGTGTGGAGTGGAGTGGAGAGCCATGGAGAGCCCCCCTCTTCCCCTGTTGGCGGTTCAAGTGGCAATTAGCGAATGCAATCGGGCAAAGTTTTGCGTTTTGTGGTTTTTTTTTTTTATCCTCTACCTTTAGATGCTTTCAGTTCCTCTAACTTGTTCTCTGTGGGCCTTGGCCATGACCCGTGCCAAAGCAAGTCCTAGTTGGTCTTGAAACTCATGAAATCATAAAAGAGTTTCCATACATTTCATAGATGATGATGCAGATAGAGCACAGAGAGAGGAGAGAGTGATGAAGCTAGCCAAGTTAGAGAGTTTTGCTTTGAATATTTCATAAGTAAGCAGACAGAATGGCGTCCATGGCATTCTCTCAGGACCCACAAAATACAATACAATAACAGAAAATGCATTCAAAAGATAATATTAAGTGGAAAATGTGACTGCAGAAATATCTTTATCTCTATATATTGTGTGGCTACCTGCACAATGTGAGAGTGCTTTGAATATGTTTTTCCCTAGGAATTGAGCTAGAAGGAGGGAATCCTTTCCCTCCCCTTTCTGTCTACATGGAGCAGCAGCCGCAATGGATAAGTAGTAGAGTGAATTTCATTCGCATTGTCTGAAGCCAAATATTGGTATTGTTGTTGCTCTTATTCTTCTTTTGTTTTTCTTATTTTTTTGTAAACTTTACAATTCAATTTTGCTTTCGTTCTTCTCTTATTTTTGGTTTGTGTGTGTGCTTTTTTTTTCTCTTTTTTGGCAGTCTACCGCTTTTGGCATGCATTTCGAATTGCATTTTTTTGGCGTTGGCGGGGAAAATGCGGAGGACGTTACAGGGGCCCTTCCAACCCCAGGAAAAAACCCCTTTCCCCCGGCCCCAACCAAGGCCCCCCCCCCCCCCCCCCCCCCCCCCCGGGGGGGGGCCGGGAAAAAATGTATTGGAATTTATAAATATTTAATGCTATTCAAAATGCCATGCAATCGTCTAGCAGCAGAAGCGGTTCGTTCCGATTTGTTTAAACTTTAAAGTGCTTTTGCTGCTTCTAAGATTAGTTTAAAGTCTTGGCAAGAAAAGTTTTCACAGTTCTCACAGTGACTAAGTGGGAGGGGTTGCAGCAGGAGTCAGGCAAAACTTGCGCTAGACAAATTTTTTTGGACAAGTTGGCAGCTTAAAGTTTGCGGCCGAAATGACTTCAGGTTTCGGTTGCAATTGCACTTGAAGTTGGAGTGGGAGGCGCGAGAAAAATGAAACTTTTACGAGAATACAGAGAGGATATAGAGGGATACACCTTTTTGGCCACTGCACTGATTGCATTCCCAGGCCCAGTAAGCTAGAATTGGACAAAACTTGGCGATTAATATAAAACGAGAGGCAACACATCTACCAAAAAAAAAAAAAGTCAAGAGGGGAAAGAAGAAAAAGACAAATCGTTAACTTAGAATATGAAAAGTTTGAAATAAGTTTTAAATTACTTTGTAAGAAAAGTTCGACAGACAGAAAATAGAAAGAAACAAATGCTGGCGGCCTATTAGCCAAAAGATAAATTGAGTGCAAGCAGTATAAAAATAGTTTCAAGAATTATTTAGAAATTTTTCCAATTTATTACCAAATTTAATAGATGAGCTTTACATATTGTAATATAATTCTTCCCATTTAATGTCCATTTAATTTAATTATTAAAATATTTATAAGTATTTTTGTTGTGCTGAATTTGTATTTCATATTTGGACTTATTTCTTTTATAATCTGGCATTTCCTTTCCAAACGTTAATGAATCCAGTTATGTTTACATTTTTTCTTAATTGATTAAATATTTTCTGCAAATTTTTTTGAGCAAAACAGTTTCTCGACTTTTAATCCTTAATCGCATTTGCTGTAAGGATTAAACCGGTTTGTGATTCGTCGTTATAATTAACAGCAAGTCAACTTGTTAATCATTAAGCAATTCCTCTTTTTTTTTTTTTTTTTTTTTGTGTTTGAGTCAAGTCCCCAAAGGGTTGTTGTTTGCTGATTTTTTAATCAGCATATCATTGACTGACCTCCCCCGTCACCAGCCCTCGCCTAATCCTAACGCTCTGTGTATATCATCATCAGCTGTCAACATTTTGTTGTTGCTCAAGGGAAAAGAAATAATCAGCTATAATTATAATTAACAAAAGTCGAAAAAGCATGAAGAGAAAAGCAGTTGAATTCCTTTTTTTTCTGGGTAGTTTTACGCTTGTTTTCCCTAGCTACTTTTGCCCTTTGTTGGCACATCTGCTAATTGTTGTTGCCGGATTTCTTAATCCTTCTATCTGTTCTGTTCTGTGTGGATGAAGAAGAAGAAGGGGTTCACCAAAAGATCGCAGAATTGCGTCGGTTGTTGGTTTGTTGTTTTTTTTTTTTTTGTTTGTTGGTTTTTATATGCCAATCAATCTTTGTCCACAAAGAAAAAGCAATAAAACGAATGAGAGAGACAGAGCCAGAGAGAGTGAGAGAGAGAAAGGAGAAAGAAAAATGCAAAGTTTAAACATGAAAAATAAGTTGAAATGATTGATGAGAAATGTTGTTCCTCTGCCACACACATGTGTCTTAAATTGGAGCTGAAATTTGAATAGCTTGTACATCCATATATTCTATATAAATGTTGTCTCTCGACAAATGTTGCTGAATTTTTATTTGTTCTTTAAAAAAGAGCTTAACCTAGACGTCCAACCCTTCCCCCCACATACCACATCCCCCATCCCCCATCCTGCCAAATGTTTCATCTCCAAGCATTTCCGCAACGCCATGAAAAGCTTGAGTACTTGACTGCCTCTTGGCACTATCCAACTGTGCAAATTTTCCAAGACTTTTCTGGTGTCAGAAGAAACTTGCTCAGCGGGGCGTGGGCAGACAGCCAAGCAGACAGACATTCAAACGAATAGACAGTTTTTGGTTTAGTTTTTCTTTGCTTTTTCGCGCCATGGTTAACTGACATGCCATTTTCAGACACTATTCTCTCTAGCTCTCTGCGTCTCTCAGAGCTGGTGACACTTCAGAGATTGATTGCTGTACTGTTTTTTTCATCCTGCTGGTCCGCCAAGTGTCAGCAACTGCATAAAATGTGAAAAATTGTAACCAAAAATCACGAAAACACTTGGTTTTTTTCTCATATGGACTATGGAAATGTCTTTCCTGGTAGGCGCCAAGTGAGTGAGAATAATTTATACCACCAACCAAATTTGATTTGTGCAAAACGTTGAAATTGACAAAAGTGGTTCCAAAAGATGTGGACAAAAAAAGCAGCACTAGACAGAGAGAGATGTATATAGTGAATCCATATGGAAATTTTCTCTGTAGGTGCAGCAAATATATACGGAAAACTGAACCATAGATTTTACTATATAATGGAGGTTCATACTTCATAGTTTTCCTTTATTTCATGAGAGTTTTGGGTCCATTCCGGTTTTAATTTGTTTTTGAAATTTTGTGGAAAGTAGAAGGGAAATTTTCGAAATCTACAAACGCAAACCAACATGTCTGGCAAAATTTATAAGCCTATTATTATTGGTAGATAGCTAAATTAAATTGATTAATAATGAATTTATGCACAAGTTCTAGCCACTCACCTAGACGAGAAGGTGGAGAAGGTACTAAAATTATGCCCAAGGGCCGACAAAAGTTGGCCGAAAGTTCCTTTGTTGTTGCTAGCATTGTTCGATGTTTGTTGAATGTTGTTTTCTGTCTAGGGAAGAGAGAGATCTCCTCTTCCATTCAAGCTCCACTCTCCTCTCCTCCTCCAGAGGCCAGGCAGCTGGGAGTGATGTGCGTCGCTTGGTTGCCTCAAACATGACATTTATTGTAACTGTCTTTGCCCCTGCCACTGCAACGTGCTTCTATTGTTGTTGTTGTTGTCATTTTAAACATTTGATATGCATTGTGATGCGACTGTGTGTGTTTTGTGTTTGTGTGTGTGTGTATGTGGCAGACGGCGCCAACAGCATTTCAAGCGATGCAGTCATTGTCAGGGCAACATGTTGCAGACATTACTTGTTGTTGCTGTTGTTGTTATTTGCATTACTCTTGCAGCAGACAGACAGACAATATCCATCTCTTCACTATATGTCTTCCTACTCATCCCCCTCTCTCTCTTGGCTTGGTTATCTTATCAACATTCATTGTCATTTATTTCAATTTTGTGCGCCTTTCCTGGCACAAATTGCTCTCTGCACATCTTTCTCTCAAGTGGCATCAACTAAAAATGAATAATTATCCATTTGTTTTCGCTGGCTTTCGCTTAATTAAGTTGGCCCAAGGCGGAACTTGTTCTACATATATACATATAAAGTTTATATTTATATGTAAAAGATTTCGCAAAAGTTGGTTCAATGACCAGATTATGTTTTTTTTTGGTAAATGACATTTTGCTGAAAATTTAATTTCAATTTCGTTTCATCAAAGTTATGGCGGTATTTTGCCTCTATCATCCTTCTTCGTCCTGTCTAGGTAGATGAATATATATATTTACCATCGTTGGGTTTTGCCATCGGGATAATGTTCTCCTTGTCCTTCGCTTACATAGGCAGGCGGACAGACATTTTGACAGACTGACTGACTAAGAAAACAGTCATTTAGAGTGAATACCAGTCAGCTTGCGACATTGAAATGTTGTTGAACTTTTGTATTTGCCTCCGACTCAAAACTGTCAACTCAAGAGCAAGCCAGCTTCGTTATGTATGTATATATGTATAAATGTATGCACATATATACAATTTCAATCTTCTGCCTCTGGCTATGCATTTCATATTGATATTTACTTAATAACATCGATTAGCCGTTGACAGGCTAATACCTGAGTAAGCACAATGGGCTTAATAGCCACAAATACTTGGCAAAAATTTGAAATCTGAACCAACGAAAGCGAGAGTGAGAGAGAATACAATAACTACAGTTTTTTTCGACTGCTAGAAACCAAATATAACAGAAACTTAGACCTTTATATAATTATTATTTAACTTTGAAGATAGTTGTTGCTTTAAAGATCATGAAGCTATAAAGATCAACAATTTACAATTTAAACTTTTCATTTGAAATGAGTTGTTTGTTTAGTTGCTTTTAAGAAAGTTTGGGACTTTAGATTTTTGCTTTATAGTGTAAAGTACTTCCCCGAAAATGTTAATGGAAATATTTCAACTTCAACTAGGTTTTATTTTCTTTATAAATCATTGTCTCATATAAATCTTCTTTCCTCAACGCTCTCCCATTATCCAAAAGTACTACAAATTATCCTTGATATTGCCCATCTTTATCCCATTGTATTGGTTAGATGTGCTAATTATAACAACAAAAGTAAAGAGGAGGCGCGCATTAAACAAATTAAAAATGCATTGACTTTTGATGTTAACGAGTACTCCAATGTACGTACACACTCATCCATGCAGTGCGCCTGTGTGTGTGTGTCGATCAATAATGTATTTAACCTAAAAATCACGGCAAAAGTAAAACCGAAAAAGGCACTTCAAAGTCTACCCACACGTCCGGAATGAAGCGTAATTTGCATTAACAGCCACAGCCATCACAGAGAGTCAGTCAGTATTAACAATTAAACATTTGTTTACAACAAAACCAAAAGTAAAAAAAAAAACAGCAACAAAAAAACAATAATAACAAACTGAGCCATAAACACAATCAACGCCAGTTTTATTTTCGGTTGATCTTCAATATATAAATTCCCCCCGATTCTAGACGTAAAATTCATTCCCCAACACACACCCACATTATGGCCCAGCCTCAGAATCAGCCCCACTCAGCAGCAAAGTTTTCGTCTCGTTGGCAATTTTTTTTTTATGATTTTATTTAGATTTATCGCATACATATGCAAAACAAAAGCAAGGCTTTGTTTAACAATAACCTCTGCTCAGTTGACTCCCCCTCGCACCAAACTCTTCCTCAAGCCTCAAGTAAAGTAATAGGCGGGGGCGACACAAGCGGAGGTTTAATTATACAACAATAACAACAACATTATAAATATGCTTAAAATGCAGCAAGGTTGAGTTTCAATACGATTTTTAGCAGCTTCCAAAAGACAACAAATTGACATGTTTTAAAACCTTTTTATTTTTGTTTTTTATCCATACACCCTAGGGTAATGGTATATTAAAGTGCCAAAATGTAACAGGCGAAGGAAGCTTTTCCGACCCCATAAAGTTATATATTCTTGATCGCATCAACAGCCGAGTCGATCTAGCCATGTCCGTCTGTCCGTCCGTCTTCCGTCTGTCCGTCTGTCTCTGTCCGTCCGTCCGTCCGTCCGTCCGTATGAACGCGTAGATCTCGAGACTATAAGAGATAGAGCCACCAATTTGGTTGTTGTAAGTGATCAGTTTATTTCAAATTTTTGCCACCCCCTTTCCGCCCCCGCAATTCAAAAACGTTTATCTCAAAACTATTGTAGCTAGATACACCTATTTGGTTGTATATTTGTTAGTAAATGCGCTCATTTTGCATGTATAAAGATTTTGACGCCCTTTCCGCCCCCGAAATTTGAAAACTCGAATATCTCGCGTATTTTTACCTTGTGCAATCAAATTTGGCACACTTAATTTGATACTAATACCCAGCAAAATACCAAATTTGATAAAATACAAAAAAGCTGGTTATGCATATAAAGGTAAGGCGTCATGAACATTTTTTTCTTTATTTAGCTGTCATAAATTGAATTGAAATGAAATACAAGCTAATTGTATGTTTTGTGTGTGTGTAGAGTGAAGAGGGAGTATAACAACAATAAAAACAGTTAACAAATTGTATATATTAAAGCCTAATTTGGAGCTACAGAGATCAGCTGTAAAAGCTAGATCTAAAAATATTTGTAAACCTGTTTTTCATCACAAAAAAAAAATAATAATAAATAAATAAACTGTAAACAAAATTAAACGTAAGAGAAATTCATTAAAGTTATTCATTTATGACTATTCTGGGAAATTATTCTTATTTAAATTTTTTTCCCACAAATAATTTCCCATTATTAATTAATGATTTTACAGCAATTTACGCAAATATTTTGCGCATTCTTTGCCATTTTTGTTTTTAAAATTTTAAAACATTTTATCTGCAATATTTGTTCTTATTGTTTTCTTGCAAATTTTTCACGCATTTTTCGCTTACGGGCAAGTTAATTGAAATTTTTAAGGCTAAGCCCTTGCCGGGACTATTGTTGCAGCTGCTGTGCCATCGAATCCCAGTGAACCGAAACGTTTTGCAATTCTTTTTCCCCTCCATCAGTTAACGCTTCATTTGCTATAGTTGAAAAAAATACTTATGGGTTAAAGAGAGAGAGCTTAAATGCATGCATTAATGAATGAAAAGCAACAGCATTTTGACTATAAAAAATAATGTTTTTCGTTTCACAAATTTATTTATATGTTTATTTGGTATTTATTTATTGCAATTATTTCACAAACGTTTGCCGGCAACTCAAGAGAGAAGACAAGTCAACAAACTTGCAGTTGAAAAGACTCGTCTCCCCAAGTTGCATGACAGATGACTGACATAATGTGCATTTGCAATGATGATGATAATGATAATAATGATGCTGATGTTGATGATAAAGATCATCTCAAGTGTCATTTGATCAAAATGATGATGATGATGGTGATGATCATGATAGTGCCATATATAGTAGTTAGTCTGTGAATTTGGCCTAATTGCTTTTTACAATTTCAATCAAGAATAAGAGAGAAGCACACAAAGTTTATTGAAAATTATTGTAATTTCAGACTGTCTGTCTATCTGTTTGTCGTCTGTCTGTGTGTCTGAACAGGCTTGAAAGATTTATGTACATTTTTTTTTGTTGCAAACATTTTAATTAAATCGATGCGATGACATAATTTTTGCTTAGCCCACCCTCAAGACTTGAGATGAGAGGGAAAGAGAGATACACACCTACGACAAGTCTGTTCATACTTAGTTGTTGTCCCCTTGTTGAAAACTCAATGAAAACTCACCCACTCCTCCTCCTCCTCATCCTCCATTACGTAGTCCAGTCCACTTATTCAGTTCGAGTTTGAGTTTGAGTATAGTAAGTAATAAATCTGATTAATGGGCAAATAATTTTCAAACTCGGCCGCATTTCGCAAATATCTTGTATATATACAATATATATTTTTAGCTACATAGTTTCGTTTTATGTTTTTCTTGTGATTTATTTATGTTTCTGTTTCAGTGGCTCCTATTATTGTTGTTGTTACTGATGTGTGTGTGTGTGTGTGTGTGTCTTTTGGGGTTTTAATTGTTGATGATGTCAACAGATATAGAGACACAAACATCACAATAACAACAAACGAAATCAATTAAAATTGTTGTCTATGTCATTTCATATGCCACCTAGTCATAGATCAATCTTTTGCTTTAAAAAATTGTCAAAGATTAATGGCCAAACTATAGCAAATCGTTAGCAAAATCAGCACTCAATATGTATATAAATAGGCTTTGGTATTGGATTTAATTCAAGGTGTTAATCAATGGATCATCAAAATTCTAATAAATTGTATAAAATTTCATTTGAATTGGTAATTTTTCTTGTTTGCTGCTCGTTTTCTCTCTCCCTTTTTGTGCCATTTTATCCAATCATCATTTTACTTCCACTTTTGGTCATTCATTTCCCCCAAATGCCCAAGACAGGAAGCAGCAGCAGTCTATGTCAGACCATCCCACCAAACGAGTTCTGTTCTGAATTCTGTCTGAAGATGTGGCCAAGTCATTTGAGTCGTTAACAGTCTGGTCGAGTCATCAAAAAGGAAGCAAGCTGCACATTATTAACTTTTCTTGCAACACACAAAAAAAAAAAAAAAAAAAATATTGAAGAAAAATATAAACTTTTTATGTTCCTTTTTGCTCGTTGAACAAAACTCTATAGAATTTTTTGTTCTTTCCTGCCTTTCTCTCTCTCCCTCCTTGTTTGTGTGTATAATGAAAGGACATTACTTTCGTATATATGTACTTTAATTACCAAGCAATCATTCATCATCCACATGTGTCCAGTTTTAATGTAGACATATAAAGCTGATTAGAATAAGCATAATGGACCATGTTTTTGCCATTCTAACAGTAATCCTTGACAATTGTTGAGCTTGAACTGGCTTTATTTTTATATATACAAGTATATATAAAACTAATCCTACTTAGATAGAACAAGCTCTAGAGCGAAGAGTAACAAGCTGCTTTTAGTCAATGCAATGAGCTTTATGGACAATTTATATGCATTTTGCCTTTAGCAGTCAGCAGCAGCAGCAGCACTAGCACAAATCATCATCATCATTTTCATTTTCGTTGTTGTCCTGGACCTGGTCTCGCTTCTGGTCTTTATCCCTGCCATCGATGCACAAAATTACCAATTTCTGGCTATAAAATCGAAAAAAGAACAAGTTGATGCCATTATGCCAGACAATGTTTGCTTTTGGTGCACGGAAAGAAAGCAGGATGAGCGAGTTGTCATTAAAGACACATGGATTTGGTAGATTATGTTGCATAGCTGAGTTCAGGGATTCGTTTAGATTGCCTTTTTCAATTAGTTTAGGCACATTTGCCCCTAATGCAATGAAAGAAAATTGAAGGAAATTTTCTTGCTGAATGAATGACATATTAATTTAGGTTACTCTTAAAAAAAAGAAGAGAAACATTAAACTTTGATGAGCCCAGTTATCTGTATTCGCTGTCTACAAAGTTGCCAATTAGGCGAAACTTTTTAATAACAGCAGCTGGTAACACAGAGCTCAGATTTGGCACCAGTGGCAGCAATAGCAGCAGCAGGTCCAATTCCACTTTCACATTGAACGGGAGGGGACCAGTCGTTGTCGATGGATGTCGTCCATTCCAGCCATTCAGTCAGCCACTGACCCCGTTCAATTGAGCAATTGTGTTTGTGTTTGCGATGGACGTTTTGGTTTTTATTTTGCGCACCGTTGACTCTCTGTCGCAACACCTGTCAGCCTGATGTGCCTTCTGGAAATGCGCTTTGAACCTGAAAAAACCAATCAATTTTATGACAAAAGCCTCAAACACCTCGCACTCTTTTGTCTTTGGTTCTTTTCTCGCACACTCCCTGCTTCGCGAAATTTAAATATCAAATATTTACAGAAACTGCCTGCCACGTTTATTGCCAGGACTCCAAGTATACAGCTATTTATTGTCTACAGCAATAGAAGCCAAGAGAAGCCCCTTTAGTGGCAGGTTCAGACACCTTTATATTAAATTGTGTCTACACAAAAACCAAATGCCATAAAATTTCCACTTAAAGCCAAATGTTTGTGTTGTTCCTACTGTCTCTCACAAAAGTCCACCTCTCTCCCTCGCCTAATCACAGATTTTCCCACGCATATATACCGAAAAGCTTCGGTCTTTTTGAATAATACATATATATATATAGATATATACACAAATGCGTCAGACATTTTTCCTTTTTATTATTTTATGTGGAAGGAGGCGACCTGATGGGGGAACCCGCAGGGGCCAAAAGTCTGCGTGCCGCACATTTGGCAAATAACTCCCAGTAGAGTGAGGAAAGGAGCAAGAGAGAGAGATTGTGTGTAAGAGGTGCAAGGACAAGGTCAAAGCACCCAATGTCGAGATGAATAGGCTTTTGCGCACGCCTTCAAGTATGCAGCAGTTTATTAACATCTTTGCTCAAAATGTCCCTACGCAACATAAACATATACAAAAAGGAACACACACACACACAGCTAAACGAGCAAAGTCAAGGCGAAGGCCAGGAATACACATTGCTGCTGCGCCTACGCAGGAGCATGTGCAAGGACAAATGCGAGGAGAGACCTCGGCAAGGGGCATAGACTTCACGGCCAGGGCCATTGTCACGGCCATGGCCATGAGAGCATACAAAATGCCGGCCGGCCGGCCTCGTCCTTGTAACTCGGAGCTTTTTTCCAATGCGCCTGCGTTAAATCTGTTGTAGCTCTCTCTCTCTCTCTCTCTGGTAGGGACTCGGGTTTAATGGCCTTTGCAGCCGTATAGATATTTTTTGGCTGCAATACGTTTTTAGGTTCGCCGCATGCTTTGCTCATGCTGCTGCTGGAAAAATTGAGAAAGTTTTGCGCCTCCTACAAAATCCCCCAATGACTAATGTCCTGACTAATGGCGTGCCGCCAGGCGGCTGACTTCGGCGTCAGCATCGGCATCGGCATCGGCTTTGGCGTCGCCTAACTTATTCTGACTTGGGCCTGGCCTATCCTTGTCTATTTTGGTAATACTTTGCTTTTTTATGGCATACTTTATGGCGTTGAAATTGCTACATTTAACATGCCTTTCTCACTCCCCATTGAGTGTGTGTCTATGTCGCCTAAGATCTTGGGGAAAGGAGACCCTGTAGACGATGGTGAGACATTCGGAAATTCCTGTGAGCTGTTTGAAATTTTTGTAGGCAAACATTTTGATTAAGAAAAGGCTTTAGCTAGTCATGTTTTTGTTTGTGTCTTATACGTCTATCAAATGAAATGACTCAGAGAAAGCAAGTAGTAGCGACTAAAATATGTATTATAATTTCTTTCTGAATATGTTTCAAGCGTTTATTAAAGGAAGAACTGAATGAAATGATTTTCTTACCTTTGCATGAATGACTAAACGTTTTTACATAGTTTCTAGTTTAAACCCCAAACGTATTTATAACAGTTTTCAATAAAATGAAATTTAAGCAATTTTCTTTCCTTTTTTTTCCTTATTATTTGCTGCTTCTATTAGTTGGCAGCAAAGACTTCATTGTTGTAAGTATTATCGGGCATTATTTAATCCCTCATCAAGCATATTGCATTTACTACAATTTGCTTTTTATCTTTCCCTCCTTCTTTGTGTTTGTTTTTTTTCGCTTTAATGCATCGCTTTCGTGTAAAGGCAAAGGCATCACAGCAAAACGCTAAGAAATTAGGGAAAAGACTATAATGATACCCTATCCCACATAGATGATAATAGTCACACATCAAACGACTTTTAGATATGTGGTTTAGGACTGAAAGGCTTTTCAATTCCTTAACTTTACTTGTGTTAATCGAAAATATATAGTCATGCATAGACTTTATTATATACCTCTTTTTCCAACTTTGTTTACAAGGTATTTAAAGACTGCACACGCGACATTTTCCCTCCTCGCACTCGTTGTCCCCTATTCCTTCTGTCTCGCTGTTACCACCCTTGCTTCTCCTACTTTTCCCCCTCTTCTTCCTCCTTGAACATTCACCGCTCTTTGTCTGAGCTAGTAATGATTAATGTCAAGTTTTTCGCTTTTATTTTTGCTTTTCCTCCGTTTTGCTGGTTTGCAATTTAGTTTTTCCACTTTATTTTGTGTTTGACTTTTCAGTTTTTCTCTTTCAATGTTTGTATTTTCATTGCCGTTGGTTTTTTTTCTCATTTTCTTTAGCTTAATGAAAAATTGCAGGCCTTTAGGAGGCGGAGTGAGAGTTACATATGGATATATCTGTATATATTTAATTGCCAATGCACACTGAAGGAAAGTGAGAGTTCGGTTTGGCGGGAATGAAGCTAATGCATATGACTGTTTCTTTCCCCCCTCAGTCTTGCACCCCTGATTGCTCGCTTTGGGCCATGCGACAAGTTTTTATTATCATTATTTTTATGTATACACTCACACACATCTATATATATGTATATATATTGCTATGATTAATGAACTAAATGTTGGTTGGAGAGGAATTGTTTTTTTTCTTGCGGTTTACACACAAAAATGTAAATGATTTTTCACACACACAAAAAAAAAGGAAAAACTGAAAAGAAAAGAAGGAAAAACTGAATACAATGATATTTTTTACATTGTGTTTCGTTTTTTTTTTTTTTCTACACAACTCTTAACAGTTTTTTTTTTGCCTTCTCTTGGCTCTTCTTGACAGTTTTCTCGTGGAAATTAATGAGCATTGCGGATTAGTTCAACATTTTTGATCATTTATTTCTAGGCTAGCGAAATGGTAACCCAAAAAATAAAACACAAGCCACCAAAAAAAAAAATTTGAAATAATAAAAATTCATTATTATAAAATAATCGGTTAAGCTTTGTCAAAAATATTTTAATGATTTTGTCAATCATTTGTTTAAAATAATAATGACTTTTTGATAGAACAACTGAACCGAGGGTTGTAGGCCAAAGACCTTCCTTTCAGCTCCTTCCACTCACATTTCTGCACCTCAAACAACTATTAATCATTCGGTCAATGAATGTCAGACATGAATAAATTTAACCAAAAAATGTTGTTGCAATTTTAATATGTTTGCAACCAAAAAACGTTTTACTTTATTCACAGATGAATAATTTCTCTGCGTTGATTTCCAGTTTGATGCATTCATTTATATATTTGTTTCCATATCTTTTACCTTTTGTTGTCACTTTAAGTTGCATCAAACATTCATCCAGAGGGCATTAGAGAATGAATATGAAATGGTTAAAGGTAAAGGCGTTAGACTGTAAACTATGAGATATAAGCACAACACAACAACAAACAGCAAATTATTTGCACGTATTGCCCTTTGGCATTGACTGCTGCTGCTGCTTCTGCTGCTGCTTTGTGCAATGATGAGTATTTGTGTTTGCCTTTAAGCTTTTGCTCCTGGCATCTGGCAAACAGCGAGCTTCTCTCACTTCTTACACTCGACAGTCACTTAAATTGCCATTTCAACAGCTCATTTCGCATGCTGCCTCCATGAGGTTTCCCTGTAGACCTTCTTCTTTATCTTTTTCTCCTACTGCTGCTGCTGCTTCTGCTGTGTTTGCCCTTGCTCTCTCTCCCTACCTACTACAATTGAACCCATAGTTTGGCTTTTTCGTTGGGTTCGTTGTCTGCTCACACGTGCAAATCGAAATGTACTCACTTATATGGAGCTAGAGATGAATGTATGCATGTTGTCAAAAGGTAGTTCAGCAACTGTCATTCATCATACGCACTGTTGTACTTTTATATGCATGTCAGCTGTAAGGTAGATCATATGGCATTTGCAATCAACCATTAAAATACTAAACTTTTGCCTTAAATTATGATTATTTACCAAAAAGTAAAGCAAAAAGAACTAACTAAAATCCTTTTACGACCTATAATGGAACATAATCGAAGAAAGTTCTATTAAGAGGGCTAAAATGTTAAGTTTTCCATTTCAATTCAATGAGTAAACCTGGGATAGGATTAGCTTGAATATAAATTTAGCCTAACTAAAAATTTAGCATATTAATGCTTACTTTAATGCGTTTGAACCGAAAGGTTTTTCTGCTATAGATAACAAAATGAATGCCAAAAATTTTGTGTAGCCTTAAGCTGCACATGTTAAATGTTTGTTATGCCCGAGCAACCACACACACACACACACACAGAATGATAGAGAAAGAGAGAGGGAAGTGTGGAAGAAAGGAAGACCATTTCGTAGTGAGTGTGAATAAAGACTGGGAGCTGCCGTCGTCGTCGTTGCCGCCTTATACCACATGCTGGTACCTCTGCTGGTTGTTATCTTGGACTACAATTTAGTGCCACTTCCTTGAGCGCATCGTCGGAGTCGGAGTTGTTGTCGTCGCCGGTCGCAACAGCCAACAACAACAACAACAGAACCTCATCAGCAACAACAACAATAAGAACATTAGTTGAGTGACTGGTGTATAGGTTCATTGCTCGTTAAGTTATTGTCGACCTGACCAAAGTGTCTGCCCAGGACATAGACTTTTGCTTTTTCACTTAGTTTCATTTTCTCCTCTTCTTTCCTTCTCTTCGTTGTGGGGTGTGTGTTTGTGTGTGCATAGGAAATTTGTAGCTGTCGTTCTAGCCAAGTTCTTTTTACCTTTCAAGTGAGCTGATAAAAACTTCAATGCGATTTGCCTTTCCTTTCCCTTCCCTTGCATTTTTTCTTGTTTTCATTTTACCTTAGCACAGTTGAAGGAACTTTTACTTAGTTTCCGTTTGAAAAGCAAACCAAAATGTTTTATTAAACCATTTAATCCGAAATGTAAACGAAACTAATTAGATTTTTGTTAACTTAAAGGTTGAAAAACTTTTTGCTTAACGTACTTACACGGAAATGCAATTGTTGGCTATCAAATTTTCAACAAACACATACACAAAAACAGAATGCAATTGATTATATTTTTTATAATGAACATTTTTATGATCCGATTGTTCAACAAAATTGTTGTTTACCTATTAACACCAGAACTAATATTGAGACATTAAATCAATATAAACTAAACTGTAATAAACCATATGTTTGGTTTCTTTGTTTGGCATTTGCCAAGTCATTTATTTTTAAGCCACTCTCGTAAAACAGCGAAATCCATTTTTATTTAATATGCCAAAGCTTAACTTGCAAATCAATTTCAATTTCCATCAATTCTAGTTCGTTGTGGATATTATGTATGTATATATGTGACATATGAAGGAAGGGAGGAGGAATATTTTCGTATTACATTTTTATTTTTGGTTCTGCTGTCGAGGCACGTAGACGAGTGTGGAGTGTGGCACCACTTGACTATGGCTTGACTGTGTTTTGTCTTCTCTCTCTCTATGGCAAATAGTTCAATAATAAATGTGCTGCTTTGTCAGGATTATTGTTTCAAGTTGATTCTCCTACCCAGTAAGAAGAAAGATCCGCTGATGCTCCTTCTGTTCTTTCGTTTATAAATTGCACCTGTGCATGATGCCGCGTGATGTTGCATGTTGTTGATGCAGAAGAGACTTGGTTTGGTTGGTTGTGGGCAAATTAATTAAAGTTGTTGCCACTTTAAGGCAAGGAAATGACTAGGCAAAAGAAAACAAACATTGTTATTTGTATTTGGTGGTGGATAAGTCTCTCTTTTTTTTTTTTGTTATGTGCCAGGAAGTTTGCATGTTTTTCTTTTTTGGGTTTGCTTTGCACCATTTCCGATTGCGCTTGTTATACACTCCAGAGACGAAGAGCACAGCAAAAAAAAAGAGTGATAGAATCAAAAAGGGGAAAGAAGCGTCTGAGGGTTTTTAGGGGACCAGACATGCATTTTTCAACTTATATAGTTTGCGTCTATAGCAATTTTTATGGCAAACTTTTTATTTGCACCTCATAAAAATGCCAAATGCGCTCTGTTGTATGCAGCACAAAATAACATGAAACCAGACGACGAGGCGTCTCCCTAGTTGTGTGTGTGAGTCCTGCGTGTGTGTGTGTCTGCCACAAATGTGATATTTATGACGCCTGCTTGTAGAGTCCAGACAATGGCAACTAGGCAAAAGGTGTGCCATGTGGGAAAAAAAATGAAAATGTAAGGACCAGCCATAAACCAAAACATGCTCACACACACAGACATAGTAAAAGAGTTTTATCCTGGGAAAAACTTTCACTAGCTCCGCAAACAAGCAAGAAGGAAAAAAAAACAGAAGGAAACTCTCTTTGGGCTTCTCTATTCATCAACTTCCTTTCCAGCCATGACCTTTTGTGGTCGACGTTTGTCTGGTCTGGTTTGATATGGTCTGGTCGCAGCTGTAATTAAAATTTAATTCCTTAACTCTAACGAAAAAATATGCTTGCTTAATTGTTATTAATTTCATACATGTCTTCTTCTTATTTCGTTTCAGGTATGTGTTTGAGTGTGATGAATTCTATGTATTTGAAACTAACATTCTAGTCCGAACAGACATGTAAGTTAATCTGGTAAAACTTTTTTGCCAGGATAATTAAAAGTTCACGTACTACTTCAGTTTGTGTAATCTAAACCAAAACTATTTTTTTGAATTAAACAAAACTTTTAGTTGGAATTTTGTTGACTTGTTGAAGAGTTTGGATTTGAAATTCTGACAAGGCTTAAAAAATAAATAGAAATTCAGAATTTCTATCTCTTTCGATGCTTACTCTTTCACATTTCGTTCAATACCAAATTGCCTTTTTAGGCCCATCAAAGTGAATCATTTTGCTAAACTTTCTTGTCTTTGGTTACGCTTTAATGCAACTTCAAGTCAAACTCGAATGCACACCTTTTGTGAATACTTAAATGAAAACATTTCCTTCACCCAATACGCGTAGAATATTTTTCTAGCACGTAGTGAACATTGAAAATTTTTATAGTTCAAATTGTGTCACTAGCTTTTCCGCTTTCCTTTCACTCCGTTTCTTTCTCTTTCTGTGTGCCCTTGTGTTTCTGTGAATGGTTTTTGTAGAATGTAATTTCCTGAGCTTTTTATTTACAACGCATAAATGCGCTTAATAAACACGTTGCAAGTTGCAAAAAAGAGTTGTAAAAACTTTACTTGAAGCATAGTTCCGCTGCATTAAGTTGATCTAGTAAATAGAGAGAAACAACACTCAGAAGCAACAACAACAAAACAACAACAAGAATAAAAACAAAACAAAAGTTTATTAGTTGGCAGCTGCTGTTTCTGTTGCTGGCATCGCTCATACGCAACGTTGTGCTGAGGTAAGGTGAAGTAAGGTGAGGTGCCGGTTTATGGCCACACAATTTTATTAGCCAAGCCAACAATGGCTAAATTTGTATGTTGTTTTTTTTTCCTTTCGTTTTGTTTTATTAGTGTGTTGCTTGCACAATTTTTATTACCATTTGCCATCCCCAATCCATTCATCCATCCATCCATCCAACCATCTATTCTTCTGAATGAAAAAGTATTGAAAGGTGAATAAACTGAATGAAGATATCTCTTGTCATTGTATGATCCATAGCTGTCTATTGTACGTCTTCATTTCATTTTTTTTTTTTTTTGCCTTTTGTAGTATTATCTGCGGTAAGTCCTTTTCATATAAATGTCACATCAAACTACGCATGTTCCTTGTTTGATAACATATAAAAACAAAGAATTTGCGCAGCATTTTCCCAACAAATTGAAGACGCATATTTTCAACTGCGCAACTTTTTGTATAGATCCTTTTGAATGTAAAAGGGTTACTCAAGTCATATTAAAAGTCAGCTGGCAAAACAAAAGATCTTTGTGAATTACAAGCCTGAAAGTCTTTTACGTTTACTTAAACCTTTTGTCTTCATATGTAGCAAATAACAGGACAATTTTCTCCTTATGGAGAGCAGGTAACAAGGTGAATGGAAAACAGGATGTTCTTCTTGCTGTTGTTGTTGTTGTTGCTGCTGAGGACACGAGTCATGACGCGGCAAATTAGTTTTGCCAAATTCTTTTCGTTGTTCGATTTAGTGTGTCTATTGTCAGGGGGTTGCTTTTCAGCAACCCTTTTTGTGCATTATCCTTGCACATGTCGATTGCAGTTGCAACATTTCAGTTGCTGTCTGTATCCTCTGTCTGGTTGCCTAATTTGTTACATTTCATTAGGTAAAAATAAAAATTCATTCAATTTGTATATACGTAGTTTTTGTTTTGTTATAATTGCATATCCTGAAATCCAGAGACAGCGAACAAACTGAAGTGCAGACATACATATGCAAATTGATAGATTTTGCAGTCTGTTGGCAATAATTTTGCATATTTTTAAGCCGCGCACAGTTGAGAGACGTCGTTTTGGGATTAGTCTCTTCAAAACACTGCAAAGAATAATAACAGATATCCATGTCGAACTTTTTTTATACCCTAGCTTATTCCTGTGGCTACTTTCTTATACAAGTACCAAACCTTTTTCATGATGGTCGAGGGCATTCTTCTTCTGTCTGGATAAAATAAATGTACCCGACGTTTCTGTTGGCAATTTGAATAACAACTGAAATACTTTGAAAATTATGAATTTAAATTGCCACTAATAAATCGTGGACTTTCTTTTTGAGGGTTTCCCGCAGTAGTAGTTTTATTTTTCCTTCTTTACTTGCTTTTCTCCTGGCATCCTTTCATTCTCTCTTGCTGTCTGTCTGTGTGTCTGTCTGTCTATTTGCTGTCTGGGCAGATTGGAAGCCGTTGATAAAATGCATTTTGTGCTTTTGATGCAAATGACAGAAAACGACGATGACAACGACAACATTTCAACTTTTCTGTCAGAAAGTTGTAAAGTAAAAATAAGTAAAAATGGCCACAAAAAATAAATACATTTTCCTCTTGACACAAAATATTCTATGAAATTTTTTTAACCATATTTTCTTGACAAAAAACTTTGGTTTAGTGTAAATAAAACAACAATTTATTGAATTTATTTTTTTGCCTTTTTTTTCACGTAATAATATTTCAAAATTAATACCTCAATTATGGATTTTCATGTGCAATAAATAGAATTTATGTCTGGCCAAAGAAAAAAAAAAAGGATACAATTTCAATTAATTTTAAGCCCATTTAGATTTTACCTTTTTTTTAGGAAATTTGATTCGCTAATGGGGTTGTTAAAGAAAGGGTTGAACTGGACTTTAACTATATCTAAATATATATGGCCATATATATAATTTAAAATGCGCTCATAATTCTTGTGTGTACATTAAAAATGGATTAAAGCCAAGAGAGCGAAAGTAAGCTCAGCTGGGTCTGGCTCACTAGAGAAATCGGTCGAGCAGAATAACAAAATAAAAACGGATAAAAAATGCCGAGAAGGGAGAGAGAGAAGCACTCAAGAAATCATTCGAAAAAAAAGTAAAAAATAAGCTAAGCAAAAGGCAAATGAAATAAAAAAAGGATTTTCATTGGAAAGACAATAAAGTATAAGCTTACATTGCATAAAGTTGTAATAAATTATTTCAAGTATTATTAACGCTTCATATAATCTTCATTTTTCAAAATTAAAAGGAAAGGTGATTATCATTATAAATAATTTTCAATAATCTTACCATTATAATGGTCATAATAAAGAAAAAGAGGCATATAATGATAGTGTGTAGAGAGAAAGAGTCTTGGCAGTAATCTTTAGTTTAGCAAATCAAGTTCTTGTTTGTGTGTGTGTGCCTTAGAAATTTTAAACGCATCATATTTCATTGAGATAAATTTATAATTATTCCTTGTTGCAAGGCGATGAATAAAACATGATATTACCTTTAATTGCTTGCAATGCCTGACAAAAGGAACCAAAAACCACAATCATCAATATCGTAATTCAAGAGCAAATTATATAGCCGGGACCAGAAGTAGTCAGCAGTTACCTGCCAGACAGCCAGCCCAAAAACCAAATTCAAACAAAAACCCCCAAGTGCGAATATGTCGTCTTAAATTTCCAGTTGCCTTTCTACACAATTTCTCGTATTCGAATGCTTTTCAATGAGCCAAACCAACAACAACAACAAAGTAAAACCGGCCAAAAATTCAAGCCAGAGGGATCAACCATATAATACAAGAAGCCGCCTACAGCAGCAGCAGCAGCAGCTCACTGATTTTTTTTTATATTCTCTTTACCTAAATAAGAGGAAGGAATTTGAGGTCCATTGTTTCATCGGTCGATATGACAATGTATGTATGTATGTATATGTGATCCTTGAAGAGGGTCGCCGCAAGCATTTGCTCTGATGCTGCGTTGACATTGCGGGCATTGTATTCAGAGAGGGAGAGACCGTCAAGAGATCGAAGGTAGCATGAAAAGACAACCACAGCCACAACGAGATGATGCTTATCAGATTACATAATGTGACATAATTAATTTTGAAATTTATAAGAACGAGTGGGCCCCCTCCCCTCTGTTTGTTTCTCCTCACATCCAACCAGTTTTAGATTGTGCGATGCCTCTCTGCTCCCTAAGAATTAGACTTAAGCATTTTCTTCCAATGAAATGAAAGGGTTCACATGTAGTTGTAGTTAATCAAATTTGGGTCATCAATTGTTACGTGTCAACGCATTTTCCAACTAATTTTCATCTTATACCTCTAAATGAAATCTAAATTCCATATAAATATCATCATCATCGGCATCAGCGAAGCATCATCTGACCATATATCTCAACGAGTTATAAATCAAGCAGCAAAACATATGTCTTTTCTGTAATAATTTTTATTTTATTTATCACAAAAATTATATCGTCTACGCAGAGACGCAGACAATGCAGACATTAACCCAAAAAAACAAAGAAAAACAAGAAAACGAGAAAGGAAAATCAAGAACAAAATATAGAATTGTAGAGAGCTCGCTAGGTTGCATAAAATATTTTGTTGAACCATAATGCACTGAGAGAAAAACTTAACTTATGCTAGTAACTTTGTTGAAGAAATTCTCCAAAATTGAAGCCCAACATTTTTCGCTAACAATTTGGAGTTCAATAGCAATCATTATCTTCTTTTTAATTGAAAAGTTAACGGTTTCTTACTTCATTTAGTTGGTCTCAAATGTTGGGTATCTCGGAGTCGTATAAAACTTTGTGATATAGTTTTCCTCTCTGCATCTAAATACTTGTATTTGGAATTTTGTTTTGTTTTATGTTGTTATTTCTGCGTGTTTGCATTGCATTAGGGAAGTGCTTTATGGAAAAGTATTGAAATTTATATGCAAATTTTGTTGTTGTTGTGCTGATTTTATTTTTTGTTTCGTTAGATCTGTCAATTGTTTTTTTGGTTGTTGTGCTCTTGATTTCATTATTGTTGAAAACCGAGAAAATTTGCATGAAAAACAATACACAAATTGCGTATTGCAAAATACATTTAATGAAGTTTTTTTGTTTTATACTTTTGTTTTCTGCTTTATCAATTACAATACTGCTGTTGTTTGAATTAAGACCAGTAAATCTTTTCAAACTGACCCCAATTAGTAGATTCCTTTAATTTGCGATAAAAAGAAGAATGAAAATAACCGAACGAATTGCATGACGAAGTAGTGAGAAAATACCATAAAATTTATTTATATAAATAAGTAAATTAAACTCAAAGTAAATTATTGGCTATTGGTATGAAAATTGGAGCATTCGATAAGGCTGCCTGATGAGTTTCTCGAAGGTTGTTCCACTACACCCACACACACACACACACACGCTTGTTGTGCACAGTTTACGAATGCAAATAGTAACCATAAATAATTTGTTTATGTTTATCTGTTTATGTACAGGACGTGACTTATGCGGCATAATTTGGCGTTGAAAAACAAAACGATAAACCTTGTCTGGGGCACTGCAGCACAACATACTCACACACATTGGGGGAGTAATTAGCTTAAAAGAACTAAAAACCGAAACATATTTCCTTGGTTTCGGTTTTTACGATGCATTTTTTTGTATGTATGTATATGCTTTTTGGTTTTGTTGCTGCCTTTGCAATTAACCAAGTGTCGGACTGACTGACGGACTCTTGGAGAAATAGAAACCTTGAGCATTCATTTTTCTCTTGCTTAATTAAGTCGTAAAAGTCTTTAACATAATTGCTATTATTACTATTGGCATTCATATTATTGTTATTGCATATAATAATACATACAAACTTCTATACATGTATCAGTTTTTTAGTCAGTGTTTGTGTGTTTGTGTGTACACATAGTATGAATGCGTGTTGTTAAATATTTGCACTATTGTTGTAAAATGTTTATTGTTGTTGTTGTTGCAAATATTGTTGTCTGGCCGCGTCGCGGCAGCAGAGTTCATCGCTCCAATTCAATGTTATTTGTAAAGGTGTTTAAGTTCACTACAGATTTTTATTCTCTTGTTTGTTTTTTTTTTTTTGTTTTGTAGAATATTTGCGAGAGGTTTTTACCCAGATAGTAGTTTACATATAAACAATATGCAGATTTAATCAGAAATTGTTGTAGATCGTAAAAGGAAACATGCAGTACGCAAATGCATTTTGATTTGGGATTTCTATTCTTAGTTTGTTCACTTAAACTATCTACTTTATGACCATTTTAATTTTAATGTTTATGTCTAAAGTCGATGATAGTTTAATTTAAGTACTTTGTTTATTTTACCTTATTATTAAACATTTTTTAACCATTACCAAATGCACTCATCCAACAAAATCAGCATTAACAATTGTTTAAAGAACATGTTGTCTCTATATGTGAATCAGCAATTGCTGATGACTCCATTAGCAATGATTTAATTGATTCATTATTTTTTCCCCCGTTTTTTGTATTTTTATTATATTACTAATGATTTAAACCATTTTAAATTTTATTTATGTCAACTAATTTACCTTAATGATCTGTGGCAAATTATCAATACCAAAATAATGGTTTAAAATATTTGGATATAAAGCAATGAATGATTAATCATTTTATTTGTTAATTTTTTACATTATAAATTTTAAATATGTGCTAATAATGTTGTTGAACTCTTAAAGTTGAAATATTTCTTCCACTCTTTTCTCTTATACAATATCATATCTATATATAAGTAGATATTTTTGTATATTTATTTTGTATTTACAAAATCGTTGTGTGCCAGTTTTTGTGATCTTCATTGGCAATCATTTCAATCACGTAAAAATCCATGCCAAACATCCGTTGATGCGATAAATATTGTATAGCAAAAATCTAGATTTACACTGTTTATGAAATTTCTTGAAAAGAATTTTGACTTGACTTAAATCCGGAATGAAAAGCAACTAAATCTAAAAATTATAGACTAATGGCAATTCAAGACAATTAATGATCGATAAGCGGATCTTATAACTATCAACCAAGACATTAAATTAGTTTTAACACTTAGATACTTTATCCCAGTTAAACATTTTTATGACTCTTAATGGCTTACACAATCCAAATGGATGGATGCTAGGATAGCATCGTTTGCATCTATTGAAATAATCGCATTATCGATAGTATGGCTGTATTATCGATCTTACATTCATTTTTCATTTGTTAGATATTTACGGGCTTCAATAAAATTGTAGACGTTCACTTATGCTGAAGTATCTTTTAACGCTGATGAGTTGGTGGACGATTGAAGGAGAATTTTGTATTAAGCTGGTGCGATAAATTTTGGAAATAGCTATCGATATGGACATTAACACCTCTTCATATTACTGATTATTGACTTTACTACCTTCTAAAGTGTTGCAAATTACTTTAAACACATATGCTAGTATACCCATTAAAAATATAGGGTAGGTATTTATATACATACATACTTTTGTTAAACAATGCAAATTAATAACAATACACACACACTCATACACACACACAATTTATATTGAAAGTGAAGCGTCAGCAGCAGCAACAATCAGCCTCTGCTTGCCTAATTACAACTTGTAGCAGCGGCACATAAAACAGCCAACAAGTGCAACTATCGTTAAGGTAGATAGATAGTTTGACTGGGCTTGGGGGGCGGTGGCGGTTAGAGAGGAGGATGGAACATCAAAAGCTAAAATACATTCGTGTACAACAGCTATGTGTCTCGTCTCTCAAATGCAATTAGTCAAATTTGCAGCAACAAATAACGTTGCACATTTTTTGCTTTTCGCATTATTTGATTTGCCAACTGCAGAGAACTGAACGGCCAAGAGCGCTGCAACGCCAACGCCAACGTCAGCAGCAGCAACCGATGACGTCGTGAAGTCGACAGCGTTAGCTTGCATTGAGGCCGTTGTGTGTGGAGTGCAATGCACGACGCAGCTGCAAAAAAAACACGAAACGAAAAGCTAAAAACGGCAAATGCATATAGACAAAGAGAGCAATAGAGCTCAACTAGAGAACTGATACGCAGGGAGAGAGTGCGACAAGGAGAGAAGTAACTTTTTGTACTTGTAAAACAAAATGAAATTGTTACGCGCATTACGTAGCAGCAGAGCTCGCGCTGTCTGATAATAGCAAAAAACAAAAAAATAGAAATAAAAAAAAACTACTACACAAAGTACCAACAACAATTGACGGCGACTGTCCAATGGCAAAAAGTGTGCGATAGGTCGGCATTCATTTTGCTGCCGTTTTTCTTCTATTTTTTTTTTTTTTTTGTTTCAACTGCTAATTGTTTGCGCTTGTTGCCGCTGTTGCTGCTGCTGCTGTTGCCATTGCTGGTGCAATTTGCATGTGTCGCGAAGTTTATTGACCGCTCAGCGTGGGCAGTAGCAGCTGACTGAGTAAGTGACTGCAGCAGCGACAGAGGCAGCAAGTGCCGCCCAACTATTTATAGATAAGGCAAAATGTGGCAAGAGTGCCAAGAAAAATAAATTAGAAAAAATAAAAGCGTATGCTTAGACTCTAAGTTTTTTATATGCACTTATTTAGGTTTATATATAATTAAAAAATGAAGTAAGTAAGTCGTCTCGCCGACTTGGGTATACCATACACCAGTAAAACAAATATTTCAAATTTGTAATAACTAATGCATTTGCCTATTTTAAGAAATTCTGTTCACATGCTTTTTACGGGGGCGGAAAGGGGCGTGGCAAAATCTTTATACATGCAAAATGAGCGCATTTACTAAGCAAATATACATACCAAATATGGTGTATCTAGCTACAATAGTTTTTGAGATAAACGTTTTTTTTGAATTGCGGGGGCGGAAAGGGGCGTGGCAAAAATTTGAAATAAACTTGATCACTCTACATACTACATGAGCCTACATACCAAATTTGGTGGCTCTATCTCTTATAGTCTCTGAGATCTACGCGTTCATACGGACGGACGGACGGACGGACGGACAGACGGACAGACGGACAGACGGACGGACAGACGGACATGGCTAGATCGACTCGGCTGTTGATGCTGATCAAGAATATATATACTTTATGGGGTCGGAAAAGCTTCCTTCTGCCTGTTACATACATTTTGGCGACTTTAATATACCATTTCACCCTATGGGTGTATGGTATAAAAAATAAGCGTAGTTTAAGTCGACTTAAAGCCTCCACGTGGCGTTTCCTGGGTGCTGACTTATTTATCGTGTCGGTAGCAAATTTAAGCGGCGAACTGTATAGCAAATAATAGTTTTATAGAACATCGAGATCGCTTAAATTGCAGCGATGGGGGGCGTGGCAAAATTTTTTACTAAATTAATGTCTGCGCACTTATTACAGGATTATTCATACCAAATTTGATGTGTCTAGCTATTATAGTCTTTAAGAAAAACGGTTTTGTTCAAATTACAGGGGCGGAGGGGGCGTGGCATAATTTTGAAACAATTAAGGTCTGCGCGCTTACTAAAGGATTATTCATACCAAATTTCATGCCTCTAGCTATTATAGTCTTTAGGAAAAACGGTTTTGTTTAAATTGCGGGGGCGGTAGGGGGCGTGGCAAAATTTTTAGACATACCAAATCTCCGCATTTACTTAGCAAATATACATACCAAATTTGATGTCTCTAGCTAGAATAGTTTATAAGATAAACGTTTTTTTTCAATTGCGGGGGCGGAAAGGGGCGTGGCAAAATCTTTTTACATACAAAAAGAGCGCATTTACTAAGCAAATATACATACCAAATATGGTGTCTCTAGCTGCAATAGTTTTTGAGATAAACGTTTTTTTTGAATTGCGGGGGCGGAAAGGGGCGTGGCAAAAATTTGAAACAAACTTGATCACTCTACATACTACATGAGCCTACATACCAAATTTGGTGGCTCTATCTCTTATAGTCTTCGAGATCTACGCGTTCATACGGACGGACGGACGGACAGACGGACAGACGGACAGACGGACAGACGGACGGACAGACGGACATGGCTAGATCGACTCGGCTGTTGATGCTGATCAAGAATATATATACTTTATGGGGTCGGAAAAGCTTCCTTCTGCCTGTTACATACATTTTGGCGACTTTAATATACCATTTCACCCTATGGGTGCATGGTATAAAAAGACATATGTGTTTATAGTTTTGGCAAGAAAATTTCATTCATTACACTATTAAAAACTATTTTGAGATACAATTATGCCCATAAAACTTTGTTTTGGTGGGGGCAAAGATCAATAAAATATTTTCAAAATCTAAAATTAATAGCTTAAAATTGAAACTAACACTAAATAAAAATATGTAATCAAACCTTGACTGATTGGATCACAAGAAATCTTTATTTTAAGGGAGTTCTTTCAAAAATTCATTAGTTTATCGCACATGAATGCTTTCAAAACTTATTGGACTTAGTAACTAACCCATTTATTAGCACTTCTTGAAAATTACAAAACATTCTTTGATGTTCTATCAACTAAACCTTATACCAACACATCTTGAAAATTTAATAATATCTTCTTTTTGATAACCTGGCTTGTTTCAAATTATCAGAAAATCAAAAATGAATTATAAATCTGTATGGGTTATTTTAGCCCAAATTCGATTGGTATTAAATTGTTTTGTAGGAAAAATTTTTAAATTAAGGGGAAGAAAAGAGCTTTTTTTTTAAGAAAGAAAAAGAATCTTTGATTAAGTAGTCTAAAGGGTTAATAGTAGAGTATCTAGTAGTCGGCCCTCTTATATGCAGATGCAGATAGTTTTATTGCCTGGCAACAAATATGCGACGCACTAATCAAGTAGAAGGCAAAAAGATGTTGCTAAGTAACAGCGCCTCATTGACCGGATGTTGCGTATTTCAGTAAAATGTTGTTGTTGTTGCTGTTGTTGTTGTTGTTGTTGCTGCTGCTGCTATAACTGCAATCATAGCGCAAATGAAGCAAATATTTGCTGTTAACAACTTAATGCGCTTCGTCGTACCGTCACCTACCCGTACCCCAAATGGTGTCCCGCCAAGCTACTTCAGCCACACCTCCCTTCTTTACTTACTGATTATGCGCCTCAATCAACACCGCTGCTGCTGCTGTAGTTGTTGCTGCTGCACTTCATAATTTTTTGCTATCTTGAGCTTTGCTTTTTATTTCACTTTTAATGCAATTAACTTGGCACTTGTCTCCAGCTTCATGTCTGTCTATCTGTCCCCAGACAACACTGTCTTCGTTGTCGATTGTCAACCGCCGCCGCCTTCTCTCTGCTTCTACCCGCCTCTTCTCTGTCTTAGCCACTGCATTTCTACTTCAAGTCACTCCACTTTGTTTTTTTTCGTCCCAAAAGAGATGCCGTGATGCCGAGTGGGTTGGCTGTTGTTGCTTCTCGTTGGTTTGCCTTAGTTAGTTTTGCTTTATGGCCAGAGCTAATGCTGTTTTTATCTGTTTTTCTTGGCCAAGATTTATTTTATTGTTATTGGAAATGCCGCTGAGCAAACACACGAGTGTTGAAAGTTTCAATAAAAGTTGCCAGCATTTAGACGTGGGCCGTGGGCCGACTTACAAACAAACAGATAGTTAGTTAGATACAAAAGATACTTACTTACATAGATATAGATGGCTAGTCTAAGGTTGAATTGGCCTCGTCCAAGTCGTCTGGTCCAACTCTTTGCAACAAAATGTATCTGTCTGTCTGTTGTTGCCCCGTTTGTTTGTTGTCTTATTAATACGCCATTAAACAGTGATTAATGTTGTTTATTTTTGCACAAAGTTATTAGCTAAATGTGTTAATTATGAGTGTCGATTAGACGAAACTATTAGAAGAAGTGTTGAAAGGAAGGGGGGATAAACCAACAATTATTACCAAGATGACACAATAAAAATATGAGAGTAAGAAAAGTGTTAATAATTAAAGCGCCCACATGGAATCCAACTCGCAAATTCGCACTTAACGTCCTTCAGTTATATTTTCCTCCCCCCTCCCCAACTCCACGATTATTTGCATTGAACATATTTTGTATTCATTTTCATGATGGCAATTTTCACACCAAACATTTAAATGTGCAAAGGAACAAAAACAAAAAACAGTAAAATCAATTAAAAAATGTTTGCCAATGAGACGATGAGATTTTTCATGGTAATGACCGAGCATGCGGCATATGGCGACATGACGACACCAGCCACAACAACAACAACCGCAATCGACGGTGTCCATGACAAAAATGCATAAATAACAAACGCAAACAGGCCCAGCAAACAGCCAAATAGCCAACAAACAAACAACCAACAGACAAACAGACACACAAACCGATGGATGATAGAAGAGGGGGCGATCAGAGCGGTGAGATGGCGACATAGAAACGAACTAAGCAAAATACAAACGAATGTCAAATGCTGCTAAATCATTTAAATAACAAATTTTGATATATGCATATATATAGTCAAAAAAAAAAAAAAGAAAACATAAAAATGATTTTTGAATGATGTGCAATTCTTGAACTAAGCAAAAAGTTATAAGACCTTGCAGGGTTATAGAACTTGACACTTGAAACATGATTTACAGTAACAATAAACATTTATTAATTCTTTAATGCTTAGTCAAATAAGTTCTTAATCAATTATGAAGAATTAACAGATAACAGAACTCTTACAAACTCATGGAAATTTTCTTCCTTAAATCAAAATTTTAGTCAATACTGACAGACAAAATATAAGTCATATGATGGTAGTTTAAAAAGAAATTTCCAGCTAAAGTATCCACATAACGATCGATTTGTAGTTACAAAATAAGTTCAGCTTTTCCGACATTCGATCTAGTTGAACGACTTCAACATGCCCATTTATGTTCCATTCGTTAAAGGGTATTTGAAGAATTTGTTAGACTTTTATTAAGCACTTGACTTAATCACGATATGAGCGACATTTGACACCCACAACACAAGCAGCAGCAGCAGCAACTGAAACAGAACCAGCAGCAATATTTGTACTTGAGAATTTGCAAATGTCTCGCATAAAGTGATATAATTGACACGTTTTTTTTTCGTTATTTATGCAAGCGTCTGATCAATAAACTATGTCCATATATATACTACTATGATGCCAGAGGCGTGTCCCAGGCGTTTACCAAAGTCTGCTGCATAATTATAGGAGCGACTGCGACTGCCGAAGGACAGGGCGACAGCTTTTGACTGTAATTTGACCTTAATGAGGTGCGTTTAATTCAATTTAATTACCAGACACACACTGATAGATATATGGTGGGTGTGTGTCTGTATGTGTGTGTTTGTTGTCTCTGTTAATTATCACCTTTTACACAAAATAACAAGGTCTATGTCTGTGTGTCTGTGTCTCGTGTACATATTTTGCATAATTTGTCGCCCTCGCGTGTTTCACACACACGAAATAAATGTTTAATGTGTTCTAGGACCCCCTCCCAACTAAAGCCAAAAAGAATAGAAACAAACTCCTCTCATAATGTGTATAACCAAAATTTAATGGCCATTAAACAAAACCAAAAATACATTATCAACTAGGTCAATGTCAAACCTAACATGACAATATTCTCTCTCAGGTTTTGTCAAACTAATTTAGACATTTTTATTTTAAACCATTTATGTGGCGACCATAAACATGTTTACTTTTGCCTCTAACTTTATTAGTCAGCTGATGATCGGTTGTGAGAGTAAATTTATGACGCACACTGTATTGGCCACAAAATGTTTACGATGCCTGACTTTTTGGCTACTACTTGTTGCCTTTTGTTGTCCGTCCTGTTGTTGAAGCTGACTGCATGACTGGATCAGCCTATAAAAACCGCACATATGGTCTATCTCTGTTAGCCATCATCAAACGGCGGTAACTCCACTCCACTCCACTCCTATGCTTAAAGGCATTTGTCAAATTGATTGCAAAATAAATTTCCGCGTTGGATTTCTTCATTAGGCCAAGCTAGTAACTTGGCCAACTGGCCGGCCGGCTGGCTGGCTGGCTGCATTTAACTTGCCTTTAAAAGATGATGCATAGCGTCTTCATTTAACCGTTTTTGATTATCTCTGCATAATTCAATGCTAAATTATAGACTTTTGCCCATTGTACATAAAAGCGAGATAGCAAACGAGATAAGAGATAGAGAGAGAGAAAAAATAAACCCCCAAGTTGACAATTAATTGCTGCATAAATTCTCAAAGAGTTGAAGCCTTAAATGGAGTTGACACTATTCGCTAAAATGAATGGACATCGTTTGTATTCCAAATGGAATGATTTGTTTAATGATTATGGCCGATATATTCAAGTCATATGAATGTTTTTGTCCACAGACAAAGTATGATTCATTATAAAATCATATATCATAGATGGCATTTGGACAGAGATTAAAGACGAGTTAAATGAATCTTCTGTTATTATCGAAACATGGAGAAATTATGATGTGAAAATAAAGGTAGAATATTTAATTTTAGTTAAGGGAAAGCGTTCAAGTGTCTAGGCAGTAAATTTAATTAAATTATTCACTTAATCAAAACAATGCCATTTACAGTTAAAATATATCTAAACTTAAATTGATATCTGTAATAAATTCAATTCTAATTATAAACTTTTCTTGCATTTCATTACAGGTATGTCGCAACTTCCTATATACATGCAACTATATAAAGCATTTGCTAGTAAGTTACAATTTATATATATGTCTCGTCCGAGTTTTATTGTTGTTGCCCACACACAGAGACAAGACCCAATCATATAAACATTGCCTCTTTTCTCTCTGTGTCTTTCCCGTGTCCATCTGTGGTTAATTTCCATAATAAGCTCGCACAGCTGTTAATTAATAATAACGGGCCAGCAACAGCAGCAGCAGCTGCTCTCAAAAACAATAGTCAAACCAGATCGGAGAGACCTTCGGCAAAGATGAAAAAGGTGTCGATTTAAATCGGTGACGAGACGCCCCAGCAACAACTAAAAACTAAACCCAAAAATAAAATCAACAACTTAACATTATGAGAGAAACATGAATACTCCCTTTTGATTTGGCTATCAGCAATTTGTTCCAAGCTGCTGCTAGAGATCTTTTGTGGCATTAAATCTTTATGGCCAACAATTTGTGACCAATGTGAGTGGGTGAGCATATTTGCCCCAACTGTCGATTTACATGGGTTTTGGTCTAAACGTTGTAGTTTCCCATTTGGCTTGTAAATCAATTAAGAAATTGTAGACATGCCACGCCCCCATGACTGCTGAGAGAGAGAGCCAGGCCAATTTTCAAATTGACGGCGCCACCAACGCAAGTTGCAAGTTCCCCAGCAGTTGATTCGCTATTACTTTGTGCCGCAACATTCATGCCAAAATAGGCGGCAAATCATGTTGCAATTTTCGCTTGCATTTGCAGACAATAAATTTGTGAATTTTTTGTATTTATTTTCAGTTTTTTTCTTTCTTTTTTTTCCTGTAAGCATTTAATTTGGCCATCGTATAAGGTTTGAAATCGCATAAAACTCTCTGAGGAGTGCCCCCACGGGCTGACTTGACTCTACGAGTCTCTCTCTCCCTCTCTTTTTCTCTCTCTACAATATATGCAACTAGCAACCGGCAACGGGCGTCGTTTACATTTGTTGCTGTCGACTTAAATTGATTTGTTGTAGCAATAAAAATTGTACGATCATTGAGGCATGCCACCCCTCCTTGAGCCCCTTTGGCTTCTAGTTCACTTATCGATCAGACTTGATCGAGATGCGGCTAAAACGATAAAAAACCTATAATATTAGGCAACACCCCACAGCAACGGCAGCAGCAGCAGCAACTGCGCAACGTGCAACAAGATATTGCACTTAAAATTCTCAAGAAAAATTCGTAATCCTACAACTAAATAGAAAAATTCAAAGATACACAGAGAAAAATGATGAAAATCGTTTGAAATTTTTAATTTTCCCCCATACTTTATCTTTGAGTGTAAAAAATGTTAAATTCTCTTTGGGGGCAAAAATGCTGCTTTACCTTAACAGCAAAAACTAAAAATTAAACCGAGGTGGCAAATATTTCTTCAATAATTTGTCATGTGTTGAAGATTGTTGTTATCGATCGATAGAAATTCGGTTACGTTCGATAAATTGTAATATCACATGTTAATTATTTAGGGTGCCTAGCCATATATTTTCCTGGTTATATATCTTTTTGGCACATGGCTTACTCAACATGTTGCTGCAACATGTTGACTCTATCTCTCTCTCGCTCTGAGTGTGTGTGTGCTTTGTCACAGTTATTACGCACAGCAGCAGCAGCTTAATGCGTGTATTGCTTATTCTCTTCCTGCTTGCCAAAAAGTGCATATTTTCCCCAAGGGGGTCGCCCAGGGAGAAAAAGGAGTATGCAACTGCATAAATTTTGGCAACAGCATGTGTCATAATCGCCCATTTTGCTGGCCTACCGCCCATAGGAGCACATATACATATATAAGTAGTACGTGCCAGTCGTCGCACAACCAAAAGCCTAACGCCAACATACATGTGTGTGTGTTTTTGTTGCTCTGCTGCAGTCGACGTCGGCTGTTGTCGTTTGGCCGCCATCGCAATCTAATGTCAGATAGTTTTGCGGTCGCTAACCCGACTCGCTTCGTTTGTGTTGCTGTCTCTAAGTGTGTGTGTGTGTGTGTTTGTTTGTTGCATGAGAGAGTGTGTGGAAAATGTGCAAAGAAAATGGAAAAAAACAAAGGCAACAACGAAAATACAAATAGAGAAATAGCACAATCTACACACACACATGCAAACACTCAGACACACAAACGCACGCGGGCATTTTGCAATTAGTTTGTGCGCTGATGAATGCAAATTAGAATTATACCAGCTGAGCTTGAGACTGAGACGCGTGTTGCACAGTGGTTAAAAATTCATTTGGTTATACTTGCCTAATCCACTGGACAGGAGAAATATGTATACGGCCAGAATGCAACTGCTTTCAAATCAAGATAAGAAGTTCTAGATCTACCATGTTCTTTTACTTGCAAATCGTTTGAGTCTAGGCCAGTAAAATTTAGAAACATCAGCAGTACGAAAATTCGCTCTTTTAAACGTATAAAGGAATTTTGGGAAAGTTCTTTGGACAAAAATAAACTCCTTAAAGCAAACGTTGTTCAGAGATAATTTTAAAACTTAAATTAAATTCAAATTTTCCTTTTTTTTTTTTGGAAAGTTGCTTTTATTGTTTAACCTTTTGCCAACATTTTCTTTTCTCTGTAATTTCTTGTCACCCGCAATTGGAAGACACTGTGAGACGAAGTCGCGTAGTGGCGGTTAGTCGTCATCATTATGTAAGCGATACTTAATCTGCCATTTGGCTACGCTTCTAGCTAAAAGAATGTGTGACGGCTTCTCTAAGCCATTGGCATAGCTTGGCCATAAAACGTAGACATTTTGTTGACATCTGCCACACGTTCTCTCCTAGGCCGTACAACGTACCCCGTACACACTCCATACCCCATCCCATCCTCACATGGAAACCTCTTGTATGATCTGTCTTTATTTTGGCCTCTCTCTCTCTGTCTCTCTCTCTCTCTGGGCGCTTCCTTTCGTTTGTCAGTTGGTTGTCAATCATTTTGCTCGTTGTCTGCCATCCACAATTATCCATTCTAATGACAGGCCGGCATAATGCAATATAAACAAAAGAGAGAAGATGGCTAGCATATGTTTTCGCTTTGACAAAATGCCAAAAAAAAAAAAAACGAATCTCTCAATACGGCGACTTGCCAAATACCAATTATTGAAATGGGAAAACTTAATGAAATCATTAAAAGTTGTAATTTGAATGCGGAAGCTTTGAATCTTCAAGGAATTATTTTTACAAATTTCATTATAAAGAAAGCATTTTATCCATTTGAGCCCATTTCCTGTTACTTGGCTAACTAATATACCCAAAAATATTTTAAAATATACCAAAGGGTATTCAAAATGCTTTTGGCAACATATGCAGCAGCACTTAAATAAATTCTCTTTAAAAAAAAAAAAAGAAACAACAAAATGACAAATAGAAGAAGACCAAAAAAAAAAAAAAAAAACTCCAAACGCAAACGGTCTAAAAGATGTCAGGCCACATAGTTTTTTTTTTTTCTGTTTTGTTATTGCCCAATATTGGGCAACTTTGTTGCCAACGCGCCACGTTGTGAAAATGCCAAGAGTGTAAATGCGGCCATAAAAGATATCTCTGAAAATAACTGAAGAAACAAGAAGATGAAAAAAAGATCGAAAAACAAAAAATACAAAAACACTTTTACTTTCAGTTTTATTGCTTTCTGCTGCCTACACTAACTAACCTATGACAATAATTAGCAAAGCACAAGCACACCAACAAAAAAAAAAAGCAAAAACAGCAAAAAAGCAGAGCGAAATAAACATAAAATTAAATAAGTATTTACATATACACAGAGCTATATATATATAGTATACACATATATTTAAAACATGTGTTGGCTGTTGGTTGTTGTTCTTTTTGAATGCGACGCAATTAGCAACTGAGACAAAACCCGACAGAATCGACCGACCAAACGGCCGACCGTTGAGAGGTGGGTAGAGAATACATGGAGATAAGGTTTTTTCTTCTGCTCTTTTTGTGCTCTCTCGCATATTTTGTATTACAGCCGAAAAGTAGGCACAGAAACCACTTTCATATTAATGATTAAACTAACAATAAGGGCCAAATTAATAACTCCTGACCAACTGTGGTTGCTAGCCAAGTTCATTGACTTGCTGTGGCCACATTTGCACATTTGGCAGTTATTGGCCACTTTTGTTTGACTTTTTTTTCGTTTGCAAAATGCAGACAAATCGGAAAATTTTCATAGACGCAACGGGCCGGGCCAAGTGCCAATCATTATGGCAGAGACAAAAAAAAAAGCAGCCACGAGAAGGTTGTGCAACCTCTCGTTTTGGCAAACAATCCCTCGCCCCCGGCGGGTCAACACCTATTCACGTTTTCTGCGGGGCACTTTGCATAAGATTTTTTTTACTTTGTCGGCCCCTTCAGGGATATTTGTTATAGATGCTAATTAATAAGGTAAACTCGACAAATCAAAAAAAAAAAAAACACCTGAAAAAACGAAAAGCGCGCGTGCCCTGTTGCTGGCTGAATAATGCCACATGTTGCAATGCAATGCAACTGACAGTGGCAACAGCTCAATTATGAACTGCTGCAGCTGCAGCAAGCAAATCGTGTGGCAAGACTCGAGTTTCTTATCAGGCTTTCAAAATCAACTATCGCCCACCCTCTACTGCAATAATCTTTCCTCAAGCAGCAATTGATCAACTTTCAAAATACTCTAGAGATTTGGATTAAAAAGAAATGAAAGATCTGTTTTAGTTTCCTCGAAAGCTTACACAAAATGGTTCCTCACACATTCCTCCAGTTGGTGTAATATTTTCGTTTTCTTTAAAAATAGCAAGCATGTCAGAAAATAATAATAATACTAAAAGATCTGCAAGAAGAGAAAATAAATAAATAAACTTGGCAAAATCTCCTTGTTGCTGTAGTCTGCCAAAAAAAGACTTCCACTTGAGAAGGCCTTAGCGTGTTGCTGGTTGCCTTTGATTCATTCAAACATTTTTTACATGTTGTGGGAACGATGTGGATGTTGATGATGATGATGATGATGATGGGGAATGCTGATGTTTGAAGTGCCTTTGATGCTCATTTCGTTGTTGAGAGCGAAAACCTGAAACGAAACGAAAGGAAAGGAAGAATCTCTATACAGCGAAAAAAATAAAGAGTCCGTCTATTGATTTTTATGACTCGAAAAAGTTCATTGAACTCATCAGCTAAAACACACAAAACACATGTGATGGAAATTTGCCTTCTACCTGGTCAGAGCAAAAAAGGGTTTTTGCAGTTTACATCAATTAGTCGCTTTCGTTTCCCCTACAACTCACCTCTTGAGCAAATAAATTTTAATTTTTTATTTAACTTCATTTAAATTTAGCCAGACTTTGCAGAGTCGTTGACCAAGTTGTAATGTTTGTGATTCTTTCAAAAAGTGAACACATTTTTCATACATTTAACTGGTTGGCTTTTTTTTTTGAGATCAACTTATTTGACATGGGTCAAAGTTGTTGTTGGCCAACAACAGCAACAACAGCGATGCACAAAAATATGACTAGAAGAAGACACTGTCTGGCCCTAAGGACTGGCCTGGTCCGGGCTGGTGCTCCCCTCCCCCTTAGTTGATGCTTATTTGTTTTAATATTCGCTGCTCGTTGTCTTTTACTGACTAGTTTGTGGTAGCAAGTTTGCATATTCAGTTTGCCCTCTTTTGTTGGGGCTTATCGTTAACAGGACATTAAAGGATTTCCCACAGGCAGGACAAAACAGTTTGCCGCTTTCTGCTTATTGACTTTTGTTGGCAGTTTGACGCCTTATCGCCATCATATCTTCATGTCGTCTGGATTTGCTGGTTGCTGTTTGTGTTTAGGCCAGACAGTCAACGACGGCGACAGCAAATATTTCCGCTCTGTTGGTCTTGGCCATGGTCACGTGCTCCTATTTTTGTCACACTTTATCTCTGTCTACCCAGCTTATATCACTTCCTAATCCAAGGCCAAAAAAGATCAATAAACTTAAAGCTTTAAGCCAACATCAGCTTTGAATTTGTATGTCCTTTTATTTTTTTGTTGTTTTGGCTGTTGCTTGTTTTTGCCGTCTGGGGTCTAGCCTCTTCAATTTCATTAAACTAATCCATCAACTTGTTCAAGGAGGAGTCAACCTTCATTATCAGCATCATCGTCATCGTCATCGTCATCATCTCCTCTCTTGTCTTGGCAATTCAATCAAAATTTGCCTTGGCTTGCACAAAAACAATTGAGTTTGCTTGCACCCATTCATCTTGTGAACCTAGGACTACTACTACCTTTTAAGAATTCTACTGGTATCTTCGCATCCTCCCAACCTCCCTTCCCTCTGTGTCACTTCCATTTGGATCCCCTATCCACTTGACACTTTAACTTCAATGTCCTGGACACGCCCCAATTGTGTTTTTGGTATTGTCGCGCGTTGGTTGACAACAACTCAGCAGACGACACTTCGAAAAGTCGAGACTTGCAGCAGCACCGAATTGTGTGTGGAAGTACAGTGAGGTCTCACTAAAAGAAAATAACATAAAATGTTCTAAAGAATACCAGATACTTTAATTTAAAGTAAATTTGAGCAAGAGAGAAACTAGGCTGTCCCCCCTATTAGCTGATATTGTTTGTTTGCTCTTTATGTTGTTTCACTGTATTATAATGTATCTCCTTCTAGGCTGTCTGGTATTGCTCCTGCTCCCGTTCGTACTCCCACTCATGCTCCAGCTACTGCTACTGACTGTCGTTTGTGTTAATGTCACTTGGCAAACTTTCGCTGCTGCATCGTTGTCGTTTTGTCTCCTCCTATATCCAGTTGGTCTCCCTATTTTTCTCCTTCTGCTGATGCTGCTGCTGCTGATCCATCGTCCTGGTCGTTATCTATTGCTGGCAACGACAGGCAGCATTGATTTAATGACGTTGATGGGGCGCCACTTTTGTCCCTACCATCTACCTACCTACCTACTCCACCTAGACACATCGTACATGCATATATTGCTTGTATGCTTTCTGTGTGTGTGTGGGTGTCGAGCAGGAGCTCTTCTTTTATGCTTTATTTATTGATTTAACTTTGCTTTTCTCTCGTTTCTTTTTTTATTATTTTTTATTTGGCGCACTTAACGTTTTTTGTATCCATGAATGGATTTCCTTTTTATTTGCAATGCTGGCAAAATTTATGCGCTGCCTGCCACTATGCTATCAGCTGACTGGCTACGCCTCCTATCTCCAACTCTCTTTCTCTAACTCCATGGCGTCTTCTTTTGCTCTTCCTAAGCGTCTTTTAAATAAATAACCAGCCCGCCCGGCATGCTAGTGCATTGAACTTGTGTCCTGGCCAAAAAAAAAGGAGAAGAGCAGAATTCTTTTTTATTGGTTTTTGATTTGTGTTCACCTTTTGCTTTCGTTTCTTGTTCATTATTCCATAAGATGCTTAACTGAAGGAAAGGTAATACGATTGCGAAAAATTAATTATCGACAAGAGTAAAATGAAAGGCGACCACGCCTATCCGCCTTTTGCTTGTCTTCAGAGGAGAGATATCGCATTTCTCGTTTTATTGTGTGATTACGCTCTGGAAATATTTGCAAGAATGTGTAATAAAATTATTTCTAAGCAATGATAACTCTCGACTACAAGCTGACAGGCAGCCAGTAGACAAGTCAAGCAAGAATCCCAAGCTTCTGCTTCTGACATGAGTTCAAAATTCGTCCTTCACATTTTTGGTTTGGTTGGGCTTTCGGCCTGACATGAGAAGTCGTCCTCGTCGTTGTCGTCTCTTGGCACTCATGCAATTTAATTACTCTACGGTTTTTGCGGTTCTTGTGGCTTTATATATGCTTGTCCCCCCCCTGTTATCATTTCTAGAGGCTCCTTGCTTTGCTTCTTCTTATGCTTGTCGACCGACCGCACTCAAAAATGTGTAAACCCAAAACCGAAACAACATAAACAGAACCCGAAAAAGTATTTGTCTGCCTTGGGGGAATAAAAGAAGTGAGTAGAAAATATTTGTATCCCTAGCAACCACCATGCAGGAACTCAATGCAATTTGTAAGCTATTTCATTCATTCATTTATTAGTTTGATTAGCCAAACAAAAGACTGCAAATAGAAAGTACAGTCATCTCCACAGAGCTCTTAAACTCAAAAGTATGCAATGAATAATTCACAAATGCAATTCGAAAGGTTTTTTTTCAATTCTCTTTTATTTTCTGTTTGCGTGAAGAAGCAACATGAAAACTTTTCAAAAAGCTTTTCAAATAAGTACGAGAACAAGTGAAAAGTTTTCCTTTTGCCATAGAAATAGGACCAAACAGCTAGGGGAAGGACGAGGCAAAGGCATGGCAGGAGGGTTGAGTAGGGATTCACGTTAACGTTTTCATGTCCATGTGCTTTAAATCATTTTCATTTTCACTTGAGCGTTGACAGCAGCTGTTAGCTGTTGCTGTTCTTGCTCCTTCTCGTGGACCCTCATGCTCCTTGTTCTCTCCTCCACTTTTATGGTCATTGTCCTGCGGTGATTTCTGTTTTTGGCTATTCAACTTTAGAAGGTCTCTCGCACTTACCGCACCTTGTTTAGTCAGTTAAACTGTCAACTTGAAGTTTTTTAACCCGCGACACTTTTTTTGCGCATCCTTGATTAATTGCACATTGGTGTGTATGTGAGAGGGAGTACTTTGTTATTGTTGTTAATGAAGTTTTTAGTGGCCAACAAAGTGATGGCGCTTGTTGCTAATTATTAATGTAAATGTTTTCACTTTTAATAGAAAGGAGTGCCGTCCACTACCATTCCTACTGACCTGACTGTCTGCCTGTCTGTCCTTCTAAGCTTTTGGCGTCTTAATTGCCACTAAACATGCAGCTTACATGGGGGCCATTGGTTTGAGCTTGTCTTATTTTTGTTAGACAGCAGAACTTTCCATTTTACCATAAGTTTTGAGTAGGAGGTCGTTTTCATCGCTTGTCTGTCTGAGCACAGGTGTCATTATCCTTAGCTTTCAAACGACTCATATGTTTGTATGTATGTGTGTTTTCCAGACGCGCGCGCTCTACCAAGCTTTAATTAGAAATGCTAATCAGGATGAAAGTGACGCCAGCTACTTAGCGGTGTTAGTGACACCTACCACCTAAAAGCATTTATGTCCCTACCCACCTATCTACTACTAAGTCAAAGTGTAGCGAAGAGAGCATTGTCTTTCTTGTAGTTTGTTAACTTGTGTAATGATTAGCGGTCTTGATGTTGCCCACATAAGCATATCATCAGCGTTTGCGTATGCATTTGTGGTTAAGAAAGTGTTTTGCCATAAAGGAACTGGTTCGAAAAAGAAGCTGAATAGAAACTGTCCTGAAACTTAACCAAATCAAACGATTTAATAGTAGATGACATAAAGGGAAGCAACTTGTTCATAAAAAACAACTAAATAATGAATAAAAGGTCATGTTCATTTATTGTTCATCGTATTAAGAACTAGTCCTTTATAGTAAATTGCATTTCTACCGAATTTTACATAGACTGTACTTCTTTTTCACTTGAATTCTTTACTTAATACCAGCTAAGAACTAACTATTGGTATCAAGTAATTGAAATTTGTTTAAGAACTAGTTCGTTAAACAAAATTCGAGTGCTCAGCTCTTGAGCAAGGACTCTTTTGGCATTTATTGGTCTTTAAATTGGCTTTGAGTGCACTGGCTTCACTTTGCCTTTGTGTGTGCGTGTGTGTGTACACGTATCTGCGTTTCTGTTTGTCTGCATCTTCGTTTTGCGAGAAGGTTTTTAATGTCGTGTTTATTTTGACATTTTCATTATGTGCGTCGTTTTTTGTCAAAATGTGTGCGAATGTGTGTGTGCGTATTGTATGTGTTCATTGTCTGCGTCTGGCTGCGTTTTTTATGGTCTCCTTTCCAGATCCTTTTTGGTGCCTTTTAAGTTTGCCTTGAGCTGCTTTTGTTTGGAGTGCTGACTTTTAATTATATATATACCCGACTTATGATTATTATTAAAGAGAAACGGGATTTTGAACTTTCAACCTGGCCCCAAAATGCTTAAAGCAACTTTAATTTCGCGTATATCGAATGCATTTATATTTTTCTTTGGAGTTTTCTTTCAACTTTTATTTTTTTTTTTTTTTAATCAAACTTTCGCCATGAAGTTGCACAAGTTCTTTCTTTCCACACTTTTGCTTCCAGTTTTTTGCTGCCATTGTTATATATTCGCTTACAAACTTTGTCTCTCGATTCTGCTTCTCTATTCTTCCTTTTTTTTTTTTGCCAACTGAGGTTAGAATTTCCACGCTTTTGACTGCCATTTTCCTTTTGTGCGTTTGTAATTAAAATGCAGACAGCTTTTGCACTCGCCTTCACTGGCTTTGCCACTTCGATTTTTCTCCATTTTGCCTTTCGTTTTTTTTTTTTTTTTTTTTTTTGCAATTATAAAGATATGCTTCAAAGTGAGTTTTTTCGCATTTGCATGTGCAGAGCGATAAAAAAATTTAATTAGGTTCAACTGGCTCCCTGGGGCACTACCATTTGAATGCCTGACCCCCACCATCCTCCCTCTACCAGTCTCTGGAACTCCCGTCATCTGTGCCTTTTTTTTTGCTTCTCCTCTTTTCTTTTGGTTGAGTATTCAACGATCAATTAGTCAGCAAATGCAGTCTTCATGGCACTAAGTTGACACTCTTTTTCGCCCTTATCTTGAGAAGGCCTCTTGATAAAATAAAATTAAATAAAAAAAAAGTGGACATGGGAAAGGAGTAGAAAAGTAATTTCTACTTTTGAATAGTCTACTTATGTCTATAGAGGTCTCTAAGCACTAAGCAAACAAACTTATCGCCTGGGAGCAGCAGAACGAGAACCAGAACGGTAAAGTTCATTGATCCATTGTAGTTTGCTGTGTGATAAGAAATGTGCAGAAAAAAAACCTCTTTAAGTTTTATCAGTCATTACTCATACGCCCCCGATGCCCATGTGTTGTGCAACAATGAACGTAACTACTTACAACAACAAATTCCCATCAAATGCAGCCAGCTCCAAGGAGCCAGCGGATTAAGTTGAGTGGAAGAAATTACATCCAAGCAAACAAGGATGCAATTACTTTTCGTAGTTTCCTTTTTCTTTTTCCTGGGGATTAAATTCATATTAAATGCAATGCACTGGAATTTCTTTCAAAAAACCAAACCAAGTCCCGAAAAAAAATTAATTAAACAATTAACTTTTATACGTGATAATAATAAAAACTATTAACTGCCACTTTTGCGAATGCATTTAAATTGCTTGCTTAAGCTCAGCCCAAATGTCTGGAAAATTTCCTAACCATAAAAAGAAAATGCCAACCAAAATGCAGTTCAATAAACTGTAAATAAAACAGACTAAAGCATACTTAGAGGCGCACTGTAAGCAGGGGGGAATTTGAAATTTGAAAAGGGAAATTGCATGCTGCTCTCTTTTTACGTTCATTTTTTTGTTGAAGCTTTTGTTGTGTTTTTGTTTTTCCTTTTTGGTTTTGGCTTTTGCCAATAAAAAGCCATTATGCACAATATATAAATATACGAGACGATGCCGAAGGTCCAGCTAAAGTCTAACTAAAGTAAAGGGCAAATACAATTTATTTGCAAATTGATATTTAAAGGTCAGAGGAGACCCAGACCAGAACAGAAAAGAACTGAATATAAGTAGAGAAGAGGCAGACTGACTGACTATGATAAGAGATGACTCTGGACCCTTGAGTCCTCAAGCATTTTCTTTTGCTAATGGCAAAATCGCAAAAATAAAAAAAAAGGAAAAACGAAGAGCAAAAAAAAATCAACAACATAGAGATGAATAAAACGAATTAAAATAACTAAGTGAAGCAGCAGGTCCTTGGCATCTGTTTTTTTTTTTTTTTTCATCTTTGGTTGAAAGCGAAATTTTTTGTTTATGACAAGGCAAATAACTGAAGAATGTTAGGGCACAAGAAATGCACAGAAATACAAAAATAAATTGAGGACACACTTAAAAAATACTCTGTGTGAAAGGATAAACGAAGAGCTGAGATCTGAATTGGTTAAATTTAGGAAAAAATCATTGAAGAATATAGACAACTACTCCAGCATAACTTCTAAGTAAGTCTGCTAAGTTGAACTATGTGGATAACCTAAAACTTGCTCATTATGTTCTGATGACTTATAGTTGGCTATAAAGAAAGATATTTAATTATATAAAACTTGGCCATATTATTAATGCTGTTTTTAATACGCCCTAAATGAAGCAGTGTATACAACGAAGCACTTGAATTGTTTTTAAATATTTAAATATCAAATAAATTTTCGCTGTTTTTTTCTTTTCCATTCTCAGTTTTTAAGTTGTTGTTTGTTATCCGTTTTGTGTCGCGCATTCGAATTAAGTGCAAATGACATGAGATTCCTTCTTTTGCAATGGAAAACAATGTGTTGGAGCAGCTGCTCTCATGCACACACACTCATACACACACTTACACACCAACGCATAGCGCCTTGAACAAGCTTTTAAGCCACTTCACAGTGTTCGCTCTTCTTAGTTGGCTGCTTGGTTGGCTGACTGGCACTCCTTTTGCGTGTTGCCCTGTTCTGCTCATTGTCTGGTACTTTTTGAATTTATTGAAATGTTTGTTTGTCTGCCATGTTTTGTAGTATTGTTGTCTTGTTTTCGTTGTTGTTGCTGTTGCTTGGTAAGTTGCATTGTTGCCCAGCTGCGCCTGACGGTATGCAACGGTTGCCAACCATTATATTGTGGGTGCATGCCTCTTTGCTCTTACTCTGACTCTGGCTTGCTTGTCGCAAAATATTATTACTCCATTTCATTTATAAAAGTGCTCTAGCTCCTTTGCTCCTCTGCTCTGTCATAGTCTCTCTCACTCTCTACCCAAAACCCAATTTATCCCTTACTTATGTTTATGTTCAAGCTTATTTTCCTTGTGTTCTTTGGTTGGGAGGCGTGTTTGTAATTTCCTTTCATTGTCATTGTCAGTTTTGCTGAATGAACTATAGTCACATCTGTAAGCCACCTAGCTAAAAAAAAAAAAAACTCCTACCATGGCACGCCCCCAAAACACACAACTCACAACTTGGTTGACATTTTCAAATTTATTTTCCCATTCACATTTCTTTTGTCTTTCTTTGCCTGCTCTCAGCTAACTTACGCCCACGGGGCAAACAAAAACCATACAAAAAAAGCATTTAATTTGTGCTTATGGGGCCTACTCTTTGGCAATTTTTCAATTGAGACAATGATTGACGGTGAAAATTGTTTTTCCGCATTATAAATAAGAAACTTAAATACAACTGGAAAAATAGTTTTCTTTAGTTGTCGACGACGACGACGACAAAGTTGATGATGATGTGATGAGGTTGCCGCCCACTTCTTTTAATGAGGCCTTTTTGGCATAAATTAAATTTTCTCCCAAAAAAAAAGGTAAAATGAAAAGATTTTTAGTTCGACAAAGGCACTGAGAAAGAAGTGAATAAACACACACACACACACACCACTTACACACAGGCACACACACACCAACTCCATGTTTGCTCATCGTCTGCACAAACACTCATGGAAGCGTTTTATGAATATGTTTGTAGAGCCCCAAGCTAACAAATGAATTTTCGAAAATGCTTTATTCTTCTTCTTTTTATTTTGAAACCCTTTATTGTTAGAGTAGATAATAAAAAAAAAAGAAGAAGAATTACCAACAATTTTATACTTTATTTTCATAGTTTTTAATTAATTTCCAACAACTGTAATAATGGTTATTTATTTTTACGATTGAACAAAAAAAGATATTAAATTAGCTACTAGGTAAAAATTGATTGGTTTTTGTAGTAGCCATTTAGTATGCCTTCTAGTAGCAAGCATAAAAGATTTACTTTATTGTTCCATTTGTTGGATATTTTTGAGTGTATCTCTTTTGTGTCTGATTGTGAGATTTATTTATGGCAAAAGAAGTATTTTTAATGGATTGCAAAAACTATCAACAACTTCTTGACGACCCTCTTTACCCCCGTCGTTTCTACTTCTCTTTCACTTCCATTTGCACGCATTGAAATGCCATTTAATTTAATGTGTTTATGAAAATCGAAGCACTTTCAATTGAATTGAATTTTTCCTTGTTTCCTTCCTGCTCGCTAGTTGCCATTGTCTTTGGCATTCTTGTGTGTGTGTGTGTGGGGTGTGGCTCCATACAGGGGACCTTTTGATTTGTGGCCTTCTCTCGCTCTGCCTTTTGCTCCCTCTTTCTATAGATTATCGGAGTGTTGAAAAAATAAAAATGTATGAAAGAAAACGGCTACCAAAAAAAAAACTCCTAAACTGATTTATGCGTCCAATGCAAGCCAAAAGGGAAATGACAACTGAATGGCTTCATTAGTACTGCTGCTGGTGCTGCTGTTGCTGCTGCTGTTAACTGTCTTTCGAGTTTTTACTATGACTATACATAAAGCAAAAAATGTCTGAGTTTATTGCACTTCGACTTTTTGACTTTTCTATGCCATAAAAACTTATTAATGCCCAACACCAAAAGCCCTGTCGCGGTCTCTTCAGTAATCATAAACAATAATTCAAGAAATAATAACTTTTTATATAGAGAGAGCGAGTTCCTTGGCCTTTACTTTTTAAACAAGGAATAACTTATATGTATTTTGGAATCCTTTACTTTACTTTTTGGCCAACGACCGTGTTACATTTTGAGTTGTATCAAATTAGCAACTCGTCACGTAGCATCATGAAAACGAAATGTTTATTGATCCACACACACACACACAATGAGAGAAAGAGAAAAAGGACTTTGATGAAATGTTTGTCTGGCCATTCAGATAACAGGGCTTAAGAAGAGTAGAAGTTGGTTTCATTCATTCCATTGCATTTGACTAAAGTATATGCTAAGCGATTCCATAGATAATGATGCTATATTGTTATTGTTATTGTCTGCTCTGTTGCTGGTAACTCTAGACAAGCAATTGTTGGCAACACTCTCCACCATTAGAGTGTTCATCCTCCACTTTATCGTTGAGCAATCAACTTAATTGCTGTAGGCTTTCCTCTTAGCCATCCACCCCCACCTCCTCTTGGGTGTTGCTTCTATTGTTTAATGAATGAATGTCTTCTTGTTACTTATATTTGCTTTAATTTTCATTGCAAACATTCATTAATCGAATTTCACTTGGATTTTATTGTTTTGTGGGGGACCTTCTGAAAAGATTTATGATACAATTTCTAGGCAAATATTAATCTCGATGTTGTGTTCCCTTTTCTATTTTTGGCAAATATTTACTCTGCTTAACCTTAAGATGACAAAGAGAGATAGAGAGAACATACAGAATAAAATATAAATTTGAAAAGGTTTGCTTATCCTTATTAAAAGTGCATTAAACTTCTTCTATCTGTCATTGACTGGTTATCAGCATTCCTCTCGAACGTGTCCTTTTATCCTAAATATGTGTGTGTGTCCTTTGGTTAAATTTCTTCATTTCTCTGCTAAATAATTCAAGACTGTCTGCCATGAGTGAACGAGGGAGCGTATAGCATTTCATGTTATTTCGTCTGGTCAGGTGAGCAATTACCAAAAAGACAAAACTAAACGGGAAAAAAGGAGAGTCAACCCCCATTTTAAGCATTCTTCATGCCATATTGCTTCATCATTTTGGGTTAGTTGGCTTTGATTGGTGGTGATGGCTGCGTTTTCTTCTTACCTTTTTGACCATATTTTGTGCATCCTTTCAACACCTTGGGCTTTGGCTTTTTGACGGCTTTATTTGGCTGCTGGCTCGCCATATTGATTATCGATTTGGGAATTGGCCTGGTCTAAACCACCTGAATAAATATGTGTTTGTGTGTGTGTGTGTGTGTGTGTGCATTCAATTTGGCCAACGTGTTAGCCACTTTTGGCTTTAGACAACGGCAACGTGCTCCGTGTGCTTCGTGTGGCTCGCTGACTCTGGCTGGCACGTTTGGATTTTATGGTTCATTTGTTGGCGCTTAGACAGTCCCCTATTGCTGTCATTCCTATGCTCATGCTCCTGATGTTGCCGTTTATATTGAAAATATTCAACGTGGGCAAAACTTTATTACTAGGATTTTCGGATATTTCGTGAATTTGGAACAGGTGAAGTTTCGTTTACATCTTTATTGTTCTGTCACAATGCAACAAAGGTTTGAAATATCTTCAATGTTTAGTTATATTTACATATGTTTAAATTTTTCTTTCTTCTATGTCTAAGAAAAGAAAAGTACTTACAGCAATTGATCAAAAATACTAATAAAATGAAACTAAATTTAAAATTTTTTTTACATTCTCCTTGCAGATTGAAGATGAAGGAAATCATGGCAATGATGAGACACGCCTATTTATACTATCCTCATTGGCCCAGTCGCAGATGAGTCGCGTGGCCTGCATTTTGTGTGAGGAGCCTTTGCTTGTATTCGATCGTTATCCCCTGGTAGATGGCTCCTTCTTTTTGAGTCCCAAGCAGCATTCCAATGGCTGCATTGAGGTAAGACTTATGAGCTATGCCACACAATTCTAAGCTAAGAAAAATATGTATTCCCCCATCATTTATAAATGTCAAAAAATCATATGAGACAGAATGAAGTAGACTGAAGTGCTGCACCCACGCCTAACTAAATGGCTGCTGCCATCGCTTTCACTCGCCCACGTGCAACTTAAAGAACTTTCAACTGCAATTAGCTGAAAAAAGGAAGGAAGAAGTGGTTAGGTGGGGTTTCATGTCGTCTCTCTCTCTCCCCTCCCACTTTCTGTCTCCCTCTCTCTTTGGTTCGCTGAGCAATTTATGACCCATTTAAGTCAACATAATTACAGCAGCGCGCCTAATAAAGTGCTTGGCCAAATGCAGCAGAATGCCAAAACGATGATGCAGTTTTTCCTCGATGTGGGGTAGAGAGGGTTAAACATAGGTACAACCTACGCTTCACGGGTTTGTTTTTCCCCTGCACCATCCTTCATCGGTCGCCCTTGCCTTTCTTCTCCCACTTTCCCTAGGAGCGCTTTTACCCACGTTATGGTTGAGTGGTCGCCCTCGGGCCTCAGGCGCTCCCCATTTTACTGTGCTTTAATTTGAGCCTGGATTTATAATTCATTGCCAACTGTTGGTTGGTTTGCTCTGGGTCTGGGTCTCTGTGTCTGGCATCTGGGCTGGGATTGGTTTGCCACTGTCATGGTGGTGCCTGATGCCTTTAACGTTTTTCCTGGTGGGCGAATGCCAATCTCCTTCTGGGCTAGTTTATGCATTTTGCATTTTATTTGAAATTATTATGTCGCGACGCAAAGGTTTGCTGCCTTCCAGATGCCCGCCACTCTGCCGTTCTTTTGCATTTCCCTTTGGCGTTGCATTAAATTCTAAAAGATTTTCTTTTCACTGAGATAAGAAGGGCAAAGGCTGCCGGCCCTATTATGTCATAGAGAAAGAAAGGAATATCTGTACAAAATGCATATATAAGTTATTGAGAAAAGTTTTCAAAACGAAGAGTGTGAAGGGTACGAAGGGTATAACATGCTTCGGCTTATTTCCACTTGGACTGCTGCACAGGAAAATTTTCTGACTAGCTTTTCAAATAATTTTTCATTTTTCCTTCTTCCCCTTCTGGTGCCTCTTTTGTTGAGTTATGCGGCTGGTTTAGCCATCCTGTGTCTCTCCGCGACTCTCTGACCTTCCCTGTGTACGGCATGTCCATTTTATGTTGAGGCTTGCGTGTGTGGCTACAGTGCCTCAAATTGCATTCGCCCTTTTTAACCTGCGCCTGTCTACAGCATTCTGTCGTATATGTCTTACTCTCTTTTTTTGGCATTCGTTTAAAGTTCTCTTGTTTTCTTCTCCTTTATACTTTTTCAGGTTAAATATGAGGGACGCTCTTTGTACTTGACCTGTGTGTGCATGAGTTGTCTGGATGGCACTTCAAGTAGTCGCGTCATTAGCTGCAGGTAAGAAATTTCTACCCAAACGAATGGATACTAAACTTCAGTTACGTCTAACATTATCGTTTTTATATGTCGGTTAACTTGTAGTTGAGGCAATCTATGCCAGCTACTTATGTTAATCATAAGAAGAAAGCGAATACATCTGATGGCTACGAATGCCTAACCTTGTGATATTTCATTAAGTTTAGTTAGCCGTTGGTTAAGATATCAAATGTAATCTATTGTAATCAATTGAGTTATCAATTAAGCTATTGATTGATAATTAACGATATCTATTATAACGGTTATAATTAACTGATTAAAACTAACTGATTTTCTTGCGTGTTTTTTGCCATAGATTCTGCAATGAACCCTGGGATGGTTCCAGTTTGGTATTGGGCACCATGTATGCGTATGATATTTTTGCTGCCATGCCCTGTTGCGCCGAGCGATTCAAGGTAACTTATAGATCCATTAGATTTAAGCTAAATCTTGCATGATTTGAAATGTATTACAATTCTCTTCTTCCCCCTTCTTTTGTTTGAATCTTTTAGTGCAATAACTGCTTCAAAATGCTTATGCATCCACAACAGCGGCTGAGCTTCTATAGCGATTACTCGCATGGGGTCACCTGTCCCTATTGCAATACCCAGGACACTCACTTTGTTAAGCCCTTGAGCTTTTGCTATGCCAAGAACACAACGACAAGGCTGCAGACGCTCGCATAACATGAGGCCCCGTTGGGGTCACCAGCCTTAGGTGCTCCAACGGCCTCGAAACAGCCGCTCTATAATCAAGCCATTGATTATTCGGCACCGCTGCAGCAACAAATTAATCCAGATTTAATTGGGGCTCATCCGCATGCTCAACAGGTAAGACAGCAGCAGCAGCAACCACCACAAACGGCGCCAACAACATCTCAGCCAAATGTAGCTTTAGCTACTCATCGCCTGGCCAATTTCCAGCAGCAGCAACAACAGAAGCAACAGCTACAACAGCAGCAACAACAGGCGCCTGCAGCAACTCAACACAAGTTGCACTATTCTAATGGCAACCTAATGGCCATGGCTGATGTGATGACCAAGTTCCAACAGCAACAGCAGCAGCAACAACAAATCGCCAACAATAACTCTGGTGTCAGCAGCAGTATTAGTAACTTATTAATTAGCCATAATTCAAGCAACATCAATCCAAACACTAAATTCAATGGTGCATGGAATCAATCGATTGGCCAGGCCGAGGCCATATCTGCTCTTTGGGGTTGCAGCAGCAACATCTCCTCGACTGGCTCTACTCACTCGACCAGTGGCTGCTCATCGGGTAGCGGTTCACAGCCATCGCTAAGTCCAACCACTAGCCACAGCAAAGAAATGCTTTGGGCACAAACTTCACCCACTAATGCCGCCGGCAATACCAACACAACCAACAACGGCAACAACAGCAACATATTGGCCAACACTCAACTCAGGGATAATTTCAAGGATCTACAGCATGCAGCCTCTCCCACCGCCTCGTTGACCTCATCGTCATCCTCCCTAAACGGCAGTCACAATAGTTGGGGCCAAGCGCCGCATTATGGTAAATCCAACATATGGGAATTACCCGGAGCCACATCGTCCCCAACGGGACGATCGCAACAGCCAAATCTCGAGATGTTTAGCGATTTGTTTGGCCATCTCAATATAACCCAAGAGTGTGCCGCTGCCCACCAAAAGGCCGCTGCCACAGATGTGAGCTCAGATGTCAGTTCGAATTCCTCGTCCTCGGCTGGTGAACTCCTCGAGGCGGCCAATAATATATGGCGGCACACCACGCCCACAGCAGCAGGAGCTGGTCCCATTGGTGGACGACAGCCATCCATTTATGAGGAGCCAGCAATCGGCGGATCAGGTTCAGCTGCCTGCATGGTCCTTTTCAATGATTATTTCAATGCTGCTCAAGTGGATTTCTAAGCGAATTGCGCAACATTTTCCAACTAATTTTCATAAAAAAATGAGAATACACAAAAAAAAAAAAAAGAGAGAAAACAATGCAAAACTATAAAGAATTTTCTTGTTATTTTTTGTTGAGTTTTTTATTTTAAGTTTTATTTTATTTTTATCTACATATATAGAAATTGCTATATATGAAAATGAAGAAAGCGAAATAGAGAGAGAGAAAAAAAACAAACATCACTTGAAACATATAAAAAATTTATAAACTTATAAAAAAATAAGCATTGTTTGAGAAAATTTAGCAAAAATTGAAGGCAAAGCAAACATTTTTATTGAAACAAACGACAAAATTGCTGTGCTGCTCAATAACGTAAAACAAAAACAAAAAACCACACATTTTTCTACGATTATTTAAAAGAAAAACTAAACTAAAAACATAAAAAAAAACACCTTAAAAACTAAATTTAAAATGAATAAGTTTATGCACATCTTTACCGAAACGATTGGTAATTAACTAGAATTTATTAAGGCAAAAAAGAGAAGAAAAGCAGGAAAAACCCACAAACCCAAAAAAAAAATTAAATTAGTTTTAAAATTTAGAAACTCCAGCAACCCAGACTCCCGCCCCGCCCCCACCGTGTCAACCCTTCTACAAACAAAACACTCACCAATAGGTAAAAGACTATATATGTATATGTATTTGCAAGGATCCAAGAACTAATCTCGACTTGAAAACCTTTTTGATATCTCAAGCTAAACTTTGAATCTTTACTCCTACTCAAACTTCTGTTTTCTCCACTCCTTTTACTCTCACTTTTGTTATGCTAAGATTTGGATATAAATTGTAACTTTAAGTTACAAAACTAAAACTAAAATGAAAACATTTTTCGGCGCAGCGTGATCATTAATTCATAAGTAATAACTAGTTTAGAGGCAAGTCTAATTATAGCATTAGAATTTATAACCCAAACCCAAAATAATACTTTTCCCCCTTCTTCTGACATACTTATATATATATATAGATCATATATATATATATATATGATTCATCGATCTCTTAAATAGGATGATCATCAGATTGAGCATCTTATGAACTTCTCTCTAATTTGTTTGCATGTCAACTGCATTTCTCTCCCTCTTATGACATGTATTCATTTCTATATTCTTCTGATTAATAATATTATAATATTATATAATAACAATTTATGATAAGATTTTGTAGATCTTTAAGCTTGTTTATTTTTCCAAATTTTTTATATATATATATAGGATATAAAAAACTATATATAATAATGGTATGCCAACATCCCACAATTTATAGAGCGGTTCAATGTTTCCTGTTTTCATTTTTGTGCGTTTTTTAATTTTAACCAAAAAAAAAAAAAAAAACAAAAAAGTCACCAATTTTCATCTCTAAATCTCTTTCTCTATTCTCTTTCCAACTGTCTCCTTTTCCTCTTCACCTATCTTTGCTTTTAATCCAATTAAAAGTCAGAAGAAAAATCCCAAAATCTGTGTTAGAAAAAAAACCCATGTTTAGGCAACTTAAACTGGCAAAATGGCAGAAAACTGTGTTATAGGGCTCAAACCCTTTACCCATCCATTTAAATCCCCTTTGACACCCCATCTAAGTTCGTTGCGAACTCAAAATCATTTATTTTTGTAACATTCTGAAATTCGTCAAATCATCTGTGAAAGGTATGAAGTATAAGCCCTTTCGGTTTCGGCATTTTAATGTAGTAAACACTCGATATAGTGGCAGCTTCTTACCAATTTGTCGCCTTCAAACTGTGACACAGTTCACAAATGAACGAAATTTTTATGAAAAATTAAAAACCAAAAAAACCCCTGTTTGGTTAGACCAAACCTTAAAATACCAAAATTGCCTCGAAAAAAATAACAGCCAATACTGTGAATGAAAACCCTTTATCCCCTTCTCTCCCAAAAGTAAATATAAATCTTGCGATAAACATTTCAAATGCATTTTCAAGTTGTGACCCAATCTTCAAGAAGAACAAATTTTTGGAAAAAATTTAAAAGCAAAAGCAACTGTGATTGCATATTTAGGTATCTGTAGGCTTAAGGCATTATCTTTTCTTGACTTCTCAGTTTGATTTGTTCTTTTTCCATACTTTTTGCCATTATCTCATCTCTGTGACACGTTACGTAACGTATACTGAATGTTTTCTTGAAGAATTTTCATTGTGATTTGCCTGTGAACACTTTTCTCAAGAAAACTTTCTTAACCAAATTCAAAATTTGTTCGAAAACTGTAAATACTTTTAAAAGAAGAAATCAGATTCAAAATTTGTCTCTTTGTGAGAGAGAGATTCAAAATTTGTCTAACTGTGAATAGTTTTTGAATAGTTTGAATAGTCCGTCTGTGAATAGTTTTCGAAAGCAAACTCAAAATTTGTCCATCTGTGAATACTTTTCGAAAAAAACCCCCAATGCTCGTGATTTGTCCATCTGTGAATAGTTTTCGAAAATAAAACTCAAAATTTGTCCATCTGTGAATACCTTTCGTGAGAAGAAAATCCGTCAGAATTAGAATTTGTTTGTCTGTGAATAAATTCATCTGTGAATAACTTTTGAAAAGAACCATTCAAATTTATAATTTGACCATCTGTGAATACTTTTTAAAAGTAAACCTGAAACTTGTCCCATCTGTGAATACCTTTCGTGAAAGAAATCAATCCGTCAGATTTTAAAATTTGTTTGTCTGTGAACAACTTTTGAAAAGAATCATCTGAATTCAAAATTTGTTTAATTCTGAAAACTTTTAGAAAGAAACAAACAGATTTAAAATTTGCCTATCTGTGAATATATTCATCTGTGACTAACTTTTGAAAAGATTTAACCAAATTCAAAATTTGTCCATCTGTGAATATATTTGCTCCTGCAATTTCTGTGAACGCTTTTCACAGAAAGCCAATCCATAAGGATTCAAAAAGTTCTGTGAATGCGTCTTGAAGAGAAACCAATACCACAAATTAAATTTACCCAAACTGTGAAAACTTTCCCTCTGTCCCCGCCCCCTTATCTATCTTACTCTCTACTCTCTGTCTCTACTCTATTTTCCTTCTTGTCTATCTTTCTATTGGTGACTTTAAGTGCGTTTAGCTTGAGATATACAAATCGTTTAACAATAAGATTGATCCGAAAATTGCTACATTTACATATATGTCCTTTAGTTAGTTATTTTCCAGTCTCACAACGATTTCGTTTATGTGTTTCCTTTTTTTTTTTGTTTGGGCATATTCAGCATTTGCCGCCATTTTACATACCAAATAATACTAAAGTAATTTGTCAAGATTTCAGATATATAAACACACACACACACACACAGAAGAAGGGAATACACAAACATAAAATATTGAGTGATAGTAACTCGAATTGTAAAATTCGTTATGCATAATACTTATATAGGTTTACTGTTAAGTTTATTTACTTACATTACTTACGCCCCCTTCCACTCCCCGTTCCCACAAACCACATTTCTCATACTGATGAAAGAACAAGCTGCGAAATCGTAACACATTTTCTTTTGGCATTTACTTGAGAGAATTATATATAAGTTTCTTTGGCAAAATCTACCTACCATACATACATATATATAATTTTCGTCTAAATTTTAAGAGTTTTAATTACGATATTTAACAAGCTACATACAATACATACATACATATATATAAACTTTATTATATATAGTATGTGAACATACAGAGACACAGAAAGGTTTTTTATAGTTATATAGATATAGAAATTGGCATAAAACAAATACATTCACGATAAGTTCTCTTTAGAAAGGCAAATAAAAGAAAAAACAAAAACAAAAAAAAAAAAAACTAAACCAGGCAAACAACATGATCTTAGGCAGCACCACCGCACCACCAACTACATATACATAAATATATATATATATATATATGTATACAAATATATATATATATATATATAGAAATATTCATTGAAATGCATAAATCAATGCGTTCATCAATTATTATTATTATTATCATTAATAACAGTTTATTATAAGTCAGAGCCCGTGTTTAATTAATCGTATTTTTTTCCATTGTTTAGTTTGATTTTTCATGTTTTGTTTTAGTTAAATGTGCAAGTAAACGAAAAGTAATACATAAATTATAAAAAATAAATAAATAAATAAATAAAATAAAAATAAACTTATGCCCACCTCAACCACCAAGACGAATGAAGAGTAAAACAAACAAACTTACCTACATAAAATCTACATAAAAAATATAAACTAATCTAATATAAAGAATAGTCAAACATTAAAACAACACACACACACACACACAAATCCACACACATTTTGTTCTACTACCTAAAGGAAATAGCAAGCTAAATGCTTAATAAATAAAACTAAAAAATAATAATAATAATAATATTACTTAAAAGAAACAATTTAAATAAGCAACAATTTAAATGTAATTTATATTACCTCCTTAGCAAAAATCAACAATAACAACAACAACAACCCGTTCTATAATTACGAAACAAAAACAACAAACAAATAAGAAAAATTAAACACATTTTCAAATATTTTGATAAAACAAATGAAGGCAGTTTTTTTTTTTTTTAATTTTTTCGTATTTGTTTAAAGTTTTTCAGAAAAATACAAAATATTTGCGCGTTTTTCTTCTTTTTTTTTTTTGGTTACAATATTTTGAGAAAGTTGAATTCGGTAAACCGAATGTTATATACCCTTGCAGACTTATGATTTGTTGCTTTTATTGTTACAATTTTTGAAATTTTCAAGTTATTCCATCTATTAATTATATATAAAGTTGTCTGAGCCATGCAAAACTTTTCACAACTTTCCAGTTATTGTTTTTTACTAATTTGAAGACTTTTTTTAGATCAAAATTCTTTTTAGAATTCGTATACAAATATATCAATCCCTTACGATCAAGATATTACTTGAACATTGAGAAGATAAAGGTCCTTTTTGTCCTGGTCAAACTTATCATCCTTCAATACTTTCTGCAAGTGTAACCAAAATGATTTTGACTTACTTTTTGATGCATGATCTTCAATATCTACGAAATATGCCAAAATGTTTAAACTTTAACCAAAATTCTTAATAGAAAACAAAAACAATTAACTAAATAAAACAAACATACCAACTAAATTTGGAAAGCTCCTTCCCCTGGACCAAATGCTGCACTTCCCGCCACCCAACCAAAGTCTAAGAAGTTTCCATTGATGATCAGAATAGACTTAAGGCAAGGGAAAATGCTGGTCCAATGAGCTCTCTCAGATCATCTGATGACGAAATGTACAAAAATTGGTAAAGTTTAGGCAATTTGTGTAACATAAATAACAACAACAAAAAAAAAAAAAAAAAAAAGAAAAAACTTGGCGCAAAGTTTTGTAAAGTTTTCATTTTGTGTTTCTCATTTAAAATTTTAAATTTACAAAGTTCTTGAATTTCTATGTTTATAATTATTATTTTTAATTTTTTTTTAAATAAATTCTCTTGAATATTTTTTATTTGTTTTAGCAAAGCAAAGGCAATAGCAAAGCGTAGCAAATATTTGTTTTTAGTTTATTAACTTTTTTTATGCATAATTTGTATCTTTATTGTATTCCCCCCCCCAACCCAAAAATGTCCTCTATGAAACTATATTATAATTTAAATATAATTTGATTTTGGTACCAAATTTTAAGCAGATACACACACACACACACACATACATACATGCATACATTTTCGATTATAAACTAAATTTAGCACATTTTCTATTTTTTGTCTGTTTAATTAAATAATTTAATAAACAAAAATTTAAATGAAATTGATTTACTTTGTACCTTTTATGTTCTAAAAAGGAGATGACCACACCTCCAACCCCCACCACCAAGACCTTCCCGCACCCAATTCCTCTTCAATTCCTTTTTAACTTTCTTTCCCATTCAAAAAAGAAAATGAAAATTTTTGTATAATGACAATTTCAGTTGTCTTCTTCTTTTAAATGTAATTTAGTTGAATATTTTAGTTGATTTTTTATATTATTATTATTATTATTATGATAAATATCATTATTATTATAATTAAAGAGAAAAACACACAAAAAAAAAGAAAATTAAATAAATTTAATTATTCTACTGCAAATACAACAATAATAACAACAACATTTCTGCTATTATTATCTAATATTGAATTTTTTTGTTGAATTTTCAAATGATTAAATGAAATATTTTTTAAAATATTTTTTCCAATGGTTTTTTTTTTCTTTTCATTTCTATTGTCATTCTTGATTTTTCCCTTTTGGTTTGTATAAATTTTGAAACTCATTTCTTTGTCAATTGCCTTAGATTATATAATATTATTATAATGCCGGACGATCAACTGCCGAATTTTGTGTAAGGACGCAATGTATTTAATTAGCATTTAAATGATTCAATTCAATTTTAAATTTAGCCGCTAACTAATATTCCTCCGATTATTTATCAATGCCCAAATTACCTCAGTTAGACCAGTTATCAATATCAAGATATATATGCATACTATATATACATATATATATATATATACTATATATTTCAACAACGTAGGAACATTTTAATCGCAGCAACTAAAGTTTAGTAATTAGCCCCAACCAGACCTCTCCAAACTAAATGAATTTTCATTTCAATTAACGAACTTTTATTTGCTCGTTTTCGTTTGATTCTTAGCCAACTTACTGAGTTACCTGTCCCAAAATTACCTTCTAGTACCCATTTTCCTTCCCTTCGCCCCCATTTCCATTTCCCCTCCTACTTGCCAGCACTAAATCAATTTTCTTAGTTGAATTTTGTCACTTTGTCTTTGTCAATGTTATAGTCGAATTTTTGTTCACGTTTGTTCATTCTCTCGTTATGTTAAACAAATTTCTTGCCAAAGTACAAAAGGAACTAAACTTAAAAAAAAAAAAAAAAAAAAAAAAAATCCTAAAAAATCTTAAATCAATTCTTTGTAATTCCTAATTGATCAAATGTGTACACATAACAACAAATACCCTTTAAGTTACCTGAGAGCAATCTTTTTCTTTTCTTAATGATTTTTAAATTTAGTTTAGGCTTTGAAGTTTTAAGTTTGAAAGAGAAAAAAAACAAAACACAAAAAAAAAAATCAAAACAAATAATGCCAGAAACATAATTTCGGAATAATCGAACTTTATATACCCTTGCAAAGGAATTATATAAATAAACCAAAAGGATGTTTGTGGTCAAAACCATTAGAAAACTAATAGAGATCTATAAAAATTTCAAGTGAGTTAACTTAATCCGTTTCAAAGACCATGACAATTGTTTTATACCTTTTGCAAGGGTATCAGATTAAGAAATGGTTTACAATTTGTATAAAAATTATAATTGGGCTGCACATTTTTAGCAATTAAGTAAGTATCTAGAGAGTTTGCTTATGAAATCATGTGAATCTTAAGTAAAAACCAAGGAACTTTTTGCGTTTGCCATTTCATTAGAGAGCGTCCCCCTCGCTGGTCCCCTCCCCCAAGATAGGCAGGCAGGACACCCATCAGTTTAGAGGTGAAAAAAAAGGCGCACACAGGTTTTGCTAGAAACGAATTTCATTTAAATGTATTCAATTATTACTTAACTTAATCGTTAACTTTAAGCACTACGAAACCGATAGCTGGGTATGTGGACCAACAATCGGTTTAATCATTACAAACAAAAAAACAAACATTTGAAACGAAAACAAAACTTAAATTTAACATTACTTGTATGTGTATTTAGCTTTTAGAAAACGTGTTGAGCAAGCAATACGAGGAAGGGCCCAAACCAAAAGGAAAGATCAATATCACGATCTTGGCCCTGAACTCGATATTAATCTTTGATTTAGCTGATAACCAAGATATATAATAATAATACCTACTACTAATTTTAACTAATCACAATATCTACACTCTCTTACCATACCATATATATACATATATACACTACGGATACGATAATTATTATTTTGAAACAAATGAAATGCATTCGCTCTAAATGTGAAACGAATTATGAATTGTCGAACAATCGTTGCCATTTAATTTTTCTATAAGTCTCAATGGATCTATTTAAAAAAAAGAAAGAAATCCAAATCGTGTCTATATATATATATATATATATATATGTTGTACTTAGGTTTTAGTCGGGCTACCTACGTTTTTCAATCACAAACAAAATCCTTAATCCTTGATGTTGTGTTCTTGTTCTACATACATATATATATGGCATTTTGATTATGATTACGATTTAACATTATTCAACTGTAGTATAGAGATTCTCAAATGTATTCAGGTTAGTGTTAAGTTGCATAACAATTGATAATGATGACGATGAATGATGTACGATGATGAAAGTGATGATGATAAATTGTAATATGGGTAACGTATAGGACTGATGGCTAAATGAAATAACAACTGCATTGACTGTGTGTTTCTAGGGTGGTTTAACGGCAACCAGAGTATGCAATTAAAGACTGACTGACTGAAAAATGTATAAATGATAACCGATAAACAAAACGAAATATATACAAAATATAAAATAAAATACTAAAATCCTTCATATAACGTATAAAAATGCCAAATAACTTTTTGGTATTGTGATGATTTAGCGTTATGAATAACATCCAAGCAATTCAGGTATTTGAAACATTTTAAAACAAAAGAAAATGAAATTCAAGGACTTCCAATTACACACACACACACACACACAAAATAAACACTTAAAAAGAGAAGGAGAGTCAAAGAGAGAGAGAGACAGACAAAAACAACTTACTAAAAGAAAAGTGAAAATAATAATTCTACCTCATTGTTAAAAAAAGAAAACTTTGTAAGACGTGTTGCTCTTTAGCAGCCTCAATGCAAGAATACCTCAAAAAAAAAAAAACACAACACACTCCACACACACACACACACAAAATACACACATTTGAAAGTGTATATATAAAATTTACTATATCATTCACCTGTAAAAAACATTCAATTTCATTCATTTGTCATCAGTTTAAGGTCATCTAAATACTCAATGGTCATGGTCATGTCAGTCATTCCCTACGAAAACAACACACACACACACACACATACTTAGGTACAGTCATGCCTCTTACTGTAAGCCTCATCAGTCGAATCATCTCACAAAAATCAAATCTATTCCCATCATTCCTCAAAGAACGATCATCATTTTCTACAACTTAGATTTAAAGAATTCATGTTATCAATGTAAGAAACAAACACCAACTATATTTAAATACATTCCCCTCCCCCTCCCCCCTCATACACACACTCACTTAAACACACACACACACACTCATTCCTATTCGCATACGCATTTAAGCTAAGTAAGTTTCGACTTTTGCCCTCTCTAACTCAAAAAATCTTGAAAACCAAATTATCTCAAGAACAGCCACGAAAGGAAAAGAATAAATATATACAAATACATACACATACATATGTACATATATGTATTTATATCTATATATATATATGTATGATTCATAAGCAATTGGCATAAATAATAATAAAATTAAGTATACGCATGTCAGACAAAAGATACAATCATTTTTTCATTCAAAACAAAAAACTCTTTTTATTTTGCAAAATTTTTGATTTGGTTTGACAAATTTTTTGGAAAAGAGCTCCCCGATATGTGATATTTAATTGGTAAAGAAATCCGCAATGAAATGCAAAAATTTTCGTAAAAAATAAACAAAAACAGCAACTAAAAAAAAAAAAATGATAAAACAACAACAAGAACACTCAAAAACTGTGAGCATTGGCTTAGCATTTAAGTTTTTCTCTCTCGGAAAGATAAAAATATATTTTTGAAAAACAAAAACAAAAAAAGAAAATTCTAATTCGAAAATGGAACTGTAAGCATGAGACAAAAGCAACAAAAAAACAAAAAGAAAATGGAAAAAAATGGATCCCAAAAAATATTATATTTTATGGTTTTTCGAAAATTGGTATATATATTTTTTGTAAGCTTAAAACTAGATTTAGTTGGTCTGCAAACAATCAATCAATCATCATTCGAACTCATAACTGTGACAAAATTTTTACACCACACACACACACACACACACACACAAAACAATTTGGAAATTTTGCTGCTCACAGAGCCATAAAAATAAATTATAATAACAAACAAAAGAAAAATGGATAAACATTTTTTCTGTGGCTGCTTAAAATGTGTATTAACCAATTATAAATTCATTGAATTAAATTTTTGTGTCGTCATAATTAGGCTTTTGAATGTTTTTCGCTTCTCATTTTAAGAAAACAAATTAAAGGCATTAATAAGTACTTACTATATTTAGATGATAAGTTTAGTAAGCTTCTAGTGTAGTGTATAAGCACGCTTCATATATGAAAACAAAAACGAACATTTTCATTATGACGGAAATTACACATATATTATATACATACATATATAACATAATTAACAATACAATTACAAAAATAATGGAATACATACCTCAAATTAGAATTTTTCTAGATTAATTCTTAAATGATATCAACAAACAAAACAAAAACAAACAAAAATATGAATGTTAAACCCAAAAAAACAAAAAACACACAAAGAAAGTAAAAGTAAAGAAAAATTTTAATAGTAAAATTCAAGAGCAAATTTATTATACAAAAAGAAAAAAACCTAACGAATTACATCAATACATCAGTAAATCAAGCAAAACAGAAAGCAAACTTTTTAAATTAATCGACAACAAGAACAACAACAACAAAAACAAATACCAACTATCTAAATATTATACAATACATATGAACTATATATATATATAAAATCAACAAATGCTGCCAAAATATCAACAAAGTAAAACAAAGTTAAAAAACGCTGCCATAAGAAACCAAAAAATCAATTCAATTTTTGTAGTAAAATTCTATGTAGCAGTTAGTAAAGTCCAGGAATATCAATATATAGAAATCATTTGCTTCTTTAACTCGAACCGAAATCAACTCAACACACACACACACATGCATATATACATATAGCATACACATATATGTATTAAGGGTTTATCTTTTTAACTTGTATGGAAATATGGCTATTATTATTGCATTATTACGCATATGGAATATCTATTATATATTAGCATATATGGCATATATTGTATATGAAGTTTTCATTGTACTATGTGTAATCTATTAAACTTTGTATGTTTCGTTACACACACTTAAACACACACACAAACAAACAAACACACTCTTAAATACACACACACAAACACCTACTCAAAATATGATATTAGGGCAAAATGTAAAACCCTTTCAATTATGTTTATGTAGAGAGCCTAAAAACCCAAAATCTACGACGTCTCCTTAACAAAAAAGTTAAGCAACAACATTTTTCCATTCGCTTTCCTTTCATTTTTTGAGGGGGTCGTCCTGGTGGCGTCTACTCTTTTAGAAGAATTTCTACTGCTCAGGTAAAGGCGTTGACCAGGCTCGCCCCCCTTCAGAAATAACATGGCGAAGTTGATCGAAAATAGTTGCCTACTTTTTGGGGCGCCGTTTTTTAGCCAGGGTTATTAACTTTTCTTTAGTTAAACTAGTTTGCTTTCCATCTTTATTTGGCTAACTTTGTGAGAAAAGAACAGATGGCCTAAAGAAGATTCAGTTTGTGAGAAGAGAAGAAGCCTTTAAAATGGAAAGCTAAACAGGAGCCATAGTGGAATTTTGTTTAAGTTTTTTGTTTCGTTTCTATTATTGAAAAGGAAATTTATGATAAAAAACGAAAAAATAAAATTAATACAAATAATAATAATAATAATAATGATAATAATATTTAAACCAAATACACTTTACCTTATTTAGATGCAATGAAACTTTAATTCCTTGAATTAGTCAAATTTGATTTTGGACCTGAAAACAAATGAACAAAACAAAATACAAAATATATACTTGCAAAATAGACAAAAAAAACACAAACCACAAACCAAAGGACTAAGCGTAAAAGAGGCAAAAAGGCGACAAAAGATTTTGGCAAGTCCTTGGCTTGGGTTTTCCCTGGCAAATTCTTCATAGAAATTTGTTTCAAGCGACAAAAAAAAAAAAACAAATATGTATCATTTGATTTCCTTGTTATGAACTAAACAAATATACACAAAAAAAAAAAAAAAAAAAAAAAAAAAGGTACATATGTATATGTAAAAAACAAAAAACTATTAAGAAAATGAAACGAGAGAAATTACAAAGTAAAAGTAAAAACATTCAAAGATACAAAAAAACATGAACCTCAGCACTCCTGCATCCTACACAAATGTAACAAAGTAAACAAATCCTAGCAAAATCAAACATAAAAACAAAATAATACAATTTAAAAGCAAATACAAAGCATAAACAAACGAAAAATACAAACACAAAACAAAACAAAAAAGCGCCCCTCCCCCTTTTCGAAAGTACAAATTGTTTTTATATTGTGAAGAGAAGATTTTTAAAAATATGAGAAGACAAAAAAAAAACCAAAAAAAGTTGCAAAGTTGCAGTTGAGAGAAAGTAAAATGAGAAATGGTAAAAATGGAAATTAAGAATTGATGGCAAAAATAGAAAACAGCAATAGTAACTTTTTAATTTCATTTGAAGTAATTTTTAGAGAGCTGAGTGAATGCATTCAAATAGATATTTAAGACATTGAGTGAGAATTTACATTTCTTCTTTTAATTTTGAAAATTTATCGAAAGAAGAGTCCTTCGTTTCAAAAACAAATTCCTTTGCAATGTATTGCATACTTTATGGAGCAAAGATTTTGAATAGATTCATGCAGCTCTCTGAAAAACAAACCAAAAACTTCACTTTGTATGCAAATCGCAATACTAAAAGAAAATTGTATGAGACTCCCAGCAAAAGTAAATTGAAATCGAAACCCCTTTAAACATAATTACAAACAAAAAGAAGCTTTTCGATACAAATTTATCAGCATTAACAATTATCAGTCAACATTGATATATTTATATATATACATACCTACATATTAAATAGTTCTATAAATATACAACAGATACAATAATTTTTTTGCAACAAACAAAAAAAAAAACAAGAGAAAAGAAGGCGAAATAAAAACTCTCTCAATGCTTACACAAACTATTTACACACACACACACACAAAATCACTTCAACACACAATTTATTGGCTTAAAATGGAAAACAATTTAATTATTTAAATCACACACTTAAATCACACACACACATTCATTCATGCATACATAACATACATACCAACATATTGTAATCCCCATTTAGTACTTAAAGTAACAAAAAAAAAAAAAACGAAAAACAACAAAAAAAAAAAAACTTAATAATATGCGTATTTGTCTTTATTAATAATACATCAAATATTTATATAAAAGCCAACAAAAAATGAAAAAAACAAAAAAAAAAAACATAAAAATTTACTCTATATTAAACACATTTCTAATTATACATATATATATATATATATATATAGTATATATATATATATATATTTTATATAAGCCATGAAAATGCAAAAAAAAAAAAATAAAATGATGAAATTTCATTTGGAAAATTTGTAAAAGAAGCAGACTTTAAACCAAAAAACACAAATAAAAATCTATGAATCTTTCAATAAAGTGCGACCATTGTCGTTTATAATCAGAAAACTAAAAACCAAAATCGTTTGAATTCCTTTCAATTGGCTGGTCATAGCAATCCTCGGGGGACAAATAAGGGTTAAGAAAAAGTATAAGAAGGCGGCTACATGCTGCGCATTTTGTTTGCTAGGTCCGTTGGCTTTTGATGGATGCCGATTAAGTAGACCTTTGGGTCCTTTGCCTGAGTCCCAGTTGTGGGGAATGCAAGAACACAAACGTTTTGAGAGAATTGCTGGATTTGATTTCATTGTTTGGACCGATAGATAGATGTAGCTAAAAATAATCCCGAGTCAATTTAGTGACATTTGGAAAGCATTCAATTAGCGTCTGCTTAGTTAAAGCAACTGCACCTGGTTTTCTAATTAATTTTCAGCCATAACCCCAGCCAGGCAGCAGCTGTCAGGACCATAAATGGAAACCAATTTTGTCGAGCTTGGTCTAGAACAAACACACAACGGCAACAGCAACAGCAACAAAATTGCACTCGAATGACGTCCATTTCAACGTCCAAAGGAGACCGCACAATGTACAAATTCAATTGCAACTAATGCACTTCATGCGTCTTTTGGACAGCTAAAAGTGGGCTGGAGGACACCTCCTCATTCCTTTCTAGAAGGCACTCCCGCATTCCCAGTGCACTTAACAGCAGCAGCAGACGTGTCTGCGTGTGAAGTTTAAGCTGTTTAGCTTTTGGCCAAGGAGTCAGATGAGCAGCCGCCCCTCCACGTTACCCTCCAAGGACTCCCTACACTCTGAAACTATGAAGGTTATGTAGACAGTGGGTGGAGTCTAGGAGCGAAAATCAAACAAGGAAACGACGACACTCGATTCCTTAAGTTAGCGATGACAACGTGACAACAAAACATTGTTTCATTGTAAAATTATATACCTATATATATAATATTTAAATTGCAAGTCTGGAAAATTAGTTTCTATATTAGATAAAAGGTAACTTCTTGCCAATGTTAATAAGAAACTTCCTTTGGCATCGCTAGATTATTTGTTGTGCCACTTAAGCTAAAAGCGACACGTTTACATCTCTATTTACATGGTAAGGACGTGGGAGTTGGCTTACGGATTTTGTTTGTGAGTTCCGCCTTGTGTTGGGGCTGGTGGATGAGTGAGAACTCTTGACTGCAGCTGTGGCCGTGTGGCGCAAAACGTGGCGGCGTCTGCAATTGTCTGCGTGTCCGGCATGGCAAATATTTAACGCAAACAATGCGCTTAAATCAAAAGCAAGCCATGTCTGCGGCATAACTAAGCGACAAGCAGACACATATCCAAGTAGAATCTAACAGAAATCTAGTAGAACCCAGAGACTCCCCAGATGCCAGCATAAAATCTATTTAACCTCAAACGATAATGCTCCACGCCTGATGATGTCTGCTCTTGCTGACGCTTCTCTTTAGTTTTTAATGCAGTCTTAGGAGCATGCAAATCAGCTTTTTATTGAGCTGGCCTCAAAACGATGGAAAACCTATACTAAACCCAAGTTCACCACGGAATGACCCTCTAGGGAAATTGCAATACTCTCTATCTATCTATCTCTATCGTGCGTTTATTTCTCTGGCCATTGAACTAAAAGGCGAGACCAATAAAGACACACACACACTCAACTCATAGTGAAAGTGGTCCAGGACTTTATCTTTCTTGTCACAAAATGTCAAAAAAAAGTTTGTGGCCGAAAACTTTTGCCTTGTGTCAATGAAAATGGTCAGTTAAAAAATGTCAACTATTCCCCAGAATAACAAAAATCCAAAAGCCAAAAAAGGCTTTCAATGATTCTAAAAAATTTTCGATACCCTTACTAAATATTTAAGTGAATAGAATAGTTTTTTGGTTCAAAGAAGTTACCCTGTATTAATTTCATTCATAATTCCAAATGGGCATACATAGTTTGTGGATAAGAAATAATATTAAAATATTTTTTCGAACTAATGGTAATTAGTAATGCTCAATTTTCCAAAATGATCGAAAAGAAACAGAAAGAACACTCGTGTGGAGAACACTATAAATGCTGATCCAAACTATTAGCACAGGCTTAACCTTCTTTTAATTTTCCATAACATACTTCTAGGCAAAAACAAAAATGCCCCGTTTTTTCCTCACAAGGTAATGGCCAATAAAACAAAAGAGAACAAAAACTGTGTGCTAAGTAAAATGTCTGGGTATGCATAATTAGAAAAGTTTCTCCAGAGGGATATAAGTCATATTTGTTTATGATGACCGCTACGAAGAAGTTCTTTTTGGAAAGATTTATGCAAATTCCAGGAGTTGGAGAACTAAGCAGAAAGAAAAAACAGATGGAAAATGCAAGAGAAATGCTCGGTCCTGCCCTGCAAATTAAACATGACAATGTGTCGTTATCTTTATAAATCAAAGGGAATTACAAGAGGACAAGCCTCCTGTTTCCACTTTCACTTCTTCACTCGAACCCACACCGACACACACAGACACACACATATGAATGTCGTATGCATGCTTGGAATTGTTGCAAACCCTTTAGGCAAACAGACCACCCAACCACCAACTTTAACCCATTCCAGCACTTGCTTACATATTTTTAATGATTTATTTCCAATTTAAGCAAGATTTCGTACTTAAGATCTTTTCTTGCCTAATGGTTGTCCTTCCTCCATCCCTTTCGCATAGTTGGCCCGTATAGGTAGTGGTCAACCCTGAACCCTCTCGAATGAAAAGGAATTCCCAGTCCCCCAATCTGCGAAGTGGTATGTTCCTAGTCCTTAGCCATGGCCATTGCTGGTGTGCTAATATGCAAATCCAATTTATTGCACTCCTTGGGCGTGAGTTATATGAATCCTTTTTATCTCTGCTGTCGCCTGGCGTGCGTCGGACGCATAAATCTTGTATAAGTTCCAGGCAAGGAGTCAATATGCTAAATCAGCAGGCGCCTTCTGATTCTACTGCTGCTGCTAAATGGAGATGGCGATGGAGATGGAAGCTGGAGTGGAAGCTGGAGGCGTATAAGGGGTGCCATGTATGTATGTTGTTTGGACAGCTGCTCAGACATTTCAATAACGCTTTCAGCCAGGAATGCCAAGGCGACAAATATATTCACATATGTATGGGACATGTCAGTATGTGCGTGTTGTGTGTGTTTTGGGTTAAAGTCGATTGGCTTTTCTTGCCCGATGTTTGTAGAATTTTAATCATTTGCCTTAACTTGTCAATAACGAATAGAACAACTTGATAACAAAATGAAGTGCCAAAGATTCGTAGAAATTCATCAATTCCATGTTTTAATATTCACATTAAGTTCTCTCTTTGGGGATTTTGATGATTTGTGGGCTTAAAGTTTATTAGCAGACACTTTTCTTATGCTTAAATATTATTTGTAGTTTATTTGTCTTAAGGAATCTCAAGCAACGTTTCACTCCAAAAATATGGAATTACATAAATATATTTAATAGAAATCAATTTATCAAACATATTTTTAGGCTCTAATAACCTACAATTAGAGAAGATTTGACATTACATTAAACGTCATAAAAAAGTAACGCCAATTCGTTGTATTAGACAAGACAAGATATCCAAAAAAGATATCAGCTAACAATTAAAAATATGTATCTCAAAAATTTGTGGTCTAAAACATATTGGCTTTAAGGAGATGATAACAAAGACGATTTGCCTTCAGAAGTCCTTTTAAATCTTATCTTTAGCAGAAATGTAATGAGAGGGAAAAGAAAAATCTCTCAATTTAAAAAAAGTTCTAAAATATCAAGTATTAAATTTTGACCAAAAAGCAATCCAAAAGCAGTTAAATGTTTGATACACATCAAAGGGTCTGATACAAACAATTTTTCAAAAACGAAACACTGTGGTTGAATTTGAATCTTTAAGATCTTTTCTGCAAGGTGTGAATAAGAAAAGCATAGATAGATGGAAAGCTTCAAGTGTTAAATAATAAAACAGTTTTGGAAGCTTCCAACATTGGAAGGATTTCTATGAAACTTGGTATATTAATAATCTGATTGTTGCTCCATTTTTAAGAAATCAGCGAATATTAGCATATATACATTTAAGGCTTACGGTGCGGAAAAAGGAACAGATTTCAGTATTCTTTTTCTCGACTAGAGGTTATTGTCTTCAATTTGTCGTTTTCTAAACTTGTGTAATCATTTTTACAATTAAAGCAAGTTGATAGTTTTAATCGTTTTAATGCCTTTTCAATTTGTCTGGAGATCTCTCCAATGGTTTACTATATAGTTAATCAGAAAATTCAGGCACTCTCTGTGGCAATTGAACCGGTTTGCACTGATAGGGTTAAGCATAATGCTACGCTTGTCATTCTGGGCAAGTCATCCAAAGAAGATTTATAGTGTGAACGGCAAACAGTGATGAGGAGAAAGTGCCGTGTGCTTTCACTGGATAGCAACGAAATGAGCAGAACCAACAACACAACAGAGCCAAGACAAAGGCACTGTACTCATATATAGGGAGATGGATTTGGAGTTGGAGTTGCGAGTTGTATATAAATCATTTCTGTGCAATGCAACCGACGAATGTCCTGCGGCGTACGCACAGACACTTTAAACGTAGACAACCGGTTTTTGTGAGTTTGGCCCTAAATCAAGCGTATTGCAGTCACGGAGTCCTTTTTGTTTTTTTTTTTTTGTTTTTATTTTCTTTTGTTGTTCCTTGTTCCTTACTCTCTCATTTCATGCCCAATTGTCTGCTCGAGTATCACAGCCAGAGGGTTGGGGAGGGGAGACAGCTGACCCATCGGCCGTTGCAAATTTGTCAACAAGAGCGAAACAACCAAATGTCAATGAGATAAGCGGACAGGAGCAACTTTTTTTATCAGTCTCATATACGCAAAAAATAAATCACTCACATGTCCTGCTCCCTCCCAATAGAAGAAATAATATTTCAGTTCAGTTTTTTTTTGGTATTTTTGGCCAACCAAACGAAACGCAAAAAATGCAATAAAAATCATCGTAGATATCAGGCATGTCCGAAAAATATAGCCAAGATTAATAGTTTGCCAATTGTCATGGTCCATTTGTATGCTGGACAGGATTCAGTCCCCCCTCCACGAATCGGTCCTCTTGTTCTTTGAGCAAATTGCGCTTAAAAAATTTGCGGTCCATTGTCAGATTGATGCAATTTTAAAACCTCCACGCCCATTCTCCCTGTGCGGGAGACATCTGTTCAAATATTAGCTTATGAAATTGTTTAAAATGCTACGAAGCATTGACAACCCGTTGGTCACGCTCGACCAACAAGAGGCAAATGGGTGAAACATCATCACCGCCATTTGACAGTTGCCACAATTTATCATAATTCAATGCATGCCATGTCCATGTCAATCATTGACAACGACATCGAAAGGGTGAACACACATTAGCCCCTAAGGGCATATTGGTAAGAAAGGACCATGGACTCACGACATTTTTACAAGTGACTTATGAATTATTCTTTGTACTTTGTTCGTGTCCGTGTCCATTTGTGGTCTCCACCTCTCAATATTGCCAATACCCAATACCCAATCCCGATTCCTTCATTCGTTTCGCCTCGTCGCACAGTCATCACCCTCATCCGTTCTTATGGTTTGGTTTTTGTGTGTGTTTTCAAATCAGATTAGCCCACTGCTTGAACCATGTACATGAAAGGGTCAATAAGCAGACCAACTGGGGACGTTTATCAAAAGGAATTTACAATGTAGAGAACAAACCATTAGGCAGCTCTCCCTCTTGATGGACAGCCAGAACGTGATCGTAACAGAGAGGCTATCTCAAGGGTCTAGTAAACGGGTTAATCGGCTATAGAATTTCACTAAATTAGCTGCACATTTTGCGTTTACATTAAGCTAAAAGATAGATAGCAATAGATTATAATCTCAACTCCTTTTTATATTTCCTTTTAGTAAGTCTCTTCGTTTCGCTCATCTCATCTACCTTTTTTAATTTTGTGCCATTATTTTCTATTGCTTTTAATTTCTTCAACTTTTCAAAATAAAGTGAAGTAAGTCAAGGATACTCTACCAGTAAACACTCTTAGATTTCTTGAGTTCTTATGGAAGTTGCGCATTTCTAGACTTGAAGGTCTTTGTTACATCGATTAGCAATCACAATTGATTGATAAGGCATTGATTAAAAGAAAAAACAATTACATTTACACACAAGTTATTGTTTCATATAAGTTATTTATTCATGTTTTGCAAGTTCTAATTGACAGAAAAATAGATATATGTATAAATTTATGTCTTTATTTTATATTTAAGATGTTTGTAATGAGGAGGAGTTTATTTGTATGTGTATGTGTGTGTGTTTTGATGCGTATGCCCTCCTATAACTAAACGAAATCTCGAAATATTATATAATGTGCTCGCGTCGGACAACATGCGATAACAAAACTTAACATATTGTAAATAAATCACATCGAATACAGTTTGTTTTCTAAATGTCATTTTGCTATATACACCACTGATAACTGATTTTGAAGCTACTTTGTATGTAGAGATTTTATTCTATGAGATAAGAAACACCCGCAGCAAAAGTCGGGAAGTTTGATAAGAAACAAAAACTCAAGGGTTTAACTGTGCTTGACAAATTTCCGAATTACAAAAATTTTGAATTATTTATTTTTTAAAGAGAGAGAAGGAGAGAGATAGACTGAAATTATTTTCCATATTATATAGTTTAATGAACGGACTAAAGTGTAAAAGGGGGGCGGATCTTAGCTCATAGATGACAGAAATACTAGATGAATTTTGGAATATAAATGTTTGTTCAGTAAGTTTTTTTTGTTAAAGAGCACAGATTAAAAGCTACAAATGAATGGCTGCTGGCTGAAGGGTTGGGGTGGATTAGTTAGAACCACCTTACAAGTTCTTGTCGAACAAGAATTCGCCCAATTCGCCGTGAGTGGACATCATCTTCTTCAGAGTGGTCAACTTGCCGGCCAACTCGCGTTGTCCATGCAATTGCTCCTCCAGATAGACACCAGTAAGATAGTCCACAAGATGGTAATGGTTGTAGGGCTTGCCCTCGCAAGTTTGGATCAGTTTGCGAATGGAGCGAGTAACCTTAGTCTCCAATTCAAGAGCATCTTCCAGAGCACTGGCGCCATCCTTCCATTCCTGCTTGGCCACAGTCTAAAAAGTAATTAAAAATTAAGATAATAATTTATGTTAGCCACAAGTACAATGGAATTTTATAAAGCTCATGTAGATACTAACCGGCACAGTGATAAGGTTGCTGACATTATCGGTCAACTGACCACGCATGGACAGATATTCGACCAGTTTGGAGCCATGCTCACGCTCCTCCTTGGCAGACTTGAAGAAATGTTCGGCAAAGCCACCACGGTTAACCGTATCGCGTGCGAAATAGGCACCCATGGCCAGGTATTGGTAGGAAGCATTGATCTCCTCCTGAATCTGATGGCGTACGCCAGCAATGCAGGCATCCTTCATGTCAATCCAGTTCTTGGGGATCTCAGGTACCTCCAGGGAGCCTGCCACACAAATATAAATATCATTTATAGTTAGTTAATCGTTGATGGAAATGTAATGCAATTTCTAATCTATAAAATCTATCAGGAGACCTACACCGACTTTGATTTTGATCTTGATATTCTTCATCATTTGACTTGCTCTCTTCTATATTCTTTCGCTTTTGCTTACCCAGTTCATTTACAATACTCGAATTTGATTCTCCATCTCCCTGTTTCACTATAGGAGGAGGAAGGGGGTGGAAAGGGTTAAGCTGCAAATTTCAAAGCCGTGTGCAAAATGCAGTTACAACAATGTGAATTCTCTTTTCCATCACTTGCAATCTCTCTCTATTCTTTTGGTAACGTGCGCATATGAAGAGAGCGCCTATTAAGCGCCATAGCAACGGTTTTTGTTTTGATGTGGGGCCGTGTGCAAAAACATAGTCGGACTCTCTCACTCTAGCACTACTCAAGCCGTGTGCAAAAAATATGCGTAATGCAGGCTTGGGGGTAGAGGGGAGCCATTATATGATCACAATGAAAGTAAAATTTTTACACAAACTGGTTTTCTATAACCGTAACGGAAGTGTGCATAAAAAACATAATATTAAATTTAAAATTTCTGGTTTTTTGTTTCTTTTTGTGGAATCAAAGAGAGAGAGGCCACTACTGGGCATAGCAAGAGGTTTCTCTTAAGTCAGCGCATGCTCAATTTATGATTCAACTCTCTCCCTCCGTGTCTCTCTCTTTCTCTCTGTCTTTGTATGTTTTTCTGCTCTCATTTCAAGTATTGCGTCGGAATTTATTTATTTAAACCATTTTTATATTATTTTGAATAACATTGTGAAAATACTTACATTTAAAATCTCCATATGCCTGTTGGGCCACAACGGCCAGAACCAGAAAACTTGCTAAGAATTTCATCATCGTTTCGCTTGTAAGTCTTTATACACAAAAATCACAGAAATTGAGAATTTGTCACAAATCAATGGTTATTATTATTATTTTGCGATGCGCTTTTACGAAATGCACAAATGAGAATGAGGCACCTCGTTGAAGTTAGTCAAAGTTAAATAGGCAGACCGAAATTTTTGTTGTTTGTTTTTTTGTATTTTATCAAATCATTTGTTGCCTTTACACACACTGGCATAGAAGGCAAACGATTGCTTAAATTTCAATTGCTTTGATTTCACCGATTATGCTTCTTTGATGGCTTCTAGTACCTTCTTGACAGAGTAAATCTACTCAAATAAAGCGCTTTTGTTAGTTAGTCGACGTCTCGTAAGTTGTTGATATGGAACGTGAATGTGAACTGGTGAACATGGTTGAACAAATTCGTTTTAAATGCTCTCGCTCACCATCAGTGTGTGCGTGAGAGTGTGGGTCTATATGTGTGTGTTTGTGTGGTGGCTTATCAGCGTTTTCAATATGTCGGAATTGCCATTGCTTTGTGTTTATGTAGTTAGTTTAGTTAGTCTTTGTGATAATTGACCATATACTCTAGTTGATAGGTTGTATTTAATTTAAATCACACGTCCTCTACACTAAATTACTCAGCAAACATGGCCGTTTTAATGGCCGCCCTGTTGCCGCCTCTCTTTTGAGTCAGCGTCAGCTGTTCTTTGTTTTTGTTTTGTTTTTTGAATTGAGAGTGCACTGCGTCAGACTTTGAAGAAATGGGTTGTCAAGACATTTTGGGGAAATTCAAACAATGATGACCTGAAGTTGATAACTTAATGCCAAGAGATAGTAAAATGATAACAGAATAGTGATGGGGATCAATCAGTATTAACTAACTAGACCTAGCAACTATTGGCAGGTTGATGGCTCTGAAATTTCCAAAAGAAACGTTGAGATAAAAACCAATTGGTGGTCATGGGGTTTATGGGACTAACAAATTAAACAATGGTTAACAATTTCATACCTTTCTTTGTCTGTATGCTGGCAACTCTGTTCAGTGAGCTGTGTGCATAAACAAGATGGCATTTACATGTGTGAGTCACAGAATTGCAGCCATATTGACCAGGCCATGTTTTTTGCATACCCTGTAACCCCAAAAGAGTTAATTGGGGTATATTGAAACATACTTAAAGTATGATTTAAAAGGTGTTTACAGTCTCTGTTGAGAAGCTTTGACAATAAATTTACCCAACGGCTTTTCTCTACAGCAAGCAATTTATAAATAGAGAGGACATCCATGCAGCTTAATCTTTTGAAAAATCATGCTTTGCATATGACAGGGTATTTTGTGGTCTGCTCTATGTTCGCTTTTTTTGTTTTCAACTGACAACGAAATCCCCTCCACAAAAGAGAGGCACCGACGAGTGCAAAATCCACACTCTTCTCCACACACACACACACACACAATCGCGCCCGCTCACTCACTCACACTCTCACACTTTACTCTCAAGCAAGGCGTTTATCGATCGCATAGAAACGAGGCAAACGCAACGGTATAAACAGCAGTTCACGAATCGCATTTGAACAAGCAACACACACGAGAAAGACACAATTGAAATTAAAACCACTTAAAAAGTAAGTTTAATTCAATTATTTAGTTAGTTTACTTTAGTGTGTATTATTAAGGAAAGTGAGTGAAATTTCTTACAAAAATTAAGTTGAAATTGTTCTACCTGCTGCTGATGGTGTTGTGAAAAACAAATGTTTCTGTGTTCCTTTATTGGTGGTGTGTTTTGAGAGAGAGAGAGGAAAACTCAAAAAGAGAGAACAAGAATATTGATGAAAAACTCTACGACGCAAAAAGGGAAATTGTCGAAACAAACTGTGTCGCCTTAGCCTTTTGTTTGAAAATATTGTGAAATTGAATTACTAAACAAATTTGTATTATTTTTACTTTGCTTTCCAGTTAAACAAAGATGAAATCCTTTATTGCATTGGCGTTGATTGCCACCAGTCTCTTTGCTGGGGCTCTGGCTGATGAAGAATATTGCCAGAACAGTGTGATTACTGCGTGCTCTTCGTCGACCTTCTCTGGTAAGTAAGAGCAACAGAAATAAACATATAAAAGAGAGAGCGTTATTTTGAAAAAAAGAGAGTTTAACTTATATTGAAACTGTATTTATATATATATTTTAAAAATAAACAAGCGCTCACGGGCTTTTTCACAGGCGAAAGTAAGCCCCCTCCTCTCTTCCCTCTCTAATAACGGAACAACTTCTCCTAACTTTTCCATCATACTCTTCCCCTCCCTCTCTGTTTAGCCAACTCGATTTGTAATGCTCGTTTCGCTGGTATTGACCAGATCGAACCCGAAGTTCAGGCCTATATCAACTCCCAGCTGACCAAATCGTACGAATACCTGCTTTTGGCCACCCACTTCAACTCATACCAGAAGAATCGTCCCGGTTTCCAGAAGCTCTACCAGGGTCTCTCCGATCGCTCGTTCGATGACACCATTGCTCTGATCAAACAGATCACCCGTCGTGGTGGCATTGTGGACTTCAACACGCGTCACGAATCCGCTGCCTCCGTCAGCACTCAGCGTCAAACTCTGGAAGTCGATGAACTGCAATCTTTGGCTTTGGCTTTGGACAATGAGAAGCAATTGGCCACCGGTGCCACCCATGTTCATACACGTGCCACTCACTCTCAGCAACATGACCCCGAATTGGCCCACTACATCGAGGAGAACTTCTTGGGCAAACAGGCCGATACTGTGCGCAAGCTATCTGGCTATGCCAACGATCTGGCCAAGTTGATGAAGGTCCCAGATCCATCTCTGTCGGTCTATCTCTTTGACGAATATCTGCAGAAGCAGTAAGCAGTTTGTTTATCTAAGAACAACAAACAAAATTCAACTCATTTAACTTCAGCAACCCTTAAAATTTAACGCAATGCGAAAGTATTTCATTCGATCTTTCTCTTTGGTTTGAATTTTAGTTTATTTCCCCCAATCGATTTTTGTTCAGTTATAATAATAAATTTCGCATTGCAACAGCATTAATTTGATTTACAATCAATTATTTTCTTTTTTGTTTAAATTTGATTTATTCGCCACTCCCCGCCCCCCTTTTCCATACACATATGATTGTGATAATGTTATCTATCATTCAAAATAAGTTAGCAGAATTCGCTTGCACACAAACAAACACACACACACACACATTCTATCTGTAAATTATGTTAATCAAGTGAATTAATAAATAAAAATTAAAATGTATCTACTAGTAAAACAAAGTTAATTTATTTATTTGCCATTCCAAAAAGTCCAGATAAACTGTCACTTACTTCCCCATTTGCTTTTGAGTTTCGTTTTGTGGACCTCTGATAGCAGATTTGTACTTTGGCTGCGGCTTTGTTTCCCATTTTGCGGGCGTATCACTTACAACAATGGAAAAACTTAAACTATTTTACACATAAACAGAAATGTGTTTAGACATTTCGACGAAAATTTCATGGAAAATGAGATAAGAAATTAAACTACATACTTTATCTCATATGAAGTATGTATTTAATTGCCAACCAACTAATAAACTTCTACGAAACGAGTCATTACCTTACCTAATGCGATAACCATACTAGAATGGGTTTGTAATTAGAAAATTTAAACCGTTAATAAGACTATTTACTGTTTGTTTATACAAAAATAACCCAGACACATTTAGAAGAAATACTAAATATACATATGTACTTGAAACAGATGCTCATGCCTATCTACTACATGGACATAAATGTAGTTCCCGGTAGTAGTTCAACAATATCAAAGGTTGCTAGTCCAGTTCTAGAAACTATTCAATGATAGATTTTGAAAAGTTTATATTCTTGGAAAATATATTCAAGTGTTTTCCCTTTAAAATTACAGAAATGGTCGGCTTATATGGCAAAAGGCTTCAAAAAGGGCTATTGCAAATATTATCCTACATAAAAAGTAAGAAGCTAATTGTTACCCTGACTATTACAACTTGAATAACTCGGCTTCCGAAGAAATTTGCTACCTTCTTTCTTTTAAAAAGTATTAAAACTTAATGTTACATCCAATATTGTATGTCATACATATATAGATTTTGATCTAATAACATCTTGCTTATTTAGTTTCTGGTGAAAATATTCAACAAATATTCAACGAACAGTTAATCGAAGACAACCATTCGGTCATAATCAATTTTAAATCTCATAGAACTTATGGAATTATTATTATTAAACAATTTTCTACTATATAAAAACAGTGAAATTTTCATTTGCCTTTTAAAACGTAATCCTTGAGCCCATGTCTTGTTTAACACGGATCATAACCCCTTCTTAAGAGGGGGACCAGGTGTATACATATATCTTTATTATATTTTTACAAATCGTGCTGGAATCGCAGGACTTACATACATATGAATGTACATATGTACATAATAAGTCGGTTCAAAGAGAAAAGTGAGTTATGGAAACTTTGTTGATAAAAGGTTTATAGTAATTCAACTTTGCATTAATTTCCAGAAGGGATTTACAAGCTTTGCTTGTAAGCCTAGTATGGCTTTCCAATTTAAATAATACTTAGGCATAAGGAAACAAAATTATGAGAGGAAGAGGAAGGTAGCAATTTGCTGCTTCTTGTGCCAGTCTCTCGCTTCTCACTGTCTCAAAAAAAATCTTTGTGTCACAGTGTCAATTTTGGGTAAATATCTATATGGGTTAGTTATTTAAACAGCAAAATACTTTGACAGTATTCCACATTATATACATATAAAAAGTAGAGATTATGATTGATTTTCTTGAAATAAGCAAATTTTCCCATGTCAGCTAAGAGGCTTTAAAATATCTTTTATCTTGAAGTCAAAAGCCAATGTGGCTTAAACTAGGTTGTCGATGAGTGAAAAGTTAAGAGCAAATATTGCATATATTGATCATCATGACGGGGCATATTTATGTATGTATATGCTAACACAAATAGCAACTCTTCGAGTGCATTCTTTTGATTTCAAAGGACACTCAACAAGAGGCAAAATTTGTCGTTCTTGTTGATGAAAAAATAGCTGAACTCTTTAGTGCAAATATTTCTTCACTACATTCTTTGTTGCCTTGCCAATGAAAACATAGCGCAAACAATGGGACTTTTCATTAAAATTTTCACATGGCCAGAATGGATAGTGAAGGGTATCGGTGTGGGGGGTAATTGGGAATATTTCTCTTGGTTGGGAATGGAGCTGGAATGAGTGAAAGTAGAGATTATTTATGGGAGAAAAGCCGGAACTGTCGGCGCAGCTGCCTTTTCAGTGGCTGCAAATGGCATTGCAATAAAACGAAATTAAATTGCTATTTTGCATACATATTATGGCATATCCTGGACACGCACACACACACACTCTCGCACTCACACGACGGGTTATAAATTCATATGGAGCCATGCTTTGTCTGCATGCCAAACAACAACTGACGCTGGAGAAGGAACAGCAGGATGAGGAGGAGCTGGAGCTGAAGCAATAACAGGGCAAAATCCTTTGACAACAGATGGCCGCCAAAAAAAGTAGTTTCGGTCGCAACCTTTTTGGCAAAAGAATGTTTTTGTAATTGCTTGGCGCGTTTATTAAAATGCATAAATTAATAGACCAAAAGTCTTTTTTGGGGTTAAAAATGCCGCACACCTTTACTATATGAGCCACACCATGTGTGGCATTTATCCTTCCATTCAAAAAGGATATGCCCATGCAATTTGTATTTCAGCTTATGGGCAAACAATTAGAAAATACTCATATGTAGTTTCTGTGGAGTTTCAACCCTGACAAATAGTCTCGCAATGACCGCAATTATAATAAAGCCCCTGATTGTCCCTTGAACTTGAGTGGGTTGAGTTAGTTTTTGTATGTTTCTACTGCAAATCAGAGCAATTAATATTAAGTGGATTATTATTTAATGACCAGTGCACGCACCCAAAGACAATGATTCACATCTCCATAGATCCCATTCATTTCTCGGGGAGAGGGAGAGAGAGTTTCATATCATAATCGCACTTTCTTAACTGTTATGATGCCATTTTACTTTTATGGTTACAGTCTTTCTCTCTCTCCTTGTCATATTCTAATTACCACGGAGCACGCAGTTATTACATGGATTCACATTTGGATTCGGATTTGATGACCCATTCAACCTACCCACATCCACACTCACACTCATTAAAATTGCCAAATTGACGTGCATTTTACGTGCACATGGACCATATCAGTTTCAACATGGACTGGAAAATTCTCCTCATTGAATGGGCGTCACTAATTGATAAATTGCTCTAATGCGTGGTTATGGTCCATACTATATGTATATATAGAACAACAAAAAAAGGGGAATAACAACAATATTTTGATGTTAGAGTTACATATTTACAAGGCAATTGTATTTGTCATAGATTTCTCTCCCCCTCTCACCGTCATATGAACCCCTTCTTAGGTGATAAGGAAACTGCGCTGTAGAATGCACATCTTGCAATTGCAAACACGTCACATTTTAATTACTAAATGCAAATACACATATTGCATAATAAATGACACATTTCCTTCTCAGAAAGTCAAGAAAGTTGAGCAAAGTTCTCAATTCAAAATGGCTGGAATGGAAAGTAACAACAAAATGGATACCACTCAACCGGAAAAGGCCGTGTGCAATTGACGATAATTCAGATTCAGAGAGCATTGTTCACTTCCATCTATCCAGTGACGTGGCCTTCGTCTCCTCCACAAAGACAAGTGTAAAAAACGTGGCTGCAGTTATCATCAAAGTGTCTGATTGATTAGATAGTAAACGTAATCAACAAAATGCCAAAAATATACAAGAGCTTAACATAATACTTATTGGTAAGGGGCAAGCCTATCATAGTATAAAAAACTAAAAAAAAAAAAAAATTGTGGGTAACTTTGAAATTTTTAGTAAATATATGAAATCCATAGTTGAATTTCTTTTAAAATATTTGGAAGCTCAAATGCATCTTCATTTACATGCACTTTCAAACGAAACGTTAAGTGAATCTTTTTAAGCTAAATTGGAAATAAAATATAATGGATGAAACTATTCGTTGTATCTTTCCAAATAAATATCGTTCCATTTAGAATATCTTTCTAAGTTAAATCTTTTTCTTATTTAAGCATAAAGCAAAAGTTGCACATAACTTGGTTAACCTAGAGGTCGTTTCAGTTAAGTGATTCATTCTAAGTATATAGAGATAGAATAACATTTGTAAGTCCCCCATTTTACTTGTAAGCAAAGTGTTTTACCTTAGGGACTTTTTTTTTTTTTTCCATATTTAGCTTGAGTTTTTGCATTTATTATTCTTTCATCATCATCGTCTTAATGGACTAATAGAGGCAATTGATTGAGAGTATAAGGGAATGCATATGCCCATAATAAAGACATTTGCATATTCTTTTGTTGTGAAATCGATAGCTCCCAAAACTAATTTGGCCAAACAATGGTTAGAGAAATACATAAACAATCCTCTGGGATTGAACGATTAGCAAAGGCAATCGAATCATTATGGAGTAGAGAGCAGAATCCAAATGGATTTTCAATTTTCAGCGATAAGCAGCCTATTGATAACAGCAACAAATTTTGCAAAAACATTTCGCTGAGGTTTTACATGAGAGTGGAAGGGGAATGGTAATGGAGTGATTTGTTTGGTTTTTTTTTTTTTTTGGTTTTTTGCTTTCGTGAAATGGCAACCTGATCCACCCCGTTGCTTTATCCTTGCATCTGCTCTATGCCAGTAGTCAAATTTGGAATTTGAGTTTACTTTTTCAAGGTCAGTGGGTAAAACAAGTTGCAAAAAACGATGCTAAAAATTATTTGCTAACGCACCCCAAAAACCAAAATATCTCTATCTAATGGAAAAACAACCCTAAGGATCACAATTGAAACGGGGGGTTGCTATTGTTTATTCATATTATTGTTGTTGTTTAGCTTTAGAGCGTCCTGAAACGGAAATGGTCAAAAATGACATGTGGCCAGCAATTTGCATACGCACATTTGCGAAAACGAAGCAAACGCATATTTCGCAAAACTTGGCCACAACAAACCGTTGTTGAAATACCCTTTCTGGAAACAAAAGGCGAGCTAAAAACAAGCCTTAAGAAGTGTATTAGCTTTAGATAATACGATAGCAAAGTGTCATATAAAAGATATTTGGAACCACATAGCAAGATGAATAATATATAGTCGGGGTTGGATTTAGTGAAAAAGCCGCTTTTCGATCTAAAGAGCATATTCAAACTTGGGAACTTTGTAACATTTTAAACTATGTTTCAGTGAATCTGAAAGAAAGACGATCTCCAAAGGATAAAAAATATAACAAATAATTATATTTCTAGTCCATCTTGAGCTGACAAACAAATTGTTTAATAATTTTCAATAATTATTTAAGTAATATTCATCACTTTTTAACTTTTCTTGCTTGTCTAATCGATGAACAACATTTTTGAGTAATTTCTGAAAGAGCATTTTAAGTGAATCAAAATCATTTTTATTGCAATACGAGTCCTGGCAGCAGCTGCTGGTCATGCGTAAGCTTCGCACGCGTCAAGCTAAAAAGTTGAAAGGCAACTGTACCTACCTATTCTTCTCCTTTGAGGGTTGCACACACACACACACACACACACACACACATATAGACACAGATACATTATTGCAAATAACTTGCAATAAGCATAACTTCTGCTTCCTCTCGACTCGCTCAAATATTTATGGGAAATTTTTGGCTCTGGTAGTAAATTAAAATTCAATAAATCATAATTTGTTTTGATTTGTCTGCAAAAATTGCACTTGACTTGAACACTCTCCTCTTCACCTCGGCCCTCTCTCTGTGTGTCTCTGTCTAGGTCTCGCATTACTATAACGTCGTCCATTGTTGCAGTTGACTGGATGGGCAAAAAGTTTATCGAAATTTCATTAACGTCTGCGTTTTTGTTTAAGTTTTGGCTTTTTCAGTTTTTCGCAATTATCCCAGGCATCATCCAGGCCCACACACACACACACACACAAACACTTGCAACAACTCAGACACAGTCGAAAGTTTGTCTAACAAAGTTTCCCAATGTGCACAATTTTCCGGTGGAAAGTTTTCACTTCTTACCGTATGATTAGATTTCCCCCCTTTTTCTGTGTGTGTAATTTGTAATGTTGCTTTAATTTAATGAAATTGTTTTTAGCAATTTTCTATAATTTCTATCATAATATTTAATATATCTCGTTGTTCGTTTTCCGTTCCAGTTGTTGCATTTTACGGCTGCGTCTCAATCTAACCTCCAAAATTATCCTAACCTCAAAAATCTATTGTGAGTGCTAATTAATTTTTGCGTGTTGCCAACGACTTGGCTTTTGCAGCTAATTGTTATTATTTTAACTACCTCGAACGACGTTTCAGTCGCCCACTAACTTCTCCCCCACCCAATCAATTTGGCCGAGGCATTTTGCGGTTTCAAAATTCAGTTTGCAACTGAATGTGTAGACGTGTGTGCAGCAAGGCGAAAATTTGCGCTATAAACATAAAAATTAACGACTGACAAAAGGTTATAAAAGACAAAGACGAAACTTAGCATGGGGCAGGAACTTTGGGCTCTGCACTCGAGCGTCGGCGGTCAACATTAAAATCAGTTTTTATGACCTGGCCACACCTACTCAAAATGGATGAACGTGCCGCCGACTGCTCCAACAGCTTCAAGCAGTTGATTAAAACTCTAACTGAAATTCAATGGAAAATCGCCTTAAAAAGCTGCTTGAGTAACAACTAAAATTGCATCTATACATGTGGAGAAAAGTTCCTTTGGAAAATTTTCCTATTTAGTTTAAAAAACTTTGGAATATTATCTTATGTTTTTTAAGCGATATATTACTTTCAAAAGATTGAAATTTAAATGATTTTTAGCTGTAACATTTGGTTTTAAATTTAAAAAATTTGATTATTTTCTAAAGACAGTCATTCAAAGATATTCGTAACCACCAGCAAATGATTTTGAAGATTGTTTTAAGAAAAATTTGATATTGTTATCCTTTTTATAAGAAAAGACTCAAAAAAGACTTCCACATACTCCAAATCTGATTTATATATGTTAATATAGCATAATAACGAAATGTAAGTTATAAAAGATGACTAAAAATCAGTCCAAAGTTATAAAAAGAAATTATATGCATAGACGGATCTAGCAAATATTTTCAGGTCGGTTCCGATCAAAAAATCCAGCTTCAGTAATTCTAGTAATTTTTGAAAATTTCGGGTGCTGTACAGACCCCACAACCTCCCTCATTAAGACGCGTTATGGCCAAGGCTCAAATAAGATTATTTTGAGCAAAAAAATGATTCTACTAATATTTGTATATGATTAGAATTATTCTAAAATGTTATATTTGTATTCATTAAAATTTTCTTTCTTGCTATGTCAGGAATTCTAGTGCGTCTTTGGTAAAAATGTTCAACTGAACTACATATCTATTCATCTATGAATTTGTTTCGTTCATTTAATTCCTGTCAGGATGTTATAAAATCAAGAAATAGATTTCAATTTGGCATATTCATGGTAAGTATATGTGTATAAGCAATTATTTTGCTCAGTTGAAACAATTTTAATAATAAAATAAAAAACCAAACTCTTTGCGAAACCCCAATAAATGTCTGAGAATAAATCCTTATGTACTTGGCGTATCTGTTGCCAATTGCAATTGCAATTGGTGAAAGCTTAAATGCTTTCTCCTCATAAGCCGCTTACTCCAGAAAAGTATGCTTCAAAATTTGTAGCTATTTTTTTTCTCTTACTGAGCCACCAGCCACCATAAACTTGTCGTTGTCCTTGCTGTTGCCGCCGGCAAAAGTAAACTTAAACTCCTAGAAAGCCTCAGAGAGGGAGACAGAGAGAGAGAGCCAACAATGACAGTGCGATTAACTCGCTGTAAGCCATAAACGATTTTGTGAATGAAGAAGGCACACAGAGGCACAGAGAAGCGACTCCCGTCTGCACTAATTTCGTATGCATGAGTTGAAATGAAAAGCGGTGCAGAAAAAATAAAAACCGAGTACTGGGACAGAGAAGACCGACAAAAAAATGTACCTCACATACATATACATACATATATTGTAATCGTTTGGGCGTTGGAATGGGGGGAACATCAGCAAACGCCTTAACGTTCATAATGCGACGAAGAGGCACTTAAAAAATCAAGTTAACGCAACAGCCACAGCCACATAGAGCCACACAGAGGATGCTTGGGCAACATTTTAATCCATATTTCCTGCAGCCGGTCGACAGCGATGCCTGGCAGACAATTTCAAAGATAATAGCAAATTTTTCCTTTTTTTTGTTGTATTTTTACTCCCGTCCAGGATGGCATTAATGGGCAACAACGAGACGCAACGCAATTGCAACATGGATTATCGCGAGCCACAAAGTTGACGCCCCCTGGCAGACCTCTCCAGCAACCAGGCCAACCCGTTTCACATACACCCAAGCCATAGACGAGAAGGCATCTGGCATCTGGATGCAGCCATATCAGGAGGCCAGAGACCGTAACATCATGATGGTAATGGAGATGGGATCTCGAGAATTATTGCAACCAGAGACCCGACAACAGGAGTAATCGAGAAGTCGAGCAATCCTCGCACTCTGTGCGACGACATGGCCAAACGAAAAAATTAGCATTTGACCATAAATTGGCACATGCCACTTGGCCAGTAAAACCAACCAACTGACAACATGAACAGAAACAGAAACAGGAAAAACAACTCAACACCAGATGCACTCAAAGGAAAATGAGAAACTTAATAGCAGATGCACTTAAAGTGGCGCTTTAAGATTTCTCTTATATAATTTCAGGCAGAAGATTTGGTCAATAAAACTAGATGAAGAATGACACGACTTTTCATATTGTAAATTTGATTATTGTCCTTGGCTAATACGCATGAGATGAATGAAGTTTTAGCCCAACCCTAATCTGAGTAAGTTATTTAGTATTTATTAAAGTCGAAAAGTACTTTAGAAATTCTCTCACAAACATTTCATTTACTATAGAATAGTACACCTTCTTAGTCTAAAAAGTTTAGATGTTTTCCATTGAAAAACAAAAAAAACATAATGTTAGTCTATGATTAGTTGTGAAAATTACTTATATTAAAAATATGCAGCTTAAAATAAAAGGTAATTTGAATATTTTTGTGAGACTTCTAGACTTAAAAGGTATATCTAAAGGGTTTTTGTCAACAGTAGCTGCAATGGTTTTCAAAAATTTCAATTGATTTCCATTTGATAGACGGAGTTTCCCTCGCTCGATTGGTTCACCTGGCAACTATGTGGGCAGTTGAAATCAAAGTAAACAGAAATCTATTTGATTGACAAAATAAAAACCTGAAAAATAATGCGGACTAGAAGCTAATGCCAACTTTGACAATATAGAAAAAAAAATACAGAAAACTTTGTCAACTTTTTGATATCTGTACATTCAACTCAACTCGGTTCAACTTGACTTGAGTTATGGAAAAGGTTACGCGGGGTAGGGGCTGACAGCGCCAGTGATAGGGAGGGAGGCCAGTCAGTGCCTGTTTGTGGGAGAGGCCTGGCAACAAAAGACCCGCAACGAAAACGCGACCATGACCAACGTCGAGACGGCGGCACGTAGCGAAACTTTTGCGAACAAGATAAGCAGATTTACTTAAAGTTTTTTTTCTTCTTTTCAGCCAAAGTCAAGAATTCCCGACGTGAGACATTGTCCCTTTCTATTTCTATCCAACTGTCTCTTAGACTGTGTCTGCTGGTTCTTCTAATGTCTAGGGGTATGGACTTGGTGGTGCTGTCTTCAGATTTCATCCAGAGATACCAAGCCGTATATGACAATGGTCTATTGACTAGCTAGCTGAAAACTACAGTATGTGCAGCATTAGTTTAGCCAATAGTGCCGAATTAGAGATGTGAGGACAGTTTTGGAACTTAGATTGTTACTTACTCTCAACTTCAACCTTACAGATCAATACAACGAACAGAAATTGATAGGAACATGGGATATTTTTGGTAACCACTATCTCTAACTATCTATTTCTACAAGTAAAAACTTGTAGACCACTTTCGACTAAGTAAAGATATTTTTACCATTCCTTTATCTAATCTTCTTTGCCAATTTAATCTTCGATACCTGATACGCATTCATTGCATCTCTAATTGGAGTTTCCCTACTCTAATGTATGACTATGTGGTTTTTAATTAGCGGAAACTTCAATTTCCCTTGCCATATGGAGGGTCGATGGAGTCGTTGGGGGTTCTAGGAGGCAAGTGAACCTTGAGCTGATTATCAATACTTGCGTGTGGTTTGCCCTTGTCTGACATGCATTAATTTTGCATTAGTCGCTGTCGGCTGCAACTATGTGTGTGTAGGTGTCTACCTATGTACATAGTCCCAATGTTATCCCGTGTATCGTGATGCAATGTGTAAATGTAGCAAGAAAGGGATCTCCGAGAAACGACACGTAAATGCAATCAACGTGTGCTCACGTACCGATATCGTAGCCATTGCCATTGCCATTGCCCCGCATTATCCCCCACCCCCTAAACAAAGAACACCTTTATCCAACTCATTGTCACAGTTCGAAAAACTTTGCCCACCATGCCGGGTGCCTAGAGTCCAAACGGGGGCGGGTTTGGAGATGTGTAAGAGGAGCATGTGGCGTGGAGAGTGAAAGGTTGCCGAGCGAATGCCAACTTGGTGTGTTTGAAGTGGATTAATCAGGGCATTTTACAATTGACATAGAGTGGCAGTCGGTAAGTGACGTTGCCCCCCATTTGTTCGTCTATTTGGGCACGTATCTATCAGTTGAGGGAAATAGCATTCCTCGTGGTTTTTGTAAGCAGTAATCGTAAATCAAATAAAGCACTTTTTTTTTGTAGTGTGAATTGCATTTCGAGAAACTGAATTTACAATTACTTCAAGCAATAGTTGAAACACTTCGTTAATAGAAAATTTTCTTTTGTAACAAATACTTTTGATCTTTCTGTGAAATAGTTCAAAATATATACAAAATGTACTGCAAAATTGAATATATTTAGGAAAATCTTTATACAAATAATGCAAATTTAAACATAAATGTAAACTTTTAAGTTTCATCTTAAAATTTCTTTTAGCCTAAGGACACTAATTTGAATTTGATTATAAGCATGAAAAATCTCTCACACACACACACACACACACATACACATGATGTGTGAAGCTCTGCCTTTGATGTGTGTAATATAAGTCTTCCTTTTCAAGCCATATCAAATGTGAAATAACTATCGATAAGTGATGTTAGTACATTTCCCACGAGCCAAAGCAATTAAAATCCCAACTTAATTAAAGATGCTTTTTGCCTTCGAATTTGTCAATGGCAACGAAGTAGCAGCCGCAAAAGGCAAACAATCCATAGTCATCCAACATCTTCGACTTCATCATCATCATCTTCTCATCCTTATCCCGGCCCACATCCACATCGTCAACCCTTTTGTGATACCCTCAAGCTTAGGCCTGTTGCTGGTGACGTGGAACTATTTTAATGGGTTTTGGTGTTGCAATTAAATTAACATAAACTTCGAGACCAGCCGCAGACATTTTGAAGCCATAGACAATTTTCCTTGTTTTTAACCCAAAAAATAAAAAAACGAGAAGTGAATTTGTGTGGCAGAGGGTTTTTTGGCATGCAAATCGCGCCCAAAATGCCCCAAAAGTTGATTGACGCCCTCTACACGAAGCGTTAATAACTTTAGCAACGCCCTTGTCCTGCGGCGGCGTTCCACTTTGATGTGATGTAAATGACGCACTATCATCAGCAATCACTATGATTGTATAGTTGGCATGTGTGTGTGTTTGCTTAAAATACTTTGCCTCTATTTGTTTATTATTTAGCCTAGCTCTATTTCTGGTTTTTGGCCCTGAATCCTGTTGCTGCTTCGCCTTATCCTTCTGTCACGCAACCCAATTATTTTCGTATAAACATGTAACTGTTAATTGGCAGAATGTCTCCTGGGTGTGCCACATAATAGTCGGGGTGGTGGGGTTCGATGTTCACGTGGAATCAGTCGACGACTGTCAAAATAGTTTTAACCCTGCAGCTCATTCAAACTGAGATTGCTTTTTCTTCCTGAAAGGATTATGGTTCTATTCGAATTGCACAACAAAAATAATACAGACAAAGTTTAATAATAATAATAATGAAAATATTTCTATCTATCATATTTTCTTTGCCTTGATTGATCTACTAGAGCAAAAAAAGGTTTTTTTTTTTTCTTGTTTGAGACTTCTAAAAATAAATCTTACTCGCAAATTGTGTTGTTTTTATTTGTCTGATATATTAATTTTAGTGATGTCAATTCATCTGAATTGAATTGGTATCTATAATCGCATTCGTTTACAACTAACTTGTTTTTAAAGCCTTTACTTTTATTTTTCAGTTTCAAAGCCAATACAAGCGGAGGTCTGATCAGCCAGAGCCTTTAATATAAGCTTCGATTAATTTTAATTATACCAATCTTTGATGTAAATAAAAAAACTATTTAATTTTTAAATAAATTTGGATTTAAATTACTAAAAAAATATAGATCTTGATCTTTAACTGAATTTAATGAAATTGATTATTAGAATGAAAAATATATCACTATTTTATCTTCAATTTAATGAACTCCTCAGAAAAAGAAAAAGACCCTCTACCTTTGGAAGGGTAGCTCTATTCGCATGACCTTACCTGTCTACATCCTGAAAAATTGATCGTTTTTCAACAAAATTGCCTTTTTTGACTTATGAAGATTCGATTATTTACTAAATAGAGCTTTCAATTTCTCAAATAACTTTATGCCAATTTCAGGGGTCAACACAAACTAACACCAAAATGTTGCTTGTAATGAAATCGAAAATACACAATTTGTCCACAGTGGACATTTTCTAAAAAAAGTCCACAGTTAGTCCACAGTTTGTCCACAGTGGACATTTTCTAAAAAAAATCCACAGTTTGTCCACAGTTAGTTCATAGTTAGTCCACAGTTAGTCCACAGTTAGTCCATTGTTAGTCCACAGTTAGTCCACAGTTAGTCCACAGTTTGTCCACAGTTGGTCCACAGTTTGTCCACAGTTTTTCCACAGCTTGTCTACTTGAAAATAACTAGCCAATTGCTTAGAAGCCAAATCAAAGTGAATGAAATTTGATTATACTTATTTTCATAAAGTGTCCCAGTATAGTATATAATTTGCTATTTTATACACTTATATTATACAATTTTTTAGCAAACTCAATTTAAGGGCTACAAACGCTTTCAAGTAGATAGTAGGTATATGACATATGAAGTTCTTTTTTGCTGCAATTGCAATAAAGTTCATTCATACACCCAAGAAGCAGATAATATTATTAGCCTTAACTTCGTTTTGCACTTTGATATATTTCACATCTCACATGCAACAACAAATGCTCCCAACAGAGACGAAAACGACTACAAACCGTCAAAGCGTGAAAATACTTAAATTTGCTTTGCTTTTTACTTATTTCTTGGTTGTGCACAAACATCCAGTGAAGATACTTTGGATGCATATGATTTATGATGCAGACAGTTGGCGGAATGGGAAAGATTTACGACTCGTTTCACACATACCCAGAGAGAGAGAGAGAGAGAGAATGGGAGCGACACTGAAGCAAAGACAGAGCCAGGATATGTTCAAGCGAATGAGTATGCAAAACGCTTAAGCAAAAAGGAGCCTTATAAGTCCCTGTAAATATCCTCAACACAAAAAGGCGGAAATAAGACTTTCACCACATTCTTCAGGGGACTTCAACTTTAAAGCCAATTACTTACAAGGCATTTGTTCATTTTGTTTTTGTATAATCCTCTAGAGATTATCTGAGCAATTTGCAGCGCATTTAAGCTAAAGCTGATAAGGCAAACACTCACATATCAATTTAAGTCGGAATGGGCAGTCTAATTGCCATTTTATTTCGAAAAGAAACTTCACATTTAATTTTGGCCATTAGGCTATCGGCGAAAGCTCGAATCATTGTAGTTATCCTTTAAGCTGATGGCCATATCCTGACATGCCATCCTGTTGTCACAAGCCATAAAAATCATAAAACTATTCAACAAAACAGTGAAGCAAAATAGAAAAGGCAAAGGCAAAGCGAAGCTAAGTAGGTGGGGGAGGGTGATGTTGAGATCCTTTGTCTGGCCCACTAATAGACTTTCGTTTGCGCGTTTTTTGCCAATTTTGTTTTTCCTTTAGACGGAAATCATTTTTATTATATCGTTGCTTTGGCTGTTTCCGTTCTTCTGTGTGTGTCTGTGTTTGTGTATGTTTCTGTCTATTGTGTCTGTCTTGAGTGTATCCTTAAGTGCAAAGAAAGCGACTAGTAGATACGCGTTGTCAGGACATGGGATGGGGAGACACTAACAGATTAGTATCCAATGGGTTTTTGATGGCTTGATTGTAAATGAAATCAACTTGAAAAGCATCAAGCTAAAATAATAATCAAATGACGTGACCCCTGCCATGTACCACACAATTTCTCTCCCCGTCACCCTTAAAAAGATGTCACAGCAACAAACATAACATTATTGCCTCCTCTTCTTCCTCCTTTTCTAAAGTCCTTGTAATGAGAGAGCTCACTAATAACTCAAACCATAATAAATAGGAAAATCAAATAAAAACAAGTTGAAAAACTTCCGTAAAGGGAACAAAAACAACAATGTTGCCAGCAACAACAACAAATTAAATAAGAAAAAACTCAAAAGACCCCCACAGAATTGCTGACCCTCGTCTCGTTTCATTCGGAAGGAATATTTAAGTAGAGGAGTAATTACACGTTTAATTGCACTGGGCCAGGGATCGACGACGCCAAAAAATATGCTACAAAAAAACACAACAGCAAAAAACCCGGAAAAACGAAAAAAATTACTTAAAATGCAGACATAATGAAAACTGTTGAGGAAATTATGCTAATTCTATAAAGAAACGACGCCAAAAGCAAAGTGCAAAGGGGTGCCCCTGCCTCTGTCATTGCCTCGCCCCTTCCCGACGTTACTTAATTCTTTGGTCCAGGCTTCTCATTACGTGTGCTGCCTGGCAAGTGGCAGATGAATGGCAGTCGACAGAAGAAAAAAAATGTAAAAATAATAAAAATACAAAAAAGTTCTAAAGAAAAGTGAAAGTTCGATTTACACACACAATTCACTTAGCTATGCAGAGTGTCCTGCCAATACACCTTTTACTTTTCCTTCTTCTCCTTCCTTCTCTTTATTTTTAGGTAGTTGCCACGTTGATGTACGCACATTTTTGGTTCCATTTATTAGACTCTCTTCAATTTCCTACCCTTCGGACATTTAGCTAAAATTATTCTATTATTTCCTTTTTTTTTTTTTTCATTGTTGCCTGAATGTGTAATTAGCCAAGGGGAGTTGTTGTTGTTGCTTGTTGTTTTTAGGCTTAAATTGAGTAGGTTTTATGCATTTTGAAGGACTTTACTTTAGGATATCAGATATATTCAATACTTTCATTACCCTATAAAAGAAGCTATGTAGTTTAAAAAGAAAGTAGTTTATTTAAAATTATAAATAGTTTGAAAAATTTGGAAAGTGGTATTGTATTATTCTTCATTCTTCCACAGTTCTTAGTTAAACAAGTCACAAAGATAAAATTCTCAAATCTGTTATATATATAAGACAAAAAATCTTGTTAAATATAGGTCACTTTTCCTTTTTAAGAAGGTGAATGATTCGAAACTATTTCTATAAGCTCTCCGTCTGTAATATTTTATACTTTTTAGCTAACTTAAAGAGCAACAAACAGTCTGATTTAAGTAACTTACCCCATTTCACATTCTTCGGATTCATTTCCCACTCCTCTTTCATTGACTAATTAACAAAAACTTTTTCATACGCTCACTGCACTTGGTTCCTGGCCCTCGAATCGAGTTTATCGTTCCTCCTTCTTAAGGACTTGAGTTGATTTTTGTAAATATTTTTAATTATGAATACGCTGCGTTGTAATGACTTTGTATCTTTTGGGCTAAGCCCTTAGGCTGCTGCAAAGTCTCCTGTTCATTGAATTCTTTCGGACAGTCGTCGTCATCTTTTGAGACGTAACATTTGGGCAGTTCTCACGTTTTGTTTTGGCTTATCCCGCAAGCAAGTCTATTGTTAAATGATTAATAAAAATAAAATTCTTATCATTGAATGCAGAAGCGAATCAAATTTGTTTGCGAAATAAAGTAACTCATTGTTAAAGCATTTTAATTTAAGTGGCACAGACGACTGCATAGTCACGCCTCAATATGGGGCATCGTTTTGGGAATGGGCACTAAAAATTCAAATTGTGGCATAAAAATGCAGTTGCCACATGACATTTTATGGCAAACCGAATGAACGCGTGTCTAAAAACATCAAATTGTATAATATTAATTTCTAATTGCATAAATTTTTGCCTTGTTATGCCAGAAGCCAGAGCGTGTCCTTTGCTTTACGATGCGTCTTTGTGTGGCTCAATCATAAAAATTAAAGCGCTTCAAGGTGTTTGCCCCAGGACTGGTGGGTCGGCCGGTTTACCTCTAGAGTCAGAGGTTGTCTCCTTTGGTTTTGTGTTTTTATTTGTCGGTCGCAATGCCACAGAAATAAAAACAACCATCAAATGTCGAGTTAAAATGTTTTATTATTTGACTTTATGCCCATCAAACGACGTGAGTTCTAACAAGAGAGACAATTGCCAAATGGCTGCTTTATTGTTTTTGTTTCTCCTCTGTATCTTTGACAATCCCTGATAACTTCCTGTTACATCGGCTTTAGATATGTTTGATGTCTCTGGCAATATAAACAACAACAACAGCGCAATATCTTTATTTATTTTCTTTTCGTTTTCTTTTTATTTTTTTGTGATCCACCTTTCATCCCTTTGTGGAAATTTTTATTAAAATTGCAATGCAATCTAGAAAAAAGATATTTACTGGATTTTTCTTTAACCATTTGTAATTATTTTTATTTGCTTTATGGTCGACTGGTATTGGAAAACGGAAATTTTGGGTAAAAGTGAGCGAGAAAGCTTACAAACTCAGTCCTTTTTGTATTTTCCAAACCATTCTTGAAATTGAACTAAAGTAAATTAGTTTTATAATTATCATTTTATTAGAAATCGTTTAAAACTTTTAATGAACTGCATTATTTTTTAGTTTAATTTAATAAAATTTCAAGCAATCAAACGGTTACGGATTTTTTCCTTTCCTTGTAAAGTTTTCTTACACACATAGAAATTGTTAGAGGGCTGCAACTTTCTCACTCGACTACACCCCGTTCCACGTCCACATACCTTCGGTAACTCACTTTCTCTCGCCTCTCACCTCTCATTCTGCCGAGGTAACTCTCCCACTCCCACGCAGATGCTTCTTCAGCGCAGCTGGTGAGAGAGGCTTGGCGAGATGACTTGCACTTCCGTTCTTCCGTTCTCAGGTGTCACTGAGTGGTTAAGCGAAGAGTAATTCTTGCACTTTCTCCCACTCACCGCTGCAGCTCATTGCTCCGTTCGTTTGTCAGCGTCTTAAGTTACGGGGGCTCTAATATTAAATCTTTGGCTGATCATTCTGACTATTAGGTAATTAGGTTCATTATCATAATTTTTATATATTACTCATTACCATTATTTATTTATTATTACTATTTTATTATTGTTGCAGAATATCCTAGTGGTAACTTCACTTTCGCAGTAGGAGGAATGGGAAGATAGGGAGAACCTTTACACAAACTGTAATTGGAAATACTTTCTTATCTTTCTTTCTCCGTTCTTTCAGGTATGTACTCATGTTTATTTTCACTTATTCCCAGATTATGGAACACTTTGGGTAATTAAAGAGTTTTCTAATTTTTATTTTTTTTGTTTATTTATTTCAGTTTTGTGAAAAAGTCAAAGAGATATTAATTTCTTGAGCAAGTGAAAAATATTCAGCACAATTACACACCACTGAATAATAGGATTTAATCCATTATTACTCTTAAAACATTTTTACAAGTTGAAGTGAATCCATTTTAGTCTATAAGTTAACTAATCTTAAAGGATATCTTAAAGGATTTTATTTTGCAAGTATTTACTCTAGTGTCAGTGTTCCTAGTATCTTTGTAATATCATTTAATTTCTTTGGTAAATCAATTCCCTCTATCTGTCTATTGTCTTTGCTCAAATATTTGTATGGTCTTACCCTTCTCGTGGTCTCTTTTTGTCCTCCAACTTTTGGAAGTATAATAACTGCACTTTCTATTGGGCAAATGTTTATTTATGGGCGCGCAGTTTGTATTTATGGTCGAATCATGATGACAAATGTCAGATGTGGCAAACACTTGAAATATACACCCAAAATACATATCCAACCCCCAACTCCAGATTCTCAGCTGGACTCAACCCCTAGATATATGTATTTGTTCTACCCTCAATGAAAGATGCTGGCCCAGTGTAGTGGAAACATTTTGCAAATATTTTGCCAAATATAAGAAATATTTATAGCTGGCTCAGCACATTACACACCTAATTTCTATATTAGTTTTTGTTTCTCTCTAGCCTCTAGATGACAACAATGATGGGTGACAATGTGAAAGATGCTGGAACTGGAATATATGTATTTATACAACTTGATTGGTTTTTCGTCACGCCCGAAAAAAAATTGAGAGACTCTGGCTCATCTTGATTCTTTTATTTTGTTTGTTTTTGGTCATTTATCAAGAGATGAAAAATGCATACGATTTTTATGGTTAGTTTCTCCTTTTATAGCTGCCTCATTAGACCACAGTCAGTTTCGGTCTTGGCTTTAGTCTCAGACTGGGTCTGAATTTTAGTCTGGGCAAAGGGTTTAAGCTTAACAAATGATGGCCATTTAGTTACAACTAGAAAAGATGACGCAAATAGCACAAAAACATCTTTGTTCTCTTTGTTCGAGAGGGTTGTGGCCAAAAAGGACCAAGATTATGGGGGGAAGGAGAGTTATTTAATCGTGTGTAAGTAATAGTTATAAATTTTCCATCTATCCATTGATGGTCGATGTCTCTACCTCCCTCTATGTAATAAATATCTGTTCACAGTCTTTCATTAAAAAGTCATAATTTTGATTTACGCACAATTTTTATTTTCAATGCCTGGGCAGCTGTTGAAATTTTTACTTAGCAAAGCCTGAAAGTAGGCTAATAAATTCTCTTCGTAAAAGAAAACAAGACACATTAACACCTCATTTTAAAGAATTAGAAGAGAAAACCATGAAATAATATGTCCGTGTGTTGAACTGGACACGGTTTTTGAAGTCATTTTTGTTGCCTATTGTAAGAGGATATCTTTGAAGAAAATTGAGCGTAGGAAAAGTCATATTGGTATTTCTTTGGGGTCGCCCTGTTAACATTTTTGATTTGCATTTTACAACTGTCAAAAAAATACTTGATTTATGTGCTTTGTCTTGCTTTGTGCCTTATTTCTGTTCCTCTAGGACCATTCTGACTTAAGTGTTCATGATATAACGCATAATTTATGCCAATTTAATTGAATGCCCCGGTCTCTCTTGCTGCTGTCTTTAACTTTACACTTTGCCTCCATGGAGTCCCCTGAGAGAGTGAAACTAAACAAACGCAATTGAAAACCATGAATTGCAAATGAATTAATTTCGGTCGTGGAACACACAAAACGAGTCAAAAGTTCAAATTGAATTTGCTGCTCATTAAAATGTGGAGCCACTTCAAAGTGGTTGCATATCATCAATTGTGGTGGCAAAATTTGTGAACGTGAACCTGGAAAACCACTTAACCACATACGTTAACACATGGCCGTCGAGCTGCCGAGAATAACCACACTCACACACACCAACACACACACACACACACACACTCATGTGTGCAATTTATGGTAGTTAAACGTCGCTCATGGTTAAAAATGGTTTTTAGGTGGGGGAATTATGAGCAATAATTAAGCAGAGGCGTTGTCCAAAAAGGGGAAAGATATCCTTCAATTTCCTGTGTGAATTGCTATGCAAAATATTGAGAATATGTCATTCAGATAATATTTCTTTTGAATTGAGAGTTGAAAGCAAAAATTTCCAGCAAGTAGTAATAAATATTGAGTTTATCCTTTTTTGAGTATACATTTACGCTACTGTTGAAAAAGTCTATGCAAATGGTTGTTAAGCCCTTTGACTTCCCCTTCATATATATTATGTGTTCTTTCTGGGCCAGCTGCCAAGTTTAGGTTTTTGGAGTTGGAACATTTTAATGGCCTTATTGCTTGCCATGTTCCAAAACCGAAACTGAAAACTGCGTGATCATCTAATTCTTTGGCAATGCCCCGTTACCCTTCTACTCTCAAGTGCTGCCCCCTCCACGACGGCATGAATTTTAATTACTTTCAATGGCTGATATTTTAATTTCATACTGAACTGCTTGCAGTTAATTTCATTAATAGATATTTATGGTCGTGGGCGTATTTTAATGTTATTTATAGAGGGGCTTAACCCCTTTTTTTCTACCACTTTTTATGTACTCATTGCAGCAGTTCAAGTTTGATAAGCGACACGCTTTTACCTTTTGCCTAAAGGCCATCGGTCATGGTCAACTGTCAATTCATTTGAGAATGAGAGCCAAAGAACCCAAAGGAGATCTAAGCGTAAATACATATAAAAAAGGACATGTGATTTGTTAGCTTGCCAATTGATTGATGGCTGAATTATGTGGAATACCTTGTTCTCGACTCGTCTCCTCGGCAGACAGTGGCCAACAAAAGCCTTTAACGCACCTCCTTGAACTCTCAATGCACTTTCTCCAGCGCTCTTTTCTCGTTAGCTGACAGTTGGAATTAAATCAACTGTGATTTCATTTTGGCAACTTTAAATGGGTTTCTATAGTCAACTCCAAGTGAGTTGCTTACACGTGTGTGTCTCTGTGTGTATTTAAGTACAGTCTCGTTTACCGCCGCGAAAACTTTACATGGCATCTCTCAAGTCCTTAAGCCCTTTGGCAACTTTCACAGATTAACTCAAATTTGTGGCTGAACAATAAATTTCACGATGTGGCATTAAAAATTAAGCGCTACGATGCTAAAAAAAAAGGAAAGGTTGCGTTGCTTTCCACTAACCCCCCACTAATTATGCAAGGTTTCTGGGTTTTGGACGACTTTTGTTACTATCTTTAGAGTCCTATTTTCCTTTTCGAATTGTTTCAAACTCGCTTCAAAACTCGTCTACAATTCTGCGTAGTAGTTTCGATTCGAGATTTAACCAATGACGAGTGTGCTAAACTTTTAAGCACTTAATTTTCTGACTTAAATCAACAAAGTTATTCGAAACATTGAAAACATTGGAAAGTTTGGAAAACTCTCCCCATTTGTTCCAATTTGTTTCAAATACGAGAAACTGTATAGTTAATTATAGTATAGTTAATTGGCTGGACATTTTAATATATGAGTAAAGTCAAACCACACTTTTTTTTTTTTTAGAGACTCATGTAAATACTTACACTTAGGCATATATCTTTAAAATCGAATCCAATTTTCTTATTTTTTTTTGGGTTGGATAGAGGAAATATCACCCCAAATCTTGCTATATCTTTTGTTTGCCTAAAGCAAAAGCTGCCGAAACTACAACCAGAAGATCTTGAAATTTTCAATTTTTTGTTATGACATTACAGACTATATTCAATAATATTTTCTATAAAGAAAATATGGAATTTCTTGGAAATAAAAACCTTAAAGGATAGTGTAACTATTTTGTTGAGGTTTTAACAAATTTTTTAACGTTCGCTCTTATATTTTGTGAGACAATAAATTTCACCTGAGTCTGTTCATTGTCACGCCTTTGCATATGTCTGTGCTTTTGGTTTTGCTTAATTTATGGATTAACTACGTCGTATCTAAAACTACGTCTAAATGGAAAAGAACTTGCGGGAAATTCCTTTGCCGTATTAATCCATTGCCTTAGTACAGTTTGAACCTTTTGTTTTCTATTCCCACGGCTTAAACAACCCCCTGAGCAAGAATCGCCGAAAATCTAATAAAAATCCATTTTTAAACAAAAATGTGGCAATTTTTTTCTCATATTTCACGTGTTTTCTATGGGATGAAAACAAATTACAAACACGTAATAAAAGGCATATTTTTTCACTTTTATGTTAGAGATGGCCACGCCTACTAGAAGCAAATGGAATGGACAACCCGCTGATAAGTGTGACCTCCCCTTACCCCTATTAGTAAAACATTTTGCTTCTGTTTTTCCACCGCCTTTTTTTTTTTTTTTTTGGATATATATAGATATTTTTTTTAATTTTGTTGGGTAAAAATTTACATAATTTATGGGCAGCAACAAAAGTCACATACAGCATATGCCAGTAAGTGAAAATTTTTCGTGTTTTTTTCATTAAAAATTTTGTTGATAATTTACGATTTTTTAAACTGCTCCCCATCTTTGCCCTTCTTTGATTCTGAGTCAGCTAACAACCAACAAATGAGACGCAAATACTTTTTTGACTTTTGGCGACGCTTCATTAGGACCTCATTAAAAATCTTGCAGGATAACAAGTTTATTTTTATTTATATTCTTTTGAGCATTTTAACACGTTTTTAATTTTAATGCATTTTATGACTTCTTTAACGATGTCGCGCTTCACTTTGCTTGTCAAGCCATCATCAACCGCAGGCTGACTGACATTTTACTTTCACTTGTTGAGTGAGTGAAACTACCTCGTTCAGACGCATCCTTAACCATCCCCCCTCTCATCGTTGTTGTCCTCCTCGTCAACATCAATGTCAGACTTCATTAAGGACAAAACCGCGCTGGAAGGGTGTGCATTGATGGTTAGGAGGGAGGGGTGTAAAGTGAAAGGGCGCTTTCTTTTGCTGCGGTCTCAACGCTTATTGTTTTTATGGCTTTCGCTAATTAGTTACGAAGTCATAGAATTTTACAGGAATTACTTTCAAGCACTTGCCAGAAGAAGAAAAAGACAGAGTACTTTTGGGTGTTGAATATTATTGCCATCCACGAGAGTGAGTTCATTTTGAATAAATCAACTGGACCATTGACCACACTGATAATCTTACGGAAAATCAAGCTAATTTCCAAAGTGAAACTCATTAAGTCGTAGATGTCTTAAGTCTATAAATTATTTGACTGGGTGGGACGACAGCCCTAAGACTTGAGCATAATTATGCAGACTAGTCGAGGAAAAAGGGTTGAGACTTGAGCCTAGTCTTGCTGTGAGCCTTACTAAATTAAAAAATCCTACGCCCTGCCTTAGTTATAAATCAAAGTCAGTGGAATTTGTAAAGATTTCATTCCATTTCCATACAGATCTTAGGTGGAGTTTGTGGCACTTCCTGTTGCTTCTTGGGACTAAAACTTGGTCCTTGTTTGCTGACATGTTTAAGACTTGTTGCGAGATTTATTGGCTAACCAACCAGCAGATGAACCAACCCCGAAAGCCAATTCAAAAATTGAATTTTTGCTGAAAAGCTTTGCTCGTTAGTTCCTAAGCTAATCATATCAGAGAGATTGTCTCCCGAAAATAACAGGACAATCCACACATGTGCTTTTATCTTTACTTTTCTTTTTTTGCCAAACATTTTCACACATGTTGCCAAAGAATGTTTCGCCCATCTATTCCCTAATACGATTATTTGTTTGGTTTTTTACCCCAAAATATAAAAACTTTCAATGAAATTGAAAAATTCTCATAAATGTCGTGTTGACACCCCACAAAAACAAAAAAACGTCCGACAGATAGACAAAAAATCAACTCATCAAAAGGCTCAACCGAAGCCGAAGGCTCTTTGGGCAAACTCAATTTGATTTATGGTCCAAATTGACAAAAAAAAAAAATACTTGCATGGTCACTTTAATTTTAGAATTATGGAACTTTAAACTAGGGGATGGACCCACCCACACACGCTTTGGCCGGAAGTGAATTATGTCATCATGTGAGGTTATGTAATGATGTGTTGTGGTACAGTTGTGTGTTAACATTCCATTCCATTCCATGGCGTTGCGTTACGTTGCGTTGACTGTACCTTTTGACCGCGTGTGAAAACAGGGAAACGGCACGCGTCGCTTGTTAGTCGCTGGGCGAAAGTTAAAGAGCAATTGAAATTGGTGAGAGAGTACAACCTACACCCCACCCCCCGAGCTACACCCCAAGCCATCTCGGCTAGATCGAAGCAACCAACCCTCTTTGTCTAGTCCTTTTTTTGGGGGGTTGGCGTTTTGTGTTTGTTGTTTACCATTGAAGTGCCTCAATGGTTTTAGTGTCAGCTTATAGTTTTGACATTTGTCTCTCATCAGGCAGGATGCTGTTGATTATAGATGACTATCCCTATGCCATTTGGATGATGAATCGTTCGCTGAAGTGTAAAATATGCTGTGAACTATTTCATTAAACCCCAAAACAGATCAGATCTGTGCTCATAAAATATTTGAAATAACCTGAATTCTTTTGCCCAACACATTCTTTTCGTTCCTTCCACAATTTGATGATTTCGTTCATTTTTTTCAAATGGCAAATTGGTTTTTAATTACAACAAAATAAAAAAAAAAGATGACCAAAATCCCATCTGCCCTTGGCCACTTTTATGCTTAACTGCACCTGCTCCAGGACCAACAGGACAACAGAGTTTGGGACAATTGACAAATTTTTCGTGTCCTTTGAGAGAAAGCCAGTCGTATGTTTCATGGCTTTTCAATTTTAATTGAAATTTATGCGCATATTTTCTCCCACTACCTCTCGATCGAAAGGATTCCAGAGCAGAGCAGAGCTCAGTTCTGTTCGTGGTCACGTGTTTGGCAAAAAAAAAAAACAAGAATAAAGTGTTGCAAATTGTTGAAAATTTGAAAATTTACATGCACATTTGTCTGATGGCAGCTACGGAGGAGGCGGAACATTGTCCATGTCCTTGTGATTTACAGCCCCTCACTTTTTGGTTATTTATGAGCAGGGAAAAGTGCATGCGAAACAACATTTTATTGTAATTTCGGTTTGTTCATGTGTAAAATTTGGAAATTGTTGTAAATAATTACCCTAATGGCATAACATTTTCCGCTATCCGTCAGTGCCGGATTAGCCATATAGCAGCATGATTCCCGAAAGGTTGTTCCATGTTTCATTCATTTATTTATTAACCAAAAAATCAAATATTTTTTGAAAAAGTGTAAAATTCAAAAATTACTTAACTTTGGCAAATTAAAACCGCTGCTCCCCAAAGTTTTTCTTTTTAAGTCAGACAAATAATGTAACAGAACAGCAAAGTATTGAAATAAACCTCAATTTTTAAAGTCTATTTAAGTCAATTTGAAAAATTGACAACTTTATTTATAACTTATTATTTTAAACACTTTTAGAAATCGGTTTGAAATTCGCCAAAATACAGTCTGGAAAAAGAGAGATTGTCTAAAATGTGGTTTAAAAATTTTGGAAAGCCATTATCTTTGCGAATCTTAAATATGCCAGTCTTTGGCCGACTTTCGTTCATGTTCTAACTTTCACATTGGAAAGTCAACTTTTGATTTGCATTTTTGTCTTTTTTTAACCCACTCTGGCCCAATCCGGCACTGCTTCCTGGTACAGTTTCGCATACGCTAGAGTTAATTTTTGTGAGACGGTAAAACGGCAAGCGACGCCATTTGTAATTAAGCTTAAACCGTTAATATTTTAGCAAAGATAAGAGCGAAAGAGCCAATGAGAGTGGGCACGGAGCAAACCATAAATTCTGGAGCCAAAAAGTTGGTCCTTTCGTTTGTCGAAGGGGGTTGTGCAGCTAGGCATAAGGATATGGGGGGAAAAGACAACTTACTACCACCCAACAACAATTTACGGCCCAATGAAAGCAACAAAAAGAATTTCTACGCTTAGAGTGTTAATTTTCCAGCCAGATTTTCTTATTATTTCTCCTTTCACTTCCACTTCCAAGCGATAAAAGTGAAAATTCGCCTTTTCGGGGTTTTGGTTACTGTTTTTGTTTGTTTATTTGGCTGAAATTTAATTAGCATACCAAATCGTTAACAAGATTTCAAAGGCCAATAAGTTATGCGGATTGCGAGTTGGTCAACTGAAATCAACATCTCGACATCACAAGTTAATTTCAAGAATCATAAATCATCCGATATATATATTATTCCTGAAAATGTCTTGCCAGAAGGATAAATATAATATAATATAATCCCTTAAATGCCGCTTTTGAAATCAGTGTCAGTTTTAAGAACACCTTTAAGACTTAGGTCTATAGAAGTGCTTAACACGAAGGCACGTCGACTTTGTATTCGTGTTTATTAGACTCCACGTTTGGACTATCATTTTCAATAAACAATTGAAGCGAGGCTCTTAGAAAAATACAACTTGTATGCAACATTAGAACAGAATTCAACTAAAATGTTGGTAATTGGGTGAGTCTGCAAGTGATCCAAAATTTAAACAGTTTTCGAAAACAATTCCAAGTTCTTTCCCTATCTCAAAGTTTCTTTCAGTCGACATTCAAGTCTCAAAAACCAGTTTATAGAATTATCATAAGTTTTATTAGAAAACGAAACGACTTTTAATTATGTCTCAATTAAACGTATGAAAATTGACTAACATAATTAAAAGTATTCATCCAAGTGCTGACAATTTAAGTCGTTTCGTTTTTTTGTTGTTTCGATTTTGCCTACTTAATGGTTAAGCATTCTTATCCTAAGATATGCTAGTAATAAATAAATGACGTTTTATTTATGTGAGAAAAGCAGCTGCGGTTAGCCAATATGAATATCTGCAAAATAAATAGAAAATTCTTCTATTAATCAATTCATTTTTAACATTAGTAGGATGACTTACTGTTATGATGTATGTTGATTTTGATATTGGGTAATTTTGGCAATCGAAATCCTTTTGCTTTCCGTTTGGGCGCTGCTTGAACATTGCCCAGGGATACCAATAGGAAAAACAGCAGAAGCCACTCAATTTTCAGGAATTTCATTTTGATTTACTTGATGAACGGCAGACAACTAAATAAAAGATTCAGAAAATAGCAAACATTTATATTAAATACTAGTAAACAATGATGATCTCAGTGGGCTAGCCCAGCTGGTTATCTGTTGTGACGAGCTCTGCTGACAATAAGTTGACTGAAGTGAATCCCCTTCTCCTCTCCGTTGAGATGTGAAATGCCCAGAAACACACACACACACAACCAAACAGCTGTTTGGGAGATAAGAAAGTACACTTAACCCATTGTTGGCCCGCTGAGAGGAAAAAACATTCATAAATTGCATTATAAGCGACCTAAACAAAACATTTATAACTCTCATCGGTTGCCTTACTCTGTCTTTGCCCTACCCTTGTCTTAAATAACCATAACTATTCATTATCGACACATAAACGAGCCTTTCTACACACACACACACACACTCACACACCCCAAAAAACACTCATAACTTGAAATTTTTATTAAATAAACAGAACAAAGCAATGGGCGGAAAAAATAGAATGTGAATGTCACAGAGGACGGGGAGGGCACCGGGACATCCTTTTGACCCACAAAAATTGGATATGCGAAATGCATATGGAAGGGACACAAAACCCTTTCGCTTCCCCTCCTCTTCCTACCCGCTGGTACATCCTGCGTAATTCAATATTTGACTATATGAGATTTATGGCCAACGGGGTCTAGCGATTTCCGCGATGCTGCCAACGAAGACTGAGAGAAGACACGTCCTCGTTTTCTATTTGTATAAAGTATAATTTTTGATTTAGTGCGATTTTGTGTCAACGGGTTAAACAGTGGGATCAACAGGGGGTGGCGGCGGCGACGGAGGCAGGGGTGGCAACTGGCTGGGGGGTTAAGCGCAATAGTTTTGCAATATCCTCTTCGAAAGTGAAAGTTTTCGATATTTCTGTATATTCCCTTCTATAAAATGCTCTAGCGTAAGAAGTCTGTTTATTTGGATCAGAACTTTGAAAATAATAACTTTTCAAAAGTAAATTTAAAAATATTTAAATATGTAGTTGATAGTGTAAGGAAATTTATTCTCAGGTTAACAGAGCTTTGGAATTTTAAATTTCGAGGACATAGAAAAAAACAGATTCCTAGAACAAAACTCATCGTGGTACTGTTTTTTCTTAAGACTTAAAAAACAATTTAGAGTTCGGTTCTAAACATACTTTTAGGAATAAGTAGAAAATTTGATTTTAAGTGACCTTTGTGCCTAATTTGTATCATTGTTTTTATCCGACGTTCCCTCACAACCTATTTAGTTGTGTTCTAAAATTGCCCTCTCCCAAATGCTGTAAGTATTCTATACTCTATTATTGAGTTAAAACTGTGTTCACAGAGTATAAAAACGTCGGCATAAAAAAGATTTGCCCTACTCACTGTTTTTTCTTCCTCTTATTGTTTGCTTTGGTTGAATGGTTGGCGGATATGAGACCACATGCTGATTGTCATTTTGTTGGTTCAAGTGCCAGGGAATTCTTTGAAAATAAACTTTAATAATAAACCCCTTTCTACGTGCAGCTCCCTACCCCCACACTTTCCCCCTTATTATACAGTACATCTATCTATATACTATATTCCTGCAACTCGCTAAACGGAAACGGATGTCTTGCCAACGGAATTCGCATAAAACTTTATTCTAATGCAAAAAAAAAAAAAATGCAGAAAAAATAGCGAAAAGACTTTCCAAAAAACGCGCCTGGGTTACAAATTGGATTGTTTGCACATATTCACGCGGGAATTAGCGCAAGTGGAGACTAGGATTGGGTTGACAGGTACAGGATGCAAAATGGCAATTCTACCGATAAGCCGCCAAAAAATCCAATTTGCCGTGCGCCCAACACAAAGCTAAAGAAACAAAAAATTTACATAACTTACGTCTTTTTGTTGTTGGGTGTGTGTGAAATCAGCAATCAAAGGGTTGGTTGATGGTGCCGCACGGCCGGAAGCTTCAGTCATGAAAATTTATTACAGGTTGTATTAAATTTAATTTTCAAAACAGAAACGTGCACCCGCGAAAATTTTCATTCAAAAAGGATGCTGCTTCTCATCAAAGTTTGTTTGGTTGCGTCTAGATTAGAGTCTGAGAAAGACGCAAAGGATAGGAACATTTATGTGTCATATATATCTGGTTAGATACGACATATTTGTGTCATATATATTTAGAAGGAATGTTGCATGTTTGGTTTAGATTGGAATTGGATTTGGCGAAGAGTTGCATTGTGTAGACTTCTGTTGTGGTATTCATTTGTGGCTTCTGATCTGTAATTAAAAAATATAGTTTAAATGAATTATGGGTAGCTTTTTGGAGAGGAGCATCATGGACAATAACTTCAACATTATGGCCTAAAAACACAAATTCCATTTGCCGCATCGATAATAAAGTCTTACCTATATTTGAAGAGTAGAATGGAGTGTAGATTGCCTCGAACTTGTACTTGGATTTTCTATGGAAATAGAAGACAAGTTTTTCAGTAGGCAAAACCTATTAACTACTGGCTAATGGTTTTCTTTTTACCTGCAGTGTTCCTTTCCATCAAGCGGATGAGGTGTCCAGTGGCCTAATGATTGGAGCATGTTTGCCAGGTACCATGGTAATGCCCAAATCTTTGCAGATATAATCACAAAAGGTGAAAGCCCATCGGATTACCTTACTACGAGTGCAGTATCTGCAGCGATCTATTTCCTCATGGAATGGACAAGCGATTCCTTCTTCGAATTCAAAATAGTCACTCAAAAAGATTGCATTAGCTATTTCAGGTTTGATGCCCATATTTGGTCGGCGCATCATTCCAATAGTCTCCTTCTTCAGTATAAATAAAAGATACTGAATGTCATAAACGAGAATGGATGGTATAGGGTTCTTTTTTGCATCCTCATTGTCGTCTATATCATCAAGTTGACTTGCAGATTGCATATAGTCAAAGCAACCCTTTACTAGGGCCATTTCTTGGGTGGGCGTGAACACGATCAGAGGCTTTCCATTTGAGCAATTTAAAAATTTTATAATATCTCTGTATACTTTACTCATAGATTCACCCATGGCATTAGGTGGCAAAGGCAATTGATGGGTGTTATCCGCATGATGCATGGCCTTATATGCTAGACCTAAGCAAAGCTGCCCTGGATTTACCAAAGTGCTAAAGACAGACTTAACCCCAGACTGTAGATCTAATTTACACGCCGAAAATTCGGCGGGTGATTGACATTCCATATGCACAAACTGATTAAACGAAACAAACACAAAATCGGTCTTGTGCAATTCCTGATTGTGACGAGCGAGAAGAACCATTCGTTCTATCTGGATCTCTGCAATTAATTTTTGATTTTTCGCGTTTGACGGTGCGTCCTCTAATTTTGCAATTCGGAAGACTTGCTTTGGCTTGGGGCGTTAAGGATTTAATATCGTAAAAACTAATCAAGCGGCCTTATTGACTAACCTGATTCATTTTAGATCCTTAAATATAGGACTTTACTTATGACGATAATTAGGACTTTCCAATTCTCAACGATGCCTCGATTTCAAGACTTTTGATCAACCTAATCTCTCGTGCTATGGGTAAAGAACTTACCGAAAATTCTAGTCAATGCTTAAATCTTGATTTTTGCTTTTTTTCCGGATAACGACTTTCTCACTTGGGCTTTGACTTTGGAATGAAAATATTTTTCCAATTCTCAATAAGGCCAGAAAATTAGATCACAAACTTTGACAGTTAAAAGAAAAGGTAAATTGATATTATTTATGTACATTTCATATTTTTTCTAAAATAAACCAGCTTACTTGACTCGTGATAATAAAGTAATTTATATTAAACATTTACAAGGTTCGCTCATCTTTGATTTCTTTCTTTAATTAAATGAATAAAATGGTGAAAATCAAATGTATAAGTAGTTTATGATAAATATAAAATATTAGCTTAAAGGCTAAGCTTATAGTTAATCTTGTGTTAAATTTAATTACAAATTTAATATTTGCTCCAATTCTCTTCCACTTAACGTCCCTTCATTTCTTCTATTTGCTTGAGGAGCAACTGCATGCGATCCTTCATCAGTGGCTGACCCTTTTGGGTGCGTTTGCTGATGGCCTTTGTTTTCTCCAAACGTTGCTTTTTGTACTCCTTTATGCGTGCATCCTTTTCTGCTTTTATCCTCTGACGTTCAGCTTCGGCTTTGGCCGCATTTTGTTGACGTATCATTTGACGAATTTGAGGTTTATTAGGTTTATCCTGCTGATGGTGCATCAAGTTCAATTAGTTAAAAACTCAATAAAACATTTTAAACTTACCGATTTCTGCTGGTTTTGTTTGGGCTTGAATTTTTGCTTGAAATTCTGTTTATTATTTTGTGTCCTATTGCCATTCCTTTGTGGCGGTTTTCGAGGGCCATTTCCCTTCTGCGTATTTGGCTTCATTTTGTTGAGAATGCAAAGCGTAATTTTGTTTATTTTATTAAAACTTATGTATAAGTTAAAAGGTTTTTAAAAAATAAAAATAAATAAGTTGCACGTGCGGTATCAGCTGTTTATCAGCTGTACAATATATCGATAAGAATTGGTGGTGGAACTGGTACATTACATTTATTGCTTAGCGCATCACTAACAAGAAAATTGTTATTGAATAAATTTTGTATGAAAATGTTGAAAATAAGCAAGTTAATAACACAAAACGGTAATTAGATCCAGGTACAAATGAACGAAACGTTTAACGACATTTTTTTTAACAGTTACAGTAGCCAATTTGATTGGCAAGCGACATCTGCTCACCTCCGCCCGCTTATTGACTGATGTCGATTCCAGCTCAGGCAACAGCAATCCGGATGAACCAATTGACATAACAAATCCCTTTCAAAAAGATCCCCAACAGTGTATCCTGTGCAAGCACAACATCCATCCTCATTACAAGAATGTGAAACTGCTGTCACAGTTCCAATCACCGTATACTGGACGCATTTATGGTCGCCATATTACCGGATTATGCAAGCAAAAGCAGGAGGATGTGGAGAAGGCGATTTTGCGTGCCCAGCAGTTCTTGCTCATGCCTGGCTACCACAAGGATTTGGACTTTTTGCAAGATCCTAAACTCTTTGACCCTGAGAAGCCTGTGCGGCCACATAAATACTAGGAATATCTTCTTTTTCAATTGTTTTGTTTTATCATTTAAAGGGGTGAAATACATATTTTCCTACTTATATATAACGACTGTCAATCTTCCTCCAGATATGAAAGCATGTCCAGAGAGATTCCTAGTTGGATCAGAAGAGATTTTTTGCTTTGTCGTGGCTCAATTGAAGCTTGTAGATCGTCCATAGAAGCCGCGAATCCAGTACGCCAGATCTCAATATCTTTCTCCAGTCCAATTGTACGACTGTCCTTTGAAGTGGAAGACGGCTCTGCATCTTTTGGTGTCTCCTGCGCGTTGTTCTGCTCTGCTTTAACAAATTCCAATCGTTTCTTGGTCAACTCCTTGCGCGGAAGTCCCAAACCAGGACGCTTACAACTGTTTGATCTGGTTTTTAAGGGCAATGTCTTTGTGGCGCGAGGAGTTTCTGTTTCCTCATTATTTTCTTTTCTATGCCTTCGCAAACCTGGCGTTGACAGACCCAAGCGGAGTCTTGGCCTTATTCCGGGCTTCGGTGTTCCATCGGACTTTTGCTCCATTTAGGTGAAAACAGTTGAAACAAGCGGAACTTTTTTTTAACAATTATTTCAAAGGCTGTCAAGGAGTTGCCATATTGTTTCCAACAGTAAGCAGCTGGCAGGGCTGCCAGATAGCTGGAGTAACTAATGAACGTACCCCGCACAATTTAAAATATTTAATTTTAGTTTGTATTTTTGCATTTGTTTTATTGATCTTTATTCTATATTTTATACCATATGAATATATATATTATGTATATGTATAAATTTTGCGCTTAATATACTCTTGTCTTTTATTTTCCGAAAAGGATTGTATATAAAGTCTCTACAAAATCTATGCGCGTTTTCTATATGCTATGTAAAGTTCTGTTCTATGACTAAATGTTGTGACCTGATACTGATACATACTTAAATCGGTAGCGCCTGATGATCGAACCAACAAATTTACCAATCTGAGTGTATTTGTGTATATATATATATTTTGGCTTTAAATATTGATAATCAAAAATATCTCTGCACATCCCTAAAATCGACTTTTTCACTGATATGAGCGGGGAGAACGAACTATAACTAAATATTAGATTTTTTGTGTTTAAGTAAAGCTTACGAAACAAAGGGGCACAAACATAATCGTATTGCAAAAATGGCGAAAAAAGACACAATGTATAAGATGGGGTGAGGTGGGGGCGATGATTGGCAACAAAATAATCCTTAGAATAAAGCACTAACTCAACGTACTAAAAATATGCTTAGGGGTGATGGGATCCACACAGACGGGGGCACTACGGCAGCTTATGATAGCGCTCAACATCAGCGCCACGGAAGCTAACCTTGCAGACGCACTGCTGACTGGATGTCAGCAGGACAAGGCACTCGCGACAGACCAGATGCCGACAGGTGCGTATCTCGTATGCATACTGACCACTCCGGCAATTAATGCAACAGGGCGGTGATGTCGGTGCGGATACGGCAACCTGTGTGAAACGTGTAATCTTCTGCAACGCTTGCTGGATATCCTGGTCAATGGAAGAAGACGACGTCGAGGTAGATGGCGGCGACTGACGATGAATACTGCTGGCTGTGACTGTTGCACAGGCCGTAGGATGACTGCTGCTGCTGTGCCGAGCACGCTTGGCGGCCGGCGGTGAGGATGATCCTGAGAAGGCCACCGATGTCGATGACAATGTGGCCGTGGCAGTTACTGTGTATTTGGTCTTGCGTTGCTGATGCAGCTGCTGTTGTTTGTAAACGACACCGCAAAGTGTGGAGTATGTACCTGCGGCAGAGGATGACGGCAGCTGTCCAGGATGGCACATGCTGCTGGCAAACTGGGAAGCATGACGACGACGCATTCTCGAACTGCCCAATGAACGGGGCACCGACTTAAAGTGCTCTGAGTGCTCCATAAGGAACTTTTCAATGCGCGCTTTTAGCGCTAGATTCAATATTGCTTTGCGTTGTGAGGTATATTCGAGTCCAGTAAAAGGATCCGATGGCTGGCGTCCCCATTTGGCCTCCTCTTCAGAGTGCTTATCTATGGTGGACTGATCGACCACCTTTCCCGAAGGCAATACAGTTGGAAATATCTAAAAAGATAAGGAAAAAATGTTTAATTAATAATCGAAATGCAGTTACTCCCAAAGGTGGGGGTCTGGAGGGGATCACGAATGGGTAAGTATATCAATTAGTGATTCAATGTATTCTTCTTGGATAGTATTAAGGAAGGGCTTAAAATGGATTACAGTATTTGCTCATTTATAGCCAACTCACGTAATCTTTGAGCACTTTGCAAATAGAGAAAAGAAAACACAAAAGATAGAGAAGGAAAACAAGATTATTGCAGGTGTCACTTCATCCTTCGTCTTTCCTCCATTTTTCTACTTATTTGCAGTCGGTAGAGAACGAACATAAAGGAAAAGAAGAAGGGCAAAGGGGATTATGTGTGCTCTATAGATAGATACACATTTTCTTGTTCTCTTTTGTCGTGGTATTTGTGTGTACACATGGTGAATCATCCTAATCGCTTCCCTTAAAGAAATCCACTCAACGTATCGCATAGCTTACCATTAATTCCCATGTGATGGAGTCTAAAAACTCCTCTGGCAATTCCAGTGATGACTGTTCCCGCAATTCGGGTATATGACGTGAGGGTGAACGTTGTCCCTGCTGCTGTTGGGCCTGGTCCCTTTGACCATACGGATCGCTTATCTCACTCCAAATGGTCTTCATTAGTTCGCGATCGGCTTTGTCTAGCGAACGAGCAGGCAGGCCCCATATCTGAACTTTGCGCAATACTGGAGGACAACGCTCCGTTGCCCGAATCACAATTTTCACACTATTCGTTGTAGCCAATATCTTGTGGGCCGTCTTGAAGAAGAACACCTTTTCGCTCTGTTGCTGGGCAGCCGAGGTGCTGCTACGTGAATTGTAGTCACTCTGATAGCAAAATGTTACCGAATCGACGCCCTTGGCCAAGTCACGTACATAGGCGACACGTTCCCAAATGCCATCATATTTCCCGTGCACCTCGAAGCCTGTCGAACGCAGAGATCCCGACGAGTGCCACAGTTTGATAACCTTCATGTCAATTGCCTTTGGGAAATCGAACACTATCTCCACGGGGGGCTTGCACACAGCGAAACACATGAACCCACGCTCCAGCTGCTCCGCATTATCTGCTATGAGATTGGCAGCTGTGTAGCCATCCTCGCAAACTGCATCGCATTCGACAGAAGGCTTTAGTTTTGGATTCAAAAAATTGATTAGGCTGCTCATTGCTTGGTCACGAGCCCCAACAGCCTTTATTATATTCGCACAGAAAATGGCGTCACTGTTGCTTGCTGCTGCTGCCTCCTTCCTGTATCTTACTCACACTCTCAAGCACCAGTGTTGCCAACTTGTGAGCCGTGAAACTAGCTAAAATTAAAACGAAATAAAAACACATTAATTCAACAATTGCAGATGAAGTTTGATGAACATTAATATTTTCATCTCTCAAGAATATATTTGCCTTTACCATGCACTTTAATTACCAATTAATTTGCATATCTTACAAATGGCTAAATGGCCAACACTCTTACGCACCACTCGTAATTGTTTTTGCCTATTGTGAATCGCACACAGAGGGTCTTCGTCTTTGTCCAATGCCCAAGGCAACCCAAAATATTTGTCACTGATTATTGGCTGTTGGTATTGATCAATTACTATTATTATTCATATTATTTCAACACAAAATTTTGTATTTAGCAGTCAATTATGATTTTATAAACTGCTCCTGACCCGTTCCAATTTCACAATGTTCCATACAAACATGGTGCAGTTGACGTTGAACGACGTTTAACCCAGTGAACATATTTTATGGTATATATGTATATATTTTATTTATGAATTATTTATACAAATGTATGAATGCGAGAAATGGAAAACGTAATAAAGTCGGTAAGATGACTGGGCACTTGAATATCCCCGCCCAGGCTTTCAAAAAATTTCATTTTTAAGACGTTGAACGACGTTTAACCCAGCGAACATATTTTATAAATCCTGCACTAAAGTATTTTTCGTATTTTTTGTCAAAAGAACCATAAATGTCCTTTTAACTCAGCTATTTGAATAACTTTAAGGTTGTTTTGCGTATTGTATTCTTAAGCAAAGTTATACGAATATTCTTTGTGCTAGATAAATGATTAAATTTAATGAAAAACATGTTTTTTGGTGAATTTCAAATTTTGGATGGAACTATCGATAGTATCGATAGCCACTATCGATGCTACACTGCAAATTAGCCAACACTATAAAAAACATATTTATATCGGAACTAATCGATTGACTTGGTTTTTTTGAAATAAACCGCCCACACTTCAATAGTGCGTAGTGGGTAAGATTTACAAATATTTATTAATTGGGACCATAAATAGTATGTTGATATTTTGCTTCAATTAAGTATTGTAATTGTTTATACGAATCGTTTTATTACAATGTTGCTATAAATAATGGGTAACTATGAGTATAACTACATATTCATAATGACTATCTATGATTGAATTCCAGCATTTATGGCCAACTGGTTTTACGATCGTTAATAATACTTTTATATTATGAAGCATAAAAATAGATTATAGATTTGTATTAATCAACAACAAAAGCAGCGTGCGAACTTAAAGCGATTTGCAGGTGTATGTATTAAGTCCTTATCGCCAACTTTAGAATGGGCACTTGTCAATGAGAGTATCGGTTTAGTGTACAGGTGATAAAGCCATTCGGAAGCTATAAAGTGGACCTCCAGCGGGTGCGGCCACTTTAGTTTCGTAGCAAGTGCTTCTAGGCATAGCCATGAGGATTCAGTGCTTACTCTTCCTACTCGGCGGAATTCTGGTCGCTTCGGCAGTTCATCTGCCAGGAGTGCCAGTCGATTTCAATCTGAGCGACAGTGTGTTATCAGCCATAGCCGATGATGTGGCCAAGCAGTTGGAGGAAGGATATATTACCTTAATTAAGACGGGCGTTGAGACTCCAGAATTCAAGAGGATCACCGCTCAATTGGCCCAGTCGCACAGCAAAAAGGATATATTCACCAAGAACATGGTTGATCTAGAGCCTCGTGACAATTTCCTAATGTGCACCGCCTGTCGTTCGACTATGCGAGTCTTCATGCGCACCATCCGCGAAGAAGATGGAGAACTCCATGGCGATAATGCTGGCGATTTGATGAAGTGGTTTGCCCTGGATGTGTGCGATCGCCTTAATCTCCAGACCAAGGAAGTGTGCGAGGGACTGCTTGAGTTCTTCATGCCTACTGTTGAATATATAATGCGTAACTCGGAAATGGATTCGCAAAGTTTCTGCTCACTCTTCATGGAGTATAGCTTCTGCAATACGGTTAGCAATCCGGACTACAACTGGACCCTGCCTGTGGATACGAGTGGTGGAGTCACCGGACCCAAGTCGAACACACCACATGAGAGTGAAGGTGATTTAAAGATCTGCCAGCTGACCGATATCCATCACGATCCACTCTATGAGCCCGGAAGCCTGGCCTCCTGCGAGGAGCCAATGTGTTGTCAACGCAACAAGGAGACGGTTGAAGGCACCAGTGAGGCTGCCGGCGTTTGGGGAGATTATCGTGACTGTGATTTGCCCTGGAATGTCTTGGAGTCGGCTCTGAGTCATGTGGCCGAAACCCAAAAATGTGATTTTATCTATCAGACAGGCGATGTTGTGGATCATATGGTTTGGGGCACATCGGAGGAGAAGAACAAGGAGGTCCTGACAAAGGTCGGCAATCGCATCACTGAAGTGTTCCCCGATGTCCCGGTCTATCCCTGCATTGGTAACCACGAACCCCATCCACTTAATCTGTAAGTGTATTACTTTCTATGGGTATCCTTTCATTTCCTAATCCTTGTGACTTCTTATTTTATTCACCAACAGATTCAGTCCCGAAGGTGTGCCTACTGATGTGAGCACAACTTGGTTGTATGAGCATCTCTATAGCATTTGGTCCAAATGGTTGCCAGAAGAGACCAAAGAGACCATCCTGAAGGGCGGCTATTACACGGTGTCACCACGCAGTGGTTTCCGTATCATTGCTCTAAACAGTAATGACTGCTACACGGATAACTTCTGGCTATATCACAGTGGAACGGATAAGATTCCCCAATTGCAATGGTTGCACGACACTTTACTAGCTGCCGAGGCAGCTGGCGAGAAGGTGCACATTCTCACCCATATTCCCGCTGGCGATGGAACCTGTTGGTCTGTGTGGGCCAGAGAATACAATCGTTGCATTACCCGTTTCCGTGACACCATCAGTGGCATTTTCAATGGCCATTCCCACAAGGATGAGTTCCTGGTACACTATTCCGACGATGGTTATCCAGTGGGTATTGCCTGGAATGGCGGAGCTTTGACCACATATAGTTACAAGAATCCCAACTATCGCGTTTATGCCGTCAATGAAGAAACCTACGATGTAACCAATCATTTCACTTACATCTACAATCTCACAGAGGCTAATTTGAATCCTGATAAAGATCCAGAGTGGTTTTTGGAATACGATTTTGTTAGTGCATTTACCGATGATTTAAGTCCTGCTGGCATTGACAAATTGCTCGACAACTTTGCCGATAATCCAGAATTAATGCGAAAGGTGAGTTGCCCAATTCTTCAATTTCCAAGATAAGATACTTACATTTCCGCTTTGGATTAGTATTGGCGCTATCGTGTAACATCGGCTGATCCTCAAGTGAATGGTGGCTGTGATCGGAATTGTTTGGCTGGTTCCCTCTGCCGTGCTGCTGTCAATATTAATGATCGTACTGAACGTTGCGTGGAGCTAAGGGAGCGACTTTTTATAGCAGTAAGTACATGAAATTCTTCAAAAATGTCTTGAATATTTCTAAATTTGCCAATTTTTTTTGTTCAACAGCTGGACAATGAAGGCTCCGACACTCCAAGTCCCAGCACTCCAAGTCCCTCTACACCAGGCGACGATGATGATGATGGTGGTGGCTCTGCCTCTCTTACCGCTTTAAGCCTTACATCGATCATTGCTTTGGTACTGACCATGCGATTCAGTTTCTAAAAAAAAAAAAAAAGAAATGCTCATTACTTTTAAGTATTGTATAATCCATTTTTATGAACGGAAAAAGTTCAAAATAAAATATTTTCGCTTATCCCTATCGCCTGATGATAATCTAAATATGTACCTATTTTGACAACTTATCATTTTTGTCATAGACTTTGCTACACCGACTATTTCAAATTGTTATCAGCTAAATGCCTTGATATGCCAATATTAGTACAAATTAGTCAATTGGGGATCATAAATGGTAGCAGCTGTCATATATTTTCCTAATTTTCAATATCAATGTTTATGATCAAAGAAATTTTTATTGGAATTCTTTTGCACGTGAATCTAAAGGTAAACGTGCTTGAAATATCGATTAGATAACCTCTGTTGATCCGCTTTTTGCATTTATTTTTCTTCCTAATTGAGATTAAGATTTCTAATCTTCAAAAATTTAGTCGTAAATCTTTTGCGCAGTTCAGAAGTCTTTCCCACTTTCACCTCTGAATGTAGGTTGTTAATAAAAATCACTTGACTAATTGTATTAATTATAGGTATCATAATAGTGCATAATAATACATTTATCGCAAAACGATAATGCTTCTTTTTTTGTTTCTAGCCTAGATAAGCGTAATTTGGGCCTCATATCCCTCTATAAATATGACCCAGATGAACAGGCAACCCTTCAGTATCAGTTCAAGTGTGACTCCGTGATGAAGGTGTTGTGGAACTTCACTCTGGTGGCAGCCAGTTTCATTGTCTTAAGCAGCAGCAGTGCTCTTAATATACCAGGCATTCCGACCAGTCTAACCACCGATGAACGTCTTAATGCCATAATTTCAGGTTAGTGGTATTATCACATCTCACGGTTTTTTTTTTTTGTGACAGGCTCAAGTGGAGAGCTCTTGAACTTGGGATTTCAGTTAATGATTTTCCATTGTGTGCTCTCTTCAATAGCTGCCGTAGCCGAGGAGATAAGCCATGAGTATCTTAAGTACCTGGGGACTGGTGTCGAAACGCCGAGATTGCGGGAATTGGCTGACGAATTGGGGTCCACAAAAGATCGAAAGGATATATTCACCGAATCCATGGGTGATCTGAGTCGTGCCAATCAATTTCTTACCTGCACCATGTGCAGATCCGTCATTAATGTAATAGCACGCACTTTTACCTCACCGGATGGCGAACTGAATGGTCCCAATCGGGATGAGGAAGCTAGAAAAGTTATTCTCAATATGGCTGCATATTTCAATATAATGAATGACGATGTTGTCGGTGGCCTATTTGATATTAATTGGCCCATTTGGGATTACATTTTGAATGAGACAATTGCCGAATCGCGTTCGTTTTGCGGCATGTTGCCCTACGAAATATGTCAGATACAACAGGAAGAATACAATCTCACTGTAACAATTGTGGGTGATACACCAGCAGAGCCCAATACAGAAATGGCCGAGCGTGGAGACAATGATGTGCTGATTCTTCAATTGACGGACATACATTACGATCCCGAATACAGGGTTGGGGGTCTAGCCGTTTGCGAAGAGCCCATGTGTTGTCGTGATGCTCTGCCAGCGGATGCCAATACAACTGGAGCTGGTTTCTGGAGTGATTACCGCAATTGCGATACACCCAAGTCGTTGATTGTGAATGCCTTTGAGCATATAAGTAAGACTCATAAGTTGGATTGGATCTATCACACGGGCGATGTGCCACCGCATAATATTTGGTCCACCACCAAGCAAGGAAATTTGGATATGCTTACAGAGATTGATGAACTGCTATCAGAAAACTTTCCAAATATACCTGTCTACTCCTGTCTGGGTAATCATGAACCTCATCCCACAAATGTGTAGGTATATCTCTTTAGTTTCTAATAAAAATTGTTAACGACTTATGTTTTACTTGTTTCAGTTTCGTTAATGAAAATAATATACCAGCTGAATTGAATGTGGATTGGCTCTACTCACATGTCTGGAGTCTTTGGTCCAAGTGGCTGCCGGCTTCTGCTGAGGAAACTGTTCTACGTGGCGGCTACTACACAGTCTTACCTCCTACTGGTCCTCGTATTATTGCCCTAAATAGTATGGATTGCTATCTATTCAACTGGTGGCTCTACTACAATGGTTCACTGGTGTTGGAGCAATTGAATTGGTTGCACAACACTTTGCTGGAGGCTGAAGCAAATGGTGAAAAGGTTCACATCTTGACTCATATTCCCTCAGGCGATGGCGATTGCTGGACTGAGTATGCAAGGGAATGCAATCGCATTTTAAATCGTTTCAGAAAGACCATAACAGGCATCTTTAATGGCCATACCCACAAGGATGAGATGAATGTCCATTATTCGAGTGATAATCATGCTTTTGCTGTATCCTGGAATGGTGGCAGTTTGACCACTTACTCGTATATGAATCCCAATTATCGTCTCTACGAGCTAAGTGGCCAGACATGGCAAGTGCTGGACCATCATACGTATATTGTTAATCTTACCGAGGCCAATCTCAATCCGGACAAGGATCCCGAATGGCTGGAAGAATATTCATTCACTAAGGAATTTACCTCAGATACCAGCCCAGCGGGCATTGACAAATTACTTGTAGAGATGGCAGAGAAACCATCCCTCCTGCGGACATTTTGGAAATTTAAGATGACCAGTGCTGATCCCAAATTGGAGGCTGGTTGTGACAATGCTTGCTTAAGTACAACTCTATGCCGCATTGCCACAAGTAACTATGGGGAGAAGACACGTTGTCGTGAATTGCAGGCAATTCTAGAGGAAAGTGTAAGTAAATCCCATCCCTCAAGCAACTAGAACTCTTACGAGAAGTTTTCCATTTCTATTACAGTTGGCCAATGAAGAAGACGACGATGATGACAACGGCAATGGTGATGACAATGGTGGTGGAGCCTCGGCCATTATGGCTTATAGTTTTACCTGCCTTCTGACCATATGGCTGTCTCTTAGTTTACTCATTTAAGTTTTTCTTTAACTCCTTGCATAACATTTCTAACTTATCGATGGAAATTTATTTATAGCCTTGTATAGATGTTGCTTGTGTGTGCCACTTAATTAGTTCGATTAGCCGCTATCCCATAAAAAAATAATGCCATAACACACACAAACGTACATACTTCTATATACATACATATATATCGCCTCATAAAGATTTAACGGAAGGCAAAAGAAATTCCCATGGCCATTAATATTAGCCCCCAACAAACTAACCAACCAGAGACCAACCGAAATAATAAATTCATAATTCTTATTTTCAACACACAGAAGTTTCGATATACATATAATTTCTTAAAATGGTTTTTCTTTTTTTCAAGGGAGGGGGCATTTTTTGGTGAATACTTTTTATGGGGTTTTTTTTTTGCATCGATTAAGATTAGAGTTATGTTTTTCTTTTTGTTTTAAGCGCTACCAATAATAGAGTGCAAGTTGTTAGTTTTGTTCTTTTTTTTTTACTCTTTTTTTTATGATTTTTTTTCTTTTGTTTGTTGCTGTGGGGAAATACCGTTATTTGCTGCTTTTGTACATACATATACACACACATTTACAAGGGAATTGTAAATTTGTCCAATTTTTATTTGTTTGTTTTTTAGTTGTTTTATGTGTCCATCATTCCATCATGGATTTTCCACACTTTAGAGTGCACACATGAGAGTGGCCACATCGATATCATGCTCATCGGCCTTCCGTATAACGACAGCGGCCTGATTTTGATAACGACCCGTGGACACAAGACGCACACTGGTTACACCACAAAAGATTGCCTGTTCGGGTCCCGGTTCATTGCTGGAGCCACAAACCGAACTGGATTGTTCCATACCGAAGGCATCTAGGCCAGCAGAGCCGCCGATTTCCAAACGATCGGGAAACATATTACACTAAATTGTGGGGAAAGAGTTGGATGATGAGGAAAATCGGTATGCTTATTATGGCTTCACTTTCACTTACATCATAGTTAACCTTCTGCTGGGCACGCACATTTTTGCCGCCAATTCGCAAATTTGCCAGAGAGACAACAGCCGGAAACAGGGCGGATAGGGTGCAATTGCGGGCTTGTCCAAAATTGGCCATCTTATAGACGGCAGCGGTGTCTTGTACGAGGATGTTGCAGGCTAGCGATTAGATAAAGGTTCAATATATCAATAAGGCGTGTTCCCTATTTTATATCACATCGGTTTAGTTATGCTAAATTTAATTGTTGTGTGGTTTTTCCAATTAGTTGTGAAATGATAATTCATTTAAAGTGCTTGGCAACTTCCTGATATTATGCATAAGGGTAATACCAAGTGACATGAGTTAGTCTTATCAACATAGAAAGTGAAAGACAAAAAATTCATTGAGTATTAAAAACTGACACTATGCCAAGCTTTAATTCAAATCTGATCAACAAGGTCTTGGGCTATATTTTCTTACAAGAATATTTATATCAAAGAAAGACTTGAGTTAAACTTATTTGTCACTTACGTTGTGTAATCTTATGAAAACGCACATTGGCCACAAAGGAGCCACGGGCGGGAATGCGATATTGCAATAGAGCTGCATTTTGGCTTGAACGAAAGAATTTCTTATTGCTGATCCGTGGCCTAAAAATAGGCAATGAAAAAAAGAAAAATTGTATTGTAATAGATTTTAAATGGATTTTCTTCTATTCCATATACCCACCATTGTTTGTAATTATTGCAAAATTCATAGACACGCTCATCCAGGGCACGATGATGATCCTTAATGCCCGGAAAGTATTCTCCATTCAGCTCCCAGCCATCAACGAACTAAGCGAAACCAGTCACCGGATACACCGTTGTAGTAATGTCATTTAGGTTGAGTTTAATGCAATTAAAGGTCATCTCCTACTCACCGCCATTAGACCGCCCGTTTCGCAATTAACATCATAGTGCTTCATTGTAATTTCCACAATTGTGTCTGGCTCACCAATCACATAGAGGCCACAGACTTCGGCGGATGTAGGAGCGACGACGCCGCCAGCAACTCCTGCTACCGCCTCCAATTCACCTGCCACAACTGCAGCTGCCTCAAGCTCGAGTAGAGCTGCCTCCCGATTCAGTGCCGTGCCCAATGGAGATGGTGCAGCCGCTGCTGGTGGTGTTAGTTTCTTGAAGATGTAGTCACCTGCCTCGGAGGCAACATGCATGCAATCTGCGTAGATGATATACAGATAGAAAGAGAGAGAGAGAGGTGTAGGTAATGACCCCCTTCAATACCCGCTGGTCATGCGAAACTGTAACGCAAAACCAATTTGTCTTGGGCAAATTTCAATAAATTGCACGTAGCCCAAGCCAATTGTAACTTGGTTATTGACTGGAGCCATTGTTGTTTGCTCTAGTTGTTGGCCGGGGTTTTTCGGGTGGGCGTTAGTATAATAATTGAAAATCCATCCATTCACCATACACACACACACACACATCCATACACATAACCCACACACATCTATCCCATATACTTGAACACGCGTTTATGGAGGGATTCATCTCGAGTTTGCAACAATTAATTTATCATGCGCATATTCACTTAATGCTTGACCATCGTTTGGCTGATTTATGGCTACCATTATTAGCTGGATTTCCCTTTCATGCTCTCCTCCCGCGCCAGTCTGGACCTTCTGGCCACATTGGCATTTTATGACCATTCCCTGATCCCTGACCCAAAACAATTATACCACTGTTTGACTTTTTTGCTCTCTTTTGTTTTTGGGGTTTGCCTTTACGTTTCTGTTTTTTTTTTCACGTATGCATGTCACATACTCATCATGAGTAGGAGGCTGTTTGGGTGGGGAGAGGTTTTGTGGGGTCTGAACCAACAAAATGGCCACATAAATCCCTTAAATATGGACCACAAGTCCCTCAATTGGATGGGCAAAAACTGTTAACAATTGGCGCCTAATTGTTTATTACGCTGACTAATTGCATTGAATTGCCATTTTTTGTTTTGTTTATTCTGTTAATTTTTGTTAATGTTAAAAATTAATTTCTATTTATGGAAATTGCTCTTCATAAAAGTGGTAACTAAAAATAATAAACCTAGAAATAACATTTGACCATTAAATGTCAACATTCAATTTCTCTATTTGCTTGCCTAAAGGTTTCTACCTATTCTTTACATTGCTTGGCAATCTTTACTTTACTTTTTTTCTGCTCTTTGTTCTATTTTTAACTCTATTATTGTGTGGTAACTAATATTACATTTCATTTCACAATGGAAACCATATTTGAGTTGCGGTTTCATGGCCAAGGGCAATAAAATGGGGCGAAATAAAACAACAAAAGCAACAAAAACAACAAAGCCAATAAAAAACTATAGCAAAATTAATTGTAATTGAGTTTCACTATGTAAATTAAACTCAAAATCGAATGGAATAATTCTCTTTTGCAAAGCTGGTAAGCTAATTTGTGCAGCCTTTCATTAAGTAAGTCATTCGATGTAGTCATAATGGTCCATCTATCTATCGATGATGCTGCCCATGTGTTTCCAAGCCCCCTGACCCTTGATAACCACAGATAACCACAATGAGCCATGCCTCCTTCCTTCTCCTACCAATAAAATAATTGCCTAAAGTTTGCCTCTGTCAACTTTTTACTTTCCGTTGCTTTGGGCTATAAATAAAAGTAATTATAAATAAGCGTAGCTCACAGATCATCTTGTGTAACTTTTCGAATGGCCATGGCTCATCTCAAGTCGTGCGGTTACTCATGGCAATAAATATATATCTTCAAGAGGGTCATAACTATGGTTAAATTTAATTTGAAAATCACAACAAAAATATTTTACCAATTTTTCTTATGAATTTTTAATAAAGTTTTTATTCATTGGAATTTCAAAATGAATACATTTATGTATTTACTACTGTGTAGCCAAAATAGCAAAAAATACTTTATGCTTGTTGTTTTGGCTTGGCTTTTTTGCTCAGTTGGCCAAGAGTCAAGTGCACTTTGCGTTTTACGATTGAATAATTTTGCAAAATCGTATTTGGCTAATAAATTTTACTGCTCGAATGAATTTCGGATTGATAGATAATAAGTAGTAAGTATTACCCTTTTTTTTTTTCTTTTGCTGGCTAAAAAGAACTTGAGAACTTGAGAACTTTCAGAAGTAATCTCAAATACAATTTACTTTGAGTAAGGAGAGTGAGAGTCAGAGTCACGAGGTCGCTAAAGTGCATCCGCATCCTCTGTCAACCAAAGAGCCAAAGGCACTTGACTCGAAACTTTTAGCTGCAGCTCAACGGAAACTTTGCGGTCATATGTAGAAAGAAGAGTGTGTGTGCGTGTGTGTATGCTGGGTGTGTGGTGTGTGTGTGTGTACGAACTTACCTGAGATTGTGTGCACATTGTAGGGCATTGCTGGATTGTTTGGATACAGCTCAAAAGAACGCTTCACTGTGGGCCAGGCCTGCGAGAGAAATCCAAGAAGTGCAAACAAATAGGTTATCGGCTTAGAATCAAGCAAACTCAATTGAATGACTTTTCGATCAATATTAAACCATTTTTTGATACTCAATCACTGAGCGATATAAGACAAATATATATACATTTTTTTCTTTAGTTTATTCAAGAGCCAGTAATAAACACATCTCCTAGTTTTTACTCTAATAAAAAAAGAAAAATCTCATCAGGCACAGGCCTATTCACTTTTTTGAATGGCATTTTAAGCGTTCAGCCACCATTTCCCAGTATTCAAGCCATACAAAAGATAAACATTTTGTAAAAAAAACAAAAATAAACAAAACACAGAAAAATGGAAGAAAAAAACACGCTGGTAAAGTCAAACGACTGAGCGATAAAATCAGTGGGTTGTCCATGGGGCTAATAACAGCTTTTTCTAACCGCAATGGTCAACACTTGTTTACAGCAGGCTGGGTATAGAGTTCCATTTCATTCACTATATGTCTGCTTGTTTTTTTCTTCTCTTTTTTTAATTTGGGGTCAATGTATAGCATATACAATAGTTAATGTAGCACTTAAACGGACCACCATTGCAGAATAATTCTAGTTTTAATTAAACGTCCCACACACACACAACACACAGACACACAGACACATCCACACGATTGGCCAATAATCCAAATGGTGGCAGATGACGCTTTGCTGTCGAACGCTATTGGAATTTTAAGTATGACAAATTGATTGTTCAAAAGTGCCCTTAAAAGTTATCAAAAGAAAAGGAAAGAAAGAAGAAAGTGGAAAAAACCCAAAAAACGAACTTTTTAAATCATCTCAAAAAGGGTTACATTTTTGTGTGAAGTTAACTTTTGATAGTCCCTTGTCCAAAATGAAGGGAGTGAGTATCAAGCGCAGGAGACTTACCGTATAATCTATAAATAAATATATTCGAAATAGACATCAATATAAAAATTGATTTGGCATTTAGGCCATTTTAAATTTAACAACGTTTTATATTTGATATTCCAGTCAATAGTCAGATGGTCAGTCAGAAATGCAATTTTTCGAAATTAATTAATTACTAAAAATAATTGTTACACAATGTTTCATTTAAATTTGACATTATTATTGTTATGAAAGCAAAACAATTTAATTGAAATTTGTTGGCCTTGGAGTATTTTTAGGCCCTGTAAAGTATGCTACATTGTTTGCTTCTTAATTTTGTCCATTTGACGGACGGATGTTAAAACGAAGTGACATGACATTTAAAAGCAAGTGAATTAATTAGCACAACCTTGGAATTAAAATATTTTGAATCTTTGTGATTTGATCAGAAAGTTAAGAACAGATTTTTCCTTTACCCATGCAGCAGCCTTGTTGCATGGAAAGAAAGAGGAAGGTCTGTGTTTGTTACCTCAAAAATACATATTTTTAAGCGGCAATGAAAAATATTTCATTCTAATTCAGTTCCTATCGAAAGTGTCTTGTTGGGTGGGAAATTACATTTCTTCTTTTTTTTTTTGTAGTACAAGAGAAATAGTACATTAGTTTAACTCAAAAAAATGCATTCACGATTCAGATTTTCAAGGGTAAGAATTTTCCGAAGCAACTGTGAAAGTATTTTACCACAGCCTATCTAGTTGTTGCATAACACATACATAGATGACAATTTCCTCCCAAATTTTAAAAGTATATTATGAAAAAAAAAATACAATAAAAATCTCAAATTTTCATTCTTTGAACCGTTGCTTTTTCATTAACAACTTTTTTTTGAAATCGGTGCTCCTCCACCTAAGAAATAAAAAAAAAACAGTGCTATGTTTATGAAACTTACGAAAGAGAAGGCTCCCAATAAAATGACCAACTCAATGCTTAAATAAACACATTAGAACTAGTCGTTAACATCATAACATTTGAAAATCTTTTAAGGTCAGATTGTAAGTAAAATCTTCTGCTGCCACTCTTGAAGTTGATATTATAAGACTCAATATGAATGTTACATCGACATTTTTATAGATTTCAGTAAATGGACTTTCAATAAAGCTTGAAATAGTTTCGAAATGAAAAGAGTCATTCACTTGCCTGGTTACTTTGGAAGGCTTCCAACATTTGTCAAGTAACCTTTAATTTTTACAGAATAATTTCATTCCACTAAATATTGTTTCTTAGAAAAGGGTATCTTTGAAAACGACTCCTGTATTAATCCTAGCAATTCCTATGATTGATTAGAGGTGACTTTTCGCACAATTCGTTTCTCTTCCCGTCTCTCTCTCTCTCTATCGCCCTCTTGTTTTCATCGCCGTTCAACATGTTAATTGAAATCGCCAGGGTGGAAAGCCGAGCCGCTTCTTACCGCATTCTATTAGAGTTTGATAAATGGTGACACTGTTGGCCGTCAGCCAAAATAATTGTATTTGCGTATAAAACTTTTTATTTTGCTTTGTGTTTTTCTTACTAACTTTTGGTCAATTGTTTACGTAACACTCTAAAAAAGCCCATCAAAGGCGATTTAGGTTCGGTTTTAACGAGCTGGAACCGGGGAGACTAGCATTATGAAACTGTCAATTAGAGGCAGCTTTACTTACATCACAAACATATATTCAATATTGAAGTACATACAAACATACAAACATACGGGCATAACTTTAAGGCCACAAAAAAATAAAGAATCCAGCCTTCGATATCCCCAAGTGACGTCATAAATCTTTAGTCAAACGCCTCCGCATTTTGAGGCATTGAGAAGTCGCAATGTTATCGGCGGCATTCGTCAAAAGTTTCATCGTCTTTGGGTAGCTGTCAACAGCCAGTAAATAAATAATAAACATGATCCCTTTGAACACACTTGAGCCAAAGTTCATTTGCATAATAACATGGCCGATTCTTTGGTTTGGTTTGGTTTCGTTCGGTTTCGGGATCTCGCAGCTGGCAATGGGCATTCATTGGTTGCTTTTGTTAAACCAAATGAATTAGAAAGTTTTTCTTTAGCCCCAGCTGTGGCAGCTGACTGCTTCATGGAGATTTATTGATAGAGATATAACTGCTCACCCATGTAACAATATTTAAAATGCTTTTACAAGAGTTTTTCTGACAACATTTTGCATTTTTCTCATAAAAGTTGTCAAGGTAATCAAGGGTCAACAGTTAGTAATATCCTTTGCTAGAGTTTGTTTACAACATTCTTTTTATACTAAAAATAATTTTTCTTTTGATTTAATGCGATTATCTTACGATATATCATAAACATGAGTGTTGAAATTTTCTTTACATTTCTTTAACTTTTTATTGTTTTGAGTAATTTTATTCACACTTTGTTGAATCGTTTGCATTGATTGATGAATTCTGTTGTAAATAAACAATTTTTAAATTGAATTTTTTTGCTTTGTTTGGATCCTGTGATGAAGTTATGAGCTTTCAAGGTCACATTGTGGGCTGTAAGGTGGGGCCCAAAATGAGAAGCTGCTGCTGCTGGGTATTGTTTCAGTTCCTTGGATTGGCGATAATTAGCCAAAATATATGCATAACATGTGCCCCACATTCCGCCGAAATGCTGCTTTAAATATTTTGTGACTTAATTAAAACGACACCGGGACATACAAAACACCTACACGTTGAAAGAAGCCCCTTCAAATATTGACTTTGGTTCAAGTCAAAAGATTTCTTGGCGATAATCTGTGAGATTGGAGCAAATATTTGCCTCCTGGCATCCTCATCATCATACAATGTGGATGAGTTATCTAACAATTGTGATTAAGAACTTAATCATTTAGTTATGTAAGAAGCAGGAAATATGCTCTTAAAGTTTCATCATGAATAAGTGATGGGTCATGCATTAGGCTGGCTGGTTGGCTGACTGGCCGACTTAAAGCCAATGTCGAAAAGTGACCATCAAAGTAACCAAAACATAGTAAGAGCAACAGGCTGCAATCGAACTCGTATACAAATACAAATACAATTCTTGGCCATTTTGTGAAGGACCATTAAATATTTAGAAGCATTTATTGCCAGCGAAAATTGTTTGCTTTACTGCATAAATTTCTGGTTTCTGCCTTTGCTATTGAAAAGCTAAACCAATCTATTTGAAAATATGCAGATATGAAATACTCATCGTTTGGCAAAAGGATTCCAGGCTAATGCCTCACAAAACTGATTGGCTTAAATATGCGCATAATGCCGGATATACTGATGGAATATTATGGCATAAGGCAAAACATGACTGGGTGTATGTATATAAAGTGCTGCTTGTCCCTATGTGGAGGGGAGATGAAAGAAGCTCTTAAGTAAGCCAAAATGAAAGACATTGAATTATACTGACATTGAGATTGAAAGGTTGAGTCTCTAGTTGGTTTATAAATTAAATAAGTCATTAATTATTTTTCAACATTATTATTATTACGTTAAAAAGCCAGATAAAGCTTAAGAAATCCATATATTTGAATTCCTAAAATCAAAGCACTCTTATAATTGAATCCATTTAATGTACAATTATCTAAATTTACACTTGCAATTTGTGTGTTCGTTCTGCAGCTGTCAGCATCAATTCCCAATTGTAATTGAAAAAGTTTGAAATTAGTTTTAAGCGCATTATCTGAAATATTCAATTGTTGGCATTAATCTCGCCAAAATAATTTGATTACGCATACGCCTCATTGGTCTCCTTGGGGTCGGGGGAGGGCCAAATACAGTTTTTATCCTTGCTGCAGGCTAAATAATATAGAAAATACATTTATATATAATGTATTTAATTAATTTTGCCGAAAAGTTAAATGAACTGTAAAATGCAATTCAATTCATATATAAATCCAAAGCAGCCTCAAAGTAGGCAACAAAATTGCAACAGTGAAGAGACCACAAATTAGAGTGAAAGTTCCCAATTTGAATGAGAATCTAAATGAAAAGCTAATTAACACTCCCACACACACATATACACACACAGATGCAAATACTTGTACATGTATTTAAGATAGTTGTGCGGAAATTTGTGGTTCATTAATTTTATGTCACGTTAACTTGAACAACCAATTGCAATTTGTAGAATGTTCATTTTCAATTCGAAACTTTATTACTGGGTCGGAAATTACTCACACCAAGTGCTGAGATTTTCTTATCCATATACAAGAGACATTTACATGCAAAGTAAAGTGCATACTTGTGACAGTGGCACAAGGACATATCCATTCTTATCTATCCCTCTATATATTGAATGAAATTTCAAGTAAAAGTATTGAACCCACACATAAATTTGCATGCAAAATGATTGCAGCGTCTGCGACAACATGACACGCAAGAAATATTTATTTTTGGAACACAGCTGATAAATTTAAAGGTAGATTAAAAGTTTTCTAATAAATAATTTACCCTTTTTTTGTCTCATTAGTCTTAATTTGCCAAGTCAAGGGGAATTATCTAATGGGGAGATAATTAAAAAGAGCTGAAAAGTTACAAAACTTGAAGAACAAATGGGAAAACTGGGCTCTGCTTGGGCACCGAACTTTAATTTCTCAAGAGTTTTAGTTCCCCAATACGACAAGCGATTTAAAGATGTTGGAGGAAATTATGACTAAATATACTAAGACACTCTTAGGTAACTGCTCAGGACAATGCTTATAAAAAAAACAAGGTGTAGTTTATAAAATACTCTTTCCAGATCCTTAAGGACCGGATTTTCTTTTTGATAATTTTTTGTGTTTGAGATTCTAAAATTTATTGAACTTTGAGCCTCTATAATATGACCATTTCTTTTAAAGACCAAGCTGTGTATTTGGGAATTTACTCGAAAAAATTAAGCAGACTCAGACTGAAATCTAGTCTGTATTCAAAGCTGAAAAATGCTCCGCCGTTATTTGTTATAAGCTCTGCTATAAACATATTATTAAGACAAAAGCCTAGTAAAGAATAATAAAATGTATTACTTACACTTTAAAACAAATCAACTTTAGCTAGTTTTGACAAACTCTTTCTTTAATTTGCAACATGCATGAAAAAGGGTGTTAACCTTGCCCTTAATGCGGGTATCTTTGGTCCTTTTTTTGTTACAAACTCTTTTCTTGTCTGACATCAGGTGAATTTATTGTCTAATGTTTAATTTATAAATTCTATATTTGTCCAATTAGAGTGTTGACATTTATCTTTTAATTGGATACTACATACAAATCTATGTATGTATGTATATGGGAGAGAAGAACAAAGCTGTCACTGCCAGAGTCAAAGACTTATGGGTTGCGGGTTGGTTGGTTACTTTTAAGAAAAACGATGTGTCCCAGTGTCGTGGCTTAAATGGCTGCAAAGTGCCAAAGTGTTGATGTTAACATGCGGCATTAAGCACGCATCAAGTGCAGTGTGGGCGAACGAGTGGGTGGGAGAGATGGAGGTGTGACGGGCGGGTGGGTACAATCTTCTTTGAGTGAATGACTGACGAGAAAACTGGGACCAAACACAATGAATGGCCGTCATTTGCAGAGTGCAGCAGTTGCAGTTGCGGCTCTATTGGTGAGAAATTTTCCAGGTTTTCCTTCGCCAAACACATTTGCCGCCTCACACATTGATGCCAGGAATGAAAGGATACACGGCCTGTTTGCTTTACACTTGAAATAGCTTTAGCTTTGTATAACGGCTAGTGGGAAATTAGCATTTATCCTTGGCTCTTCCAAGTAGCAATAACAAGACAATATTTCACCTGAGCAAACACTTGAAGAATGTGATTGATAGTTTGTTGCAAGTTGCCAATTGCAAAACTGACTTTAATTTGAAATTCATATTGATTCCGAGAAGACCCTTGGGCTCTATATGTACGTATAGTCCCTTCGATGATTATGAAATTATATGTAAGGGCCTACAAAAATGTTCAAATTCAATTATAATTATTTCTGTGAAAATCCCTATTCAATATAAGTGGAGAGTGGAGGGGAAATTAATAAAGTGGTGGCAATTTTAATCTATATATAAATCTATGTATTTTATCAAGCCAACGTTTGAAATTCAACTAAGACTAAAAGGAAAATTTCAATGCCAAAATATTTGTGTAAGAATCTATTTTCAAACTTTTTGAGCCCGAAAAATAATAAGCAATAAATTCGTTAATTTAAGTAATTCTATTTCAATCTGATCTTAATCTGTAGATGTATCAGTACTAAAAATACCATCCTTAATCCACTTTTAATAGAAATCAAATTTCATTTGTTGTTTGCCATTCAAATGTTAACTGAATGACTAAAACTCATTACCTGATTGACATTTGAAATGTCGAAACTTTGAACCCACGTCTGCAACTTGTACTCATTCCGGAAAACTAAAGTAAACAGACACCAAACATACACCACACAGAACGGAAGAAAAAAAACCATAAATTGATTTCCAAACAAATTATAATCACTGTCCGAGTCCGATGCCATGTTCCCTGTAATCTCGTCCAGCATATGTAATTTGAGCCTAATGAATGCAATCTGTTCTCACAAACACACACACACACACATACACACAGCCCCAAAACTGGGTAAAATACAAAGCCAAATAAAAATAACCCCAAAAAAACGAAGAGGAAAAAAAACAAATTGTAAGAGAAATTTCTTCCCAAAAAACTTTGCCAATAAAAGCGACACACATTGACCTCATCAATCGTTTGGAGTCAGGCCAGATGAGCCAGTATGGGACGAAATTAAATCAAGCCATTAAAACATAAGTCGAAACAAAAGTTAACCCAACTTGTTGATCGAATTACAAGCGCGTGTCCTAGACTCCAGGTCCTCTTATTCCCTGTCCGCAGTTACTCACCTGAACACCCAGCACAATCATGGACAAGTAGAGATAAACGACAAGCTTCATGCCGGCGGCTTCCGTGTAACTTTCGGGCGTGAAATTGCCAATTGCCAGTTAGAATAGAATTTGGGATTTAGGGTTTTTCAATTAGCCGACGGTCGGACAAAAACTGTTTTTATTCTTGTTTCTCTTATTTTTCTGTTATGTGTGAGGGTCGCGTGTGGGTGGTAGGCAAACCTTTTAAAAGTTCTGAACTGTGTCCGGTTTTTGCCTTTGGTTTTTTCTACGATGTTTCTAATCTGATTTTCGAGATTAGAGTGGAAATCACGCAGGCAATATTTCTATTAAGCCCGAGAATTGACGACAAAGGCACGCGACTAGAGCGTACCGCTTCTTCTTCTTCGAGCAAATCAAAACCGGAGGGAACAAAAACCGTTACACCATCAACCACTAACGGAAAGGAAACAAACGAATCAACGACCACGGAGAAAGTCTAATGAAATGATGTGAACTTGGAATGCAGTTGCGCGATATCCGTATCGAAAAGGAGAACGAGACGTCAACTCTGCCGCACAACGACAGAATGTTGGCCCTTATCAGCGGCGCATTTCCTTTTATAGCCAGGACACGGTCGGAGGGGGAGGACATTGAGTCCTCCACGTTCGCTTTCAATTCTCCCTCGTATATACAGTGGGTTCGGTCGCATACAAATGAACACTTGTCTATTGTGAATAGTTTTGTGTTGTGAATTGGTTTGATGGACAGCCACAAAGCTAAAAAGTAACTAAATAAAAGACTGAAATGTTTAAATTACTTCATCTAGCATCTGTGTTTTTTATTAGAATTCGAGTTAAACAGTTTAAAACAGTGCAAAACTCAACACGCTAAGCTTTTGGATTCGATTTGGGCGGGGGAAAAGTTCAGCTACAGCATTGCCAACATGGCGTATGAGAAATAGCTTTTGCTTAAAGCTTTTCACAACAACGTATTTTTCGAATTCGAGTGGAAAAATCGCTTCTTATTTCAAGCCTACATCTAGAGATGGAGCCACTGCCACGGGTATTGGCACATTTCGTGGATGATTCAAATCGTTCCGATCATAATAACCGCCAAGATGTTCACCAGGCACGTGATAAAGACCATAATGCAGACCACTATTGGCCACCTGCAAGAAAAACAAAAGATTGAGTAAGTTAAGTCCCTTTCTTCTCCAATTTTTAATTTACCCGCTTCAGACCATTAATGGAGGCCAAGAGCAAGGCCATTTTGGCCAACAACAAGGCCTTGCCACTCACTATGGATAGCATTTGGAAACCCATGGGCACCAGCACAGCCCCCAAAGCAGTCACCCCAAACATCATGGTGATGATCATATTGAAACGATGTCGTCGTAGCCTTGCACTGCCCACCCCATTGCTTGTGGGTGAATTGTTTTCTATTAATGAAACAATTTCGAATGGCGAAAGTCATTTGTCAATTGTGGGTGAGTGAAAGTAAGTATCTCCCCTCATCTTACCACTTCTCAAGTAACGTTCGGTGAGCTTGGCTAGATTGATTTGCAGTGTGTGAGTGGTTAGACCTTTGGCCAAGCTCTTTGCCAATTGATCAAACCAAGTATGATATTTAAGTGATCTATTCGAATTCTCATCCTCAGGAACTTGCATCTTGATGGCATTTGGCAGGGCTTTCAGTATTACGCCCTCGTAAAGGGGTATCACATCTGCTGACATCACTTTGTCAAAGGTGCTCAAGGAACGCGTTCGAAAACAAGACCACAAACTGGAAGACGCTCGATAGCATTGGCCCAGATCATGTCGCAGCTGCTTTAACTGGGCAATCCAAGAGATTTGAGTATCCGTTTCAGATTGTGTATAATTTCCTAGAGCCACTTGAACTAGAAGGCCTAAAAGCACTAGAAATAAACACGTATTAACTTGCATTCTGAATGCTCCAAGGTCTAAAATGAAACTGCAGTGGCTCCGGCATTGAACTATAGCTTTTTATGCCCTAGCTCTGATCATTGAATGGTAACCGATATTGTCCAATGCATCTAGTTATTAGTGCGACATGCGGGCAAACGCCGCAGTGACTTTGTTTTCTGAGGGTCATGGTCAGTTGGCCCCTCGTCCTAGATAGCCAACTAGGCTGGCTGGGCCATAAAATTAACTTGTCAACATCGATTTGCAAATGGCAGAGAAGATTCTAATCAAATCTTGAATTTGCCTGTGTTAACAGTTTCTGTTGGGCATGCATTAGGCGCTTGATTGAGTTGGCTTTGACTTTCAACTATTATTTGAAAGCAAACGAGGTGAGTGAAATGTTTTGGGGGCGGTTAGTCAGAGACTTGATAAACTAGTTTAACTTTATCTGGGAAAAGTATTTCAGTGAGATCAGTGAAACTTAAGATACTATACCAAAATATATACTATGAATATCTTTTAAGAAAAGAACAGATAAAACTGAAAGATTTCAAATCAATGAATTCTTGTCTCAGAGATTGATCAATTTTCGGATAGTATATTGAATATAAAGATACATTTTTAAAGCAACAAACTGTCATTTAGAATTTGTTAACTTGGTCTATTAGACAATTGAAAAACTGTTTAATTTAAATATATATATAGAGACTTTTATTCATTTATTTATTATAGCTAAGAGGTCATTCATTGCATATGTTTCTCCCATTTTATGTAATTGTTTTAAACAAATTCGTGCTAATTATATTTTTGTGTGTTTAAATAGTTGATTGAGTGCAAAAAGTTGACATTCAGTGACTTGTTTCGCCTATTGGTTGATTTTCTTTAACGTTTTTTGTTTTTTCTTTTAACTAGTTAACAAAGTTTACAAAAAAACACTACAGTTTTTTCTTAATATTCATTCTACACTTGGTGGAAAATAAAATTTTTAAAAATTAATAATAGTTGCCTAAAGTTGTATTCCATCTAAAATGGTTTGTCAGTTACTTTGAAAAATGTTCACATTTTGTATAAATTAGACAATTCTTGTTGACATTGGCCGCAGTGCAGTCATCTGTGGTCTGTGTTGTGTGTGTGTAAAATCCTTTCTAGCAAAAAATATACATGCTCTGCTCACAATCATCCTGTCTTTCGTACTGTACAACTTTAACACCTAAATGGCGCTGCTGTGCAGGCGATGGCGCCAATATAATCAGGAGCCAGTGGTTGTGCCTGGCGTTGCAGCGGCGGTGGCACCGCGACCGAATCTCGGCAGATAAAGACCAAACTTGGACTCCACACCAGCTAGCAGAGGAACAGCTGCCTTATAGCCACCAATATGATCGTCTGTCCCGCTCAATTTGCTATCTAAAGGTGTGGCAAGCTTGTGAGCCTCCGATCCCTTGGGTTGAGAGCCACCAAAGTCCACATAGAACATACGTTGAAGCAGCTCATAGGTCACCAAAGTGACACCAAACTGAGGCGATGATCGGAAGACACGAGCTAATCAAGAAGAAAATAAATGCATTAGAGATAAAACACCGCAACACTGCACTCTTCATACTCACCAGCTGTGCCCTTCCAGAAGGCACGTGGTCCCTCTTCGGCCATAATCTTCTTGGTGGCATCCCAAACGCCCGTGTAGGTGGTCTGGCCAGAGCGGGCCACCACCTGCAGACGCGTCTTGATCACATCGGCGGGTGTCACAAGAGAAGCAGCCGGCACACCAGCGATGGCACCAGCGGCCAACAACGTCAATGGATGATTGTAGCCATCCTTGTCGGCCATCAGGGCCTTGGTATGGGCATAGGTCGGGAAGTAAATGGCCGAAAAAGGAACATCACGCAGCAAACACGCTCTTGCACCCTTATACAGACCAAAGAGACCCAACTCTCTAACCACCGACAGCGCACTAATCTTAGAGCCCGTGGCGATTTCACCGGCCACCTGCAAACGAATCTTAACAATCTCCAATGGATTGGTGAAGACCACCTGGGAAGCACCGGCACAGCCACCGGCCAGAACCTCGGCCCACGTGGGAATATTGCCGCGCTTATCGGTAAATTTGTCGCGCACCAAATCGTTGACTGTCAATTTGATGGCCTTTTCTGGCGCCACGCCCATCAATTGGGGCAGAAGACCACGATACAGACCCAGGAAGCCTTCGTGACGAACAACCTGAAAGTGAGATATTACAAATAGTTAATATCTAATGATATCAGTAAATTAATTGGAAAAGATACACTAACCTTCTTGAAACAATCCCAGGAATTTCTATAGGCCACTTCGCCAATGTAGGAGCCAGCCCGTTGGTTTTGCATTCGCGTCTTGACCAGATCAATGGGATAGACCACCGTGGCGCCCACAGCTATGTGGCGAAAAGCGGTTATTAGCTTAGCGTAGAACATCACCAGGACAGTTTAATTCACTCACCGCCCGCAAAGGAACCCAGGGTAAAGCGATATGTGCTCTCCAGCACTTGGATAAAGGCTGAACGATCGGCAGGACTCGCCACTGCTTTAATCTCGGCCAATCGATGTGTGATATGCTTGGTATAGTGCTCGGGTGCAATGTTACTCAGGTCACTGTAGTCGATGCGGCTGTTTGTTAAAGGAAACACAATGGGAATCAAAACATAAACATAATTTTATATGCTTGGGGGAAACTCTTATAGACACCGACAGGGTTATGCTTGGTTGGTTGGTTGTTTGGGGGGATATATGCCATTTGGATGGTTTGTTTTTGTGGATATAGAGTGTAAATAAAAACGATTGAGAGCGATTCAAAAGGACAACAACACTTGCCTACTTGGAGCAATCTTTTTTTTGCGTTTCCACCAGCTTTTGTGTAGAAATAAATGTATTTGAAATTGTTTTGTGCAATGCAGACAAAAGAAGAGAAGACACAAATGGGAAATTACAAATTAATCACGGAACAAACACAAAGTTAAATCTATGTAACAACAACAAATGTATTAACAATTCAATTATGTCCGTGTAAATCTCATTAACTAAAGCCCAACCCGGCAGTGTCCGAAAACGCAATTCTTACCCAGTCTGTTGTACAGCTCCGGTTAACTGGAAGAGTATATCAATCTCCAATGGAGTGATTTGGCTCATTGTTTGTGCTGCATAAAGCAATTGATCCTTGGTAACCATCTCAGTGCGATTGCCCTGAGTGGCTTGCAAATAGATTTGCTTAATCAACTCCATGTTGTTAAGCAGCGAGGTAAATGCTATGAAATAGGGGAAGCTAACTTTGTGACCCTCAGTGACCTAGAAAAACATCCAAAAAAATGGATTAGTCAATTTGTAGATGAATGATATAGCAAATTAGACTTACCGCTACCAAGTTATCCTTGACATCGGGCGTCAGTAAATGCCGTTTAACCTTAACGATAATATCCTGAAAATCTAATGGGGATATATATCCAGTACCAGCTGGATCTTTGCTACGGAATGCCTCCATGGCATGCTCCTCATGGAAATCATGCAAAAGTTGCGTAAATTCAGCATAGTTGATAAGGCGTTGTTTCTTCTGTAAAACGAAAATTGTAGAGTTTTAATACAAAATCAACTTAATTTATAGTTAAATTATTAATTTGATAGATGCTATCTAATTTATAACTATCATATCTTAATTTAGGCCCGATTTTCTTGTCGTTTTGCGTTAGTCTACGGTGTTTGAGTTGCTAAAATATTCATTTTTATTTAACTTACATCGCCAAAGTAGCGTTTTATAAATGGACCATCTAAGCTAAAAGGTATCTTTGAGTGCAGTTCAGTTTTTTGTACGACATCAGCAAAATCAGCTAGAAATAAATAAAACAATATGTATTAGTCAAAAAGGTTTTGTATAGTTTAATGAGATTATTTACCATATGATACAGTGCCATTGCCCTGACGATCGAACAGCTGAAATGCTGTTCTATATAGGGCATCTGGTGTGCAGAGCAAACCCTCAAAGGCTTGAAATTCCGAAAATGATATAAGTCCATCCTTACTAGTATCGGCTATGCCAGCCAATAGACGCACCGATTCCTATAAAATAGATGAAAAACATTAGACTTTCTCACATTAGACCTGCTGCTAGGGTGTATTGCCGGTAGCAATGTTCATTGATTAATTATATAGACTTCGCCCAAAATAACATAGAGCACCTGAAAATCAGTTTCCACTTATGGTGGGGGCCATTAAAACAGCCAAACAATTGATAACAGCGACTTGGGGCTATGACGTAGCCAACTGGTTGAGCACGAGGCTTCTGAATGATTGTGTTTTATTTTATTTTTGGTGCGGGGGTTGTGTCAAGGGCGTAAGTTGGACCAGTTTTTAGATGAGATCTCTCGATTTCACATATGTAGCATTCGCGAACATAGGTTATCCAATGACGTGTTTGATAATGCTTGATTGATAAGATATTCACCGTCTGACACTTCCCACTCTGTGGCTCTTATCAGCTGACGGGGCGCATTTGTATATAACCTTGCAATGACCCGCATAAGAATACGGAAAACTGCACACACGTACACTTACATCATTAAATGCGGTCTCTGTGAACAGGCCAAGAAATTTCCGTACAAAATCCTCACTGGTCATGTACTCCTCTCCATCCTTGTGAATAGAGGCATACTTAAGGAAGACTTCGCGCAGTTTATCGGTACCGGCGCGCTTTAAAAACGACGGAGTCTGTAAAAAGAAACAAGAAAAAAACAAATGTTTGTAAACGCGATGATGAAATACACATTCTCCCTCCCTCCTCTCTCTCTCTCTCTCACTATTTCTGCCTCGCGTGAAACAAACGCAACACGTGTCAGTGCAAAATATTGCAGAATGAACTTGAACACTTTCACTTTACTTACAGCCACTGGATTCTTGGTTAAAGGCATTTTCAAAACTGTTCTATTTGGTTGATAGAAAATTTAATTATTTTTTTGTCGCCACAATATTTTAATTAGCTGATGTGAGAAGTATGGGAACCAAATCAAACCAGCTGCTTGGAGCTCCCGACTAAATACAACTAAGAGAGTGAGTAAGTGAGAATCAACCACTACAAATTAGAGAGCGGAGCGCAATGGTTCTTGTGTTTTGTGTTTTATCTTTCTGTTCGTCTCCACAATAGATCGCTCACTGGCTCGCTCTCTCTCTTACTTGATTCTCTTTTATTTGCTTTACTCTTGCTGTATTTCTCTGTGCTCTTTCGTTTGATCATGTTTTTCTTTAACTTGCGAATTGGAAATTGCATTGTTCTAAATTTATATGTATAAAAAAAAGGAAAAAGAAAACACTTCCATTGACGTAATGCGCGATGATTATCATGCAAAAAAATGTAATCAACCACCCAGACATAGCAATCACCTCGAGGCAACAGATGAGCAGTTGCTGGGGGGCATGGATTGCAAATGGGAATAAAAGTCAGTGGCATTTCTTGTTGTTTTTCTTTTCTGCGGTTTACTTACCAAAAAAAAAAAAAAAACACAGGAAACCAATAACATTAACAACAACAACAGCAGCAAAATTTCATAATGAAATCAACAAATTGCGAAATAAAAATATGACAAAATAATAATGGAAAAATATACTTGACTTTGAGTCCTGCTCTGGGCACTATTTGCTCTTGATTGAATAGAAATAATGTTTATACCCATTGATTTTAGTAAGGGAAAGTCGATTACGTTTATCAAATGGAAAAAAAGTCTTTAATGAATTGAACTTGAATGAAAGTGCTCGGGTAAAACAAATTCATTGTATGCGATTGTCTTTGAATTTAGATTTAGTTTTTAATCTATCCATACATTCCATTTTCATTTTCAAAGACTACAATTTCAATTTCTTATTAATTTGACCTATGTATTATTATGGCAACCAGTTCATATAGATAGGTATGTACATACATATGTAGTTCTTGGGGATTCCCCTTAATATGTTTACAGCTTTCCTCAGTACAGAAAACTTAAATTGTTGAATTAAAATGTGTGTATTTATTGCAAAGAAATATTAGTAATAAAAAATTCAAAACAGACATATGTACATATATACATATATATGTCTTTGAAATCAATTCAATTTACAGAGATTGTTATTATACAGAAGATTACTATAAGGATGATTTTTTATACAAATACATAAGTATGTATGTATGTATATGTATGTACTTTAAATAACACTGTGTGACAAAGTCAAAATGTTCAGGAAAATATTTTTCGAGAAGTAAAACTCTATTTTTTTAAGTTTATGCAAATATATAGAGAAGGAAGCATCTCCGACTATATAAAGTATGTATATTCTTGATAAGCATGACGAGACGAGTTCAAATAGCCATGTCCGTCCGTCCATCCGTCTGGATCAGCGCAACCTCCTCCTAGACCGTAAGAGCTACAGAGCTGGAATTTTGCATGAAGGCTTGTATATAGTGCACAGGTTGTACATATATCTCGGATTCAGCCGGATCGGACCACTATATCATATATCTCCCATTAATATTGGTGAGTTTATTACACCTTTAACAACTATGCCAAATTTAATCAAGATCGGGTGACTATATCATATAGCTCCCATAGAACGATCGGTGGAAAACAGTGACTTTTGTCAATAACTTCGATATTTCCTATGTTAAGATTGTGGGCCGTTCTTTCGCAAACATTACTCTTGTTATTTTCTAAGCTTTGACGGCTATAAGTAAGGAAATTGTAACAAACAACTTGCAAGGGTATACAAACTTCGACGCGGACGTAGTTAGCCTCGGCCCTCTGGATTTTATTATTATTATTACTAAAGTATAGGATATAGTTATAAACTATCCTCGTTCAGTTGACTAATTGACTGGTTAGTTAGACAACTCATCTACCGAAGACTGAAGAGATATGTATCTTAAAATTCTCTAATTCTTCGAAGGGCATAAATAAACATGTTAGTTATTAAGAAGCCTTTATTTTCAAATGCAATAAATTGCTTAATTTTTGTTGGATTGCCTTTCGTCATTTTGAGTAATTTTGAATTTAAATATTATTTTAGAAAACATTATTTAAAAATAATCTTTTAATATATTTTGCTGACATATTAGTTATTGATTTTCCCAATTATAGTAAATATGTATATCGAGAGTATAGAACGTTCGGTCTTTTTTTTCTTATTATTTATTATCGATTTTGCTGACTTAATTTATGGATGGGTAATAAAGTTAGTTTTTTCGCATTTCATATAACTGAATTGTTTATAGGTTGGTTTGATTGATTTTAGGACACAGGAAAAACAATTGATTGATTGTACAAAAACGAAAAGTTGATGCGGCTTAAATGGATATTTTTAGGGCCACGCGTGGCGCTTTCACTAAATATTTAATAATTTCTGCTATGTCAAGGTGAAGGTCAAGGTCCTTGAAGTTCAACTGAATCTGTTGATAAATAGATTTAGTGCACACATGTATATAAAATATTTGAAATATGGCTTGCAAAAAAGGGTTGAGATTTAATCCTAATCCCCTTGTGTCATCTATAATGCAAGCTATTTGAAACCATTTTACAAAACGTATTCACACAGCGTGTAATAATCCAATTTGCTGGAGTTTGTTGCCAAAAAAACTCACTTCAATTTGTTGCTCTCGAGCACAGAAGTCCCCATTGAACTTGAAATTCGAGACAGAAATATTTCTCTGCCAACAGGCGGAAAATGTTGCACATACGCCCCCAGTACCGTCTGTTTGTTATGTACAAATGTTTGGGTAAGTTTGGTTCTCTTTTATTTCTTGTTGGATTTCATAATGAGGTGGGCCAAGTCAAAGGTCGTTTTGGGACAGGTCGCCTGTCAGTTGTTAGCCGAGTTGCCCGTTGCCTGTAGCAAGCGGCACGTGCTTGTCATTGTGACTGCAACTGCAATTGGAACTGAAAGTGATTTTGAGTCAGCCATGCAAATGTGTGGCACGACATAGTTCTCCAATGCCCTTTCAAAAGAGGTTCCATAGGTTTTTCCTGACAGTGGGGCAAGTTTAACTCTGTCTACACACTGAGTTAGAACAGAATGATAATATATAATTGGGAATAAATCCCGACAAATATGGACCTAAGAAATACAATGTGGCTTTTTAATATATTTACTTATTCCATTGACGTAATGGAATTGAGTCTAACTTGTAAGGGTATATAAACTTTCGCCACCATGAACTTGTGTCTGAGGGGAGAGGGTGGATTTTCTTTTATTTTTTTGTGTGTTCTGTTTATTTTGCCTTGCCCGACTCAAGGTCAGTCTGGGCTGTTCATTATCGGCCGGGAAAGTTCGTGCCGCCACCGACTAAAGTCACGAGAGGGAAATGAGAGTAAAAGAGACAGACATACAGAGAGAGAAAAATTGAAATCAAATCAAAGCAAATTTTCCGCAAATCAATCGTTAAACGAAATCGTATAAATTATGCTGACAAAATCCTGAGGCCACATTAAATATGAACTTTCTATAGACACTTAAATAAGGATGTAATATGTTTGGCACATTGTGTATACGCAGTGTTTGCCCAATAAGTGTCTCATAGCCAACAATTGTTTGGCAAATTGAAATACTCACATATGATATGATAGTTGAGAGAGTGAAATATGCCTTTAGACAACCGCTTACGACTTTGAGCCTCAACGATAATCATGAGTATAAAAAACAAATGTAATTAGCATTAGAATTGCAAACAACAGTAAACATATAGCTGACTGAGTCAGAGAGTTTCAGATAGCGTTGACTTTTCCAAAGTCATGAGAAACGCAAAAACAAAAACCAAAGAGAAAACAACATCAACATTCTACCTACTACGTATATATATAGTAGGTACATATGTTTGTATGTAGAAATATCTCATTTTTAGTTTTGAAGGTGATTATTTTGTTGCTTGACATTAAAACTGGAGAGAGAGAGCAGCAACAAATAGCAAAGCTTTTTAATTTTTATTCTTTTTTGCAATTTTTATTTCAAAATTACTTTAATTTATTTCTTTATATAACACTCTGGTTTAATATCAAATGTCTTTGGTTTAATCAGTGAATATATTTAATTTACTTAGATAAAATGTTATAAAAACTTATTTCCGCATTCATTTATCTCCATGCTTTTTAATTATTTGATAATATTCAAATCAGAAAATATGTTTTGAGTTACCTCTTCCTTATCTGGCATTTCGTATTTATATAATATAATGAACACAATTAAAATTAAAGGTAATTTTTGAACACTTAAATCGTGGGAGCTAATTTATTTAAAAAAACATTCAAAATCCGCAAATGACTAATTTGAGGACTGAAGTGTTTTTGAACTGAGCAACTGTTGCCACTGACAGCTGAGTCTTCCAGCTCTCTGCCTCTATAGATAGATATATCCTCTATATATACATATATGTGTGTATTTATTTGTAGAGAGTATTTTTCACTTTATGTTTTTGCTTTTATAAAATAATTTTGTCGTTTTTTTTCGTTTTCTATGATATAATTTTCTTCTTAATTATTTTGTTTTTTCTCTTTTTTTTTGTGTAACGCGCGCGCTTTGTGTTTATTCACGGTCTTGGCATCCGTTTGCAACGCGTTGCTTTTCCGTTCTGAATGCTGATTCGGAATTGCTCAGCTCTGCTTAGCCCGACTGGGTAACATTGAAAAAAGCTTTTCCTCCCAGTAATAATATTTGTAGGCAGCAGCAGCAGCTTCTCTATCGGCAGCTGCACGGCGGACAACTAGCTAATTGTATCGGGTAGGGGTTAACAGCACTGGAGTTCAATGGATGCATTTTTTCGCTTTGTAATATTGCAATGGCAATTAGTTGGTTACGTATGAGACAAGTAAGGATTGCATATGGTGTGATGTGGGTGAGAGAAATAATTATTTAACATTTTACCTTAAGAGTTTAACTAGGTAAAACTTTTAGATGATTTCAAGCATAATAAAATTAATTTCCGCTATTGAAAATAACATATCCGGTTGGTTGGCCATTCTATTTGTTGTCTTAAAATTGGTTTACAAGTGTTTTTGTGGGTGACTCTCACTGTGGGTGACTGTCAGTCAAAGTAAACTTTATTGTTTTTTAAAAATTTTACTAGGATTTAATAAGAAACGTTGTTGTCCTTAGGGCTTTATATTTTGTGTGTTAAGAGATGAATGTTGATTTCATTTAGAAATTACGTATTTCTTTATTTATTTCTATATTAAATTTGTTTAATTTTGTTGCAATTAATCAATTTGTTATTCTATTTTTAGCACAATATCAAAATGTTTTCTGGTGTAAACAAAATAATTGTTGATTTCAAAATTTCACAACTTAAATTTACTAAACAACCAAATGTTTAGTGTAATTAACACAAGGCGCGGAAAAACCACCTGTTGAAAACCTCCTCTACGTATTGGCATTGACATTGCAACTATTCTTACATTTGCATCTCTGATCTAAAGGAAACATGAGCATGCGTATTTCTTTATGCTATAGTATACAGACATTATTATTAAATAGTTATGTATTTCAGGGTGTCCGCTGTAGGCGTTGCCGCAAGGTTGACACATTATTTTGCTGCATGCCAAGTGGTTGAATGTTGGATGATATCCTGTAATCATTTGCTACTCGGGTAGACTAAGTCTTTGGTAAGAGAGCCAAACCACATAATACTTGATTGAATTAAAGTAAAGTTAATACAATCAGCAGACATTTGATAAGGAATATATGTATATATCTACTGGATTACTGTGCCTTATCATTGCGTAGATACCATTGAAGTTCAAAGAAAAAGTAGATAGTGATGGTTCATTAGATAGTAAGGTCTCGTGATTATGTCAATCATTTCATGACTTTGAACAACTTTTTACAGGGTATTCCGTCAACGGTGTCATAGTTTTAACAAATAAATTTTCTCACAATGAATGGCAAACAGAGAGTGTATCAAATTGTATGAATATATGTATTCAATTTTAAGCTGTGGGGCGATGTTTATCATGTAAACACGTGCAAATGCAAATGCAAAAAGAAAAATTGATCAAATGTTTATAGAGGTATGAGAGGAAGACACAGAGAGAGAGAGTAGGAAAAACAAAGTGTTTCATAAATGTTCTATACACAATACGTCACATTGTCTGCCGGGGTGAAGCAGTGGGCGAGCAGATAGCACGTGAATGAAGCATGTTTTCATATACAAAAATAGAAGCAAATGGTAAAAGAAAATGCTCAGACGCAAATGCTCTCCCACATTTCTTTTTCTCTCTCTCTCTTTGAGGATAGACAAAATTTTGGGCTAACAAGGCTAAAAGAGAAAGCAATTTATTAAATTAAAAGAACAGAAATTGCGACAAATATAAGCAAAAATCTGCACGAAATAGACATTCCTTATGAAGGTTAGCGAAATGTCAGCATTTGGGCGATTGTCGTAAGGTGGTTGAGTTATCCTTACAGGGCGCCAGGCACGAAACAGAACTATATGGTGAGCAACCACTTGCCAGACATTTCCGTTTCCGTGTTTAGTGCTTCTTACTCAAAAAAGGAAAAAAAGCTGGTAAGACAATAAAAAGCTTCCCTAGTAGGCTCCACGGCACGTACCATAAACACTTAAATGCAGCATATGTATTCGAAATGAAGGCTGTTGTTGTTATTCTTGTTGTCTTGGCTGTTAACCAACACTGGGCAACGATTAAATGGCGTGTTAATAGGACATGAATATTGAAGCGTTCCCAATGGTTGATATAAAAGAAAAAGGCAAAAGTATAATTATACAATGAAATACTTGGCACATTTAACAATTTAGGTACAGTAGAACAAATTTTAAAAAGAAACGAATTTCCTACAAATTTATTCACTTTTAAAGTCCTTTTTAGTTTTCCTTTTAAAACTGGGATTAAAGTAAAGTGAAAATGATTTTCACTCTAAGTTCCATTTGCCTCATAAAAGTAGACAACACAATTTATACCAGACACCAGATTTGCTCAGAACATTTTTTTTAAATATTGCAAAATTAATTTAAATATTGTGACATTTTTGAATAAAAGCTACTATTGGGAAACTATATTGGGAAAACCAGAGCAAAGAACTTTCCTCAGCTGAAATGCAAATACATTTGAATCGTATAATAAATACTCATCAACCCATTAAATGACATGAAAATGAATGGATTTTCACTGTACTCTTATCAGTTGTTGTTGTTCTGACCATTATGTTTTGCTCATTCATTTATATTGTTTGCCCCCTTTTGATTATTATCTACCACTTACTATTTACATTTGTGTCGACAAGTTTTTCTTTCGCACTATTTTTAGATGCGCCAAGTTCGTACATATAATTTAACCACCTTCCTCCCACCACTCACATCAAAGGCATAGAGGATAGGTAGGTAGCTCAAGTACCTAATCCGCTTTATGTTTGAACGTTAGCTTTTTCGTTTGTGTACAAAGGGGCTTTAGTTAGTGGGTGGGTGGGTGAAAAGTGGGTTAGTGGTATGGGCTAATTAAAAACATCAACGGGCAAACAATTGAGGCACTTGCTGCAATTCACTTACTTCTTGACATTGAACGGTTTGCAGTGTTGGTATCCAATTAACTGGATACTGGTTAGGCATTATCTCTGAAAGTCGGACGAGGGTGGAACCGTTGCAAGAGCAAAGTCAACAAACAAACAACAAGAATCTCCACAAGACTTTTTTTTCTGTTGTTTTATTTTGGCAGCACTTTCTCTTTAATTGTAAATTTAATCAACCTCAACACAAGAGCAGACCCAAAACAGTTTCCCCCGCCTTTTTCGCAGAACTGCTTTGCCTTTTGACTGCTTTATCGATTTTTAGCGCACAATTATAAATTCGTTAGGCAGGTTTTTTATATTCAAATTGTATTCTCAAATATGTGCAATTGCTTAATATTTTTATTTTATTATAATTTTCCAAATTTTTCCCGTATTTTGCAAAAACGCATGCGGATGGAGGATTTCTGTTCTGTAAGGGACCGACCGTGCAAGACAAGAAATCAGCCAAAACTGAAGGGCAATTGGTGCCGTTTGTCACTAAGGGCGGGAAATGGGAAAAACAGGGAAATGCTTGTAGGGGAAAAATTGATAAACATTTGTATGAGTAGATTTTTAATTTAAATGCTGTATCCGAGGGATTTTCGCCAAGGATAATGGGAATTTTGTAACAGCTGCACCGTTAGTCGTTATGTAGCTATTTGAATTGAACATATAATAAAAATACACAGTTATCAGCTACGATTATTTATATTGTTGATAACAGTTATTAAGTGCAATAAGTAACACAAACGATTTCCTTTGTTTAATCTTGCCTATCATCTAGATTTTATCTTTCAAATTCTATATTGTCTTACATGGAACAACCAAAAAGATTGGAAATAAATAAATCATAAATAGTTTATTCGCTTTAGTTGTTAAGCATATACATACATCATTCAAATTGCATTCTTTTAAAAGTTTTTTTTTTTTTCTTTTTCGTAATTCAACAACATATTATTGCAAATAGTTAGCAATAGTACATACATAGATAATAAATAGTATACTTTAGCTGTAAGTTTAGGTATGTGGATGTGTGTGTGTGTGTGTTGGTGTTAAATGCTAAAAATATATTATTAAATACAAATAGTTTTTAACGAAATTGTAAGCCACAATTGTAAATCACATAAAGTCATCGAAATCAATGAAAATTGAAAGCCAAAATATCTCTGCGTTAGGTGCTCTTAAATACATGTAGTGAATATTACCCTGCCTTGGGGGTGGAGTCAGGAAACTACGGTATGCAAAAATATATCTTGGTATATACGCAAAATATATATATAAGTATATCTGTACATCTATATATATATATATATATATGTATATGTATAGCAATTCACAATTTCTGTATATAGGCTCTGGTTGAACAGGTTTTGGTTTTTGTTGGAACACACAGTTCTACTTCTTGGTTAATAGCTAATCAATTCATTTAATAATTTTGGTTAACGAAAAATTTGTTGGCTTCATTGCTTATTGTGTTATTGTATATGTATATGAGTTTCCAATCTGCATCAGTTAAATTCGCATTCTTCGGTGTTAAATCAGCAATTCAGCATATTATCTGCGTAAATCGATCACTTTGATTTTGGTCTGGTTATCAATTTTCATATGCTGAGCCTCCATAAACAATGGCGGATCATTTGGATGAGGATGAAAGCCTGATTGCCGACATTGGGCTATATAATCCAGTCCATACTGTGGTGTAAGTATGAAGAAACCAGTGCTAAATGGAATGCGAAATTGATTACTCATCAGTTTGATTGTAAAAATGTGTTTTTGTGTATATAGGTAGGTATAGCGATGTATAGCGATGACTCACGTATTGTACTTGGGTGCACACACGATGGCTAGAGCTTCGGGCATCATCATCTGATAGGAACAATGTGTGTGCAGGTCAACAGATGATAGAAAAGCCGTCTGACTGGGATGCGTCTGAAAGTAGAGGAACTATGAACAATGGTCCTATCTTGTTAATCATTAGAATATACATGTATCCAGCCCAACGTGATGAGTTGCATCTGATCCTGCACATCAAAGATCTGCTCCTCGTGCATGGTATTACAGCTATCTGGAGTACCCTGCTGCTGGGGTGTGATGATATGCGTGATGTAGAGCTCATTCTGGGCCAGATGACCGGCTAGAACGCCACAAGTTTCGATGTTATTTGTGGTATTGGCTCGTGCCAATTGTAGGAACACAACCATGGTATCGCCAGGTACATGCACAATGCGCAAGGAGCCCGCCAGCAGTGAATCAGTTCGATTATATTGTGGCTTCTGGTTTCTATCGAAGGCGGGCTTCGGATGCAAGCTGGCAAAGACGACAGATGAGCACCTTGTTTAGTTAATTTGCGATTAAGACTTACCTTGTGGACTTGTCGCTTGCAGGTGAATCCGCTGCCGCTGGCAAGAGGAGGCCAGAGTTGGGCAAGTTGGTGCTGCGATTGGCTCCCGTGGGAAAGTCATTTGGGTACACCACATGGTCGAGCAAGGAAAGATCCGGAGCAGTGGGCTGTAATTTATCATCCATCTGGACATGGAGATTGGCGGGAATAATGGATGGAATGCCGCCAGAGCCACTTGCCTGCCGACTGGCCAGCTCTTTAAGTCTCTGGCGTTCGCGTTCCAATTCTCGAACTCTTTCCGCCTCCTTGCTGGCCAGGAATTGCTCGTATTCTCTCTGGTAATGAGCTAGCAACTTTGCTCTTAACTTTTCCGTTGTGGGCATAATTTCATCTTTAATCTTTTTGTTGATGGCCTTCACTTCTGCCTTGACACTGGCATAATCTGGATGCTGGCGTATCTTCTCAATGAATAGAGTCATGTACCGTAAATACAGGATGAAGGCGTTCTCATGGTTACCCTCGTTGAGGTATACATTGGCCATGCGCAGCATCTCGGTGCCAGAACGGTAGTAGCTATAATTGGCAAGGACACTCAGTAAGTTGGTTGGTGCAATAGGGGATGGAGAGAGGGGGTGCAAAGACGTGTAATTTTGGATTTTGGCAAGGGCATAGAGCGGAGACTATCCTTGAACTCAAGGACTACCCTTAGCCACAATTTTCCAGTTCGAGGACATTGACATAATCTTCGGCGACTTGTTGTATCGCATCACAAATAGACTCACCGTGTCACTGGCATGTTTTTGTCCACCTCGATAAGATTCCCGTAATGCGAGAGATGTTTCATCCTTTCCTGTGGCTCCACAATGCCCATGTTCATATTATTCACCGCCTTTGACATTGTTTTGCTATGCACCCCGCGTCCTTGGTAGTTTCTTTTCTGATGCCCACTTCGTTTGTACTTGTCTTATTGTCTTCTTTTTTTTTGGAGTCCAGTTGTGTTACTGGACTGTGTGGCCAGTTGTCTTATTGTCTTCTTTTTATGGTTAAATTAGTCCACTTTGTAATTAAATCACCTATTAATGACAGCTGTTAGTGCTTATGAAATCGAAATTACTATATTATTATTATTCATATTATTTCAACACCAAATTTTGTATTTAGCAGTCAATTATGATTTTATATACTGCTCCTGACCCGTTCCAATTTCACAATGTTCCATACAAACATGGTGCAGTTTACGTTGAACGATGTTTAACCCAGTGAACATATTTTATGATATATATTTATATATTTTATTTATGAATTATTTATACAAATGTATGAATGCGAGAAATGGAAAACGTAATAAAGTCGGTAACAATATGACTGGGCACTTGAATATCCCCGTCCAGGCTTTCAAAAAATTTCATTTTTAAGAATGACACACCGGTTTGCACCGATTTCTACGTTTATTTCCAAATAAAGCAAAAGATAATATTGGCATTTGCAAAAAGCTGTTTCCGATCCAACAAAGCGACAGTTTTCTTGCCGTTCCAAGAAAGCGACAATTTTGTTTCTGTTTCAAGCGGATCACAAAATCGGAACATTGAAAATTATTTGAAACGTGAAGTGCGCGCCAAAATCCAAGATATGTGACAGGTAAAAATTTGCAGGCAAAAGTGTTAAGTCACAGTCACTGATAAATTTAATATAAATAAACTTCCAGGACTTACGGACCTTGGCCCAGAAGAGCTGATGCAGGTGACGTGTAAGATGAACCTGCTAATGGATAGAATTGTGGACGATGATTACTTTAACCACGGAGCATTGGCGCTGATTAAGACGCCTAAATATTATTATGATTAACTGTGGGTGCGTCAGGTGCCCCACATTCACATTCATTTATATTTTGCAGATTTTCGTCGTCGTCCTTTTAAGCGTTCACTCTGGTAAGCTATCGCTTGTTTATGCTGCCAGTCGATGTGGTATGCCCAAAAAGCCCTTATCAAAAAGGAGTGCCCGGATCCTTTCGCGACACAGGTGCTGGAGGAATTGTTATCGACTCTATACAAAAAAGACACATTCCGACACCAGCTACGAATGATCCGCGACAGTTTTGGTGCTTATTTGGGACTTGGTCAGCGCCGCGGAGGACATATTGCAAACAATTTTTGACATAGAGGGCATCGAGTTGACTCTGTCCAGCCTAATAAATGACAAGCTGGAGCAGTATGGTATGGTGGTCCTCCGGCAAGTACCTGAGATGTCGCTCGAAAAGTCAAGGTCTGTATGTGGAATAAAATTTAATGACACACACATACAAAATGTCAAAACCATAATGTAAATTTAAAATTTGTCATATTTACCAATAACCTGCATAATCTCTATTTTGGCATCAATTTTTAGATCTTCGCTTAGTTCATAAATATCTTTGGCAATCTCCATTCAATAATGATAACTTTAAAGATTATCATCCCCCATCATTTTCACATCATCGTCCTCATCGTCAACCATATTACCTTCTTCTGAATATTCATTATGTTTATTGGAAGTATTCAGCTCCGACTGTGCATTAACTATATTAATTGTTTTTGTAAAGCTTTTGCTTTTGTTGTACTTCATTTTTAGGGTTCTCTTGTCATGAGTCGTTGTTCTTTATTATTTGACATTGAAGTTAAGTTTTGGCCTTTGTCAAATTAGTCTAATTTTAATCAATTAATTGTAATTGCAATCTGTAATTAAATACCTATTAATGACAGCTGTTAGTGCTAATGATACCGAAGCCAAACGGTTTTATTTACAGTTACCTGTTGTGACGGCCAAATGAGACCAAAATTCTGTTTTTAGATTGTTTGTATTGAAGTGGGCAATCCCAATCTTAAATATATAGTGCATCTCGAATTCGTGAAATCAAGTATTTAATCACTTCATCGGGCCGTACTTTAGTACATTCAAGAGGTTGTTGTGTGTTGTTAGCACGAATTGTGCAGCCGTATTCGCAATCAATCTCGTTGTGCTGTAGGCGTTTGTAAACTGGCTCTTCCTTCTGCTTCTGTTGGCAACGGCTCAAATTGTGCAATAAATGTGCCTGCTCCTGGGTCATAGAAGTCTCAAAGATTTTCGCTGTATAGCCTTCAATTAATGAAATTATTTTGCTCACAAGTCGATCGAAACGACGTTGAAATGGTCTAAGGCGCTTCGACAAGTTGATTTATCCAGCTACAAATAGAAAGGGATTAGAATAAAATCAATCCGTGGTTTGATTATTTTTTTATTCACTTCGCTGGTTTTCAACGGCCTCCTGAACGACGGTCTTCTTGTCAAGTTTGCCCAACGTCCAGTCTGCAAAAACCGGGACCTGTAGGGCACCTATACATTCCTTGCGCACGGTCTTTGGTTTGGGAGTTGCTCCACCGCATCCGCCGTCACCAACGGCACTACCATCGCCAGCTGTCGGCGAGGAAGGCAATCTGATAGCAGTTATGTTGTGTATCAAAAATTAAAAAAAGGGTTTTTACCTTTTTAAAAAAAAAGGGGGGGGGAAAAAAGAAAAAAAAATAAAAAAAGGGGATTTTTAAAAAGGGGGGTTCAAGGGAAAAAAAAAAGGGAAAAACAAAAAAAAAAAAAGGGGGTTTTTTTTCTTTGGGTTTGGGTTGGGGTTTGAATCTCGTATCACCGTATCGTGTTGCTGATGTGGGCACCGGACTCTTAAGCAGCTCATCTTCATGTTCGTCCAGCAGTATCGTCTCCATCTAACGCGTCGTCGTTAATGGCGCTATCTTCCAATGAGAGACTGCCTTCCAGTAGGGCCGTTTGCAGTCGGTCAGCCAGTTCGTTTTTATCAGGCATTCTTTGTTTTTTCTTGGGAGAATATAAACATAATAATTCGCCCGCGGTTTTAATTGTTATTTTATTGGTTATTATACATAGGTTGTTTTTTTCTACTCGCGAACATAAACACAACATCGAACGTAAACACAACATTACTCGCGAACTCTCAAACATGTTCGGGCGTTTTACTCACATGTTCGAGCGGTTTACTCACGCGGTTTAAGACACGTGAGTGAGAGGCGCGATTTAAAACGCGTGAGTAAAACGCGCGCGATTTGATTTGCGTGAGTTTTACTCACGCGTTTTTGATCCGATGTCGATTTCGATAGGTTTGCTCCGATAATGTCGATTACAGAGCTGCCAACTTAGCCAAAAAAAATTAAAGTCAGCCTGGCGCGATTATTTGAAATTGGTGAGTTTTCAAAGCTGTTTAACATTTCATTGATAAAATTTCTTTTATACAGACTTAATGCCCTGAAATCGGCGTTAATTTACCCTAAACATTGTCGTTTTGGTTAGTTAGTTTGGTGGTTAGCATGTGGAAATTCCTTTAACTTTGACTATTTTATCAATTCGTTTAACAATTCTAATCCTTATCGTTGCAAATAAAACCTAAGCTAATCTACTCGAAAAACACTATTGGCATTATGACTAGCTATCAGTTTAGTCAATATTATTTTTAAAGAACCCCCACTTGGTGTTAATTCGAACATTTCATTTAGTAATCGCATGTGCCTGAAGCCCAAAGGGTGTTTGGCCAGAGGTTTTTTGTCGTTTGGTGGCGGAAAATCAGCATAACTATTCAGTGGGTAAGTTTTGCCCAGTTAGCAAATAGAAAATACAATTTGTAGTTTAAATATTTATTTGGCATTTATTTGCTTGTTTTTTTCTCTCGTTCTCTGTGGGTCTAAATTTCAAGTGCAGACCAAAAAAAAAAAAATAACTTAGATCAATGGGAACTAGTAGAAGCGATATGATAAGCTATCACTGGGTATATTTATTTAAACCGTGACAAGTGGATTAAATAGTATTGATAACACTTGATCTGGGAATATTAGGCAAAGTTTTTTTTTTGGGTACAATGGACCCGCAGTAAATGCATTGAATGAATGAATGACCAACTGATCCATTGATAACTTGAGGCACGTACGCCCACAAGAGCGACAGAAAAACCGAAAATAAAAAAGACTAAAAGTAAAAATCGCCGAACACCAGAGAGAGCGGAGCAATTGAGACCAAACCAGAGATTTTGTTTTGAGCTTCGAAATGGTCAGTCAGAGGTGGAATCGAAGAGTCAGTCGAGAGCCAGCTTGGGCGCATTGCGGGCGTCATTTAAACCACACACAAAAAACAAATCACTAGCTCGATTCGGTCTCGTCGTCGTCGTCGTCGTCGTCGTGTTTGCCCATGGAACAATGTAAAGATAAATAAATCAAATAACATACAAAAAACAGAAAAAAAGACCATCCGGGCACTATGCGGCATGTTTCGAAATCGCATCCCAAAAAACAACACAAAATTTTGTGACACAACTGCACATGTTTCACCTCACGAAATCTTTTAAATAATAATAATTACCTGTGTCATGCAATGTGATAAATATAATTGCAAATTAATAGTAACTATAAAGATAGTAAATATAAATACAGAACACCTCATTCAGTGCTCGGTTGTTCATTTGGCAAGGATTTCGTTGCATAATTTTCCAAAATAAAATAAAATTGAAACGACCCCAAAATTAAGTGCAAGTAACCTCAAAAATATCCAGTAAAGTGTAGATACAGATACAAAAAAAAAAAAAAATATATATATAGAAATAAAAAAAACCCTCATCATAAACGAAATCTTCTGTAATTTGCTCAATTGGATCATCAGCGTTTTAGCATCAGTGTGCTTTTATTTTTTGTATCCAAGAGATACTTTTTTATCTGGCTTTTTTCTTTTGTAAGTGTATAACAAAGGAAATGAAATTCAATAGGGTTCCCTTTTTGCCCAGATAAATTTACCAATTAAAATTGAAATCATTTGCAAAACCCCACAAAAAAAGATTATCTTTTACATACAATCCAAAGGCCATGCAGCAGATTTGTGTATTTTATATATATGTTTATTTTTTTTTTTCAACTTTTTTCAATGTCAGGCTTGGTGTGTAAATTATGCAAAGCATGTAGGTAGATATTTTCATATGTACATAAGTAGTGAGAGGGATGTGCAGGTGGTTTTGGCTCCAAACAATTACTCAGACAATTTCCCATTTAAAGCGCGATTTCATACAAAAGATAATGAAGTTCTAGGCGAAACGCTGCCCGCATAATTAAACGGTTTAAACAGAATCGAATCAAACAAGTCGGCAAGAAAATTTATGAGACACTTTTTTTGGGAGGAACGTGTTGTGGGGGGAAGACGTAAAAACCCCATAACTTATAATAACTTTTGATTTCAAAAGTAATATTGGCCACTTGCCCAAAATGCAAAGACTGCTGAAGACGCAGACGTAGACGTAGTAGAAGAAGGCTGCGTATTTCGCAAGCTGATAAAAACCGGTTCAAGTGATACTCGTGTAACGACATATATACATATAGGTATATAGCATAAGGCCCGACTTGAAGCCGACTTACAGCGCTGATAACACAAGAGAGACATACAGACAAAAAGACAGAGATCAAGAGAGTCAGAGAGACATGGAGCTCAACTTGTTATTTGTTATTGTTATTGTTAGTGATTATTGTTGCTATTGTTATATGGTTAATACGCATTTCTTTCATATGCATTCACATACATACATACTTACATGTGTGTATATAGATGTGTCGAGGTCGCTGTATATATATTTCCAACACCTTCACGTTTGCCATATCTTTTGATTGATATTGATGTTGGCTCAACAACTTTGGACGTCTTTTATTTTTGTCTTCGATTTCAATTGATTATACGATTTTGTAACATTTGCAAAATACTTACTAATGGATAGGCATTGTATTTATATATTTGCTAATCTCGTTTTGGTATTAAGTAAGTGAGAAGATAATTTGTTTATTAACAAGAAAAGGCAATCAATCAATCTATATTGGGAATTTATCGATTCTGTATTAAAGGATACACTTCGCTGTCAGATTTATTTAGAGAAAGTAAAGTTTTTTTAATGTACCTATGTAGGTCTAAGGTTCAATAAACTGACAAACGGGTTTCTTTATTTTGGTTTAAATAAAATTCAGCATTCTATTTTGTTCTTGCAGATTAAAGTCCAGCCTGACTATGGCCAATGCAAATATCATCTTCCTCTCTTTTGTCATCCTCTGCAGTCTTTGTAGTCTGGCTAATGCCGTCTATAAAGTGGGCGTGGGGCGTGCCGACATAACCGGGCCACCAGTGGAAATCAATTTTGTAAGTCTTCAGCAACTGATTTCAGAGTTCAGTATTTCACAATTGTCTATCAATTCGATTCGACAGATGGGCTATGCTAATATCAAACAAGTGGGAGAGGGACTACATACCCGAGTGTTTGCCCGCGCTTTTGTGGTGGAGGATGAGAAGGGCAATCGTGTGGCTTTTGTCAGTGCCGATTGTGGCATGATGGGTTATGGCCTGAAACGGGAGGTGATTAAGCGTCTGCAGGCGCGTTATGGCAACATTTATCACACGGACAATGTGGCCATTAGTGGCACACATACGCACGGTGCTCCTGGAGGATTCCTGATGCATCTGCTTTACGATATTTCCATATTGGGATTTGTGCCACAAACCTTTGAGGTGATGGCTCAGGGCTTGTACTTGGTGAGTTCCAATGGACTTTGCAAATTTATGTTGAATACTTTAATACATGTTTATTTTGGCAGAGTATAAAACGTGCCACGGATAACATGGTGGATGGACGCATCTTCTTGGCCACGACCACAGTGCTGAATGCCAATATCAATCGTTCGCCCACATCTTATCTCCGCAATCCCGAGGAGGAAAGAGCTCAGTATGAGCATGATGTGGACAAGACTCTTACTCAGCTTCGTTTTGTAGATACACAAAATAATCTGCTGGGTGCCTTCAATTGGTATGCCGTGCATGCCACATCCATGAATAACACCAATAAACTGGTGACCAGCGACAATGTGGGTTATGCTGCTCTTCTTCTGGAGAAGGAATACAACCCGAATAAGATGCCGGGCAAGGGTAAATTTGTGGGATCATTCTGCTCTTCCAATTTGGGTGATGTCTCACCCAATATTATGGGCCCCAAGTGTTCCATTTCTGGCAACGAATGTGATTTACTGAGCTCAACTTGTCCCTCTGGCGAGGGAGAGTGCTTTGCTTCTGGTCCTGGCCGTGATATGGTGGAGAGTACCCAGATTATTGGTCAGCGTCTTGCTGAGGCAGCTCTCAATCTGCTCAATGAGCAAAGTCAGGAATCGACGGCACGCGAAGTCACAGGAGATGTCCGATTCATTCATCAGTTTGTGGATATGCCCAACTATAATGGCAGTGCCTATAACCCCTTGAGCCGTAAACTGGATAAGATTCGTGGGTGTCAACCAGCTATGGGTTATAGTTTTGCTGCTGGCACTACAGACGGACCGGGTGCCTTTAGTTTTGAGCAGGGCACCACGACGGATAATGCCATGTGGAATTTCGTAAGAGATTTCATAGTTCCACCCACACAGGAGGATGTTAAATGCCATGAACCGAAGCCCATATTGCTGGCCACTGGACGGGTAGGAATCAATTGGCTTGAGATTGACTTAAAATTAACTTCATTTTCTTTTTAAAACAGGCAACATTCCCCTATGAATGGCAACCCAAAATTGTATCTGACCAGCTGCTGAAGATTGGTGATGTTATCATAGCTGCGGTTCCATGTGAATTTACCACCATGGCCGGTCGACGATTGCGTAATCAAATCCGAGCGGCTGCCTCAGCTTCTGGAGGCATCGAACCAACAGTCATCATTGCTGGTTTGACAAACATTTACACCAGCTACACAGTCACACCCGAGGAGTATCAAGCTCAGAGATACGAGGCTGCCTCTACCATCTTCGGCCCACATACTCACTCCATCTACATGGATGTTTTCGAGCGTTTAACCAAAGCCATGATGAGGAATGAAACGGTCGATGCTGGTCCCAGTCCGCCCTATATGAACGATGTGATGTTGTCTCTGAACACAGGAGTCCTTTTCGATGGCCATCCCATTGGCACAGATTTCGGTTATGTGAAGACACAACCAAATAAGGAATATGGCATCAATGAGACTGTCCATGTCTCCTACATCTCGGGCAATCCACGCAACAATCTGTTCACAGAGAAAACTTACTTTACCATTGAGCGCAAGATTAATGAAGATCGCTGGAAGGTCACCTACACGGATGCCAGCTGGGAGACAAAGTGAGTGGATCGGTGACAAATATATATCAATCTTTTAATTGTTTTTCTTTTCACAGAATGATCTGGCATCGTACAAATATCATCCTTGGATTCAGTGAGGTGTCAATCTATTGGAACATTAGTCCACAGACCTTACCTGGAGAGTATCGCATACGACACTCCGGGGAATATAAATATATACTGGGTGGCAAATATCCCTATGAGGGACTAACACAGTCGTTCATTGTCAAGGAGGACTAGGAGGTGTATTTAAAAGATTCCTAAACTAAATCATGAAAGAGACACTAAATTCATGTATTTATTTACCATTTATGAAGATGAAAAGCTTTATTTTTGCAAATACAAATTAAACTGATGCCAAATTTTGTTAAAATTAAATTAAAAATTTATGATTTTTATTTAAAAATGGTTACAACGGATAAAACGGTCTGTACAATAGACGATTACGAATTTCTAAAAGCAAAATTATTATTCTGCAATAAATTTCAAAAATATTCCACAAATATCTTCGTAGAGTCCAAAAATCTGGGCTCATGTGAACAAATAATAATAAGATTTAGCAGATTAAACTTTTTTTTAGGCAGGACCCTCAAACATTGTCATGGTTACAATAGTATTGAACTCATCTTTATTTCAATTGTTATTTATTGCAATTTTTATACTTTCAAAACATTTCTAAAACTTCTTTAAATGAGGAACCAACTCATGTATCTGAATTCTTTCCAGGCATTTAAATTTTAAATTTTGGCGCTCAATAAAAAACAGCTGATTGCTTCCACAAACGAGTGTGGAATGTATCTGTGTGTCTCTCTACCTACGATTTCCAGGCCCAAAATGAAATAAAATTCAAAACAAAAACCAGAAAAGATACTCTGCCTCTCTCATGTACTCCCGCCGTTTATTCTCTCTCTTCCTCTCTCTCTCTTTTTGTATACCATGCACTCAAAGGGTAAAATGGTATATTAAAGTCGCCAAACTGTATGTAACAGGCAGAATAAAGCTTTTCAGAATTTAGAAAACACAGATTCCCTGCCGCAATTTTATGACTAACGAAATCAAATTCGGCACACAAGTTAATCTAATTCATTTATACCAACCTACTAAATTTGAAATTTAAATTTAAAGTCGGACTAGAAACACGCGAAATATATGTATGTACGAAACTGTTTTACTAGATGGTCCAAAAGGACGAAGTTGGCTGTAGGATAGTGGCGGCGCTAGAGTGCTCGTGCGCGTAAAGAATTTTGAAATTTGAAATATGTATTTTTTTCACTTGGTGCATGGTATATCCAAGTCGGCGAGACGACCTACTTCATTCTCACTGAACAAAAAGTATCTTTATCTACGCTTAGCTAAGGCGGCAACAACATCAGTTCCACTTGGCAGTGCTCAGTGCGCGGACGCAGAAATCAAAGAAGCAATAATTAAGGATTGATTGAAAATAAAAATAACATAAACGAAACTATACGAAACGGGAAGGAAAAGTGCAAGAAACTAAAGTCAATAAAAAACACATCGTGTTTAGGTTAAGTGCAAATGAGGAATCCCAGGAATCTCATTTAACGTGGGTGGCGTGGGTGCAATGCGAATCGCAAAAGTCAGTGGCATCGGCAGGCGGTCTCTAGGTATCTGAACGAAACGGCATCCAGAAGAGTGTGTGAGAAAGAAACAGTAAACAAAAGGGAAGGCAAAAGGCAGACGTGACAAAAGTGCATCTACATTCAATCGGAAAGAAACCAAAGCAACAAGTTCTAACGAAAAATCAAAATCCTAAATTAACGGGTAAGATATTTCAAAAATATTTGAATGACGTGTTCTGCATCTGCAGAGGGCATCCGGGCTTTTGGGGGGCTTTTTGATAAGACCGCCGGGGAGTCTTGAATCTCTAAGTAAATATGGGTCACTTCATATGGAATTTGATTGTGATTAGAAGAAAATGTGATTGTTGTCAGCCAGGCGAGTTTCAAACATTTGTTTTACATATGTATGTGCATGAGGCGAAATGTTCAATTAAAATCATGCTTCCCCATTAAATTCTATATACTATATGCACATCTATCATATACATATATACACAAACATACATAGTTCATTATTGTCGCCTCTGTCGGGGAGATAAGCAGCGAAAATAAATTATAAAAAAAAACTATCGGCAATTGTACAAAAAAAAAATATATATAGACATTTGGTTTTTAGAGGAAGTTCGTCTTGGTCAGTCACGTAGTCAATTTTTTTGTTTTGCGTCTTTGTTTTGCTTTCGAATTTCTTCTCCACATGTTTGCTGGAAAACTGTTTGGAAATTTCAACCCCTAAATATCTGGAAAGGAACTGGTTCTAGAATCGCACTGCCAACTGAATCATTCCACAAGAGTATATATATACTAAGCGCGCGTTTGAATGAGATTCTTGTTGGTTTTATTTTAGCTCATTAGAAGACTTGTCTGAATTCGTTTAATTTATGAATTTCTTAATATTTTTTGAAAACTCAAAACAGCCTTCATTTGTGTTACTTTTTTTTCTCTCCTCCTCGAAGTATATATTTTTATTTTTTTTTTTTTTTTTAAATTTTTATTGAGTTTTGAAAAGTTCATTATACTTTATAACACATTACTACAAATGTTATAAGTAAGAATCGTAAAAAATAGAGGAGAATAACAGGACTAATAACAGGACTTTCCTAATTACTCGGTTTGTGATTGAGATTTAAATTAAAAGACCTTCTAATTCCTAATAGCAATAAGGATAATAAGGCATTATTGCTTGATAAAACTTTTTAGCAAGAAAACTGGAAATTTTGTCATTTAATTCATAGCAATTAGAGGAATTAAAGTGGATTTTCATCCTTTAAGTTATACAAATGGAAATTACAGAATAACAGAATTTTTTTTTAAAATGAGTTTAAAGACTTACTAAATACATTAACTTACGGAAATTTTACGATTAGAATTACCCCAAAACCTTGTTGGAACGTGTAATTATTATTGAACTTATACAATTATTTTTGTTTGATTTTTCAATATTTTTGTGCAAATTCAAAATGCGATGCAGACCGGTTTGTTTGTAAATCGATTGTTAAGTACATAAATTGCTATTTCTGTTTGTTTGAAAATGAAAGTCACTTGGCCCCGAGAGAGTGTTGAGTAGATTAATGTGGCACTGGAGTGATCCACATCCATTTCCGAACCTGTGGAGCATCTCTCTTCCTCCTCGTCTTTTCAATGAAATGATTGTCTCATCATGTGTGCGGCTGTGTGTTTTATATCTGATGATTATTTATTTTTTTTTTTTTGCAAAACCATTTTCAACCGGTTTTTTATGAGCTTTTCAACTAGTTACATGGCTTTATGTTTACACTTTTCAAGGTGAATTGTAAAATTTATGTGTGCACACGCTTTCAAATGATGAGATCTGCCAATGGAAACCATTTTCATAACTAATTAACAAACTTGTTGGTTGCACTTCAATAATTGCTGTAAACATTTCTGCTTGGGCATCCTTCGCATACATTTTTTATAGATTTACTTATTAACATTCCAGTCGAAAGGGTTCAAGTTTAAAGGGATAAAACAATTTAATAGACGTGACCCATAAAAAGTTTTGGGGCATTTTTGGGTGAAAAGTTTCTGCATCCCATATGAATTTAATTGACATTTTCTTTAAGACTGTGCTTAAGAAATTTTTATTTTTCCTTTGGCATAAACTTGGTTTGCATAATTTACAGAAAAACTTGTGCAAAGTGCAAATAGCGAATGAAATGTGTACATTTTTTAATAATTCAAGTTAAAGTTGTTGAAAATGAAATGCAAATAATGACTTGCTACTCATATAGCTGGTAAAGGAGACAATGTTTGAAGAATCGAATTAACATTTTTGGGTTAAATTATATATGTAGACTTTTTTGGTCAATGTTCTTTGGTCTTCTTGTTCTTGCTGTGAAAGTATACTAGCTTCAATAACTACTGTTGATTTACTAACTTAAAATTGTTAGCTATTTACCCAAAAAATAACTATTCAATGTTGCTAATTCATTAACTGGATAAAGTCATCTCTAGGAACAGTAGTAGGTAGTTAACTAAAACCATTTGCAAATGCATATCTAACTACCTACGTAAGTGTCACTTTAGTACTTTTTGTATGTGGATAATTTCGTAATGTATCTATTCGTTGAACTTCTGTTTTTAAGTCAATGCTAAATGAGCCATGGAAACATCTTAAACGTGTACCTAAAACGACTCAAATGCTAATGTCATTTTCGTTGTTCATGTCGATGTCGGTATCGGGGCTGTATGTGGTATCGACGAGGCGGGTCTAACAAGCCCATTAAATCAGCTGAAATGTTAAGGAAAAACTTGAAATCAAATTACAGCCTTAGCATCAGACGCAACAAGAAATCAACGAAACTGCCGTCAATTTGCTTTTAATTATGCATACGATTTTGCCAAAAAATAAAGAAAAAAACCATGCAAATTGGCCATCCAAAGAAAACGCCAAACAAACGTAGACACAGAAAAAGAGACGAAACACGAATGAAATTTTTCGATTTTGCCAAATGGCTGTCGATACTACTGGCATCCCCATCGACAACGGCATCAGCATTCATTGCTGTAGGTCATTCGGATAGTGGGGTTGACATTTAATGCCCAACAGATGGCAGACAGTATCGTGCGACATTAGCGGTAAGCCGCTGGAAAAACAAAAGAACCCCAACAAAAAGCAAACAATTTTCATTTTTGGCTAAAATGGCAAACCAGCGAGCCAAAAGCAACAAGCCCTGCCAGCTCCAAGTGTCAAATTGGATGCGGACGCATAGTTTTATGCTTACTGAGCTGTTTTTTTTTTTTGGTTTTTTTTTTTTTTTTTTTTGGCAGCTCATAAATGTCAGCTACCGACTTGGCTGAATTATAATTATGCCCCTGATGGCTTATAAAACTGATAGATGACTTTGGTAGCCTTGCTATTTATTCAGTTACCTTTGCCTATGCGGGGTTTCCATTTTCACCCACTGCTTAGCAGCGATATTTGCCACCTGCTGCAATCAAGCAAAAGCATCAGCAACAGCAACTGTATGTAGTTTGTCCCTGTGACATTTGCACCTGAATAATGATGTCAGCCTTCATCTAAAATGTTATGTTTGCCATTTTGCTGACACTTTCATTTGAATTGGTTGCAACTGCCACAGATCAACAGGAGAATAAGAGAGAAGCTGCCAAGGACAAACAAACAGACACACACACATATACACAAAACAGGGCAAAACCTAAACATAAACAGGACAAACAGGCTCGCAGACAGGAAATGGGGGAAATATACTGTTCACCATAAGTTTTCAGGCCATTGTCGTATCGTTTCAGTATCTTTGACTGCTTTTTGTGGGCGTTGGGTGTAAACGACTGGAACTATTCACAGTAAAAGGTCTTAACAAGCAGGAAATTTGCAAACGAATATTCCAGTAACAATTGAAGTTTTTTATACTCGCTCTTCCACTCACCTTGCTACTTCTTGTGTTATATGAAGTTCAAGCATTGTTCTTACTAACAAGTCTTCACTGTACATTGACAATTCAACTAGGATTCTCCAGGTATCCGAGTGTGACACGTTGAAACCAACAGCTCAACTGCAGAAACTAGTTGGTTACTAAGCTAAAGGCAGGAATATGGCATTTCAATTTTCAACCCAAAAAAGGGGAAGAAAATTGTTGCTGACTTTGCACAGAATATTTAACCCAAAACAAGTCTATACATATATAAAGGTAGTTTTTGTGTCAGTCAGTCGGGGAGTCAGCCAGTCATTCACTTTCTGTGTTCGCTTTAGCTAATGAGCTTAGTCAGCATTTCACACAAAACATTTCATAATTTACTTAATTGCAAATTTTCATTGCATTTTCTTACCTTTCGGTGGATTGCAATTGGTAAATGCCAAAGAAGGAAGAAAAAAAATGGGAGAAGCTACCGCAAATAAGTGAGCAAGATACATATAAGAAATTGCTTATTGCATAAACTAAAATAAGCAACAAAAAAATGTAATAAAGTGGCACGCAAGATACATGGTCGAAATTCGCATAAAAGGCGTGGCAATATATACATACATACATATGAGGAAAAGTTAATCAAGATTCATAATCAACATAGAAAATCAATAAAATTTAATGTTTACATGAAATTTTGTAGGAAAATACAAATAGTTTGCGCTACATTAAATTTATAATATAATTAGTTAATTAATATATCACAATCCAATGGAATTTGTGTAGGATATATCTGTCACTGTAATTAACTAAAAATACGATTAAGTTGCAATCAGTTTTAGCAATTTGATACGATTAGTTTAACTAATAATACTAAATGCGAGCTTAATGATTTTCATGGCAAGTTGATTAGGTATTAAGGTCATTAAAATTCATATTTAAATTAAAACGAGAGCCGGCATTATAATGGATGATCTTAATTTATTTCAGTTATTGAATTTAAATAGACATTCATTTATGTTTTAAGGATTATACTTTTAGGTTTCCGGCAGATTCCTATTTGACGAGTAAACTAAGATTTTCTAATTTAAAGTCAGTAAACAATTTGAGTGAATTTGACTTTTCATTGCTATTTCTATTAGAACTTAATAGATTCAACTATTTCTGAAATGAATCTGCCTTTTAAATACTTTTCCTTTGGCAATTTTTCATCATTTATTCGTTGTGTCTATTTGTTGATTGATAAATTCTTCATGGACTGCATCTGCCACCCTTCAATTAGGCCTTGGCAATTCGGAATGCCCGCCAGTAATTAGTTACTGAACTGAAATGAGACTGAATTGTATTTCAATTTAATTCACTTCTCGTATGCTAAACATTTCTGTCAATGTATTCACATTTTGGACATTTCGTTGTCAAACAAAAACCGAAATGTCTATATGATAATTCGTATTGGTTTTTGACATTTTAACTGCACAAAGTGAATGTGTGTATTGTGTGTGTGTGAGTGTATGTATATGAAAGAAATGGCTAACGGACTGAGCTGAATTTATTTGAATTTAATTTTTGATAATATTTTGCATATAAATATTCTTGTTGCTTTTGATCAAAAGGCGTTTAAATTTAATTGGTCTATTAATTTGATTGACCAGAAAGGCGAGTAATTAAATTATATATTGCAGAAACAAAAAGTGTTCTATTTACAGACATTTATGTGGTGACTAGCAAAATAAAAGTGCCAACTAACTAAAAAAATATTCGTGACATTATTTAAAATGGACCAACTTTTAAGTTGAAAAAGTGAACAGTTCGCTGAACTCATTAAATGAGAATGTTTTCATTGTTGACTCAGGCGAATTTCAGTGTTTTTTTATGTTTCCATATTTGCAGATGTTGCAGAATAAAAAGTATTTATTTGCATTTCAATAAGTTTGATTGTGTAACGTGACTGGAAGAATGGTCAGAATACCGTTAAATGATCAATGTTTGACCGTCAAACAATGCGAGGTTTGTCTCTCGAGAGAAGCAGCAACAGCTGCTACGTCAGCAGTCACGCGTATCTGTGAGATACATTTGCATATTTTACAGATACACGAGTTCTTTGAACTCCAATTAAAATGCTACAGAATTAGTAGATTAAGATTTAGTAGAAATTTTGAAAACCGTTGACCATCCATCCCAACCAATTTAAGTTATGTCTTGGTCCCCTTTCTAATCAGCTTCCAAAAAAGAGTTAACTAGAAATAGAACCAAACCCAAACTGAACCGGTTTTTTGGGCTATGAATTGTGAGTTTGCATTTTCATTGTTGATTTTGAAGTGGATTGAGTGTTTCGGGCTGGGTGAAGAGGGGCTAGAGGAAGCTTTGGGGCAGTTTATTTTTTTCTTTAATAATTTGCTGACAGGTTGTGTCCCCCACCCCCTGAAAAACATATGTTAGCTGACATAAATTTCGAAGCATTTGGAACATTTCAAGAGCAATAAAAAATAAAAAGCTACAAAAAACAAAAAAACTTGGTCAAGTTTTTGCTGTTTACTGCATACTAATTATAGATTCATATCAGCAGTTATATAATATATATATTTTCATATTCTTAACAGCTTTTTCTAATGTACTCAGCGATTGAAGCGATTGAGATCTCGTCTAGTTTTTTTCGTTTTGTCTCATCCTTTGGCTGGCGTAAAATTAATTTGCCAACCAAAGTCAGAAAATTTGATTAATGTGAGCAATTACCGTTCGAAGCGTGAGTTTGAGTGTGACTGTGTGTGTGACTTTGGTGTGGTATACAGGTAAATTAATTATCGCTGATTAATTATACATTTCGCTTGACAAATATGCATCCAACTGACAGACCAGGCAACCAAGCCATCCTCTACATAAGCCTCTTTTGTCTGGGGGACCACCCACCAGAAGACATGAAATCATCGATTTCGTTTTCATATATGCAAAATAAACATATACATATTTCTTTCTTCTATTTGCCATACAATAAAATATGTTTAAAAGCGCATCTATCTTAAATATGCGAATTAACAACGAGTTCCTAATTAATATCAATTAAAATTTATTTGCACGTTAACTAAGCCACAAGCTATAAGATCCAAATAAAAAAAAAAACAACAAGGAGAAAAAGACTTGCATTATTTATAAATAAATCAAATAAAAACCTGGCTAACAAACGGATATACGGAGTGTGAATTGACCACGATTGTTAGGGTATATTAGTGAGAATGTTAATTGGTTAATATAAAAACAATTAACAAAGGTGTTGCTCAAAAATAACTAAACCGATTAAGATCAATTTGCATGTGGTTTTTATTATTTAATCTCACTTAATGAGCGGAGGATTGAGAAATAAATTATAACAGTCTAAGATACATTAAATTTAAGTATCTTCTTTGCGTCGAAAGTCATGTAATTAAGAACCAAGTCAACCACAATTGATATTAAGTAGAGTATCTCACAGTCTGGCAAACATTTCTTTTGCGAATTAATTTCTCTTACCCGTTTAAAAACATTATTGTCGCGTTTTGCGACAACAATAAAATCAACGCCATAAAACAAACTTCACTCACATGGCTGGTCATATTAACCAAAAAATAAAATTAAATTAAAGACGTTCATTAAAATTAATTACCAAAAACTTCAAAACTGCTCCCAGTCCCTCACTTGGCCCCAAAATAAATCCCAGTTTCATTTGATCAGTGCGCTTTAAAAGATAAGCTGCTGTTGGTATAAAAATGTTTTTGTGTCAGTTAATCAAATTGTAATTAATACAAAATTTGTACATTTCTTCACTTTATTCTTACAGGCTAAGCATATAAATAAGCAAAATGTTGCCAATTTGGACAAATTTGGGACTTTTTGGCCTTCTGCTGTTAAGCATTTCGGGCGTTCGTGGTGAGCTGTATACGGCTCTGGCGGAAATGGAAGAACTACTTGAGACTGAATCCGTATTAATAAATAATCTAGAAGGCTACATACGAGTCCAGGAAGACAAGCTGAGCTATTTGAAGAAGTAAGTGTTTGAAAGATACATATGTCAAATCATAAGATAAGCGAATCGCATTTAATCAAACCGCGAAAACAAAACAAAACAAGAAGAAAAAGCATGAGCTTAAATTGTTTTTTTTTTTTAGCATAAATCCATATTCAAATGAGTAAATGGCATAAATAGCCAGAGAGGGGGCATATAAATTAGATTGAATGGCTTGAAAATGTCTCAGGTAGCTCAGCTGCATGTTTATACCATACACCCAAGGGGAGGATAAAGAAGTATGTAAAGGGAAGGAAAAAAAAAATTTAAAAAAAAAAAAAACCCAACCCCCCCCCCCCAAAAACCCAAAAAAAAAAAAAAAAAAAAAAAAAAAAAAAAACAAAAAAAAAATAAAAAAAAAAAAAAAAAAAAAAAAAAAAAAAAAAAAAAAAAAAAAAAAAAAAAAAGGGGGGGGGATTATAATTAGGTTCATGCCACGTGCGAGTTTTGATGATGGTGCAACTAGAAGAAAGAGCAGCTGTTGCACGTAGCTAGAACTTACATGTGTGAGGCGGCGGCGCCTGCATCTACCATTATCTTTACCTATATATAAATAGGTATGAATGGTATATAAGGACATATTTATATATAAGAATTCATGTGTTTAAACGAAAGGAAGTTCGTTTTGTTAGTGCGGATGTGGTGAGGCAACTCCTCTCCTCTTTTAATCAAAAACACACAAATGAGGATCTATGTATCTTACCTACTACTCCCTTGTCACCGACAAGATCCTTGCAACAGCAACAACACTAACAATGGCTTAACAGCTGACAGCTGTTTGGTCCTGTCTTTGCCTTATCCTTGTGCGCTGTCATTGCCCCCTTGCTGGAGACTCGTTCTCCGTTTTTTGATCTTTCGTCTTCTGTCTGCTGCCTCCTGCCTCTGCCTGTGGCTCGTGCCTTTCTTTTGTAAATGCGACTTTAATTTTCCAACTGACAGAAGGTCCTTCTGCAGCTGTCCTATATAACAGGGCAAATATTGTTAATATGCAAGTGAGAATAGACTGGTGCAATCTATGATTTCTCTTTCGCTGTGTCTCTCTATTGACCAAATGGTGGCCCAAATCCAATTAAATTGCTTTGCATGGACCACAGTGGCCCGAATAAATGAAATTCAAACAACCAACACAAACTGCGGGTGGTTCTCCCCCTTTATTTTCTTTTGGCTTACCAAATGTAACGGTCGCTGCTGCCTTAGGAACCTTCCTTCCCTCTATATATGTATGTATATACTTTGAGCTCTATATAGTTATGAGTTGGTAAATACAATATTAAAACTGCTGATAAAGCAAACGCTGTTTGCGCCGGCTGCTCCTTTTTACGTGGTCGCAGCGCAATAACATTTCAACCCCTGAGTTGTTTCGGTTGTTGCAGGAGCAGATGTTTCTCTAGCTAAATGGAACGCGCCAAACATTTGCCCTATAACCATTGTACGGGTGTCTTGAGCACAATTATTATGTGTGTACATATATACATATAAATATATACAGTTTGGTATATAGAGAATGTTGGCGGAGGGGAAGATTGCTTGGGCCGATCCACTCGACTGCGCGCCGGCGCAGGAAGTTGCAAGTCGAGGAGCTGTCGCTGGTGGAAGTTCAACATCAGTTGAGTCGCAGTTGTCGTGGAGAAAGGTTGTCTCGGTAGTCAGCCAAGTACCAAGACTCTAGAATATTTCGTTATCAATTGAGATCTAAAGTACAGTGCGGCATAATGTCACAGCATAATTATACCAATCCGGCTTTTTGCCAGAACAGTGAGTTCTATCCAGTGCCAAATGGCACTGGCAGTGTCAATGCCAGTCGTGTCGAGTCCATTTACAATCGCAGCCTGCAAGTGAATTTTAATGCGGTGGCTCGTTCACCCTGTCGTGATCCACGCGAGGGCCCGCTTCGTATGCAGCGTAGCATGTCGACGCGTTCGGTGACGCGGAAACAGCAGCAACACCAGCAGCAGCAGCAGCTGCACCCCCAATACCAACAGCAGCAGGCTGCAGCGGCCTCTAGTGGTCGCTATGCCTTGGTCCCTCTAGAGGAATTGGCTGCCGCAAATGGAGCCTTGGCAGCAAGTCGATATGCCATTGTGCCAGGACAGGCTGCCCAACGTTTGGCTAGATCGCAAGATAATTTAGATAGATATGGCTCCCGGCATGGCCTGCAATCGGACGAGGAACCGCATTCATTCCACGAGGAACCGCATCAGGAGACACAATTTGCCAGTTTGCCGCCCATGTTGAATGCTGCTCCGTTGCCACCGAAACCCAAGATCAAGCATGCTTTCTCAAGTGATTTCGGCAGCAAAACATTTCTTATTGTGGATAAGAATAGCAATCAACGATATCAAATGGTGCCCACGGCCGAGGATGAGGAACTAGTTGATGAGAATCAGGAAATAATACAAATGCATAATGGTCGGGCTCATCGATATGCGGTGATACCTACCGAGGCGGATGATGATGATATGGCAGATGATTTGTCAATGCAGCAACAGGAAACTTGCCTCAGTACCACAGAATTGAGTGTTCTCCAGCAGCAGCAACAACAACAGCAGCAGCAACATTTTGCCATGAGGACATCGACGCCACAGCAGAGAAATGCAGCAGCTGCCACAAGAGCCTTGCACGAATTACTCTCGACGCCGAGAAAAATGCAACCACCCCCACGCCTAGCACATTCCACACCACGTAATGCGGCCCACCAGGAGCAGCTGCAGCAAGAGCGTCGCCTCCAGCTGTATCAGAGTCAGCAACACATTAATCAAGCTGTGGCTCTGCCCACGCTACCATCGCGACAGGCACGACTTTCGCCCCAGCGATTGCACTACGAGACTGTTAAACCAGTGGTTCCAGTGCCGATGGCATCCCAACAGAGCACGGACCGCTCCATGGCAGTGATAAGTCCACGTGTGCAACAGCAGCAACAACAACAGCAGCAGGAGCAGGATCTAAGCAGCATTCAGGGGAAGTCACAGCTGAACAATAATTCGTATCCGCAAAAGTTGGCCAATGCCACCATCACTTTGGCCGTAGTTTCACTGATGTTGGTCCTGGGCAGCACAATGAATGCTGGCCTCATCATTTACATGATAGCCCATGTAAGTGCACTTTCTGCTTGCGTTGAATTATTCACTTTTAACGCTTAATTAATTACTTTCTCTTTCCCATTATTCTTCCCACCTACAGTTTGGTAAATCATTCTACCTGCAGTTTGGTTTGATGGCATCCTTTTGTGGAATGGGATTGGGATTCCTCGGTTTTCGTTCCCGTCAGTGTGAATGGCTGCCCAACCGAAGTTACACCTCGGGCTACATTCTGGTCACTGTATTTTGTTTAATCAAATGCTGCGGCCTTCTCGTGATTCTTGTCCTAGACCCCTTTCCGGGTCTGCCCTTACATGACGTTACCACCGGAGTCATTCTGGGTCTCTCCACTTTTACAATGTTCTTCATTGGACTCGGTGTGGTTGGTAGTTTGTGGTGCTATCGCCCGCCCCCGGATAACCGCGTAAATGTGGTCTAAGACTAACTTTTTAGTTTTACTTTTAGTTTAGCAATTAGTTTAAGTGAAATTTCCATCAAGCGGTACACCGAACGGCTAAAAGACCAAAAAGCAAATAAACATACAAAATTCCATATATAGAATTTTCGTTAACAAAAACAAGACTGTAAATACAATAAACGCATTAGTTAGTTAATGTTATTACTTGAATATGGTAACCTTTTAGGGATTGTAATTAGCTTAATATTTAGGGTTCAGCATAAATCTAAGTTATGTATTTAATTTATTGTTTTGTACATTTAAGTTAACATCGAATAAAGACACTTTGCAACGCTATACGAATTTTAATCAAGTACTTGTAATAGATTAAGATTAGATGGGATTGACAATTATTCTAGCTAAACGAGACTTAATGTTATTAAAACTTTGTTATCTTGAGTTTCAGTATGAAATATTTAATTTGTTGATATTGGATTTGGGTAACCAAATAAACTAGGAAATTTTCTTTAGTTTGCTTAACTAGTAAATTCTCTTGAAGTTGGAGCAACTTTAATTGAACACATATTAGGGCATTAGGGAGCGAACCTTAAATTTCCATAATAATGAGAACAAGTGTAAGCTAAAAAGTTTAATTTTCCGCTTGGAAAATAGTTTTTACTGGTAATAAAAAGCTTCTTCGTCTTGTTCTTAATTTTGGTGCAAGTTTCACCCAGGGCAATAATACAATTTTGTAAAAGCCCTTAAACAAAAGCACTTAGTCAACAGACGTATAAGATTTATTAACTTGTTTTTAATACTTGCAGTAAGATGGATGAATACCAAAGGGAACACGCGGATGCGTCTAGTGATATAACAGCTTATGTATCTAATCCAATAAATGCATATTTGCTAACAAAACGTCTGACCACCGACTGGCGGCAAGTTGAGAATCTCATGGAGCACGATGTGGGCGGTGGTAAGTGACATTCATTTGGTTACATGGCAACTCAAGGTGATACCCATTCGCTTTAGCTTTTCTGCAAAATCTCACACAATACCGCAATGTGTTGAAATTTCCCTCGGACGAGGATCTTAATGGTGCAGCGGTGGCCTTGTTGCGTCTACAGGATACCTACCAATTGGACACATCGAGTGTGGCACGTGGCAAACTGAATGGCATCCAGTATAGGTGAGTGGCAACATGCTTCTGGCATGATTTGCGTTCGTTCACAAAACTGACAAAAGAATGTTCTTTGAAGTACGGCAATGTCTTCGGATGACTGCTTCGAGTTGGGCCGTCAGTCCTATGTGAACCATGACTATTATCACACAGTGCTCTGGATGAACGAGGCGATGTCCCGCATGCTGGAGGAGACGCACAATCAGACACAAACTTTCACCCGGGCCGACATTCTAGAATATTTGGCCTTCTCCACCTACAAGCAGGGTAAGTAAGTGCCTTCGACTTGTGTGTTTGCTTTGCTAGCTGCGTTTTGCATGGCAGCTAAAGTCCATTTACGTCCAGCAGGAAATTGCATTTTGTTGGTCCATTAACCACCATCCATGGCCAGGTGTTGCAGGACATTTAAGCAGTAAGTGCAAAAATTCCTTGCTCATTCACAGGCTGAGACAATTCAACTCTGCGCTCTGAGCTCTCTGCTCTGAGTGTGTTTTTAAGTGCAATAATGTAGCCAAAGAGGACTTTATTAACACGTTTCTTTGCTACCGTTGTCCTTAAACATGAGTCACACAATTGCACGTATTCGCACATATATTTATGAACCATGTATTGTCTGCTCCCTTATGTTTAATATTCTGTGAGTGTGTGTGATGTGGGTGGTGTGGCTGGGGGCCATAGAATTTATGGTCGAAAGTGTTGCCATATTGTATTAAAGCTGCCAGAGGCACACAATGCGGCCGCCCTTAAGGCAGGTAACGAACATTTTGACATTATATAGCCCTTTTTTGTAGACTTTTTTTGCCTTTACACTTGCCTAGTCATACACACACACACCTACACGAAAAACAGAGAGCGGGAGAAGGAGATGTCACGCTGAAATTGCTGTGACATAAAATCCAAAAAAAAAAAAAAAAATAAATAAACAGAAGAATTTAAACTCCTGTCGCTGGCAAGGTTTCTGCCTACAGAGCGGCAGAAATTCTGACACTCTGTTACACGTTCGGGGGTAGGTTCATCATGCCCCTACAAGAGTTTAAAAATTCAATGAAATGAAATGTGGCTTCAAAGTGCCAGGCAAACTAATTAGAGCAAAAAGCCACCTCCAGAATGTCCTGGACGAAAAAGTGGCCACAATAAATAACCGTCTGGACACACAAATGAATAAATAAATAAATGCAAGCCAAGACCAAACTTTTTGGCCATCAAACTAGGTAAAAACAAGACAAGTTTCAGGTGGTCTTTGTGGTGCTGGGTGGGGATAAAAAGTTCGTTTGAAGAAATTGTGAACACAATTTGTATGTGTGTGTGCTTTTGGGGGTTGTCAGAAAAAAGTGTAGTCTACTTTTAGACAGTCGGGAATATATATTTTTGCATTCTAAAATGTAGAGGAAGAGAAACCAAACTTTTTGTTTTGGCAATTAATTTTTGGCCTCCACTTGGAAACTACAAACCAATTTGCTATTCTTCACTCTCATATACATATATTTCATTCGTATAATTGATTTTATTACTCCGATGTGGTTTTAGGCAATGTGGAGAGCGCCTTGCTTATGACAAATGAACTGCTTCAATTGCTGCCCTATCATGAACGAGCCAATGGCAATAAGAAATTCTACGAAAAGGAGATAGCCCACCTCAAGGAGATGAAACGCATGAAAGGTGATGATGGCTCTGATGAAATGCCCGTCTCCGATTTGGTAAGTTTAATTAGAGTTGTCTCTTGCCAAGTTGCTCCCATTTGAAGCAATTCTTAACCCTTTAGCCCGTGGCAAAAAGTGATCCTGGAGTCTATGATATAACTGAACGCAAGGCCTATGAAATGCTGTGTCGGGGTGAACTGAAACCTTCTCCGGCCGATTTGCGTCCTCTGCGCTGTCGTTATGTAACTAACAATGTGCCCTTCTTGCGATTGGGTCCATTGAAACTGGAGGAGGCACACATGGATCCGTATATAGTGATTTATCATGATGCCATGTATGACAGTGAGATGGATTTGATAAAACGTATGGCACGTCCACGTTTTCGTCGAGCCACTGTCCAGAATTCAGTGACTGGAGCCCTGGAAACGGCCAATTATCGCATAAGTAAGTCAGCCTGGCTAAAGACCGAGGAAGATCAAGTGATTGGCACAGTGGTTCAGCGTACAGCTGATATGACTGGCTTGGATATGGAATCGGCTGAGGAGCTGCAAGTCGTCAACTATGGCATAGGTGGACACTATGAGCCTCATTTCGATTTTGCCAGGGTAAGTAAAACCAATCAAGTTTGTGACTTTTAATCAATTTTTGGTTATCTTTATTTTAGCGAGAGGAGAAACGAGCCTTTGAGGGTCTAAATTTAGGCAATCGCATTGCAACTGTATTGTTTTATGTAAGTGAATCCAGAATTTCATTGAATACAACATAAATTATTGAATGCTTCCCTTAGATGAGCGATGTGGAGCAGGGTGGAGCAACAGTTTTCACCTCTCTTCATGCTGCCTTGTGGCCAAAGAAGGGAACAGCTGCCTTTTGGATGAATCTACATCGCGATGGCGAGGGTGATGTGAGAACGCGACATGCGGCTTGCCCCGTACTTACAGGCACAAAATGGGGTAAGTTATCCTAAAGAATTTTAAATGAGTTTTATTTGTATTCTCTATGTTTTCATTAGTGTCTAACAAATGGATACATGAACGAGGACAGGAGTTCCGCAGATCCTGCGATTTGACTGAGGATCATGGCGATTTCGCCATTTAGTTCTAGTGGGACCCTAGTTAGTTCAATACAACGAATCTATGAATCAAATCTATCAAGATGCTCATACAAGATGCTTCCACTTATGCATTTGTTGCTCTACTTTTCGTGTTTAAGATGAATGAATTCCTATTGTAAATACCATGAAAACAATTCTCAAAACTTACTCAAACAATTATATTTTTTTTTTTTCTGTCATTAGGTTATATACATAGAAATTTTTATTGAATTTATCTACTTTTGTATATTGTCTAGTTTAAATAGTAGAACAAATTGCAATAAAAACAAATAAAATATGAACAAGTGCATTAGTATGTAAGCCGAGCTGATAATTTAATGCAAGGCAAATCGGTTTATCGTCGTTGGTAAATCAATTTACGCATCAAAGTGCACATCTATATCTCTCCCCAGTGTTGTGGGAATACTGAATATTCTAGTGAAATTCTATTCTCGAGGGAACGCATATGAGAATGGAGTGAAGTGAAAGCGAAAGAGTGAACCACAAAGTTGTTGTTGATTTAGCCGCACACTTGTCACTGCCCGGAGTTGTTTGCTCAGCGTTTTTTATTTAACTCTCTGGATACGTGACAATTTTTTGTTCTTCTTATTTTTGGAAATGGAATATTTGGTAAACTGGCAGCAGATGCTTTGATACAATTACGAGGCATACGAAGTTAGAGCCAGTTGCTCGACTCATTTCAAAATGTCACATCGTAGTCGTTGCATGTTTTCGTTTTGGCAGCTAGTCCTGCTATTTTTACGTGTTCTCCATTTACCCGGCGGTAGTATTGGTGAATTCTACTCATCTGTGGACACCATGCATGCGTTGGCATATGTCGAGAAGGAGATACTCGATGCCACACATGTCTATATGAAGGCCCAGGAGGAGCAACTCAACTTATATCGCAAGTAATTGAATGTTGATTGATAACCCGTAACGAAAGCTGATTGATGTCCCTTTACGTTGTTTTTTTTTTTTTTCCTTTTTGGCAGTTTTGTTCAGCAAGTGAAACGGGAACATGCCATGGCTATTGATGAAATGCAACTCGATGAATATGTGGGTCATCCGTTGCATGCATTTAGATTGTTAAAACGTATGGTCACCGATTGGAATAGTCTGCATGAATTGATGGTTAAAAATCAGGCCAGAGAAGGTGTGTAGCCACAGATTGCCAAAACATATTTTCCTTACACACTATTTCCCCATTAGATTATCACCAAAAGATAGACCAGGTGGCCAAGGACTTGGGCTATCCAGACCAAACGGATATTCAGGGAGCTGTAAAAGCTTTTAATCGCTTGCAAGAGGTTTACAATTTAACTGCAAATCATCTGGCCGATGGTATAATTAATGGCAAATTAACTGAAACCGAATTGGAGTGGCGGGAATGCTTTGAAATTGGAGTTCAGCTCTTTGATCTTAAGCAATATGAACGCTCTTTAGAGTGGTTTAAAGTGGCTTTTAGAATACTGATTACCTCCTCGCGGAATGTTTTAAATAGGCGAAAGTTCGAATTCGAGTTAATGGAATACATGGCTATAGCAAATTTTGAGTTGGGTAATGCCAAATCGGCTGGCATATTGTTAGATCAAATATTGAAAGAAGAGCCGAATCATTCGGCACAACAGACGCGCAAATACTTGCTTCATCGCGAAATGCTATCAACTAAAAAGGTGGAGGTGGCATCGGATCCCACGTGGCTTGCTAACTATACGCGTTTGTGTCAGGGTCACAGATTGCCCGAGCCATTCACTGGCAAATCACTTAGCTGCTATCTAGATGCCAAACGACATGTTTCATTCATATTGGCCCCACTTAAGGTAGAGCAAGTGCATGTGGATCCCGATATCAATGTCTATCATGGTGTTCTTAACGATGCTCAAATCGAGAAAATCCTACATGAATCCGACCAAATGGAAATGATGCGATCGGCAGTATCTGGAGATAAAGGCAGCAGAACAATTGCTGATCTCAGAGTCAGTCAACAGACTTGGCTTAACTACAGTAGTCCCATAATGAGATCCATAAGTAATCTGATATCTGATATATCTGGTTTCGATATGGCCGGAGCCGAACAAATGCAGGTGGCTAACTATGGAGTGGGTGGTCAGTATGAACCGCATCCAGATTATTTTGAAGTAAATCTGCCGATAGATTTTAAGGGCGATCGCATCTCAACGAGCATGTTCTATGTGAGTTAGACCGGAGAATGTAAATCACTTTTGTTTCAATTGACTATATACTTCTAGTTATCGGATGTGGAGCTGGGTGGCAACACGGTCTTTATAAAACTGAATGTTTTTCTGCCACCCATTAAAGGTGCCATGGTTATGTGGCATAATCTTCACTATTCTCTGGATGTGGATAGACGCACAATACATGCCGGTTGTCCTGTCCTCATTGGTTCTAAGCGAAGTTGGTTTTGATTTATTTTTCACGATTTTTTATAATTTATCTTAATTATTTTTCTCTTTCAGTTGGCAACGTTTGGGTACATTCGGGATATCAGGAATTCCGCAGACCCTGTCTTCTTACCTGTGATAAGGAGAAGTCTTCGGGCTACAGGGATTAAGACCTTACTATACATATTGAGAAATATATATACATAGGTAAATAATGCATAAGTTCAATAGTAATAGTACTAAAGACAAGGAGATTTTAGTCCTTATCACTAGACCGATTACTAGCGTACTTGCTGACTCTTTGTGTTGTGCTCCCTCTTAATTAGGACTAATGTATAATTAAATAATATGAAAATTCTGTCTAAAATAAAATACAAATTTGTATGTGCTTTAATTGACTTATGAAAAAGGGTATCTAATTGTCATTACGTTTTAATTAGCTTGATCATAGCCCTGTGCAATTTCAAGTAAATCTATTCTTTAGCCCTGAGTTCATACAAAATGAAAGTGGTTTTCTATATTTTCCTTATAATTTGATCAATTTTTATTCTTCAAGCAAAGCCGAACAAGAACTAAAGGACATTTTGACCTTATTACGCCTGAACTCATTCGATTATGAAGTTAAAAAAGATTTGATTGATTCTATCGAAATATGTATATATTTCAACGAAAAATTGCTGTATATCGCTGTATATATATGTTTTTTTTGGTATCGAGAATATGAACGATAGACATTAGAATAATGTTTGCTTAAAAACATTTGTTTTAATTTATTAAAATTTTCTAGTAATGAGTAAATGGATACATGATGTCGGACGAGAGGCATTGCCTTAAAATATAAACTTATAAATATTTAATGCTTTACCATATGTAGATGGATAATACTGTAGTCTTCATTGAAATTCCTTGAACGGCAAAGAGATTTCATTATCTCGCTGAAGACCGCAAGGACGTATTTGTTCCTGATTGCTTTGTCGTATCCAAACATTGGCAACTGTTGATACAGTAAGTAAGTTTTTTAATGAAATTTATGAAATTGAGCTTCTTACTCCATTTGCTTCCTTGAAGAACTGGACAGGCAGCATGCTTAGTCCGATAATCTTGATCACCAGACCTATGCAGATTGTACCAGAAGAGAAGACTGCCCCGTTCAGGAGTGACTAGTAGAGGTAGGAATGGAAATGCTGTACCTCCGCCTGCTTCGACATCGGATAACTGAGAAGAAATCAAGTCAAAATATCATATACTTTATAATGAACTGAACTTACATAGTAAATTCCAGTGGCTATGCGATTGCCATCTCGATCGTCTGGATGGTATACATGATTGTCAGGGAAACAATCCCAATGCGGTTCATAATGCCCGCCAATTCCATAGTTGGCTATTTGCAGCATCTCAGCAGAGTTCATGTCAAGTTCTGAAATGTCTGCCACATGCCGACTCAGAAGCTCCATGGATCGGTGTTTAGTGTACTCAAAGGTGGTTCCCTTACTAATGCGATAGGCGGCAGCAACAGACTCCTTTGCATTGTGGTCCTGTGCATAGACCTGTGAACGTTGTATGTTTGGACGTGCAATTTTCTGCAGATAATCCATATCCTTTTGACTAACTATATTGTGCACTTGCACTATAAAAGGATCCCGATGGAGTTCTTCCAATTCCAGAACTTCATAGCTCAAACGACTTCTTTGCAGACGACAGCGTAGTTCTCGCTGAGATTGGGCAGATGGGCGTGTTTCTCCGCGACAGACCTGCTCGTAAAGACGAAACTCATGTGAACTATGATAGTCGCCTGGAGCCCGCAAAGTCTCATGGAGTAATCCCTGCTTAACGCCATCGGTTATGAGTTGTTCCAATTCTGAGCGCATCTCCATAAGATGCAAACGCTCTGGCTGTACGGCAAGTACATAATTGGCCAAACTGAGGGCATTCTCATAATCGCCCATTTGTTCGTAATAGCTCATAACGGCCTCCATGAAATCGAGAGAGGCCGACTCCTCGGCATAGCTTTGTCGGACCAGAAGTTGCATAGATTGCTCCAGCCAAGGTACTGTGTGATTGTAATCCCGTAAGGCATAAAGATGTTGTCCCAGCACAAAACAGTCCTGCCACGACATGGCAGTTCTAGAAAATCAAATGCAGAGTATACAGATTTTGAAATCAAGTTTTAGCCATCATAATTATTTACCCATATTTAATGCCATTCAGCATGCCGCTAGCCAACTCGGCCGCATCCAATTGATAGGTTTTCTGCAAACGCGTCAACGCTATCGCCGTGCCCACAAAATCATCTTGCGTGGGGAAACTCAAGTTCTGCCTATGCCCGGCCATGGCCTCTAGATAGTCTAGGTCACACAAAAATGAGGATTAGATATCAGCAACTATCACGTAATTAGACCGATACCAACTTGTGCGACTTGTATCACCCTCAACGGTGCCCTCAAAGGTCTCCCAATCGCTGTGCAGACGTTTAATCAAACGGAAGGCGTTCACCGGATTAGTCAGATAGCTCTCGATGCCATCGCCGGCACTAAGATGCTCCATTCGAATGGCATCGATTTCGCTGCAACAGAAATCCCATCATCAATCAGATTTATTAGGAAGCTTTGCTGGTTAAATATTTCATTTTTCATTAAATTTCTTGTTAATTTTTGTTGGTTTGTTTATACTTTGCATAATCGCTTATAAAAGAGATTTGCATAATTTCAGTTCACTGGTCTTAAATATTAGACTAAAAAACCATTATGGCCAAAGCTTTTCCGTTGTTTGGTCACCTTTTGTTTTAACGGCCGGGTGGGACAATGCTTTTCTATGGGGGCACCACAATGAACCAGTAAAATATAAAAATTTTGATAATTAATTGGAACAGTGATTTGATTATTACGCAAAATCTACAACGAGTATAGTGGACTTGTAGTGTGTTTTAAATAATAAACAAATTTATTTTCACGCTTGTCGCTTGCATTGTTTATCATTTAATAGTAGCCCATTAAGATGGCTTCCAAGTCGAGCGGCAAGCTGCCACTTTTCTGTGAGATCGTTTTTGTTGGCAATTAAGTGGTAACACTTGTTTCATTTTAAACGCACCGCGGCTAATAAATATATTTCTTTGTTCTTGCCTGTATTGTCTGTCAATGCATAAAAATAAATTTTTCACTTTCTGTTCCATCACCTGACTAAAAAACGATATGCCAATGCATAGAATGTGTTTAAATACGTAGTTATTCCACAATGTGTATGTAGTATGTATATGTATATACATATACTCCATATTGTTATAATTAAAGGGGAAAGACTTGTTTTTATGCATTATATATGTTTTGGATACTTAGGTCATATAAATTATATACTTTACAATTTGTTAACGGTTTTTGCTAATATTCAATCCGGTTTGCAAAATGCGCAGAACCATTTAGTATATAGAATAAATTGTAAGCTCTACGCCGAGTGTCTTCAATACACAAATATGTATACATTATATCGAACTGCTGCCAAGTCGTTGACACTTATTGGCTGAACAACAAAATAAACTTTCAATTGATTGGAAGATTAAGAGCAGCTGCTGCTGGTAGCCATCGATTTGCCATAGATAATCGAATGCAAATTTCTATTTCATTTTTTATTTGCTGGAAACAAGTGCTGCCGAAAAGTCAAAGATAACTCCCGACACGTTTGTCTCCTCTTTTGTTTTGTTGTGTTTTTTTTATATGAAATAAAAAGCTAGAAGAAATTAGCAGTTAATAAAACAAAAATATAAATTTAAACATTTCGCTTTCATGACAAATCTCTGAAAGCCATAAAATTTATGAAGATCTTTCGTTAAACACCATTAAGATAACACACTGCCCATTAACCGGTTTGATCAGAATGCAAATGCATTTCAAGTCCTACAAAATTTAAACGGAATTACAAAAGTTCTTACTTTCTTACATCTTCTTTTAGACGATGACGACTGTTTTGCCCACGATTAAAAGCCAAATGAAAACCCATTCAGCCCACATGCTGAGTTGACTAAAAATATGCAATTAATTTATAATCAATGTGGGCGCCAGAAACCAAAATTATTGATTAACTTTGAAGCAAAAATATGGTTTTATAATCCAATGCAACCGGCAGTCCACAGTAGCTATATTTGTTTATAAATTGGTTTCAAAATTTCATTATGCACATTGAAATGAAAACTGAAAATAAACAGCAAGGTAAAAAGCTGAATTTATATTCTTTTGGTCCATTTCACATCTCTTCTTTTTTTTTGTTACACAAAATGTGTTTTCATTTGAATAAAATTAAATATTCGCATAGGCTGAGCAGAAAACCAGCTTGATAAAAAACATTCCATCTATTTTAATAAAACTTTCAATTTTTAATTAATTCTTTAATTTTTTTTTAGATTGTTATAATAAATTCAAATTACTCAATGCGAACTTGACTGTAGTTACATAACTAAAGAACTTTTCATTATCTCAAAATAACTTTAAGTAATTCTATTAAAATTTACAAGCTTTGTGTATATAAGTAAATTTTGTCAATTCTTTGTAGAGTTTATAACACTTTTCCTTACCTCTGTAAAGCCTGAACATGTTGTGTAATTTCATTTACATAGACCTGCAGCTCGTCCAGAAGAATCACTTCGGTTTTATATAGTTGCTCTAGGCCAGCAGTGGAACTATAGAACTCAGCAGAACTGGCAACAATAAGTTGCAAGATAATTATAAAAATTTTACAACATTCCACAAATAACTTCATTTCGATATATTTCCTTTCGAATTTAATACCGGCGTTGAAAGCGCCAAACTCGATGTGCGTTGAGCTGCGATTTGTTGGAAACTGATCCGCAGCAGTTGAGATGGAGATGCGATCATTTTGCTGGCTGAATTAAGCTCACAGTTCGGGGTTTATAGCTGCGGGTGCTGATCCAACTGTTTTGAGCATTCGCAAGCTTTCTAACTTTGGTCAAAGAACTGCCCTGGAGGTTTGATGGTACGCTTGAATAGAGCACAAAGTGCGTGTAATAATAAAGAATGGTCCTGGGGTCAATAGACCCATAAGTGAGTGGAGAGTTGGCATGGCATACATATCTACAAACTGACAAGTACATACATTACGCCCATTACTTTGCATATTTGAAAAAGTTTCTGCCAATTATTCTGGTTGATGATAGCCTAAATAATTGATTTGCCAAGTTACCTTAGACTTATTGCCAGTTTTATTCTGCTAATTACTTTCACTTGATAGACTGCCAGTTGTTGTTGCTGCTGCTGCTCTTAGCTTCTGTCACTTCACAGAGCAAAATAATATTCAAATGAGCCTCTGAAACTTTGCCCGTGAACTTGTTTATGCAAATTAGCCGGCATTTTTCGTTTCTTGAATTGCTTTCTGAGCATTGAGTGAGTGAATAAAATGACATAAGAAGCACACTCAAAAGTTTGAGTGAGAAATCGTTAACCCATGTTGAGCAAAAGACTTGAATATTTCCGTAAAACATAAAAATATATTGTATAACAATTATTTATTTTATTATCTCGTATTCTAATGAAACTTCATGGTCCCGGAAAACATCACAGGGTCGGGCAAAGGTCTGTGTAACTTCGTGTATCCAAACGTTGCCAACTGAAAATAAACAAATTCATCTAGGTTAATGCCAACAAGGTTAATACTAGCCATATTAAAATATAGTTATAATTGTTTCAATTGTAAGCCATCAATGGGTTCAATTTCTACCTCTTACCAGCATCTAAGAATCTTATAAACAACGTCTTGATTTAAAATAGTATGTTATAGAATTGCTACAAATCTATATCTGACATGCCTTATCTTAACTGAGCTGTCCTTCTTCTTAATGAGAACAACTGTGAATATAAATATATAACGTGACAAATTGAAAATTACATTAAGTATTTAAATATAATTTCACAGGTATTTCAATTTTGTTTTCTTGCTGAAACAGCATAGGGTATTTAACTTTCGGTGGGTCAAAAAGTGTTTTACTGCCAAACCATAATAATTTCAAATGTTTCCTTTAGTTTTATTTTGATCCAAAATGAAAACGGTTTGTTGTGTTCTCTTAATAATTTGCTTCATATTTCCTATTGAAGCAGAATCAAATGAAGAAATACAGGACAGTCGACCTCATTATTCCAGATCAGTCAGTGCAATGATTAAACTACTTGATTTGAGCAACAAGTTTGGCAGCTGATCTCGATCTATTAAAGCTAACTTTGGCCAGCAAAGTCACTGTTTTTAAATTGTATGAACAGATATCTTACAAGATCTTTGTGTGTGTAAATATTTTACATTTTACTCAATTTTTAGAGGTATCAAGAATATGAAAGCTAGACATAAGAAGGCAGCACAGAATACTAGTGACTATTTGGAAAATTCGTTGAATAGTTTCTCTCTTTTGCGTTATATGCAATCTGATTGGATGTATTGGCAACTTTATATGGAAAACGCTAACTCGTGTAAGTACTTATAAAGGGAATATTATAAACGTTGGCTTGACATTTGTTGCACTTACACATAGTTCAACTTAGTTATATGGAAGAGGTAAAGTCATATCTACCCCAATCAAACGACTTTATCGATGCAGCGGAAGGCTTAAGACGCCTCCAGAAGGTCTACCAATTGTCATCCTTAGATATGGCAAATGGACTACTTGATGACGTGCAGTACAAGTAAGTTCGATTTTCTGAACAGGACAACCCATTAATTAATCTTAACATAACATATGATTTAGTTCTACTTTCACATCTTTAGACTGTTTCGCCTTGGCAATGTATAACTCCAACAACAGCTTTTGGCAAACCGCTGAAGAGTGGTTGAATGCCACAATCTCAAAATTCGGTCAACCAAACCATCGACCGGAAATCCACAAACTTCACGGTCTTCGCTTGGATGCGGTCTATGATGAATTGGCTAGAGTGCTCCTTAATCAAAGTAACTTGACATTAATCTATAGTCGAAAATGTCTAATACTCTCTTTATAGATAAGTATGCGGGGGCTTTGCATGCCCAACGAAAAGCTCTTGAGTTGGCTCCCAGAGATGCCAATTTATTGCATAAATTTCATGCACTGCAAACACACATCCTTACGTTTCCCTCTTTTTCGACACTTCCATTGAGAATAAGGTTAATGCATTTGATGCTGATGTCCTTCCAGTTTGCTGTAGTGGCAAATGTCAGGTATCGAAAGAGCTTCAACTCTATTGCCTCTACAACACGAAAGATTCATACTTTCTTCGCATTGCACCAGTCAAAATGGAGGTTTTGTCTCTCAATCCGTATATAGTGCTTTACCATGATTTTATTTTACCTAGGGAACAGGGATCTCTTAAAAGACAAAGTATCGAATATTTATCGGTAGCTGAAACAATTTATCCAGATACAGGCGAATGGCAAGCCGACTCTTCCCGCACCGCAAAAGCCATGTGGTTCGAAACTTCTTCCTCTGAGGTTATTACTCGGATTAATCAGCGGGTTGAAGACATTACAAATTTGAATCCAGAAAAGGGAGATCTGTATCAGATCATTAACTATGGTATAGGCGGTCTATATGAGACACATTATGATTATCTATACGAGAATGCAGTAAGCTAGTAGAAATTTGAGTTGACTTAAGCTGAATTTGGATCTTCTCTCTCTTTCTCTATATAGGATCGACACAAGGAATTTCCTGATCGAATGGCAACCTTCGTTTTCTATGTGAGTAAACTTTCTATGTCTGATATCGCCAAGTGTTGAATAATTTTACCTTCTTAGCTTCAAGATGTGCCTCAGGGTGGAGCTACACTTTTCAATAATATAAGCCTCAGTGTATTTCCAAAAGCAGGTGCTGCATTATTTTGGTATAACATAAATAATGCAGGGGACACAGAGTGGAATGTTGCACATACTGCTTGTCCGGTTATAGTCGGCTCAAAGTGGAGTAAGTATGGGTAAAATATTTGTTATCTTGCAGAGTCAATATTTCATTTCATTTTTCTAGTAATAACCAAATGGATACATGATAAAGGACAAGAGTTTAGAAAGCCATGCCTTACAATATAAATGAACTTTTTGGGTTCTTATTTCATTCGTTTTGATCATAATAAAAAAAGCCACTCAGAAGTATTTGGAAAATAAAAGAACCATGAAGCTAATTTTGACCCTACACACTAAGTTTTTTGTAAAAATTATCCTTCCTCCACATCCTCTACGAACAATGAAAACTGTTCAAGAATATATGAACCTTTCTATATCTATATTCGTGATGTTTTATCTTTACAGCGATGTTGTTCTTCTTAATGAGGACAAGTGTGGAATCAAATACATAGCATAAAACGTGACAAATTATAAATTACATTAACCATTAAAATGCGCTATTACAGGTGTTTAACTTTTGTTCTCTTAGAGAAAGGGTATATAAGTTTTGAATAGAATCGAATTGAAAACTCTGTGACTAAACTAACGCAAAGATTTCAATTTGTATCAATTTTTTTTAAAATTCATTAAAGTTTTTAATGTTCCAAACCATAATAATATTAAATTTCGAGTGAATTTTTCCAATCGTAAAGTAAATGTGTTTCTTAGTTATATTTTGAAACAGAATGAAAGCGGTTTGTTGTGTTCTCCTAATACTTTGCTTCATTTTTACTCTTCAAGCAGAACCAAATGATGAAAAACGGGTCAATCGACCTCATTATTCCAGATCAATCAGCGCAATGATTAACTTACTGGATTTGAGCGATAGTTTGGCTGTCAATCTTGATCTATTCAAGCTAAGTTTGGCCAATAAAATCGCTGTAATAAATTTGTATGAAGAGTTATCTTACAAAGTCTTTGAAATGTGAGTGTAAATATTTTACATTGTACCCAATTTTTAGGGGAATCGAGAATATGAAAGCTAGACATAAGAAGGCAGCACAGAATACTAGTGACTATTTGGAAAATTCGTTGAATAGTTTCTCTCTTTTGCGTCATATGCAATCTGATTGGATGTATTGGCAACTTTATATGGAAAACGCTAACTCGTGTAAGTACTTATAAAGGGAATATTCTAAACGTTGGCTTGACATTTGTTGCACTTACACATAGTTCAACTTAGTTATATGGAAGAGGTAAAGTCATATCTACCCCAATCAAACGACTTTATCGATGCAGCGGAAGGCTTAAGACGCCTCCAGAAGGTCTACCAATTGTCATCCTTAGATATGGCAAATGGACTACTTGATGGCGTGCAGTACAAGTATGTTCGATTTTCTGAAAAGGACAGCAAATTCGGAAAACTTACTAAAACCTTAACATTTGTATTCAGTTCTACATTAAACCCTTTAGACTGTTTCGCCTTGGCGAATTATAATTCCGGCAACAGCTTATGGCAAACCGCTGAAGAGTGGTTGAATGCTACAATCTCGAGATTCGGTCAACCAAACCATCGACCGGAAATCCACAAACTTCACGGTCTTCGCTTGGATGTGGTCTATGATGAATTGGCTAGAGTGCTCCTTAATCAAAGTAACTTGACATTAATCTATATTCGAAAATGTCTAATACTCTCTTTATAGATAAGTATGCGGGGGCTTTGCATGCCCAAAGAAAAGCTCTTGAGTTGGCTCCCAGAGATGCCAATTTATTGCATAAATTTCATGCACTGCAAACACACATCCTTACGTTTCCCTTTTTTCTTGACACCTCCTTTGAGAATAAGGTTAATGCATTTGATGCTGATGTACTTCCAGTTTGCTGTAGTGGCAAATGTCAGGTATCGAAAAAGCTTCAACTCTATTGCCTCTACAACACGAAAGATTCATACTTTCTTCGCATGGCACCAGTCAAAATGGAAGTTCTCTCTCTCAATCCGTATATAGTGCTATACCATGATTTTATTTTACCCAGCGAGCAAGAATTTCTTAAAGCAGAAAGTATCGAATATTTATCAGTAGCCGAAACCGTTGATCCAGACACAGGTAAATGGTACGCTGACGCCTCCCGCACTGCAAAAGCGATGTGGTTTTATGATACCTCGTCAGTTGTAATCCGTCGGATTAATCAGCGGCTTGAAGACATTACAAATTTGGACCCAGAAAAGGGAGATCTCTATCAGATCATAAGCTATGGTATTGGCGGATTATTTCAGACACATTATGATTATCTACACGAGAATGAGGTGAGCTATGAGAAATTTGAGATGACTTCGGTTGAATTTAAAACTTCTCTCTCTTTCTCTATATAGGATCGACACAAGGAATTTCCTGATCGAATGGCAACCTTCGTTTTCTATGTGAGTAAACTTTCTATGTCTGATATCGACAAGTGTTGAATAATTTTAACTTTTAGCTTCAAGATGTGCCTCAGGGTGGAGCTACACTTTTCAATAATATAAGCCTCAGTGTATTTCCAAAAGCAGGTGCTGCATTATTTTGGTATAACATAAATAATGCAGGGGACACAGAGTGGAATGCTGCACATACTGGTTGTCCGGTTATAGTCGGCTCCAAGTGGAGTAAGTATGCTCAAAATATTTTGTAATGCATGTTTAATTTGGTTCAATTTTTCTAGTAATGACCAAATGGATACATGATAAGGGACAAGAGTTTAGAAAGCTATGCCATAAAATCTAAATTAACTTGTTGGCTCCTTATTCCATTCGTGAGAAATGCCAGTCAGCCGCAGTATTTAGAAAATAAAATAGGCAAAAACTAAAACTCCAAAATTTGCTTAAAAGAAACTTTCAACCATTTTTTATTTCGGCCAAATTAAACATTTTTCTTATAAAATATTTCACCTACGAAAATGTTAAAGAAAATGGTTTTTATATCAAATACTTACTCCACTTACTACCCTTTAGGACTGGGCAGCCAGCATGTTTGGTGCGATAGTCCATGTCCGAAGAGCGATGCAAATTGTACCAAAACAATACGTTGCCTAGCTGCGGTCGAACGGCGAAGTTGAGAAATGGAAAGGCTGTGGCGCCTCCTTGCTCCACTTCGGAAAGCTAGTTAATACAGAAAATTAACATCGTCGTCATCATCATCATCAAAGGCCGAAAAGAATGATTAACTTCAAGAGTGGACTTACATAATATATGGCGGTGGCAATCCGATTACCCTCCTCGGCAGGATAATGGTCAGGATTACGGAAAAAGTCCCAATGCGGTTCGTAGTGGCCACCAACGCCATAATTGGCCACCTGTAATTGCTCACAGTAGGTCATATCCAAGCCGGTGGTGTCGCTCAGGTCACGCAACATTTTGCCCATGGTGGGATGCGTTTCGTAGGCTAACCAGGCGTTCTTGCTGACGCGAAACGATGACTTTTTGTTCTGGCCACCGGGCAGAGGATTTACAGTCGAACGCCTCATATGAGGGACAGCCATTTCCCGAAGTTGTGCGATTTTATTCGGACTTAGCATGTCATGGTAGGTAACCACAAATGGATCCAGGCTATGCTCTTCCATTTTGAGCGGAGCCAATAGCCGATGTGGATGGTTTCCCTGTGAGTAACGACAACGCAGGGGGACGCTGCTGTGCCGGGGAGGGTCCAACCTCTCCCCGACACACTTTCTCATAGTGGGAAAACTCCTGCGTGAGCTAAGAACTAAATTTAGTTATAAATTGTGGGAGACACCCCGAAATCAAACTCACACTATATGAATCCGAATGCTTTGGCAGCAAGGCATCCCCCTGTGGCTCCTCCTCATTCACTGTGGCCCCTTTGTCACCCAAGTGCCAATTCCGTATGCGACGCGGATCGAACTCCAGCACCCGCTGACTCAACTCGTATGCCGTGTCAAAGTCGCCTGGAGAACAAACATGAAACAAACAGAAAAGAGAGAAACCCCGAGAACGATGGCTTAGTGAATTTGTTTGCATGAAGTTTGGCCAATACTTTGCTCACCCATTTGGAACAAACTCTTTGCCACGAGCTCCATGCTGTTAAGCGTTTCCATCTGAGGCAGGGGCTTGGGCTTATTTTGTCGTCGCAAACGTTCCATGGACTCGCGTATCCACACTTTGGTGTTGTTGTAGTCCTCCATTTCAAAGAGTTGTTGACCCAGCACAAAGCAGTCCTGCCAGCTCATGTCGGTGCTAAAAATGAATATGATTGGTAACCATTTTTATACCCTTGCAAAAAGGGTATATTAATTTTGGTCAGAAGTGTGCAACGCATAGAAGGAAGCATCTCCGACCATATAAAGTATATATATTCTTGATCAGCATGACGAGACGAGTTCAAATAGCCATGTCCATCCGTCCGTCCGTCTGTCCGTCTGGATCGACGCGAACTCCTCCTAGACCTTTAGAGGTACAGAGCTGAAATTTTGCATGTAGACTTGTATATACTGCAGGGGTTGTATATCTCGGATCGGCCGGATCGGACAACTATATCGTATAGCTCCCATACAAACGGCAAAGTCACGAACAGTGAGTTTTCTCAATAACTTCGTTATTTTCTAAGCTGTCGTGGAATTTAATATTGGTCGGTCTATCACACCTATAAGCCACTATGCCAAATTTGATCAGGATCGGGTGACTATAACATATAGTTCCCATTGGAACGATCGGTGGAAAACAGTGACTTTGATCAATATCTTCGTTATTTCCTATGCTAAGATTGTAGGCCGTTCTTTCGCAAACATAAGCCTTTTTAGATAAAACGTTTTTTCCTTTGATGGCTATAGGTAAGGAAAGAGTTACCAAAAAAGTTGCAAGGGTATACAAACTTTGACGCGGTCGAAGTTAGCCCCGGCCCTCTGGTTTTTTATTTTACTTTCTCTCTTTCCAACGAACGAATTGGTTAAGGAGGGAAATATATATTTTAAGCCTGGGTGATTCTTGTCTACCCCTATACCCATACTTACCCATATTTAATGCCATTCAGTATACCAGCAGCCACTTGTGCCACATCCAATTTATAGGTGCTCTGAAGGCGCACCAATGCCAAAGCTGCTCCCTCGACATCCTCCTGGCTGGGGAAACTTAGACCATCATCATACCGTTGGCTAAGGTTAAAGGCTGTTTCAACGGAATGGTGAAAATTTTATACATTATTATCTACACAGTTCGTTCGTTCGCATGGGCCAAATGGAAACATACCCAATTGATGGCTCATATCGACTATACGTCCCTCAACCTGCATCCAGTCGGTGTTGAGACGTTTCATCAATCGATAAACATTCACTGGATTGGTTAAATAGTTCTCTGTGTCCTTTAAAGCCAATTCCTGTTCAAACTCAATGGCCGATAATTCGCTGTTGAACAGGTTTTTTTTGTCAAACTTTAATTACCAGTTTAGCCGATTTATGACTAGTCGCTTTTTATCTCTTGTCGTCATACACACAGACTTTAGCCTTAATTAATTCTAATTTATTTCTCTAACTCTACAAACATACATATATCAACATATATACATACAAATATGTATATTTCTATCTATATGCATATAATAGTTGCAAAAAGATCTTTATGATAACGAAAGCGAAATGCGAAATATAATACAGAAAAAAAAACAGTGGGCAAACATGAAACTTTTAAAACAATAAGAATAACATTATCAAATAAAAGTTGATCAGAAAAACTATCTCTACCCACTGGATCTATTTTGAAAGCGAAAAGGTGTTTATCACCAATAACTATTCCACATAAACAGAAACCAGTCCCATCAAAAGATTCTCAATTGATTGTGGCGTGAACCGCGAAAGATAACAAAAACCGAAAATAAAACTTTAATGTCTTGGTAATATTATTGACACTTAAAACAAAATGCATATAATCGCTGGCAAATGTAGTTTGCATCTCTCAATCAGATGCCCTCCATGCATTCCGTCAAAGTTTTATCTAAATTCGCTATAATAAATCTTTTAATGACATATTTATAGTTAATCAATCTAATCGTTTAAGCGTGTTAATAAAAAAAATAGTTCTTTGATGGATCAATTTAGTTTTTGTTTAAACTAAAACAAGTTTTCAACTAACATGTATGGTATTTTAAATAGTTTAATTCCAATTGTTCAATTTGCCGATTTAATAATGGCATTTTAAATTATAAATAAATCACTTCAAGACATCTTAGTTGATAATATCGATAAATATTTTATAGTAAGAAAAATAAAGGATATCTATGTATGTATTTTTAATGGAGTTAAGATTATGAACAAGAAACCTCATTCCATTAAATTAATGTCTGAACTATGCACTTTTTGGAATTAGCCAATTCAAAGGTTTGTTGTCCACTGATTTAAAGGTTCTTATTTTTTAGATGTTGAAGTAGTAATTAACGAATTGCATAATCCGAATATAAAAATGTCATTCAAGTACATACCTCTCGAGCTGCTGCAATTGCACTTTAGTTGATTGCAATTTAGCATTTAAGTCCCGCATTAAAATGTTTTCCGTTTGCAATAATTGCTCCAATCCTGTGATGGATGAAAAATAATCCGAAGCATGGCAACCATTGCACAGGCTAACAATGGTCAGTAAGAGTAAAGCCTTTTGCATTTTAACGAGTAAGTTATTTCTTTCCGGTGTTTTCTTCTCCTCTCGGTGATATAAAAAAAAAAACAAAAACCTATCCTCGATATAATGTTCGAGCTGGTCACCTTTAGTGTGGTCTGTAGCCCGACGCTTCTCACAGCGAACTAATCGCTTTGACAACGTGCTTAGTCCGAACATCCCCATGGAGATGATCAGATCATAAAACCAGAGATGACAAGTCGTTTTTTGCTTTTCGGACACACGCGTTTCGAGAGTTTTAAAGCGGGTACTTTGATTATGGGCAGAAGCAAACTAGTTGCCATTTCAACTTCAGACGGACTATAGAGAAAATTCAGTTTATTGTCTAGTTTAATGAAGAGCATACGGGTTTCGGGTATCAATTGTTAGTGGTTTATAGCCTGCTTTGAGCTGATTTAGTGATGTTTATCATGAGCTCGTTTTGGGTTCTTCTGGTCTTGTCTGTTCTAGTGCTTGGCTTTCTGCATCGCCAAATGCGCCTTCTGGTTGATAGCTTATTAATTCCGGCTAATTAGCCTGGCCTGTTGTCTGATACTTTTAATAATGCAGTTTTCAGTCAGCTTTTTTCGCTCAGTGTTGCAAAGTGCCAACAAGAAATAACCGCTTTGACTACTTCGTTTTTGTTTTTATTTTGATTCATTTGGCTTATTAACATTTTGAATATGGATGAAACAAATACATATATTCTATCTAGATATCCACTTGATTTTGGTTTTATTTATGCGATCCCGACTTTTCATTGACTTGGCTCAATGTTCACAATGATGCTAGTTAAACCTGCCAATTTAGAGCAATGAATTTATAATTAAGTACCAAGTAAAATTCATTATAGCAGCTATTGTTTGTTTTGATTCTCATTCGCCTTTTGATTTAAAGTTTGTTATGTTCAACATTTGTTTTATGACCACATGGAAATGTTTGGTCCCACCACTAGAGACCATATAAAAAATTCCTCAAGCCCCTCCCCAACCATTCACCATTCAACCACAATCGCGTTGAAAAGGCCAGTGAAAAAATAAAATTGACATCTCTGTGTTAATGACTATCGGCTCGGTGCAGAAATGTTAACCAAAAAAAGACAAAAATTGTTTGCCGGACCATATTTACCCACCACAAATGCTTTTAATTGACGACCAACCACTCCCCACTCGCAAACAATGTAAGAAAAAAAATAAAACAAACCAATGGCAAATAAGAAAATTTAATAAAATGTGGCAATGCAATCAACTGAAAACGTTAACTATTTTATTTACATTTTGACATTTAATGGGGTATGCAAAAAAAAGTAGTGCAGACATCTTTCTGTCATGGGAAAACGATTCACATAACGATTTACTTTACTTTATATCAATCCAGGCAGCTGCAAATATATTAAAAGGGGTGAAATTATGAGTGACCATTTTAATAGATTAAGATTAATTTTAGCATAAGAATTTTCTAAAGTTGAATCCAGTAATTTTTTGAAACTGATTTCAGTATTCTTCCACACTCAATATATCTAGTTTATTTTCTAGGGACTTAATTACAGTTAACTGATTGTGAGCCTAAATCGTTGTATTAAATTATCACCATTTTATTCACTTTAGTTTACTCACACAATTGCTCGCCCAGCACAACGGGGCAGACAGCATGACGACTACGGTAATCCGACTCGGAGTCCATTGAAAACTCGTTTCCATTGCACGTTCGCCAATAAAGCAGCGACCCATGTGGAACATTAATGCCGAGCTGTAGCTGAGGGAACACCATTGCCCCACCCATCTGGGCCGGCTGTAGCTGTGGGGCCCAGAACGAGAATACCCAATTAGTGACATATTACTCAGTTAATTAGCATGGGCTATAGCATCATACGAACATTGAGCATCACACGTGCCGTCGAATGTGTGGAGCCTGTTGAAGATGGGCTCAGAGGTCTCACGGTCTCCATCACGTTGTGGTGACTATGGCGACGAGGCCGCCAGCGCATATTTACTGCGCCATCCTGACCCAGTTGTGGGTAAAGACTACGGCTCAGTTTCCTTTGTGCCAACATGGAGAACTGAAGTGGCTTAAAAGCAGATTCATCTGAGTTATTGTCCATTTCATCTTCGTCAATTAGCTCGATGAGTTGTTCAACTTGCTTAATGGTCAGAACATCATGATGCAATGCTATATAGGGATCTGCTCTGAGAATCTCTAAGCGTAGAGGTGACAGAAAATAATGGGGCTTGCTCTTATCTAGTCGACAATGACTGGATGTAACTCCTCCACTAGACCGATGGATGACTTCCCGGCAAAGTTCCGCGATGAGTTGCTGCTCTGAGAACGTTTTTTTCTAAAATTATAGAACAATTCATTATTCTCATTTTTCGTACCTTTCTAACAGATGTTCAAGTGGAAATCTTTTAATTTATACTTTCAAAAGTTGCTCATCTTACCTTCGCGTTTCCATTTCGCTGCTTGCCTTGAGGCAGCTTCGACATTGCCTGCTCTATTTTTGTTTTGGCCTTTTGAACACTGCGACTGGTGGGAAGGAGCAAGAGCAACTCCTCGGCCATGGCCAATGCACGGGGAAATTTTCCTGTTCAGGTTGAGAATATTTTACGCAGAAATAGGTAAAATTGTTTCCACTGCATTGGAGATGAAACACAAACCCGCACGGTATTCCAGGTTCAGAGAGGCTTCTAAAATTTGAATTTTGCCTCGTCCCTGCTCGCCATTCAAGTGGTCGTAGGTGGCGTTGGTGATGGTGGTGGCGTTGTTAAAGGAAGTAATCTTCTCCATTGCCGTCTCCAGCCAGTATTTGGCCACTGCATAGTTGGCATTATCCTGTTGGCCGGACTTGATTGCCATTTCAAGGCAATCGCTCCAGGACATGGCTGAGCTGTAAAAGAATATGCAACGAATTTTCTGATTGTTTTTTGTTTACTCATGCAAATTATTTTCCTTGAGCAAGTTACCCAAACTTTTGGCCATTTCACCAAGCCCACAGAGAGAGCGGCGGGTTGAAGGTCATATACCGACTGAAGATGTAGAAGATTGCCCAAGGCATCTTCATAGTCACTTTCGGTTGGCAGCTCTAGCTCCTCTGCAAAGTATTTATCACTCCAGGTGATGTTGCCCATATCATTTGCTTGTTCTTCCAATCTGGGCCATAAACTCTCGAAACGCTTGAGTATGGTTAGGACATTAAGGGGATTGCCCATATGCTCTTCCACCTGCTCGCCCACCTGTCCGTGTATCTGCTCTATAACAGCAACATCCCTCTTTAAGTCAACGAGCTGGTGGTCCAGTTTGTCTATATAATTGCGTAACTCATCAATGAGGAAATTTTCAGTGGCCAGCAAAGACTCTAAATGCTCTAAGCTATGAATGGCTTTAATGGCTGTTGGCCAAAACAGCAACAAGTGAAGACAACATAGCCAAGCTCCAGCTCTTGGCATTTGCATAATGAGTTGCTTTGTTGTTCTCTTCTGCGTTGCTTGGGTCAATGTCTGTTTGTTTCGTTCTTTTGAGTTGTTTCTCCGACTTTTCGTTTTGAATGCTGTAGCTTAACTAAACTTAGGCCTAGGAGCGAAAGGTTGTACAAGTCATAGGTGTCATCTACATCTCCAGAAAGCGGTATTACAACTTTTTATAAGCATTTCTTTTTGAGTTAGATAAATTCTAGTTCAAAAGCTTTTATCTTTGCTTGAAGAAATGAGAAAAAAACAAATGACAACCTTTTAATATAAAAACTTTAATTCGATGTTTTGAAATAGAAAACTTTAATTTCATGAGTATTACATATATACTACATCAATTGGCTTAAAAGAAATTGACTTTTTACTGTCATTCATAAGTCCACAAGGTCGCCTGAATTCCTGGGCGCCCTCATGAAACCATTCATTGCAAACTGTCAAAGAGCGAGAAAAGGAGAGACAGAGATGAAGATGAAATAAGTTAGCCATATCAAACAATTGGCAAACAAAAACTTACCCCACTTTGAACCCATGAGAACTGGACAGCCAGCATGCTTAGTGCGAAAATCTGGGTCCAGAGAACGATGGAGATTGTACCAAACTAGAAGGCTACCCTTAACGGGTGGCACTGCCAATTTCAGATACGGAAATGCGGTTGCTCCACCCAGTGGCACCTCATTTAGCTGAAAGAAAATGATTGCAAAATGTTATTACCTTCCATTCGTCCATCCATACGCTCAACTTACGTAGAGAAGAGCTGTCAGCAAACGATTACCCTTCCAGCCAAATGTCGTTTCTTTTTGCTACAATTATGACGAGGTTAAAGCAAAAATTGAGAACAATCTTCGTCAAGCTGTCAAGCGTAATAACTACCTCCACAAAATCATAATGGGGCTCATAGTGTCCACCTATGCCATAGTTAACCAACTGCAACGGCTCTGCGCTTTCCATGCCGAGTCCTGTAATATCCTCCAAACGCAATTTAATGTCCTTTAACCAAGGTTGCTGCTCGAACCACAACCAGGTGTTCTGACTGGTGCGAATTTCAGAAACAGTAGAATTGCCAACAGTTCCCACTTTCGAACGTTTGATTTGTCCCATGCCATGCTCAATGAGATCATCCGTTTCATCATCGGATATTACATTGTGGAAATAAGCCACATAGGGATCTAAATTTAGTTGTTCTACCTTGAAAGGACCCAGAAAATAGAATGCTACACCCCGATCACTGTAAAAGCAACGTAATTTCCGCAGCTGACGCGGACTTTGCCGCAATTCACCTCGACAGACACGCTGATAGAGATCTAGACTTTTGCTTGACTAGAGAAATGATTCGTTAGTTGTTGACTGTATCTTAGCAGTTCTATTTATAATACTTCAATACCTTATCAACTTTTGCTGCCGCAACATTAAGTCGAGGATCTCGTTGCCAGGCTAATTGCGTCTCATATATGGGTTTGTCCCTCAGAGCTCTTTCGTGATTTGAATCTTTCTCCAGAATTTCAGTATTTAGCCTGTAGGCCAATTTCTTATTACCCACCTGATTTAGTGTTGGAGCCAATTGTTCGAGAATGCTGAGTTCGCTTACAAAGGGAAATGCTGGAACTTCCTTAATTGACTTCGCTTTGGCCTCCAAGAGCCAATCCACAGCATAGGAATGTTGTTGGAGTTCATTAAGATAGCAGCCAATTGCATAGCAATCATTGGCACTGAGGGTAACATTCAATTCATTTTTGTCGCCTGGCATTAAAATTCCATTAGCCAGCTGCGATGTTGGCAACTTGTAGGTCTCCTGTAGGCGCCACAATCCACGAGTGGCCCCCAACAAATCGTCCTTTGTTGGATTCTTAAAGTCGGGAGACTCCAATTGCTTAGTTAGATTTTCTTTGTAAGCCACTAAGTCACCTAGATCAAAAACTGGCTCAAATACATTGTATCTCCAGTCGTGGACTAAGCGTTTAATTGTTATAAATGCGTTAATTGGATTTCCAAAATAATCTTCAAAGTAATCTGGATCATCTGGTACTTTTTCTATATTTTCAAGAAATCTAAAGAGAACATTTAGGTCAAATAGATTCATAAAAGAAATATATATATCTTACCTTTTGATATTTTCTTGCTGCTCTTCTGCTTTTTGCAGATATAATTCGATTTGTTGTACCAAACTGACTTCTACATCGACCAAGGCCTCTAGTTCACTTGTGGCCGAGTAATAATCACCCTTGACACTGGTCAGGTAAAGACTTATCCAAAATATGGCAAAAACCGGCATTGTAATGGCTACTGACATTCACACAACACCTTTTCTAGTTGGTAACTGAAAGATAGGTATAACCTGGTATAATGTAGAAGTAAAATTCGGAGCAGAACTCAAAACAGATACATGGCACACGAGACACAAGAGACAAACATTGACACAGCTGGATCAATTTTTGAGTAAATGAAATAAGGCAAAGACTCTAGAGAAACCAGAAAGTTTATCCAACTTGACTGTGCCGAAGTTGGAATACTCTTTTTATAGTTTCCTTTACTTAATCATTTACAACTATAGTATTTATTATCTATAGATCTATTGTAATAGATAAAATGGGTTATCGAGTCACGATTATTCCTAGTCAACCTAATCATTATCGTCCGACCAATCTTAATAAGCTTTAACTCAAGTTATACAATGCGCACTATTAATAATATTAGAGTATACAAATGATATCAATGTGTTTGGCATGTTGGCCGTGTGCTTGTTCCCTGAACGTGTGCGGGTAAATATGTATATGCTCTAAATTCCAAGATAGGAATGAAAAGGGAATGTCTATTGATTGCGGTTTGATTGACGATTCGTTCGACAAACATATTTCAAATAGCACTTGTGGGTAACAATGTTAAATTTGAGCATTGCTGGCAGCTAGATGCAAATACATATGATGGCAATATTAATCACGCATTGTTCAAAAAGAACAAAATTTATGTAAATTTCACATTCGATATATATTCTCAAAGATTTCCCATTTTTTTTTTCATTGTTATTTGAAGCGTAGCTGTTTTGGCCCTTTACAGAATCGACATAATTTAACGTATCGAATTTACCATCCCATTCATAACGTTAACTTTGATTTCACGCTTTGATTTGTATTGCCTTATAGAAACAGTATATTAACTTTGATAAGAACAATAGCAAGTAAATCATTTAAAAAAGGGAAGGAGTGTAAAGTTAAAACTTTGTTAGATAAATTCTGAAGATAATGCACTTTTTATTGAAAATATGCTTTATCAAATTCCTATACAATATTTGGCCAATCAGAGCGACATTTTAGAGTTCAGAAACTAAATGGTTGAAATAAGCAAGAGCATACAATTTTTGCTCCCTTCAAAACTACAAAAGAAACATTTAAATTTGAGGTAAATTCTAACTTTAGTTTTAATTTGTTCCAAAATGAAAACAGTTTGTGGTGTTCTCCTTATAATTTGTTTAATTTTTTCCGTTTCAAGCAGAAGCGAATATAGAGAAGCAGGACAATCGTCCTCATTATTCCAGATCAGTCAGTGCAATGATTAAATTACTAAAGTTGAGCAATAGTTTGGCAGCTGATCTCGATCTATTAAAGCTAACTTTGGCCAACAAAGTCACTGTTTTAAAATTGTATGAACAGATATCTTACAAGATCTTTGTGTGTGTAAATATTTAACATTTAACTCAATTTTTAGGGGAATCGAGAATATGAATGCTAGACATAAGAAGGCAGCACAGAATACTAGTGATTACTTGGAAAATTCTTTGAATAGTTTCACTCTTTTGCGTCACATGCAATCTGATTGGCTGTATTGGCAACTTTATATGGAAAACGCTAATTCGTGTAAGTATAAAGGGAATATTATAAACGTTGGCTTGACTTTTGTTGCGCTTACACATAGTTCAACTTAGTTATACGGAAGAGGTAAAGTCATATCTACCCCAATCAAACGACTTTATCGATGCAGCGGAAGGCTTAAGACGCCTCCAGAAGGTCTACCAATTGTCATCCTTAGATATGGCAAATGGACTACTTGATGGCGTGCAGTACAAGTAAGTTCGATTTTCTGAAAAGAACAGCAAATTCGGAAAACTTACTAAAACCTTAACATTTGTATTCAGTTCTACACTAAACCCTTTAGACTGTTTCGCCTTGGCAAAGTATAACTCCAACAACAGCTTTTGGCAAACCGCTGAAGAGTGGTTGAATGCCACAATCTGGAGATTCGGTCAACCAAACCATCGACCGGAAATCCACAAACTTCACGGTCTTCGCTTGGATGCGGTCTATGATGAATTGGCTAGAGTGCTCCTTAATCAAAGTAACTTGACTTTAATCTATAGTTGAAACTGTCTAATACTCTCTTTATAGATAAGTATGCGGGGGCTTTGCATGCCCAAAGAAAAGCTCTAGAGTTGGCTCCCAGAGATGCCAATTTATTGCATAAATTTGATTCACTGCAAACACAGATCCTCACTTTTCCGTATATTTTTAACACTTCTTTTGAGGCGGAGAATCATGCTTCTGTTATTGATGTCCTTCCATTTTGTTGTAGTGGCAATTGTGAGGTAGATAAGGAGTTTCAGCTCTTTTGTTTTTACAATACGAAAGATTCATACTTTCTATACATTGCACCAGTCAAAATGGAGATTTTGTCTCTCAATCCTTATATAGTGCTTTGCCATGATGTTATTTTACCTAGCGAGCAAGAATTTCTTAAAACACAAGCTAGTAATCAACTAGAGGGTTCCAGAGCTTTTGATCAAGTTAAAAATGAGATAGTTTTGAACTTTATCCGTACTTCAAAAGCGACTTGGCTGAAGAAAAATTCGGATAATATCACCCGTCGGATGACTCAGTGGATTGAAGATGTATCGAATTTGGATTCAAATATTGGAGATCTTTATCAAATCATTAATTATGGTTTAGGCGGACTTTTTGAAGCCCATTTGGATAATCTTCGCAAAGATGAGGTGAGCTTAAACAAATTTTAGTTGCTTGTGTAAAAGTGTATTCTTCTTTGTAGGATCGATGGAAAGGACTCCATGATCGAATCGCAACATTCATTTTCTACGTAAGTTATTCTTGTATGTTTGAGTTAAATATTTAAACTTTTTCGTTGACCTTTTAGCTTCAAGATGTACCACAGGGTGGGGCTACCCTATTTAACAATTTAAATCTGACTGTCTTCCCAAAGGCAGGTGCTGCTTTATTTTGGTTTAATTTTGATAACTCAGGGAACACAGATTTGTTTACTGTACACACTGGTTGTCCGGTTATAGTTGGCTCCAAATGGAGTAAGTATGACAAAAAACATCATTAGCTTATGTATATTGATTTCCTTTACCTTATAGTCGTGACGAAATGGGTTTATGATCTGGGACAAGAGTTGAGAGTATCTTGCCATCAAATATAAACTAATTTACAAGCTTAACTTTGTTTCAAAAATACTTATTTAATGGCAATCATTCCAATTAACAAAGAAAGTTAGATTCAATCTTCTCAATTGGACATCACAGGAGTTAGCAACAATTTTAGGTAAAATGATAACTTCAAAAAGTTTTTTCTAAATTAAAAGAAGTAAAATACATATAATAAAATTTGTTTGATTTCCTTTTCTCTTTTTTAGTAGTCACTTCATATCTTTAAAATTAAGAGTTAGCAAATATAAATAATCCCTAATAAGCAAATCGATTTATAATTATTATCTAAGAAAACCAGTTACTATGGTTGCCAATGAACCCAAAGCTTTCTACCTTTACTTTGACCCAAGAGAACAGGTTTCTGCTTAGAACTTCTTGAGTATTACGTAAAGGCCAGCTTTTTATTGTAATATCGAATAGCAGAGTCAGTTTGAAATTTGCCGCTATCGCGATTGGAGATCCACGAAAAATGCTGTTCGCCGGTTTGTGGCTTCTTCTACCTCTGGCCCTGGTGCTCTTTTTCTTAAGAAGCATAAATGCCGAGTTTTATTCATCCATACATGAGATGACAAGGGTCTATAAATATGAGGAGAAAATGCTGCTGCACATGCAAAAATTCATAGCCGACAATGAGAGTAAATTGGATTTTCTGAAAGCGTGAGTTGGCCCACGGGTGGGCGGTTACATTGGGGCTAATCAAATTTGTCACAACTAAAATTAACTTTGGACTGACAGGCGGCTGAGCGAATTCGAGACTGAACGCAACGAGGCACAGCAATGGGGCGTGACTTACTTCGATAGTCCGTTGAATAAATATTTGTTAACCAAACGTTTGACTTTGGATTGGGAGCGAGTGGAAAATCTGGTGGCTACCGCAACGGGGGGAAAGTGAGTCGATCCCATCGATTTAATTCTCAAATTGCATTAATCATGGAAAGTTTATTGCAGAACCACTGAACCGCCTGAGGAAACTGCGAGGTCAAAAGTATATGCCAGATGAAAAGGAACTGGAAGGGGCCCTAGATGGTCTGCTGAGGTTGCAGTTTGTGTACAGATTGGAGGCAAGGCATATAGCAGCTGGTGTGCTCGATGGAGTCGACTATGGGGTACAATTAAATTCGCAGCATTGCTTTGATATAGCTCGCATAGCTTTAAGGGATAAGCATCCACGTTTGGCGCATTCTTGGCTCTTGGAGGCACAGAAACGGCTTGATTATTACAAAGATCAGAATCAGGAACTCAAAGCACAAATATTGGCTCTATTAGTTAAGGCCAAAGTGGAGTTAAATGATTTTAGAGGTGTTAATAGCACTTACCAGCAACTCTTAAGCATTCAACCAGCTAGTGTGGAATATAAACGGAATTATAATAATTTTATTTCCAAGCATTTAGATGAGGAACAATCCCCAGCAACACTGGAAGAACATGCAGTATGTGAGATTAACTTTCTAGTAAGAATTTATTTAGAATTTACTTTCTTATAGCCCATTCCTAGTGATCCAACGTTTATGAGTGATTTCGACATATATCGTTTCACCTGCAGTGGCCATATCAAGAAAACAGCTAGGGAAGAGCGACATCTGCGTTGCGGTTACTTGACAGAAACTCATCCCTTTCTCATTTTGGCACCCCTAAAAGTGGAGGAATTAAATTACAATCCTTTACTGGTTCTCTACCATGATGTTATCTACCAAAGCGAAATTGATACAATTAGAAATTTAACCGAGAATGAAATTTCCAGAGCCACAGTCATTGGCCCAAAAGGAAGTGAGGTGTCGAATGTGCGTACTAGTCAGTTTACCTTTATATCTAAAACTCGTCACAAGATTCTGCAAACCATAGATCAGAGGGTAGCGGATATGTCCAATTTGAATATGGACTATGCAGAATTACATCAGTTTGCCAACTACGGCATAGGTGGACACTATGCACAGCACTATGATTGGTTTAGGCAAGAAGCAGTAAGTGAAATTTAAACAACATATGCCCAGTTAGTGAACTTGACAATTCTTTCATTTTTCACAGTTTGATAACGAGCTAGTATCATCACCTGAAATGGGCAATCGTATTGCCACAGTTCTTTTCTATGTAAGTGGATGCAATTCTGTCTTAAATATGTTTTCATATACCTACTTAATCTCGCCCCTCTCGACAGCTCTCGGATGTGGCTCAAGGCGGCGGCACTGCCTTTCCTCATCTGAAACAATTACTACAGCCAAAGAAATATGCGGGTATATATCTTAACCATCCCTTTGCCAGCGCCCCACAACCAAACATCTTGCTATCCACTTCAATTTACATTTACACTGTCGTAATATATAATTTATGATGTTTTCTATGTACTTATTTCACAGCCGCCTTTTGGCATAATTTGCATGCCTCGGGCGTGGGAGATTTGCGCACCTTACACGGCGCCTGTCCCATTATTGCCGGCTCCAAGTGGGGTAAGAATGAAATATCTCCATGCCAGCAAATCTCATTGTGCTTAACTTATGTTCTCCTCACATCTCATCGCCAGTTCAAAATCGTTGGATACGTGAATTTATCCAAGCGGATCGTCGTCCTTGTGAATTGTGGGATGATGGACGAATCGTTCTCAGGGAAAACTTGGCTAAAATGCAGTGACAGTAGTTTAAATAATTGATTTATGTAAAGGTATTTAGATTAGGCTATTCAAATAAAAGACATGATGATATTTCAGTATAGGGATACCCCATCAAATAGTTTGATTTATTAATCAACATTTAGATTCATTCATATGTATATATGTATGTGTTTGTATGTATATTTGTTGGTCTGTAAGTAATTTCCATCATTTATTCAATTCAAATTGGCAAGAAAGTTTTGCCCTTGGCTTTCAGATACAATCCACATTCGTGTGTGTATTTGTGTTTATGTGTGTTTGTATATATGTATAACTACATATGTGTGAGTTGATTTCCTCTTTTTTGTCTTTTCAATCAGCTTTTTCAACCATAATAACTAGAATAATATGTGTGTATTTGCATAAATTCATTATTATGTCTTAAAACAAAGTGTATAAATATGTTTAATGTAATCTATGCCCATATTTAATTGGTTTCACATATATTTCAATAATAATGTACTATAATTATGAATGCTTGGATTGCATTATAATGGATTCTTATTTGATCGCTCTTTGGCGTTAAAAACATCAATGCATCAAAACATTTATATGTAATTTTAAATCTCTTTTTTTTTTTTTGTTGTAAATATTTTTAAAACACTTTTGCGTACATTTTGTTTTGTTTTTTTGTTTGGGTTTTTGTAAATAAAATAGTTTAGTGAAGTTTTTTTGTTGAAAAGGACACCAAGTGAGAGTTTAGTTTGGGTTTTGTTTGCTTTTTTGACTATGCAAGTTTCGCCTGTGTATAAAGTTGTTTTAAATTCGCTTCTTTATTTTTGATAGGATATTTTGATTTGATTAACCATTTTTGTTAATTTTTGCTGCATGCAACATTTTAATTTTGCAATTATTTCTTTTGTTTTTTTGTTTTGTTTCTTACCTTTCTGGGTGGGTGTTGGTCTGATACGTAGATTCAGTTTCTTGTTTCAGGATGCGTTTTGTTTTTAGTGCACAGCTAAACACTTCCAAAGGGATTGTCTTATAGGGTCACACAGTACATTGATATACAGATACAAATACATAGTTTTACATAAATATATATATTTTTCTTTTGTCTATATGCTTTCTGACAACAAACAGGATAACATTGATAGATACTCATCATTAACACGCCCGAAAGTGGGCAGACAATTTGACTAAATGTTTGCTTAAACTTTCTCTTAATTATTATGCCGCTTACGCTAGTTTATTGAAATTACAGTTTCTTCTTTGATTTATAACCATTTTTTATGATTTTTTTCTTTGTTAATTCTTGTATACACACTTAAAAACATTTATATAGTTCGCAACGCTTTTAATAAGTTCACATCAATAATATATATATATAATATTTGTTTGGAATACTTTGATATAATTGTTCTTGTTGTTTGTATGAGTAATGGTTTTAATTTGAAAATTCACATCAATATATTGATAAATATGCTCCTTTAATTAAGGGATAAAACCTCATTTTTAATTCTAACATACATCGATAGACATCAAATTCCGACACATTTCATCCCCTTTCGGCCAATCGATCAATTTAGATCTCATAATTACGGAATTTATTGGCTACATCGGTGTTGTCAGTACCCCATTCGGCCTTGCGGCTGCCATAATAGAGAGCAGCTCCTCCCTCCGAAGCACGGCGATGCGCCGGATTGGGTGAGGCAGCGGTTAGACCACCACCGCCAGTGCTGCAGCCAGCTCCGGCCGGACCAGTGGGTCCTGCCTCGGGCAACATGCGGTCCTTGGTCTTGGGCGTGGCCCAATGCATGGACTTTGATTGAATGGAAAATAATTATGGTCATTAATATGGAAGATATGTGTTGTTGATTTGCATCTGCTGGATGCGTGCTCAGGGAGCCAATGCATTTGATAAGGTTTTGTGAGATTAAAACATGCATCCAATTTTTTATTTATTTTTTTTTTTGCAACAGATGCATTAGCTCTTAGGCATATCACATGCACACATCGAATCCTTGGATGAAGAGGTACAAACATTGAAAAGAAATACAAGGTAAATCAACTTTGGGTACGTTCTTTTATAAGTTTTTGGGCGATCAGGACCAGGACTAAATCGGTGCAGGTTTCACTTAAGATAAAAGAATTAATAATTTGGAAAAAAAATGATCAAGATTATATTTATTTGTTTACATAATGATGTTCGTGCAGGAAATACAAATATTACTGCTGAAATATTTAAAAAGATCCTGTTTTTAGATTGAATCTGATTTTAAATACAGTAATAATATAGTTTGTTGTGCATAATTAAGATAAAAAGTTGGTTTCTCTGGCTTTTGGAATAGGCGAATCTACGGCAGCGAAATGAGAAAACTTTGCCCCCTAAACTAAGCAAGTTGTATTGAAAATTGTCTAAAAACAATTATTGTTAGTTATTTTCAGACAAATGTTTGGCCATCCATGAAATAAATCACTAATTGTTTTCTTACATTGAATGTCTGTTAAAAACAGTTCTCATCTTTTAGTCACTGGCAGATTACTAACTGCTCTGCCTCTCAGCCAACTGAGCATTGGGCGGAAACGCTGAGGTTCTGCTATCTGAAAGTCTGGCAGTCGTTTATGGCCGTCGTTGCGAATGTCATTTTCATATTGCACATTTGAGCTCAACATTGTGATGGATGTGCCACAATTTCCGCTTGGGTCAGCAGCGGAAATTAGCATAAACCACACAGCGCGAATATGGGGCTTGGGGGAGTGGTAGAATTGGCTAGAATAATCACGTTAATTGTGCAACAATATAAACTAACTGGGGGAATGGATTACAAATTTCATTAGTTAAAGCATTCGCCAAAGTTTTCCCCATTTAATTAATTCGTTTGTGTTACTTTGTGCAAATTATATAAAAGAGGAAGGATTTTTATTTGGAGCTTAAAAACAAAATGGAACTACACGAACACAGACTTTTTGCTTTTCATTTTTGCACTTAGTTGTACAGGAAACAAAAATATATGTGTAGAAGGAGATAAATATAAAGAGAGAGATAGAGAGAGAGATAGAAAGTAATTTAGTGGTACATTGAGCTACATTTTTGGAGTGGATCATTTTTTACTTCTCTGCTTATATTTGTTTGTTTAACTGTTCCTGGCCCATAACGCATACCTCTTTATCCACTTTCTCGGCAATTGTGTATCTTCTCACCTGACCGACATGCTCCTTCATGCCCAGCCACTGCTTGTAGCTCATCGAGATGCCGCTATTGCGCCATTTGTCATACACGGCCCTCTTCTCTGGATCGCAAAGGGTCTCCTTGGCCTCCTGCAATCAAAATGTGTGTGTAATATGTTGTTGTTTTACTTTGCATATAGAGAGAAAGGGAAAAACACCATATAAGTCAAATTTGCTCAAGTGCAAAATCAACATCTGCCGAGGATACGGTTCAACCTTTTGCATGTTAATCGATTTCATAGATTTCATAGCATACTTATTGGCATGCCTCTGATTTATACAAGCACAACCACACAAACACACACACACACACTGACACGACCACACACATGCTTACATTTTTATACGCTCAAGTGGCTCTGATAGTCATGTCCGGGCCATGAAATTATGCATGTAAATATATATATATTAACTTGCTTTACGGTTAGTCCTTAGACTAACTTATAGACACATGCCTACGGCTTGCCTTGCTCAACACACCCACACTATCACACACACACACTTCTTTACAATTGAGCCACTGAGATTTTATTGCTTGTCTTTCTCGGCGATTGTGGTTATTATTTGGGTAGATGTAAAGAGGGCAACATGATAATCAATTATTTTACTACTCATTGATTATGTGGGTCAGCAAACATGCCTATCTGCCATCTAGCAGCTTACCTGCCCCTTGTCCCCCAACCTCCAACTGTCTGTGTACTTGCCAGCCTTTAGGTCTATTTATCTTTAATTAAAGAAAGCCGATATTTTTGTTCACAAAGTCCCATAAACATATAGAAATTCTAAAAAAAAAAAGACTTCATTAGAGCAAAAACTCGAATTTTCAACACTGATTGTGGCCTTTGGGGGAATAGGCCACAATGTCACTTTTTGCAACAACTAATATGTAGTTTTCCCAAGTTAAATTTCATATTTGAAACTTTTAACATTTGTTGTCCCACATTCATTGTGTATGAATTGTGTATGAGTGTGTGTGTTTGTGGGTGTGTGTGAGAGTATGTCCTTGTCTGGGTCTGTCAAGTCTCAAGGGAAACTTTTAGTTTTTTCCATGTCTCTGAGGCGACATTTGACAATTGCAAATTGAGTTGAAAGTTGCTACAAAATAAATGGTCCCAAGCATGTCTAACTTGTCTTTGAATTGATACCTCACAAAAAATGTAAGCATATTCAAAAGAATTTCGAATTCTTGAAGAATAATGAGTTGAATATTGTATTAAAAGCATTTCAAATTTCCTGCGCATTGTAAGTGCTTAAAAAATCTCTGAATTTCAATTATGGCTGCCAGCTGGATTTATTTTATGTAATGTAATGTACTTTCTTTCCCTTTGCAATGCGTGTATATATCATCATACATACATATATATGTAGATATTTGTATCTATATACCTACATACATAAATGGCGAATATGTGTATAGCCGGCCATAAAAACGAAGCTCTTCATCCTGGTCACGCGCATATGCAAACACATATTTCTACGCCTCCCCACATGCAGGCACGTACAATAAGTTTTACAAGCTGCAAATTGTAATGGAAAACCTCATCCCCCGCCCTCTTCTTACAAATCCCCTATATGCCACACACCCACCCGGGATGCCCATAACTTGTGAGTTGGATATAAACCTAATCAGTTAGTAAGGGGGCCTAAGGCTTAGGGGCCCACTAACATCCCCAGGGCGAGAGGCGAGATATATGCCTTGATATATTCCTAATTTGATTGAACATAAAATCTGTTGTATTGGAAAATCAATAAAAACGTTTTCCAAAAATAAATCAAAATAAACTGTTATACCAACAACTAAGTACATATAGTAGATATAAGGATGTATCTAGTATATAGTGGTAATTTATTTTATCTCGTTCTGGTGGCTTGTTTTTCTTTTGTCGTTTGGAAAATTAAATTTGAGGCTGACGTTGTGTGCGTGTTTGTGAGCTGCCTCTGTGTGTGGGTGTGTGAGTTATTGAATGGCTTGTATGTAAGTGGGTTAAGTGGATGTATTTGTGTATGTGTGTTTGTATAAAGCATTGTTTAATGCAGCTTCAAAAAGTTTTGGGGAAAAACAAACTGTCAGGCGCCATTTTGTATACGCCACTCAGTTTAACTTTGGTTCGCTGTTAATTACTCTACACGAACGCACAGTTAGGTAGATGTAGATGTACGTATGTATGTCTGTATGTGTAAGTGTTTTCATTTTTCAACTTTGTTTTGTACTCAACATGGTTCCCCTCTGGCTTGTTGTTTTCATTATATAAACTTCACACAGGTCGGCAGGGAGTACTCCTTATAAACATCATTTAATTTCAGTGTTCATAGACGTCTTTCATCTCAAACATATTGCCCCACAGGCTGTCAAATTGTACAATATCTCCCCACCTATTCATCCTGACCTCCTCAGTGCCACCTCACCACTCGCCGCCTCTTCGCCTGGTAATTCATTAAATATGCAAAATGCTCAGCGATTGCCATTTTTCTTTTTACATCTCCGCCATCTCCCATCTCTCAATTTTGTCTTGTTTATGCTTACCTTCAGTTGTTGAAATTTGGCCTCTGCATCTTTGTCTCCGCTGTTCTTATCGGGATGATATTGAAGAGCCAGCACCTTATATTCGGCCTGTATCTGCTCGAGCTGCACAAAAACAGGAAAAAGAGAACAAACAAAAGGAAATTCCTCAACTTAAGTGAATTGAAATGTGAAATTCTCGTTTACTTTAAATTAACTAAGCACTTTCTGCGGCATAAATTTTTAAAATGGTTTCAAGGCAAACACATATTATACCTATGTACATTTAATGCCCATCATATACGACATATGTACAAAGGTTTGTACATATATAAATGCAAGTATATCATAACTTATGTACACACATACATACATATGTATGTAGGTATACAGACTCCTATCCTCGGCACGGGAATAAACTAAAACTGTCAAGAGAAAATGCAGAGAACGCTCGAATTTCAATTGAAGCATTGAGAAGGAAAAAAAAACCACAAAACAAAAACATAAAAGAAACATAAGACCGTTTCTTTTTTGTTTTTGTCAAATAATGGCGTAAGGTAAGTTGAGGTAGATATGGGTTTTGGTTAATGGAAAACTTTGCCATCATCTCCAGGGCAACTTATTCAAGGCGAAACGAAAAACACTTTGGAAAATAAAAATTTCCTGATAAATTTCGTTGATAATTACTGATTACTTTAAAGATGAAATCGTAAGTTGATATGAAAACGAACGAATTTAACAACTGCATGTTATTTGCAAGTTATTTTAAAGGATAATCCATTTTACTATAGTATTCGTATAGTAACATTATAAAAAATAGGAAGCCAGTCGAATCAGTTGGGAATTCAATTACAACTTACATATATTAAAGCTATATAGCTTTAACAATATTGATACTTATCAACAGTCAGCTGATAAGGTTTCTTTAATATAAATTTACTCTTTTATTATATATTCTAAGCTATTTAAATTCTTTTAAAAGTCATTCAATTGTTTTCCATTTAAGAATTTGAACTAGAAAAAAGCTTCGATAACAAAGTCTAAAGAGTGTCAAAACTAATTTATTAATCCAATTGGTAAATGTTAACGGAAAAAGACTTTTACTATATTGAAAAGTTTTCAACAAATTTCAGCAGATTTAAGTCCAAAGTTAGCTGATTCGGTATAAATTCGAAATGTCATGAATTTATCATACCAAACTATTCATTTGTAATTTCATCTATTTGAGCCGCCAAACTAAGAAAGAAGCACGAAAAACTTTTGCCAAGGCCAAAGGACTTAATAAAAAAGAAAGAAAACAGAAATAAAGTTTCACTTGGCGACATGCTGCAAATTAATTTCCACCCACTCTGAGCCCTGTCGCTGACACTAAACACGAAACTTTAAGGAACAATTGAAATTAATTAAGCGTCTTTAGCACAAAAGTGAAAAATGTGTGTGTGTGCAACAAGTTGCAAACTGCCAACTGGGAGCTGACAACTGACAGTTGGTATCACAGTTGATAGCTGATGCCTGACCAAGCCAACTCTCAACTGCCACAGCTGCTATAGATACTGCTCTGGCATTATCCTTTGACGTACCAAGTTGCGGCACTTTCGACATCACAAAAGTCCCTTGTTTATTGTGTATGTGTGCGTGTGCCTTGTAAATGAAAATAGCTTTTCGCGCACAATATAAATGTACATATACAGCGAATGGCGAATGGGTGAATACGAGGGGTGGGGCTGATGGTACCTACGCCAGCTGGCCACACACAAAAGCCCAGCTTGTGAGCTTCAGTTTTCTTGTTTCCCGACCACGTATTCCATTTGCATTAGAATTTTTCCTTTCTTTTTTGTGTTTTCGCCTTTGTGTGTGTGTCGCTATTGTTCGCCGTAAAGTGAAATGTCAAATAGCGGGGAACTGGACAGACAAAAAATTATATAGGTCAAATATGTAACTTGACTCGACACAAATTCAATTAACTGGACGCCGAATGCGAATAGAGTAACATTCAATCTAGACTCTAGAATCTAGACTAGCAAAGGCCTGGCACGAAATTTAAAGATGTTTGAAGGAGTTTGAATACTTAAATGGCAAATAACTAAGTCAGATTTACCACAAAAGCTGAAGCATTCACTGCTTGGGCAATTAATTGATGTTCAGGAAAATTGATGCTTCTTAAGAAGGTTGGCGTATTAATTAAACTCTGTTAATATTTATTGTTGGTTTTATTGAAGTCTTAGTATTGGTTTTTGATATTCATTTGCATTTAATATGTAAAGCTTTTACGTATGCCTAATTTATTGCGTTCTATTGACCGAGCTGCACCGGGGCGTATAATTAATTTCAAGGCAATTAATATTGCTCAAACGAACAGCTCCGATGACGACTAGAGCAACTAATGGTGTTGACATGAGATACCAGCCCGCAGACAAGGACCCACCTGAAATACTCATGTTCGACACTTACAAACCTACACACATACACACACGCACACTCAAATATTCACATCTATAATTAGCCCAAGAAGACTTTGGCTTCTGTTTGCATTGTGGCTTTGTGTCTATATACTATTTAAGCTCCTTTCATTTCCTTTCAGTATTCGTATGTGTAGTTAATTAGGAAAATATTCTGCATTCATTTAATTTAAGTCGATTTGCTGCAACTAATTTGATACCTACAACATGAAATTCAAATACGCTTGAGAAATTGCATTAATTAAAATCTCACCAGCTCATAAATTGGTGACAAAGTGAATATCCATTTGATTATTGCAAGTTTGCTTCATGTCATGGATAGATTTTCAACTGAAAATCCAACAATTCTCATGTCTATTTGTCTGTCTGATTCCAAATATCTCCACTCGTATGCAAAATTGTGGCATTTGTTTGGCCGAACAGTGGAAATCTAATCTGCATGAGAATGAACTTGTGGCGTGTAGATTCAGACGGTCATTTTCAGAAAGGAAATGAGAAATCAGATTATCTGAAATCACAGTTAAAGCCGAGATAATTAATATTGTTGGCCAGAATGTTAGACAATTTCCATGTTTTGGTGAAAATTCGTAATTTTACTTTGTCTGTCTTTGTCAGGATGCGATGCCAAACAAAGTCCTTCGTTTTGGAATGCGAGGTGCTGAAAGCGTATGCTTTACAAAAGGTATTTTACAAAGTAGACGCTTTTCGTTTTTCATTTAAAACAAAAATTATATTTGAAGTAGATAAAAGTAAGATGAATTCATTTTCATATTCAACTTTTTTGGGTGTTAAAATTAATGAATTTTTAATACAATCCATAAAGAAAATAAATATTAAGTCATTGAAATTTAACGTTATAAATGCTTTGTTTAATGAATTACGATGAATTTTTGAAAGTTGTAAAGAGTAAAGTGAATTTTGTATTATTAGAATTACATTTTGACTGCCAAAGGGCTCCAACCACACACTACCCCTCTCTTTCTATCTCAATATATCTGATTTAAGCCCTTAAAAACCAACATTAGAGACCCTCTAGCATAATTCAATTGAATTTTTAACATGATGCAATCGACAGCTTTGAAAATTGCCAACTTCCACAGCACAAAATATTTGCAGGTGGAAAATTGCCAGAGCCTCAAAACATTTTCCATGTGAATAAATTTAATTATATTGCAGAAGGATTCTCACTCCAGATGTGTGTGTGTATCTGAGTGTATGTGTATGTATGTATGTAGCTATTGAAATTTACTCAACTTGAAAATGAATGATAACCTTGTTGTCGGTTGTCGATCAAATGAAATGGGCTTAAAGGACTTGGTCTCCTTCAAAATTTTCACAAATCAAAGCTGGATCAGGGTCATTAATTCTATTCAAACAGCTTTGTCTTGGTTCACTAATACGAAAATCCATCTCAAACGACTTGGCTAGTTAGTTAGGGTCATCTTAAGTAAAGTTAAAGTAATAAATAATTGCCCAGCTTTTCCCGCAAGTCACCTCGTTAGAGAAGAAAAAAGTTCTTGGGCAAAAGTTACGGAGTTAATTAAAGGGCTTTTTGCTAAAAGAGAAAATAAAAAACTGTCTTACTTTTCCATATGTTGATGACAATTTTTTATTTCTTCCCAGGCATTTTTGCAGCTCAATTGATATAGTACTTGTCTACATAGATATACATACATAGATGACGAGATACAATCAACTGCAACTTGAATGCTGCAGATCAACACGACAATTTTGCCAGTCGACTCTGACTTGTAATTGAAACTAATTCTCAAAGCAAACGCCTCGATGCAAACCCAAAGCTAACACTCAGGGCGGCAGTCAAACGAGCATACAACCGACTTGGGTTTGATTTCATTTGCTTTTTTTTTTACCCTGTATACATTGACTAAAGAGGTATACCTAGTACAATCAAATAAGTATGAAAAACGAGTTAATTTACCTAATATTTTGTACCCGAACTTGAATTGCTTAAGACGTAAGGTGCTCAAAATCGGCATACTAACTAGTATTGGTTATTGGCTTAATCAGCGAAAAGAGAGTATCTTATGGGTGTCATAAAAAAATTCCACAAGGCTTTAAAAGTCACAGTAACTCAAAAGCAATTTAATTGATAGAGTGAGTCTAAATCGACATCTCGTTTTCATTGTTGAGTGCGTCTCTTTTTTTTTTCTTCATGCCAAGTCTAAGCAATTCATACATCTCTTAAATTCTATCATCAAAGATTATCTTGTATCGAAAGCATTGTCTTGACTTTTGCTTTTTATTCCTTATTTGTTTGGAAAGTTGTTAACTGCTGGGCCTAAAATCGATTAGACCGAAATTAAATTTTAAAACAAAATGGGCGAATAATGATGAAAGCAGCAAGCTGTAAAATTAGCTAAATTGTTTTATGGCGTCAAATACAATAAAAGCAATTTGTTGGTAGCAAACAATTTGAATCCAGTTGAATTTTCTTTAATAGCAAATTGTAGTTAAAAAAAGTAAGGTAAGACAAGTTTTTTTTCCTTTAAAAAGTTTTTTTTAACTCAAAACGAACATTATTGACACATTAAGATACGCTCACTCGCTTTTAATGCAAAACTTAAAAGAAACTTTTATATGTACCATTTTGATAAGGGTCAACATTTTACGATTAAACAAAACTTTTTCATCCCAGAAAACTCGAATTACCACTTTTAATCAAGAGAGCCCTTTTTGGTAAAACCAATTTAAATGCTTTCATTTAAAAGTGAAGCTAAAAGTTGACATGCAAAGGGTCAGCCTTTTATTAACCTTTTGATGGTACCCAAGGAATGACATAAAATTGAATATCTAGAAAAGTTTATACTGAGAAAAGAAAAGAACATGGAATTCGGTCTAAAATTCAACTAGTTATTATAATAAAATATATTTCGCTTAATTGAAAATTTAATTAAACTTACCGATGAGTTCTCATCGCAATGGAGCAAACCATAAAAATCCTCGTTAGGATTGCGTTTATAATTAATTATGGCATCGACAGCGCTCATGTTTTTTTTTTTCTTTCTTTTTTAATAGTTTGTCAAAATAGTTTTCTTTTTCTATGACGAATACAACTAAGAGCAGTTCAATGAAATTGTATTTTTTCTTTTGTATTAATTTGTTTTCTTTTCATTTGGAAAATCAAATTACATTTGTAGTTAAATATGAATAAATAAGCAAAATAAAATAGAACAATCAAAAAATGAAATATTTATTGTATTGAAAACAATCTATTTATTTATTTAGATGTGCAGTTGAATATAAATAACAAAAACAGTGCTGATTTATCTTTTATTCTCGTATTATATAACGAAGTATTGTCATAAAATTTACTTTGAATTGAAAAAAAACCGAATGTGTTCGTCACAAAACTGGTTAAGATTCTAACAAATTATTAACGAATTGAATTTCGTAGCTTTTTTATTGACTAGTCATCGAAAACTACTTCAAATATCGTTTATATGTATGTACATACATATATAAAGTAATGTTTTTCTTTTGATCATTATCTTGAAAGTTATTCTTTTGTGTATTAAAAATAAGTGCATTCTTAACCCAAATTATATTGAATTTGCTTTAAATTTTGCATTTAATTATCAAACATAAAACAAAATCAATTCAAACACAACGAATTTAAAAAAATTAAGCATTAATTTGAGTAACTGGTCAACATTTATTGGTAATTTAATTGCGAGATAAAAGACTTATGGTAGGTAATATTATGCTATAATATTTTATTTTAAAGACTCAAACAAACATAAAAGCGATTTAAAAAGCGAAAGTCATATTATTGACCTTCTGTGCTTAGGAAAATATTAGAAACAATTACAAATACAACAAATATAGCTTTTAATGTAGTTTGTTTGTATAAATGTATATATGGTTATATGTTAAGTTGAAATGATTCAGTAATCAAATGAAAAGATCTGGTTTATTTTGAATCCGCGTTTTGGGTTTTTTTTTTTTGTGGTTCTCTGTGATTCACTTGTATGTTTCTCTTGCATTTTGGTTGTGACACTTTCACTGAATCTGGTTAATGCAACAAACTCAACACTCCACAGAGAAACACTTGTTAATTCACACTTGAAATATAAACAACATTGAACACAACACAAAACATTCGTTCCACTGATAAAGCCAGAGTCTTATACTCTTTCACTCAGGTTCTCCGTTTCTCTTTTGTAAATCTAGAGATATATATGAGAGTGTGTGAATGTGTGTGTGAATGTGAATATGTGTTTTTGTATATAGAAGTAATTCTTATTACTTTGGGGCCAAAACGAGCGTTTCACGATGTTACTGGCAACACGTCAAAATTTAAACTGCCAACGAGACTCTTTCGATTCGATTGGTTTTGGGGGGGAACTTACGCTCTGTTGGAGCTTACCTCTGATTGACTGAGAGACTGACTGACCCACATGAAAACTTGCGCTCCCAAAAAGCCGTTAATGCAGCTTCCAAGTCTTGGCCGAAGCATTGGAGCTTTCTGTGAAAAGAACTTTCGAGGCTTTTTTCGAACATTTTTATTTGGTACACACAAATCTTTCACGGCGCCAAAATTTAAACTTGTGTTAATTTAGGCATTTGGATGACTAAATATAATTGGAATCCACCAACTGATTTAACTACTTTAGGGCGGTAAATTAAAAAGATAGGATTGATATTTTAAGTTCTAAAATATATGTACATATGTCTAGAGATAGTCTTAGGCAAAAAAATTAGTTTGAAAAATTATCAAAGACTGTCAGACTTTGTGGGGCTGTAATTCTGTAATTTTTTTCCGATTTCTGCAAAGCATATACATATGCGAATTTAGGCAGGCATATTGCAAAACTAATTGTTTTTTATTTAATTTTTTTAAATTTGTTTAGAAATGCTATCCTTAAATACAATACAATTTGATTTGCCAGTACATTATATACACATTTATGGGATTACTATACTTTATACAATTTTAACAATAATGAATTGGGTTGAATTTGAAAGTTAGGTTTATGAATGAATAAATATACGTACATATATATAAAGATGTACTATACAAAAAGACCTAAATAGAATTTTATAGATGTAATATTTGTAGGTTTTTCATTTTATAATCTACATGCCTAAAAATTTATAAACCATTTTCATCTAATATCATGTGTTTAGTTCCAAATTAATTTGTCATTTATAAGAAGTTTCATTCGATTCCCTGTGAAACTTAGAAGTCCTGTCATCTAATATTTATGCGTAAAGTGTTACAAATAATTGTTCTGTAGATGAAACTTGAGTATTGATTTGTAAATATTTGGGAAACATTAATAACAAAATAACTCAAACGTATTTAGTTCATTGGAATAAAGAAATCATTAAAGTATGCTTGTAATTCTTTCACAAGTTTCGACAGATGTTTGAGAAACAAAGTATTAGAAATCTTTGTTTAACCCTTTCAGGACTAGTTTAAAATACATTTCGAGAATTTACGTCAAATGCCATATCAATATATTGAGTATTCTAATTTCATACTGCTAATATTGCTTTTGGTAATTGCATTAAAAAAGCTTTTATTTTGGCTAAATTCAGTTTGGAGTTTAATAGCTTTTATGCAGTAAGCTTTTGCTATAAACCTGTCTATATTACAGAGCTTACTCAATGCTTTTATCAAGCTTTTTATGGCACAATTCAGAGGTAGTTCACCTTCCACTTCATTCACTTGTTGCTTTAATGAATGAAAATTGTGCATAGTAAATATGCCAAACATAGTCAAATTTGTGTGTTTTTAAAGTTGCCGCCCACGTGAAAGAAAAGTTTTTCACCCGGGATGCCGTCTACCCACTTCTCCTATTTTCTTTCTTACAGATAGCACAAGATTATCAGTTTCGAAATTAAAATAGTCAGTCAACTGTGAAAGCATAAGTTGGCTCTGCCAACTGCCAAATGGAAGCAAAATTGAAAACTGTTGCATACTACTGGCGGCTGGCAGAAAGGCAAAGCCAGACCACAAGATGGCCGAAAAATGATTTCCAGCTATAAATCATCATAATGGGCACATGGCCAAGGCCAACCCAAAAAACGAAGAGAGAAGAACACAGAAAACTAAAATGAAGACGAAACATTTTGACCACAAACAGGAAAACCGGGCATGGCCAATCGCAAATGAAGCTGCCTAGAGTTGGTCAGTAGTGAGTCCTGTTTGAAAGGACTCTTGGCGTGCGCCCGTGCGTTTCTCTGTCACGCACACACGACAGCCTAAGAATGTGACGAAGAGGGGCGTAAAAGGATAGGCGGGAGTAGTGTGTTCTGCTGGTTGTGCGTGTGACGTCAACAAATTGAGCTGCTCTAGTGTAACGGAACGAAATGAAACGTTTTAATTAGACAAAAGACCAGAGCAACTATTTATTTCCATTTCTATTTGTTGGCCAGTGGCAATACCCAACAAAACACACAGCGCTATCGGGTACAGAACAGCAGCAAAGCAGATACTGAAAACAAAAACATACGCCGGACTACAAACTGAACTAAAGTAGAGACATAGAGAATGAGAGACTGGCCAAATCAATTCCATCCTATGGCACTTGGGTTTGTCCTGTGTACTGTGATAAAACCAATTGAAAACCACATTGCTTATTTTGTGCGTCGTTAGTGTGTGTGTGTGTGTGTGTGTGTCAGTGATGCGGCATCTAGTTTCGATTAAGTTGAGTATTTCTCAATGAAATGTGTTGCGTTTCGATCCAACTACTGCCAAAGTCTTCACACAAATCCCATCATAGAAATGTTCCGTTTTTGTACTTGGCATCGTAATATACCAAATGGCAGCTTTTCCACATCACTGTCAGAGTATGTTTTCCATCTCTGGGTATTTGAGTGTGCTTGCATTGCTGCCTTACTGTTGCATTTCGCTTCAGTTAAAAGGAAAATCGCAAGTCAAACAAATTGAGTGACCAGTTAAAAAAAAAAAGAGAAAAAGAACGACCAAACGACTCAATTTTGCCAAGGACTTGCAGTCTGAACTTGTGACTGTAGTAGGGAGTGACCAAACTCCCTCCTCCGCCGACACCCACAGTCGTCTCTGTTATAGACATCAGTTCAATGTGATAAATTTTCCATAAGTCGACAGAAATATGTTTTGCTTCTGTTTTCCATCGCCTTGTCAATTGATGGCAAAAAGAAAACTTTTTCTTTTCTGCGAATTATCTTTGCATTTTTATTATATGGAAACATATGAAAAGTCCTCTTACTTTTTCTCCTCCTCCTTTACATCCATCTCTCTCCCTCTCTTCAGCGTTGTCTGTTTCGTTCCCCTAGGTCAGATCGAGTCAACGACACTTGGCCAACGACGCATTCAGCTGCTAGCCGTGGGGCAAGCGAATCGCAAGCTGCTGCTGGTTTATAATAAAAAGCACTTAATTTACTTTGTGCAATTTACAACTGTGAAATAAATAGAAGATGCCAAGGCCAGGACCAGGCTAGGCAGCTAGCCAAAAGGAAGTGCGTTCATGCCTCGCTGAATCTCCCCCACCATATGGAAAGTGTAATACATGTACATATATGGTGTGGCTGTCGTCGCTTTGTTTTATTACCCGTTCATTTCCATTCCGAAATTCCGTCCACCCCGTCTCCTGCTTTCTTCCATTCCTTTGGAAAAGTCACTTTCTTCTCTCTTTTCTTTTCTATAATTTATTTATGCCTGTGTATATTTATTAAAGATTTTCCTTGGCGTTGTCGTTGTCGCTGACGTTGGCTTTCTTGTTGCGGCTTCTTTGTTGGCGTGATGCCGAACCAGTTTGTTGACAAAGAAATTACTTATTAATCATATTTGAGCGTTGATTTTTCGATGTCACAAGGATCCACACAGTGTATGTACCTACACATAAACACAAACAAACACGCACACACACGCACACCCACAGTGTATACATATATTTGCATTAAATGGGCGTGTGCTTTTATCACATTTTATCCTTTGACGCTTGCGGCTGCTTGCCTGTAATTTGTTTGCCATTACATGGTAAGCTAAATCTTATTGGGGCAGGACAGACATGTCAGAACTTTAATAGAATTTAACTACGCCAAGTAAATATAATTTCTAGAGTGAGTGTAATACTAAAGTTCCATGTTAATCCTGGTCATTAGTATGAAAATGTCATTAAATGAACATCGTTCTTTAGTAATTAGAACATCCTGTTAAAGCATATGAATGAATATTTTTTCAGGTTGAAGATTGAATTTAACAGCAAAATAGGATGTGTAAAGGACTATTACATTTCAGCATGATTAAAAAAAAAAAAATAATTACTATAAATATAAACAGCCAACAAATAGAACACATCTCATAATCTATAGTGTATTTGCTTTATCCATTTGCTGGCTATATTTCCTAATTGCATCTGTTCATCTGCTGCAACATATCCATCCATCTATCCATCTTCTATCTACTTTGCTATCTACATGTACATACATATACACAGGCATTTTGTCTCATCCCATGTGTCGCCTCTTGCCCTACCGAAAGACATTTTCGAAAATTAATTTTAGATCATTTTGTCTTGCGTATATCTTGGCGTTTTGTTTACAAAGAGGAGCGGACAAGACCCGCACTTGTCTCTCACATCTGCACGTATACAGGAAGTCCGTCCAAGAAAGTCCATGATGAAGCTATAGCTTTTGAATGAAAGCAATTAAATGCATCGAGTCAATAAAGGAAATTTCACTATATATAAACACAAACATCGATTTTTATCTATATTATATCGTATCGCATATAATAGATGTACTAGGAGACACCCTGTATGTAGCTGGGGCAAATGTTGCTCGGCCAATATAACTTAGGGTGCGAAGGGTACATGTATTTTGTGCACATGTCAAAAAAATAAATCCAATTTAGGGTATTTTGTCAGTCGAATAAATGCTGATTCTGTTCTCTTATTGTCTGCATTGCTACCTAAAAACACACACACACACACTCGAAATAGCCCCCGCCGGGCTTAAGTCGTTCTATTCAATCTCTGGCTAGTGGAATGGGTAAGGAATATTTCAAATTTGACATGCATCCGACTGCAAACAGGCGGCAGATTTACTAATTGCAAGCAGTTGGTTATACCAGAGCAGCTAACAGCATTCAGCTTTTAGCCAATGTACAAATAGGCTATACTGGCCAACATCAACATTCATACGGACTGAACAATTAGCAAGCGAGCCAAGCCAAAATATTGAAATGAAAGAAACAACATTTTGAATAAAAACTGAGCAGAGCAGAGCACATTGCAGACGTCATCAGGCGAGCGTGGAGAGCAGAAGAAAAATTAAAAAAATAGATTTTGGTATATATACATGTATAATGGGTATATGCACATACATATATATCTATATATGCCTGACTATGCCTGACTCGCTTGCTCTTCTGGTCTAAGCTATTTATGGCTATATAGGCCATCTTGCTCACCAACAAGCTACAAGCAACAACGGCAACTATTCCTATGGCTCTCCGGCGGAGATGGCAACCAGAATCAGCAACAGCAACAGAGACAGAGACTTCTTTATGTATGTAGATTCGGTTCCGGTGGCAGAGACTAGAGCCTTACGCAGACGACGTTGATCGCCTCAGACAGAAGAAGACTCGAGATCGTGTAATTTGCCTCGTGCGTTCTTTTTGTCTCTAGCTAATTAATTATTAATATTAATAATAATAATAATTATTTGTCGAATTTCATTTATTGAAACAAACTGAAATTATGCAAACATTGTTATTGTGAGATTTCATTTTGTTTCTTTTTTATGAATATTCTCCTCAACGCGTTTTGTCCGTTTTGTTCATTGTTTTGCGTTGTGTTCCCTTGTTTCGCCTGTTGCCCGTTGTTCGTTGTTCGCGGTTGTCATTGTTGTTCGCTGTTCGTTGTTCGTTGTTGTAGGCACTTTCGTTGTCGCTGATCAATCCATTCGTTCTTACAGTGTCAAACACAACCAGTTGCAGTGCGATCACATCATAAGAAATATCTCAAAATACACATCAAGTTATTTGAAAGAAAAATCTTGAAATAAAAGAAAACAACAAGTCAATTAGTGTGCTTAATCGTAATCGCTAGTGAGCAAAAAATTTTTCCATTCAAAACGAAAAAACACGCACGGAAAAGAAAATTTTTTGTAGTTGTTGTTTATATAATAATCATACACATACAACATACATAAAGTGGCAGAAAAAGCAAAGAAAAATAAAAAATATATATTCAAATTTGGTTTAATTTTTTCGCAGGCAAAATATAGAGAAATATCAAACAAGCATATTTGAAAATAAAAGAAAAGAAAATTCTAACCCATTGTGTGTTTTATAGTTCTGTGCTGGTGGGCCACTATAGTTTTTTGTTCAAAATTTTGTAGTGAGCAAAGTGAAAGTGTCTTGAAAATACAAGACGAGAAGCAATCAACAATCAACTGAATTCAGTTAAATCAAACTTAAAGGAAAGAGCAATAACCATGTCGGACATTGAGGATGTTTTCGGTGGCGGTGAAGAGGAGCAGGAGCAGACCAAAGTCGAAAAAGAACCTGAGCCAGATGCTGAGAGCAAGAGCAGCGTGGTAACTGAACGCATGGAAGAGGTGATACCCGGCGAAACGGAAAAAATGGTTACCGAAACCATCGATGAAGATGGCGACGTTGTCGAGGAGACTACGGAAGTAACTCGCAAGACTGTCAAAAGAACCATGAAAATTACGGAGGTGAGTGAAGAAATCAGCTTACATCAAGTTGCAAAATCTGAAAGTCTATCGTCTGCAATTGAACTTAAAGGGGAATATTGTTAACAGTTCATAACAACTTAAAGCTAACAGTAAGCGATATTGAAGTTGAAGTTAAGGATAAACTTTTTCGACCAATCAGTATTACATTCAGACACATTATCATTTAAAGTAAACACAAAATTTATAGGTTCTATTTTCCAAGTAAAAATTTCTGTTAGCAATCAATTATTTCAAATAAATATTTGAAAATTTTGCATGTTAATATACACCTAATTGATTTAATTTTCGTCTCGATTGAACACAAATTATCAGCTAAGCGTAACATTTTTGCTTTCATTTGCTCTTTCACTTGTGAAATTAAGCAAAGAAAACATTGGAAAATTCAACCACGAACATTTTTTATAAGTATTATCTTTTCTTTTCAAAATGCCATTTCATTGTGTGCGTCTTAACAAATTGTTTATATACGAGTAGTCACAAAAATATTATAAATTTCGGCATACATTATACATCAGATATATGTATAGGCAAAAGAACGTACATAATACATCTCTCTCTATATATGTATATGTAGGTTTATTGTATATAGATCTCGTTCAGCCACACTTTCTATAGGCGATGTCAAATAACAAATTTTGCAGCTGTTTGATTTCGGCGCAAATTATCATCAAAAAACTCAAAAAAAAAAAAGAAAAATAGAAGAAAAAAATGATTGTTAAAGCTTAAATCACTTAAATACGTTGAGCAAATGCTGCCAAGTTTTTTCTTCTTTTTGTGTTTTTTTGATTTTTGTTGTGTTGAAATAAAAAATTGCAAAAATTAAATGCAATAAATTCTGTGCCGCCAACGATGAAAAACAGAAAGAAAGGCATATGAGGAGAGTGAAGAGGGAGGGGGGGACAATGTTGGTGGAAAAATAAGCGGCAACCTATTGGGGTTTCCGTGTCTTGCGGTCTGGCGCGCACAGACGAGGAAGAAACAGGAGTCGGAGACGCAGCCAGGCGCATTGCAATTAATTGCCACAAATCGTAGCACAAATTGCAAATTGCATTTCCGGCTTGGCGGGACCAGCAGCCACCCCAACGCAAAATTATGACAACTGGCAGAGCGAATTCTATCCACATCTTCGATTTTAGCCTATTTGTTTTTCCCCTTCTCTACGTTTCTCTCTCTCTGTCTCTCTGTCTTTCGTCTGTCTCTCATTGATCATCACGTTGTTGCTCTTTTTGTCTGTTTTATGGCCGTCTGCGTATATTTCGTGAAATTTTATGACTCCCAAATTAAATTTGCATTGCAATTTACTTGGGGTCGGCCCCAGTTTTTTCTGGGTTCTTTTTTTTTTTTTGCTTCTGTGGGCCAATTTTATGTGCCCAAAATGAAAATGAAAATGAAATGAAAATGTATGTGAGCCAATGCTTAGCAGCGGTAAAGGTCCTGGATATGATTGCGAATATGTATGTTTTAATAGAGATGACAACGTGACCCTGTACAATTTGAATTCAGATAAAACTTGAACTACTTACTGCAAGCATTTTTCAAGGATATTTAGTCATCACCTGTTGATTAGAGATTCTCTTACCAGATTAATTGTTAGTCTTCAAGCTCATCTCTAATGCCATATATCGGTGCGTTTATTTTTATATTCGCCTGAGGCTTAACGTACTAATTACATTGTCCGTTTTGACTTTGCCCCATCATGAGAATTACACCAAACTCGTCCTTCCTGCGACTTCAATATCCATGCCAATCCTCCCACAATCTTAAATGATTCAACTTTTGGCCTGACTCCGTAAATGAGTCACGTAGCATTTTTGTCATTTTTATGCGTTTAACAGGTCAAAAGTTGTACTTTTTCTTTAGCCAACCCTCAAACCAAACCACAATGCTACGTGACTATCGCCGAGTTCAAATTGAAAATGCAAAAATTAGTGATATATACAAAGGAGATGGGTAAGATGGGAATATCCGTTTTACTTCCCACTCCCACATCTCCATTTACAATCAGTCATAAATTTCACAGTTGATTTAGCACAATGAAATCCGTTTGTTGATTCTTCTAATTTCCTAATGTATTTATGCAGTTAGAAAATAGATTAGGAAGTGTTGTTCGGGTTAATGAGGCCGGCTAATATGTGCAGCAAGGCGTTAAAAGCAACCCATAACCAGACACAGAAACATACACTGACTCACATACAGAACAAAAGGTTGGACACAACACCAACCACATTAATGGAATTCCGGTGGTCAACACATGGACACACGATGTGACCACAGAAACAATTTGTGTTTACGGTCAAGCTTTGGTAGGAAGGGCAAAGGAATGGGCGAATCAGTAAAGGGAAATCATTGTTCTGGTTCATGTTCTTGTTCTCCCGTTGCTGTCATGATTAGGCGTCATATTATTGAGCCTGGGATTAATTAGTAACATATATGCACACATACACAGAGATACACACACATTCATAGTAAACATTTATTCCATTGGGAGTCATGATAATCAATTAAAACTTGCAATTTTATATGCCCATGCCAAAACGAAATATTGTGTTCAATTTGAAAGCTGATTACATTTTTAATATTTGTATTTAAAATCCATGTAGCTTCTAGTAATGGAAATATTTTATATATACTCGTATATATATACACATATTTGGTGATTAAGTTTACCTATTTGAACTCATGTGGGCTTCATTAATTGCAAAAATGTAAATCTCATTAGTTCGACTTTTGCAAATTTATGTTGCTATTGACTGTGATTATAAATTATTCACAATTTCAGAGTTAATAGTTTAGGGAGATTTTCTTGTTACTTTAGGGGTTTCAAAATCATTGTTGAACTCGATTCTCTATTAGTTTTTCTTGTGCAAACAGATGGTAATAACTGCAAGTTGATTTTACACCTAGCTGGAGGTCGATCATTAGTTCAGTCCAAATTATTTTAGCCCTGACCCAGCTCTTGCTTTGAATCACATTGACAGCTGTCAGCGGTTGCCCCCGGGCAACCTTCCCCTCTCCGACAGAACTGATGTGGAGAAGTCAAAATATTTAATTTTTCTATATGTTTCGGTTGTGACAAAATAAGACAATTCAATGTCATACATTTTACCTTTACCGCCCGCTTGGTTTTCATTCATTTGTTGCATTTGTTGTCCTCAGTCTTGGCCGCTAGGATCCTCCCCCTCTGTGCCCTCGCTACCCTCTTCCTTTTAAGAATTCCAAATTTATCTTGATTTCTCGATGTTTTATTTACAAACATTTTTATATGTATTTATATGTATGTATATATTCTTCAACATTTTAATGCACACAATCGAAGATTTATTTGTTGTATGTTTATATAATTGAGAAAGCAGAAAAACATAAGAATCGAAAGTATGCCAGAACAAGGGAGAGAGATCTCTGGCTATATAGTATAGTATTTTGTATATATCTGATATGAGAAAATGTCTATGTATGTGTGTGACTATACCATATAGGCATGTGGATATATACTAGCTCATACTTGTGTGTACAATATGTGTGGTGCGGCGGTATATAAATAAAGCTGCCAAATTGTGTGGCGTACTGGGCGTATGATAAACGTGCCATTTATTTTGCCTGATTTCTGAGCTGAGCGATTTGTTCGGCTCTTTCTTATTCACTTGCTGTTCTTGTTATTGTTGTGGTTGTTGTTCTTGCTGATGGGATTGTTGTTTTGTCGGTCTTTTTGGCAATATCCAACGAACGTGAGCATAATTTTGGGATAAATCAGCTTTATGACTGGCATATTTCATGTAATTTACAAAATATCCTCCTGATACATATTTATATAGATGGATATTTATTTGTTTAAATGTGTTTCAATAGATCCGACTTTGACCTGCCACAATAATGGGCTCTTCAAAGAGTTTACTCATCTTTTTACAATAATAACAAACGGATAATAATTTTTGTAACGTCCTTAGTGTAATATTTTGTTTCTTTGTTTTTTTTTTTTTTTGTTGGTTCGCCTGCCATAAACTTCCGCTCTTTGTTGCTTAGGCCGGATATTCAATTGAAAATTTATTTCAATTACATTTGTGCAAGCCACAAAAATCTTGAGAATAAATTCAATTTACAAAATGTTTTGCGTAGTTTTGCGTACAACAAGGGGTTGCCAACAACAACAACAATAATAACGAATAAACCCAACAACAATGTTGTAGACGAAGACGTCGTTATTTTCCCTTGTCTGTTGGCAAATCAATGAGGAAATTTGCAAATTCAGTTAATTCAACGCTTTGTGGGGCCACTTTTTCAGCTGAGAATGTTGGAATGTTTTTGTGTAAGGGCTGCAAATCCTCCAAGTTGACCCAGGAGATAACTAAATGCAAATGAAATGAAAGTTAACTTGGCATGGGTTGGCCTAAAGTCAAAGCAATTAAAGGCATCGCAAAGAAGAAGAACTTCTGAAAAAGTTAAAGTGCTACGACCTACGACCTAGACCTAAGATTTAAGATTACAAAACACTAATAAATTTTGTTTTCTACTGGCCTAAGAGCTCTTTAAGATTTTCTTCTTACATATAAAAGTAACTCATACGACATGTTATCCACAAAGTAAAGTGAAACCATCTGGTTGTAAAACTTAAGAACTCTTAAGTAAAGTAAAACTTCTCTTAGTCAACTTATTCTGTACTTTTTCTCAAAGCAACTTTTAATGAATTTTAATTTAATGAAAGAAACATTCATTTCAAACAAGGTTAACAGGAGATTTTTTCCACTTTTTTCATTGATTGTGTTAGTGCACTTATTTTTCATAACCCAATTTATATAATTGACGTTTGTTTATTTGCTTAAAAAGAATCATTTGTGGCTATTGCAAAAGTAAAATAAATAAATCAACATTTTTGTTTAATATTCATTTCGGTTTCGTTGAGCCAACAAGGACAACATTTTTGTGTGTTATTCTTGTTACTGTTTGGGCTTACAGCTGTACAATTGTTAGTTTGGTTTTTGGCAGTTGACAGTTGGACAAAAAAAAAAACAACAACAAAACCATGTCGATGTTGCATTTATTTATTTATGAATATTTAACAATTGTTTAATTACAAACACACAACAGTTGACGAAGATTCGTTGTGTTTTTGTATCAGTTTTCTTTTTCTCTCTCTTTTTGTTTTTTGTAATGAATGTAATTATTTACCCTCTGTTGCCTATTTTTTTGTTTCAGTTAATTTCGTTATTAATATTCCAATTAATGGAGATTTAATTAATGTGTTGGTGGTCATAAATATTTATTATCTTTAAATTAAATGACATAAATAGATAGATAGGGCAAACGAAGAGTGACAGATTTTGTCATCTTTTTAGATTTGTGGTAATTTCTGTCATTCTGTCCCTTTTTCGTGAAAATATTAGCAAATATGCCAACAATTTGTCAACATAGAAAAACAAAGACCAAGAAATCGAAAGTTAATCCCTGTCCCCCCACCACCAATCTTCTCTTTTTTCTACCCTTATACTTTTTCTTCTACTATTCCCCTTGTATATATATGTATATTATTTGATTTTGGCTGCATTCGTCTGATTTCGAGCAAAATAAAAGCCACTTGACTGAGACAAGCATCAATTGCATTGCTTTGCCACATTGATTGCTGCCTTCTGCTTCGATTTCAGTTGCATTGCACAAGTCAAAAACAATAGAACAAATATTGTTCGAGTAATCGAAATTTAGAGCGCGCGCGGAGGCATCAAAAACTATTGATTTATTGCTGGAATGGCAAATGGAGCAAAACGTCGGGCCAAGTCAGCTAAATAAATAGATTAGTTTTTATGCGATTATTTCAATTTTTTTCGTTTTCGTTTTTCATCTGCCTCTGGTTTCGTTTATGGTGTTGGCCTGTTTTCCCATTTTGATACGATACGTTTCGATTCGGTTTTTGCGTAGTTTGTGACGTGCGGCAGTCAGTGTACACTGCCTGTGACTTTGTGTGTACGTGTGTGTGTGTGGGTGTGTGTGCATAGTGTGTGGGCGTATCTATAATTTTGTAAAAATTACAATTCACACATATATTTATTTGGAAATCCTGCGCAATATTACCGAATTGCGCACCTCAACGTATCAACGTAGACCAACATAAGAAAATAAACCTACTAGCATTCATATTATCTTTAGCAAAGCGGATTAAATAGACCAACTTCCTGAAGGCAAGCCGTGGCCATGGCCATAGACCAGGTAAGACTTAGTACATAAACAGGGGCGGAATACGATGTCAGCTGGAAAAGAATAATCAATTTGATTTCCATATAGGTAGGTCCCTCTTGAAGTATGGGAAAATGTATTATAACGGTTGACATTCACATTAAACTATGAACTATTTCAATGGCAATTACTTAGAAAACTTAAACTTCAAAAATTCTAAATTGTCTACGTTTACGATATTTGAATTGTTAGTATTTATGAAAACAAATGCATCTTAACTGCTTCATTTTATTTAAATAAACCATCTCTTAGCGTCTAATACTTTTGCTAATACCATGTAATACCAAGCTAACAATCTAGGCAAAAGCGTAGAGAAGGTCAAAGTAATCTTCATGTGGAACCTTTTAAGCATTATTCCCCTCCTGTAGTATGGAACCCTTTTTTCACTTTAAGCCAGTTAGCAATCTTATTAACAAATTAAACTGCTGATATAAGGAGCCAGGAGCGGGCAGAGAGAGAAAGAGAACGAGAGAGCGAGGAAAACGTAAAGGATTGAGAGCCATGTATAAGAACTAAGCTGCTTCAATAGCCCATCAGAATGTTCCCCTCAAGCAAAATACTTTTTTTTGCCTTCAGTTCCAGAGGAGCAAAAAAAATACGAAAAACCGAAACACCTGAAAAGTTTACCTTGCTGTTGTTGTTGCTTTTTGTTTGCTGCCGTTGTGTTTTCCTGCGCTTGCCACTTAGGTGTGAAAATCACTTGTCAATCTTTTAAGTAAAGAAGTGTTGCCTTGCCTCGATGCCATCGTCGCCGTCGCCGTCTCCGACGTTGTTTTTGCTGTTGTTATTGTTGTCGCCGCCGTTGCCATCGTCATCAACATCGTCACCTGGTCGTAAAATTTTGTCGTCTGCTTCCGTTTTTTTCTTTGGACTTAATTGTGTCTGCCTTTGCAGGTGAGACGCTGAGTTGAGTTGAGTTAAATTGGGTTGGGGTGGGTTGGTTCGGTCGGTCGGTCGGTTGGTTTGAACGGGTTGCTTGTGGTTCAAGGTGAGTCGACTTCGACTTCGGTTTGACGCATCTTTCAATCAGTTGGGCGTCCCCCCAAAGATTCATTCCCCTGTCAAATCTACTATACTACCCGGGCAACCCGTTGAGAACAGCAGCAGCAACAACAACTACAATACCAACAACAACTTTTGCCACTGCCAAGGACTTTCTTGTTGCCTTTGCCTTTACTTTTGGCTTCGGTCTTGTTTATTTTGGCTGTGGGTTATTTTCTGCTCTCGTATTTTTCACTTAATAAAATTGTTTTCATTCGCTGCGCTTGCTTTTTAGCTGCTTTTCTGCTTTTCAATATGTTTAAAAATAAATGTTGACTGCTCCTCACCTCACTTTGCCTCTAGAAACCATTGGCAGTTCTCTCGTCTCGGATGGGTTTCTTCTTTATTATAGTATGCTGCTATCGACACACTTTTCATTCTTCATTTTCTTTATTCTTATCATCGCTGGCTATTGTTGTTACATTATTGCGTACATTGTTTGTGGGTTATTAACAGTTTTCAGATTGGCATTACATATACACACACACACATACCTATATATCCTGTATATATACATAAACTATATCTTTTAAGGAGCTCAACCTCGTCCTTAGACTTCCGCTGCTCCTTCAATTTGCTGATGGAGCAATTTCCATCTTCTGGCATCTGCAATTTTTGCTTGCCAACACACAAAATGATTTTCTAGTTAAGCATCTTTTGGCCCATACTTGGTTTATCTGCGGTTGTTCAATTAATTCTCCATCATAATGTTTCCACTATCTATTACTCATACTTTGAAGAAATTATTACTTATTTATGACTGAGTGAAACAAAAAGTGAGATTTAATTGTCAAGATGTAAAAGCTTTTGATTGAATTGCGTTTGGCACTTGAGCGATTAGTTGAGGTGTTAATTGAAATTGGATGACAGTCAGCTAAAACCAGAATGCATTAGATTGATTGAAAATGTAGTCAGTGGTCAAATGAGAGATTTCCCCCTGGCCATTGGCCGACTGTACACCCGGCAAGGGGTGGGGTGCGCGGCAATGATTGCGGCAACAATGTGGCAAACAACCGCCCGACCGCCTACCCGCCCACTCGCATCGCCCGAGCAGCTGCCGGTGCAGCTGTCATGCATATTCTTTTAGCTTTATTTCGAGTTTATTTCGAAAAGCAATCGAAAGAAGGCAAAAGAAAATTATAGGAAAAGAAACATAGACACACACAGACATACACACACACAGATTTTCCTGCGCCATTTCCCTATTGTCTTGCACTCGCGTAATCAATCAAAATGGGAAAACCCACACCAAAAGGTATATGAATTACAAGAAACCAAATTTTTGCATACTCTGTTAGTAATAGATGTTCCAAATATTTTTGACCTATGTATTTATCATATTCTACATAAAAAAATGTTGGAAACTTTTTATAAGTGTACCTTTCTCCTTAATAAATATTTTTTTTTGTCTTTTTAATAAACTATTAAGGGAAAATGTAGCTAAGAATCTGTTTTCTTTTCTTTTTTTATAATTTATAAAATTATTTATGTATTAAATATAAAGATATCCTATCAGGAATCATTTCCCATCTATATATAATTACGAGCTATTGGCAAACTAAATAAATCATTCTTCCATGAAAATTCTATTGTGAAAGCTCGATCCAACAGTGATTAGGGTCAATGATTGTAGAGTATAACTCACAACGACGTCAACAAATGCTGCAGATATGCATAGAAATCAGAGCAAATGGCAACAGGCAAAGCCAAACACACACACACACAAATAACATAAGCACCAGCACAAATACAAACACAAATACCAATTCAGACAGAGACATCACACAGACATCCCTACACATGTATAGACAAACACACTAGCATTACACACACTTGAATATTGTTGCTTGCAATACATCAAAACATGTTCCAAAAGATTTTCAATTTATTTTCACTAAAACGTTTCTCGCCCCCGCCATCCCAACAAACATAAATAGATGCTCGAATTGTTCAGAATAGTCAGTCGGTCTATGGGTCTGCAGTTGGTTGGTTGGTTAGTTTGGTTGATTGGTTGGTTGCTTCCTCATGATTGTTTCGTTTTACAACATTTAACAGGAATAAAGATGTTCTCTGACGACATGGCGCATGGGTAACATAAAATCAATGAAATGCTTGACCAACTGCAAGACCAAACAAACAAAAAATAAAAAGCAACCAACGAGAAGAAGAAAATTGATCGCCACATGCGCCTCTCTAATTAGTTTTTTGGCCTGTCGCTGGGATTAGCCGATGAAGCAATAGACAGGCCAGATACATACATAGATAGAAAAATGCCGGCGATTTCGTCGTCATTTTGAACACAAAACCAACAACGCAACGCATTAACTTTAACAAACTGATCCCGGAAGTGGGCGCCGACATTTAAAATGAAATGAAATGCGTACGCCTGCAGTTTGATAACTAAATCGGTTTGTCTGTATCTATTCTCGGGTCACCTCAAAACATTTAACAGTGCGTATGATTAATATATGGAACTGAGGATAGCAGCCACCTCCATTACCAACCATCTACAAACACCTTCCTCCTAATCAAAAATGCATATAAATTGAGAGACATTCATAAAAATGTCAAGTGGCCAAGTAAGGGGCCGTAAATCAACTGGCCATTAGCAAGAACTGAACGTTGAATGTGATATTTATTTATTTATCTCAATGGGTGATGCAGCAGCAATAACAACAGCAAAAACATCATGAAACAACAACTATAACAGCTCGTTAAGTACAAATTGATTCTCTACATAAATACTTAAGTCAAGAATGGGATAATTTTGTCTGAGTTAAATGTGGGCTGGGTCAGTTGAATATTTTATTTGTTTCTCCTTATAGAGTCAACAAAATTATATGAATATAGTGTCAAATTGACCCCTTGTCTTAGCCTTTCGAAGGGATATAAACAAAAGTTGTAACTTGTTTCTTAGCCTATGTCAAAAATGGATAGTTTATGTACTTATGTACGTATCTCAAGCAGAAAAATAACAACAATTATATTGTATTTACATTTCCAAGAATATCTATTTCTGATTGAATCGAATGCGATTTCATTGAATTTGTAAGTTCATAAGCACCAACTAGCCATACCATCCTCATGCCCTTAACTCATTTGCTTGTTTGTTTGGTTGTTTTTCCCCTCCTTTTACCCTTCTACACATATTCTATAAATATTTTATATACATATTTTCATCTTTATATCTTGATGTACATACATACATATGTACATATGTACATTCATACGGCGACCCCAGGCAAGGCGAAATTCTTTAGAAACATTTCTTTTTGAGTGTTTTTCGGTTATTTAAATTATAACCTACATAATTTCAATGGCTTAGAAAAATGAAAAAAGAAATAAATAAGAAATACAAAAATTAAATAATATTTATGGGGCGTAGACAGGCACATGGTCAGCCGAGACACATAGAATAAAGAAATACCATTCTTTAGTTTAATTATCGTGATGAATTTAAGATACCTCGTAGTCAACTAAAGTTTTTAATTAAAACCATGAATTATCAATTGAAGTGTTTAATATTTTTGAATTCCAACTTAATTCTATTACATAAATATATTTGATGTATTTTCAGGCAAATAATATTTAATAGATTTAATAAAATATAAGTATATTTTGTAATTGTAGGAAATAAACAGTTGTTAACCGTTTGACAATGTTCAGCAAAAAATTTAAAGGGGTATTGGCTCGTTCTAGTATATCCTTTCACTTTACGCATCAAAGGGTATTTTACGAGGCATTCCTTTTGTAAACCACAAAATTTGTAGATTGTGGTGAAAAAAGTCAAAGAATTCAAATTTATAGTTTACTAGTCAACTAGCCAATTGTCTGCAGCACACGTGAAAAAGGGAAAATTTTTGTAACTTGAATGCCAAATGCAGCCATTCAACCAAAAAGCAAAACCAAACCTGTATGTAAGAACCATCCGAAATTTCAAATGCCAAATTGCAGGCCAGAGATAAAAGGAGAGAAACAACAAGAGAGAGAGAGAGAGAGAGAGAGAGAGAGAGAGAGAGAGAAAGAGAGAGAGAGAGACACATAGCTAGAATGAGCGAGGGAGAGAAAGGAAAAACGCTAAATGAAAATAACAAAATGACCAAGAGTTTGCCATTTTCACGGAGCAGCAGGTGTGTTCTGTCTCTGTGTAAGTATGTGTGAGTGGGGCAAAAGAGCTAATTAGCGCAATTTGAAGAGCAAAATTGCTCTTAGTTGTCCCACCTGTCTGAGTAAAAGTATGCGTGTGTATATGTGTGTGTGTGTGCAAAACACCTTCAGCACGACAATGTCAATGATCATTTCAGACATAAATGCGTGGGTGTGGCACACCCACAGTCTCTGTATGTGTGTATGTGACAATGTGGGACTGCTCGAAAACTAAGAAGAAGATAATTTGGATAGAAAAGTAATTCACCTCACTATCTACCAACAGGCAATGACTCTCAAACTTTGACGTACGAGCCATATATAAAATAAACATTCCGTTTTCTTCTATGTTTATACTGAAAACAGAAGGAATAAGGAGGAGGAGGGCGGAATATGTTAAAGATTGAAACCCTCTCATATTGATAAACAAAGGTATTAACATTTCATTTTGCACTTTGCTTTCAACACTTGTGCATTTTAACAACTCAATTTTTGCATCGAAAATCGGGTTTTCGCCATTTATCTAGCCTGTTTTTTTTTTGGGAGTTTTTGCCAATGTGATTTTTAGCATCAGCATGCAGCACATTCAGATACAAATGCAAATTCTGTTACAGATACAAAAAACAACAACTACAGATTCATTTCAATGCATATTGATTTTGTGTTTGTGTATTTTGTAGTGTCTGTGTGTGTGTTTGGCCTGGCCTGGCCTGCCTTGGAGCCTATAAATAATATTTTTATTTTCTCGCCTTTTTTGGTAGGAAATATTTTTAGCAGGCGTTGCGCCTACAAATCGTTTGTTGTTGTTTATTTTTATACGCCCCAGCTGGAGCAGCGTGCACACCCAGAGGGGTGGTGGATGAGGCGAGGGCTTGGAGGGGTAGCATGTCGCATCGCAACTTTGTTGCCCGAACTGAACAAACTTTTTGTTTTCTCCGCTCCTTTTTACCTCCCCAATGTCTGAGTGGGAGGTCGAAAAGTATAAAAGAATAACACAAAAAGGGAAGAAACGATTAATTATATGCCCAAAAAGGACAACTGAGACTCGGGATAAAGACTTGGGATGAGCTTAGCCCACAATAAACCAAAGCCAAAAAGAAACAATGAAACTAACCCATAACGAACAATGTCAATGCAATTTAAATTTAATTTTCTTTTCATCTAATTAAAAATAAACAAGTCATTAGAAAAGATTTTGGGACAAAAGTCAGTAAACCAATCAATAATTTATCCAAAGTCAAAGCTTGTAAAGGGCTTAGACAAGAAAATGTTTCATGAATACAATAATCAAGTAAACATTATCTTCAACTGAGAAACTTATATACTAGTTGGATTGGATATGCATATAAACACAAGTTAGCACTTAGAGAAACAAAGAAAGTCCATTGGTTCGGCAATGGTTTCTGGGACACATATGCTTCATTTACAAGAGAATCCACTCGTAACTAATTGGACACTAAGTTCGAGAAATGCGATTAGACATTTGTGCAGAAAGTGCAACGCAATTTGTCAGCCATTTATGAAGAATTTCAAATGAAAGACGCAACAAGCGAACGATTTACAGCTTCAGCAAATTGGCAATAAATGATTATAATGACAGTCAAGTTGCTTATATATCAGTATATCTGCCTTTCTCTGTCTCGCCCTCTTGCTCTCTTCTGTTGTTTGGCTACGTCTCTCAAATGATTTGTCTAAAAATAAGTTTTTCTTTTGAGTGACACATAACAGAGCAAAGCTCAAAACGCAATAAAAACGAACACGCGACAAGGTTGATTGGAGCGGAATGGTTCAGTAGATTGGCCGATGGGGCGGGCTATGGGTTGGGTGGGGATTTCGGGTGAGCTGACTAATTTACATTTAACACATATCTCAGAACAAAAGGTGAGAGAAAAATCACTCACACACAAAGGCCAAAAGCAACAAAGAAAGCGGAACCGTGACCAATACTCAGGAGCTCCTCCATCTCTCTGTTTGGATTTGGATTCAGTTCAGATCAGTTTAAAGATACACGCAGAACGGACTAGACCAATAAAACAAAAATATTTTTAATATTATTATAATAAAAATTAAACTTTCTTAATTTGTTTTTCATGTTTCTTGTGTGGAATTCTTTCAGAATTTTCTACAGTGATACATATTTGTTAGTTTTTTCGTTCTATCGTCTGTTTGGTTGGTTGGATTGCTTTGCTTCGGTCACCTGTTTTGTTGAAAGCTGAATACAAAATGCTCACATTACGCATACGACGCGTTGACGGGCCGCAAAACTGAAAAAAATATGTAAAACAACCAACAACAAAAAAAGAAAATATTTGCACAGACATTTTCACACACAAAAAAAAAATAAAATAAAAATTGAATATATGTTTATGCAAATGTCTGTGTGTGAGTGTGTGTCTGAAGAAGCATTTCATTTTTAAGATTATGAGCAAATTTTCGCGCTGTTCCCCGCGGCAACATTAAGTGTTGATTGTGTGTGCCGCTCTATTAGCCAACGTCTCTCCTCTATCAACCACTCTCTCTTTCTCTTACTCACTCTCTATCAAGTGCCTAGTTGCCTGATGCTTTGGCCTGGCCAACAAAATTCAGGCAAACTCAGTTCGTTGCGAGCGCGAGCGCGTCTGAGGCTGAGGCTGAAAACCCCCCCCAAAAAAAAATGTTGCTGAATATTTTTCTGCGTTTTGAAAATTTGCATGCGAATTTACACTCATCACACAACAAAGAAACGAAAAACCAACACAAATATTATACCAACAATAATAATACTATAATACTCTATAAAAAAACCAACAACAAAAAATCCACCTACGCCATATCACACACCCAATCAAAAACAAAAAGTGCAACAAACCTAAAGCAAATACACATACAATCAAACAATAGAATAAACAATACTTCAACAGTGCCACACAAAACAACAACAACTACAACAACACGCAAATTTTTCAGCAAATTCAAAAACAAAATTAAATTGACATAAATGTTCTCTGGAAAATTCATTAAAATGCATTTAATTTAATGAAAAACCTACAAAATTGCTGTCTAAATTTAGGAAACTTTTATATTATACAAAAATATAGTTATATATATTTTTTTTTTGTCATTTGGTTTTGGTTAGTTTCTATTTTGGCAAAGCCTTTACCATCAAACAAAAATAATTTTTTATTTTCATTTTCTTTCTTTGGCAATAAACTTGCGTGAGTCACAATAATAACTAAATGTGCAAATTTTACAAACTTTGACTTTTATTTTGGTTAGTCAAAAAGAGGCAAGGAATCTAATTTGCGGTGGCTTTGATTTGGTCAGCAAAGCAACCAGAAACCAGAAACCACACACTTTCAACTTGAAAACTTAAATTTTATGTCAAATTGAGGAAACCGCTGTCTAAATGAATATTCTAAATGAAAAATAAAATTAAAATTTTGTAAATTTTTTTGTGAATCGATATTTTTGATGCTTGGCAGGATTTAAGAATTTAAAAAATCAATTTGTTTTAGGAATTTAATTAACAGTAATTCTTCCTAGAATTAAAAAACTTTGGTCTACTTTTCGACTCTTTGAGAAGAAATGTTATTTACCTTTTTTTTTTACTAGCCTGTAGAACCCATAAAATTATGATCTATATTGTGGATTAAAGTATTTAGTATACAATATTCAATTTGTATTGGTAATAATTGGTTTTATACATATATGTATTGTTTTGATACATCTATAGATACATACTTTTAGAATATTAAAATAAAGTGGGTAGCTCAGTAAACTAAACCTACTGAACATTTTATTGTGTTATCCCCGACAAGAAGGTACAATGCATTTCCATCGGGAATATAATATGGAAAGAACTTTTTCAATAGAGTATTTAGACCATTAAGAGTCATCTTTATTTTAACCGTTGCAGGTTTTCATACCTCCAAGATTTAAGATTAAACTCACTTACCTCCAACAAGTATTTTCCAAATAACCTCTGCCACATTAATACAGATTTTTCACAAACAAAATGATTGCCATTTTTAACCAGAGATTTAAAAATTCCTGGGAAAACCATTATTGAATTTTCCAACCTTTATCTTAAGAGAAAGTGTCAGAAACGATTTTGATTTGAATTTGTTGAAGCAAAAGAAATGGGCGCTTTTAATTTACAATTAATTTACAACATCCATTTATTTGCTACTCGCCCACGATGGCAGCAGCAGCTTTAATTTGCCTTTAATTTTTCTTTCAATTCTTTGCTAATTAATTGTATACAACGAAATTTGCCGCTTTTTCACTTTCAACACACAAATCGCGAAGTGGCTCGGCGTGGCATTAATTTTTGTTCTTTTGGCCAAAATACGTTTTCAAGGCAGCTGCAATAATAAATTTGAAGAGTTTAAAAACAAGCTATATTTTATTTATACCTATGTGGGTATATCTATATAAATATATACATATATATGTGTTTATATATGTATAATTCAGTGTTCTGTGGAAGTTGTGTGCAAAAATAATATCGCATCTAATAAAAATCATAATGCGTTTCCAGTTAAATCAAAATGAGTGAAACAGAAATTTAAAATTTATTTATGTAAAAAAAAAAGAAGAAGAAGTAAATAAAAAGTTTAAAAGAGAAAATATCACATACATGCGAATGCCATGATATAAAAAGTCAAACGTAAAAAATAAATTAGAGCACAGAAAAAGTTCTCGTATTAAGAATTCAAGCGTCGAGTACTTGATAAAATGGCAGACACTGCTGCTGCTGCTGCTGCTGCCAATGACAAGGACAATGACGTCATCGAGGAAGAGGAGGAGACAACAACAACAACGACAACAACCAAAAAAACCTCAGAATGGCGCAAGACGCGTTCTACCAAGGTGCGTAAATGATGTAGGACCCTAATCTAGGGGAAGTCGACTCATTCCAAGTAGTCGCATGACCAAACCAACGCCCACTCGCAAAATTCTTTCCATCATCGTTTCTATTTCTTTTTTTCTTGGGTAATTTGACAAATGTTCATGGATTTAAAGTTGCCAAAATGCCATCTCTGTGATTTTAACCTTGGCCAAGACGGGTAAACAAAAGATACACAAACAAAAAAAAAACAACAGACATGTCAACATTTTTCAAGAATCGAATTGGTGAAAATTTATATAAATATATAAGAGAATCTGATTTTTTATTTTTGTTCTCACGATGAGTTGTCAGCTATAAAAATATCAAGTCGAAAAGGTTCATTCAATTGGTAAAACAATTGAATTGAGAGTGACAATACTTTTAAAACCAACTTATCAAACCTTGAAACAAAAATGACTTAAGAATTAGTTCAATAAAAAAGATCCTTTCCTTATCAGTTGGCAATAATCCTTAATTCTGTACATATATCTCGTGAATTCTTTATCTATTCAAACTATTTTTATATCCCTTTACCTGCCAGAAGCGAAATCAAAACTCTCTCTCCCTCGATCTCTACAGTATTCTACAGTTTTTCATCCTCTTTCATTTTGCTAATTAACTGAACCTTTTAGTTGAGCTTTGCACTTGATTAACCTTTTAATATGGGCAAAAATACATACAATGAATGGTGTTGGAGTTGGAGTATTTTACAGACATTAATCAAATCGCTATCCCTAATAAATGAATGTAGTTACGTATGTCCATATATACTGATGGCCAACACCAGCCGATACGCGGATAGCTGACGCTAAAGAAAAGGGTTCCCTACATTAAAGTTTCAACCTACAAAAGGACTGACACACCCTTCAAGTGAAAACCAGCGATGAGAAATGGGCGGATGGGATGTAAGGTAAAAGCTGAGATGCCTTGGCCGGCACAGAATGTTTCCAGGTCAGTGAGTTTTCACTGCAAATAGAGGAGTATAGAGTGTATAGAGGAACTCAGAGGGATAAACATAAGCACAATGGACGATGGTTGGGCGCAAAATGCTACCGCCCACAATTGCCACTTTGATTATATATTTTTTGCCACATGGGACCCAATCTGTGGCTTGTGGTTTTAGCCTTGCCGGGGTCTGGGCCAGAGCACTTCCTTGAGCGCATAAATTATATTGGTTGCTTTAACAAAAAGCAGTAGCATTAAAACCAGAAGGAGCAGAAGCAAGAGGAGACGCAAGAGCATCACATCACCATCAGCTACTTAAAGATGGTTAAGCCGCACTCACCTGTCGCTCGCAAGCGGGTCGGCAATCAATCAAGCTGTAAAGTATTTATTAAACGATATTATGAGGTTTACCCACCTGCATACAGACAGTTCTCTTGTCACCCCATGGTGCCCTCTCTCATACCTACCAAATAACAACAACATACATATTTTTTTTAATAGCTTCATTGTTTTCCTTAACAGGATTTCATTTCACTTAATACACCAACATATACATAGCTCCCACTCCATACATAAACACATATACATTAGTGTGAGTGAGTAGGAGTCGTTTGGGGGAGCCATTAGACATTATCGCTCCGCAGTGGCTTAGTTCAAAACACAATGGAAAGTTTCTTGTTTGCTGAATGAAGATTTAAGATACGGTGACTTGATATATCTAAAGCAAAGTTTCCAGTTTGTTCTATTAAAATATGTATATCTTATTAAACTTGGACATGAGTGTCTCCTAATCCCCACAATCAATCAATAATCTAATCGATCAACTAGTACTTTACTTTGTTTTATACTAAATGATCCCTTTTTGGTAGCTTCTCTCAACGTCCATGTTCTTTTTGTTATGTCTCTTCATTCTACTCCCTTATACCCACTAACCTTTTATTGTTTTGCTTGGGTGCTTGTTAACCCTGCGCATTTTGCTTTTGGCCCACGGCATTTTGTCGCTGCCGTTCTCAAATCAACCCAAAACAAAAACAAAAATGAAGCTAAGAAAATAATAATACAAAAATAAAAATGAAAACGTTTGCTGGCTGAGTTCCTGACTGCCTCAACTGTTGGCACAATAGTTGACTTTTCCCAGGATTTTCAAAGCAGCAATCAAGGTGCTACCCCAAAGCATTTTTCTATACCCTTTGAAAGAGAATATTAGTTTTTATATAAAACCTGAGAAGAAAATGCATATTGTATATCCTTTTAATTAACGTGAAACCTTTTGTTCCTTCTCTTTGTCTTATACATACATAATTTAATTTTAAACGAATTTTTGTACTCATTCAAAGCGTAAGACATTTCTTACCTGAAATCATTTGTCATTATTCGAATTCCACCTAACTTGAAGTGCGTTTTTTACAGGCACTTTTTATACACATGGACTTTTCATCGCATATATGTATATACATATATATTTTATTATGTTGTTATTACATTTATAATGGTTGCTGTTTTGTTTTTTTTTTTTTTGCGTGAGTTTGCGTTTTATGCGTTTTGACGCGTCTGACATCCTTATAGCGACTACCGACTCGCTCCCTCCCTCCCTCTCTCTGTCTCTCTCTATAGGAATGGGCAATTTTATCATTTAATTAAAACTGATGCCCGTGCTCCAGTTCTTTTCTTGGTTTCTCTTCCATAGGTGCATTAATTAAGAATTTTATTATATCACATGTGCCAGGGCCAGCAAAAAAATAAAAGTTAAGGTCTCAGCATTTGTTTTATTTGTTTTGACTCACTAAAAAAATAAAACAACAAAATAAGGAAGAGGAGAAGAGAAACAAAATAAAATAAAATACTTATGTATATATATATAAATTTCTTTTTTTTTTGGCTTTATTCGGTTTTTCCTTTTTGCGGGCATTTCAAGTGGCTGAAGTGTTGCGGGCATTGTGGCAGCTGCTTTTCAGTAATTTTGCGCAATTAAGTTGAGTGGTAAATGAGAGGAGGGCGGGTTAGCTGTTTTATGTGTGTGTGTATGTGTGTGTGTTTAGGGGGGCAGGAAGATTAAGGTTCAGCAAAATGGCTAATTGACTTTAAGCTTGTTGGCTCTGATGTGAAACAGGCAATGAATTTTTACCAAAAATTATTGCTGAATCGATGGGAATGATGCCTGATTAGCTACAACAATTTATTTTCTTCTCTTTACCCAATTAATACAAAAATACATATTAAATATTACTTTTTTTTTTGTCTTTGTAGGTAAGCATTATGGCTAATGACTTGTACGAATAGTAAGTGAAATTTCCTTAAAATATTTGAAGAGAAATATTTGGTAAGCAAGTGAAATGAAAATAAAAACAAAACCCAAATGCTTATACATATATCCATATACATAGGTACTTATATCTATATTCCTATGGATGTATGTTTGTATGTATGTGTGGTGTATATGTACGTTTATATATATATGAACAAGCAGTTATAAATAATTTCTGGCAAAAAATCAGCAAAGTTTTTCCGTTGATCTCCAAGTATAGAGCGTTGGCTGTATGCCAAAGGCGTATTGCGCATACGCCATGGGGTACAATTGGACATATGTTTATGTGTATGATTAGAACTGTAATAGTATTGGTATTCATCTCTTTCGATCGGGTCCGTTTCTCTGGAGTCGAGAACATCTCTCTTAAGAAATCTCTTTATTTGTTTTTGAGTTAGTTCTCTTTTTTTTTGATTCTCGGCCTGACCAAATCATATGGACAATCAATTGTTGTTGTTGTTATGTTGGTGTTGCTACTGCTGTCCAAGATGCCAAATTGTTTGTCAGTTTCATTTCTTTGCACAATTTGCACATCACATTTTCATCACATTTGTGGCTGGTTGCCTATTCTCATGTCTCCTGCTGGTAGCTTTTGCTACCATATTGTTTTTGTTGTTGGTTTCGGTATGGCTCATTAATTCATGTCTAATTAGTTTTGATTTTTTGTTTTTGGTCTTTTTGTTGTTTCAATTGTGCGCAAAATATTGTCGCTTTGAGGCAAGGACATGACTTTGGCAAAGAACTTGCCTTTGCCGCTCTTCCTCTCTCCTCTCTCTAAAAGATCAAAGTGGGCAAGAAATGTCACTAAAAAAATAATATTAAATAAATATTGAAAATTAGTTTCAGCTGTCTTGGTCACTGAATAATTGTCTGTCAGGCATTTTAAGCGTTTTTCAATTCTCTCGTCTTCCTTCCTCTTCATTTCTCCATTCACCCTCCGCCGGTTGTTTTCTTTCTCAACAGCCATAGTCAGTCTGAAACTATTTCTTGACCATATTTGGCAAAAAGTTCATCTTAATGCAATCAACGAGAGCACAAGCACAATAACAAAAAGCCATTTTTAGAACATTTTCCCTTCTTACTACAACGATTGTCGTCGTTGTTGCTGCTGTTGTTTTCATTGTTGTTCTTGGTGTTGCTTGGGTGATTGTTGATGTTATTTTTCTTGTTGTTTATGTTGTTGTTATTTTCCTCTTGTCAAGTCGTTGTACTTTTTAAAGCTCAGACATTTGGCTGGCATGCAATAAAAACAAAACCCCAAACGAGATGCAGTCCTTCCCGTCGTTCAAAGAAGCAAGGGAAAAGTAATATAAATCAGAGAGAAGAGTAGAGTGGTCTGGGGCAAAGAATTCAGGAGCAGAGAAGAAGAGAGGAAAGAAGAGACTTTGGGCCAGCTTGTTGCATTGGCCTGAGAATTTTGTTTTTGCACTTTTGGCCCATTGCCAAAAGTTTCTTTTTGCTGAGGACAACCGACTGAATGGTGCTGACATGACAGTCTGCTCCCTGCTCCTCCTACAGCAACAGTCATGAAAGAATTTCAAGATACTTACGTTAAATGGAAAATTTATTCAACTCTTGTTAATGGTTAAGCATCGCTTGTCCAAGCATTTAACACTTTGATATTTCAATATTTAATATGCAATCGAATTGACCGACAAATATGATTGGCAAGGTGAAATGAAACCACACGAATTCGTGTGGAATGTTGCCTTTACAAATTCCATTTAAAGGTAGAATGCTAGCAGTTCATAAAATGCCACAGGGGATTTTCTTTACTGCAAAGCCGTTTCAATCACATAACTGGCTTAAAGCCATTTTTTTTTAGTAAACTTGACGTTAAAAGGAAAAAAAATTCTGTTAATCCTTTTGAAATTGGCACGTATGTACATATGTATGTACACATATCAGCGAGATAAAAAATAAATGTAAAATTCATAAAATTTTATTATTTTGTTTGTTTCAAAACATTTAATTTTATTCGTTTGATATCAATTTCGTTTATTTGATTTCATTTTCATTTCATTGTTGAGATCTAACTACACGTACAATAATTTTCCATTGCCTTTCTCTCCTAAAATCTTAAGTAGCATATTAGATAGAGTTAATCTCTATTTTATTTTTGTTGTTTGTTTATTTAGATGCTAAGCATTAAATGTATTTCATTCAATTGATAACTAAAACTATTATTGTTCAAATGTATTCATACAAATATTTATGTAAGTTCGTTTATATATATGTATATATCAATATAGAATCCGTAAAATGTTCCTTTATCTTTTTCTTGGTTAATACATTTTGATTTTGTCGATTAGTTGCAATGCGATATAAGTGAGTGTGTGTGTGTGTGTGTGTGTGTGTTTGTGTGGGTGTATACATATGTGTCTCACATCGGTAAGAATAAGTGAATTGTGAACAACTTTTAAAACTTTTGTCTAAAACAATTTGCAATTCCAGCAAACTTTGCCCAGATGTCAAAACAATGTTATTTGTTAACTCGTTAAATGGAATTTTGCTACATTTACCAAGCTCTGCTCACACAAAAAATTCTTAAATACTTGCCCGGCCCATTCGCAGTTGAGCCAGCCTATTGTAAAGTTTCAATGCTCAACGCTCTCTCAGCGAATGGGGTCAAGTGTGTATACAAATACATATATACCGCTGCTCAAGTGTTCGGCAGACTCGGCTCAGTCGAAAGAAAACAATAAACTGTGAGGCGTGCCCAACAAAATAAAAAAAAAAAAAAAAAACACAAAAAACTCAACACAACACAAACCACAAATGTGGAAATTTTAAAAGCGGTTAAAACACTGCCTCAAGTGCGGCTAGAAATCAATAAAAACTAAAACCATTTGCCACGCCCCAACGCCTACATAACACTTGGCTCTCGGTGCTGGCCCATTGCCACTGCACTTAAATATACGGCGTAGAGAACAAAGTGCCGCACAGCATCTTTTTTATGTATGTACCAAAAGTGCCGCCCCAAAAAGTAGGCAATGATTTTTTTTAAAACCAGCCTTTCCTGCTCATTGAGGCCTGAACAAAAGATTGTTCGCTCGCTCCATTATTAAATTAATTACAGAGTTATCCTCCATGTGTGTATGAGTGTTTTTTTTTTTTTTAGTCGTTTCCTTTTATTTAATCCACCGCAAAGTGCCCTCTGTGTAATTGAACTCTTTTATGTTTAAATGTGGGAAAAGTGAAGCTGCGAAATTGTTTAATACTCATAAAATTAAAAACCAACTGAACAGAATTCAGAGATGATAAATTAAGGAAGCCACACTACATAAATATTTGTCGGAAATTTAAAAAATTTAAATAATCTATTCTAATTGTTTTCTGTCTTAAATTGACATGGAATCAACATGATTTAAGCCGCATGTAAATAATATCAAAATGTTAACACCTTTAGAGATTTATAAATCTTAAAGAAGTTGTATGAATGTTGCAACTTCGTCACTTTTTGTGTGACATCCCTTGTCTGTGGTGTTTTTTGTTTTAATGCGAACATTGTATTAAGTTACTTTACATGGAATTTATTTCGTTAGTCATTGCTCGTACCGTGTCACGTCTTGCACCTTTACGCATAACTTTTGAGTTGCAACTTTTTGTGGTTCTTTCAAGTCGATTTTTTGCGCTCGTAATTTTTACTGCGGCTGAGCTCAAATGAACTTTTTCCATGGCGGTTTATTGTTCAACCAACTTTTATTGTAAGAGGATGAGTCCGAATGAATGTGTGTGTGTGTGTGGGTATGGGAGTGTGAATGTATGCGAGTGTGTGTGTGCATTCGCAACAGCACTCCCAAGACTACCGTAACTAATTAGTGCGCAACCTAGTTTACCAGTTCTTAGCGGGTTTATCTCGACTCGCCAGTCAACATTTCATTTATGTGTGAGTTTCGTTTTTTCCGCGTTTTTTCTCTGCTTTTTCCTGGGTTTTCTTTGATTTTTCGTTTGGAAGTTAAAGAGAAACTACCAGAGCGGCTTGACTTTTTGCCCTGGGCCGCTGTATTTGCCTTTGTTCGGCCACAGCCACAACTGCCGCACCACCGCCGCCCACCCGACCACACCGGCAATGCCTAGACAAATATAATTTCATTGCGTTCTGCCTTCTGGGCGGCAGTCGGTTGGCGTTGGAAAGCGTAAACGTTGACGATTAACTGTGCCATGAAAATAAAGCAAAATAAAACGATTAGAACTAAATATAGAAAGATATCGCGCAACATGACGGGCCCTGAAGCTCAAAGCTTGCTTGGCCTCTGGTATCCTCCTTGTTGATTTTGTCTCTCTTTCTGTGTGTGTGTGTGTGTATGTCACTCTACTTCTCTGACGTTTTTCTTCTCGCTGTTCTTCTCCCTTTCTCTGAGTGTGTGTGTCTCTTAGTCTGGCTGTCTGATTGCCAAGAGTTCCTTATGCGACTATATGGCACATGGGCCAAGACTGTAGCACTTGAGATTGCATGCCACCGCTGCTTTGCGGTCTTGGTTAGTCTTCAGTGTTGTAGTTGTTGTCTCGTGGCTCATGGGTCCTTGTCTCATTGGCCCATCACAGCCGTGCGCTGTGGTCGATGTCGTCTTTGACTTGGCAACAGCTGCAACATGAAGCAGAAGGGAAAATATGTAAGAAGAGCTTCAAATAAGTCAGAGTTTATTCTACTTGTAAGTACTACAACAATGTGGAACCTGCATTGTGAGAATTCCAAACCAACTTTGCTCAACATTGCAGAATACCTGGAATAATCTAATTACTCGGTAGAGATGCGGGCGTTTCCATGACAATAAAATTATTTTATAACAAGTGAATAATGCATTGGCAGTAAGAGTACTATATAATTTTGTTCCATTCAACAATTTTCATATTTGGCATTAGAATTATGACTCTCATATGCCAAGAGTTTGTCACGCAATCATCTCTTGGTTTTTATCGCATCCGATTGCCCCTTGTAGCAAGATGAAAAGTTTTGCTTGAATTCCCCAGACAAGGGTAGCAAAAGTATTACGCATACGCCGCGTTATCTTTCAACATGGAATTTTGTTTGCTCTACTGAGAATGGAATGAACAGGGAAGAACCGCCAACAGCAAGCAACCAAGAGATTCATCACCATTATCATCATCAGCATCATCATCCTCCTGCTCAACGTCGAGGTCTTTCTCATGATGATGACGATGATGAAACAGATTCCGATTCCCATTCGGAGCAAAACTCTGAACACATGTTGCATAATTGCGTTGCGTTGCGTTTTATGTTTTCAGCTGCTTTGGCATTTCACTTGCATTCCGTAGACATGCTTGCATGTTGCTCCATATGTTTCTCCATTTCAATCCCTGGCACCAAAAGGAAACAACATAAAAAAAATAATAAAATTTGTGCATAACAAAGGATATACGAAAGGAGAAGAAACCGAGTGTGCAAGGCAGACGAAGAGAGGTAAATGGCTCGAAACATGTGCCATGAGATGAAAACTAGCAAAGGAAATTAAACAAATGAAATTTTAAATGCTTTTATCATGTAAGAGGGGGGCGAGAAAAATAAAAAATAACAACATAAAAGTGGACCACAACAAAAGAAATGCACATGAAAACAAATACGTTAGCAAATTAAAAACAAAAATGGGAATGAAAAAGTCTAGATAACAATTTAAGTATGCACAGAATAAACAACTCTTGAAGGGGGAATTGAGAAAGAAATGGGAATTTACTATTAAAGAGACTTAAGGACTTTAAGTTATTTACATAGCAACTAGAGAGAGAGTGAGAGAAAATTTAATTTGGTAAGCACAAAAAAGAAGAATAAAAACTGATAATTTTCAATTGGAGATTAAATTTAATTACAAGAAAAGAAACACAAGACAAGTTTAAAGTAAAGAAACTTAATAGCGAGTCCTTATACTAACCTGAACAATTATTCTAATGCTATTAAGTCAAAGTAGTGAGTCTTTTAGACATTATATTAATGGGCGTATATGTATATGTAAATGCTTTAATTAGTTAGTTAATTAATTAGGATTTCTATATGGGCAATCCTTTTACTCCCTCTCTCTCTCGACATCAATAAATGGCTTGGTCATATTTCATTTCAATTAAAATTGAAATTTAATTCGTTTTCATTAGTCGACTAACCAAATTAAGCCATTAACTTTGACGCAATCAGTCTGGGAGTCTCTCGAACTACTTAATCAAATGCAAACCTACAATACTCACAAATGTTCCTCTTCACCAAGAGAAGAACCCTTCAGTACGGTATCCGGACTAGTTGGTATTCAAATATGCCTCAATTACTGGATCGTATGTATAGTTTAAAGTAAATGCAACAGCAAAATTCAATTTCAAGGTACTCGTAATTAAGAGAGAGAGAGAGAACAGAGTGGGGTGGAGGCAGTCACGTGTGGGTTAAACTGTTTGCAATCAAATGGCAAAGGTAAGTCCTCCAGCAACCCCTTCAACTAACGTATAGGTTCAGGTCAGAGAACAGCATGGAGGACCAGGTCTCCATTCATAAATTCACAAAAACTAAATGGTGAATGCGAATAAAGTCAACGTCATGCATGAAAATTTGGTTTGAAGGGCTCGAAAGGCATTGGGGTTACAGGCCTGCACACATGCATATCTGCGATTGGAGACCACAGCCCTAAAACCCCACAACCTAACACACACACATACCGCCAATCGCCACACACACTCGAGAGATTTGTGTCAGCGGTTATTTGTATAGAAATTCAATCATAGGCTCGACTGAGCAGCAGCTTTCAATTAAACGCTTATCGCGCGCACTGCATTCGCATTCGCTTTGAGTTTGACTTTGAATAAAATTCCCAGAAACTTAGCCTTTCCTCTATCCTCTGCCAATGAGTTGTGGGACCTCCGACATCTGCAACAATTTTGAAAGGGCAGCAATCGACATTCCTTTGCAAAGGCCAACCAGCTAGCTAGCTGCCAGCCAGTTTGCACATCATTAGACCAAAATGGGCGAGGGTCGAGAATGTGGATTATAATTCAAAAGCCAAGGCGCATCAAAGATTATGAAACTCATTAAAAAAGTTTGGCTAACAAATTTTACAAGTTCGGTGGAATGCTGAACGTTTCTAGGTTGATATGGGGAAAGGGAATGCCGAGCCTGTAACAAACTTTGCCGCTCAACCTTTCAAATTGCAATGGAAAACAAGCACAGTCAGAGGCAAAGGGCAAGACAAACAATGCGTAGAGGCCAAAAACATATTCCTGCAGCCGATGGCTAGCGAATTATGCGTAAATATTGGGGGTTTGCGTTCCTCTTGCTGGTGGCGATGTTCGTGGTGGCACTGGTGGTGTGAGAGTGTCAGAGTCGGGATTTGTGAGGGTCGCACACACGCACAGCCCTCCCTTCTGGCATTTTTGACAGTGACTGTATTAGTTGCCACATGCTGTAAAAAATGCTTTATTAAAATGGTAACCACATGAGCAGGCGACGACGAGTCAAATGGAGCGACAAATTACCAAGAGTAAAGATTCGAACTGTTGATACTTGACATTAAGGAACTTAATAAAGCATTAAGTCTTTTGATTAGGTGAAAACATCGAAAACAGACGTTTCTAAACGCTCTTTAGGCAAAAATACTTCCAGTATTTTTAGCCCATTTTGCAGATGCTAATTTTGAATTAAGCCAGTAAATTTCGATTAACTTGTTTTTAGTGCCAATTTGTGAGCGATTTCAAACATCTTAATTTTACAGCAATTTAACACATTTGGAGATTACAGAAAATAGTGTAGACAAATAAATGTGATCCGGATATTTGACACATAGATAGACACAAAAATTATTACGTTTGCCATAAAAAAATTAATAAACTAATTTTGAAAAGTGGTCAAAAAATTAAAGGATTGTAACAACTAATATGAATGAGAAAAATTTGAAAATATATTTGTTGTCCAAAGTCAAAGAAAAATCGTTTAGAGATTTTTAGCACACAATTCCTCACAGTTGACTGACATTTCTTTTGAGCCTTTTGTAGGATTACAGCGGCGCTTATTCGTTTTTTAGGGCTAAAGAGTAAAATTTAGTTTCCAGATTAAGTGCTCACGCTTTGTGAGATACATTTTTACTATGCCTGTTGCATAGTTGGCCACATTCGTAGCGTGCCCTTTGGTTGCTCGCAACAAAAATAATAATAAAAAAAAGAATCAACAGTAAGACATGTGTCTGGGTCAGCTCAAAACACATTCATAAATTAGACGTCAAAGCCCCCAAGCTTTGACAGCAAAACAACAAAGCCGCCGTACACTCACACACCCACTCCTACACACAGACACACATGCTCCGGGAAAAAAAGGGTCAAAAAACACTAAAGGATTGCAGCCTGGCTTTGGTAAAACAAGGAAAAAATAAGTAAAAGTTTTACCCGCTCAGCAAAACTTATTAAAGTGAGTTCAGTTCGAAGTAATACAAATTGCCATGTGGCATAAAATGAGGCAAAAAAAGAAAAAGGCAGAAAAACAACATTTTTGGAAACCTCAGGAAGAAACTTGTCGAAGGAATTGTGGCCATTAGTTGCGAAAATGCAAATGAAACTTTAGTTTTTTAGGGTAAGGGATAAAGGAATTCCATTTCTCAACAAAAGTCAATGAAGTGTTAAATATCCTGTGGCTAGACAAAAGAGGTATACGATATTATCCTTTCATGTCCGTTGCGGGCATTTCATTTGCATTTTCTGCGTGCTTTGTTTGCATAATGCGCCACTGTGTGTGTGTGTATATGAGCACACACATAAACATAAAATAAAATAAACAATGTGAAATGGTTTTTGGAGCCATATAATTAAAGCAACAATGCCAAACAAAACTCGCGGCATAAATCACTGACAGCAACAAACGGTGGCGGTACCACCCCTTTAGACACATTCGCATTACCCCTTCTCCCCACTCCCCTCATTTGCCATTCCTATCCCCCCTTAATAGCGATTTGACTTGGGGCAAAGCTACTTCATTCATGGCAAGAATTTCATTCATTTCATTCATACGCACCATTGTACAAAGTCGACACATGTTGGACGCTAGATGCCTCTATGTTTGATGGTTAACGCTTGATGCTTTTTGGCCAAATAACCTAACAGCAGGCACTTTTATAGCATATGCGTGTCCTTATCCTCCTTTGTCGGTGTCCTGGAGTGTGCGTGTGTGTGGGTTATCTTTTCGCAGTCCAAAAATTCAGATGAAACTCGTAAAAACTGGCCAAAGCAACAGGAAAGAGAGAGGCACAGAAATTTCACTAACAAGCCACACAGAGAAACGCGAAAACTCTTTATTTTCCTTGTTCTTTTGCTAGGCCTTTTCTTGCCATACGTTGGACTTTTATTTTGTTTCGAAATTCTTCTTGCGGCACAATACCAAAAAACCGAATATTTTTTTTCTATCTTTGGATTCCGTGTTGCGTTTGCTTCGACGCTGCTGACGCGACTCCGCTCGTGCGTTGAATGTTGCCGCATCTTATAGTCCTGCCACCGGCACAATCGGCTATCCTTCGGCTCTTCATTGGTGGCACAGTTCGTTTCGCTTTCCATGCGTTTCGTGCAGGAAATGGTTGTTCAGACCAAAATGCAAAAGAGTTTTCAAGCTGCCAAACTGGCAACAGGCAACCAGAACGAACAACAAGAAAAAGAATGAAAGCAAGAAAAAATAGATGACTTGGAAATGTAATGAAGCGACTTATATACCAACTAATTTAGTTAAACCTATGGAGATAGTAATTAAAAGCTTAACGGAGAATTTGTTTACATTCGAAATCTGTTAATTTACAAATGACAAAGATTTTCAAGCTCAAAACTAAAGTAATTTGAATTGTCGGAAAGCCCTTAAATTGAAATTGCAAAACAAGAAATTGGAACGAAACTAAAGCAACTGTAGTATGGAAATGGTTTTGTAATTTAAATAGAAGCTTTCATTTCCCTATACTGTCTTTAGTATCTGATGCAATTCATAATTCATAATTTAATTTTTTTAATCTGTTTCGATAAATATGTAAATTATTTAAATTACAAATTTTCCCCATTTAATGCTTTAACTTTTTCCTATATATTTCTGTCTTCAAGCACGTTCTCACTTGAATTTCTACATATATTCTATTTTATGTTTCTTTTTGCCATTTTCTTCTGCCATATTTTGTATTGTCCTTAAATTGCTCTTGGCTAAAATAAGAACTCTCCAAGATTTCAATGACAAATTGTTTTGCAATGTTAAAGATTCTCAGCATAACAAACAAAAGAATACAATGAGAAAGGAAAGAGATTTTTGAAGTCTTAGCAATCATTCATATACAATGGTATTATCTGGCAGTTGGAAAAAAAAATTTTTTTTCTTTCTTTCTTTTTACTTGCAACAGTTTGCTAGGTTTGTCTGGTGTCCTACTGCTGTTCTTGGCCACATCATAAGGCAAACATTTTAATTTGTCCAGTCAGGCGCAAAAAAATTGACACTCAACTAAGCCGCTAGACAAACGCGTTAACATTTTTCCACCCGTTGAAGATATTCCCCCCAAAAGATGACCAAAAATCATCGTCTTTGACACTTTTTCTCGTTTTCATTCCATCGAACGGAAAAGCGGGGAAGTGGGCGGCGATTTGATGATGCCAATCGAGTGTCGAGTATGCCCTGGATCCAATCAAGATGGCGTCATCTGTGGTTGTTGCGTGGGTTGAGGATGATGTGGGTGATATGGGTGGCAACTCGAATTGGAGGTGCCATTGGGACGGAACTCGAAAGGACGTCAGTTGGTGTGACAAGCAAGACTTTAGATTTTGCAAGCAGGCTGGCAGTTAGGCAGTCTGGCAGGCAGTTTGTTATTATTTAAATCAGGAAGTTGAAGAAATTTCCGCTCTGTACGGGCAACAAATTGGCAGCTGACTTCCGTTTCGTGTTGCGATGCCGTTTCCTACCTCCACTACCTACTACTTTGGCAGCAGTTGGAAGCGTCGTCGCCCAAGTCAATTAAATTTTCTCTTTAAGTGATTTTTGTCGCCATAAAAATATCTAAAGCAATGCTATTGGCATAGGCATGGGTATAGTCACAGGGAGCCAAGTCGCGACGAGTCCTGTCGTAATGAGAAATCGATGTGTTGTAATTTGTTCAAATCCAATTTGTAGTACGATGAGTCCAAGGAGATGGCACCTGCTACCTGGCCACCTGGCCACCACTCCAACAATCGGCATCCCGATGTTGCTTCTGGACGTGCGCTTTTTAATGAGTTTTTATTGCGCTTCAGGTGTTTTGATTGCTGCGATTTTTAACTTGATTTACGCGAGAATTTAGCCCACTATTGATTTTTCAATTAAGCCACCCAACCCCCGTCCATCCATCCATCCATCCACCGGCTGTTGTGTGTCGGCAAGAGGCACTGGCAAAGGGGAAATGATGGGAAAGATGGGTAAGAGGAAAGACACTTACACAATGCATTTTGCATGTATTCGCGCATTTGTTTGTAAACTGATGTTGTTCCTTTTTTCACGAGTCGACTCTGAGTGTGTCTTTGCTGGCTCATATCCTGTGTACAAGGATAACAGTGGCGATGGCGTTGGCGATGTATTTTTGTGTTTGTAGTTTGAAAGAAACCAGCTCCGGCTGTAGCGCAATTTATGCGGTAATTGCTTTTTTAAGCGCTTCGCATTTATCTTTTCGACACAAAGTGAAATGAGTTTTTTGCGCCTGCCTGGTATCCTTTGCGTGTCATTGTCGAATAAAAAGAGTGGCAACAGCAGCAACAACAGCAACAGGATAACAACCGTGGCAGAAGTCGCTCTAACAATGACTACAAAAAGCCAAACTCAACTACTTACAATGGCATTTTTATGACATCTTCTATTTGTTTGTTGCTCCTTCTCTCTCAGAGTTTCAGGCATTTTCATGTTTATGGAAATGCCAAGCGATTTTCCTACATTTTCTTCCAGCTGTCTGATTTTCTGACTCTCTCACTCGCTGCCGTTCGGTCTGGTTCTACCCTAATTAATTTTCTTGCATAAAAAGAAAAAAACGAAAAAATTATACAATTACTTATGTCTGATAACAAATTATGGAAAATAATGAAAATTTCTTTTCTTGATTTATTTGAGGGGAATATCTGTGTGTCGTGTCATAGGCATTATTTGAATTTTATGTGGCCATAAAAATTTACTGAAAAATGGCAACGAAAATTATTATTAATTGCATTGAGAACAATTTAAGTATCATGAAGGGCACCTTACCTTTCATATATATACATATTATAATTAGGTATTTCTTCTTTCTGCTAGATTAATTTTTAAAATAATATTTATATTTTGATCATTATTAAGTAATCACACATATTTACATCGGTTTCTGGAATTAAAATAAATAGCTAAAATCCTCAAAATTTACTTAAAAAGCAAAATTCTCAAAATTTAAAAAAAAAATATCTTTTCATAATTTTAATTGAAAATTCTTGCTTCGGTTTGAAAACAGTTGCAATTGTTTCCAATTTCAAGAAGCTGTCAATGTTTCTCAAACTGTAACAAAACTGAGCGAAAATGCAATGACTCTCAAACCAAACATTTTCACTCAACCTTCTCCATTTTACTCATAATAAAAGAAACAATAACAAAGCCAAAAACCATGTACCATGGGTCAAATTATAAAATTATCAAGCATTTACCATCAATTTTATATGCATGTATCTAAGTTGGTAGGATTAATAGATAATTTTATGTTTATTACCCAATAAAAGCAAAATATAAACGTTAAATTTGCTATGTTTACTAAACACCAACACCACCAATATAAATTATGATTATGACCACAAAAATCATTATTCTAACCATGGTCAAAGAAATATACTAAAAAATACCAAAACTTGTTGGCAACCAAAAAATGTAAACAAACTGAGATAAAGACGAAAAATAAAGTTAAATTGTATTTTTGTTTAAACTTATGAAAGTTACAGTATTAACAAAAATGATTTTTCATTCATGCAAACAAATTTTTACTAATTCTAGTTTACTATCGACTTATCGATAACATTCTACAATCAAATTTTGAGCGATAATTTGAGTAGCTGCTCAGTTGCTCTCTGAGCTTGGTTTTGTAGTCGTGTGTGTGAATATATATTTCTCCAAAGAAAGATTTAAAAAAAAACACCTAGTTCATTAATAAATTAATATTAATTAAACAATTGCTCTGGCGCAAATTTTTTTTAATTAAACTAAGTAACGAGCTGACGTTTGGGTCAACAAAAGAAAAAAAAAAAAAGAGTCGGGGATTTTATGATTTAGTTTTTAATGTGTCACGCCCAAACATAAAACCAGAAAAATAATAACAAAAACAACAACGGTAAAAAACTAAACGATTCGTGCGTGTCAAAAAACAATTGTTTGCATTAAAAGTTGTAATAAAAGTAATAAAAAGAAGAAAAAACAACTACAAACTACAAACAACAATAACAACAAGCGAATCTGAGAAGGCCATGGAGGTTAGTAGAGTCGATTGTAGTTTTTTTTTTTTTTTTGCTGTTTTGTGAATGGCATTCAATTCAAGGCTCAAAAGTATCTTGGAGATTGTTTTTTCATTGCTTTATATCACTTTTTCCTTGAATGATTTTATTTCATTTGATTTAGTTCAATTGATGTTTGAGTTTTTCTCCCTCTTCCTCCCCCATCTTTCACCCTTTTCCCCATAAATGAGTGAGTGAGTGCGATTACGTCAGTTTTGTTTGCACTCTCCCATAGTCACCGACTCGCTCTCGCTATCTGCTTCTCTCTCGCTGGTACTCTCAATTTTGAGTTCTGGAGTTTGCGCTCTACTCAACCGGCGCGTCATCCAACAATAACAAAAATGATTTTGAATTTCTAAATACCGTGTGGTTGAGGACTACATGGATATATCTAGACGCCAACAAACTACGTCATCAACAGATTTGGCATTATTAGAAAGGTCATGGGGTCACATAGAAATGGTATTTGCAAAGAATGTTTTTAACTTATGTCTCATGTCCCTATCTATTGTCTCTCTCTCTCTCTCTCTCTCTCTCTCTCTCTGACATTCAATTTTAACCCTATTAATTATTGATTTCGACTATAAATTAAGTCATGTTTATTATATCATCGGGTCGCTTTCTTTTTGTCTTTTGTTTTGCCCATTTTGCATATTTTTATATAACTCTAAAGCCAAACCCCTTGATCTTCATTGCCGCTGGCTTTAACATATTTCCGTTTACATATTTATTTATTTATGTCAATTTTATCGACCCAGAAACAGCTGTTTAAGTATTTTTGCGTTATCAATTAAAATGATATCAGTTGGCCGCATTGCTCACCCTAATGACGTTCGTTCTAACCGTTTTACCTGTTAATCTATAAATAACTTTGCCCAATTAAATTTGATCAGACCTCATTGTTTTATTTGAGAGCTTCTTAGCCTTAAGTATATCTTTATCCAGCAATTAGACCCTCTGCCTGTTGATCATCGGACCACAATAAGCGTCAAAAGCGCAATTTAGCATTGTTGTCTGTGAACTGAGTAATTAATCGCATTTGCTTTAACCACTCGATGTCGGTGATGATGATGATGGCCATCAAAGCAAAGACACGAAAAGTGTTTTTTGAATGAAATTGTTGTGGCATGAATCGAACTACCTCAAAACTAAAACAACCAGCAAGCGAATGGAAGAACGACCAACATGAAAATTGGACATTTCCGTCATTTAATTGATGACTCGGAATAGAGATGAAAATTGTCGACAAAAACAAAAATGTCAAACTGTACGGACTAGTTTTTTTTGTGTTCTACTTATCTGAATTCGTTGTATGAACTATGTATATACATATATGTACATACATATAACACTATACAGTCATTTACTTGTATAGAATGGGCTTGATGTTGAGCCTAATGATAGGTTTATCTGTTCAGTGACTATTTTTATATGATCTTTATAGATTTTTTTATTTATTTATAATACATTTTTTTATTTGTCTAGATTTCGACCTTATTGAAGTTAAAACTGGGTTTCAGCACTAACCATAGAATACATAGATGCGTCAAACTCAAGATTTTTTGATTACAAACGCTACCCTGAGCCTGGAACCCCAGAGAACTTCGGCAAAAGCCGAACAGCGTAGAAACCCCCAAAGCGGCCGCTGCGAGAAAAATTCGCTCACAGCAGTGTCGCTACGCATCGAAAATAATTCAGTCTGGCACAGACTACCGAACGACGCAGGCAGCTCTATGTCGCTTGTCATTTCGTTCTGTCTATTATGTGTACACTGTCGGTACATGCTCATGCTTCGTAGTGTGTGTGTGTGACGTGAAGTTGTACAACACCGCATTTCAATAGCTCGTTTCAATTCGTTACCGATTGCAATGTACAGTATGTACATACAATCGGTATCCAGGGAACACCACGAGGAGGCCATTGCAATAGCAATGGGGTCATTTACGAATGACCTTCGAGCGGCGACCTTTATTATGCAGGTTTTCAATATTTGTATACTCAATAATATATATTTAATTAAATTTATATTTAATATATTCTAAACAATTTTAATAGTAAAAAGTAAATAAAAATGTATCAAAAAAATATATAAAACAATATGTATAAAAAACTTTGGCCAAGCTGAGAGTCGAACCCCGGCTGCCCGATCGCCAAGCGAGCACTCTATTGACACAGCCACCGGGCTACATACAAAACTGATCCCAATATTTTTTGATATTCTTTCCACAGGGGCATGTCCTATTCGCTTAGTCGCTGTTTTGTCGAAAATTAAAAATTTTTGTCGAACGAGCTATTGAAATGCGGTGTTGTACAACTTCACGTCACACACACACTACGAAGCATGAGCATTACCGACGAGTGTCACATACATAGACAGAACGAAATGACAAGCGACATAGAGCTGCCTGCGTCGTTCGGTAGTCTGTGCCAGACTGAATTATTTTCGATGCGTAGCGACACTGCTGTGAGCGAATTTTTTCTTTCGCAGTCGCCGGGGTTCTACGCTGTTCGGCTTTTTGAAAATTCTTGGGGTTCCAGGCTCAGGGTAGAGTTTGTAATCAAAAATCTGGAGTTTGACGCATCTATGTATTCTATGGTTAGTGGTTTCAGCTAATGCACATAAACAGTTTGGGCATGGGATGATGTTGTTGGGGTCGATATATACTTGTTGTGTGAGCCTTGTGTGTCCTAGTCTAAGCCATTTGGTCTCTACGTGTGATTATGTTTTGCTTAAATGATTTTAGATAGTGGCTTGAGTTCGTTAGGCTAGTGTTAACTTGTTGGTGCCATCTATTGCAGTGTTCAATGTTATTCCTAAGCAGTTATATTGTTATATTTTTGCTTCTAAAAAATTTGTTGATGTCTTTAGTATTGTTGTTGGGGGTGTAATGTAACGGACTAAAGATTGTAGATTTGGCTACCGAATCGGCAAGTTCGTTCCCTTCAATGCCACAACGGTTGGGAATTCAAAGAAGTTTTGTTTTGGGTGCAGACTTGGTAAGAAGATTCCTTCTCCCAGATTTGGATTTAATGCTAAATAAATAAAATATTAAAATATTAATTTTTAAGAATTATTATTTTTTTTAATATAATCCTATAAAGATGAGGGTCTAGTTTATTTGAGATTTTTGAAGTAATAATGAACCTAAATAATAGTTGGTTTCTCTTTTAACTCTTCTCTCTCTCTCTCTCTCTGTCTCTCCATGACAAACCCTAAATTAAATCAGTTTTTCTATATAATTTATATAATATTAATATCTATATCGCTTTCGTTGCTACCCACTTTTCGTTTTCTTTTCTGTTTATATTTCGTTTCTATAATTATTATAAATTAATTCATGTGTAAAAATCCTCCTTAATTCACATTTGGCCGACTTTGTGGCCTCGCATAGTATACCGTTAGCAACAGAAATGTGTTAACCGAACCCAGTAAGAGCTGAAACTCGAAGTAAAACTGCCAAATCACCGCCTAATGTAATGTCGACACGATTTAAGCTTTTAAAATTCTGTTTCACTTGCCTTAAACTGTCAGAGAGCTCACCGAATGAAATGAAAAAAGTTGCCAAAAAAAACAACAAAACAACAAAAAGTTGTTGGCCACTTTAGATTTAGCTGTTAACAACATTTACACAAGAAAAAAGAGGAAGAAAATGAGCACTTGCAATGGATTCTTGTTGATGGCAGGCTTAAGACTTCTTTGGGGAGTTATTGGGGTGAGCTTTGTGGAGCCTGGGGGAGGCGGCGGGGCAGGAGGAAGTGCACGGAAGTAAAAGCTGGCAGCTGGTTAGTCCACCGCCTTTTCCCCATATTTATTACTTACTTTTCATAAATTTCCACTCACTCATTTTCATCTCTTTCGGGAGATCTGTGGGGAAACTGTGTTCTGTGTGTGTGCACTGGGATTTCGGTGTCTTATAACACGCTCCGTTAACCGTTTTCTGGCTTGGATGCGTATATTACTTCATCATTTGGCTCAAAACTTTGCATAATTTTCATTTATTACCGCAACCATTTTAACATTTTTTTCGTTGTCGTTGCTTTTGCTGTTTTTTTTTTATTTTATGTATATCTCCCAGACATCAAAATCTGCCCCAACAGACAACTCTGCGTTGTTGTTGTTATTTTTGTAGATTTTGTTTTCTTTCCTCTTTCTTTTTTTATATTTGTTGCCATTTATGATTCCTGGGAAAGACTTGTGGTCCCTGCTGGTTCCGGCGGCCTCGACATGCTCCACTCCAATTTATCTTACAAATTTAATCTTTTCACATAATTTTGCTCTGTGGCTTTCATGTAATTACCTGCCCCATCCCTCGAACCAACCCCCGGCCCCTAGCCATTTCCTTCTTTCTCTCCTTGTTGAGAAAGTATGCAGCTCTCTGCTGTAATCGCCACGTCCTGTCCTGCCATTAATTTATATTGAACAATAGGTATTACATATAAGTACATAAAAAAATTTTACTCAATATTTTAATTTTATATTCGTCTTTTCTCTTTTTTTATTTTCAGGTGAGTTAACGTGTTCCCACGGAGCAATGGATACCAATTGTTAAAGAAGGAAAAAGGTTTTATGCCAAATATTGAAAAATAATATTGATTTAAAGGAATTTCCAACAAAATGAAGAACCAGAATGAAAAATACCTACAATTATAGGCGAAGAGTCTATATCTTTTACACTAAGACCGACTTCTTACAAAAACTTATTTAATTGTTAAGTTACATTTTTAACTAGACCAGACTCGGCTTAACTATTAACTCATTCTAAGTAAACTAAGGCAATGCCATGTGCATAAAGTTGACGTTTTAAGGTGTTGAAAATTGCATGTTTTGGGCAAATTGAATCATGAGAGCTGATTTGAGTTGCATGCAACTGTTGCAATTGTTGCTGCTTACATCAGTTATATACCTATAAATAAATATGTCTGTATGTATGTATAGGTACAGCTGGTTGCACAACATTTGTGGCTTTAACATCAGCTTCTGCGTCTCTTGCCACAGTTTTGCGGTCAAATCTATGTGGGCTGTCATCAGGTGGGACTCGAAATGCATTCTAATTGCCTGCTGCCAGATGCCAAAGACTGTTGGCTCTGTGTTAGTTGTTTAGGTCATTGGCCCCACTTGGCCCACCACTCAAATGTTTAAACTACAATATTCCCGTGCAGTAGTCAGACGTTGGCTGATTGTGAGTGTAAACAAAAACGCATAATTATGGCCTTTTGCGTAAACAACATTCAAGTCAAAGACCCCAACAACAACAAAAAAAAAAACCAGGCAAGAGAAAAAAAAACTTAAAAAACAAAATGCATTTTTGGAAAAAAAGAAAATTAACATATTTCTCTTCATTCAATTAATTTTCCTCAAGACAACAATTTGTCTAACGATGAACTTTCACTTGATGCTTAGGCTAGGGCGCTGCTCTGCTGAGTGGTGCTGGGTGGTGCTCCAGACCAACTACCTTTCCCACTATTGTTTAAGGCTGTCGCCTCGTTTGGCATTCCTGCTGCCGTCTGTGCGACGTGACCCAATGGAAAAATGAATGCAAGACTCAAAATTAAACTACATAAATTTGCGTACACTCATGACGTATGAACATGACTGGCGAGGGGTGTTTGGGGGGAGCGAGTTTGTTGCGGGGTAAAGTTATTTATTTTTGTTAGCTTATTTGACATTTCATTGATGATGATGGTGAGAGAAAAAATTCCCAGCACGTTTCTCATTTTAAACTAAATCGAGAGCAATGCAAAGAAAATATCTCCAAAGATGTCTCTTCTCAAATTTCACTCTTTTCTTTCCATTTGTCGTTTGGTTTGGCTTTGTGACAGCTGTGCAAATGTTAAATGTTTTTATTTTTTTTTTCTAACCATTTTCTTGTATATATCGAGGAAAGTTAAAGCTGCTCTGCAACTCTCTAATGTGTGAGTATATTTTCCTTTCCTTTTCTTTTCTTTGCTTTTCTGTTTTAGCCTTTATTTTGTACACTTTTTGTTGTTTTCGTTTTTCTTTTAATTTGTCATCATTTTCTTAACGCGCTCTCGTTTTGGCCATTTTGCTAGCCAAGATTTGTCGATCTGCAGTGAAGCGGCAAACCAATTGCAACCGGGCCAAAATGCATTGAAACGAAACAAACGAAGTGACGCCTCTCGAACTAAGGAAGGGATTCAATTACTTCAGTCGACTGACTGACCCAACTGAGGATGGGTCTCAGCTTTCCAGCATCTCTCTAGCACATGGAGGCAAAGTTTTTTACGTTCTCTATTCTCTATTTTTTCTATTCTACTGCTGTCTTTGTCAGTTTATTGCATAAAATATTGCTTTATAAAAAGCATATTGGTGTTCACTGAATTTGCAATTGATTGAGTGACAAAGTGCGGTGGAGTGCAATGTTTGCAGAGGACGGGGCTATGCGTTACGGCATTTGGTTTAGAAAATCTCGTTGAGAATTTCTTTACAATCTTCGTTTTTCTTTCTTTCTTTCGTTCTTTCATTCTTCTTCCCCTTTCTCCTATCCAAAGTCTCAAAAGTGCCTTTGCATATTTCAAATTTATGCACTAAATGGATTTGATGTCGGTTTAGTTGCAGAAAGAACGAAGTTTTATCTAGCAGATTGAGTGCATAACATAAATTTAGTTCTTGTCCAGGCCACACAAAAAAAAGGTTAACAAAAAGAGAAAGGATAGAGTTGAATTTATTCCACAACTAAGTAAATATCTAATACAATTTAAAAGATTTAAATAAAATTGTCTACTTTAACTCATAAAACCATTTAAATTAAAGGTTTTTAAAGATTGAAATGTCTGAAAAAAAAACAACATAAATACAAATTTCTTAACCAATTAACATTTTATTTGACGGATTTCCGCATAAGCTATGAAAAGTCTTTGAAAACGAGAAGAAGCATTTATGATTCATAATTTCTCTCATTATTTGGTTCAACTTTTCACCTTCAAGGCAATTTTCCCGATTGCCGCCTGTCGTCTTGCTTCTGGTTGTCGGCTAATTGTGAGATCTTTCAAATCTCATTCCGACCATAAAAGTAAACTTGACCAAAACCCACACCGAGGCAGACACAGAGACATAATTCATATACAGAGTTGTTGTTGTTGTTGCTTTTTCGAAATTTCCTGCCGTGATTTCCTTAAGTGTTACAATTTCCTGGTAACCGGTAGTAGCATCTGCCACAGCGACATGAGTCTCAGTTCCTACTTTGGGTCGCGCACATTTCCACTCATTAGTCATTAGGAGAAGGCGAGAGTTGAAATCTCAATTTTTTTTTTCTACCTGTGACGACGTGCCTGTCCAACTTTTCATGACCAGGTGTAAGTGTATGTGTGTGTGTGCGTGTGTTGTGGGGTGTATCTGTGATTTTCCACCAGTTATTCCGCTTCGGTGTGCAACATGAAATTTTTTCGCAAAATACGTGACCGCTGCTGCGATTGCTACTAACTACAACTAGCTAAGACGTCAGAAAAATTGTTGTGCCGCTTAATTAAATCGCCTAAGCACCTTGACCGATTTACTACAAGCCACAAGCGACTGGTTGGTCACTATTCCACAATCTGCTATCCCATGGTCCGCCCATATATATCATGAGATACTTATATTTTGTGCAAATCACCCGAAACACTTGTTTTTTGGGTCAACAAACAGACAGCAGCAGCAGCAGCATGACACCAGAATGTCTGGTTTTTTGGTTATTTCATTTGCTTTTTTTTTGCCTTTTTTTCCTTCTATCTAAATGGAATCTATCGATGTTGTCGTTGTCTGCTCCCGTTCTAAATGCTCTCTATGTACAGATAGTCGAAAGCCAAACCGTTGCAATTAATGAGCCCAACCACGCATATTCCCGCATATTCCCTTCCCTCTCCACCAACCAACTAAAGTTTTATGATCATCGCACAACATTTCTGGCGCAAATTGGCACAACTTAGCGGTTTCAAAGTGTTGACAACACTTGACTCGTATATGGTGGATACATTTCGTACATTTCGGTTTCTGTGGCACCTTGTTTACGGTGCATTTGCATGGTGGGCTGACTCTGAAGTCCGTTTTATAGCGAAACTAGTTGGAGTCCATTAAACGATCCAAGTATGATGATCTTTTTGGCAAAGTTTGCTACTCGCTGAAATACTAAATGAACAATAAAACTTTGAATAGGCAAAGATACAAAGGTTTTTATAAATGTTATGAATAAAGTGATCAGTTTTAAATATTTTTCTTTCTCCCGTTCGGGGCTTTGTGGTCATTTCCTATAAACTTAAAGCACAAAGTGCCAAAAATGCATGAAAAATACTCTTTTCATTATTTCGTTTTTAAATTCATAATTTTGTCAAAAAATATATGATGTATTATTCCAGTAGTAATTGCCAAGTATTTCCGGCATAGATGATAACTTTTTCGATAAAAGAACAATTAGTGCTGTTCCCATTAAGTGTAGAATCTTCCTTTCTTTTTCCTTTGCCTTGTCTATATCTTTTATACATTGGCTTTAGTAATTTTCGGTATCCCTTTAGTAAAGAGTATTTAAATGTTTACTTTGACTTTCTTGCACTTTTGCCTACTTTGTTGGCCATGTTATTATTATTTCGCATTCTACCTCATGTTGGTTTTCAATTTATTTGCACATCTCTCAAAGACTGTTTCTCTCTGGAGTGCCATGAACTCAATTATTTTTGCAATTACTTTTTACGATCTTACGGTTTTGTGTGTGGTTTGGCTTGGTTTCAGTTTTCTTTTTTGTTTTGCTGAATGCTTTTTAACTTCAATTATGTTTTTAACTTGAAGCTAGAATCATAGGCATAGGACTTGGCCTTGTTATTAAGTCTTGGCCTGGCTTCGATTGGATTGCACAATGTAAATGTCAATAGTTAGATGTTGACATAATCTTTTCCGGCCCCTCCTGTGGCTGCTGCTATTGGTTTTGCTTTTGCTTAGTGTTCTACTGTTTAAAGTGGGTCAGTTGTTAGCATTTAGCTGTATCTTTAAGGCATTTGCCAACTCGATTTGGCATTTCAGTTGTTTGCCATTTGTGGGTTTTATTTATATTTATATACCTACATATGATTCTTGCACTATGTGCCCGGATGATTGTGTGTGGTAGTAGTACTTCAGGTCTTTGTTAGCTGTACTTTTTGTGGCCAACTAACCGGTTTGCCTGCCAGGAGCTGCTGAAACTAAACTCTTTTATATATATTATGTCCAAGTCTTTTGTCTGTCTGGCAGAAGGGAGGGGTGACGAGGGGAGTGGGCCCTCCAGAAAAAAACCAGTTTTCTGTGTTCCCCTCTTTCAATCGTCTTTTGATTTGCGCTCTCTGCATTAATTTAGTAGCCCAAGTATGGAACTTAAATGGATAGATTGAACGGAGGGGGCGCCTTTACTATAAGACCTTTCGTTTTGGTTCGTTTTGGTTTCAGTTGAGTTGGTTTTTGTTTGCTTAGGTCACGCTTTGATAGAACTTTGAGAGGGTTCCCAACCAGACAACTCGCCTACAATTATCTTATGTAAATTGTATGCTTTCTTTTTAAAGTGTTGGATTTTTATTTTCTGTTGTATTTTATTGTTTTTGACTTTGCTGACTTCCTGTTTGGAATTCAATTTACATAATTGTACGGAATTTGTTGTAGCTCTTGTGGGCCCTCATAAAATGTTATAAGGCAAAAATAAATCTTGTCTCATTTGAGGTTGCACAATTCTTCTTCGCCTTTTCCCATTGTCGTGGAATCAATTGTTGATTTTTGCTCAACATTTTTCCCCATCCATCCACCCTCACAGTCCCAAACAGTCAGCCCACAATGATTTGGTGGCTCCCTTTACAATAAAATGGAAGTCATTTAAGTGCAGACACCATCAAAGAGTCATGCCATAGACCCCTCTCCTCACCCTCAACCCATGTTTGCCACAAATTTTAATGTATGCTCGCCTAATTTACATTGCCAACTCTGTAGCGCAACTGGCTGACTCACTGACTGACTGACTTGACTTGGCTTACTGTCTGACTGTCTGCGGCTTGAGCGATTGCAGCAGAAACGGCAACAGAAACAGCTTTAGCACGTCAAGCAAATGTTGCACGACTGTCGCTCTGCTGCTGATGCCTCTGCCTCTGCTTGGTGTGTCTCTGGCTTAATTTGGTGGTCTTGGCTTTTGGTGTGTGCCTCTTTGAAATCAGTTGCCATTCGGGCTCAGTCGCACAAACAGTCACAGTCCACAGTTGACTACCACCGTTTGGGCCGCCACAAGTTGCCACCAACTAACCAACCGTGTTTACCGCCGCGGGCGTTGCATTCATAATTGGATTTGGCGAAAATATTGTTATTGTTGTTATTGATTTGGTGTAGTGTCCATAATAAGCTCACACACAACACCTTTAGCCGGCATGGAAAGTGTTGTGCCAGTGGCCGAGTTCCAACAGATCAAGCTGAGACCGGTGCCAAAGGTTAAAAGGCGTGCCCCACAGCCGCCAATGAGTCTCAGGCTGAAGCATAAAAATGTATGGAAAGTGAATTTTAACTTTCATTAATAATAAGTGAAATGATTGTGACCAAGTCGAATGCATATATTAAGTGACATGGGTGAATCCTGTTGGAAGTTGAATTAAAATGTTACACAAATTAAGAAATTGTTACCTAAGTGGGTTATTGGAATATTGACTTTAGATCGAAACCAAATACTTATTTCTTATGCAAATAACCCTGCTAACTTTATACTTCTTCTCTCTTCGTTTTTCGTAGACTTCTGCCACCACAAAGACAACAACGCTTACCACACCTGCCAAATTATATGGCAAGGATCTAAGCGAATACGATGATGTGGATGTGGAGAGCTTGTTGGCTCAACTCTCGCCCGAAGAGATAACAATTTTGGCCAAAGAAGTGGATCCTGATGTAAGTTAATGTCATTTGAAAAAAAGTGGATTAAAATGTTTATATGTATATATATGTATATATATTGTTTTTGTAGGACAACTTTCTGCCGCCAGATCAGCGTTGCAGCTATGAGTGCACCAAAGATGCCACTGGGCCGCTGAACCGCAAGCAATTGATTGAGCACATTAATAAGCAGGCAATTGAGACACCCGACCAGCCAGAATTTGAGCCATATGTTCAGGGCAAAGTGCGCGGCAAGAAGTGGGTGCCACCACCCAGAGATGCTCGCGAAATTGAGGCCGAGGAACAGATTGCCATCGATATGGGCGAGGAGTATGAGCATGCATTGAATGATGCCACACAGGAGGAGATTATCGATTTGGCAGCCATTCTTGGTTTCCATTCTATGATGAATCAGGATCAATATCATGCCTCACTCCTTAACAAAGGTCAACCAGTGGGTTTGGGTTGGGATGGTGTCACCAAATCGACGCAGCAGAAACTTTTCCCCATGGATCCGCCCAATGCCACAGATGTGGAGGAATCAATCAAACGCGTCAAGGACGATGACTCCAAGTTGATTGATCTGAACTTAAATAACATTAAGGTAAGTCTCTTGAATAATTTCGAAAAACTCTTTTTTTAACAAAAATCTGTTTTTGTATACTTTCGTAGAATATCTCTGATGAGAAACTCGAACAACTCTTTGCCGCACTGCCTCAGAACGAACATCTGGAAGTTCTATCGCTGACGAATGTCGGCCTGACCGATAAGACAGCTCTCCTGCTCGCCGAGGCGATCGAGAAAAGCAAAACCCTGAGAGTATTAAATGTTGAGACCAACTTCATCAGTCCACCCGTGATTGTTAAGCTGGTGCAAGCCCTGCTCAAGTGTCACACCATTGAAGAGTTCCGGGCCACCAACCAGGTAAGCGAAGTCTTGATATTCATTTAAATTGATGGCTTAATTGAAGTGTTTCCATTCCCTTCCATAGCGATCAGGGGTGCTGGGCAACAAGATTGAAATGGAGATTACCGATTTAGTGGAGAAGAACTCTTCGCTGCTGAGACTTGGCTTGCATCTGGAATTCAATGATGCCCGTCATCGTGTGGCCGCCCATCTGCAGCGCAACATCGACAGAAGTAAGTTGTGGATGTTCGAATTTGGCAGGGACACATTTGCTTCTACTTTGACAGGTGGTATCCATCGTTGGTTTTCTTCACTCTTTCTCTCTTGCGTATCAAATTATCAGGATAGACTTCCTTAAGGTGACCTGTGTTTTTTTAGTTGATATTGATTCATTGTTGCCTCACTCGCGTTTAGGTGAATTGCAACAAGGTACGTTAGATTCTGAAACCGCTGCCGCTGTCACTGTCCCAACATCGTCATCATCATCAGCATCATTGCAATCATCATCAGCTGACATTTCACCCAGAAGGGCCAAAAGCTTGGCTGCCTTTGAGCAGTTTATCAAAGCACGCACTGCCACTGATCATGTTTCGCCATCAGGTCGTCTGACGCGCAATCTTCAGGCATCTACATCGGCAGCAGCAGCAGCCCGAACTGGAGTTGGAGCTGCCACCTCAACATCGTTGGGCCTCTTGCGTGCTGATAATGAAAAGGAAATCTGATTTCAGATGATGAGATTTTCTTTTTGGTAAACTTGTTGAGTTCTCGTTTCACGTTCTTGTTTTACTACTCCCCTCCAAGTTTTCTCTTTCTATTCTATATACATATATTTCTTGTGGTAAGATCAGGTAAAATTGTTCTTGCGTTTCCCCTGCGTCTGTTGGCCATTATCATTACATATTCATTCCAGTTCGTTGCGTTTAACCTGATCACGTTGCGTTCTCGTTATCGTTATCGTTTTCATCATTCGTTCACGTTCTCGTTCTCGTTACTCTTTGCAGCAGTCTAGTGAATTTATTTTAGAAGGCTTATTAGCTGTTAGATCCATCAACATTATCTAAACTAAATTTAGTTAAACATTAAGTTCAATTTATGGAGATAAAAAAAAAGAAAACGAATATCATTCTTTCAGCTAACAGTCTCACTTGTCTCACCATTTTTCTAGTCTCCTTTGTAATTTTTCTCGTCCCATTGTTTACCCTATACTCTCCCCCCTCCCCTATAGTTGTTTATTGTCTCTTGTAATTATCATAGATATTTTTTGTCTCTGGATAAAGCCAAGCATTAACCAATTATTTGTTATATTTAAAAAACAAAACTCAACCACAATTTGAACCAAACTTCAAAAAAATGCAATTCGATAACACCCACCACACACCACCAATGATCTTCAGTCTTCCGTGTGCAAAAACTTAAGCCCAATTTACCCAAATTGATACTACCTGGTAATATGGAGATTGAACGCGAGTTAAACTATAATCGATCGGCCACGCCCACACCGTCACCATCGCCCTCGCCATCACCACAACCCCCAGCTGACTATGATGTGGAAGTTGATCCCGATAATATGGTCATACGTGGTGGTGGCGATGCCTTTGATCCCGAATTCGATCCCGATAACATGGTAGTGCCGGGCAGTCGCTCGGTTACGCCCAACTATGACGATGAGGGCGTCTATCAAGCGCACACGTGAGTGAAGACCATCAAAACGAAACGAAACACCAAACCAAAACCAAGCAAATCAACCAGCCAACCGTCCATGCCAAGAACGGGGAGCCACTACAAGAATAAACCACAAAACCACCAAATGTACAGACAGTCACTTGATCAGTTCTCTCGCCTCATTGGTTGTTGTCGTTGCCTGTAGCCCAACATAATTTTACTTTTGATTTTTGTCCATGGTGTAAATTAAAACTTTGTCCCAACCAATTGATCCCCGTCCACAAGAACAACAACAACAACAACTTGCCGACCAAGATTGTGTGTACATATAAAATCCCCGAATACTGACACTGAATCCCCATACATGTCGTCGTTGTCAATCAGCTTTGCCATATTCATATTCATTGTGTATATAATACCGAGAAACAAGTCCATTCACAATCCGTGCTAACCAAATCGCAGCCGCCCCGTTTCTCTCAGCGGTTAAATCCACTCGCTCACCACACACACACACATGCATACACGCACCACAGAAAAAGAAGAGTACCCAACCCACCCAACACTCTATATACACCACCAGTCAACGGATTTTTCCTCTCAGTCTTATATTTTTTGTTGTTTTGCACAGAGACAGACAGTTCCACAGATTGTTGATATTAGATATTGAATCGACAATACGATATATGCAAGATATATTACCAAGGATTGGTTCCTTATATAAAACATTTGACTAAGGATGTGATCCTTATTTTTGTAAATAATAAAAAAGGACAGAAATTATCTGTAATTTCGTAATTACTGTAAAGTGAATCATTTCTTCATCTACATATCTTCTATATTTCTAAACATCTTCCTATGATAACTTCATTGGATTGATAACTGATTGAACTTTCACTTAAACTACTTTTCTTTAGATGTTTTTTTTCAATATACATCTCAAAAATATCGTATCGCTTTGATATATCGTATTATAATATCAACAATCCAAATTCAAAAATATTCTATTTTGTGTTATCCTCTTATTATTTTGTTCTATGTGTACTATTCTCTCTTTTTCTCTCTCTCTTTCCGTTTCTGTTTCTCATTTGCAGTAAGAAAAGATCTTGAGTTACGCCTGCAGTTCAGATTTTTCAATAATCTGCATAGAAAATCAACAAGAATTCAATAAACAAGAAATCGAATAAACAAAAAAAGAAAAACAAAAACAAAGAAAAACAATTTAATATAATTTTATAAAGAAAAGAAAATTTTGTAATCCACCTAAAAACCAAACAAAAAAAAAAAACAAGATGAAGAAAATTAAGAGAAAATGTGTATAATTTATAACAAAACTAAGAAAATGAAGCAGCAGCAGACAAAAAGCAAAGAAATAATCAAATGATATATAAACGAAACACTGATATTTATATATACTAAAATATATAGATATATATATATATATATAGATATATTTAAAACTGATTTACAACACAAAAACACAGAGAAAGAAACAAAAGGCAAAGCATCTAACACCAGCAGAAAATCGTTTTTAGGCCTCATTTTTCTCTTAATACTTAACACAGGTATCTATGAACAATTAGTTGCACCTTAAAGACGATTTTGCCTAACCCAAAGAATATATAAAAAGTAAACAGCAATAGCCAGCTTATTTTGCAGATTAGAGAAAGTATTAAAACAAAACTGCATTTTACTGAATGAGCAATTAAATAAACAGAAATACATTAAAACAAAGAATTCGGAATTAAAACTTACGGCTTGCCCGTAATTTTTATACTCTTGCAGTCAGATTCTAACAATAAAATTTGTCGGATTTGATTAAAAAAGCAATTATCCGATTAAACTCCAAAATATTCTATAAGTAATACAATTAATTTGAAACTCACACATCTTCTTATTGCCAAATTCTTTTAAATTGAACTTCTGCAAGGGTTTAAAATCTAAAAAATAAACAAAATACTGTATACTTAACTCTGCGATCTTTTTCACGCTAGGAACTTTTTGTGTTATGAGACATTTTAATTCGGATTTTGAATGTGCATGAAGCTTCTTTGATCATTTATTGTTTTGCATGTTTATATCCTTAACCCTTTGAAGCATCAAAATTCATTTGCCTGCCGATACCAGCACCCACTACTACACACCCACCCAAAGAAACACACACACATCAACAACGACTTTTAATGTTATTTTCTTCGTATAGGAATTAAACTGCGATGTAAAATTTTAAGTGAAACTCTACAAAAAACATAATACTCAATAAGAACAGGAACATAATTTAAAATATGTGAAACCTTAATCAAACCTTCAACTACAACATAAAACAGCGAACAACTTTAATTGAAATGTTTAACAAATCCTTTTATAATTCAATAAGCGAGTCAGAGTATTTATATTCTTCGAACACAGAACCAGAACAGCAGTACAACAGTACAACAACAACAGCAACAGACCAAAATCCCAAGCAAAACGAATAGTGTGTACCCTTTCTTTCTTAAGTCATAACCTAATAGTTATTGTTGTTGTTTAGCAAACAATGTTGTCACCGACTAACCGAAAAAATGCCCAAAATATCAACTAATCGCCTTCTACTAAAAGCTTTGAAAAAGCAGCCAATGAAAGTTGCAAAAAGATTCTTAGTTACCTACAGCCTATTGCCTATTTTGAATGTTATACCTATTTTTGATTGACTGACTGATTAATTGATTGAATGTTATGTCAATTTTCAGTGATTAACCATTAAACATAAATCCCACACTATGTTTCTACACAAAAACTTGACTAATGCCTGTTTATATTTATATCTTTTTCTCCCCCAAACCCTTTCTCTTTCCTCTCTCTTTTTCTCTTTGTGTTTTTGCAGTACGTGTGAAACGCCTGAATCAGCGTAAATAAACAAACAAAAAAGACAAAGCAAAACCAACAACAACAACAAGAACAGCATACAACCATTTTATGTTTGTGTGTGTATGAGTGTGTTTTGTTTTTGGTTGTTCAATCTTTATATTTTTCATTACTAATTCAACAATCGGCAACACCATCACCAAAACCACCAAAAAACCAACAACAACAAGAACTACAACTACACCACCAGCAACAAGAACCACCTGAACAACAACAACAACAACAACTGCCCCAGCCGTGCAACAACTACAGCAAGAGCAATATGATTGTCTATCTGAATGTTGAAACACAATCTATATCCCCGTGTATATCCCCATATATTTGTTTGCCCTCCTGAACCAACCAAACAACCAGCTGCAAAACTAACAACGAAGAATGATGTTAACATCCAGTACGTAAAAGTTTTCAATATTTTCTTTTTAAATATCAGAATAGAATAAAACTGAATAAGATCTTTGTAAGTTGTTTCTAGGCATAGTTTAAATATTAAGATTTGTTTTAAGATAAGTGAATATTCTTTGAGCAGATTACAAAAGTGTTTCCTATTAGATTTAACAAATTTTCGTAGTATAGAGATTGTTGTGTAGCTTTACGACAACAAGCCGAGAATTCAAGCACCTTGTGTATATTTTATCAATAATCTTTAAGTTTACTTTAAAAATATTTTAAGAAAAAAATGGTAGCCCATGTATTTACGTCAAATCAAGCTGAAAGTGCTGTCACTTTTAACGCTCTTTAGAAACATGCGCCGAAAATAATTCCTAACTAGGTTAGCAAATATTTATAGAAGTGATAATCAACCAGATTGTAGATATATATTAAGCTAACAGATTGTCTAGAATTTCTGTTTTAAACTAAATTCCGACACTTGGAATCTTCTTTAAGAGTTTGAGTTGTCTTTGCTAGGAATTGTAACCATATTATTTGTCTCTGTTATTTGGAATGTTTTGTACTCACCTTGACTAAATGCTTTACTAATTTGAAATCATATACTATTTCAGTTGGACGTCAACGTCGCATGGGTCATCTGAGCAGGAATTACACTATTGGCGTTTGGCAGTAAATGGATTGAGGAGGGATCAGCAATGGATGATTGGAGAAGGGATGGAATAGAACTACTACCTACTGGCCTTCATGTGCTAACTGCTATCTTTACACAATATACATATATATATTGTTGTAAACGATGTTGTTGTTGTTAGTTTAAAAAATTGTTTCTGGTTATGCAAAATGTTTTTGCTTCAATGTTTGTTGCGTTCATCAAATAATTTTGATTTTGTGTTCGGTTGATCCAAATTTGTTTTGTTCAGACTCTAATATTATTATTCTTTTTTTTTCCGAGTGAGTTATACAAATGTTTATTGTCATACACAGACACTTAAACACTCAAACACACACACACATACACATATTTACACCAATTGTTTTCAATTTGTCAATATTGGCATCTTTTAAATGTATCTTATATGAAAATTCTTTCCTTAAGTAATTGTCAATTGTTCGCGAGTTTAATGCTGCGGCCAACTTCACACGCACTTTTATATTATTTTTACTTATTATACATATTTGTTTCTCTCTTATTGGTTAAAATTCATGGAAATTTTATGTTAATTTTCTTTTAGTTTTTAACAAGCACTTTTATATACATACATACATACATATATACAAATGTACGAAATAATTTCAAGTGCTACACACATACATACATAAAATATATACACACATATATATTTGATACATATATATGATAAATATATAGCCATGGTCTCTGAAAACAATTTACTGCTATTGAATTATAAAATTGCTTAAACATAATATTAAACTTATGGTTAAACTACAAAGAAAACAAATCAACAATTGTATAATGTAAAATGATATATCTTACTTTATATGATATAATGCAATGCTTTTAAAATACAATTTTTAAAAATCATGTAAAAAAAAACATTAAAATTAAATAAAAATCTAAAAAATAAATTTGTATTGTTTTTTCTAATGAATTAGTTGGGGAAACTACGCAAATCTCTTGTCTAGAAACATTTGATAATCTTATCTGCCTAATATAGCTAGCTAATTATTCTTCAGAACTTCTGTAGATGATAAGAAAATACTTTGAGCTCATCCTCAAATAGACGACAGCTTCCTTGTGGAAGAATATTTGTTATGATAGACACTAAATAAACCGGAAACCAATGTCAAATGTTAAAGATAAAATTGAGTTTGAATTTACTAAAATATTTTGCAATTAATACTATATTTTGAGTGAATAAAATTTGGGGAATTTTTCCAAAATCTTTGGAAAAACTAAAAACTAATTTGTAACAGTTCAAAACTGTTTTTGTTTTTGATTTCGTTTTGCCCTTTGAGCTGAGAATAATTTCTTTAGACTCAACTTATTTCTAAGCATGAGGAAAGCTTACTTTTTCCGGTTTTCTGAAGATTTCCTATCACTTTCGATTATTTCATTTGTAACTATTTCAACAAAGATGTTTAAACAGCAGTCACCCAGTGGCCAGATGGATGGACGGATGAATGAATGAATGTGAATAATTGTTAACATCAATATTTATCCCTTCAATTATGTGTGTGTATAATCAACACATTCGATTGATTGATGGAAAATTTGGATCATTGGTGACAGTTGTGCCAGTTGTTGAGAATGACAAGTCAAGTTAAACAAGTTTACCTGTTGCTGGTTGGTCATTGTCAAGTGCGCTACTGTGGCGCTACTGGCTTGTTTATGGCCATCTCTGTGGAGATAACTGAAACATACAACCTTTATCCCGTTCCCACACACAAACGGCGATGTTGGCAAACAGACTCCGGCACAGAGATAAGAGCTCGTGACGCAGCTTCCCATCATCAGGTTGAGTTCGCATGTCCGACCGCATCCATCGCATAGCCCAGTGTGTATTATCAGTCGGCCCGTGGCGCACCTAGACAAGCAAGATCGACACCAAGATGTCCACTCTGGAGAACGAGGTGACCTTCCGTAAGCAAACGGAGGTGAGTCAGAACTTGGAGGCGCAATTCCATAGTTCTTCCACGGATTTTATTCTGATGACCGATCATCGGACGTCAAAGTACAAAAGTATGGAACAACTGGAGGCCATCAAGCAGGAGAAAGAGGCTTCTTCAACATCCTGTTGTACGCGCTTTGTCAAGAATATCTGTCGCAAGAAGACACTGAAGAAACGTTTGCCATTTTTGACTTGGTTGCCTCATTATAATAGAAAAGATTGTATTGGTGATATAATGGCAGGGTTCACTGTAGGTCTAACAGTTATACCCCAGGGTTTGGCCTACTCCGGAGTGGTGGGTCTGCCACCGGAGGTAAGTAAAGATCGAACTGGAAATTTTACTCTTTCTCTCTACATCTTTGTCTCCTTTAACTCTTTAGTATGGTCTCTATGGCGCCTTTATGGGTTGCTTTGTCTATGTCCTGCTCGGAACCTGCAAGGATAGCACAATTGGTAGCACCGCTGTGGCCTCTCTGATGACCTTTCAATTTGCTCAGGGATCCTGGCAGCGTTCTGTTCTTCTGACTTTTCTCACGGGCATCATCGAAATCATTATGGCCATCTTTAAGTTGGGTTGTCTAGTGGAATTCGTGTCTGGTCCAGTGAGTGCTGGATTCACCAGTGCTGTGGCGTTAATTGTATCCACATCTCAGATGCGCTCAATGCTGGGAGTGAAGAGTGAGGGTGACTCATTTCTACAGACCTGGATTAGCATGTTCCGTGACATAGAGAATATACGAGTAGCCGACACTTGCTTGGGGTTCGGCTGCGTTTTCTTACTCTTGGCTATGCGCAGCTTTAGCAGGATAAAGATCGGACCCGAAGACAATGCCCAACGTAGCCGCTGCCAGAGGATAGTAAATGCTTTCATCAAGTTTCTGGGCACTTCCCGGAATGCTTCTGTAGTCATTATCTTCACTTTGATTACCATGTACTTGGATGCAAACAGTATGAATCCATTCCGTCTGACAGGACACATACCCAAGGGTATGCCATCACCTTCCCTGCCACCGTTTTCGATTGAGCCCCAGCCTGGGAATATCACGGCGGGAATACCGCCAGTGGAGGGTCAGAACTTCCTAGAGATGGTCCAGAGCATGGGCTATGGCCTCATTATCATACCCATTATGGCGCTGCTGGAGACAATGTCGGTGTGCAAAGCCTTCTCCAAGGGCAAACAAATCGATATTACCCAAGAGATGATTGCCTGCGGAGTTGGCAACATTGCCACATCTCTATTCTCCGGTTATCGCTGCAACGGTGGACTGGCTCGTTCAGCTGTCAATAACGCCAGCGGATGTCGCACAAATATGTCCAATTTTTATATTGGCATCATTGTCGTGCTGGCCCTGAATTTCCTTACTGAATACTTTGCCTTTATACCCAAGGCTGTGCTGGCTGCCATTATCATATCGGCAGTCATTTTCCAAGTTCAGTATCAGATCGTCACGCCCATGTGGCGCAGTAAACGTAAGTTCCGTTCTTCAAAGTATGATTTTGAGTGGTTTGACTTTTGACCATTATTTATAGGATCCGATTTAGTGCCTGGCATATTTGCTTTTGTCTGCTGTCTTGTGATGCCCTTGGAAATTGGAATTACTGTGGCCATTGGAGTCAACCTGCTCTTCATATTATATCACTCGGCAAGGCCAAAGATCACATTGGAACAACTGGAGACAGTGCAGGGCATTAAGTTCGTCAAAATCACACCCGATCGCTGTCTAATCTTTCCCTCCGTTGAGTTTGTCCGCAACATGATCCTAAAATCGGGCAGCAAGTCAACTCTTCCAGTGGTTATTGACTGCACCTACATCTATGCAGCTGATTTTACAGCTGCCAAGGTGATTTCATCGATTGTCGATGACTTCCGTAGACGGAATCAGAAGATCATATTCTTCAATCTGAAGCCAAGTGTGGTTAGCATTTTCGAGGGTCTGAACACCAGGCTTGTTCTCTGCTACAACACACATGCTCTGAATCAAGAGCTCCAGGATGAGAGTATCACACGTTCAGTGGACTCACTGAATCGAGCTGAAGGAGGCACCAGCGAGTGTGTCAGCATGGCCAGCACACTCTCATTGGCTAAAAGTTGAACTTAATCTTTAATATTTACCTATATTTATTCAATAAAATAATGTGAGCAAATATAAGATTTTTAAAATAAATTACAACGGGAAGTTACAAAAAAATATATCTTCAACTTGCAATATCGAAAAGGACTATAACATTCTAACAATTTCCATTATGAGAATGCTAATAAATTTTCAGTTTAATACTTGGCATGGAATCTAAATTCCAATTTCTCTATAATAATTTCGAAAAATCAACAAAATTTGTCGATTAAGAGGCAAAGTTTTCTCATTGTTTGATATCCAAGATGTATTTTTATCCGAAAAATTACCGATTTTTATCCCCCAAAATCAAAATTTAAACCGTTTATATATTTGTTGAATTTTTAAACTGCAAAAGATAGAAAGTTTCAGGTTATTTCCTTAAAAGATTATACCTATCTCACTCAAATTTATAGACTTATTGTTAGACATCTCTCTTAATATGCCAAAATGCTTATGTAAAGGTTAAATGGTTTTTACTTTTTCCCAACCACTTTAAACTGATTTGAAAGCTTCCAGAGCTTTTATTTGGCCAAGTTAAAGCTTGAGTGCGTGTGAAACGGTTGTTGCCAATTAACGGTAAAAAAGTTGAATGACATTTGTGTTGCCAGATTGATCGACTAAGCTGAATTAAGATGTTTGAATTTCTCATTTTGCCATATGCTTAACTTAAATAAAAGACAGTTCTAAAAAAAACTATTAGTTTTGCAAATCTGTAACTTTAACCAATTTTCGAAAGTCAAATCGCTTCTTAATTTTAAACTTATCAAGTCATACTTTCAAGCAAAGACAAAAAAAGTCCCAAAAGATAGAAAATAATGAAAATAATGTTCGTCCGACTGAATCAACGGAAAGGAGCTGAAATTTTGCAATTTCTATTGCACACTGGAATATGTAGTTCTATAAATTTTAAACAAAAACGGATCGTATGGGCTTTCATATAAACACTTCTTCAGTTTGATCTTGTAGTCTGTTTGTTGGCAGGAATTCGACTTCTTAGATGAAATGTTTATCTACTTGGACGCCAGGAAGTAAAACAAATGGAAAAATAAGACTTTAAAGAGTTAAAAGTTCTCCAATGAGTTTAGTTTCACACATTAAAATTGCTGTATAAATTCTTTTTAAGTTTATTTTTTGGCTCAACGGTTTTTTTAGATAAGTTTCGCATGTCGAAATCGCATTAGACATATGAAAAAAAAATTATCACCCATATCATGATGATGATGAAGATGATTATGATGATGATGCTGATCAGTGAAATTCAATTGCATGCAAATTTTAATCCCTATTGCACCTCTTTTTATGATTCGGTCAATTCTTTATATGTCCATACAGTACACAAATTTTTACGCGCCAAAAAAGTGTTTCATGATTTTGAAATATAAATTATAATTTAATTGTTAATTTTTAATCGGTTGGAAATTGGTTAAACTAGAGTCTAAATAGTGACCAAAAATGTAAATTTAAATTAAGTTTTCATTAATGGCCTAAACTTTGTATATTTTTTTTTTTTTTTTTTATTACTTTAAATGTTTTAGGAATTAATTCAAATGTAACATATTTAATGTTAGTTTAGTTAGCTTAACAGTTTTTGTAAATGGAAAATATATTTTTCTCATTGAAATATGCTTAAAACCTGATGACACATCATCAAAAAAAAATTCGCCTGAAAGAAATTAAATTATATTTCAAATCATCGGCTGGCCTGGTTTTAAATTGTTTTTTTTTTTAAATCATAAATCATTTTCATTTGCGTCGGCTTTCTAATCATATTGATATTGAATTGATCCAGTTTCGGTCATAAATTTTGATCACAACAAAAAGCAAATTGGCAATCTTGTCTAGTAGCTAGAAAAGCATTAAATCTCAGCCAAATTGATTAGATATTGGTGCAATTGAGGGTCCCAATGAACAGCAGCCCATAAAATGATTGTGCGAAAGTTGCCAAAAATAACACTTGGTAACTCATAGTTCGATTAACCTTCGAGCAAAATACATATACATCATTCGTTTATGTTACCGCTTCTGCTGGAAAACATATTGAGAATTTTTGAAATATTGACATTGATATTGAAATATTAAGAATTATTGAGAAATATTGCGATTTATTGAGAAATATTGTTATATCAATATATCAAATATTGCTGGAGCTCTTCTTTGAATTACTTAATTCGCGTCTTTATTTATATTTACCTATGAAAGTACCTATAACTAACACTCAATTGTTGTCTGGTTTTTGGATTTGTATAATACAATACTAATACTATGCACAGCAGATACAACAAAATAAAAAAAAATCCATGAGTCGCAACAAAAAAAGTGAATTTCGTTCAACAAAATTCACAACGTTTTGCCAAAAAATCAAATTCACAAAACAAATAAATATAGTATATAATAGTAAAAGATTGCTTAAAGTTAAATGCTAATTAAGATAATCAAATAGTTTTGGACTATTTTGCGTGGGTTGCCGTCTCTGGCCATCTACCAAACTACTACAAGCCGCTGGCCTCGCCCAAAAGGCATTGGAAGATTGAGTCTAGAGAAAACTAACAATAAGACTACATTATATCATATAACGAGGTTGCATTGGTTGACCATCATCTTTCAGCTGGCGCTTAAAGCGCCGTCTTCTCGGCCAGTTTGGCATGCAGAGTGTTAATATCATAGATCACAACCAGATCCTTGTTGAGTCCTTCGAATACCTGAGCCACTCGCGGCTGCAGGTTGTAGAAGAAGAGCGGCTGCTCCCGCAGAGCAAAGTCTGTGACCATGGTGGAAATAACCTTAGCCGCCGTGAAATCGGCTCCATAAATGTGAGTGCAGTCGATAACCACGGGCAGAGTGGACTTGACACCCTGTTTGTTGATCACTTTACGTACAAACTCCATGGATGGAAAGATAAGGCAACGATCTGGTGTTAGCATAAGATATCTCAGCCCACTTGTAGTCTGTAAAGAGAATAATATGATGACATCGAGAGAAAGTCCAGAAGAAGATGAGAAAAAACTTACCGCCAGCGTCTCAATGCGCAGCTTGGGTCGTGCTGCCTGATATAGAATGAAGACCACATTGATGCCAATGCCAACCAGAATGCCCAATTGCAAAGGTAAAACCAGACATGCAAAGAATGCTCCCAGTCCGGGTATGAGATCGGTTTCTGAGTGCACAATTTAAATGTCATCAATGTCATTTATGATTATATCTTTTTTAGATTTACTCACTTTTACTATGCCACATGGGCTTTATGACCCGGAATTGGACCATAAAGATTACAGCGGCAATGATAATGGCCGCCAGAGCGGCTTTGGGTATATAATAAAAGCATGGAGTAAGGTAGAGTAGAGCAATGATGACAATCACACTGGTATATAGATTGGACAACTGAGTGCGCACTCCACTGGCATTTAAGATGGCTCCACGAGCGACTCCACCATTGCTGCGTAGTCCTTGGACAAAGGAATTGGCCACATTACAAACTCCAGAGGCAATTAGCTCTTGAGTGGCATCTGTGGGCTTACCATCAGCTGCAAACAAACCAAGGATTAGTATCCCTAAACTAGAACAAAAGCTTCTCGAGGCTCACCAAAAGCCTGCACCACCGCCATTGTTTCAAGCAAAGCAATTAGAGGCACCACAATGAGACCAGAGCCCAGTGTGCTGACCATATCCCAAAAGCTTTGAGCATCTTGTAATATCTCGCCCGTTGTTTCATTCACCACAGGATCCATGTGGAATGGTGGCGGCTGGAATGAGGGCATTCCTTTGGGCACAAAACCCACAGTTCGTACGAGATCCTCTTTGCCACTAATCGACAGCCAGTAACCCAAACCGGCTGTGCTACAAACTAACAAAGCATTTCGGGCAGTTCCAATGGTCCACATGATGCCTGTTAGAAGTTGCTGACCCGATGACTTGCCCTCCTTGGGTCCGACACTGCAACTGGCCAGAGCACGCAAACTGAGGAGCACTGTGATGCATATGAGGCCCAAGACAAAATCGGGCCAACTGATGTTGTGTATGTCATTGATAATGCTGATCCACACTTGAAGAAACGTATTACCACTCGTTTGTATGCCCAGGAAATCCTTCATTTGTGAACTGAAGATGATCAGGGAGACGGCACTGGTGAAGCCCGCTCCAACAGGGCCAGACACGAAATCTATGAGGAAGCCAAGTCGAAATACGCCCATTAAGATCTCAATTATGCCAGTGAGAAAAGTCAGCAATGTGGCCATTTGCCAGCTTCCGCCGGCGATTTGAAACGAAAGCAAAGCCGAAATAGCAGTTGGTCCAATGGGCACATCCTTGCTAGATCCAATGAAAATGTAGATGAAACACCCCAAGAAACAGGCGTACAATCCATATTGCAAATCCAAGCCAGCAATTCCAGCATACGCCAAAGCTTGTGGTATAACAGTCAGGGCCACCGAGATGCCCGCCACAATGTCGCCAAAGATGTAATCCTTTTTGTACTGTGGCAGCCAGACCAGAATAGGGAAGCGCTTGTAAAGAGTCTTCTTGCGGAAAATATTGGAGCAAGTGCTCCTTAGGCACTCGAGGCAGCCACCACTAGACTTGGCTGGCTCCTCCTCGCCCTCGATAATGCAGTCGCGGGATGTGTGATACAATGTATTGGTGGGTATATCCAATGACACCTCCGAGCCTGTGTAGGCGCCATTGCTGTGACCTGTGTCCCTGTTGCTCATTGTTTTTTAATATGGATTCACTTTTGTCTATTTTTATATTATCCTTTTTCGGTTGGCCTTTTCTAAGGCTTCATCACTTTGCACTATTCTCACTTGCTACACTTGTTGGACACTTGTTTAGGGACACTTTTGTTTGTTTTTTTTCCGTCGATGCGAACTATTCGCGACCGCCTCAATCGAGGGAATGAAATGAAATTGAAATTCGAATCGAGATCGAGTCAAAAGACGCCAAAGCAGCAACAGGCAAAGCCACCACCAGCAACAGTCTCTGTCGTTTGCTACGCCGAGCGTTTGGGAACTGATTATAAATAGGCCCGAGAGACGCGAGCTCGTTCGAGACTATCCGCCGGCTTTCGTTAGGTGGACAAGAGCCCCTCGATCCCCTCCACCATGCCACCTCTCGATTGGCCATCAAACCGGCTCTCAGTCTCGGGCTTTTCATCTTGCGTTGGCGTTGAGCATCGTGTAACCGCCCAAAGAATTGTAGATGACAGATGAGCACTAAACTATAACTTCTACCAAGTGGCGGGGGAGGGCAGTACCGATGACTCTGGCAGACACCGTGACTTTGTTATACCCTGTGGAAAACAATATAACTATGATGCTAGAGGGCAAAATTTGATTTAGCAAAATGCATACCGGAAATAAGCAACGGAATTAGAATTTCTAATTCATTTGTTTGAAATAAAACCTATAAAAAATTTAATAGTAATCTACATATAATTCAGGTCTCTGTGAAGTTAAGTGTGCATAATAAAATGAGTCAATAAATACATTAAACAAAAACCGAATAATATTAAAATGATTAAACAGATATTATGAGTTTAAAACTTCTATAAAGATCCTATTAATCATTTCACACTTAGGCTTCTATATATAGACAATTTCTTATCAATAGATTCTTCTGAATGCTGGATATTCCCACGTCGACTTATTTATATAAACAAAGTTTTCCTTTTTTTTTTTTGTTAGCATTCTGCATGTGCTTGTAACGAAAACAATAAAATAAAAATGGCTTGATTCTATAATATTTATTTCCATGATAATTATAAAGAATTTCACACTGATGATTTCTCGATTTCTCGTTTTTAATGGGCTTTAGCCCTTCAATTATTGCTAAGCAATTCTCATACTTAAAAATGCACTATTCTTTTTATGGGTTTCGCACTTTTAATAAAAAACAGAAACAAACAATAGATCAAAGTACAGTAAAATATTTTATGCATTCTTAGGATTGTTTACCTGCACATGAAAAGGCTTTGACAAGTTGTTTTCTTGACTGGCAAAATGGAATATGTTATACTTTATTTACTCGTTTCTCTACAAATCTTTACAACTTTGGCCAATTAATCGCGTGCTTGGTAGCCGTTTTCCCTATCGGCTAGCCAAATCAATCAACAGTCATAGGCAATACAAACAATGTGAAATCGCATATAAATCAGTTTGAAGTGCGCCATCTATAAATCAAGTTTATATTATATAGCATGTACTTGGTCGGTCTACAGGGCAGATAAACCTCTGTACTTTTTGGGCTAATTGTTAAGACGAGAACGACTGTAATTGTTAACTAGATGAAGTATATAATAATACAAAATGATTAAGTTTTTTTTTTTTGACAGATTTAATAATACGAACCGGTTTTAGTATTGTCATTTATGGGAAAACAAAAAACCAATAATTTAATCTCACTACAACTTGTAATAATATACAATTGCAACTATTAATTATAAAACAATTGAATGCTGACATAACAAGACCTAAAAATGAAGTTGGTTGTTTCAATAACTTTATCTTTTGCATCACAAAATTGGCATTCAAAAAAATTCTGCAGAACTTGAAAAAAACTGGCTTCGTTGAGGGGATTTTTTCTTTTTCTTGAAGTTTGGCTTTTTCCTCTTGGGTTTTTCTTAACTGAACAGCACGTTTATAATGCATGATCTTGTCTTTCTCCGTCTCTCTCTGTCTCTGTCTCGTAGTCTGCCTTTGTGTCTCTTGAACATGAAATATCGTTCAGGTTTACAGAGGTAGAGCCTCAGCTGGAACTGATGCTGCTGCTGCTGCTGGACATGATGAACAGGCTTTAATCATGCCATTTCCTAATTTCAACTCATTAAGCTGTCTTTAAATTTAATCATATATACACAAGCAGAGAGAGGAAAATATTATACGTTGAAAATTGTAACCCACATGACATAGCCTCAAGCTAGTAATTAATCATAAAAAATACCAAAAAGAAAAAAAATGGGGAAAAAATTGATTCCATTTGATTGAGAGATGCCAGTGAAGTGGCAAAGTCTTCTTAAAACTTTCAAAACACGCTTCAGGTCGCTGATCAAGCAAATTTGTATTAATAGAGTTGAATAATGAACGGATCTGAGTACACAAAAAAATAGTGAAAAACTTAATTGTGAAAACAATTAAATAAGATTTAGGGGAAGGGAGAATAAACTACTTAATGGATATAATTTGGGGTACCTAGAGATTTGCAAAATTTTAACTACAAACTATTCTTATTTGTTTCTCTAGACTTTTAAGCTTATACAAAATCTATTTTTTTTCCAAATATCTTGTGCATTGCACAATTTTACTTAAATAATTGCTGTGATTCAATTCGAGTTTTTAAGTGTGATTCCTATTTAAAGCAAATGACCCCATTTCGGGGGTTTTTCATTACTCAATTTTCTATTTCTTGACTAGAGTAAAGCACCACATCAAAAAATCTTAGTGAAGAACATAGTTAATACCCATTAATCATAGCTTAGAAATATTTGTTACGACTTTCTCAATTTACTTTCAAGTATTAATAATGCATCTAGAAATTGTTATAATTAAATTCAGGCATTCACAATTTCATTTAGTTGGTGGACAATCACATAAGTAATTGTAGATAAATAAGTACCTCTTATAAATATTTATGATATCCACTTATGTGCATTCAATTAAATATGTAACACTCTCTCAGTGCTTAATTTGCATTACTCATACGCAGCGTAAACCCCCCGTTACATATATGCAGTAATTAAATGTGCATAATTGCTGTGAGAGACTTGTTAATTATATTTTGCTTGTTTTTTTCTCAAGTTTTTTGTATAAAGTAAATGTGATTTTAATTTGTTTGGCGTGTTGTTAATTTTGTTTGAGGTTGTCGGTCATAATGCAGTGACATACAGAGGAAGATCCAAACCTGTTACGGATTTTCTCACATTTCATATTTCTAATTTATAACAAAACGGAAAGAGTCACAAAAACTACAAAACATTTTGCGTAGGTGGCCTAATTTCAGATTGTTTTGACTGTCTCCCGTCATTGAGGTTGATTTGTGGTCTCTAGCAGGGTGTTCGGCCTTGAATTTTAGCAGATTTGGGCGGTTGAGGCAGATAAGAGTGTGATGAATGAGTAACTTGTGATAAGGTAGTATGTAACTAGTCAGTCAGCCAGTCAGTCACATGAGAGCCAAAGGCTTGCCACTTTGTATGCAAACCCATTTTGGGGACATGCCGAGCACGTAATGCCCACTGGATAAAGTAACTGTAAACAATCCCTCCTTCCAAATAACACGCCCAGCGTAAATATGCGGCAATTGTTTAAACAGAAGGCGAACATTATACGCGATAAATGATAAACTACAACAATTGTCAGTCAAATAAAACTGTTAATTGTGCAGTCGATTAATTTTACAACAAAAGCAACAACAACAACAATATGAAATGCAATTACCTAAGATACCAGAGAAGCGTGTTTAGTGGAATGCATTGAGGCATGTAAATAACACCACAAAAAACCTGAATGTAAGGCTTCACGTGACTCACTGGCCCACAGAATATCACTGCCAGACACATGAATGCGTATACTCGATATTCTCGATACTCGTAATACTTTTTATAATATAAATATATATAAAATCTGTATATAAAATCAATATTTTAGAGGCATATGCGACACTCGGAGGTCAGGCTTGAGGAAGTTTTGTGTTTTTTTTGCATTTTTACATTATTTAAGACCCATGGAAAGCATGTCAGGGCCTACATGATTTTGGTGTCCAACAAACCAAGTTCAATGTCAATTTGTGAATACCAACGGGTCATATTGACTGCATTACTCTTGAAGATTTATGTATATAGCCTTTTCCGGAGTTTTTGAATCATTTGTGATGTTATTTTGGAAACTTAAAAAACATGTCCAGAAACTGAATCTGCCTGTTATGACAATAATGAGGCTAACGACGATGATGATCTTTCACGTGATCTGCTACGCTTTGTTTATATCACCGGCAATAACCGCAACAACAAAAAGGCAACAAAAACAAAAGAGAAAAAATACTGATTTCATTTGGTCACATGACTGGACCTCATTCCACATCTCCAGCTACATATATAAACAAGCACCTGGCACCATTTACCATTAAACATTAGGGGCAGTCAAGAGACAATGGACATCAATTCAATAATCAAACTATAAACAGAATTATGTCTAACTTTCACGCATTGTAAACTCAAGTCCTAAGCTCTCATCCATATATATTATCTGAATGTTAAAAATATTCATTGAATTGAATATTTTCTCAAACTCACTTTAAAATATTTATAATTCTGAATACCCTCGATGAGCTTATTAAAATGTAAAACATATTCAACGCCAACGAAATCATAAAATATAAAAAGAAAAAACAACTAAATTATAGCAAATGACAATCGTCTATGATCATGATGATGATAGTGATCAAAATGATGATGGGGTGTCGGTTTTTTCCTATCTTTGATACTTATGATTAAACAAATTAGTCGATGGCAATTCTCTAATTATAATCGAAAATTCGCCAATTCTAATTGGCCAACTCGAGCTGCTAAATGATACTAAAATGCTTCTCATTCATTCAATTTATGGTCGTGCTAATGAATTGTTAACAAGCAACGTGAATTAACAAATCAATTTTCGAATGATAACAAACCAAAACAAAAAAAAATATGATGTCCAAAAATTTGTAAAAAATGACAAAGTGGTAAACAAAACAAAATCAAAAATAATCACTTACCGTTTTTGAAATGATTGAAATGCCTGTGGACCACTTGACGGAAGTTCTCCAATTGAAATTCAAAGCAAGTTCAATGCACGAGGCGGCAAATGCTTTGATTACATGTTGTACCTCTATCTAAGTTTTATATATGTACATATGTATGTACAATATGCAATATATATCATTATCATGTTGTTTGACGCCTCTGTCACTTCACGTGACTGCACTACTACGATATGGCTTTGAATAGCTGTGGGTTTATTTTTTTTTTGCTATTTCATCTATGAAATTTATGCATCATGTTTGTATTTGCACTTGACAAATGGCACTCGACACTCGTTGCGGTCAGCCCCCCCCAGTTAGCAGAGGGAGGGGGAAACTTTGAATAAGTCCCCCACCTGCAATTAGCATTAAGCCAGAGCGTGCCGCAGACTTTGCCGTGGCTTTAGCTAAGCAAATATTTAGAAATCCCTGCAAAGAGAATAGAAGGAATTAGATTTTACAATGTTTTTCTTTTTTACTGGTTGAATGTTTGTCTCAACAAAAACCAGATGGCCTAAATTAGAGCAGTCGAGTAGTCTTTCCTATACACTTACAAAATGAATCAAAATTAGTAGTTAACAAGATGTTAATAGGCTAGAAAGATAAGTCTACAAGCCCGATTTTTGTAAGGGTATACATATATAAACTTTAATGTGGAGTAGGAGGAAACCGAGTAAATGACATATTAATGGAGCTTCTCTCATTCGTAGATTTGGTTTTGTTTATGTTTGTCATATCGCGGACAAAAAGTAAACTTTGGCTGGGAGTTTATCGCACTTGGCCTAGGCTGCGGCATTTGACTGTTTAAATATTTTGCATATCCGTGGTTAAATATGATGGCCATGATAAATTTTTATACAAGAAGCAAACTCGTTATACAATATTGAAATACTAAAGTGCCTTAAGTCAATTGTAATTGTATTTAATAAAACATTCTCCGATGCAAACGCATATCAAATAAACAAAGACGTAGTACCATCCAAGCCATCTTATATTTAATCTTAGTCTAACATCTAAGAAAGCCAAAGGTCTAGGATCTAGACAATTCTTCTCTTCTTTCCCAGAATAGATTTCTTGGGAAATTACAATGTAATGTCAGAACTAAATTCAACAGTTTAGCATTTCCCGTTTCTGTTTTATGCAAAATGAGTAAAACATTATAATAAATTTAAGCGGTAATAAACCATTTGCACTGATGTTTAATTTATGAACCAATTTATTTACAATTCACACAAGATTTATGTGCATTCCTAACTGATCTTTGTCTGATATATGTTAGACATTTGTTTGCATCATCTTTATGCAGTTGCATTCTTTTGCCAAGATATTGGTTTTTTAGCCAGATGGCAATTTGCTATCTTATCTCTCGTGTGCATGGACTCGTTTTCACAAAAAACTGAAAATATTTACTCGAAGAAAACGTACATCTGTCAGAGAGTAAATTTGCTTATATGATAACAGAAATGATATAAAATTTACGATAGCCTAAAAAAATTATGCCACATTAATAATTTATAATAATAAAATTAAACAATTAAATACAGGACAATAAAAGGTATTAGCAAGTGACCAGCCATAAATTGAGACGATTAGAAATCTTGCACGTTTTGTGGTTGTTCATAAATAATGTAGAATTGCTTTTTGATAACTGTTGACAAAAGTCAAACAACTAATCGAATGCAATGGCATACCAAAAACTTGCGCTTATCTATGGAAATTAATAGAATTTTTATTTAATGAGCGGAAATTGTCGTTTATGGCAAAAAAGCAGTTTATAAATAATGTATTAATACTTGCTCTGATAATGATTTCTTTTTGGTTTTTTCATATTTTTTTTCGTTCTTTATTTGAGCATAAGCACGCTAAGCGTACTGTAAAATATTTATGAATTATTAAATTAATAGAGAAAATAAAACAAAACAAAATAAAGCGCAACTTGAGATCCAGTTGCCATGAAACTTTTCTTCATAGTTCTCTTCGATTTTTTTTTTTTTGTGACTTCATACAATAAACTAAACATGTAATGTGTACGAGTGTGTGTGTGTGTGTGTGTGTGTGTAGGTGGTGTGTTTGTGTTTGTATATCCATTTTGGATGTATGGATAACATATTCTTTCCCTAATCCTCCAGAGTAACATTGCGGAATAGATATGACATGGACTCCTTGTTGTGTATGCGACGTATGGCTTCAGCAATCAGAATGGATATATCAATTGTTTTAATCTTATGACACTGCAACTTCTGTATCTCATGTGGAATGGTATTGGTGACAACAATCTGCATAATAACACACACAAGAATTTATATCAATAGAGTCATTTAACAAATGTACATATAGAATTCTGTAGTACCTCATCAATTAGGGATTCTTCTAGTTGGCGTGGAGCATCCGAACTGAGCAGACCATGTGTGGCTAAAACATAGACTTTACATGCTCCATTATCCTTTAGCATCTCTGCAGCAGCTACAAATGCCTGAACATCATCAATTAGATCGTCCTACAGTAAAGACAAAATTATTATTAGGCAAATATATTCGAAAATAATTTGAAATTAGCAGTGGTACTTACCACCATAATGGCAATTTTTCCACTAACATCACCCACAATGGTAAGTGGCGGCTTCACCTTGATGGGATGCTCCGGCACACCCACCGATACCGAGGTAGTGCGCGTACGGCTACTGCTAGGGGCATGTTGTGGAGTAGAGTTTCTTGTGGTTAGTGTGGACAAAGTATGATAGGTTTATTTGTTTTGATTTTTTATTATTAAATATTTTTTGCATAGTGCACGGTGCAGACGTTATCGATGGCAAAGTGTGGAGTGCAGAGGTGTAGTTGAGTGGTTGTTGTGGTTGAGTGGTTTGTTGTCGCATTCGTAACCAAAAAAACGATAAACGAATATTTGTTTTTTTTTTTTTTTTTGTTGGTTTGGGGGATAAAGGGGAAAGAAAATGAAAAGAGATAAATGCATTTAATTAAATATAAACAAAATGTAAATACCAATTGAGAAGTACTCTTAATATATATTATATATATCAATACAAACCTAGGTGTCGTTGGTAAGCACATTTCAACAGAATTTCCTAATAAATTGCTATACGCACTGAATAACACGAAATAAAGAAAGAATATTGATTTTTTTTTGGAATTGTTCTTCTCGTTTTTGCAAATTTTGCTGCAAATCGTATCGAGATTTTTGCAAAGGCAATTTTGAAATAAAAAAAAAACGTTTCAAGCATGAATAATCAAAGAATGTGAAAGAAAAACGGAAATTGAAGCCAACAAGACAGAAGATAGGTGTAAACTGGCCATTTGTCGGTTGCCGTAGGAAGTAGGAAACAACAACAGTAGATGGACAAATTAATAGGAGCAACAGGACATACAGACAGCAATCGATCCTACTGACACAGATCCTGTAGAACAAATCTATTAAGAGTAGAAAAACAATAAAAGCTTGGCTACTTTGTGCTTAGAGTAGCTAATTGTGGTCAAATCTGGTGTAGTCGTTTTTAGGCATTGGATGAGTACTTAAATAAATCATATTTATAATCTGTACAAGTTTTTTTGTAATAAATATGATTGCTACATGCTTAAGTGCTTTTAAGAATTTAATAGAAATAAAGTGTAAGAACAATAAATGATACATAACGAAATGAGATCTAACGAGCAACGACCACAGATGCGTTTGGCTTACTAAGGACACAATCCAATCGATAATTCACAGGTCAGCAACTCACCTGGTTGGTGGTGGCGAATATCTGCCATCAACTTCATCGCTTTCCGCTTCCTTTTGTTCGCCATGAATGACAGCAAGACCGAGACGTAAACGTTCTGCATATGAATTAGCCTTCTTGGCCACACCTGGATTACGGGCCACAATGACGGAATTTCTATAATCAGGTATCTATCGACAAAGAAGAGGAATTAGTTAATGAATTTTTGCATTTGGTATCATGGGATTTCACTCACGCTCTCCTGAATGTACTGCAACAGAAAGGGAGATGCCCTCAAATTATCAACTGGTATATCAAAGAAGCCTTGTATCTCCTTCTGGTGCAGATCCATGGTGATTATATGTGTTAGTCCTGAAGTGCACATCATTTTGGCCAACAATTTGGAGACGATGCAGCCACGCTTGCGCATTTTACATTGCTTGGAGTAAGGCAAATAGGGTATGACTCCAACAATGGATCGAGCCGAAGATGTCTTACAGGCATAGGCCATAATTAGTAATTCCATGATGTTGTTATTGGCATCCCTGGAACAAAGGAGACTTTAGAAGATCTCTTATAAAGAGAAAACTTCACTTACTTGGTGCCAGTTTGTATGATGTAGATATCCTTGCCTCTAACCGAATCGCTTATCTCGACAATTGTCTCACGATTCGATTTATGGAACACCGAACAGCCGCCATTTTTCAGTCCCATACGTTCAGCCACCATATTGGCCAAATCAGGATGCGAATTGCCATTAATAATGACAATATCCGATGTGGAGGTAGTGTCCATGTCGCTTCTGCAACGTTTCGGTGGGCGCACACTGCCTAATCTGTAAAATTATATAATGCTGAATTAGTTGGGCTTAGTGTCCACAAAGTTAGCAGTTTCAAACACTTAAAAGCAATAATCTGCAGCAGGAAGGACTAGGTGGACTTGGAGGCTAGGTGGTGATGGGTTTAGATGGCTACCTGCGTTTCAACATGCTAATATTTGGGAAAGGTAGGGTTTCGGTTTCGGTTCATTCACTTTCCGTTGTGACCTCCTGCTAACTGCTGGCATGACCATTAACATTAAACCATTAAAATCACGCATACGCGGCGTTGCCGTTGTCGTTACCGTTCCCACGTTACAAGCGCCAGGAAGTTTGTAAATTCTTTATTGATTAGCCCCGGTGAACTACTTAAAGAGCGACTGGAAGCGATGGCGGAAAGAGAGCTTAACGCAACCGGGAGGCAATTAGGTCTGCAAGTATGTTGCCCAGTTTTCGAAAAAAACAGAAAAGACAGCGCGTGCCGCAACTGTCGAGAAAACTGAGACCGCAATGCTAAAACTGCTGCGCGTTTCATTATCGACCAAACAATGGTTTCTTACACATGTGAGTCCGCCGCTTCCATCTGAGACCTTCCGGGAGCCGTTGGCAACGCGTCAAAAGTGCCAACATGCGAAACTTTAGTCGGCCTCGCCAGTCAGACAGTCAGTTAGTTAGTCAGTCACTCAATCACCAGCAAGGTGGCGTAGCGCGGCAATCCCAAGATTTGCGCAGCCAGATAAACTGTGGGCGACGAAGACGCATAGTGTGCTCCTGCTGCTGATTGAAATCTATAATCGTAAGTAAATTCCTGCCAAGACTTTCACACGCGACTTTAGCCACTTGAGAAAGTGAAAGGATTTTGGGCCTAATACTACCCAAGAAATTTGCAATGTTTGTTAATTGAATTTCTATTTTTAAAGAGGTCAATGTGCCTATGAGAGGATACGCCTTGTCAGTTGGCAGTGCATGGTCTAAGGCATGGGCGATTCAGGTAAGTGCAAATAATCATAAATGTGAAGACGGCGGCAATAAAAATCACATAAAAAGAAAGAATATCTCAGTAAGCCGAAGTTTTTATATCCTATTAAGCAATAGATCCACTTGTCATACATATCTTATGAGGATATATTATATTTTAAGAACAGAACACGGAGAACTAAATGACAAATATCAATTGAATACAGAAATATATATGTATATATATCAAAGCTTTTTGTGATTCCTACAGTTTAATCAATTGTAAGATATGTGAGTTTAGAATGGGCTTTTAGTTAGATCGTTCGCTGTCGCTTTAGGGTATAAATAAATGCAATTGCCAAGACGTTTTGCCTCTTAGTCAAGGAGAAACGCAACCGCGACTATTCAATTTCACACTTTGACGTTTCGCGAGTTAGAGGCGGGTAAGAATGCCAAGTTGCAATGAGGTGCAACGAAAAGTTATCCACACGCATACGTGTGGCTGAGAGATGGAGGGGGTCTAGATTGTTAGACTTTGGGGGTTTAAAGATAGCTAACGGCTTGGCTTCGGCCAGGATTAAGAAGGCGGCGTCAAATTGGCGTTTAACCTTTTCAATGGGCTTAGGAGCAAAAGAAAAGTTATGACAGCAATGCTGAGAATAGGCGGTTTTAGAGCCACTATATTGCATTAGATGCATATTCAACGTTGCCTGAATTAGACGCATAGCGGAAAATAGTTCATCAAAATGCTTGGAATAGCCTGTGATCCTTTGCAGCACACGAGCATGTACGAGAGAGGATCGGATGGTATTGCTGTTATCTCTAAGGCGATCTCATCTCAGTTCATTTTGGTTTGCTTTTCTTTATGCATTTCCAGACAGCGAAGATAGCGATGGTGAGGGAGGATTGGGCAATGTCTCAAGGGTTATAATACGGCCACCTGGACAGAGTGGCAAGGCGAAACGTGGACATTTGTGCTTTGATGCGGCTTTTGAGACGGGTAATTTGGGCAAGGCGGAACTGGTGGGGGAATTTGAATATGACTTATTCCTGCGACCAGACACCTGCAATCCGCGTTTCCGTTTCTGGTTCAATTTCACCGTGGATAATGTGAAACAGGATCAGCGGGTGCTCTTTAACATTGTCAACATAAGCAAAAGCCGCAATCTGTTCAATGCTGGACTGACGCCCTTGGTGAAATCCTCCAGTCGACCCAAATGGCAGCGACTGCCCAAGCGTCAGGTTTTCTTCTATCGATCGGCCATGCATCAGGGTCACTATGTGCTGAGCTTTGCCTTTATATTTGACAAAGAAGACGATGTCTATCAATTTTGCCTGGCCTGGCCATACAGTTACTCCAGATTGCAGTCGTATCTCAACGTGATAGATGCCAGGCAAGGTGCAGAGAAACGATTCACGCGTTGTGTTTTGGTCAAGACATTGGTAAATCCTTCCCATAAGATTTGTATGTCCATTTAATTGAGTTCTCTTACTCATTTCCAGCAAAATCGCAATGTAGATCTGCTAACCATCGATCATGTGACACAAAAGCAACGTACTACAAATCGCTTGGAGCGAAGTTTTATCCGCGTCATTGTGATCCTCTGCAGAACGCATTCAAGTGAGGCTCCTGCCTCACATGTGTGTCAGGGCCTCATTGAATTTCTGGTGGGCAATCATCCCATTGCCCATGTTCTGCGCGAGAATTTTGTCTTTAAAATTGTGCCAATGGTGAATCCGGATGGAGTTTTCCTGGGCAATAATCGTTGCAATCTTATGGGCCAGGATATGAACCGTAACTGGCATCTGGGTTCAGAGTTCACTCAACCGGAATTGCATGCCGTCAAGAATATGCTGAAAGAGTTGGATAATTCGGATGTAAGTTAAGTGAACTTCTTAGAGTTTTGTGTGTTAAGGCAAACTTACTGTGGATCTCTATTTCCAGACATATCAGATAGATTTTGTGATCGATTTGCATGCCAACAATAGCATGCACGGGTGCTTCATTTACGGCAATACATACGAGGATGTCTATCGATATGAGCGGCATTTGGTCTTCCCGCGTCTCTTTGCCAACAATGCTCCGGACTATGTGGCGGAGCATACCATGTTTAATGCAGATGAACGTAAGATTGGCAGCATTAGAAGATTCAGTTGTGAACGACTGAGTGATACAGTGAATGCCTATACTCTGGAGGTTTCCATGGCTGGCCATTATTTGCGGGATGGCAAAACGATTGCCCTCTATAACGAAGATGGTTGTAAGTAGAATAGGTCACTTCCCCCGCAGATTATAAAAAGTTTTTTCTTCAACAGACTATCGTGTTGGTCGAAATCTGGCTCGGACATTGCTACAATATTATCGTTTCATTAATGTCCTGCCCCTGCCCATTGTTCCCGAGATGCGTGGCAATCGACGAGGACGACCGCGCACTCATCATTCCCGTTCCCGCTCCAAGACTCGCTATGAGGTGAAACCTCGTCCCAAGACTACGCGTTGCCATGCACCCATTTCGTATACAAATCTTAGCATATGCTATGATTCTGGTGGTGGTGGTGGAGGTTCCTCTGACGAAGGTGGCTTCTCTCCATCGCGACCCATTGCTCCGGGCAGCAGTACGTTCAGTGGTTATCGTAATTATCGGCGTGCAGCCACTGCCACTTGTGGAAATCCTGCCCATGATCAGTATTCATTGAGTGCCCTAAAAACATCCAGTGAATATGGTCCGAGTGGTGGTGGAGCAGGTGCTAGGAGCAAGAAGCAAGCAACTGTTACCATAGAAGTGCCTTTGCCTGTGAATGTCCCGCCCAAGCCATATCTATCGATCATCGATCTGAATCAATTGACCAGAGGCAGCTTAAAACTGAAATCAAACAGTTTTGATGCAGCAGATAGGCGATAGAGGAAGAGACTTTTATCCAATTAAAGTATCCCCTGTCCTTTTTTTTTTTTATAAGAATCCCATGTGTATATACATATACATATTTCAGTAATGTAACTTTTTTAAGCTTATGATGCTTCTTTCGGTAATAAACAATCAATTTTAGTAAAAATAACTCAATAAGCAAGTTATTTATATAGATAAACCAATCAGTTATCATATTATGAAGTGTTCTGAACTTAAATTTTGACAATACAGCCAAATCAGCCGATATTGTCGGCATTATGCTTTATATAGAAACGAGGAGATATCACTGTTTTGTTTTGAGTTTAAAATTGATTTACACATGATTTATTTCACTCAAAAAGACAACAAGTCGTTGAGCTAAAATTTTCAACGTGAGTCTTTTTTGTTGGTTGACACTTGCTGGGGCTGGCTTATCTGGCTTTGGGGGCACATTTGTTGAAAGACCATTGTTGCGCATTATTTGGGTTGGCTCCATGCCAGGCCCGGCCATGCCGCTAGCCACCCAGCCTCTGATCCAAATCCGGCCGCACCCGATTGCTATCACACCTTCTTCTCCTCCGCCACCACCACCACCACATGGGGAGGGGGATTGTAGTTTGAGTGACAATATTAGCAGATGGAGAGGGAGAAGAACTGATACTGACACTCACTAATTAATAGCTCGGTACACTCAGCCTGTTCTCCACCCACAGGCTTAGCACGTGAGTCTGATTGGGAACTGCTTGTAAATGTGTCATGTAATTAATCCATTTCTATTAGGCATTATTATCTTATCATAAAGATATATAATATAATGCAAATTGTCAACCGCTTTACCTATTTTGTTACCTGACAAAAGCCTTTTTCACTCAAAAAATACAAGCGAGAAGAAAAAAACGAACAAAAACAAAATACGCGCGAAATCCCAATGATAAGAGCGCGAGCGAAGGGGCGACAGAGACAGCTACAGCGAACGGTAAACCGACTGTCGGACAGAATGCGAGCTTGTTGACTGATTAACGTTTTCAATTAACGGATTCGTAGACACGATATTCCTCTGTTCCAATATATATATACACGTATACATATACATATCACATTCATATACTATGTATGCATATAAATAAAAGCGAATGGTAATAACAAAATGTGGAGCGCAAAACTGAGTGGGAGCGCCAAGGAGTTGCCAGATTGTTAGGACAGGGAAAAAGCTAAGAACAGAATACTTTTAGAGTTATACATTTTACAACATTTCATTAAATACAAATACACAACATAAAAACAAACTTTACAACAACATTGAAAAGAGGAGAATATTTGATCTTTTGAATCTAACGTGTATAAACTAGCATTTTGTTTCACAGGGACTTGGGGGAAAAAATAATAAACAAATCAAAAGTGTAATTCAAACTGCTATCTGGTTAAGTACAAGTGTGTATTTTTAAAGTTCTACAACAGGTTAGTTAGTACACAATTTTGAAGGCCAAAATGTAGCTTTTTTTCTTCTTATCTTATGACAACACTGATGCGGTAAAAGTGGGTGGGGGATGTTAGGAGAAGGCAAGGTAGAATAAACATACAAAGGTAGAGGAGGAAAACTGGTTAGAAGGAAAAGCAACACACACAGACACAAAAACGAGACACTAATTAAATTGTACAAAAACCGCTTTTACTTGTTCCTTTGCAGTAGCATTTTGCAGATGAATTGTTCCCTTTGTTGTTTCTATTTATCGATTCAGAATCTGCGCTTGAAGAAATCACAAAAAGGAAAGTGGCCAAAACAGATACCAGTTGCTTATGTCTTACTTATTGGCAGATACTTTAACAAATACGTGGGGCAATCTATTAATTTGAATATTATTTAATAAATTAATAATAAATAATACACAATTAAAAATAGTTCCAAACTTTGCCAGACAGTTCTCAGTGTTGTTTAGTGTTGGCGGTTTGCGGTGGAGGAGTAAAATAGAGTGGCCAGATGGCGAAAATATTTTATTTATCGATGCAAATTGCGCGCGAATTGCTAAGGGCTGAGTCGAAAGTGCTAAGGGCCCAAGAAAAATGCTAAGGGTGAGTCGAAAGTGCTAAGGGCTGAATCAAAAATTCTAAGGGCTGAGTCGAAAGTGCTAAGGGCTGATCACAGGGTACTATTATTTGGTATTATTTTTTCAAATATTTTTGAACAATAGATGTCGCCACATTGCGTTTGGGCGAATTAACCTTATGGTTGTTGTTGCAATGAAGTGCCCCGAGCGAATTCAAGTTACGGCGAATGGGCAAGAAATTGCTGCGAATGTGCAAAATTGTAGGGCGAATATTCAATTTTTTTTGCTCTCGGGCGAATTTTGCTTTTGAAATTCAAACTAAATTTTTGGATTCTTATCAAATTAATTAGATTGATTAGACACGACTATCTCTAATTTACATGAACAATTATACGAAATAGATCGAATATCTCAGAATTCAGTATATTACCAATATATGTCAGCCAATGTCAGGAAGAAGTCTATATATTTGTTTTTCCGATCAACTCCCGGGAACTAGCCAGATGGAAGCCGCACTCGAAACTTATTGCAATTACGTTTAGAGACAAATCGGAAACTTCTGTAGAAGACCCTCGGGATCACTAAAAAGCCCGGATCCGCTAGGAAAGAGTCTTTTGCAAACCTCATCCGACTGCCACAACAGCCCATTCTTTCTAAATCGTGATATAACCTTTATTCCTTCCCAGGCCTAGAGAATCTGAGCTTATGAGGAATCTGGATATGATGAGGAAAAGGGCGAGACCCTGCCAAGACCCTCTGCGGGAGGACTGTTGTGCACATCGTGTTATGTACCTCACAAGCCTTGACGATGGCGATCAGGTCCTTGTGTATGCTAAGAGCTCCTTGCCAAAAAGAGAAGACTCCCAAGAGTATGTAAGTATCCAGATATATTTGCCGCTGTAGGTGTGTTAGCACAAATTAAAGAATCTTTCATTACAGTTGACCAGTCACTTGCACTACGATCGAATTAGATTCTCTATAAAAACATTCTACACCATAAATTGAATTACAAAAGTTGAGATGACATCTTCGAGATAGCTCTCAAAAATTGATAACATCTGGTGAATGCAAACATTTGCAGAAACATGAAGGTTCTAAAACTATTACCAACTTGGAATTAAATGAAACGACCGAGTTAAATGGAAATTTGTCATGCCTTAAATCAAAATGTTCAAGCTTTCCATCAGGTGTAGTCTTTTTCCAAACAGTTTCACAGTTGTTTTTAGTTGCATTCCACGTCATGTTTTGCCCGATTTATTTGATATTGGCTGCCATCTCCATCCAAGCAGCCAGCTTGGACAAATTGAAGAGTCTGATTGGCTTAGAGAATGAGCTATTGCAAAATTTTCGGGGTTATGCCAAAGAGTTGGAAGAGAAAATAAATAATATCGATGCGTGAGTTAATTAATTACCTTTTGAATGTATAAATTTACAATATAATATCTTTCACTTTAGAGCTTTGGTGGACTATAAAAAGGACATGGGGGAAGCTACAAGTGATCCCGAATTGTTTTTATCGAATCCATTGAATGCCTTTCGACTAATGCGTCATATGCATCAAGATTGGACCAATTGGCAGATATATATGAAACAACAAGTGGGCACCGAACAAGTGAAGAACATCCAAAGACTACTCTCAAAGGCTCCTTCACGGAAGGCCTTTCAAAAGGCGGTGAAAAAACTACAAAACATAACAGGGTTTTACGGTTATGAGCCAAGTTTCTTAGTCAACCAGAAAGAATTTCACAGGTTAACTTGATTTATATTTAATTAAAATTTAATTTAACCTTTTTTTTTTTGATGAATCTAGTGAATTGTATCTTTCTCCTTTGGACTGCTATCACATTGGAATTGAATTGTACCAGCAACATAAATACTTTGAGGCAGCCAAATGGTTAACGGCTGCTGCGGATAACTATACGTCATCGGAATATAGTGATCTGTATAGTACGATTGGAGTTCCCCGTTGGAAGGTCTACCAAATGCAGTCAAAAGTATTTCAGAACTTATGTGGGTATTCCTTCAAAATATTGTCACATGTAAAAAGCAAATAATAGACAATTGTTCTAGATTGGCATGAGAAGGCATTAAAGGCATTAAATTCAGCCATTGATTTGGATCGATACAACGTGGATTTGCTACAGCAACAAAGAGAGCTGGAACTACTTGGACTCTACGATCCACAGGAGCCACTGCCACTGCCTAAGACAAAGGCCAGACCATTTCAGAGGCAATGTCAAAAAAGTTATCCCCTCAGCAGTGACCTATTCTGTCAATACACAACCATGGTATCTCCCTTTCTGGAATTGGCTCCCTTGAAGCTTGAAGAAGTTTTTGATGTACCCTACACAATGCTGTATCACCATGTCATCTCCTTTCACGAGATTCTTCACATCAAAGCTGCCTTCAAAAAGTGTCCCTCTAATGCTAAATTTAAAATGAGTAATGGACTTCTTAAAGGATGTTCCATTTCCGATCGTTTTAGTACCGTGACGAAACGCATTAAGGAGCTTACCAAGGATATGACAGGGCTAACTAAGGATATGAAGAATCTACATGTTTTGAAGTATGATCAACTCTATAATGCGGTCAGGCTTTTTGAGTTATTCAAGACATCTCCAAAGGTTTGTTTTTTCCTTCTTTTGTTTATATTACTCATTTTTTTCTTTTGTAGTTTGCCAACCTTGATTTTGAAGATATTGAGGCCACTGTGATTATTTTCGTAAGTAGTTAAATAAATAAAGATTATTTCGATGACGTCTCTTCGGTTTCTAGCTCAATGATGTCAAAGTCGGTGGAGCTTTTACCATACCAAATCAAGCTATAACGATCTATCCGCATTCAAGAGATGCTTTGGTAATCTTTAATGAGGGAGACTTTGAGCACATTATCTGCCCAAATGTGGTCGGCTCTGGACTAGGTGAGTTTGTCATTATTCGCTTTACTCAAAAGATTTTCACAAACTTCTCGTATTTTTTGTTCCCAGTTATTGTAAAGTTTTTCCACATTGACGAAGACGAGTAATGCATTCAAATTCTAGAGCCAAGATGTGTGTGCGCTTAGATTTAAACACATAAATTTAATACTGCTGAAAAAATTAAAAAGTCGTCTTACTTTTCCATAATGGATTCCTTCCGTAAATAATTGGCTTTTCCACACTTTAATTAGTTTTAAAAACTCCATAGTTTTTGGAAATTTGCATCAGTTAAGATTTGGTTCTCCTACAAAGATGTTGCCACTTAAAAAGCTTCTAATAATCCTAATCATATTTAAAACGAGTCTAAGTCATTTGGAAATAAACTATATGACTTTGCCAACACAAAAACAAAAACTGCTGGAAATTGATTTAGAACTAATTGGGAATCTCGAACGATTTGCAAATAAATTACAGGAGAAAATTGATACGCTACAAAGGTATATTTGTGAGAATTCGATTCGAAATTTCTAACTAATTATTGTTCTGATAACAAAAGGTTAGCCGATGAGATACGCCAACCATTGATTGAAGCCGAGGGCAAACAGGAGGAGTATCTTGGCAATCCTTTAAATAGTTTCCCACTTCTACGACATCTTTACTCAGATTGGGATCTTGTAGAGGAGTTTATGGCAAATCAAGTTGGTCAAGGTTTGTTTTATGCTTATTTTTTTTTTTTTTGTTCCGTTAACTATACTTTTGTAATTTCCAGAACAAATTGATTTTCTAAAAGAGAAGTTATCAGAATTACCACTACCCAAGGATCTGTCAGCTGCTACAGAAGCTATTTACCGCATTGAACTTGCCTATGGTGCAAAACCTTCCGATTTGGCCAAGGGTCTTATAGATGGCGTACAGTATGAGTGAGTTTCCATCATAGAAATCAATTAAGAAAGTCTCTTACAAACTGGCATCATTCACTAGTGCGAAGCTCTCATCATTAGACTGTTATGTCATGGCCACGCATCATTTTCGCCTGGGAGATTACGCAAAAGCCAGCCAATGGCTGACTGTGGCATTGGCCTTCATGAATTCCTCCGATCTGAAGATAAATAATGTATTTAAATACAAACGATCTGATGTTAGTTTAATGCTTGCCCGATGCTTTCTAGAAATGGGTGAGTACAAGATCTGATGATTATTTCATTGTCGAAAGACTAATATTTTGTTTCTTAGGTAGTGAAAGGGAAGCTCGCTCCGTTTTGAGCAAAGAGGTTAATATGACCACTAAAGAAATAGATGTTAAAATTGAGCAACTCCGACTGGTAGGTGACGATAGTTATCAGAATCAAAAATATGTCCCAGAGCATTTATTACCAGAAGGATTCAATGCGATATGTCAATCTTCACACAAACCAAAACCCACCAAACTATATTGCCGTTATAATACAACAACGACTCCCTTTTTACGCCTGGCTCCTTTCCGTATGGAAGAACTATCCCTAGATCCTTACATGGTGGCATATCACAATGTTCTGTCCGATGAGGAGATTACACAATTAAATCGCATGAGTGCTCCTTTGCTTAAAAAGGCATTCCCCGTATTGTCTGTGGATATCGATTACGATGTCCGAACTGTCGATACTGCCTGGTTCCCGAATAATGAAACTCCGAGCACCAAAGAAAACGATCAACTTATCAAACGCATTGTTAACATTGTGTCGGATTTGACAGGACTCAATCCGGATGTGGCTGATAGCTTTCAGGCGGTTAGATATGGCTTTGGTGGACACTACTCGCCACATTTTGATTATTTCAATGAGTCAATACGTCAAACAGAAGTTAATGGTGATCGCCTTGCCACGGTATTGTTCTACGTAAGTTTTGCAAATGATAGTGTTTCCTTTTGTAGGCAATTCCTAATCAATCGATTGCAGCTCAACACTGTAAAGCATGGTGGAGCTACTGTATTTCCTTTACTCGATTTAAAAGTTCCAGCTGAAAAGGGCAAGGTACTCTTTTGGTACAATCTCGATGGAGAGTCACTTGATTTCGATGAAAACACTAAGCATGGAGTGTGTCCGGTGGTAGATGGCATAAAACTGGGTTCGCAATTAACATTAACATTTTGTTTATTACTTGCTTTTCTTTCGATTAAATACTTGGTATTTTGTTTTTTAGTTCTGGCATCTTGGATAAACGAATGGGACCAAATGTTTATTAAACCCAATTATCGCCCAAGAAAACAAACTTGGTGAACAAATGAATGTTTACTTTAAACAAACCAATCCAAATGCTGAAAGAGTTACTATTTTGAATAATTTGGATAATTCAGCAACTGTATAAGTATTTGGACTATGGACTGCTCTTCATTAAATGGAAGAAGTAGTAATGGAAAGACTTACTTACGTTTCTACAGGAAATATTTCGTTATCGCTATTACCCATTAAATAATTGATTCTTTTCGTAAACGATTAACTTTTTCACACTGTAATTAGTTTAAAGTATTCCATGTTAGTTAAAAACTTGCATCAGTTAAGATTAGGTTCTCATACGACGATGTTTCAATTCAGAACGTTTCTAATAATCCTAATTATCATTAAAATAACTTTAAGTCGATTGGAAATAAACTATTTGAGTATGAAAACCCACAAACAAAAACTGCTAGAAACTGATTTAGAACTAATTGGGAATCTCGAACGATTTGCAAATAAATTACAGGAGAAAATTGATACGCTACAAAGGTATATTTATGAGAATTCGATTCAAAGTTTCTGACAAATTATTGTTCTGATTACAAAAGGTTAGCCGATGAGATACGCCAACCATTGATTGAAGCCGAGGGTAGACAGGAGGAGTATCTTGGCAATCCTTTGAATAGTTTCCCACTTCTACGACACCTTTACTCAGATTGGGATCTTGTAGAGGAGTTTATGGCAAATCAAGTTGGTCAAGGTTTGTTTTATGCTTGTTTTTTTTTTTTTAGTTCCGTTAACTATACTTTTGTAATTTCCAGAACAAATTGATTTTCTAAAAGAGAAGTTATCAGAATTACCACTACCCAAGGATCTGTCAGCTGCTACAGAAGCTATTTACCGCATTGAACTTGCCTATGGTGCAAAACCTTCCGATTTGGCCAAGGGTCTGATAGATGGCGTACAGTATGAGTGAGTTTTTATCATAGAAATCAATTAAGAAAGTCTCTTACAAACTGGGATCATTCACTAGTGCGAAGCTCTCATCATTAGACTGTTATGTCATGGCCACGCATCATTTTCGCCTGGGAGATTACGCAAAAGCCAGCCAATGGCTGACTGTGGCATTGGCCTTCATGAAATCCTCCGATCTGACGATAAACAGTGTATTTCAATACAAACGATCTGATGTTAGTTTAATGCTTTCCCGATGCTTTCTAGAAATGGGTGAGTACAAGATCTGATGATTATTTCATTGTCGAAAAGACTAATATTTTGTTTCCTAGGTAGTGAAAGCGAAGCTCGCTCCGTTTTGAGCAAAGAAGCTAATATGACCACTAAAGAAATAGATGTTAAAATTGAGCAACTCCGACTGGTAGGTGACGATAGTTATCAGCAACAAACATTTGGTCCAGAGCTTTTATTTCCCAAAGAATTCAATGCGCTTTGTCAATCTTCACACAAACCAAAACCCACCAAACTATTTTGCCGTTATAATACAACAACGACTCCATTTTTACGCCTGGCTCCTTTCCGTATGGAAGAACTATCCCTAAAACCTTACATAGTGGCATATCACAATGTTCTATCTGATGAGCAAATTAAACAATTGGAAGGCCTGACTGCGCCTTTGCTTAAGAAAACATTTGCACTAGGCCCTGACAATGAATTTGACGACACTTTTCGAACTGCCGATGGTGCCTGGTTTCCAAATGATGCTACTCCGCGCACCAAAGAAAACATTCAACTTATCGAACGCATCGTTCATCTTGTGTCTGATCTGACAGGTCTCAAAGGAGATAAGGTTGATAGCTTTCAGGCGGTCAGATATGGCTTTGGTGGACACTACACACCACATTTTGATTATTTGAATATGTCCATAGATCAAACAGCATTATATGGTGATCGCCTTGCCTCGGTTTTCTTCTACGTGAGTTCAGCAAATGATAAAGTTCCCTTATCTAATCAATTATTTGCAGCTAAACACTGTAAAGCATGGTGGAGCCACTGTATTTCCTTCGCTCAGTTTAAAAGTTGCAGCCGAAAAGGGCAAGGTACTCTTTTGGTACAATCTCGATGGAGAGTCACTTGATTTCGATGAAAATACTGGGCATGGAGCATGTCCGGTAATAGATGGCATCAAACTGGGTTCGTAATAATCATAATCTTTATGTGGATTCTAAATTGCTTGCTTCTGATTGAATTCTTGGGTTTTCTGTTTTTAGGTCTGGCATCTTGGATAAACGAGTACGATCAAATGTTCATTAAGCCCAACTATCGTCCAAGAAAACAAACTTACCAAAAAAACTATTGTTTACTTTGATCAAAACAAGTCTAAATTTAGAATAGTTACTAGGAGTTTTTAAAAACGAAACTTTCACAGTGTAATATTATTTTTATTTTACCCTGTAGGATGAGTAAGCTTGTTTTTATATAAAAATATATATAATATTCTTGTCATTCTTAGTAATATTTTATGAAATATATCTATACATGTTTCAACATTGATTTTCATTACATAGACATATTTGATAGTTGATTTCAAGCTGGTTATTGGCTACTACATCGATCGAATAATGACAATTTGTAAGATTTTGTAAAGGATAAGTAAGAGATTATGATACTCCTATTGATATTATATTATGTGGCGGCTAAGAATTTAGTATAGAAATTGTTTAAGGGGTACAAATTTCATTTCTTAAGTACATAATTATGTCCAAATTGTAGCAACTTTTTGAATTAATATTCAGTTTAAATGCAGTCACACAGATTGTAAAAATATTAAACATTTGCATTGCTAAATAAATACTGTTTGATATTTGATATTCTTAATCGGCATCCAATTAGAAATAAATAGAACTATTTAATTTTTTGCATTACATTGTCTACGATTGCTTTTTCATGTTGTCACATTTATCTTCAAAGAAAGCCTTCCTTCCTTCCTTCCTTCCTTGTGTATGGACTTAAATTTTCATTTTCACTTTGATTGTGCAATTTTCTTCTAAGATTGATTGCTGTCAGGCAATTTGTCTTGATTTCACCTATTCAAATGAAGTGCCCGCCGAAGAAAGGTAACAGCGGTAATATATCAAAATGTATAAACAAAATGAAGATAAGTGTGCGAATGGAGATAGACTTCTGCGAACGAGGAGCAATTGGCATACGTGTGCCTCTGCCTGATATCATGTCCTTTATCCGCATGTGTGGGTAAGTGTGTGTGTGTCTTAGTGGGTGTATGTTGCGTGTCCTTCTGTACTTGACTTAAATTGCTTTTTTCAATGCCAACGGCTGCTGTTGCCCTGTCACATGCGGAGCCAAATGTCATTTCTGCAAAATCCCTCAAGTCGTTCGTCTCCTGCTATTGTTGTTGTTGTTGTTGTCTGTCTGTCTGTGTCTTTTTGTGTGTGGGAAAGAAAACATTGTGCAAAATATACACATACGTAGATGTATGATTATATATTGTATACATCTACATACATAGTTAGTTGTTGTTGTCGTTGGGCAACATTTTTCTGCGGCTCCTTAAATTGCATTGGGAAATATGGTTGGGCGATTTTGCAGACTGCCTTGGCAAGACAATGAACAATTCCTGCTCCCACAGGAAGAACGGTAGCTTCCGAATGACTTTTGGGCAAAATGAACATTTTCCAAGCACCTTTCAACTTATGCATTTCAAAAAGGGGTTAAAAGGCAGCTTACCAATAGAATCTTTAGGTACTTTACTTAGAGACTCTACAATTTCTATTTCAATCTTTTCACCCTTAAAGATCACTCCTTTACTTCTGATAACTAAAGACGAATGTAAGCCAGATAGATATCGAACTGGCTTAAAGCCTAAACTAGATTCATTTATTGTAGAATAGAGTCAGATAAATTTTAATTCTCTGATGTTCTCTGCTTTCTACTGTAGTCTTGAATTAGTCAATCGTTTCATTTACCATTTGGCCATTCCACAGAAATCAAATTTATTATTAAGTATCTGTAGGTATATTCCGTTTCATGTTCACATTCCGTATTTGCAGAGATTTGAACATTTTTCTAATAAAATTAAAATGCCAACCATTTTCACTTAAGTCGCTGTGAAATGCGATATAGCCTGGGATGAATCTGGTAAAAAATTAGCAACAATTTTTCAGCATCGCATCAAAACGCGCAAAACGAAGACTGTCAACTGTCAACCGCATCGTAAGCGTAAGCGTCCCGCATCCTACGCAGCCCACTCCCATTCATCCTTAATGTTCCATCATCCCACATACCACTGAGCCCCCTTGAAAAGGCAGGCACTTATCAACAAGCTGACTTACTTTGCCGCTGCTTATGCTACACCTTGTTACACTCCACCTACCACCGCCCACCCCTGCCATCCGCCTGCCTGCACCACACGGCACTTTGTCATCTCGACGTGCCCCGCCTGGATGTGAATGTGGGAGTGGATGCGTGTGCGGGTGCCCTAGCCTGGTCTGGCCTCACTTGGCTTGGGTAATTTGATATGCTGTTGGCTTACATTTTTTATTCACCACAAACGATTTACTTCCGCGCAGCAATTTGCTTTAAATTTTTATTTAAACAACAATATGCAGAAGCAGATTGAGATTGAGATTGAGATTTCCGCAGATTTCGGTAAACAAATGGTTTGTTTGCTCGATTCGGAGAGGTAATATGAACACTTGAGCATAATCAGCATCTATCTCTCTTCACTCTGTGGTTGTCAACAGCCACAACTTGAGTTTCACCTTCAGCCAGGATGTGCGTAGCGGCACTGCAGCACTCCTTGGTTTTGCCTTGAGTCTCAAGGACTTGGCCATGTCCGCGGGCTGCTGCAAAAGACACTCGAGAAATTAATTTGCCGCAGTTTCCAAGAACATGCTAAAGCAGATGGGTGTGGCTGTTTTCTTTGCCTTGGACTTCTCAGACATGGCTACCTTTTTTTCCTCTTTCTATTATTTTTTATTTCCAGTTTAAATTGGTTTCGTGTTCGGATGGACAGGAACGGACTCATTCGAGTCGATCCTGATTCGAATTTAAAGTGCTAATTCCAATTTTTTTTTTTTTTTTTTCCATAGAAATTAGTTGTGGTTGATCTATAGATATTCTGAATTGAAATCAATCGATAAATGGCTGTAGCTATTCTTTTTTATTTTTATTCAAAATTTCGATAGTCTAGTTTATAATTTAATTTCAGTTACGACAGTTCTAAATATTTAGTTATATATTTATTTATAGTTAAAATATTTTTGTTTATTTTAATGGGGAAAAAAAAAACGATTACTACTATCTACCACATGCTTTTTCAGATTTTTATGTCGTTTGAGTTGTGAGAAGGCCTTTCATTCACGATTAGCAAAGATAAACACCTAACTTTATTCGATTTTCGAATTTAAAATAGTTTTCTATTGATCAAACGAGTAAAGTGAGTGGTCAAAGCTTTCAAAACCCGATAAGCCAAATTATCGTTCTGACACGCAAACATTTTCAAAAACTGTTTTACAGTCTGCTCAGTTTGCCACAATCTGTATTAAAACTTATTGTTTTATTGAATATATTTTCTCATAATCTTATTAAGAATCATATATTGCTATAACAAATCGACTGCTTCTTTTTCTAAGGAGACTCAAAATGGCCGAAGCAGTGTTAAGCACATTGTCAAAGTGGTCCTTTTCCTTTTCCCTTTTTTTTTTTTTGACTCATTGACAAATTTCAACTGAGACTGTTGTCTAAAAATTTGTCTTTTACAATTTAAACACTTTAAAAATTGTTTTTTGAAACAAAAAAGAATGTAAGCTTAAAAACCAGTTTCGACTCCTGGCGTTAATGGCTGTTTTATGGCCACTGGCTGTGGTCCCTTTTTGGTGTGGCAGCTGCTGTTGCCGTTGCCAGAGCAAATATTTTGCCCATGCAATCGAGTCGCGGTCGTGGCAGGGAGACGGGGGCTACGACTAAAAATCTAATCTATGCAAGCAGCAGGACACACATACACACGTTAACGCACTCTGGAAGAACTATATTTTTGTTTTGTTTTTTCTCCCTGTTGGCCACATTTTTTATTGTTTTTGGTTTTTCTCTTACTTGTTGTTGTTTTGCATTGGAAGCTTAGCAGTTAATTGCCCCTTGAAGAATACCTATATGGACACAAAAGCACTTTCAGCGGGTCAGGACAATTAAGCTGGCATCCATAGACTGTGAGTGTGTGTGAGTGTGCGTGCGTGTGTGTGAATGTTTGCGTTTTAATCGGTTTGACTTTGCTTCTGACCTGCGGCGCAGGCAATAACAGCAACAAGAACAGCATCAGGAGCATCAGAAGCAGCAACAAGGACAAACAACGTTGCGAGTAGCCCCGCAGCAGATTGAATCCTAATCGAGGTTTTGACTTTGGTTACGTTGCGTAAACACGCAACAACCGTAGTACATGGACAGAAACTCACACTCTGACACACACTCACCCTTCTGCTACAGTAAAACCTAGCTATGTGCAGTTTAATGCCTCATTTGATCTTTTGGAATTTGATAACTTAGATAAACAACTACTACTTAAGTAAACTTTATTATTTTAATTATAATTATTTAAAAAACGTTGTTATGCCTTCAAAGAGGACCATTCTCCATTGCATAATTAACACTGTACACACAGGCTGCAGTTTAGTGTAGCATACTTGCAGGGGCATCTGTTGTTTGCTTGTCATTTGGACATTTCGGGGAGGCAATTTGTGACCGAGCTGCCTACACACACACACACGCATGGACTGAACACATAGGTAGACCTCCACAAAATGGGGCAACTGTGTATTGTCTGCTGCAACTGCAACTGCAGCTTGTGGTTTTTGCCCCTTTTCGGAGTATCATCGAGCTGCATTTCCCTTACAACTCGTCATCATGGCTCTTTTGACTCGTTTCCGGGCATACATATGTTGTCTTGGCTTTAAATGGCGCTTTTAATCATCAAGTTATTGGTGGCAAGACGCAGATTGACTAAAAAGTTGTTTCAATATTGAACTAAGTCGTGTGCCACAAGGCAGGCCAAGCTGGTAGCAGCAGCAGCAGCAGCTGTTGACTTGACGACAACTGTGTTCAGCTCACGTAGATTGGGCGCAGACAAGATACTGCAGAAACAAGAAACGAGTGGGGGGTGGTGCGGGAAAGGTTGGCAACTTTTGACAGTTTAAAGTTTGACACTCCGATTGCGGTTGTTGGCAACTCTTGTCTGTGTGTGTGTGTGTGTGACTGTGGCACAAAAGGCGCCATGTCTTCAGTTCAGTTTCTCCCTTCTTTGCGTATGCAACAATGCGCTGACTTGACTTGACTTGTCTGTGTTTTGGCTCCCCCCAACTGCCCCGTCACCCCATCGACCTTCACATGTCTTGGCAAAAAACTTGAACATCACGTAAGCATTTCACTTTGGGTTCGTTTGGTCATCATCCCCTTTACAGAGTGACTTCCTATGCGATGTTGTTACTCGTACCTCCTCCTCCTGCTGGTTCTCCACCCACCACTCTATTGGGCACATTTGTATTTGGTACATACTCACACACATACATCAATTTTAGTTATTTCTTCTATATATTGTTTAAATTTGCTTTTACTTTTCGCCCGTTGCCCGTTGCGTTGTTCTTGGTTTATTGAAAAGGTCAGACATTGTCAGTTAAGTGTCCATGTTCATGTCCAAAATGTGTTTTTTCTTCTTTTTTTTGTCTTGTGTTTCGAGTGCTTTTTATAATTTTTCTTTTTACTGTTACTCAGCTCTTTAGAACCCAAACCAATTTGTTTTTTTTTTTTTTTCTTAGCACTTGTCTTTGAACTTCTTGTTGAATGACTTTTGGTTAGGTGTCAATGTGCAAAATAGAATTATGGTAAATGGTATTGGAAAAGTTTCAATCAGTTTTTCTTTTTCTTGTTGTATGCACTAAATGGATATTACAGTTTTATCTTGGACAGCTTAGAGTAAGCAATCAAAATGCATATCAAAACATAATTTAGATAGTAATAGTAAATTAAAATTTCTCCTCAAGTGAACTTTAAAGAGTTACATCACAACAAAAAAATAAAATTAAACAATTTTTTAAAGTAATAACCGAAAAACCGAAAAGATGTCATTGCCTTTCGATTAATACCAAAAAAGATCTAAGTAAGATGATATTTCCTTAGTAAAGTAAATCTATAAATCCTTGATTGGCAAATTACCTTCAAATAAATGGAAATTAAGATATAATGCCACAAAAAACAAGCGTAAGTAGAATAATAATTCGTTCACTTAAATGTACATTAGAGTTCAACATGTATCTATGTATATACATGTACATTTTAGCATCTTCCTTCTCCTTTTCTCTAGTTGCTTGTATATTTACTGCTCTATCTCGCTGTGTCTATCACACCGTGACATAAATTACAAAATCAACAACTAACACAAAAATGGGATAAAAATCAAGTTTTGATTTATTGGCAAAATGCTTCTTCTCCATGTCCTCCCCCTCTTGGCTTCAATATCCAGACTCCTAAGTAGACAGCTCAAAGGCCTAAATGTAGGAAAAACAACAGGAACAAGTAAACCAAACAATGGCAGGCATTTTGATTTGTGACTTGCGACTTTTCACGTAGCAAGGGGCACGCCCTCACACGCACATATAAAAATCAACATAAACAAAACAAAAAAAGAAAAAAACAACACAAGAAACAGCAAAAATATGAAAATAAAAATCACGCAACAGGATATTGAAACGTCACACATATGCCACAAGTGCGAGAAGCACAGGAGCGAAACAGGACTTCATTCGGCATTAAAACTGTCAGTGGCGCAGATTGCCTGCGGTGGCTAAGGACACCTTCACACATGATTTATTTGCAATTGCAATGCATTGGTGTGGTATGTGCCATGGCATGGCATTGCAGGCGAAAGTGAACAATTTTTTGTGTATGTTGTTGGTGGCAAAAAACTGCGTCAAAAAATTTGTAAACAGTTGCAGTTGGAGCACGTCGCGTTTGCCGTTTGCCGTTTGCCTGCGGGGTTGCGAGAGTCGCGTCATGGCCAATTGTCAGCCCAGACACAGAGCAGAGGTCGACTGATTGGAACCGGGTTTTCCTTTTTCTTCATGGCATTTCGGTGGCTGCAGCTTCTGTGCTGGCGAACGTGCAGCGAAAGTTTAAATAAACACAAGTCTCTCTTTGGTTTTTTTTGTTTCCTTTTTTTCGTAGGAAAAAGTTTATTGAGGCGGGAGACATGCGGATGTCTTCACATCAAGCTAAAGTTAAAGTTCGCATCACAAAAAAATTCTAGCGAAATTGAAGAGCAACTAGAATAGGCCAAGACTATGTATGTATGTGTGTGGTGTTGTGTGTGTGTGCGTAGCCTGAAAGCATATCCATTTCACGCACAAGTGCCATAGAGAAAAGACTAGATGAAGGAGGAGGCATGAGGAGGCTGTGCCTGAACCGTGTGTCAAATCCATTAACCTTCTGTTTACTTTTCTACGTCCGAGACCAAGTCGAAGTGAAAGTGAGAGTAAAAGTGTGTGTTTTCTGTGTATGTGTGTGTGTGTGAAGAAATTTGATATTTTCTCTAAATTGCGTTGCTCACTTGAGGCCCTTACTTGACCATTTCAACGAAATAGTAGATGGCAAACTCCTTGCTCACTCCCTGCAACCATGTTAACCTCCACAGCCCATTCACATAAATCTTACCTAGGCAGCTCCATTTGCGGGGAGGCATTGAGGTGGACAGGGTAAGAAATGGAGCAGCAAATGAACAGAACACAATCAAGTAACCTCCAAAAACAAAATGAACATTAAGTTGACGTAAATTGTGTTCCATTATATTAACACATAAGCTAGGAACGAAGGGGATCCTGATAGGGTGAGAAGCCCTACTCAATTAACCTTCAGTTAGTACTAATTACTTTGTTATTGGTTGTGTTTTTTTTCTGTTTAGTCAAAACAAATCAGTCTTTTTAATTGAGGAATAGAAAGATATATATGAAATGCATATATGCCATATATATATATACATATATGATTAATAATTTTACTTTAAGAGTTTATCTTTTTACACACATTGAACTTTAAAAGGTTTCATGAGTCTTAAATGAAATTAAAATCATAAATCTTTAGATAAACCGAATTTGAGCGCTAGCATTAAGTAAATTAAAAGTTTGATGAATAACAATAAAAAATAAAAGAGCAGAAAAAGTATGAAAAACCTTAAATGATTTAAGCACTTTATCAGACATCAAGACGACAAAAACCAAAAGGGAGAAAAAAATGAAACAAAAACAAGGTGCCAAGAAGACACTGGCCAGGAGCTTAACTGTAACGCTTCTTGGTGATTATGCAGCATAATTTATGCAAGTAGCAGCAACAAGAACAAACAAGGGAGAAAAAAATTCAAACAGCAAGAAGCAGCACAATGGCTTTTGGCCAAAATAGAATGGGTCAGAGTCCACCAGGACAGGTCTAGGCAACGGCGACTGGCGCGAAACTGAAACTGATTTAATTAAGCAGGTGATTAAAGTTGATGCCGGTTATTTGTAGCAACAAGGATTCCACTTCCTGTTGCTCGTCCAGTTCGTGAGCATGAAAAAGTGAACGAAAAGTTTTGGCGCCAGGGAAAGCTACAAACATTTTTCCCCATTGGCAATGCAAATTTGCTGGTTTTAGTGTGTAACAACGTGGCGTATGCGCAACTTTTTGTTTCCTTTCAGCTGTTAATTGAATATTGTTGTTGCTCTTGCTTTTTTTTTGTTATTGTTTGTTTATTTTAGGGCCAAAGGTCGAAAAGTAAAATCAACGATAATTAAAATTCAATTAGACCAAAAGGCCAATGGCAAAAGATTTCACAATTATAAAAGAATGCATAACAAAAACGAAATTAATATTTGGGTTTCTACATCAATTTGATTTTGATCTAATTCGATTTTGGGGATAAAAAAGGGATAGAAATTTACTAATTAGTCAGCTTCTTTTTGATTTGTAAGATTGATTAATCAGAACTGTTTTTTGCAGGTGCTTGGCTTTAGAATCAATAAACTGTAATAAACTTTTTTAGAAAAAACATCCCTAAATACCCTTTAAAATGAGTTTGACTGGTCTATCACTATATGTTTTGCTGAGTCCGAATAGGACTCGGGGACTTCATTAGATTTTCCAGGTAGACTATATTATATAGATATTTAATTACTCATTTCTACAACCTAGAGGTATGTAACATGTTAACAACAATAATTTTTTCAAACATATATAGCTTTCGACAGGAAATTTAAATTCACTTCCTTTAAGTGTTGTAAAACACCCCTAAACACCAAAAGATTGCATACCAAATTAGAATTTCAATTGGCCCCAAATCGAAAGTTGGGACTCAATTAAAAGCTTTTGGTATATATGTATGTAGTTTATCATAGTTTTGCAACGTCACAGTTTTTACAAAACACTTCTTCCAATGCACCTGCGGAGAAAATTCGAAAAGCTAAGATGACTTTTTCATCTCTTTACTGATCTAATCATTATTAAAGTCTTATTGAATATACAAAACCATTCCCTTAATGCCAACGTTTTAAGTACCTATGATTTATAAATTACTTTTAAAGTTCAAAAATCGTAGTCTCTTGACTTGGCTAGTTTTTAGCAAGTTTTGCAAAAAAAATAAATATGAATTTCTTCGACTGCTTTGTCATCGCTTTTTACTTTTTGTTTCGAACCAGCTATAATCGATTCTGACGACCAGCCGCAGAAGAGGCATAAAGGGGGGGCCAGAAGGCAAACACAAAACGCATTCAACAATAAAACGCAAGAATCAACAATTATGTTAATTCATTTTATAGGTCAATGTCTCGCATATACCATACATTCATTCAAACATATACGAACCTATGGCCAGAGCCAGAGCGACCAACACTTAAATACATGTTAGTCCTCCTCTTATTTTATGACTACATCTTTGTGGACCTGTCATCACTCCGCTCTAGACTACTACTACTAATCTTTGTGTGTGAGTGTGTGTGTGTGTTTGTGTGTGGACGGCAGCTGCATTTTCTAAATAAATTAACATTATTTATGAAATTTTCAGACATTTCAGTCGACCAGATGAACCATTTGGCATAACAGATAAATTTCCCCTACTGCAAATTAACAGATGAAGGGGAGCTGACTGATGTTAAGTGTTAAACAACAGTTTTGGCTCTTTCTGTTACCACAAAAAGAAAATCTCACTCTCTGTGAGGATTTAGTGCGCATGTGCTGGTCCAACACCTCCATCTCTATCAATGTGTTCCACGTGTCTGTGTATATAATATACCTTACGCATCCACCAATCTACCTGCGCCACCCACCCCACAACCAGAAACCCCCAAAATACAGAGCAGAGTATACATATATATGTATGTACATTTCGTCTTGCCATCTGAGTCTCTGCATCTGTGTATGTGTGTGTGAGTACCTGCTTTAGGTGTTGGGTCTGAGGGGGGGTCTTCGTCTTCGTCCAATGTCGTTAGAAGCATCGTACTGAGAGATAGAGAGAGAGCATTATGGTCTTTTAGGTGCTATTCTCTCGTTTTATCTCACTCCCTTATTCTCTCTTTCTCTTTCTGTCACTCACTCTCTCTCGCTTTCTTTCATTCGCACTGCAAGTACCTGTGGTGCAAAGGTAGCCATGCTCCTCCTGAAAGTCTGCTTCAAATCCGTCAGCCTTGGTTTCCGTCTCCTAGAAAGTTGTTTCTCTATATCTATATATATATATATGTATATACGTAAGTCCCTGATGGTACCTACTACCTAATGCCTAACCACAAGTAGCAGTTGTTTTGTATTTATTTTGCACCCGTTGGTCTTGGGGTCGTGGGTCTTGGGGGTTTTGAGTCTCCTCCACCGTTTCATTCGTCGTGCGTTTTTCGTTGGCACTCGGTTTTGCTCTCACCGCACACACACACACACTGGGGCACACAGATATCTTCACACACAGGTTGTTGCTTGCTGGCTCACTCACTCGCACGTTCTACCTATGGTTTGTTAAGGTGTGCAGAGAAATTGTTGGCAGCCAACCAAAGCAAAGCACCTTCTTTCACTTGTGCTCACGTATATAGCAGGAGCAGAAGGAGCAGCAGATGGAGGAAAGTGGAATGAGAGACCTGAGAAGTGATAGGGGCGTTTGAGCTCTTAGCTATGCCAAGTCCTTTTTTTTTACCGACGGCAAAATGTTGAAATATAAAAAACATGATTTATAGTGAGCCATTAAAAAGGAAGAAACATTATTAGAAACCTCATGACATTTGGACATTGGATGACGTCCCATCTGGCAGTAGTTTGCGCAGTTGCTCTCCTGCTTCCTGCTGCTGATATGGACTTGGGATTGGGATTTCATCAACGTCACCAGGCAAAAAGGCGAAAAATCATCGTATGCGCGTCAATGTCTCGTCGTTGCCAGTTTTTGGTTCGGCACACACCTTAATGTGGCTCTGTGTGAGGAACTCTCATCGTCTCGACTTTTTGGAGCGCAGCTTTCGTTTCGCTCGTTAGTTCTTGTATGTACATACATATATATATTCCATATGTACATTATACCTATGTACGTTCCACGTTTCTTTCTTTCTTTTATTCCTTTTTTTTTACAGCTCTGCCTGCTGCCTGCTGCTGCTGCTGCATGTCTTAGGTAAATACAAATGAGATCCTTGCTACCGAGTGGCTCCACCTCAGTGCTTTGAGCAGAGAAGCAGCAAGTAAAGCTGCAGAGAGCTTCGGAGAGCAGCTGTGTCAGGTGCGCGCCTCACATAGCAAACTAAACCAGCCATTGGATGGCATGGAAGGTGTGGATCTGTATGTATTCCTTTCCTCTCAGCGTTTCGGTAGGTGCGTGATTTATGCCAGCCAATGGTGGCGTCTCTTCTAACGGCGCCCCACCGGTAGGTAGGTGTGACATTACGTTAGTTGTTGGCTCTCTGGTTAACGCTTTTGCTGCGCACTCCACCTTCAGGCCACGTGCGCTAAAAAATGGCGTTCTTGACGACGAACAGAACGACGAGGACGAGACTAAGGACGAGGACGACAGCACAGTGAAGGGTGCGCGCACCTATGAGCGTTCAGCTTCTGGTACATAGAGGTAGGGGGTAAACTTTTCTAATTAGCCATTGCAACAAAGCCAAGCCCAGCGCATAAAAATATAAAAAATAAAAAGGAAACCAAGAAAAATGATCAAAATGACAAAGTTGAATGTAGCAGAGGGAACAGAAACTTTTTCAGGCCGCCCAGGCCGCCTCTTTATGGATTTTCTGAATGCCGTCCACATTTTTTCTTTCAATTCGTTTCGTCCCCTCGTTGCCCCTCGTGTCGCCTCCTTTGTTTATGCTCATGTCTCTTGTGTTATTGTTGTTGTTGTGTTTGTGTGGTGTCAGTGTCCTCGTTAGGACTTGGTTGATTTTCTTGCTTGTGCGCAGCGATTTTCTTGCTTCTTTTGTTGCAAATAAAATCGATAAAATTTTATAGCAATTTAATATGACCTTCGTGGCTTACATATTTCAGCATTTTTCTTACTAGGCTGTTTTATCGTGCTCCTTATTTTCATCTTTGCCAAGTCCTTTTGCCGGCTGCAAATTTCGCATTGTTGTTTGTTGTTTTTTCTTTATTTCGCTCAGTCTGTTGATTTCTTCAACTTATTTTTTGTTGTACTTTTTTTTTTTTTTTCCATGCTTCTTTGTAGGCGTTTTTTTGTTGCTTTTTGTGTATAATTTTGTTTGGCTGCGCTTTTTGTTTCTAGTTGCATTCGATTCGACGACTTTGCGGTAGCAAAAAATAAAGAAGAAATAAAAAACTTGGAAAATTTTCAACAGGTCACAACAGATGGCCCCATTTTTGCAATAATTGTGTGCTTTTCGAAAGTAAAGGTCAGCCATTTGACATTGAACTTGACATTGAATGCTATTGAACTTTGATAATACAAGTTAGTAAACTTTTTTCCCAGCTGCAATAAATTAGCAAAGCACTTCAAGAATAATTGATTTATGATTTTAGCTGCAATTAAAAAAATGAATATTGAGATTCTAAAAATAAAAATTCAAAAGCAACTTTTACACGATTTATTAATTTTATCGAATATATCTGATTTCACCTAAACTTTATTGTTTATCGTGAATATAACTCGGTTAATAATACACATTTTTTGAAGACTTTTGGCTTTATTATTATCTTGAAGTCAATCAGGGATATTTTTGAAGATTGGACTATTTTGAACATGATGGGGAGCTTAAGCTATTTTGCCAGTTTTTCTAAGTTAGTTACGATTTTGATAAAAGAAAATGTATTTCAGAATTATTTAGTAACATAAAAAGACGCCACTTTTCTAAATGGATTTTGCGACTAATTCTAAAATTTGTTGTGATTAGTTTTTCCTATTTTTAGACAACCTGGGCTAACTTCGAACGCGTCAACGTTTGTATACCCTTGCAACTTTTTTGGTAACTGTTTCCTTACCTATAGCCATCAAAGTGGAAAAACGTTTTATCTAAAAATGCTAACGTTTGCAAAAGAACAGCCTAAAATCTTAGCATAGGAAATATTGATCAAAGTCACTGTTTTGCACCGGTCGTTCCTATGGGAGCTATATGTTATAGTCATTCGATCAGTCGATTATGATAAACTCACCAATATTAAATTTCACGACAACAGCTCAGAAAATAACGAAGTTGTTAAGAAAAGTCACTGTTTGTGACTTTTCCGTTTGTATGGGAGGTATATGATATAGTGGTCCGATCCGGCTGAATCCGAGATATACAAACTGTGCAGTATATTCAAGCCTACATGCAAAATTTCAGCTCTGTAGCTCTAGGAGGAGCTCTGACGGATGAACGGAAGGACCGACCGATATAGCTATTTGAACTCGTCTCGTTGTGCTCATCAAGAATACATATATATACTTTGTATAGTCGGAGAAGCTTCCTTCTATGCGTTGCACACTTCTGACCAAAATTAATATACCCTTTCTGCAAGGGTATAAAAAGCTAAAGCTTGTCTAATCTTACTCAATAGAATGACTAATTTAAACCTATAAATTACCTATAAGTTAACCCATTTATACTTTTTACTAAGACTATTTAAAATCGCATAAAATCAGAATTAAAAAATACAAAATGGACGTTTTCCTTCAAAATTATGTTTCTTCTACAGGGTGGGCCAACAGAAGTCATCCGGGCCAAAAAAATCATCAGATGTTGTTTGGCTCTCATTTTTTTTCTAAATAAAAAACTTTGATTCTGTTTTTAAATTATGTTTATTTAAACCATGAGAATTTAATTGGTCCAATAAACAAAAGTTTTTTTATTTAGAAAAAAATGAGAGCCAGTACTTGAAAGGATGTTTAGTTAAAGTACAATTAAGTTGAAGTTATTCAACTATGTTAAGAAAGCATTAGATACTTATTTATAATTGTTGACAATGATAATCATTGTGTTACAAAACTTTAATTGAAGATTCCTTTCAATCTTATAAGTAATATTATAACCGTTTAGTTTCTTAAAGAAGTATTAACATCTAAATAAAATTTGTTTACATATATGTATTTCAAAGTAAAAAGATTTTATCCAGTTACTTCGTTCGTTTAGAAACTTTAGTAGGAAGATACTTATGTAACCCATTGTACCTCTTTCTTTGCAAACATTTTCAACAATAACTCAGAGCATTAGTCGGTTGAGAAATTGTCTGTTTACCTTGTTGGGCAGTCGCAGTTGCCATTTGCCAAATGGCACTCAACACGCGGCAAAGTATGAAGAATGAGACGCAGGATGCGAAATTACAAACTCAGTGACCGAAGCGGAACATCCTGGAATATCCTGCCTGGTGCACCTCCAGACAGAGCATAGCACAGAAAAACCAAAATGAAAAGTTGAAGTAATAATTGTACTGGCGACGCGACGCGAGGCTCCGGGGCAGCTTTACACATTTTCATTTGGTCATGTCCGGTCGACGGTTATGTTTGTCCAGACGACCCCAAGTAGCACAAGGAACACACACACAACCAACACACAAGTTGGTAAGGTTTGTTCTTTTATTATTTTTTTTTGGACACTACATCTTCTTTATCATAATCATCATTATCATCATCATCTTCGTCTTTTTCTTTGCCTTGCACTCTGTCAACGACAAATGTTGCCAAAGCATGGCTGACCGCTGTCCAGAGGACCAGGGACACCTCATCGTGGTCATTGTCGTTGTTGTCGTCTAAGTGAGCTTCATCAGTTGCGCTTCGCTGGACTGGACTCGACTGCCAACGGGCAGCAGCTTCATAATAATCGTCTTCGTTCTGTTACTATTTCTGCTTTTGCCATTTGCGGTTTACCCGTTTTTGGGTTCAAAGTTCAGGCATTCCCGCTATTCCATTTCCACTTTGAATGATTTTCCCTTTTCTTTTTTTTTTTTTTTTATTTATCTTTAAGATTTTCAGCTCACTGCACAGGTTTTTCCCCTGGCAAGGCTATTCAGCACTCGCTGAGTTATGGCCACAACAATGCGTCAGTCTGACTTCTTGGCTGCTTATATATATAGAGAGCTAAGAGAAAGAGAAAAATACACTGAGAGAAAATACAAATTAAAATGGTTTCGAGCATTTCACACCGTGTAATGAAAATAAGCTCCAAGGTAAATGCAAAGAGATCTCTCTGTTATTCAGATGTAGGTCTATTTTTGTCACTTAATTAAACAAAACTTAACAAGACTTATTTACAAATTTGTCGCAGTGTTTGGACTGTCCCTGATCCATTTTGGTTTTTTGCTTTATTCTGCTCTTTTTTTTTTGTCACTGTCCACTCGTAGTTGCCATTTGCAGAGAGGCAAAGTGCCGTCTGCCCGCATATGTGCGCACGGTGCGTATGTGTTATGTGGTGGTCGTTCGGTCGGTCGCTTCACTTGACTTTCCTTTGCCTTAAGTGGAAACTGTAGTTTTTCTTACTTAGCCAGTTGTGGCAATGCTGGCACCAACACGCAGACAGATCATAAAGATTTGTGTCTGCGTTTTAATGTCATAAGTCAAGTGTTCAGTTCGCAGTTCAAGAACTCACGTGGCCAGTGAAATTCTGAGTGGGTCAAATACATTTTTGGTCTAATCAAGAAACAGAGAGAAAGAGAGTAAATGCTGAGACGGTATTAAACAATTAGTAACAACTCTACCTCAGAGTGGTTGACTACTTTTATCACTAATTTAATTTGTCACACTTTACGAGTCCAGACAACTTTACACTTTTAGCCACAAAAAGTAGTACAGCTGTTCTCCTCATGTCCTGTTTCTATCCCAAAGGCAAGTGCCATCTATGCCATTTTCAATTTGACTATGCCGGAAGTTACCTGCTGGCGCCAACATCTTACACACACACACCCCAACTTACAGTGTATGAGAGAGAAAGAGAGCCGGTGGCACTGAAGTCATTTCCTGTGGCACAGTCTGTTTCTGTTGCTGCTGCTCGCCAGTGGTAAGTGTCCCATGTGGCCAACAGGGACTAGATTAAATTGGCATCTTTTGTTGTGGAGTGCCCATAGTGACTTTGTTTTCACAAATGAGAGTGCCAGCAAATTAAAACTTGCTCCATGTGTGTGTAGTCACATTTATGTATGTATACATATGTGAGTCCCTCTGGGCCCTCAGTTTTGCTTTCTGTGAACTTTGATAAGCATACAAGTTGACCAGAATCAGGACCAAGACCAGCAGAGCTAGGTAATGCTTTGATCATAGTTCTAATTGTTCTCAGCTTACATAACATTGTTCTATTATGCCATAGAGTACTTTAAACTCAAATGAAAATGTTAAAATTGACTTAAAAGAGAAACTTTAACTTAGGTAAAGAGTAATGAGATTACATGGCTTGAAAGTCAATTCTAATAACTCATTTTACTTTTGTGTCAAAATTTTACTTCTTTAAGCTAGTCTGAGCTCAAAATTTGTTTAGGCTGGTTTGATTTATATTTGCTTTAAGATTAAAGACATTTCAGTTTGGCAATTCTTAAAGAAGTTGAGTTTCTCTAAGCCAAGTTTTCGTTGAAAATCCATGCCATCCATCAAAAAAGCTGTTATTGATTGCCTTCGTTTGGATTGGAATTGTTCTTACGCGAACCTTGCACAAATCGTCGATTAATTAAATATTTACAAGCTCAATTGAGCGGACAATGAATGCTAATTAATTTGTTGATACTTTAAGTTAGCCCAACCGAATGCCTGTCTTATCTTTACGCTTGAAGTGAATTGAGTAACAAATTGATTAGAAGATGAACAATTTTTGAAATGAAACCAACCCTTTTTGGTGTGTATATTTTGTTTTTTGTATTGCTTTGAAGCAGCTTCCGCCTTCATCTACACATCTTCGACTTGGACTTGGTCTTGCTCTTGGTCTTGGTCCTTGGTATGTCTAATTGAAAAACTTTGTTGGCAAAAATGTTTGAGCGACATGCACACAAAGTGTAGAACTAAGCAAAAGTGCAAATTGCCAAAACTCAAACAGATTCACAGCACAGTACAGAAAAAACAACACAAATAGTTATCAAACACACATGAAACAATACAATAAATGTAACCAGATATCTAGGAATATAAAAGATACTTTCGGTTGTTGCATTCGAAATGCGGTTAATTTGTAACAAAAAGTTTTCTACCAAGCAAAACTTGTGAGAAACATTTTGCCTCAATCTATTGTTAATGCAATTTTGCTCAATCTTTTTGTTTCAATAAAAATATCTTTGACAAGTTTTGCATACATACAACACCAATTAACCGAGAGACCAGAGAGAGTGAGTGGGGGAGAGAGAGAGAGAGAGAGAGAGTAAAACACTTTCAATTTCCTTTGGCCATTTTTAATTGCTCGCCACGTTACGCATATGAATTGTACCCCCAAAAACAGAAAAAAAATGTCAGACGAAAGAAAAACAAGTTAATTAAACATTTCCGCTAGGCCAAAAAGCAAAAGTTTTTGCATCTTATCATAGCCCTGGCATCGGTCAAGGCATTTAATTACGGAGATTTGTATGCCGTTACGAACTTTCACTTTGTGGCAAACCATTTGACTTGTATTACATGCTTCCAGCTCGATTTTATATATGTAAATTTATTATTTATTAACATTAATTATGGGTGTGTGTGGTCTTTCGGTCAGTATGAGTGTGTCTCTATGTATGTTGTAATTGAAGAAACTGGAGTTGGGTTTGTCATCAAATTTCATGTGGCTTTTGCTTCTTGCTGATGTCAGCGGCCTAATTAACTGCCTATTTGTTTGCCACAATGCCAAAGATACTTTGTATATAGTACAAGGGTACAATACATATAAATAAATATGAATGGGTATTTCCCACTTGGACGTTTCTACTAATAATTTTAATACATTTTGATCAAGTTAGGTCTAGAAATTGGTTATGAAATATCAGGTATCATTAATTCAATAAATTTCAGTGATTAAAGTTATTAAAGTTATCAATTACTTTCCAGACTACATTTAATTTTTTATTTCATATGTACTAGATAAATAGGTTGCCCATTGATAAAGGTTTTGGTGATTCTTTTGATAATTTACCAAATTCATATACTTTTTGTCTATTATGCGCCAAAAATTAGGCAACTATTTGCGCTCAAGTTAATCATTTAATAGTTTTACATTCAATTAACACTTAAAGCTCACACATGTGTGTCTGTGTGTGTTTGTGTGTGTATTTACTTCACACTTGTTGTCAATGTCGTGGTTGTCGTACGTGTTAATAAAACTAATTTTATTAGCTAACTAGTGTAAGTAGCGGTTTCCACATGTTGTTTGTCTACACAGTTCACTCTTTCCCTCTTTGTCTACCTCTTTGTCTCCTCTGTGTGTTTGGTGATACCTAAAACAACAACACGTCCTATGGCAGGAGCAGAAGCAACACACGTTTGGAATTAATTTAATCCTTTCCCAAAAATAAAGTGATATCGCTCTCAAAAGGCAGCCACTAACAAGGCAAACACATTAAATATTTATGCATACATCAGAGCGCCGTACTCCCACACACAAACACACACATGGAAACGAGTCCTTTTTTAAAGGGAGGTTTCCATATACATATATCTCTGTATGTATGTCTATTGCTTTTAATTGCTGTCGTCGAAAGCTGAGGTAAGAATAATTACAAGATTGGGAATAATGTGTCAAGCTGAAGCTGTGAGAGCTTCTGTCGAGCTGATTACATCAAAAGGCATAAAAGACGCGCTCACACATATATAGAAAAAGATATACTACATACATAGGCATAGACGTATGTACACATACATTCGCACTTTGAAGTGTCAGCAGGCGGCAAACGAAGGATGTTGAAATAAAACAACGTTATCCATCATGGCATCTTTCACTTTTGTCAGCGATATAACAATGGCCTCTTAATTACACATGTGTGTGTATTTGTCTCTGTGTGTGATGTCTGTATCTGCATGCGCTTGTGAATTTGTGTGTGTGTTTGTGAGTGTTTGCTTGACACTTTTGCCCAACATGCCACTTGTTGGCAAGTTTATCATAAAAAAATTCGTTTCAAATTTTTTCTCTCTCTTGCCTTTGACTTTAGTCTTGGCAAATAGATAATTAGTATACAGTATTGCAGCAGTTTGCTCCTTTAGGCCATGCCATATGAGTATGGTCGAAAACAGGATGTTAATTTCAATTTAAATGCTCAACATCTTTCTGCAGTTTTGCCTTTTACTTTTTGCTTCTTCATTTTGCTACTCAATTGTCACACACGACAACATCCTTAGCTCTAAGCGTTTCTTTCCTTTGTGTCTTGCTGACTTTGCCTTCATCTTTGAGATGAAAATGAGTTTCAGTATAAAGATGAGGACAATAATACTGCACACACACAGAGAGAGAGAGAGAGAGAGAGAGAGAGAGAGAGAGAGAGAGAGAGAGAAGAAAACTCTATGAACTTCCTTAGGTCACTTTTGTCCATTTTATTTTGACCTTTGCAAGTGAGTTTTGATGCCTCTGGCAGGGACTTTAATTAGATTCTTTGAAAAAAGTTTATTATGACCATTTTGGCAAAAGATGGCCCCAGAATGTATTCAATTATATGGCATATAGTTTCAATTGCTTGTACCCCACGAAAAAGGCTAACACCTCACTTACTCACCCATATTCATGGCAAAATGAGTTTCAAATCTATATGCTTAGTTTTTACTTCTAATCTCATGTTTTTTCACTTGGCTAATCACATAAGAAACTTTTGCCAAAACGCTCAAAGAGAAAATAATTTCTCGCATGAGTTTATTAAATGAAGTGCACATGAAAATGGGCATTCGAATTTTCATGACTAGAATAAACATAATCAAAGTAATAACTTGAGCAGTCCCCCCTTCCCTTCCAAATCCACCAATTCTTCTCCCGTCTCACCATATAGACTGGTTTCTCCTTTTGAAAACATGTGAAATTAATCTTGTTTATGTTTGTGGGTAGAGCTGCTGCTGCTCGTGTCTAAAGTTTTGCTCTAACTTTTCAGTTGCCTTTTTGTGCCACAAGTTTCTTGGATGAAAAGTTTTTGCCCAAGTAAAAATAAATAAAATCGAATGATTTCACTTTTTGGTTAGGTACACACACTTACCCACACCCACACTCATTTACACACATACCGAGTACAAATAGTTTGCCATTGAACTGGAAATGTAGAATTTAATTAAAAATTTTTTTAAAGAATTTAAGCAGCTCTTGATGGAAATTCTCTTTTCTAAAACGTATGCAAATGTAAGGAATAGGCAAGAAGTTCACATGGGGATTAACTAGATTCTAGTTGGTGGGTATCATGTATGGTGTAGGTGTTCCAATTGACAACCCTTGGATGGCTTATCCTATGCATAATCTGCTTATTTCGCAACATAAGTGAAAAGTTGTGTCAACAAAATCAAATTCTGCATCGTCGGGAGGGGAGAAAATAAAAAATGTTCAAATTTGTTTGCCGTTTAAATTCGATTTTGATCCTATTTATCCTGCAAATTGCAGCAATTGAAAGGATTTGTTGAAGGAAAATTTTGTAGCTCAATTTTTGTTTGCTTTTCTGTTTTTCGTATCGGTGAGTGTTTGATTTTTAAATTACCTTTTATTGAGCGCACACAGGCACAGGGAATGGTACTTGGAAGTGTATGGATGTGTGACTGATGTGTGTGCGTGGGTGTGTGTGTTCTTGGGGTTAGGTGTAAACATTTGTTAAAGTCTTATTGCCAGGCTTTAAGTCCTGGTCCTGGCCCCAAGGACAAGATATTGAATTTCAATAGCTGCAGCTGCAAAAAATCACTTCCTGCCAAATTGTAGACGAAGGCGAAGACGCCAACGACAAAGTAGCAAAAAATAAAAAGTGAGACAGAAATCAGAGAAGGGGGAGAGGGAAGGGGAGACTGAGGCAAGGAATTGCTGTGGAATACAAATGGAAATCAGCATTCGGACGACAAAGAAATCCCCAAGTGCGGGTCAAAGAAAATAAAACTTTATGCAAATGCGCTACTTTGGCCGTAAAATGAAATAGTCTCCGGCCAAATTATACCTTGATGCCTGATGAGCTCCCCTCCACTCCGCTCAGGAGTCCAAGGGCAATTGCCGTGAATTGAAACAATTGAATGGGACTTTACCTCTTGATTGGTAGTGCGGGAACCAAAACAGGTGACTTTAACTGTTCAAAAGCAAAAAAATCTATAAAGACAAAAAACTTTTTGCATTTTACCTAAAAACCAGGGCAAGTTTTATTTTCAACAAGGCGCACAAAAGTGTCCATCCACTTGATGGCGGAAGTTGTTACGGACATGTTTTTGCCGTTGCGGATGTTGCAGACTTTTTGCATATTTTTGGCCACTCGCTTATTATTATTATTATATCTCATAATTTGCATGACGGTGCTCACTGTGTGTGTGTGTGAGTGTAGCATTTCTGACCGGAAACGGAAGATGTTATTAATTTGCGAGTCCGGCGTGAATTTCGCTTGGATAACATGCCATGTCAGGTATCATGCTCTTTCAGCTCTTTGGTAAAATTTTCTTTTGCTTATTTCTAATTAAATTTGCCACTTTATTTACTTCTCTTTTCGTCGCTTCTCTTTCCCATCTTACCGCCATCCTGTCTCATTCCTTATGCTCTTTCTGTGTTGTCTTAATTGTGTTTGTGCTACTCTATTTCACCCAGGCACCAAGAGTAGAGTAGAGCAAAGCCATTTTTCCTTTACTCAAGTCTTGAAATAATACGAACTCATTTATGCCCCAGACTTTCTCTGTCTCAATGACTCTATGTGTGTGTATATATGTGTGTATGTGTGTGGGAGTGTGTATGTCTTAGGTGCCTCTGCTTCTGTTTGCGCTAAAATAATTGAATTAATAATTGCTGCGTGTGGTTTTCATGCTTTTCCAGCTAAGAAAAACCTCGAGTGCTTAAGCCTTAGCCTGAAGCAGCAATCCGGCCAACTCAACTCAACTGAGTCAGTCGTCTTGGTGCCAGTGTGTGCAACTTTTATCTTTGCTAAAAGTTGCTGGCATTCCTTTACTTACACACTGATTTAATAAATTAACGTTAATTAGCTGTTGTGGTCTTTCGCAGGGCGGTGTGGCAAAGAAACCCAGAAGGAGGAAGAGGGTGGAGACGAACGATGTCTTAGCTTAAAAGACAATAAGGGCTAAAATCCAACACGCAACGTGGCAACTTTTGCTCTCGTACGTGATTTCCGTAGCTCCTTCAAGATTTAACCCAGTAGAACGTTCGATTTATGAATTATGAGCTATCAGTGGGTAGATGCTACAAGGGAGAACCACTCAAAAGGATGCCAACCGGATGACGGTGTGGTATTCAATTTTTTTCCTCTCAAAACAATAATTTATAAATGGAAAAATGGATATCTATATGTACATACATATGTATATTTCCTGTTGTTTGTTTATGCCATATTAATTAGCCAAATGAGTAGACAAGATTTAAGGATTTATTTTGCAAAGAAAATCAAAAAGGAAACAAAATGAAAATACTTAGTTTTTCAGAACAATTCAAAAATCGAATCTGAGTCAAAAGGTTATTAAAGAATTGGAATGAGGATAAGGTAAGTTTCATAGATTTTCCAATAACAAGTAATTCAAACTTTTTCGTAGATTTGTAAATTTATAATTGTTAAGATTAGATTTTTCACTCATCCATGTGCTTACCTTTTTCTTAACACATTACGTACTAAATTCTTTTCGTTCCCAACTCTAATTCCAAATAATTAGACGAATAAAGTCATGCAGAACAGAGTATTTTGAATTTAGCGATTCTATCTGCCAATTTCAGCATGAAATTTGGCAATGATCCAATATGACATATAGCTGGTGGATCAACTCCTTCATCCAGACTCCACCTATGTACATATATGTTCGTCTCTATCTTTTCGATCTATCTCACTGTGTCGGTCTTAAGTGCATTTAATTATGTCCACTTAAAACTCAATATCGCAAGTTTTCGAAATACGCAAATCACATAAGAGTCGCAATGGCAATAGCAGGGAAAGCCACACGCATCGTTTCTGCAATTAACGGTATATCGCACAGAGATCTAAATAAAGCATAACAATTTATGAAATTTTAATTTTTTACACTTAATAACACGCCAAGTTATGGGCGCGACAAGTGAAACGGACCCAAGCCAAAATGTTCAGTGAAATAGAGAGAGAGAGGGAAAAATCAGAAGATAGAGTTGTGCCACAAATGTTTGTGAGACGCCAGGGCAGGTGGTGGTGGAGCAGCAAAAGAGATGACAACTTGTGTGGCAATAGCAGAAGACATAACGTGGTGCATAATTAGAGTTGCTTGGCTATATTTGGGGACACAGTGAGACATTTTAGATTACACGGCCAGATCAACAAGTTTATGGCGCAGGCTGAGTAGATGTCTTTATTTAATTTTTGCAACCAGGTAAGGACGGGACAAGTGTTTGTCACTGATTATTTTCGGAACCTCCTTCCTCCTCAACCATATCTTCTACGATTGGCTTGCCTAATGCGTTGAAATCATTTAGAATTCTATCCCTTAGTGTCTGCTGTTGCATCTCAAATTCATTCTGCAGGCGCTTGTGTTCATTGGCCTGTTTGGCAATTAATAATTGGAAACGTTGACGTTGCTGCCGCTCCATTTCTAGAAGTTTATCCTTAACTTCATCTGGTTTAATATCATTTAGTGATACAGAAAGTTCTAACTTAGATCCAGTTTTTGCATTATTCCCAGAGGACTCTTCCATTCTCTTAGATGAAGCATTGCGCCTAAGTGAGGCACGTGGGTCATAATTGAAGCGCCTCTGAACACTGTTCATGGGTCCATGGCTATTGTGTTGGGCATGAGAGCATTGATGAGCCGCCTGGAATTGAGAAGCCGCTACCCTCTGAGAGTTAGAATTCGAGCTGGAATTTGAATTGACAATCAAATTCTTACTTGCAGGTGGTTTCGGCTTCCTAAACCTTTGTGGTTGTTCCTTGGTCATGCTTTGTTTCACCATGATTTTTTTCACTTGCATAGAGTCCTGTTCAAGCTCCTGTTCCTTTATTGTGAAATCGTCATTACTAGATGAAGCAACGGAAGAAGTGAAAGATGACTCTATGGCTCTAGCGTTCGAAGGCGATGTGGGAATTACACAATTTTTAGATGAATCACGATGGCAGAGTTTATAATTAAGTTTGTCAAGGCGATCCGCCGATTTGGTGCGATTGACACTTTGAATTCTATTCAAATTTGAGCCATTTTTTAGTATTGGACTTGTACTAGAACGTTGCAGAAATTCATTGTTTAGTATATTCCTTTGCATTTCCTTGGCCACATTAAGCAAATCCAAAATGCTGCCACCTTTCTGGTCTTGGTTAGCTTTAGATCTATGCTCTGAATTTACTTTTTGACATGACAGTCTTGGATTTTTCAAAGATTTGGGATAAAGTCTCTGAGAGTTCGTAGGTGGCGGCAAGCACAAAATTTTCATTATGGAAAACTCGGGTGGAGAATATTGTACAGTAGCCATTTGAGCTAAAGCCATCGGTTGCTCTTCCATAACCAGCCGTGCAGTGAATGTCCTACTTGCAGAAGATTTCACTTCACGCCTCACTTTCAATGGCTTGATAATGGCATTGCATCTATTATCGTAGATTAAAGTCTCAGACTGTTGCAATTTCTGACGGAAACGACCCATAACCACAAGAGGCTGAAGATCTGTATTTGTGCTGACATCCTTAGATCCTTTTTTTAGACAATCAACTGATTTCGGCGTGGAAAGCGGCAGCCTTTGTGTCTTATCCAAAAGATAGTCCTCGAGGCTCAAGGCTGTAAGGCGATGATGATTCATCTCCATACGTATATCTGGTGTCATCTTCAAAGGGGAAAGTTAACTACACTTTTCAAGGATCTTCAATTTCACACTCACCAGGGGCGGCAATATGGGTAAACCATCGACTTTATAAACGGATGTATAGGTGCTTAATTTTTTAGGGGCTGACAGTTCAGGTTTCGCACTTGCTTCTTCGGCTAATTTGATTAACAATTCCATTTTGAGATCAAATTTAACTTAACCAAAAAACAATAAATAACGAATTTTCTCTTTTTTGGTTTAGAAAAGTTTCATTTTTGCTCGTTGTCGGGAAATGTAAGACTAAATTTTAATTTTTCTTTTGAGTTTTTAAGTTGACAAATGTAAAATGACTTTGAATTGTCAAAAGTGGGGTGATTTTATTTCACCTTTTTCAGTATGCTGGGCACATACAAACGACACAACAGGGAAGTGGAGGAAAGGAATCAGCCAAGCATTGCAATTGAAACAACAACATGGGCTTCATATATATATATACAGAGTCCACTCCATTACCGGCATTTCGAGTGTCCCAGCCGGACAAGGACTTTTGTGTGCACTTCCGACCCGTCTGCAAAACAATGCCGGAAATTTGTCTTGCGGGTTACGTGTATAAAGGAGGATGATGGGGTGTTTGGGGGCTAACATACGACTTGTAGTCGTGTGTAGGTGTGATTTGTTTTTTAAAATTTCCTCAAGAAAAACATTTTTTACTGGGTGCTGCTCTTGTTGTTGTTAAAGGAGGCAAACAAATGTTGTAAGACGGCCAATTTGTCGCCGTGTCCGCCCTTTAGGACTTTCGACTTTTTATTTGCAATGAAGTCACGTATTATTTTTGCTTGCATATTTGCCCAATGAAATGCGACAATTTTCCACTAAATTTGGCTTGTCAAACATATTTTCTCAACTGACTTTCACTCCATCTATGAGAGAGCTCTCTCTCTCTCTCACTGTCTGTATTGGCAGAGAACTAACCTTCTTAGCTCATAAAAATTCGAATTAATACATTAACAACTTGAAAGATAAGCGAAAGCAATGATTACATGATGAAATGGTGAGGGAGAAGAGGGAAAAATGTTTCAGGTAATAAACGTAGATAACAGCCCATTGTCGTTAAGTCTGACGGTGCGGCGTGCCAAAGTCGCCAAAGTTTTGCCCTCCACAGCAATTTGCTTCAAGTGCCAATTGGGGAGCGTGCCAAGTGCCATGGTAAACGCTAACTGAACTTGGGATTACAGGAAACGGGCATTAAAGTCTCAGTCTCAGTCAGTTCGACAGAAAGTAAGACAGGTGGGGTTGCCACAAAAGGTATTTATCTCATTGTACGTAGATTAAGTGTTGCTCTCAAATTAGGTGAGTGGCATTCCGTGATACAAGGAGAAAATGTTAATAATGATGATGATATAACTTAAAGGAGTTTCCTTTAGTTAGTAATACTTTATGATTGAGAAAAATTGTTGTTGGTAATTTAGGGAATTATCATTAATTGTTCGAACTTTAACCCGTTTTTTTTTTTGCGTACATTCACTTTGACTTTTTTTTTAGTTGGAATCGGAAACATCTGCCAAAGTGCCCACACCTCTTAAATACATTTCCATGACAAAACTAACAAGGGAGTGAGAGAAGTTTACAGTTTAACAAACTTGAAAACAGAAACTCAATTTTTCGCACAACAATGCGCTCATAATTACTCCAGACGGTAGCAAAAAGTGACAGAGGAGTTAGAGAGAGTTCAACATCAAATCAAATCACAAAGTTTAAATCTTAGGGCTAAGCTCTGAAAGCAAGGACAGCAGCAGCTGCAACTAAGGACACTTGAAATGACCTCCAACCAGTTAGAAATACAGAAACAGATACAAATACAGTTGGAGATGGAGATACAGATACATAGATTGTACACGGGCTCATTCAATCGTCAGCTCCAGCAATTACACGCATTTTGCGCAATTTAAACCAAATGCTAACGACAGGCAACAAGCAGCCGGCAACCGACAACCGACAACCGAGAACCAACAAACGACAACCTTTACTGCACCTTCAAACAAAACGGGGGCAGTGGCGATGGAGGACGACAGAATGGGCAGACGGGCAGGCAGGCAGGAGGCTGGGGTCAGAAGCTAGTCATCCAGGCGTTTGATGAACAAAAAGTAGCATACTGTAAATCAAAAAGTAACTTGCTTGCCATACGGATGTCATTCGTTGCAGATCGTTCGAGCGCAAAATTTAACAATGACACAAACACAAACTTTGGCCAAAGCTGCGTAGGACATTGGACATTAGATGACGCACACAGGACACAAAATGAGGACAACGCGACACACACACATATACACAGGCATACAAGATAATACCTTACACACCTAAAAACCTACAGCCAAGTTCGAGTTCGGATTGAGCTTAGAGCTCTTTGGCTTTGTGGCAACATGTTTCGGGCATAGGGGCAGCAAAAGTTGCTCATGCAGAAGCTGTCATGTCCAGCACTCAGAAAATATCTAATGCAGGCTGTGCGGGTGTTTGTGTGCGTGTGTGTATATGTTGTGCGTATGTCCTTGTGAGAGGGGGAGGCAACACTTAAAAGTCACACGGGCGTGGCAAGTTAAATGAAATGCACAATTGATGTGGCCATTGTGTAGGTGATGTGGATGACCCTTTTGCTGTTGCTTCTGCCACTGACAGAATGTGCGTGTATTTAGTTTTTAGATAGACTAGAGTGGAGAAGACAAGAGGGTTTACAAAAAAAAGAAACACTCACTGTAATATCCTAATGGCAGGTAGCTCTAAAGTGAGATAAATGCAAGTCAAACAATTCGACAACAAATGGCAGCAGCTGTCGCCCTAACTCCATCCTCTCAGACACAAAGTCCTAGTGCCAAACAAGCTACCGGAAAAATTTCAATCAATAACCGTAACGATAACATTGTCAGTAACTGAAAAGTGCGAACCCATATTGAAAACCTTTATTTGTATACTCTTTACTTTTATTCGATTATTAGATATAGAGGCAACTTAGGGAAAAGAAATGAAACTGTTGAGCTACGTTAATGGGTCTCAAAATATGCGAGTTCAATTAGATTTTCAACAAAATGCTTCAGAAAAGATTCCTTCCAGTTAATGGTTGGCATCAGCAAATTACAAGATCAAATCAAAAAATCTTTTCACTTACGCCAAATTGTCATTAAACCATTAGCTATGAAGGCTTCAACAATCAAGTAATATTATATCTGTAAAGAAATAAAAATAAAATATGTAAACTATTATTAAAGGTCGATTAAATATAAATATTATTATAAATAGGAATACTAAAAAAATTATAATTAGTTATAAAAATGTTATAAATAGTAATAAAAATGTTATTCTGTAAAATAAAATAATAAATATTTACTTACCCCCATTCTCCATGATCGCTAATGAATTGATTTTACATCCCTTCAACTAGACACGTCGAAGTCCGAACGGGGGACGGAGCCTTGACAACAGATGGTTCCCCCTCAACTGCGCTTCTATTATACTCCGAGAAGAACAAGAGACGCCTCTGAACGGAAGAAAGCTCTCTCTTTCCCGCTTTCTAAATCTGTCGTTCTCTCTCTTTCTTAGAGCGCTCTCTACCACTCGCTTTTACCTGCTGATTGCTGAGGCTATAAATAAAGCTGCAACTGCGGGAGAGGATCGCATCTCGGCGTACCTGATAGTGACGTTTATTGTAATGGCGATTCTTTCCTAATACTTGCTTATATTAAAATAACAATTATAATAAACAATTACAATCTATCGATAAACATTGTCTTTTGGTTTGTAACATTGGGAATGTAAAAAGATTTATGCATAATTTGTTATTCTTCTTTTTCAGTTTCTAAGAAAAAATACCTGTCTGGGCTATCTGAGAAGCTGCAGCTAGTCTCTCTTTCTAGCACTAATTAATATATCTCTAAAAGCTCTAAAAATAAGAATAATTCATTTAACTGTATGAGTAATTATATTTTAGATATTCATAATATATAAAAGATAATTCTAAAAAAATATTTATTAGTTAAAAATGGAAGTTATGTACTTATCCTCTTAAAATTACCTTTTTCGCGTATACACATAATTTGTTTTAATTGAAATCAAAAACAAATCACAGAAACTCCAGAATATAAAGCAGAAAAGCTTCAAAGCCTGTTTAAATACATATTTTACGCAAAGACTTCTATATTAAATATATTACGCCATCAGATAGTCAACTAACTCGTTCCATTACACTGTTATGAATTTAACCCTAAGAAGTGTCTGCAACTCTTTGGCGTACATTTTCAATAAATTTCGTTGCCTGTTGACAAGCCGCAAAGTATGCTTTAAAATAGCTAAGCTCCTGTTTCTTTGGTGTGTGTGTATGGCCTTTTTCTCTCTCTCTCTCACTTTGCCATGGATGTGTGCTTGAGCGTGTCTTTGTGTTTTGTGTGTGTGTGTGTGTGGCAGACCAAGGACAATGGAAACGCTGGCAAACGCGATTTTTATCGCAATTCAATAGAGTTTCCGTTACATTACGCCAAGGTTTCTCTTTATTTCTCTTGCTTTTTTTGTCTAGCTGCGGAACTAACAGCGCCACATTTGTATCCGTTCGACGTGTCAACTTGTATTGCTTCCGTTTTGCCCTGTGTTTTGTTATTGCTTTTTATCCTATACGCGCACCTTGTGGCCTCAATAACCAGGAAAAAAGGAATATAAACAACAACCACGAGAAGGCGAAGATGTAGAAAGAGAAGGAGAAGAAGCAAAAAAATGAGACAAGAAATGTTATTGAAATTTTATGTTGTCTGCGATTTGGGAAGCTCAGAATATATGTACATTTATCCACCTGATTTATGGCCTTTAGATTTGTCTTTAAGAAGTAGACTTTAAGCATTTTTAAGCAGAGCTAATTACCAACCACAAATGATGGGAAGGTTTATAAATACATACATATTTCTTTTACTGTTTGTTTTTTGTTGCTGCTTAAGAAATCAACCCTCAAAGGATTGGACTTATCTGTACTTGGCCTGGCATTAAGAAACTTTTTCTTTCCTTGCTTTTATTTTTCTTTGAGCTTTGACGGTGGAAATTGAATTAACGTACTTTTTTGTTTTTTATCCACCGTATACTCTTAAGACTCAGCCGGTGAAATGTCAATTTACTGTGAAGTCACCTTGAGTCGTTTGCTCATTAGAATTCTGTTTTTGGCTGGCAAGTTGTTCATGGCGTTTGTTTACCTACAAATTAAAAATGCAAAAATTTTACTTAAACTCAGCTAGAGATGGCAACTGAAAGAAGAGTAGTAGTAAATTCGGAAGCAGTGTAGCAGATGCTTCTCAAAAATGCAACATAGCTGAATTATTTATGGCTCGGCGAAAACAGATTACAAGATTAAATTATTGTAACCAGAGCATTACGTAACTACTTTGCATAATTTACCACAAATTTCAAAGTAGGAGAAAAGGGCACAAAGCAGAAAATCAAAAACAAAAAGAATATACAAAATAAAAACATTCATCTTATTCCTAAGACCCAAGACTTGTGAAAGACTGCTTTTGGGAAAAGTCAAGATGGAAACTACCCGAAGGTAAAGACTTTTCTTCTATCTAGGTGACAGTCAAGAACCTGAAGCATCTTCCCTCCCAAGAGGCGGTGGCGTATACGCAATGTAACTTGCAGTGTTTACAACAATTTGTCACTTTTCTCGCTTGACAAGGAGTAGCGTAGTGTATAAAGGGGCATTGGTTAGACATACATTCATACCTAAGTAGATGGGGCAGATGGGCTTGATAGAGGTGGGTAGAGGGTAGAGGTGGCAGACTTGCAGTCAGACAACCACCGCTACCTAATTTGCATTTTAATTTAATTTTTTCCATGCCGCAAAATGTCAACAGACAACACCAAAAGCAGTCGAGTCACTTGCAGACATTTTCCTTAAGTTTACTTCCAGTTTTCTTCAAAAACAAAAAAAAAAGGCTGAAAATACCTCGCGACTTGTGCTCCTGTCATTTGTTGTTTGTTTGTTTGTTCTTGTGTTCGTTCGTTCGTTTGTTTGTTTGTTTGTCTCTTGCCTCGTTTTTCTTGGCGCACTTTTAATTGAGTCTTGCATATGCATGAAGTTCTAGCAACTCAATTAAAGCGATTGCCTGTTTGAACTTCAACTTCAATGCCAGTAGCCAGCCAAGTCAGCCAAGAATTTGAACTTCCGCCAATTGCAAAATCATAAAACTTACCATCATCGATTGTTTTTTAGTCATAAAACCTTTGATATTGTATGGGGCATAAAAGTTCGATTTTGTCATAAAATATTAAACCGAATACATAACATTTAAGCAAATACCAAGGCAATATTTATGACGGCAACTTGTTGTGGTCCCGCACATTGCCCACAGGCTGTAATAATATTGCAAGGAAAATCGGTCTCTCAGTCTTCTTCAACAGTAAATTTAAACCATAGGAAAAATAAAAAAGAAAAGCGAACGAACAAGTGGAAACCAGAAAAATGTCAGAGCAACCAATCGTGCAACCATTATTACCTGTTGGCTGAAAATCGACAATGGCCATGGCCACTTGGGTTTGTGGTTGCATTCCGCTTTCGTCTACGTCACGGCTCATAATTCTTTAAATTTATGAAGTGTAACTGGGACGGACGCATCTCGTCTGGCCTGACAAAGAGCGGGAGGGAGCAGACAAGTTAATAATGGTTTTTCTCTTTGCAAAATAAACATGGCAAGAAATGATTTTAAAGCACAATATTTCAACCAACTGAAATATTGCATTTGAAACTCTTAAGGCAAGGAAGATTATCATTTGGACTTTCTTTGTGTGGACAAGACTTTAAGTATTCTTAAAGCTAGCAAGTGAAAATATTTATCTCACCTCGCTGGCTTAACCTTGCATTGTCACACATCATTTTTGTGGCATTTCGTTTCACGCTCAAGTAGAGCCAATTAAATATATTCTCACTCTCTTTGGTACATTTCCATTTCACATTGCACAATGTCTGTTATTGTTGCTGTTGATAAAAGATTGCACACACCCATACACACATATGAACACCCACACAATGGGGGCTACATCTCACAATTCCACATTTATGCATGCGTTCCCCATCGACACATTGCAACATTTTTCGCAGTGTGTAATGCAAATTGCGGCCAATGCGGTAATTGCCGCTCATTATGGTCAGGCAAATGTGGCCGCCCATTTGCAACAGGGCCATAGAGCCAATTCAGACACGGAGCAGGGACCAAACTGATAAGACAAATGCACGGCGCAGTTGCCACCTGCCACGCCCTTGCGCCCTAACGCCCCCCAAATGCAATGCTTTTAATGCAATTTTTACATTTTGCCCCCTTTTCCGACTCCAATATTCAGTTGCAATTGCAATTGCCATTCCAATCGCAGTCCAAGCAAGTTCCCGACCCCAGGACGAAAAGGATCGTAGCCAGAAATCGGGATGCATAAGTCACTTTAATGGGCTTTCAATGAGGTGCGGCGTGGCGCGGTGCGGTGGCTCAAAAAATATTACACACAACATTACGTAAATGCATTAATGGCATTTTAATGTTAAGGTACAACAACATCCCAGCCAGCCAGGACCCCATCAGATAGCTTGGTTTCAGGTACAATGGGTTAAAGGTTCGGATGCTGGGTGCGTGTCCTTTGGCATTTAAACTATGCAAATTAAAAAAGGAGCCCAAAAGTGATAAAAAACTTTAAATTACTATAAAACAGTTGACAAAACTTTAAACCACAGGCGCCAGTAAAAAGGTATGGCAAATGTGATGAAAACCCCCCCGCGTCAGAAATAAAGGCAACAAAGGGAACTAAGTGAATTTACACCCACACACAGACACACACAAACACATACATGCGCTAGAAAATTCAAAAGTGAAAATGATAAATTATTTTTGGGAAAATGCCGCAAGTATTTGGTGCTTCATGCCAAGGATCTCTCTGGGTCTATCTCTCTCACACTCTCTATCTTTCTCCCTCACTTGGACTTTTTCTTCTAAGATGGCTGGCAGATGTGTGAGTTTTTCGGAAAAATTTTAAATCGTTTTTCGTGAGATTTATTGTGGCTCTGGTTAACCGCTCTGTTGGGATAGAAGAGAATTATGCGACTGCGTTTGTCATCTCAGCCAAAGGCATTTCAACAATTTACACCTTAAAGTCCTTCACACACACGAACACAACACATCAAACTTAATTTGCTGGAAAATTTTAAACAATTAAAACTGGGCAGGACATTTGGAATTAATTTCAAGCCACGAAATGAACTTTGACACCTCATGCAACAATTTTGCGGTTGACAATGACCAAGTGAGGGAGAGACCCATGGCCCAACCTTTTTTTTTGGGTGGTTTTCATTTATGTGCTGTTACGTTTTGTTTGTTTTTTTTTTTTTGTTCTTTTTTTTTTTAGAAATTTAATGAGCCCAGACCGATGTCGGCAGCAACATTATTATTTCAAATAAAAGCGCATTATGCTGGATTATCAACTGGAGAAGCAAGAAGAGTTCACCAGGAAATAATAAAAAAAATCGTAGAAAAAAAGGTAGGAAATTGCGAAAACTTAATTTCCAGCTGGTATGCCATGTATGCATGAATGTTCTCCATACATAATACCCTTCTAAAATCCCACATACCACACACACAGACACACAAGACTTGGGACGCTGGACACGGGACACTTGACCATTCCTCGCCCCCAAAAAATGAACAGTTGTCCAACCTCATCCAGTCATGAGTTTTTGGGCTTAATGAATGAACATTGGTTGAGGGGAATATTTCTCGTATGGTTTCGTCCTTTCTCTTTGCAATTAAATGTGAAATGTTGAAAATAATTTACATTACGTATGCGCCCCGTCTAACGGCTTATCTCAAGCAATTAAGGTAGTTTTTCCTACCCATCAGAATCAAGTGAAAAAGGATTTTATTTACCAGCAGCATTTGCATAGATCCGTGTTTTTTTTTTTTGAAATTTAATTAGTGCAAGGATTTAATTATGTCATCGTCAAGTTGGTCACCAAAAAAGGGTGCTCAATGGATGAAATACTTATGGGGAGGAGACAAAAAGCATTCACCGATGGAGCTGGTGGAGAGGGGGGGTGTGAAGCTTGACTTTAGGTCCAAATTGCTCAATGGAACATACAATTTTTATTTGCATTGGACATCAATTTGTTGGATTTGCAGTAGCTCAACAAAAGGATCTGTGTGGACTATAGTCTGCAGCAGTCAATTTACCTGCATTGTCCTGAGTGCATTTCCCAATTTTTTTTGTGTGTTTGCCCTTTTTTCTTTTTATATTTGTTGCATTGTCATTGGCGTCAGTTACTTTTGTTTTTATTTCATATTTTTCACACTTGAGATTCTTTTGGGGTTTTTGTGTTATTTTAAATGCACAAAAAGCGGCGTTGACAATGAGCGGAAATGAATTATGTTTGGTGGGTTTTTAAGCTCCATAGCTCCAGCTCCAGCTTCAGTTTCAGCTCCATCTCACTCACTGGCTGACTTGGGCCTGCCACCAGGAGCCTGGGCCCACCGCTGAGGTGGCCATTGTGCATTGTGCGAGTGCATTTCGTTCTTGCACAGTTTATTGTTGCTACGCAGCAGACAAATAAATCAATGACAGCGCGACTTTATTGTTTTGGTCACAAAAATATTGCTTTTATATTATAAAATAGCACACAGCCCCATGCCAAACTCTCCACACAGAATTTCCCATACTCTCCATTTACAGTGCGTTGCACTTTTCGGGCCTATTGGGCCCCCGGTCGCATGCGGTTGATAAATAATAAAAATACCTATAGGGAATGGTTGTCAGTTAATACATAGCAAGGACCAAGGAGACACCGCACCGAAGGGATATCGGTTCAGTACTGTGTTGATAGGAGACGAAAGCCACATCGAATGGGGCTTTTATATTTTACAATATTAAATGTGCTGCGGTCTGGTCAATCTATTGACAAATTTTTGAATGATGATTGCCGCTTGCCAGTTGCGGTGTGAACTGTAATAAAAATCCATAAATTAATCCAATTTGAGAATTGAGATTGCTTCACATGGGCATAGAAGTTTGACTTGAAACTAAAATAGACACTGGGAATCGAATATATAATCATATTTCATCAGTATTATCCTAATATCTATTTCATATTTGTTTAATTTGCCTTTTTTAGAATTGTCCATAGTCTTATATATATACACAATTCTTTTAACTATCATTGCATTGCAGTTTCATATCCATTTGTATTTTTTTCTCAACCATCTTGTAACATTTCAAACCACAAGTAGCTTTGCCTTAATCCAGTTAAAACGCTTCAATTTAAATACCGCTAAATCAACAACTGCCACTTTCCATTTGAGCAAAAAGAAAGGAAAAAGTACAAAATTAAATAAACTGTGAGTAAAATTAAAAGTAGCAAATGGATGAGGAAACAGGAATACACCTACTGGGTCTGGTCTGCCCTTCTGTCCTCTCATCCACATCGCATTCATCTTCCATTTGAGCGAGTTTCGGCAACACATTTTTACGCTTCTTTTACTTCATTTTCAATGCATTTAACTTGAGTGACTCTTTAATCCTTGTAAGTATCTTAGCCAGAAGTGTGCGTGTGGTAGTTGAGTCAGGCAGGGAAAAGGAATGGCAGACTCTCTCAAGTTGCTCGGGCATCTTTGTCGTCTTGTTCGTGTCGTCTTCTTGTGCTACAGTATTTATTTACCTTGCGCCTTTTGTGCCCACGTGCAGTTGCCATCGACTAGAAGGACTTTGTACTTCAACTTCCACTACCAATTCCTTTGCTGTCGTCGCCGGAGCTACGTGTTCTGGCCCACTCCCTTGAGCTGACTCGAAAATGTCTGCCACTTGGCATATTTTAAATACATTTCATGCGCTCCTGAATTTGGTTTCTTGCTGCTCAAGGATATTTACTTCTTGAAAATATGTTTACTCGTGTTGTGCATATTTTAATCGTTTACTTTACCAAAAGACTTTCCGGGGATTGCCTTTACGCTCCCCCTCTGACAGTGGCTCTCTCTATTCATATATACATGTACATGTATATAGAGGTTTGTGTATGTATGCGTAAATGGCAATGTGTAAGTCTATCTGTGGCCCTGTTTGACTTACGTTTAAGTTAAATAAGCCATGCAAGTCCTTGTTTCCTGTTTGGGAATTTAAGTCACTCGACCAGGCTATAATATCCAAGCCACTAATTGCAAACCAAGCTGCGACATAAATTAGCCATCGCAGAACATGGAAGCATAAATAATAAAAGCGAACAAGCTAATAGAAATATACGCGGCAATTATCTCACGTAGCCTGCATAACGGATCGTGGACATTTATGCACTCCGAGAAAACTGCAATTGAATTCTATGGTAGACATTGAGACTTTACTTTCTTATAATCAAGGTTAAAATGTTGTGTAGAGATCAAACTGATCTCATTTAAACTCAAAGAACAATATAGAGCCAGTTTCAAATCTTAGCGATAAATTTTTTCAAGACCAAAATCTAGTTCACATAATTATGTACATATATGCAGTGGCTGTTTGTCGAGTTAGCAAGCAATTTTGTTGAGTGTGTATTCGCATTGGATAGAAGAAACCAACCGACATTGAACAGGTGTTGATTATTTATCTGTCTGTTGCCTAGACTGGTCGTCTGGTTGTTTCGGATTCTTTTTAATGAATTCTAATGAGCTGCAGATACTCGAATACTTTGAAAAGAGCCCGCGGTTATTCGTTAGCTCACACGATTCGCCTCAACGCGCTGCTGTGGTGGGTAAGCTTCAAAATGTGAATTAAAGTGGTTGGAGGAGTAAAATGTGTGTGTGTGTGTATGAGTGCGAGTGTGTTTTACGGTGGAGGGTGGCAAAGTTTAGCTCTTAAAATAGCCAACGGGCACAGAAAGTTCTCAATGAAATATTTTGCTATTCTCAGCATATATGGTGGGGTAATGTTTAACTTACGTTTGCTTTAAGATGCCAAAACTCTTTTTATTCGTCATTAATTTACATATGAATAAGACTTGGCAAGAGCAGACGAAAGGTAGATTGTTGTCTTATAAACAACGCCAACCCCAACTCAATACATCTTTGAAGCTAACCCGCCAGTTCTTAGACGTCTAAGCCTAATTTCACTCTTTGATTGCGCAGTTTGTAGTCAAAGTTTTTTGGCCCACCCTTCCACCAGTGGCGAACGAACGACGTCCAAAATTATTTCAATTAAGTTTTCTTACAAACAGCTTGAACTTCCTGTTACTCCACCCATTGCCCCCATGCCCACTTGTCTTTTGGCCATGGTCTTCTGCCTGCGGCTGGGACTTACTTTCATTAGTTGCGCTTGTTTTTGTGTTGCCGGCGTTGGTAAATTTATTGTCAGGTTCGATGGCTGGCAAAGTTTTTATTGCACGCGGACTGGTGTATTTGGTTCTTTGTTTTTTGGCTGTTTGTTGGCTTTTGATTATTCAAATTAAGCTTAATTGTTAAGGTGGCCATAACGGTCGTAAGACATTTTGGAGTTTAAATGGAAGTTTTTTTTGTTAAAGAGTTAGAAACCAAGTTAAATTTTAATCTAGAAGCATGAGATGAGGTAGCTAAAACATAATGCGAATTTATTGTATTACAATATTATGGATTTGCGGCGAATCATCATTTGTGTGGACTTGATTGATTTAAATTTGCTCCATGTATGCCAAGTGAGACCAAAGTCTTCTACATAGGGACCATTCAAGTTGCTAAAAGTGATGAAGAGATTGAAAATCAGTCACCTAAGTCTTGGGAACAATTCGATTGAAAAAGTTTCACCTCTTGCCACAATTCGAGTACCACCAACCACCACCCATTTCTCGAGCACAGTTATAGCCCAGCCAAATGTCATTATCACGATCCCATGTGGTAAACATTTGACCTACATTTTCCGACATAGAATCACCAGCTATTCCAGAATAGACACCCAAAAATTTAAGCACATAGCCCGTCTCCTCGCCACCAATGGCAAAGTTATCATATCGGATATATGCCGTCTTATTGTCATGATCCTCCAGATGTATATACAGTTCATGTGGCTCAGATGTTGTTATTTTGTGTATGGCTTCCAAACCAACAAAAAATTCATCAGATAGATAACCAAAACCATCCCTATAAAAAGACCAAGAGACATTGAAATCAACTTGTCCATTGAAACGATTCTGGATAAGAGTCCAGCCTTCAGGAAGGCAAACAAGCTGAGTTGTTCTCCAGTTAGGAATTCTTATGGTTTGAACTGCATATGAATTGGAATAGACAGAACACGAGGTAGGTACTTGTTTTAATTCAGATTGGAGCGATTCTATCTTAGCATTCAATACATCAATTTCTTCTTGCTTAGTTAGAGTCGTTCTGCTATAGTCTCCATAGGTATAGGCACATTGTAAGAGTAGAATACCAATCAGAATTGGAAATAATCCATTTGCCATATTTGCAGTTGCTCTTCTCAACGACTTGTACACAACTAACTAGAGAGAACTGTTATTTTAAAACTCTGGATTTTAATCTGCATACTCTTAAGAATAAAGGTTCTTTAATTTGCTTAGCCAGTTTGATTTGCAAAAAGAGAATTAGAATTCAGGTTATTAGTTTTACTTCGTTAATTTAATTTTCTATCGTTTTTGATTTCAGTCGATTGTGTAAAAAATAAAATATATGTATATGTTAAATGTGTGATTGTGTATTTAAATATCAGTTTATTAAAAATTATTAAAATGTGACTCAGAATTCTTATCAGCAAAAGCTGCGCTTTATGCAAAAACTGTAGAAACAACAGAAATTTCCTTATCAGTTTTACCTTTGACACTCTCAATCAAATAAAAATATTATACTATATATTATTATATTATATTATATGTATATATTACTATATACTATTATACTAGCTAACAAACAATTGGTCTATTTTAAAGTTAATTCATACAATTCTTCTAACCTCGATATGCAGTTTACATGCTTCTTCAAAACGGAAACGTTTCTACAGGCAAATTTTGTTTTTCTATAAAACCATTTTGCGGTGTACCTTCTTTTTTTGGAATTTACTGCCCCATCATAGTCACTACAAAAGCCTTTCCACTTCAAAACAGTGAAAAGCTTCAAAAAAAACAAGAGAGGCAAATTTTTTCCCTTCTCGTAGATAAAGTTGTTGACCAACGAAAATGGCGCGAAATTCGTACATTAAATGGACTGAACTTCCGGTTTGGTGAAAGCGGCCAGTAACATTCACATCGAGTGGCCAACTGGCAACAAAAAACAAAAAATTGTGGGGGAAAAAGGCGACAACAACTGCAAAATTTATGCCCATCGGAATAATCCATTTTTAGCGCCATCAACCAAAAATATTGGGGTCGTCCATTGTTTCCGTGCTAATTGTTTGAATTTGATTTTGTTTTCAATTTTTTTTTTACACTCATCCTATTTGGGATTGGCAAAAGTGAAGAACAAAATCTACTATGCCCAGAGAGAAATTTCAACTAATACTCGATAGAATATTTACTCCACACACACCTTAAGCCACAAATATTCTACCCAAAAAAAAAAAGAAGAAAAATGTTGAAATGGGACACAGCTGTTGGAAAGGTTTGCAATTATTTTGCAAACAATGAAATTGTTGCTGCGTGTGCAAACATAAAATCAAATTGTATGTACGTACATACGTATATCTCTATGTAGGTAGATATGCGGCAGCAGCAACAGATACAAATACATTTGCCATTCACAGTCGCACTGGGGTAGGACGCAGATGGCTAGCGAGCATTTGCCTTGATTTGATTTCATTCGGTTTTACCTATTGAACTCAGAAGAGAGAGAGGAGAGAGACCGGGACCCCAAGTGGAACATGTCTATGGATATGCAAATGAAGGGGAGTGAAACACATCCAGACAACAGGTGATGGGCACATAAAAACATTTGTCAAAATAGAAAATCAATATACTATATACGAAATAATAAAAAGATAGAGAGAGAGAGAGAGACAGAAGAGGTATTCCTAAACAGTGCTTCATGCCATCTGAATAATAAAGTGCAAATTGACAAAAATAAATCAAAGCACTTGCTCCACGAAAACTAAATAAATTAATCACTTGGCCGTATATCAAAGCAAACAGATCATGACAAATGCTTCATGTAAATCGTGCAAAACTTACTAACTCCAACAAAGAACATTTTAACACACACCTCTTTTACATTGTTTCTCTTCTAAATAATATATTTTCACTCTCTGTGGCATTTAAATACTCTTTAAAATAAAATACAACTATTTATTTTTGTTCTAAATTAAATACATCATAGACCAAAGCCTATGTAATGGCATTGAACTTAAAGAGTTTAAAGAATACCAGAAATCATTTCTTAAAAGCTTCAACAACTATCCCTTTATATCAAATTATTTATCGTAACTACTTAATTTGAAAGTGTATTCAAAAAGTCGTCGAAAAATATGTAAAGCTTGTTGCTTTTTATGCCGTTTTCGATGGCATAGCTCTGCTTTGTTTTAATTAAAATAAAATCTTTGCCTCGTTTGTCGGCTGCACTTTTTCCACGTGAAATTCCGCAAAACTTGGCCAGACGACGAACGACAAAAACATAGCCGCTGTCATGTTCGCTTGTCTAGCGATGTGTAGCTAAAGTCCGTTGGCCAGGTTCGCGCATCTGTATCTCCATCTCTGAAATTTTCTTTACTGAATTCGATCCTAGCACGTCTGGGCTAGGGCATAAATTATGCTTCGTTGTTGTCGCAGAGTTTGAGGTGCCAAAGGTATGCACTGAGACACACACACACACACACAGAGAGATACTTGCTTACATATATTTGTAAATTTGTAAATGCGAACAACTCAGGAAGACAATTTCTTGGCAAACAAATGCATTTCTTTGCCTGCTTGACTTCATTGTCAGCCCAATGGACTTTTAATTGTCCAACATGGCATATATAAATTTTATTTTTTGTGTAGACTTGCGCGATTTAAAATTTTCTAAAGCATTAGATGTTAATTTTCCACAGACTCTTAATGGTCAGCCCAGCATTGAGAGGGATACAGGTGGCTAGACAAATTGTATTATGTATAACCACAATTGTCTAATGTTTTGTCGTCTCTTATGGACGTTTATCCATTTAACCAAAAGACAAAAACCAAAAATGTTGAAAACTCTGCAAAAAGTTGCTGCCTGTTGTTGTTGTTGTTATTGCTGGCATGCAGCCAGGCTAGACACTGTCTCTTCTCGTTCCTTTAAAATACAGTCCAAAAAGTTTCTCCTACTCCATCGGTGCCAAAACTCACTCATACACACTCACAGTCACACAGAAATGTTTTGCATTTCAAATTGCATTTTAATCGCATTTCAACCTGAAATGCCATTAGACATAATTCGTTTAGCTGCATTTGTTGTCTGTCGTCGTCATTGTTGGCTGCAAATCATTTCGATATGATTCCGGCATAGAGAGATGGAGTCCGAGTCGGAGAGTTTCATGTCCAACTTCATGTTACATTTACATTTTGGGGGCCTTCACATGAATACAATTGCCAGCCGCACGTAAATCAACTTTGTCATTGATTTCCACTGACTGGCAAATGTTGATTTCGATTTTCTATGCAACTGTGACGAACTGTCCAGATTATGCATTGCCCCTCTTACCCCTTTTATCCCTTCACTCCTTTCTTCCAGTGGATAAATAGATACATATGTATATGTACGTATGTCCTTTTACTGACATTACGATGCCAGAGCCAAACTCACATGTCAAATTTGTCATTTTGTAATTGATTGTGAGCCCAATGGCTCATCAAGTTGACATTTAATCAATTTACACTCAAAGAAACTGTAACTTGCAAGCAGAAACTAGATATTTAATTTGCATTTATCAAGTTTCAATTCTTACAGTGTATCTGTTCGTTTATTTCCTAGCCAAGCAAATATAAGACAAGTGAGCATTTTGCACCTTTCAACGCTTCTATATGCTTCACAGTTTCTTAATTTGAAAAAAAAACTTTTTTGTTGCATTCTTTACAATGGATTATAATTAGAATACAAGGTAAGTGGAATGACAAAGTTGTTGAAAGGGGGTCGGTCATTCGCACATTTCACTAAAATTTAAATTGCTTAAATTCGTCACATTATCGATTTTCACAAGAAATGAGAAAAATCAAAAGAAAGAAAACAAACTCACAAATTGACCCTGAGAGCCTAAAAAAATATAAAAAAAAAACACGAAAATTTTCCCCAATTCGCTTGACTGCTTACAATTTACGTTTGGCTATTATACATATGTACACCAAGACATTTTTTGTAGAAACATTTGAACAGCTGCTTGAAAAACTCAATTTCCTGAGCATAGACATGCCCATCAAATGCTTTATGATATTCCACCAAAAGACCACAAGTTGAAATTTAACCTTCTTACACATACACACACACTCAGTTGACCCCTTTGGTCTTTCTGTCTGTCTGGGGCTGCTGCTACTTTTTCATTTCTCGCATGTAATGTGTGTAATCAAAGTAACAAAATCCAAATCATATTTCCTTCATTGACCACAAAATGTGGGCGGTTGCTTCCACCACCAACCATAAGAGCGACCAAGCGACCACGTGCAACCCTTTTTTCCTTCCTCCCTACCCTGTTCTTCCCTCCATTTCCATGGCGCATATAAAACATTTTACTAGATTTATACAATCAATGTTGCCTTACAACCGTTTCTTAACCTTGTTAGATACTTTTTCTTCTCCTTTTTTTTTCAGCCCAGCAAAATTATTGGTCTGCGCATATGTAATCATCTCTGCGGTGGCTGAGATATGGTACTGGGGGGACTAGCCTAGCTACTGCAGGACACACCATAAAGTGCACACAATCAAAATGAAATACGTTTTAGTTAGGTATATATTGTAAGTATATAAATCGTGTTCTTATCATAGTCGACTTGTCAGATGTGATTCAACTGCATAAAAAAAATAATAATTTAAGAGCTTTACCAAATATAAGGTTTGAGAGAATATTTTTATTGTTACCCCTTTCTGTTCACAAATCAACTTTTACTTGTAGTGTATTCAAAAGTTGTTCACGGCCCAACCGCAAACTCATTCACTCATCCGTAGTCTGTGGAAAAATTTTTTTTCGCATATGTTGGCAATTTTTTATTTATCGACATTTTGCTATATTACGAGGTGTTGGATGTCTGGGGACAAACCCTTAGCTTAGCCCCGAATGATAAAAATGATTTCTCGAGCATTTTCTTTGTTGGACTTTAATTTCAACTTTTGTATGCTTAATTTGTGCGAAGAACTTTAAATTAATATAATAATAAAATTCATACAAAAGGTGCGTCGAGTGGATGATAAACAAATTAAGAAAAACTGCCGAGTCATAGAATTTGTCTATGATGCTCACACGGACACAAACACGAACAGATATGGATACGTCTATAGCTATGGATGAACAAGACACGTTCTCGAGCGGTTAACAGGAGTTCATTATTAAAAGTTTTTAAAAGCAGATAAGTGCACAGACTGATATGGAGATGGCCAACTCCCGTCCAAACGGCAAGCGATAACGATAAACCTAAGCCCCATGTACACAGTCACAGTCTCCGTGGGCGCCAGCCACTTCACCTCTAATTGAAACATTAAGTTGCACATCACGTACCCGGTGTCAGACACTAGACGCCAGCAGGAGGATGCCCTAGGAGTATGCTAAAATGTGGCTGCGGTTGGGTTTACCTAGCCCTCAAGCATCTACTCGCATCTCTACGCCACTCAGCACTTTATTTTTTTCGTGTTGGCATTTTAAAAGGGCATTTAATTTGCGTATAGAGTTAGTGCGGAAGACGTATGCGAGGGACAATGTGTTGGTGTAAAGTGATTATGCCGGAAATTTGTTTGTCTATGACAGTTCCAAGCACACATTTCTACAAACTTGCACAATATGTTAAAATAAAATCTCATGAAAGTTTTTATATATACATATGTATATTCAACTTATTAAAGGTAATTAATATTACCCATCAGCCAAAGAATGTATTTGCCTATGTATTTTAATAAAAAGCATTTTTATTTGATGACTTATAATTAATTATTGTCTGACCAGGCAAGGCCGTCTGAAGATCTGCTCACGTTCCCTTATCCATTTGTTGCAAACTATTAAACATAAATCGTGTTAAAATTGTCGTATATACATAGATTTGTATTTGATTTTAAATTTACCCCATTTCGAACCAACTATCACTGGGCAAGCTGCATGCAATGTGGCTCGGTTGCCTTCGCCATCGTCTTTCAGATTATACCACATAATGGCGGATCCTCGTTTGGGAAAAACTGCCTTTTTGATTTCTGGAAATACTGTGGCACCACCCTGTTCCACATCATTTAACTAAGAAAGAGATGTTAGAAATATATATATAAAATAAAAACGATATAAAATCCACTCACATAAAAGAGAACTGTTGCAATTCTATCGCCGTTTATATGCAAATTCTGGAATCGATACTTTATTAGGTGTTTTAGGTTGTCTCCTGAAACTTAATAACATACCGTAGTCGTATTGAAATAATCGAAATGCTTAACATAGTATCCACCCAGACCATAGTTCATAACCTGTAGCACTTCCGAGCCATTTAATACGAAATTAGTCATATCCATAATACGTTGATTTAGACGCTCTGTCAGTTGATTAAAGGTATCTAGAAACCAGGCCACCTTCGCTGTCCGCGTCTTAGCAAACTGATTAGTATTTTTGGTTGAATTATAGACTTTTGCTCTTTGTAGTTCTGGCTTGGCCATTTCTTGCAGTTCAGCTATCTCATTGGGCGAAATGACATCGTAATAGAGTACCATGTAAGGATCCAGGCCAATTAACTCCATTTTCAAAGGCGCCAGACGTAGGAATGGAGAGTTTGTTGTATTGTAGATGCAATACAATTTCCCATCGGTTAAGGCAGGAAACTCACCACGACATCCTCGTTCGTAGTCTCCCACACTTTTATTGAACTGGTTAAAAATGGTTAAAATCTGAATTGAAATAGTTTGCATGATATTTCTTACTGGCTTCGGATTAATGTTGTGTTCATTTCTTATCAATGTCTCGATTTCCGAACGCTTGCGTATGAGTTTAGCATCAAATTTCTTATCTTTAAGTGCTATATTTAAAACTTGTACAGCGTCTTTATAGCGATCTATTAGTGAACAATGAAAATTGCTTAAAGTCGTAGAAGTCTAAAATTATACTTCAAAATGTGAGAGACTTACTCAATTTAACAAGGACCTCAGCATAGAGTACCAAGACGTCCGACAAATCAATCTGGAATGGAATACCCACTGGATTTTCCTTAAAATTTTCAATAGTCAGATATAGCCAAGCACTAGATGCTCCATAATTCTCTTGATCGTAGTGATATTGGCCAATTGCATACATATCCAAAACACTTAATCTCGCACTGAAATTTGAAATATTTTTTTGAGTTTATAGTTTCCATTATAATTTTCTCTTTTCTCACTCATATTGTTTGCCATTGAGCAGGCCTTTGGCCATGTCTGTTGAATTTAGTCCGTAAGTAGTTTGTATGCGTTCAAAGCCTGCAGATGCTTCTTCAAGATCTGTTGAGGTCGGTAAAAATTCTTTGTGATCTTGTATAAAATCAATTTCCTTTATGCCAATTGGTTCGTCCATGTACAATTCCCAGTTGATCCAGTCGCGATTCATGCGACGAATTAAAGAAAATGCAATTAATGGATTGCTCAAATACTCTTCTATTGAAAGTGCTGCCTTAGAGTTTTCCAAACTCATTTCAGCTATTCCACTGAGTTTGAAAGGATTAATTTGATTATTTTTATCACTAGTTGAAAGTGTTTTGCTTTTACCTGCGCACTATTTTTAGTTTTGATTCCAATTTGTCAGCATATCTATTTAGGTTATCAATCAATTGCGTTTCCAGGTCTATAAGTTCTGTCATTCCAGCCACCGATGTGGAATGACTTTTCTCAACAGCATCTTGTGCTAGAACAAGCGCAAGAAAATATAGTAAGAGCCACATGAAAACTAGTTTTCTCGAATAGTTCTTCATAATTTGTTCATCTGTTTATTGTAGTCAAAAAATGTTACGAAAGAAATATAGAAATTTTTATCCACAAATGGGGGAAAAAAATTCATTTAGTATCTGAAATAGACGTGTTACTGATACAAATTATATTATTGTTTTTTGCATAGCTAACCTTTTTTGAAATACATTTTAATCTCGTAGTACATATAGTTTTCTTTCAGTGTAGCTGCCATACATTCTGTTCGTTACGTAGTGTGAATCAGCGTCTAGACTCTAGAGTTTAGCTCAATGAACGTGCTGCAGACGAACAGTTTAGTTGACCATGATCGTGACTTCTTATCAACAAAAAATTATTTGGTTTTTTCTATTTTGTTTATACCTTGTACTTATAAATATAGTATTCTCAATTGGCGTGTGAATTTTTGGTTTAGTTATGGAATACCTATCACTAGCTAAGATGATGATTATTGATGAACCTTTTCGAAGTTTTCGAATATATTAAAGTAGGCTTTTATTGGGTTGGGTTGATTAGTTGACCCTCGTTTGATTTTTCAAGTTAAGTTTTTTATTTGTAAGTAACCAAAATCATGAAGTATCCGCCACCGCCACCACCACCGCCAATTGTTCAGGAACCTCCACCAGAACGTGTTCGAGAAGGAACTGGTGCAATGCGTCCGTTTCTCTTTGTATTCTATACCCTGGAGACAGTGTTCAATATGTTCTGCATGGCATTTCATATAACTGGATTCATGTCCGTGGACTTAAGCATGTTGAGCTGGGAAAAACAAATCATTCACTATTTCTATTTGATTGCATTTTATGTCTTCATGGTGCTGACTCTCTTCCAAAGTATTAACATATGTACGGGACACACGCCCACCCTTCTCATGGAGATCATAAAAGCTTCGGCCGCATCATGTGCCTTTACATTGATTTCACTGATGACTATGTATGATGCCGAACGGGATTTTTATTTATTGTATTTGGGCGATGAGGAATCGGATGATGTTTACATTAAAGATAAACCAGTCCATCCATTTTTCAATTTTATGCGTAATCAATCGATATCATCGTTGGCCTGTGGAGTTCTATACATGCTACATGCTACCATTCTGATCGATGTAAAGATCACTGCCTCCAAAGAGGAGAATATTTACCGTGATGAAGAGAGCGACTATATGCCTATCCGCTGTTTGTCTTTGGACAATAAATACAGGCCAAGTTGGATTCCTATGAATGGTTTCAGGAATGTCGTGGCAATAATCGGATCAATATACATATAAGTAAGGATATACTAAATTCATATAAAGAACAACAATATTTGGTCATCGTTTTCAGCTTTAAATTAAACAATTACAAAACTATTTCAGCTCTGCTTTGTTTTGTTATCTACTTAGACCATGAATGATTTCATTGAAATGAATTTTGTGCAAAACCTAAAAACCATTTTGTATTATGTACATACATACATACATATGTACATACCTACATACGCTCACACCCAGACACTTGTTGTTGTACAAAGGTAGGACAAAAAATAAGCTTTAAATTTTACACTTTTATGGACGAAATTCAATATGCCTATTCAGTGACAAATGATTTTTTGAGGAAGCCAAATTTAAAAGAATTTCTTCTTGGCTTCCTACTGGTCTTATCTCCGCAAATGCAAACTTTAAGAGGGGCTGCTTTTTTTTTTGGGAATGTATCTACTTGTATTAATGGTTATTAATGTAGTATTAATAGTTTTTTTTTTTTTTTTTTTTTTATTGAGAATCACATTTTGATGAATTATAATTAATTATTGTCTGACCAGGCAAGGCCGTCTGAAGATCTGCTCACGTTCCCTTATCCATTTGTTGCAAACTATTAAACATAAATCGTGTTAAAATTGTCGTATATACATAGATTTGTATTTGATTTTAAATTTACCCCATTTCGAACCAACTATCACTGGGCAAGCTGCATGCAATGTGGCTCGGTTGCCTTCGCCATCGTCTTTCAGATTATACCACATAATGGCGGATCCTCGTTTGGGAAAAACTGCCTTTTTGATTTCTGGAAATACTGTGGCACCACCCTGTTCCACATCATTTAACTAAGAGAAGATGTTAGAAATATATATATAAAATAAAAACGATATAAAATCAACTCACATAAAAGAGAACTGTTGCAATTCTATCACCGTTTATTTGGCTTATATGCGAATTCTGGAATCGATAGTTCATTAGGTGTTTTAGGTTGTCTCCTGAAACTTAATAACATACCGTAGTCGTATTAAAATAATCGAAATGCTTAACATAGTATCCACCCAGACCATAGTTCATAACCTGTAGCACTTCCGAGCCATTTAATACGAAATTAGTCATATCCATAATACGTTGATTTAGACGCTCTGTCAGTTGATTAAAGGTATCTAGAAACCAAGCCACCTTCGCTGTCCGCGTCTTAGTAAACTGATTAGTATTTTTGGTTGAATTATAGACTGTTGCTCTTTTTAGTTCTGGCTTGGCCATTTCTTGCAGTTCAGCTATCTCATTGGGCGAAATGACATCGTGATAGAGTACCATGTAAGGATCCAGGCCAATTAACTCCATTTTCAAAGGCGCCAGACGTAGGAACGGAGAGTTTGTTGTATTGTAGATGCAATACAATTTCCCATCGGTTAAGGCAGGAAACTCACCACGACATCCTCGTTCGTAGTCTCCCACACTTTTATTGAACTGGTTAAAAATGGTTAAAATCTGAATTGAAATAGTTTGCATGATATTTCTTACTGGCTTCGGTTTAATGTTGGGTTCATTTCTTATCAATGTTTCGATTTCCGAACGCCTACGTATGAGTTTAGCATCAAATTTCTTATCTTTAAGTGCTATATTTAAAACTTGTACAGCGTCTTTATAGCGATCTATTAGTGAACAATGAAAATTGCTTAAAGTCGTAGAAGTCTAAAATTATACTTCAAAATGTGAGAGACTTACTCAATTTAACAAGGACCTCAGCATAGAGTACCAAGACGTCCGACAAATCAATCTGCAATGGAATACCCACTGGATTTTCCTTAAAATTTTCAATAGTCAGATATAGCCAAGCACTAGATGCTCCATAATTCTCTTGATCGTAGTGATATTGGCCAATTGCATACATATCCAAAACACTTAATCTCGCACTGAAATTTGAAATATTTTTTGAGTTTATAGTTTCCATTATAATTTTCTCTTTTCTCACTCATATTGTTTGCCATTGAGCAGGCCTTTGGCCATGTCTGTTGAATTTAGTCCGTAAGTAGTTTGTATGCGTTCAAAGCCTGCAGATGCTTCTTCAAGATCTGTTGAGGTCGGTAAAAATTCTTTGTGATCTTGTATAAAATCAATTTCCTCTATGCCAATTGGTTCGTCCATGTACAATTCCCAGTTAATCCAGTCGCGATTCATGCGACGAATTAAAGAAAATGCAATTAATGGATTGCTCAAATACTCTTCTATTGAAAGTGCTGCCTTAGAGTTTTCCAAACTCATTTCAGCTATTCCACTGAGTTTAAAAGGATTAATTGATTAATTGATATTTTTATCACTAGTTGAAAGTGTTTTGCTTTTACCTGCGCACTATTTTTAGTTTTGATTCCAATTTGTCAGCATATCTATTTAGATTATCAATCAATTGCGTTTCCAGGTCTATAAGTTCTGTCATTCCAGCCACCGATGTGGAATGACTTTTCTCAACAGCATCTTGTGCTAGAACAAGCGCAAGAAAATATAGTAAGAGCCACATGAAAATTAGTTTTCTCGAATAGTTCTTCATAATTATTTCTTCTGTTTTCTGCGGTCTTGTTAATGCGTCTACGTGACGACTAGAACTGCCAACCAACTGTGTTGCCAATTTACCAAAAGAAGGTTGAAAAATCAGTAAGATAAATTATTTACAAAATAACCATGCCGTGATTCTTGATGTTTTTTATACCCTTCAAAGAAAAGTATATCAATTTTGGTCACAAATTTGCAACGCATCTCCGACCACATAAATTATATTTATTTTTAATCAGCAGGACGAGACGAGTTCATATAACTATGGACAGCAGTCGGATCGGATCACTATAACAAATAGGTCCCATTCAAACGGCACTTATTTTTTTCAATAACTAAGTTTTTTTCTAAGTTTTTGTCATTTAAAATAATATTTGTTAGTTTTATATCCCTTTTATGAACTGTGCCAAATTAAATCAAAATCGGGTGACTAATTCATTTAGCTCCCTTTGGAACGATCGGTGGTAAACAGTGACTTTTATCAATTACTTCATTATTTGCTAAGATATTGCCATATATGTTAATATTTGTTAGTTTAATAAAAGTACCTTTTAACGACTGTGGCGATTTTGATCAAAATCGGATAAATTTATTAATTAGCTGTCATAGTAGCATACAATGCGCTCCAGCCTAAGATTTTAGGCCGTTCTATCGCGAAGATTAAACTATTTATACAAATGGTTTTTCCACTTTGATGGCTTTCTGGTAAGGGAAATGTAAAACAAAAACCTTGCAAGGGTATACAAACTTCGGCGCGGTCCAAGTTAGCTCTGGATCTCTGGGTTTGTTTTCGTTTTCACCTACCCGAGAATTGATAAGCTCTACACTTTCGATAGCAAGTGCCACAATTTTAATTAAAACAAAGAGCATTGCCCAATTGCACTATTCAAAAATGTTGCTCCACACATATAAAGAAGCGTAAGCAAAGAGATAACAAAAACTTTTGATCCACAAATAGGAAAAAAAAAGCAATCTGTGTCTAGAACCTGAAACAGAGGTGTTACGGATACAAAAATTATTGTTGTTCTTTGCATAGCTAACATTATTTGGAATACACTTTAATCTCGTAGTAGACGTGGTTTTCTTTAAGTGTAACTGCTAAGCATTCTGCTCGTTACGCAATGTGAATCAGCGTCTAGACTCTAGAGTTTAGCTCAATGAACGTGCTGCAGACGAACAGTTTAGTTGACCATGATCGTGACTTCTTATCAACAAAAAATTATTTGGTTTTTTCTATTTTGTTTATACCTTGTACTTATAAATATCGTATTATCAATTGCCGTGTGAATTTTTGGTTTAGTTATGGAAATACCTATCACTAGCTGTCACTGTTGAAATGATGATTATTGATGAACCTTTTCGAAGTTTTCGAATATATTAAAGTAGGCTTGTTGGGTTGGGTTGATTAATTGACTCTCGTTTGATTTTTCCAGTTTAGTTTTTTATTTGTAAGTAACCAAAATCATGAAGTATCCGCCACCGCCACCACCACCGCCAATTGTTCAGGAACCTCCACCAGAACGTGTTCGAGAAGGAACTGGTGCAATGCGTCCGTTTCTCTTTGTATTCTATACCCTGGAGACAGTGTTCAATATGTTCTGCATGGCATTTCATATAACTGGATTCATGTCCGTGGACTTAAGCATGTTGAGCTGGGAAAAACAAGTCATTCACTATATCTATTTGATTGCATTTTATGTCTTCATGGTGCTGACTCTCTTCCAAAGTATTAACATATGTACGGGACACACGCCCACCCTTCTCATGGAGATCATAAAAGCTTCGGCCGCATCATGTGCCTTCACATTGATTTCACTGATGACTATGTATGATGCCGAACGGGATTTTCATTTATTGTATTTGGGCGATGAGGAATCGGATGATGTTTACATTAAAGATAAACCAGTCCATCCATTTTTCAATTTTATGCGTAATCAATCGATATCATCGTTGGCCTGTGGAGTTCTATACATGCTACATGCTACCATTCTGATCGATGTAAAGATCACTGCCTCCAAGGAGGAGAATATTTACCGTGATGAAGAGAGCGACTATATGCCTATACCGCTATATGTCTTTGGACAATATGTACAGGCCAAGTTGGATTCCTATGAATGGTTTCAAGAATTTCGTGACAATAATCGTGTCAATATATAAGTAAGGATATAGTAAATTCAAATAAAGAAGAACAACAATATTCGGTCATCGTTTTCAGCTTTAAATTAAACAATTACAAAACTGTTTCAGCTCTCCGTTGGCCATTTCAACAATTTTGTTATCTACTTAGACCATGAATGATTTCATTGAAATGAATTTTGTGCAAAACCTAAAAACCATTTTGTACTACATATATACATACATACATACGCTCACACCCAGCCACTTGTTGTTGTACAAAGGTAGAACAAAAAAGGCTTTAAATTTTACACTTTTATGGAGACGCAGCCTGTGTCTGTATACAAATGTATGTGTATAGGGTCATGTGTCCTGCCGTTGATATCGGCTTAACTTTGCCATAAAACTGTCAGCGTCATGCGTATAGTGGCTAAGGGGGCGAGAAGAAATGAAATAAATTTTACAGCCAAATGGACAAAAAGTCCGAAAAGCACACATAGAGGATGAGAGATTTCTATATACATATGTGTGTATGTGTGAGTTTTTCGTAGGCCAAATCTAATGCGGACAACAAAAGCACCTGTGACCTGGAAAATCAGCACGAAACCGGGACCGAGACCCAAGAATTTGCCCCTTGGCTTTAAGCTTCCTGAGTTGACCACTTTAAGCCAGACTTAAGCAAATATTAAACAAGAAACACATTTTGTTAAGCATTTTTGTCTGTTGGTTCCTTTGCCGCGCTGCTTCCACACACCCTCTAATGATGTTCATCAATTAAGTGTCATCAATCATCTCTGAACAAAAAATACTAAAATAGAATGGATCAAAATCATCGCCAACGACAACAAGCAAACACTGTCACGGTACAAAATATCGTTTAACCTAAAATGCCAAAACCACAAAAACCTATTTACTTTATTGCCAACAGTTTGCAATTGGAAAATAACTTATACAATATGTTCTTAAATTGAAAGGCATTCACTAATTCGTTGGAAAAATTTTTTTTTTGTCAAAAGAGAACGAAAATCTTTTCAGATTTGTTAAAAAAAATAATGAAATTTTTTTTTTTTTGTATGCCCAAATTTATGTGGTATTGTTTTACAGAACAACCCCAAGAAATCCAAATCATGATACCGGGGAGCATGTCAACCTAAATCTCTACAAACGATGTACCACCTAAATACACAAAACAAAAATTGTTTGGTGCACAGCACTTAATACTTCTCCATACCCGAAATGGGAGTATATTTTTCGGTGTGGGAGTCACCACCTCTAAGCGCATATCTATTTCAATTCCAAATTAGATGACCCACTGAGACCGAGCATTGTGCCCATTTCCATAAAACTTAAAGCATCAAACTTTCAGTTGGCACTTTGAAAAGTTTTTGATGCTTTATGTGGCCATCGATTCTGAAAGTCAAATCAAGCGGAAACTTTATTAGGACACAAGATTCGGACTAGGATTTGAGAACGACTTGTAAAACAATGCCACATTAATGGGCTGGTTACTGTGCTGTGCTTGTGTCCAAAGGAATCTTTTGCTTTGAAATCAATGTCGTGGCGTTGCAGTTATGATTATTGCAGTTGAGGAAAGTTTTCACTTGGATTTAGATGGAGGTGGTGTTAGAAAATGATTTGCTCACCATAATGGGCGCTGGGTAAACACACAGAGAGGGAGGGGGATTGTCGTGCTATGTCGTGGTTACGAAAGGTTTATGCAAATGCCAAAGCTTTTATACACTGGCAAACATGGACATTGAGGACAAGAGATGGCTCGCTAAAAAATGCTTATAACTTGTGTAAACATTCTACTCCTTCTCCTTGGCCCTGCTGGCTGGCTAGCTAACTCCTTGGTCCATTTACGTGTAGGTATGCCATGCCTCCACACAATACTCAAGTATGTATCTCGGATCAGGGGTATATAAAAACGAAATATTTTATGGTCTTTCCGGGCGAAGAGAAAAAAAAGTAACTTTTCTGCTTGCCTTTGACGATAAGCATAGCGAAGTTTGCGTATGTGACTTCCGTTTGTCCTTGCATGTCCTCTTCTCACACATACAATCATGTGAGTTTGCCCAAGCACACAATTTTTTATGCATTTTCTTAGCGGCCATTTTTATGCCGGCACACGTTTTCCATTAGACATCAAAAACGTTTCGCTGTCATTTCCTCTCGATGCCAGTTTGATTTTGAAGTCAAAGCGATTGAAAAAGGACGACTAACAATAAGAGACAACGGAGACAAAACGGACAGACGAATGGAGAATTAACTGAAATTGTGAAACCTGCCTAACATTTTTGTAATTGAAAACTGGGTCAGCTTAGTGTCTTAAGGGCATTAATTAACATTGACAGTTTTTGCATTCGTCATTAAAACAATTATCATGTTCAGACAATTATTCTTTGTTAGATAACTTTTTCAGGGCACTGTGCGGGTGGCCCTTTAATTGAATCTGCTAACTGGGAAATGCAAACTACTAACTGCGAACTTGTGAAAGGTGGCATTAATCTTCATAAGAATGACAAGTTCATTAGAAAAGCAAACACGGCATTGATTCCGATTTCCATAAAGCAGCTCGGTATCCCGGGACCACCCATCCACCATCCTGTCTTTACACCCTCGCAACCTTCACAATGAGCGGCTAATTAAAAATGTATCACGCATCTTAAACCGCTTGCTATGTTTGGTTGCAATTTATCAAAGGCTCACAGAAACCTACGCGTTCTGCCATAAAAAAATCAACTTTTTTTTTTTGCCCCCAAAAAATAAAAAACTTGTTAAAAGAGGGTATGTAGCGGTTTGTAAACAGTTTGTAAGCTTTAACTTTTGATTTGAAAGATGTATATGTTCTTAAATGTAAAAAGGATAAATATATTGATTAGACTCCCAAATTAGGGGATTGTAGTGAAATAAATAACAAATAACAAATACTAAATGGTTCTAGTGAGGTCTCAGACTTCTTCCGTTTATGTGTCCTAATTGAAGGATGTGCAATAGTCGTTGATATTAAGATAAAATGAAATTCCTTTGGCTGATATTATAATGTCCGCGGATATAATTTTTTAGCGAGGCGCTGAAGCGCAACGCGTATAATGCGCATAATTTCTATGCCACGTTGGTCACCCGAAAAGTAAATGTAGACACACTGTGTAGTCAGATACTAACCCATCCCAGCTCGGGCCGGGCCATGCCAAGGCCTTGCACAGAGGACGACCTTTGTGCCGTCAGTGGAAAGAAACAACAAGAGAAACAACAGGAACAAATATGGCGTCAGTTTTTGGCAATGGTTTGTGTGGGGTTTTGGTCTCGCGAACAAAAGAGGTATACTACGCGAAAATAAAACCTATTACCGGAATCATAATTATCTTTTATGGCCGCGTCTGTCATGACGACATTATGGCCACCATAGAGCGTGGTCTGGTGTCTCTTTTCTCTTGCTACTGCCACTGCTACTGCTCCTGGACCAGGGACAAGCCAACACGTAGCAATAAAAAACCACGAAATGCGGCCAAGTAGGAAAAAACATAAATTATACAAACACAAAATGTGGTGAAAAGGCTTCTCAGTGCGCGTGGAATAGTGGAGAAAGAATCCAACATAAAATTATGTAGTCGGCATAATATTTTCATTACGAATCGGTGGAGCATTTCAATACCAGGCAGCTGCCGTCGTCGTTTCGTCGCCAAAACAGGTGTTTCCTAATTCATTGGTATAAACCCGGACGAATTCCCATTTCCCTTCCTCTGGCTTTCCTTTGTTAAATATATGTACATGCTTCCCTGTCATTTTGTTTGAGTTATTAAAAGTATTTACAAGGAATGAGTGTATGACGACGAAGGACAATGTCTGCGCCTGGCAGACAAATCAAAGTTTCAGGCGGTTGTTTTTTTTTTTTTTTTCGTTGCTTGTCATATGCTTTTTAATTTCTAATATTTCACGCGTATTTCCGTATTTTCCCTTGCCAACTAATGCCTAATGCTTGCCAGTGACAGGCAGGCGACAAAGGGCGTTGCCATTGTTGTGCACTTTACTGCAAATTATGCAAGACACGTCGACGCTCCACAATTCTCTTCTGCAGATTGTCTCATCTGCTCATTGAGGACGCGAGGTGTGCGCCTGAGGTGCATTTGACTGTGACGTACTGTAATTCTGTTCTCAATCTTGGAATTGTGGCAAAAGACAAGGCAAAGGCCAGCAGCATATGGCTTAGTCTTGCTAAATAAGACACTGGACTACGTGTGAAATACTCTGAAGGGCCACAAAAGTTTCTTTAACAACTGGCAAGGACATATTAGAAACTTAATTCGACTAGAAGATACCTAGTGGACAAACAATTTAACAAGTTTTTTAATCTTATCAATCAATTCAAACTTTGCATAGGATTTCAAAGGATTATGATTTAAAAGACGATTATGATGAAGAGTTTAGTACATTCTTACTATATCCATTAACTTACAATTAGATACATATATCAACCTTGTATATCTTAAATACCACAACGATACTAGTCATTTTATAAAAGAACAGTATAATTTTACCTTCAAATACAATTCCTATATACCTTTCTTACCTCTCACAATAGGATTGTCAGGACATTTTGCCCAAGGCCAACTGTGTGGCGTTCTCTCCCTTGTTTAAAAAGCGCAATGCACGTGCGGCCTTTTGTAGAATTGTTGTTGCCGTGTTGTTGTAATTGCTATCCGACGCCTGTTGACAGGATACTTCAACTATTGTTGTTTAACTCACACCTCCTACAACACTCTTACTCTAACTCAAACTCTGTTTAATTCAGCATGAAATTGGTTTGTATTTTATATATTTTGCAATCGGTGGTCTTGCGTTTCAATGTGCCTTTGGCGTTCCATTTTTTTTTTTTTGGAACAACACCTTATAGAAAGTGGCCCCAGTCAACTTAAAGTGTTTTAAATCATGTAACACACGGAAAAATAAAATAAAAACTCTAAAAGGGAAAACCAATGGGAAAGCGAAAAAGAAAAATGTACCACAAAGTTTGCTTTGCTTCGAAGCTGGGCCTTAATTAAAAAATGCGAGTTTCGCGTAACTAGCACTTGATTAATTTTTTGGTTCTCCGCAAAAGTAACGCAAAAAAACACGGAGAGAGAAAGGGAGATGGGAAGAGAGGGAGAGTCCAGTTGGAGTGTGGAATAGCAGCAGGAAAAAATGGCATTCAAATTAATTATGTCCATGCTGTGCTCGCACTGCTATCCAATGACTCGGACTTGGACTCCGGCCCTGGCCTTCTACTTTACGTTATCAGTGCGAGCTTTAGATACGTGGGTAACACAAAAATGTGTGTACGACTAGTGCTACATGCAGCTCGTTGAGGAGGCGGTCAACTCATGCTGAGAGATCGTGTGTGCGGTTATGGGCGGCAAACGCTTTGATATTGAATTTTTCGCGAAATGATATATAGAACTTGCCATTCATACATTTTGCAGTTGAATTGGGTTTCTGGGCGGGTTATATGACTCAAAAACTTATGTAACTTTTGATAGAAAGAGATTAAAATACTAAGAAACTTTTTAAACTTTACCACGAGCTAGCATTGCAATTTGCCTTTAATGATTGTTATTAGAGTCAAGGCAAAAACCTTTCACAAGTTTCTTCGCCACATTGTGGTAAGGCCTAGTGTCGCTTTGAATAAACGCTCATATTTCTCAATGATTCTAACCCCCACCTCTGCCGCACAATAGTCATTAAACCTGCGCATACAGACTGAACAACAGACAGACAGAAAGAAAATAGAAATAGACGTTGGTAGACGACGCACTCTTCATTTGGCATCAGAAACAAAAGCAAATGTTGGATATTAAATACAATATTAATAATCTCGCATGTCATTGTCATATACCTATAAGAGGATGTGTGTGTGTGTTTGAAGTCGACAGCAGCCACCAAGAGTCATCACTCATTCAGTAGCAGACACATAGATACAAAAGACATACGCACAGACGCATACATATCATAGATTTTTACCTAGCATACTTTGCGGCGTTGAGCGCCAGACTGGCGCCAGGCCAAACAGAAACCCAAACAAAAGCAAGACACACACTCTACACTCCTACTCAATCAAATCACATTACAGTTCAACTTTAAGTACAGTAGCTATCCCAATCTCTCTCTTTCTCTCAGTCTCGTTCACCCAAAATTTCACCGCCAATCGCTAATGTAAATGTTTGTCTGCTATTTGAATTTTAATTACTTTTTGCATGCTGGCTGAAAAAACTATTTTTGCCCACCTAAAGTTTTTAACAGAATCATGCCAAACCATAAAAGTTTTCGCCACCACCAAAAAGGTAGAAATCTAGAGTGAGGGGAGAAGCGAAGAAGATTGTAATGCTCCTTAATTGAAATAAGTCCCAGAACCAATTGTTAACCAAGGAGCCACTTAAGTTTGTCCATAAGGTAGAAAAGCAAGACTCCCAATTGCACAATCAAAAATCAGCAGCCATTCCTTCTGTTGTTGGGTGGCATAAATTTTCAAATTCTCAGAGTCGGGGACCACTTGTAAGGGAAATGGCTAATTCCAAACTGCTATTGCTCCATGGTTCTGCTCCCTGTTTCTCTCACCTATCGATTGTCGTCTGGCATCTGTTCCACAGAGGCGCAGACAAGTCGCTGCGTCTTTGGCCGTACAAAAATTTATTTTGGCCTCCACCTTTTATAGCCCTCCCCGCCCATAGCATTGCAATGCTTTTTATCGGATTGAGACTCAAGTCGTCGGCCACAGCCGCCCAACTGTGGTGAAAACTTCGCGCTGGAGTAGAAAGAAATTCAATCAAAGGTACAAGTTAATCCCGCGTGAGTTCATAAAGTTCACAAGGCAATTTATTTTCCCCGAAAAACCTAAAGTTTCGTTTGAGTATAAAAAGAAAACAAAATAAATGCTAAAATAGAATGGATGTCAATTTGTATTAAAGGTAAGATTCTTATTTGAAATGTCAAGAGACTCGGGCTCCAAGTGATGATCGAACTGTTAACTTTTACTTATCTCTACTAGATAATTTTAAGCCTCGTTTTAAAGAAATTGACTAAAACGTAGTCAAGCTCCTCACCACGGCATAGAAATTTGCTATGTTTCAATCAATCAACTGCAACTGATTATATCCAAACTGCAACTACAGTTGTTAAGTAATATTCCTGTATGTATATTATGAAAATTGTTTGATGGTATGGCATATTAAACTGATTTTTTAAAAAGCACGCAAACAATTTTGTTCTCAATAGACAAGATATTTCAGCATAAATCACGCTCCTTTGAAGTCAAAGTCAAAATCGTTGTTATCTGGTTACAAAAGAGTTGGCTGCAGCGATTGTGTCTTCAATTAGTGTTGAGAGCTTGTCAAACAAGTAGCGAGATTAAAGCAAAAGTCAATTTTCTTTGCACTCCCTTAGCCAACCGCCCCTGGCTCCTTTGGCTCACTAACATGCAACTAACCATGGCAAACACGTTTCGATGGAGGGCGTAACGGGCATGAGAATCGATTACCAATATCAAGTCAGCTAGCTAGCTGTGAGCTCATTTTACCTCGATAAACGAACCAGACAGAGGCAAACATCTAATTGCCTGGACTGAGCAAATAGACCAAGACACTGGGGACTACTTAGAATGGATAGTCCTGCTTGGCCATGTTACAACAATAAAAAGGTGAAGGATTAATAGCAAATAAATTGATGTTGAAAAGGCGATTAGAGTTAGAGTGAGTGAGTGAATGAATGAATATCAGAACTTTTTGTGGTCAACTTTTCCTCTGCATCATTTTGTTAACCACTTAAAGCCACTAAAAGCATTGCTGGCATCTCCATTCGATTCGCCTCATAAATCACCAAAGAGAATTTACCTATGAAAGGAAATTGTCAACGCTTTGACAGGGGCACAACAGAAAAATAAAAAAAGAAGAAATAGAGAAAACAAAATCTGAATGTCGCATTATCATATGAATTTCCTATCCACAATAAGCAAAAAACAACAAAAAGTCAAATGTTGTATAAATTTCAGACGGTCACTTGATATGTTCTGTTTCACCCTGGTTTGTTTCGTCTGCTTCAACAAAAGGTAAGGTCCAAACGGGAGGGTGACCACCAAAGGCCGGATCCAAGCAAGTTGTGGGCGGAGCATAACGAATGGCAATGCTTGCATAAATTTGTGAATATTTTTTCGTCCATTTTTGTTTTGCCAGAAACTTTGATTTATATCATATTTGGTTTTGTATTAGTTTTTTACTTTTCTTTTTGAGGTTGATGGAGTATCGATCCAATATTTAACAAAGTTCAAACCAACTTAAAGCTAGGATCAATTCTTTTGCTTTTCAGAATTGTGGAATTGCACATTGGAAATCGAAGAGCAACAATTTGTTTGCATGTTCCAACAGAAACAATCAAATCGCAATTTACTGGCTCATGGAAAACCGATTTATCGTTGGGGAAGTTAGTCGGTCATAAAACATCCATTAACTTCATGTCAATGTTGCATATACATGTATGTATGTACATACGTACAGGCGCCAATACCCCCTGACTTTTCCACCTCGATTTCGGTTCAGTCCAGTTCAGTTCAGTCTGACGAATGGACGAGCATTCGTTCATTTGTGGTATTTTGGTTTAAGCAAGCCAGAGTCAGACTTGGCTCCTCGTATGGGTATTCCATCATGTGGCCATGTGAGCACGAGGGCGGTGCAAGCCGCCGTGTTGTGTTCAGTGTAAATTGCTCGACTTTTGGTCTATGCAACATGTCAGCATTTTGTTATAGACGTTATTCAATGGGCCAAATGAAGCATATTCGCCGAATGAGCGAAGTGGGAAAGACTTTTAAATTATTTTTCCCTTGCGAAGAGTGATCTTATTTAAAGAGTTGAAGTTATTAAAAGTTAACAACTATAACTTTAATTCCCAAATAAACATATTAATGGGCTTTCAACTAGTCGAACCCTTCTGAAATTAGCTGTCATGTCCTGCCCAATGACACGTGTTAAAAAATGGCAGGCATAAAAAAAAATTCTTCTTAGAAAAAAAAGAAACTAAACAATTGCACACGTAGGCAAAAGCAATTTTCCAATTGCCGCAAAAAGAAAATGTCACAAATTTTCTTGCAGTTTCTATGTGCTTTATTTTTCCCACCAAAGAAATGGAATTTTGGCACCCACGATAATAACAGAAACAGGAACCGCAGTCAGTTAATTGTTGGTGTCTGAAGTGAATACTTCTTGCTGTCATTCGCAAGGTTCTGGGGTCTGGAGAGATACCTCTGTGGTTAAAAGGGAAGGAGAATAAGGAGCAAAGGCACTTAATGTGAACCGCCTTGGCAAAACTTTTGAATTACCTCAGTTACGTATCAGGCAAGGATGAAGGGAATTGTGTACTGGGAATTGCTACCGTTACACTCTCAAGGCTCGACGCCAACGCCATTCTCATTTATGCCGTTTCAAGTTGCTCAACGAAGCAGTCAACGAAGTTCTTCCTTTTATCCCCCATTCCAATTGCTCCATCTGGTTGTTCTGGCAATGTTTGTCTTTCACTTACATCCCCCCGTTTGGTGTCGTGCCTTAACAAATTCTCTACGATTATTACCTGCTGTTAAAAATTTCATAATCTTTACAGATAATAATTTAATGTTCCCTTTTAGTGGTTCACATTAAAAAGTTTTGGCAAGAATATTTTTTTGGCTGCACAAAGTGTATGAGTAAGAGAAACTGGGAGATTGAAAGATTGAGAGTGTGAAAAGGTTTTGTCTGTCTGGCTTTTAATATTGTTGTAAACAGGTAATATCGTTGCCGACTCATTGTGGTTTGAGTGATATGCCATCTGGCTTGGATCCAAGAAAATAAGAACACTCTCCTAAATCATAACCCAGTCCAATACTTGTTAACCTGTCATAAGTTGTTGCTTCCCATTCCCGTGCTCTTTTTTGCCTATCGTTTGGGTATTTTGCAAAATGTGCGAACATCGACTAAGCAGCTGGCTTATCTATGACACCGAAAAGAAGTCACAGTATGCACTCTTTCCAGCTGTGAAGGTATATATATATGTTGCTATCGGTGTCCTTAGTCCTGTCCATGTTCGTGTCTATGCCCAGCATGTGAACTTTTCAAAGTTATGCGAAATTCTGCTGACCATTGGCATTTTGCAGCTTTTGTTTTTGCCCACGGCACAGGCTGAGTGCTATGGGCACAGTAGAATTGCAGGCATTAGCACTCTGGCTGGCACATGGGCAGACAAAGGTCGAGGGCGCCAGCTGTTGCCCAATCGTTTTGTCTGCCCAGCGCATCCCTGTGTCTACTACAACACTCCTGGCAAACGTTTTTGGGATTAATACTTTGGTTGCGTCTCTACTCCTTTTCCTTTTTTCTTTTCCTTTTTTTTATTGGTTCGTTTGGCGCAGTTTATTGAAAAGGTGACGTTGACACTGCAGCCACGGTCGAAGTTTTGTAAAAGTTTGTCATATTCTTTTTTTCTTTTCTGCTTCCTTATTTTTTTATTTTGTTGGTGCCTGTCGATATTATCGATGGGAAACATATGTGAACATGTCGTTTGACACATTTGTCAGTTGGCTTAAAGTTTCCGCAGGAGTATGAGAAATTACTTACATTGTTCTAGATGGTAACGGCATGATATGAAAGGGAAAACATCGAAAGAAATTGAACAAATTATGTACAATTATTAACACACTATGAGTACAATATTTTGTTTTATATCAACAATTGCTTTTAGTGATTTTAATAGAGATTTGGCAAAGATTTGTACATCTAACTTTTTATTCAAATTAATTGAATCTAAAGATATTTCTTGATTGGTTTTATATTGATTTTAAATGTACAGCAGTCTAACAGTTGTTAGAGCATATTCTTAAGCTTCAAACCATTGCCATTGTGTATTAAACGAGTATAAGTAATAGGCTGTTTGGTTTAATTTCAATTTAAGCTTATGCACAGGCATGTCAAGGCAAATTGTAAGCCACTTCTCAGCCAATTAGATGCTTTCAACAGTCTCATTTACACTTTCAGACACACTTTCAAACACTCACACTCAGACTCGCACACACACATGAATTTCACATCTGTTGACAAATGACTGGCTCTGTTCAACGGTGTTTGGCAGCACTTGTGCGCCTCATTATGTGGCATTTTGGGCTAACCGCTTTAATTAGCTTTACTCACACACACACACAGACGTATACGAGCTAAAAGTGCAGGCTGCAATGTGGATTTTGGCCTGGTCCGAGCCCACAAAAGCCACTTGAGTGTTGAGTGCAGTGACAAAATGTTGCTAATACAGTGAGGGCAGACTACCGTTGACTTTAATTGAGTCACAAATCAACCAAAATATATTTTACACCGCAAATTGTGCGGTAATTACAGTCACACACATAAACACATGCAGACGTTTAAAAGGAGAGTGAGATAGGGAGCGACAGAAACAGAGTTGGAGGTAGTCTGGTGCTGTCTCGCTAATTTATGACACAAACTGTAGCATACTTTCCAGCACCTGCACAAGACAACGACAAAATGGGCGTCGGCATTGGCGTTAATTTCCCTGCTAATGAGTCTTAAACACCAGTCAAGCTCCTGCTCCTTCTGCTGTGAAAAATTTCTGAGGGGGAAACTCTTTGCCTTAATTATGCCAATATTTGTTCGGAATGATGCAAGCATTTTGCTTGCATTTTTAAGCAAACAAATTTTACTGCTCATTTCTTAGAAATTTTTATCAACACAAAACTGTTGGCGCCAGTCGAACCAACCACAAAAAAAAAAAACTGAAAATCAAATGGCTAAAAAAGAACAAAAAATTTACTTGCAACCGCACAGAAGAATGAAAACAACCAGCTCCATGGTGGTGGGTTAGGGGGAAGGCGATGTGAACTACGCTTTTGCTTTCATATTTTGAATACAAATTGCTTTATTTGCTCTCGCTGCAGCATCAATTTCATCTTCAACAAAATTTTTTCACATAGATATAAACAAGTGACTTTGCCCATTCATACCTTATTTCTTTCTTTTTTTTCTGTTTTGTCCTTCTCTTTACTCAGTTATTCCCCTCTTGCGAGGGTTGTTACGCCGGTGAGTTTTGAATTTTGTTAAAAAAAAGAGAACAACAACAACAACAAATTGCTCCCCAATGTACGTTTGACAAAGTTATTTGCATTCTGCTGTCTCCTTTCGTTGTTTTCTCTTTATTTTTTGCCATACATAATAATTTAATAATATCTCAGCTGAAGTTAATATGACAATGAGTGACAGGAGCAAAACACGGGAAAGCAAACCAAAACGTTAAAAAAATGTATATACATATATACATAAATAAATGAATCAAGGTAATACGACTACATTGTTGACGAATGACAAATTTAAAACTTGCCCAGTTTTATATGCGGATTAATGTCATCTCATTTTATGAGTCATGTACATGGCAACATACATTTGGTAATTGCAGGAGAGGATTCTCAATTAGACTGCATGGAAATTTTTGGGAATGCATTTTATGACAGTGTAGAATTATGTTAATTAACTGAGAGTGAAACTGTGGCCACTTAGCAAAGCTTGTTGCTGAAAAACATTTAATAACTTCAAGTTATTAAATGTTGTTATTAGAAACGAGATATGTGCAAAACAAAAAGTTCTAAAAACATCTGAAATGAGTTTTAAAGAGGTTTACTATTTCTTAGATCTATAAAATTACTACGGGGAAATACGAATCCCATTTCAAAAAAATGTGTTATTATTTTAGCACTAAAAGATATATGTTTTAATTAAATTTAGTTTAGCTTTCCATATTGCAATCATCTCAAACATTTCAACGATAGTCCGCTCCTGATTAATCGAATACATGTGGCAACTTTGTTGTTGGTCCAAGACCATAAAAGATGAGAACCAGAGTCAAATTAGCCCGAGCAGCAGCTAAGCAAAGCAGTGCAAGACTATTACTACTTTTTTATGACTCCTGTATATGCAATAGCAACTAGAACTAGTGGAAGCACCAGCAGCAAATTCGTTGCCGTGGAAGTTATGCCTAGAAAATATGAAATTTGTTTTAATTAGCTGCTGACAACAAAAACAGCAACTACTCGATGTGGGTTAGCATTCAACTTTGTAGCGTCAAAACATCCGCTAGGCTATCTATATTTAGAACTCAATGATGAGTCCGCAGATTGAAAATGCGCAAAAATACGCAATATGCATATGTCTCCCGACCTTTGGGGCACGTCTCGTGTGTGAACGTGCTGCATTATGTTTTGATTTGCCTGGCATCTTGTTTATACAAATATTTATAATAGTGAACCCAAGACAAGTAGAGGTGCCCGTTGCCGTTGCCGCTGCCAGCAGGTGCGGACGACAATAACCGACTAACTCACGATTCGATCAGACAGTTTTATGTCAAGTTGCCTTTACGGTCTATGTTTTTTTTTTTTTTTCTGTGTTTTGTTTTGTTTGCTTGCCACAAAAGAGGACAAAACATTTTTATGGCCTACACAGTTCTAGGCCGTATAATTTTATGACAAATTAATACAATTGCCAGTACTCTGAACCACCTCCACCGCCTCCACCCAACAAACCACCGCCCCATTAGTGTTCAGCGCCTCCTTTTGAGCGTCGACGAACGTATGGCGATTTAGGCAATTTATTCAAACATTTATCATTTTTTTTCGTAGCTAATATTGAAATGAAACATATTAGTATTATTATTATATTTTTGCACATTGCGCCTCATAAATGTATATAAAAATGTTTACGCTAAAACCAATGAAAATTATTCATACAATTACCAAAAATATCATTGTTCTTCTATGGCTCTTTGTTTATAATCTAATAGAAAGCGACATAAATATTGAAAGAGAATGAAAAACAGACAAAGGTTAACAACATTAAATGGGCAAAACCATAAATAAATAAATAATTTAGTGTCAATAATTCATTATTACTACATACATTTTTTTTCCGAAAAAAACAACTGTAACAATAACAAAAGCTTTTACAATAAATCCCATTTAACGTAAAAAAAGGGAATCGCTATATCAGACACTCTAGTATCATGTAATTTTTTTCTATGCAATCTCAAATATTATATCATATGATAAAAAAATGGATAAAAAACATTAATAAAATAATTTAAGGGTTTCAAGTTTATTAAAAATGAATTCTTCAAAAGAAAATATCCATTTTTTTTTTTCGATTTTCGAATGTCATTTTATTTATTAATTACATAAATCGAATTAAAACTAGACATTCTACCTTAATATCAATCAACATTTTCTTATTAAATTCTTGCTTATTTATTATAAATTGTGTAAACAAGACCAAACAAAACCGAGCAGCCAAATTTTCCAAGAATTTAAAGATCATTTCAACCCAATAGAGTTTTAAGGAAAATGCATTTATTATAGTAATTATCTTCCCTCTTTAAGCTCTTTTAAAAACTGCTGCTTCAAATGTTTTGTTACGTTAATTTGGTTAAATGTTTGCAAATATCGTAAGGGGAAATGCTGTGTCACAATCTGTTGGCGGCTGGCAATTTTCCCCAATGTTAGCGCTCTGTTAAAGCAATGAGAGCTCCACATTTGGGGCCAAAATGAGACAAAACTCTAGGCCTTCAGTCTCCAGGCGGCCGTTGGGTTGGCAGCAGCACACGCCAAAAATAAAACTAGAAAACAAAGATAAAACCTTACCCAAACCTCAGAAACAACGGTGAAACAGCGCAAAATTTGAGGCAATTGAATGGAAGTGCATGCGAAGGCAATCATTCAATACATGTCTTGGCATTTATCGTTGTCCTGGAGGGACAGGAGACAGCGGACCCAACATGCTCATTTGTCGCTACACATCACATTCGAGTATATGGCAAAAGTTTTGCTATTAAACAGCAACCAATTGTTGTGATTCATATGCTGTCAGAAGCTGACAAGTTTTCTTCTTTTTTTTATGACAAACGGAAGATACTTGAGCAAAAGTTCGAGAAGTTCTTCGCTCGAGATGGCGCAATAAAAATTGCTTTTCAAGAACCTGGATGAAATCATTTTCGGCGACTGAAAATGGCATCTGGGGCCCCTATTAATGTGACAGCCTTTGAACTATTGATGAGCCATTTGAGATACAATTAAGCCCTGACGAGTGCTTTCTATGGATCTTTAATGTCCAAGTGTTGTACTTTCTTTTGGCCCAAAACCCTTAACCCACTCTCTCACTCTTTATATTCCACTCTTGGTCATTATTAATGTTCTTTGGGCCATGGAAGGGGTCTTTTTCATTTCGTTTCGCTAATATTTGAAAAATTGCCACTTTTCGCGCACCTTTGGTCCCTTTTTTATTTTAGACTGTAATGAGTTTGTTCCCTCAGCTGTTTTTTTTCCGTATCTCAAAATGCTCGGCACGTTGCGGGGTTGGAAGTTGCAGCAACAACTTGACAGCAATGTGGATGATTGAACGCGTGTCCATCAAAAAGTGCGTCTAATTGCTTTTTGCCGCTTTGCAGTAACAGCAAAAACAACAACAACTACAGAAAAAGGGGTAAAAAGCATGAGGTAAAAGGTATTTTTTTTTGTACTCTTCTAATTTTTGTAATTTTGTTTGTTATATTTTTTAGCCGTTCCATACCCTTGAAAATGAATGGAGGTTGCTGGTTTGTTAGTCCAAATACTTTTTTATATTGACTGCTTAAAGAGTCACAGTCTTAAAGCTAGATTTGAATGGCCTTTTCTTTGAATAGGCTTTGAATGTAATAAACCAACCAGAAAATGGTCTACGGCTATCAACAGCTGCGTTTCATTGGCTCCGATTCCCTAGATCCTGGTCTCGTGTTAATGTAATGTAAGTAATTTACCTCAGAAACATGGGGAAAATCTTAATTTACTGCCACTGCTGCTCATTGGCATTCGCTTGCCTTTTGCCCGTTTCGTTTATCTGCTCTGTGGAAAACACATTTACGTGTTATTCAATTTTGCAAACTAAACGTAAAAATATCATGTTTCCTGCGGCTCCACAAAACCAAATACAACAAACGGAAATGTATCAAGGAATGGGGGATTGCTATTCCTCGCAGCAACAAAATCAACAACAACAGGAAGAACCAATTCAGCCAGGCATTTCTCGTTAACAGCAAAAACACTTTCACTTTTCCTTGGCAAATAAGTTTATGTGTATATGTCGTGCACGCATGTATGTGTGTGTGTGTGTATGTGTGTAGAAAAGTAAATATCAGGTTAATGGTTTTTGACGCCGCGGCATGGAAAAGTGTTCACTTTCACTTTGCCCTTATGCAACATTTTCCACTCAATAAACTTATTTTCTAGCTGCTGCAAGTATTTTCCCACCGATAAGCAATTTCTACACCGATTTTCTCAGTTTGCTTCATTTACTCGACTTACTTTTTCTTGTTTTCCCCTGGCTCACTTGTTTTTGCCTATTTCAGCTAAATGGCATGCACACCTTACACCCTTACAAGGGCATCTTTGGTTACAATCTTGAAAATTGTCTAATGAACCACAAGCAATTGTTTTGCCCAAAGCAGATGGGTAAAAAGATGATCGAAAAAATGATTTTAAATTTAAAGTGTTAGGCCTGAAAATATATTTCACTTAATAGGATTTTATAAGTTTGTATTTCAGTAATTAATGTGTCATTTCAAATCCAACAAATCAACGATCACATTCAGTTGAAATGAATGAAAATTTTGAGATATACAGAAGATAGTATTGGAAAGTATCAAAATAGGGTTACAAATTTCTGGTCTAAATCGAGAAAAAATAATAAATAATTGGCTTAATAAAATATTTGCTTGTTTTGAATTGATCTCTGTCTACCAGTTGTCAACAATTATTGTAATGATTATATACAACAAAAGCAATATGGAGAGGAAAAATGTATCGTTGGGTAAAATAAATTGATTGATTGAACAAATTCCTAAAAGAACCTTAAAATATTGCCTTTACTACAAATATAACTCTTTAATAATAAGTATTATACAATTTATTAAAAGACCCTAGGTTTGTTATTAAATTCTTGTGGATAGAACTTGTAACTTATTGGTAAAAATAATATAATCATAGACCATAGACGTCTGATTGAAACGGATATAAACGTGTGATTTTTAGCATGGCAATCAAAACACAAAAGTGAAATAGAATTTTCGGGGCTTATATCAATAGATTTTTATGGGCATCGAAAAACTCTTTGCCTGCTTCTTATCTAATGCGAATTGGTAACACAGAGGCCTTGCCTTAACATCGCCCTCTGCCATCTTAATCCAATCGTAAACACTGCTTATATGTCCAAACAAACACGCACATAGACACCAAGAATTCGCACACTTTGATTCTCATATGCAAAATTGTTGTAGCAAGGTATATACAAATCACACACGATCTCATCATTTGGAGTCCGCCAAGTCGCTAAGTCGTTTTAATGGCCAATAAAAGCAAAATGTTGTCACTTCTTTTTTTTTTTTTGCTCGAATTTGTATAAATTTTCATTGGACCGGGATAAGCCTTTGGGGAGTTTGTCGATACTGTTGATGCTGATGCTAAAATACTACGTGCAATTTGCCTCCAGCCACCTCTGGCAATAGACCAGGACCGATTCCTTTAGCTGGAAGCCAAAGGGTTGCTTCTGCTTCTCCTTCTGTTATTGTCGTTGTTGTTGTTTACGATGTAAAAAGTAATTCCATCTTCCTTTTTTTCACAACTTATCGCGTGCAACAACAACGGCTTTCTCTCACTCACTGTATATGTTGACTTTTCTTTGCATTTGTAGCTGTTTTTTTTTCCTTGCGTTGGTTGCCTTTGGCTTTGCTTGACTTTGATTTAGTTCACAACAGAATCAATTTGTGTGCTCGAAAATAAATAAAAATAAAACGCAAATCGGCATCAGAAGCCAATTTGATCGGTTTAGCAAATTTTTACGACTCGCTTGTGGTGAGATTTGTTTGCATTATGCCCATTTGATTATAATTTATTATTATCATCATCAATACTTAAATATTTTGCTTTCGGGGGGTGTAAAACCCCATGAAACTAAACCGCTAAGCGATGGTTAAAGCTTTACATTTTGAATTAATTGAAGCGTTCATACAAATATCTCATTTTAGCCATTTACCTTTGATTATTTTCTGCCAAAAATCAATGTCTAAATTTCACATAAAACTCTCCTGCCATAAAAGAAACAACCAATTTTACCTTGTAATGAAAACCGGCTGCCTTATACCGGTAAAATCTAATCAAATTTTGCATAATTTTCATATTATTTCACCTTAGGGCTAAATCTTTTGCGCCAGAGACAAAGTTTATTGATGTAATAAATTTATATTTGACTTTGTTGCTCTGGGTTTTCTTTTCCTTTGTTCTTCCACATGGCCTGAGCACGACTTTTCCTACATCCTTGTGTGTATATAAAATAATGCATATGATTTTATGCTGATTTAATAGATAGATCAAACATGGGCCAAGGTTCTTTTGTGGAGGAGGTATAAGCAAAACGAAATAAAAACAAAAAAAGAAAATATATGAGAAATTTAAGCTACATTAAATGAGCTAAAATTCGTTGCTGAAAAATTGTTTGGCCTCGATCCAACACGGAAAAAAAGACCACGAATCATGCAACAAGGCAAGGCTACGACATTGAGATACCCTGTAACTTAAAACTTGCTATTAGAAACAATACAAAGAAAATGCTGGGTAAATATTAGAAATATTCAAACTACACATGCCTTTTCCATATCTATAGCATACATTTTGGCGTCTTCTTTCATTGTTAATTAAAGGGTATACCAATTCTGCAGTCCTGCTGCTAAACTCATTATGCCAAATCAGACATGAATGCATTTTTGAGTATATAGGTTTATAAATTTTGCCCCAAAAGTTCGATATGTTTGGGCATTTTTATACCATACACCCATAGGGTGAAATGGTATATTAAAGTCGCCAAAATGTATGTAACAGGCAGAAGGAAGCTTCTCCGACCCCATAAAGTATATATATTCTTGATCAGTATCAACAGCCGAGTCGATCTAGCCATGTCCGTCTGTCCGTCCGTCTGTCCGTCTGTCCGTCTGTCCGTCCGTCCGTCTGTCCGTCTGTCCGTCTGTCCGTCTGTCCGTATGAACACCTAGATCTCGGAGACTATAAAAGCTAGAGCCACCAAATTTGGAATGTAGGCTCGTGTAGTATGTAGAGTGATCAGTTTGTTTCAAATTTTGCCCGCCCCTTTCCGCCCACGCAATTCAAAAAAACGTTTATCTCAAAAACTATTGCAGCTAGAGACACCAAATTTGGTATGTATATTTGCATAGTAAATGCGCACATTTTGTATGTATAAAGTTTTTGCCACGCCCCTTTCCGCCCCCGAAATTTGAAAAACTCGATTATCTCCGTAATTTTTACTTGTGCAATCAAATTTGGCACACTAAATTTGATACTAATACCGAGCAAAATTTGATCAAAATCGGACAAAAATAGCTGAGTTATGCATATAAACGTTTTTGCATAAGGCCTTTGATGGCCGTTGGCGGGTGGGGGCGCTAGGGTGCTTATATGCATAAGTGCGCGAGATACTGAGATATGCTTGTAACAAGCATGTGAACAGAATTGTGGAAAATAGGCAAATGCATTAGTTATTACAAATTTGAAATATTTGTTTTACTGGTGTATGGTATACCCAAGTCGGCGAGACGACTTACTTACTTCATTTTTAAAATTGATTTAATAGGCTCTGCACAGCATATGTTGTTCATTTCTTTTATCAATTAATGCGTTGCATTTTATTGTTAAGCACATTAACGCAGTCACGCGCGTAGATCCTCTCGTTGTTGTCCCCATCTCCCAAATATTACTGACTCTTCTCTCACACCCTCTGCTTTTGAGCCCTTTTCTGCTGCTGCTGCTCTTTGGGCCATAACGCAGCCAACACAGATAATTGCGTGTGGTCGGTCTTCTCTCAGCCAGGATTGCGTGTAAATTTTAATCCAATTGTGTGCAGCTTGCCACGCCCACAAATGCGAGTATGTGTATTTATTTTTTGTTACCAGCTTTTCCGGTTGAATGCATTTGATTGTATTTTTCCGCCCACACATCCAATCAAACACACACACACAAAAACACACATTTGTATATGGATGCCTGCACCTCTTTCAACGTGTCGCTGTTCATTTCATTTGCCACCAAAAATTTGTTTTTTTTTGGTGGGGTTACCAACGAGTTGTGCATTTTATGCTCAAAGGTAAAACACCCAAAACATCAACAACATTGGTCGAGTAATGTAAATTTACCATAATGCCCATGGGGTTTTAGCCATTTAGAAAGAGGAGGAAAAGCGATATGTGCTTTAATTTCATAGACAAGTTGTCTAAAAAAACTGGCTGGCAAAACCAAAAAGTGTAAAAAATTCAAAGAACAAAATTGTTCAAGAGAAAAAGCAACAGTACTTTTGATTAGTGTTAAAAAAGTTTAATTCATTTGAATGATCTTAAGGCATCAATTGCAATTGTTATTGAAACAGCTCACAATTTGTATTTATTTAGTTAATGTACTATGATTAATGCAACATCAGATAAGTTTCCCTTGTCTTCACAAAACCCAAAACAAGTTATTATTTAAGTGTCTGAAATAAATCGATCAATACTTTTAAAAAACGAAATTAGAATAGTCATTCAAAAGCTACAATGTACTTCAATTTTTTTATGTCCACTGTATACATAAATAACATAAGTTATTGTTTAGTTCTTGTCTAGAATCTTTAATATACATAGTAGAATATTTCTGACCGCTTCACTATACAATTATATGTTTTTTTTATAGTCTCCATGTTAGCTTTTCTTTCAAAATAACTTCCACCCACCACTCATTCAGACAATAAGACAAAGTTAACTAAACTTCTACTTAAACACACACACACAGAGATACTGAAGCCATAACACCTCAGCTGCATGCTGTGTGTGTGTTTGTATGTGTGTGTGTTGGCATCGTCACACAGTTTTCTCATTTTCTCATTAATAATTCCGCTTAAATGCTTTCTAATAATTTCCGCATAATTCATAACGTTGAACGTTTTATGCGTCACTTACGATAAGGGGCAACGCCGTTGTTTGTCCTTTGTCGACCTGCGGCGTCGTCGCCGTTGTGTTTGCTCGCCAAACAAACACCACGTATGCGGGGCTCATCACACACACACATACACCTACATTCTCGTACACACAAGCATACCTCTATATACCTATTCATAGTCGATTGATAACCTTAATAAAATGCTTCACATTATGCCAATCGATTGCACACCATGAATGTGTTTATCCTTTTCGTCGTTGCTTCGTTTAAGTCTACATCCACCTCTTGGCCTAATACAGCAGCCCATCTCTGGGTTCTCCACCAAAAAGTGGGGGCGTGGCACACATCAAAACCGGCTGTTGCCAAAGCGCAACAATGGGAACAACGACGACGATGATGATGATGACTATGATGATGAGAAGAAGGAGACGCAGGAGCAGCAGAAGAAACTCCTTGTATATACCTTGTTGGCCTACCGAGGCAAGCTTTGCCACGCTCATTTACTGCTGCTGGAGATGGAGGTGGAGGTTGAGGTGGGATGTGGCTGATGTGGAGGTGGGCTTCAATTGTGCAAAAAGTGCCAATAAAGCACATTCTTTGTTCGGCTCGCAAAGTGCTCAACAAAGCGGACAGGACAGCGGCCGGATAACGTGTTACGCAAGCTTATGTCTGCTTCGGTGTGTGTATCTGTGTGTGTGTGCCTGAGTGTGCAAGGATAATAATAATAACGTATGAATAGGTAACAAGTAAAAATACAAAAAAGGTTAAAGATACGAAGCGAAAGTTACTCAGTAGTTGAGATATACACTGAAAGAAAAAACAAAGAAAGAGACTAATTAAAGAAATTGATTAATTTTTTGCCTACTCGATTAAAAACATTAAAAGCACCTTCAGAAGACAATCTAATTTAATATAGTTCAGGCACTTTATATATTTCGCATTATTTTTAAGACTCTATCGAATCGATCTCGATAAACTAATTAATTACAGGGTAGCTTAAACTGTGGCAACGAGATTCTAACGCTCTGCAGTGAATGGGCACCAAGCCTAACCCCCAAGAACGGATGAAATGGAAGGAATGGAAGATATAGAGGTCGCTTGGCGTCTCAGTCTCATCGTTGATTGCATTGTAGGTGGCTGCTGCTGCGCTTGATTGTTTAGCTGTTGTCTGTCCGATTGTCTGTTTGACTGGATGTGGATGACGATGTGAATGAGGATGAGGATGTGGATGGGTGTATCCATCAGATACCCGATTGTTTGCCTCCGGTTGTGGACTGTGATGAGGTGCAGCTAGAAAGGGGAGCAGAGGCGAGGCGCTCGTCAGATACAGACACACCTCATTGATTTTATTGTGTTTTTTGCCTTCTCACACAGCATAGAAAATGCTCATAAAAATGCCCACACAATAAAAATGTGATGATGTGGCCGTTATAAGGTGGAGGACCTGGCTTAGCTCTTTGACCGGACAATGGACATAATGTGTGTGTGTGTGTGTGTGAGGAAAAAAAACAACGAGTAAAAGAGATTTTTAGCCACAACCTGATAATGTCTATTTTTGGTTGCCTTTTGCAATGAAAATAGTTGCCATGGGCTGCTTGAATTTCACTTTTCACACACATCCGTCAGTCAGTCAGTCAGCCGTTGCTTCATTTTTGGTTTCTCCTTGTTTCTTTTTTTGTTGTTTTTTTTTTTTTTTTTTGGAGAGTCTGTCTAATGAGCTGGCATAGCAAATGACTTTTTGTAACTCATACGTTTTGGCATAAAATGAAAAATGCATTTTCAAAATATCGCAATTGCATTTTACAATTTGCTTTGTTTTTGTTGTTGCTGTTCTTGTTCTTGTTGTTGTTGTTGCTCGAATGCTTCTTTCCTGGTAGAAATGAGTTTTGAAGTCATCTAGAGTCTGGTGGTACAATGTTGCCGTGTTTTGTTGCATACGGAAACCCCACCCCGCCCACTTCTGGCCAAACCCCTCCACCTCAGTAGTGTTAATTTGTTAGCACGTTGCACTCGAAGGCAGACAGTGATTAATTACAAAAGGCCAAATGCCAAAAATAGTCAGGGTAAAGGAATTTTTTGGCTTCTATTGCTTTAAAGTTAATTAGTGGCCATGTTTAAAATATATCCTAACAAAAAAAAAACAAAACATGTGTGGCATATATTCCCAAATAAATGACAGATTCGTATAATATTCTCTCTCTATTTTCTGTTTGATTTCAGTCTCTTACACCTGGCATATAAATTTAAATTCTGTCCTGACCACAATTTCCGCCTTAAATCATTTCCAGGCCATTTCACAGCATTTGGCGCCGGCTACCGCAATACATTCGCATATTCATTCATTCAGTGAGCCATTCCATTCGTTTCGATTTTCAGGTGAGAGCAGTCACGTGGAATGTTGGCTGTGCCATGGTTGTTGGCTTTCGAAATATGCAAAAATTACACAGGCGAATGCATCAAGAAGCGAATGCAGAGACGCGGAAGAAGGTGGAGCAGGCAGATGGACCATTGCCTGTAGTCTATACTTCCCCATCTCCATTTGCTGTTCCCCTTTTCGAGGCCACTTCAAATATATCACGCATGCAGTGGTCTCCTGTCTGCCGCTTGATTGACAAACGTTCTATGCCTAGAGGTGCATCGCGCCGCGGCATCGTTTTAGAAAAGATAAATTTAAGTAATTGTCAATATTTCAAGCGGCGTAATTGCTACAGAGTTGAGGGACGATGCAAAAAAATGCTGAAATAAAATAAATCCTGTGCCAGAAGTACACACACGCGCACACACATACACACACTCAACAGAGTCCTGCTGCTCCTCCATTTGTTTCCTTTCCATCAACATTGTTTCACCAGCTGCGGCTTTATGCAGTTCTATGCCATTTTGCACTTGACGTTTCACCAATTCCTGTATTTTGTCTATGAGTTTTTTGTTTCATACTCTTCTAACAACGGGCATAAAGGTTTTTGATGGGATCCAACAGAATGTTTCCAAAGAAATAGTTCTATAAAGCAATTGACTTACTTTACGAATGAACTAAAATAATTATTTAACATTAAGTACTTTCAAATACTTAAATACTTTTAACTTAGTAAATTTTCCAACTGAAATTTTTTAATGATTGATTCTTTTTTTTGATATTAATTTACAATGATGGCGGCTATTTCTATGGCCCTCAAACACCTCTAAACAATTGCACTAAAAAATCTTTAAAAAAGAAAGAAATATAAATAATAATGATTAATAATAAATATGTACATAATTATTACTTAGAATTTCTTAAAGACAGCACAAAATACTAAATAAATAATCATGAATGAGTAATAATCGAATGAGCTGTCTTTGATTCATTTATTTTATTAAAAATTAAAAATTATGTAACTAGTAAACTTAAACTTAATAAATCTGTATAGTTCTATTTATTTTAATATTTAATAAAAGGTATTCCTTTTGTCGTTCAGCAGTTGCATTGATTTATCACTTGCTATTTATTCCTTTGTTTTTTTTTTAGACAATTTTTGGATTGTTGTTTTTCGAGTTTTTTTTTTTTTTTTTTTTAGCTGCAGTGCAGCAGACAATTTTGTTGCGTGTTAACAACTGCAACAATTTAGGTTTAATTGATGCGAACTGCAGCGGCGAGTTGAAGTGCCCAGGACCCTCAGTTCTTCATGGCTTTTGTGCAACTTTTCGAGGTTTTTGCCACTAGTGTTCCTTTTTTTCATTTTCTCTATATGTGTGTGGTGTGTGTTTGTGTGAGTGTATGGCGCTTCCGCTGTGACGAGTTGTTAGATAAAAGCTATTTACATGATGTTATTTATGATTTTGCAGTTAAAATGCTGCTTGACAAAAAAACACAAGTACCTCTGAATAGACGAGTAGTTTATTGTAACTAAAATGGTTGTAATTTTATTTCATAGTTTTGTTTTTTGCGCACCTTTAAAATCGGCAACAGCTGGCAACAGTTGAGTGGTCAGGCAGCCAGAAAAAAGAAAGAAAAAAAAACAATAGCTAAGAAAGCAAACAAGAAATTTTGCCCTAAGCATTATCGAACACTAATCCATGCATGTATGAGCATATTATGTACATTCAAGGATAATAGCTATCCCACCTTCTTCATAGTTGCCCAGTTTGTATGCCATGACAGGCCGCGCCAACTTTATTACTTTCCGCTGACTCATGTGAGAAGGACAAGGAGAAGAAGGAAAAAGGGAAGGAGAAGGGTAACGGAAAATAGAAAAGAAAGTGAAACTCATGCAAAAGGTTGACTTGATTTATAGCCAACACAGGACGCGCTCTTCACATGTGCTCTCACTCGACTCGACTCGCCTCGACTGGATTCTCTACTTGTTTCCCTCTTTTATGGCATGCTGGGCGTATGATGAATATGTAATGCCAATGTTATCCACTGGGTTGAAACTTTGATTTACTAACTGCGAAATAAATATTAAATTTTCAATTACCCCACACACACAAACACAGGCATAGACATGTACACCCACACATCTACACACTTTCTCATATCGACAAGCTGCATTACAACTTTGACTTTTTCCATGCAATTACCTTCGCCCGAATGTCCTTGCACGTGGCCAGCAGGACTTCAACAGCAGTAGTCAGGTTCCTTCTAGTTTCGCCTTTGCCCATGACCATTAAAGGAAATTGTCTGTAAAAATGTGGCCGTATTTCTTTTTGCAAGGTACTTAAAATTAAATTATTGGACACATTAACGTCTTGACTTCTATTTTGACTCTGGTCTTTGACTACGACATTGACTTTGACTGCAGACAGCATATAGTATGTATGTACTTAGAGCAAGAGAGAGAGAAAGACAGACAGGGCAAGTAAATGCCACGTAATGACGTCATTAAAACAAGTGAAATGTGCTTTTATTGTACGGTTTGTCGTTGTCTGGACGACATAGCAGGGAACTTTTCAATTTTCTATATACCCCAGCCAAATAGAAAGAAATCTCATGCACATTTTCTCATTAATCTTCATAAAGTTAGCAATGCGACATGTTTATTAAAGGAATTTTTGACGTCAAGGTGTTTGGTTTGGCCCGAAAATCTGGCGCCAGGGCTTCAATTGGCCCAGTCACCATGAGTTTCTAGTTTAAAATAAGTCAAGTAAAAAAAAAGACTAAGTAAGTATCGTTATTATCGAGAACAAGAAATGCTCATTAGCATAAGCCAGCTAAATGGATAAGAAATTTCATTAGCACTTCCTATTCGCATGTCACAAAATCGAAACGTCAACAGGTTTTTATTCCCCAATGCAAAAAAATAAAAGGTGGGGGCGGGGTTTGGCGTCAATTGTGTGAGTCAATTGGAAATTCGCAAAATACCAAAACGAATAAAGCAATTGAAAGAAGCAGCAGCAGGATCTAACTGAGCGCACGGCTGACAGGCAACAAATGAGGCGTAAATGAAATTAAACGCAAGCGCGAAAATTTCTGCGCTTTTATTGGATTATTGCCACGTTACGTGTGATGGGTTTTAGTAGTGGGCGGTGGGCTATACAGATAGATGGGCGTGGCATTGCATATACATACAATGTGCAAATTATTAGCTGATTTACTGAATTAGCCTTAAGCGAATTAAGTTACACAAAAAAAAGGGCATAAAAACTTGTCGCATTTATGTAGATGATGAGGAAATTGATCAAAAAATTCAAACTGAATTTATATGAATATTGTAAAGTAATTTGCCTGGAAAATGAAATGTAATTTAGCTAGAATTTTTGTAGAATATATTACCTAAAAGTATGCAATAAACTTACATGAAATGTTGAAAATTTTTAAACTGCTTTTGCCCGCAGCAGCGTATTAACTTTTTCATACATTCCTGTTTGGGACAGTGCATGTCACTTACACACACCCGCGCCCACACACACACATACATGCACAGGACCAGAAACTAAGCAAAAATGTCTGCAACTGTTTATTGTTGATAAATTGCTGCTGAGGAATTAGTGCCAGGACTACAACTACGACGACGACGATGATGGAAGACCATGCGCCGGAGCTCAACTATTGCTTCAACTCCATCTCCAACTACACCTCAGGCTCAGCATTCGCCTCCACCTACGACTCGGACTCAATCTCACTTCCATCCCAACTCTCAGACTTGGCCGCAAAACGTTTTTGGGAAAATGCAAATTTTTGACTGCCGCTCCATGTCCGGTCCAGCTTGGACTGGCTTGGATCAGGATCAGGAGTATGAAGGCCCGCAAATCTTTATGCCTGCTGGACTGCAGAGTGACACATGTCGGCAGCATAGAATCGGAATCAGTGCGCTTTAGTTTTTCTGAGCGATGGCCGACCACAGATAGCCACTTCACACTAGTCGACCCCCAAAAAAATCAGCAAGCAGCAAAAGTCCCGCTTCGTTCTTCTGCCTCACACACCAACTCTCATCGCCAGTCAGTAGTGAATCTCATAATAAAGTTAGGGCCAGGCTTGGGGGTAAGTTTTCAGCTTGTTTGGCATTTATTTAGTTTTAGTTTTTCGGACACAAACAGAAATGATATGCAAATTTAAATAACTGCAAAATGCAATTGAGGTGGTGCGCCTGCATAATAATTAAGTTTCCAACTATTTGTTGATACTTCAAAAACTTCTTAAAGCCAGCCACCAGGCCTTTAACAACTGGCCAAACAAACTGGCAACCACTTAACCTTAAACGACCAGGTATTAACCGAGTGACTTTTACTATTATCGTATAGCAAGCTCAAACAATTGCCTTGCCCCATAAATTTCCAGCAAAGTCGTTGTGCGAGCATCACATACAATAAATCTTTCTATGTCCATTTTTGTCAAACCCGGAAATGTCCAATAAATTGTAATTTTTCCTAAGCTTTCCTCTTACTCTCTTCCTGGCTCAATCATCGTTTAATATTTATGTGCTAGTCGATTGTGAAGTTTATTGGATTTTTTCAAAGAAGGACTTGGGACTTTTTCGTGGCTCCTTGATAATTGCAGCTCTTTGACTTGGCAAGTTGCAGGTGTGTGTCTGGAATTCTAGAATTGTGTTTGGACATGGACAAAATTGAGTGGAGAAAAATGAGTCGATTTCTGTTCAATTGGCTTGTTTAGTGGTTATTTATGACTTTCGCTTATGGAAAGGAGCATACTAGACCGTGAAAGGAATTACACAGATAATTGCTTGATGGAATCAATTCTTATTTTATATAATGGTCAACTTAAGGGTTGCAAAGTTATGGAAAAGAAATGTTGTATACAATAAAGTTTGAGATTTATTTAATTGAAAAGGTTTTTGGGAGTTGCTCTTTCAAGAATCATTTAAAATATCTAATGATTGGTTATGAATAATCCCTTTTCGTCTTTGTCTAAAACCTACTAAAACTTTGGAGCGTTGGATTTTAAATCTAAATCCTTAAACTTTACGAATTTCTTCCAAATTTTAATCGGATTCAGATAACCTCGTCCATGATTCAATACGAGGTCAAAATCTTTAGATAAGATAAGAAAAAAGTACAGGAAACAATACTTAGTATCATTTAGTTTGAAATTTAATTTCATCTAATTTTATAGCTTAGAGTTTGAAAACCTTTCTAAGATTTTAGTCTTTTTCTCAAAGTAATCAAATTTCATCGTAATTTTATATCTATTTTTGATTGATATCACAAAAAGTTATTTTCTTAAAGTCTCAGAAGAAAATTTAGTTAAGAGTTTCACACAAAAGAAAGACATACATTTTCAAAAATACTCTCAATTAGTCAATTGTTCAACCGTCAATGTAAACTAGGTCGAAGTGAAACATCCTTACAGGAGTCAGCTACCCTGATAAAGAATATCAAGTCAAGTCAATAATGGCCTACCCCCCATAATGCACTGAAAACTCAATTGCCGTTTGACGAAAATGGCACAAGAACATATGCCAAATAAATGAAATTCTAGAAAATTATGAACAATAATGCGAATAATGAAGCACTCGTTAGCCATATACTCGTAATAAGTCTTACAGCTTAGGTTCAATGGTTGTTTGACTGTATGCCATTGTACCTTCATTAAAAGCGGCAAGTGCCGCATTCTCTGCATATGTTGCAGATCCTTTTTTTCAATTCGAATTTTTCTTTTCCTTTTGAGTTTGTTCGAATCTCATTTTTTTTTCTGCTTGTGTGTTGGATGGATGGCACATAAAAACGTGTCACATCAAAAGAAATTGATTAAAATCTAAAATGAAATAGTGGCTGCTTGGCCACAAGGCGTTGTTATTGTCGCCTGGCCACGGCACGTACACCACATTGATTGGCCCTAAAATATATGCAACACACAAACACACATACACATAGACAAGTGTGAGAATCCTTTTTTCGGTTGCAATTCAAATTTCAATCAAACAAGACTGCCAAAGCCAATACCTTTTGGGCACATATGCTGACCACAAAAGTATTGTATCATTTGTGCTTTAGCTTCGCAGAGATATCCTTAAGGGGCGTTTGTATGTGTGTGTGTGTGAAATCAAATCAAAGGCTACCAACAAAACCAAAATAAAAAAAAGGGTGTGTGCAACTATGGGCAAAAAAAAAAGCAGACCGAGAGACAGAGTGGACCATAAAATCAGATAAAATTTTCATTACCTTATGGCCGCACATTATCGGCATACGGCCATCGTCTTCAGCTTGAACACAATGTGCTGCTGATGACATTGAGTGTTCACTGTAGTTGCTACAGTTGCCGAGGCTACTGGCTGCTGCTACTACTGTTATTGTTGTTGTTGTTGATGATGCTTATTGTGTGAGCCATAAAAAAAGAAAGGAGTAACAGCAGAAAGACAGAGACAGCGAGAAAAGAATAGAGAAAGAGAAAGAAATCAGCCAACAAGCAACAACGGCGACTTTTTATACAACATACAACAAACGACAAACGGAAAAGTGTCCAACAGGAAATAAGCTGCGACAGAAGACTCGAATGGGGACTTCAAATCGGACTATGGACTGTGTGTGTGTGTGGACAGGACAAATCCCAGCAAGAAGCAGCAGAAACGAGAATAAAAAGGGTAATAATTTTATCTAGCATTCAGATCAGACACACGTCTATCCATTCATTCACCCGTTCTTGGATTTTACGGTATTTTTTATCCTTTTTTTCTTGTGTTTTTTTTTGCCAGTTTGTTGCAAAACTTTTGCCAAACATTCACTTGAAATTTGCATGACCAACGCTTATGAATGTATTCAGGCTCTTGCTCTCTCTCTCCCTCTCTCTTAGTCTCTTTTACTTTCTCGATTGTCCTGACAAATGTTGGGATTCAATTACAACAAGTACCTTAAAAGTCCAAGAGTAGCGGTAAGCTTCCAACTGCCAACTGTGACAAAGTGGCCAAAGCCCGACTGAATGTGACCAAAAACATCGAAACCTTCCCCTAGTTGAACTACTTCCGTCTTTTGGCTGTACGTGGCTGGCGTGCTTTTGCGTTTTGGTCGATCTATCAACATAATTGATGACTTCGATTAGTTACGAATTTTGTCGCTTTTGAAACAAAAGCTCAGTGCACAAATCGCCGATTAATTAAATATCTACTTCAGAAGAGCAGCTCCTTCTGTTTGGCAATTAATCCGATGCCAAGGAGTTGGTTCTAGATCTTTATGTTCAACTAATGAACTGAAGAGGCCGCGATAAATGGTAACTTTAAAAAGGATTTCTCTCCGCTTCTTAAATAAATCATATTTGTCATGCGATTCGTGTTCAACTGCACGGAAAAAACGTAAGAGCAAGAAACAATGGGAAAACGAAAAAACGTTCGACTTCAAGTTGAGGGCTCTCAACAGCGTTCACATTATAAATTATAATTTACGTGCTCTCTATTATTATTAGGAATGGGTTATTCTACGTATTACGACCAGGCCAAAAAGTGCGTTTGTCGCCAGGGCATGTTAGTCCTAGACCCCCCAGTCCCAGACTGCTCATCATCAACGCCCCGTGAGGTTGGTAGAGCTATAAACACACCAGGGGCACTGTCGCCGCATAATTTTGCAATAACATTTTGGCTTGAACTCCGACACCGTCTATAGCTCCGGCTCCAACTGACTCTACCTTGGAGATTGAAGGAAATAGCTGCTGCTGCTGTTGCTGCATTGGTGCCGTCATTGTTCGACCGTCTCGGCCGTGAGTACCTTGGTGTCATAAAAAAAAGAAAAACAGGGCCAAACAACTGCATTGGGTTTTGTGTCTGAGTTAGTTTTCATGTTCATGTATTGTCATTGCCATTTTATCCTGTTGGCTGGCTGACAAAATGTACAAAAATGTATAAAAATATCCTGCTGGTTGCTTCAGCCGAGAGTTCAAAGTCAATTGTAATTTTTATGACAAACTGCAATGCAATATGAATTGTCATTTTTGGGATACTCTAACATGTAGTTGAGAGTTAATGCGCATTTCTAAAAATTGAATGTCATTTTGAGAACTGAACTATGATTAACTTTAGTAAATATTTAACAAAATTTATGACACTCCTCAATATCTATTTATAACGTTGAATAGAAAGGAAGATCATTTTTTCTAATAATCATTTTAATAGATAAATGAATTTACAATCTGGGTTAGGTTTGTTAAAAACGCTTGACTATTCTGAATTAATCATCGATCTTAAAAAAAAGTTAGAGGTAAAAATTGTTATTCTTGAAAAAATGTCAGCTATAAAGGCATTTCATGATTCATTATCAATTTTTAAACATTACTCTCAAACACTTTAATTTAAGCTGTTAAATATTAAATAAAGTACTAGGCATTTATGGTTGCGATTGTGTTGACTTTTGAAGTAAGAGCATTCAAAGTTCAACTAGTTCCATTTCAAGTGCAAGAATATTCGAAATTTTCGATTCTTTCTCTTTTTTTGTTGGCTCATATAAATTACTATTGCAAATTGTGTGTAAATTTATTATTAGTACATGTAACTCAGCTCCATGCTAAAAAAAAAATGAATAAAATGAGTTAAATGCCGTAATTCTGTCTGGTAAATCTTACTTTTAATTTTCTGAAAACTTCTATAAAGCTCGTTAGTAATAGAACGAGAAAAAAAAAATTATTTTCTTATCTATCATTGTCAATTAAAAACCCTTTGACACACACTTTTGAATGGCAGCTCAGGCCCCCTTTTTCTACTTTTTTTGTCCTTGTGCTTATCAGTCAAAACAGTCAGCGAATGAAATTGAAAAAATCCTTTTAGAGAGAAAAGAATCATTAAAAACTAAACAGGCAAGGTAAACCACCCTGGAATGGAATTCACTTAAAATCCTTTAAAAAAATCATGACTTACTCCACGCCCCCCCACCTATACCAAGCAAAGCGTTGCTCAGTGCGTTTTAATCCTTTTAAACGGCTTAAGCAGAAAAATGCCCGAAAAATTGTTGAAAAGAATTTAAAAAGAAATCTGTACCTTCATTATTTTGATGGTTGATTTAAGCAGTCGGTCTGGGCCCTTTATCAGGCCATTGCGAAGCCCAAAAAGGATTTCTTCAAAAATGGAACACGTTGTTTTCATTGCTCATTAGCGAAAGACAGCGCGAGTTTAATTAGCATTGACATGGTCTCAGTTCTCCAAATGGGGCACGAAACCCATTTTGAGCTGGATCAGGCCAGATTGCTGCTGGCAGTTGCAAAAAAAAAAAATCTAAATTCTGAGTTGAGGGCGGATTCCGGTAACAACACCTTGGCCACAACTGGCCAAGAGAAATTGAACAACACTTTGATTCAATGAGTGAGCAGCAACAGCAAAAAGTTCAAGTAATTCTCAAAGAGGGGCTAAATTGGGTTGCTTGGTGGTTGGACGAGCAAAAACTAATTGCCTTTTCGACATGCATTTAATCTCTATTAGAGTAGACAAAATTGATAGAAAACTTTTTTGCGAAGGACACCACATGTGCGAGTGTGGGTGTGTGAATGTGTATGTGGGTTTGTACTCCCTGGAGTACCATGTCCTGGCACCTTTTGCTCTTTGCCGTTTCATAAATTATTAAGGGGTTTGATTTCCACACAACTTCTCGGACACAATACAAATTGTTGTTATACGTTAGTTCGATTATTTGCCAGAAGGTCGTCGGTGCAGAGAGCAAACTTTTTGAAGGGGGTGGCCCACTGATAATGACGGAAGTCATCACGTGTGAGTGGACCTTGCCCGTCCAACTGATAGATTGCGGAAGGTGTGAGCATGCCTCTTACATATCAATAACGTTTTAGGTATCTCTATCTCCTTTCTCTCCTCAAACTCACTTGTGCAGCAGCTGTGACGACTGCTGATGACCTTTTAATTGAAGTGCCAGAAATCGAAGTTTTGTTTCTGCAGATTCCCTTTACCGTTGTTGTTGTTGCTTTCTTTTTACAGAGAGGGGAAAAGCCAGGCTATTAATAGCCATCAGGGAAATGAAGTTTTACAGCTTCAGGAATTCCATTTGATGGCAAAAATCTCAACTGGCAAGAAAATTCAACCATGCACACAGAAATTTAAATAAACGCGTGCGGCATTCAATAAAACAATTTACAATTTTGAAATATAAAATTTTATGATAAAGCAAAAAGCCACGAGGAATGCTTTAATAAACAAAATACAGCGAATCTTAAGCCAAGTAAGAAAATTCCAGTAAAAAACCAAACCAAAAACCTAGCAGAGTCGCGTCGTTAATGAAACTCCCATTTCTGGGAGAGGGAGAGTTGGAAGGAAAATCCTTTTGGCCAACCATGAGCAAAGTTTTTCCATTAAAGAGAAACTCACTGGCCGCAGGCAAACGAAATCAAAAAGTAAAAATTTATGAAGCGTTTAATTGAATTAATTAAAAGCAATAATACCTTGAAATAATTGCGCCTAATAGAAAAACTTTTCACTGTTGCCCATAGATATGCATTGAGGGTGAAAAAAGTGTAGAGAGAGAGATAGGCCTTTATCTAAGGGGGGAAACCTTTTTTCTTGTCAAAAGAAAAGAATCCTAGCATGCATGTCTCCTCCTTTGACAGGACAAGACCAACGAGTTATGTGACAAATCCTGTGCACGCAAACTCAAGCCATAAGTCAAAATTATCAACAACAACAACAACACCAACATGACGACCGTGTTTGGTGGGCTTGGCGACTCGACTTTACTCCGTAGCTGGTCCTGATGCTGAGTCCTGGTGCTGGTCCTGGTCTCGGTCTGGGCAACTGTCACGCACGTAGGCCACGCAACATTGCGAAAAATATGTCTTTGATGTCATAAATCAATTAGGATTGCCTCCTGCAAACGGGAACAAGTGCCCCAAGCTGGATCTGCGCCTTAACAGCAAACAACTTGTTAGGCCAACCTCTCTCTCCCTCCACTCAATGCGTTTTTTTTTTTTACTTTGCTACTCTGCACTCTTTCTTTTTCAAGTTTAAAACGTGACCAAAAATGGAAGTGACATAAAAGTTGCAAATGTTTGATTTGAGTAAGTGAAGTAAATGAAGCGCATGAAGAGAAAAAGACTTCTTTTGTGCCACTTTGCTCAGGCTTTTGCAAAACTCCTTTGGGCCTTTTGTTTTCCTGTGAGTGTGTGTGTGTAATTAAGTCGCACACATCGCTTTCGTTCGGGGACAAACTCGGAAATTCATCAACAGAAAAGCCGTGTGTCCCTGTGACATGTGTTCGTACGTTTTGTGTTAGTTTATCAAATATAATTACGAACTTTTTCCCCGTCTTTCTCTTACTTTCATTCATTCGCTGACTTCTTGAGTATAAACAGAAGTTTAATTATATTTTGTGAGCCAAGTGATTAAGCCCAGGGCTCACCTTTTGACTTATGATGTATTGCCAAATTTATGACAGCTGACAGTCAACCAGTCAGCTCGTCTGACATATACCAGAAAAGGATGAACAATTAAGCTTTAAGGAGCTACATAATGTCTCTTAAAGCATCAGTCAAGTGCACAAATATACGAGAGAGTGTGTATATAGTCAAATGTTTTTCACACATTTGCATAAATCAAACAATTAGTCATGCCGTCTGTGTTATTAAACCCAAACTTATACTCTGGCCCATGTTCACGCCCAGAAACTATGCTCAAACTTTGCAGCATCATTCCTTTCTAGCCAACCCCCTTGAATAAACTACTCGTATTGTCCACTTTTGGGGCAACAAGATTTTCTTTTGACTTTCTGTTGGTTGTTAATGTCTCCCCGCGGTGTTGTTTGTGCCTCGTCTTACACAGTCTAAAGAAGGTGTCCTGCTGGATTCTTAATTTATGCGACAATTTTCTTAGTTTGCCATTTGGCCATAATAACTTCTAATTCACCTAACTGAAAAGGCGACCCTTTTTACATGGGGGGTTGTGTCTAGAACTTGCCACTCGACTCCTTAATTTATTAGTTTGGCCATTGAAATTTATGCACCATACAAAAATTATACAAAACATTTGCTTTAAAATAAAATACAAAAGGTGCAGATGAGATGAGTAGTAAAAAACTTACATATATTAAAACAAATTTCAAAAGTGAAAAATTTAAAGAACTGTTGACATATTTAATATAAAAATTAAGTTAAATGTGTTAATTTTTAGACAATGTTACAAGTCATTCAATAACCACGCCTGCCTTGCGTCCAAATGCGGAACTCAAATAAATTACATAACAAAAATCTTGTCTCGTCTTCTTTCCTGAATCTCTTTGTTGGAGTTCTCTCTAAAGTTCGCTGCACTGTCTGAGCCTCTCCCCCAATTACCTTGATTTCCTCCTCTTTGTCTCTCTCTCTCGCCAAATGTGCAACAATTGTGCAACTTTTATTCTAAATGGAGGGAAAAACTCGTTTTGTAATCCAACAACAAATGAAAAACTCTCAAGTAAGCGGTATCTAAATTTAGCATTTTATTAGCAGTACTCGTACTGTGGCTCACACCTGGTACTCATCGGCGATTGTCGGTCTCTGGTTGCTTGTTGCTTATTGCTGGTTCTGGTTGCGGCCGCTTTCGCCCGCTAAACCGTATTTGGTAATCACGACGGCCAAGTTCAGTGGCCTCGAATTGTGTTGCGATGGATTTGGATGTTTCGGCTACTGGATAGGTTTTTTTTTTTTTGGTTTTGTTCTTTCCACTCCATTTGCATAGAAACTGGGTTAAGCGTGGCCAGGTAAGGCACTAAGAACACCTAGTTGCGAAATCAATGCCAGTGAGGCAATTACACTAGTTTGCTCAATCCAAAAATTTTTGGGCATTGTTTAAGTTAAATGATTGCCCCACTAAACCCACCAAACATTGACAAGAAAATGCAATTAACGCGACACGAAAAGCACTGAAAAATCAAATGTCAATCACGTAGCCCATTTGTGGAAACCTGTTGGCTCTCTAACATTTCAATGACTTTGAACTCTGGTGATGTTTGGTGTGTGTGTGTGTATTTACATATTGATTATTGGCTTGACCCATTTTCGATGGCTGTTGTTTTGATTTGAATATTTGAGGTGCTCGAGAGCAACCCACGCCACTTCCACTTTCATTGAAGCGCAACTTTCTTTGGCAATTGATTGACAAACACCTCAGATCGAACTACAAAACTTGGCTTAAAACTTCTCCTGCCTCTTACTCTACCTCACCCACACTCCACTCTAAGCACTGCTGGAGATTTGTAACCAGTTTAACATTGACGTCGCTGCTGCCGCTGCTTAATTCTCGTCTCTGATTCTTGTTTGGCTTTCATAAAAAGTCTTTGGTCAACTTTCTTGAGCTTCATTCGCGTTTCAAACGCGATCGTTAACGTCTCGTTTGTCTCAGTTCTAGCAAAATGAAAGTCGTTGTGTATATTTTGCCGCTCCTGCTTTTGCTTTCTAGTGGGGTATCTTCACTGCCCACTGCGGAAAAGGAAGCTCTTCCGAATACATTTACCAGCGATGCATCCCAGCTGTTAGCCATTCAATTGCTGAAACACAACAAAGATATCGATGCCAATCAGGTGCATTCTCCACTGGGAGTGGCCACCATCTTAGCTGTCCTAGCAGAGGCGTCAGAAGGAGCTACCTATGATGAGTTTAATACTGTTTTTGGTTTCCCCAAGGATCGCAGCGCTTTGCGTGAGACTTACAAGCGTATTTTAGGCAATTATCGGAATCGTGATGCGGCAGTGGCTGTGCCTTCCTTCCAGACCTGGCTCTACATCTATCGTAATAACAGTGCTCGCGAGGATTATAAGCAGCTACTCGAACAAAACTATTACGTCGAGGTGAAGGACATCAACAGGCAGGACTATGACTGGAGTGAGCCAAACACTTCACTTCAGCTGGAGGAAGCTGGAGCCGATCCTGACATTAGAACCGAGCCCAGCAATAGCAAAGATGTTATCGGTTTTGAGACCCTAAAACGAATCAACGTGGACGATGAAGTTCCCCTGGTAACCACCGATACATATGGCGTAGAAATTGTGAACAAGGAAGCTTCCAAATTTGATTGCGAAGTGGATGACAAGCAGTATGTGGAAAAACCAGTTGCCCTGGCTGAGGCTGTCCAAATGCTCAAGGAGCAATCGTTAACCACAGAATCCGCTGAAGCTGCCGCTACCGATGCCGCCGCTGACATGGAAAAACTTGAAAAACCTGCTGAACCCGCCATGGCTGGTGAGGAAAATTTGGCCGATAAGCAGCAGAACAAACGTGAAGAGAACCTTCAGGCCAATGTGGAGGAGAACGAGACGGTGCAGGAGGATGAGAAGCTAAACAAGCAACCGATGGCCAATGAACAGGTTACCGCTGGTGAGCCCGAAAAGGTGCGTCTGCCGTTGCAGAAACTGGAAAATGCCGTCAAGACAGCGGTCAAAGACAGTGCCGATGAGATAATGCTGGCTCTCGAATCACATCTAAGTGCAGTTAGTCGGGTAAGCCAAGACAACAATGCTTGAAAATTCTCAATAAGCTTTATTCTGTTCTTATCTAGGTTTATGGTGCTCGTAGCCTATTCCGTCGAGATGATATTGCCTCGGCTCTGAGTGCCAACTCCATAACTGGGCGCTCGGCTGGCTCCAAGTCAAAGATGTTGCTCTTCAATGGCCTCTACTACCGCGGCAGCTGGGCTCAACCCTTCTATCAGCTGCGTGATGGCAGTGATGAGTTTTTCTTCATGACTAACGAAGATGCCATGCAAGCTCCCATGATGCATACCAAGGGAAAATTCTATGTGGCCGATTTGCCACAGTTGAAGGCTCGCGTACTATCCCTACCCTACGAGAATGAAAAGTACGGCCTAAGCATCGTTTTACCCAACGAGACTGAAGGGCTGAGTGAGGTCATTGCCCAGATGCAACCAAGTGACTTCAAATATGCTCGTGATCATAGTGAACTGAAGCAGATGCATGTATCGCTGCCCAAATTCCAGGTAGAGGAAACATCACGCTCCGAATCGGTTCTGAAGCAATTGGGCCTCCAGCGTCTTTTCTCCCGCACCGATGCCGAGTTGAGCCTGCTGTCTGATGACCAGGATGTCCATGTGGACGAGATTGTCCAGTTTGTTAATGTGCGCGTGGATGAGGGCGGTAGTAGTGCGAATGCCTTATCTGCTGCCAATATGCAAGCACGTTCCCCTCTAGCCAGTGCCACCGAATTACCTGTACCAGAACCAGAACCCGAGCCAGGTGTTGAGCGATTCGAGGTGAACCGTCCATTTGCCTATTTCATAATGGATTGCGAGAATCAGTTGGTGCTGGCCTCTGGGAAGGTGTACACCCCAGAATTTAAAGATGATCTACCACCCGTCTCTGTTGAAATTGAGCTAGAGCAATCATAAGTCGCATAAGTATCTCCTCCACCTTCCTCTCTCATATATAGTTAGTGCGTAAGTTTCGTAACGAATTTTCACCGATCCATAAGCAATAAACGTAAACGTAAACTTCATTTTCCCAACCCGCCGGCCGATTGTGATTTTCCCAGCCCACTTGAGCCAGCAAACGTTCATTTGCTGTGCAATCAAAACAACAATTAATTCGCTTACTTTCAACCCTTGGGATTCAATTGTCTGTCCAGTAATCGTAATGTGAAATGTATCTGGCGGCGGGCATCGCTAATTTCCGTGCTGCAAATTTGTCATTTATGCATTTATGTGATCGGAGGGTTGTCATTGCCGTGTGTCTGTTTCATCATTTCTCAGACAACTGAAGCGTAAGGCGCATCCGCCACGTGCCCCCCGTTTTTCTTTCAGCCGGAACCAAAGCTGGCGGAACTTTTTCGAGTGGTCAATGGGCAACAATTAAAAATCTCATTAGAATGCATGATGTCTTAGTCAACTAACTATATAAATGTCTGTATGAGCAACACTCAGAGGTGAGCGAAGTTCTGGGTCTTGAACAGGAAGCACAAACCCCTCTGTACTTTTACTGTACAGTCCTATCCTGTCCAATTCGCACAAAAGGCGAATGCGAAAAGTAAAACACAACACACACACACACACATTAGACTCAGAAAATGTGTCTGGAGACGAAGATGCGTGGCCCGGCGCCGGCCTGGCGGGCGCCAAAAAGCAGAGGTAAAAACAGGAGTAAATGCGTGCCATGATTATAGTGATGACGACTTCCAACCCTGGGGGAACTAGAGGCGACGCCAGCAACGTAGACGGCAACGCAGACGATGATGTTTCATCTTTTTCCACATGAAAACTCACGTAACAAAAATTATGATAATCATAACTTTTTTCTCCCGTTTTTTTTTTTTTTTTTTGCTACTTCTCCCACTCGTTTTGGGTGGCCCCAAGTCTTTGTTTTGTTAGCCACTGGACAAAGGAGTCATCGTGGTTGTTGTTGGCTGCTGGATAAGGTAGACATTTCGGACCAGAATGGCGTCTAGTTTCGTCTTTTTTGTTATTCTTTCTTGCATATAAATCAATGTTGCCCGATATGCAGAAGAGCAGAAAAAGGTATAAAAGATTTATGGCACATTCTCTCCCACTCTTGCTTTGTATCTTGGTTCGCTTAAATTGTGTTTAACATAATTTTGCAAAAGAAAACTCTTTCGTGAACAACTACTAACACACAGACACACACACACATAGAGGGACGCCCACTTTCTAGATACATAGATATAATGAAATAAATAAACAAAGTGGCCATAAATCCATCCAATTGCATCAAAGACAAACATGAATCTCCTCCTTGTGTTGATTTCGACAAGAGACATTGCTCCACGAAGTTGTCTAGATTTATGGCATGATTTCAAGTATAATTACAAGTTAAGTTCATCGAATTAAATTTCGAGGCTAGGCAAAAGCAACAAGTGTAAGAAATATTTCACATACAATTCAATTGTATGCAGCAAAACAGAAGACGCATCAGTGGCACCATCAGCAGCTGTTTTCCCAAGAAAATTGAGAAAACCGAAACAAGAAAATGCTTCCTCCTCCCTCTCTCACTCTTGTTCTCTTCCACACTCCTTGTTGTTCTTCTCCCCACGGTGACGTTGACATTTGGGGCATGAAATGTAAAGCGGGGATAGCACATATGTATATGTACATCGGATGGGGCACAGATGGATGTTGCGTGTTGTTGAAATCAAAGCAAAGCGACAACCAGCCGTCGCCCATCCAGATTCACAACAATTCAAGTGCGATTAGAAATCATCAGTTTATGCCACCGAAATATTCCAAAATCAAGTACCAAGCACCATGAAACACAACAAAAAAATATAAAGACCCTTTAAAAATCAGCAAAAATCTCCTCATGCCGCATGGTCTTGGCCTTGGTTTTGGGTTTGCCCTCGGAGATCTTATCGAAATGTGAAATATCCTCGGGATTGCTAATGGTTGGTATATAGGGAGGACTAATACTTTGATTCAGCAGCGGTATCCAATCAATATCCTTAAACCACTCATGATCCTTAATATCCTTATTACCATTAATCAAATTGCCATATCTAAAGAATAGGAAGTCAAAGTCACGAAGAACTCTAGTTAATCTAATATTTTTGCCTTGCCGTTTAGATAGATCCACCTGTAGCAAATGATCGACCAGATGACGTAACGAACCACTGAAATAGGAAGGCATCTTATAATCACATTCGCAAATCTTATTATACATGCTCATCATATCCCGATTGTGCGAGGAAAATGGCGAGTGTCCAGCGACAAATTCAAAGACCAATACACCAAAAGCCCACCAGTCCACGCTAGTGCCATATGGTTTTGATTGAATAATCTCGGGTGGCAAATATTCTGGTGTACCACATAATGTCATAGTACGTGTTTCCACTTTCTTGGCAAAACCAAAATCGGTAACCTTTAAATAACCATTCTTGTCGATCATAATGTTCTCTGGTTTCAAATCACGATAGAGTAGACTACAATGATGCAGATACTCCAGGGCCAGAAATACTTGAGCCGCATAGAAACGTGCTTGTTTCTCACTAAATTTACGAACTCTTTAAAATAAAACGATGAATATTGAAATCAAATGAAATTCTCTTAAACCTACTTGCGGTGGTAGGTAAAAAGTTCACCTCCCGGCACAATGGGCAAAATTAGATAGAGACTGTCATTATCCTTAAACGAAGCCACCAAATAAACAGTGAATGGAAAAAATATTGACCGTAGGACACGCTTTTCACTCATCACATGAGCCACTTGCTTCGTTTTCATTATTTGATCCTTGCTAAGTTGCTTAGAGGCATAATAATTTCCCGAGGACTTCTCCTTAACCATCTGCACTTTCCCAAATGAACCAGCTCCCAGGGTGGCCTTGATTTCATAGTTATCAAGACCAATGGCCATGGATGGGGTATTTTGGCTAAATTTCTTATTAAACTCCTCTCTCAGCTTATCTAATATTAATTTATAATCGACCTTCGAACTGAAAGTCTGTTGCTCATAGACACCCATTGCGGATTCAATGCTTTAGCAAAGATATACAACAAATTTTGAATTTTCTTTGAAAATTTTGTTGGCTTAGCACATTATTAAAAAAAAAAAGCAAGAGAGATAACCAAATAAAATGACAGAAATTTCTAATTTGATTGTTTAAGCCACAGCTACACGATGGAAAAAATAACAACTAAATTAAATTGGGGGACTAACATTTAAAAATTATTAAACAACTCGGGATGACGATTTATTTTGGATTTCACTTTTGATTTGGATTCGTAATGATCAAAATTCGATACATCTTCAACATTCGATACAGTTGGTATATAAGGCGGATTGATCTCCTGATTGAGCATAGCAAACCAATCGACACCCTGGAACCAAGGATGATTCTTAATTTCAATTGCACCTTCGTTTGAGTTGCCTAAACTGAAGACGAATTGGAGGGAGAGGGCTTAGGAGAAAAATAGAAAATTTATCATTATTTACCGCTTTGAGGTATCAACCTGCATAAGACTCTCCACTAAATTCTTCATTGGGGGCGTAAAATAAGTCGGCACCCTATATTCCCCTAAACAGATTTTCGAATACATAAGAATAACATCACGATTATGGGCTGCAAATGGCGAACGTCCGGCCACAAACTCAAATAGCAATATGCCAAAAGCCCACCAATCTACCGATTTGTTATACGGTTTCAATTGTATAATCTCGGGGGCCAAATATTCAGGAGTGCCACACAGAGTAGAGGTACGGCCATCGACTCGCTTAAGAGACAAGAAATTAATAGAGATTAACTGTGAGTGGAGAGAATCTCGACTCACCTTGGTGAAACCAAAATCGGTAAGCTTTATATAACCTTTGCAATCGATTAGTATATTCTCAGGTTTAAGGTCTCGGTACATTAGGTTCATACGGTGCATATATTCCAAAGCTAGTAGCACTTGAGTGCCATAGAAACGCGACTGCTTCTCATTGAATTTGCGCACTCTTGGACATAAAAGAATTTGAATATACGATATATATGTCACTCAATTATTGATCATGCCAAGGTTTTAGATTTAACAACTCACTTTCGATGGTAACTAAAAAGTTCGCCGCCATTGATGAACGGCAGAATGAGATATAAATAATCAAAATCCTTTGACGAGTCCACCAGATATACAAGGAATGGAAAACGTGCCGCACTTAGCACAGTCTTCTCGTTATGCACATGTGCCACCTGTTTAAGACGCACCAAATCCTCTTTGCTCATCATTTTGGCAGCATAATAATTCTTGCCACTCTTCTCTTTGACCAACATCTAATCAAAATTAAAAAATAAATGAGTGTTCACTAGGAGAGGACTGTCCGGACTTACCACAGTACCAAAACTGCCATAGCCAAGGACTGCACGTTGTATATAGTTTTCTAAATTATTATATGGCGATGGTGTTTGATGAGACCAACGCTCATCGAATTCTTTGTATAGGCCGTCGAGTATGGCGCCGTAATCGTCCTTTGAGTTGAAATAGTGCTGCGGCTGCAGTTGGCTCATAATCAGCAGAGAGACAATTCATTCATTTTCTTTCCACAGTTTACAATTCACGTAGACAAATCACAGAGACACCACAATAACAACAACAAGAATATGGAATTGGTAACGCAAAAAATGTTTGATTGTAACTCAATTGAATTGAAAATTTTGAATTTCATAATTTATTGTGTGATTGAGCGAAGGAATGCTAACAAGAAAATCAAAACCTACAAGATTAGAAGCATTCTGCATCATTCAATTAGCTGGGCGCGGTCCAAAGGTATGATGACAAATTTCCTTAGACCAAATGAAATGGCAATTTCCTGAGGCACACACACACACACACACATACACACACTACCCTAAAAACACACACACAAACAGAACATGTAGACTTCTTGACATGTCCCGGGCCTGGCCGCAAAAGTAAGAAAAATTACAAAACGTCCACTTGATAAATGATGCTAACCAAGATTACATAAGTTGGTAATTTTCTAGTACATTTATTTCTACATGTCAGCTAGTCAGTTGGAGCCAAACCACACAGACTTGACTTGGCTCTCATGTTGATGGACATGTGTTCTGCGATAGTCAGTCTATCCTGTCTCTCTCTCTCTCTCTATTTCTGTTTGTGTGTCCTTAAATGCTTATAGTTTCGAATGAGAAGGAGTGAGAGAGATATAGAGAAAGATCCCAATTTCTGGATCTAGATGCTCCAGTTGTTGCATGCTTTTAAGGTAACTGTCGACCGAAACGTTTATTGGCCATTTTCGGTCATATGTCCAGGCTGTTGTTGTACGTAAATTGACAATTAATCATTATCTTTCAACATTTGCACAGGCATTTACCACCCAGCATTTCATCTGGCTCTGTGGAAATGTCATTCTAAATATGTCTAAGGGTTTTGTGGGCCCTAATGTGATGGCATTTATTTCTAAGAGAGAACTTCATTATTGATTAGGCCAACTTGAGAGTAGAAAATGAAAGGGGTTTAACACTTTAGCAAGCAATTCAATTTAAGAAGAGTAGAATAATCGATTTTAATCAAAATTTATGTACCCAATTCATTTACTATGCATGTAGGAGGAATAAGTAGTAAATCGGTTGACTCTTGCCACATTTTAATTAAGTTAAAACAATGCAAATTGTCACGTACTTAGCATAAGACATGTGTCCTTCTTGGAAGATATTACAAAATTTTAGTTTTCACTCTCGGTTCCTATTCAGTCATCTCATCAGTAAATTAGAAATCGTGCAAAAACTAAACAATTTCATTGAGAACTTAAGTATCCACCCAGACCCCAAAAGAAGCAGGACAAAGCTTGGCTCATTTAACTTATAAAAGAAGACACAGCCTGCTCAGAATCCTGCCTGACTGTCTATCTGTCTGTCTCGTTTGCCATTGCCACAAACGAAAGATAAACTCCAGTTGGCTAAGATATGTTAACGACTGCAATAAATAAGCGGATAATATCTAAAGCAAGCCACCATATATGTATGAACATATATAGGCCCACCATAAAAAGCCTCTTCACATAGAGATGCGTTTGCGCTAAGCGGGCCAAGAGCAGATTAAGTCATACGCACACGTTTCTTGGCCGTTTCTTTTGGCAACACTTAAAATTCATTTGTTGTGTTGGAAGATTCCCTCTCCCACTTCCTTTCTCCAACTCTCTACCCCACATTGTGAAACTTATGCAAAGTAATTGACGCCTAGATGAACTGTTGACACACATGGCATTTGTCTTGGCCAATATTTGGTTTAGTTATCAAAGCAATTTCTTCTTTTTTTGCTTCTTTTTCTCTCGGTTTCTCGGTTTTTGTTGATGGTAGGCTTAAGTAGGTGAAAGCCCTCTCCCAATTTTGGCCAACAACAAATTCAATTATGCTGAAAGGTTTTTCCCAGTTTTGCCATCGTGCCATTAGCACTAATCTCTGCACAATCGCGTGAATAAATCATGGCACGCTTTGGCCTCTGCACACTGACCGGAAAATGCATTCAATGTGCACAGTTCAATGGTTGGCAACAATGTCGCCGCCGTGTTGTGTGCAAAAGGTGTAACTAATCCGCTGCCGGGCCATGTGACTTTTGTCATGCGCCGATGTCAGGCACTACCTACCCAACCCCTCTACCCCGCGGCCAATCTATGAAAGAAACCCTTTGCAAATGCCAACGGTTTTTCACTCAATTCCACCCCAAAAAAGGAAACCAAATCAAAAGGGGGAAATGTTGCTAGATTGAAAGTTTTCCACCTTCAATCAACGACCAACCGACTAAAGAGCCGAACAACTGACAGACCGAATGCCCGACAGCTCGCCTGCCATTGTTGTATATTGTCGTTTGTAATCCGTTGATTTGGCCATAGTCGTCATCGTCATCATCATTATCATCATCTCCGCGGGAGGCTATGCTGACATTTCGCAGTTGGTTGCCTTCAACAAGGATATTCTCTTTTAGGTGATTGTTCAACTAAATTGAAATGTATCTAAGAATTTAGATTTTTTTACCAAGAAATATATAATTTCCATGTGTAATCGAAAATTTTCATCAATTCTCCTATTCTCACGTGGTTTTCAATACCTTTCGGCTTTTGGATGTGCATAAATCAGTATAATACTTTCGGCATATAGCAATTTGGTCATAAATCAAATAACATCAGATGCCATCAGGTTACATGTTACAATCACGTTCTATATCGCCTGACTGTATGCAATGGATTTTTGTCTATAGTCTATGGCAGGAAAATGCTTGGGCAAATAATACATACAAAATATAACAATGGATATGGAGACAGCAGAGATGGAGATGCGACGGTGTGTGTGTGTGTAGGAAAAACAATTGCCACAAATTTTAAACATTCCGCTCATAAATAAACATGAACCGGTCCGCTCTTATTCGATCCGCTCTACTCCGGTTGCCAGTTTTTGGATGGGAAATGCAAAATGCTAAACATTTTTATTGAAAATTCAATTAAAGTCGTATTTCAATAATTGGTCACGCATGGTGCGCATTTCCGTGCTCCGGACGATCTCTCTAAATGCTTCACTTCGAAATATTTATTTATGTGTTTTCCAATTTTCCTTTTTTTTTGATTTGGTTCGAATTGAAAATGTTGCCACTTGGCCGCTTAGTCGATTGTTCAATTGGAAATTTGGTGCAGAATTCAGTAAGAGCATGCATTAAGTTTGCAAAATTCTTATCAGTTTAGTTTGGTTATCGTTTTTGGCTCACCCTTACCCCCTGGACAACCCCTGTGTTACCCTCTGTGTGATTCAACTGGCAGCAGCACCCTTAACGAGTATATGCCTCACGTTAAGTGTGCAAAATTTTTGCGTGATTTGTGCGAAAAATTTCTCTTCGTGGATGCTGATAAAAACTTGCCTAGGGGGTGGGTGGAAAGAAGGAAAACAAGATGTAACAGAAACGAGAGGAGGGTGGTTAGTTTTTGGGTAGCTAATGCCAATGTTGTTGTCATTGTTATTTTTGTGTTGTTTAGTGCCATAAATTCTTTTTTGTACTTGTCATATCTCTGGGCAGAGAGTCTCTTTGCCTTGCTTTCACTCTATTTAGACACAGATCATTAAGTTTTGCACTGCTCGTCGGCCCGGCATCTGATTTAAAGACTTAAAGTGGGGTGTGAGAGTCGAGGATGGAGCGAAGAAAGAATGAGAATGGGAAGAGAGCATGTGTAGCCAGCAAGCAATATTTATCAAAATGTCAATTGCTGTTGCAGGCGACTGTCATGGATCTTTAATTTTACTTGGCAAATGCATCCTCTTCAATTAACGAGGCGTTGATGGAATATAAGCAAAAAAAAAAAAAAAACCTAAAATCTTAATTGGTAGTGCAAAATTAAAATTTCTAAATTCATTGGGAAATTTATTCTAGATCTAGAATACCTACGTGTTTATCTTAATTGGTTAGTGCAAATTAAAATTTCTAAATTCTGAAATATTCCCATGTGAAAAATTATCTTTTTGTAAAACACACTTTACAACAAATAATCAACCTGACGACCAATGATCAAAGCAGACAAAAAAAGATGAACAAGATGATCATGCATTAGATAATGATTATGATCCAAATGGCGAGAATGCGACAACTCTTGGTCCTCAGATCTCCGCTAGATGCCAACATATTTTTACATCCCCAAGCATTCTATTTTGACAGGCATGCGATTTGCACGCTTAATTGAGACAGGTGCATTGAGAGAGGGAACCAGGGGAAAAGAAGTAGGAGAAGGAGATGTACACTTGCACGGGAAGTGCGGCCAAAGTGCTACACATGTTTGCTGCTGTTGCACAAACCGAGAGATTTATCATCATGCCACGTGTGTCTGCAACCTATGTGTGTCGCCCTCGGTTGCATTTTTTTCACGGGAAAAGCCCCCGACGCACGCCAAATGCAAAATTAACAACCTAATTAATACCTAGGAGGATCCACACCACCCACCCATCTACCTTTCAAAACGTTTTATGGCCCAGGCAGCTGTTCCACAAAAACCAAAAAGAAACTTTCCTTTAAGAGCTAAAGATACTTTTAAATCATGCCAATACGAGGGCTTTAAGATCAGCAAGAGAAGAGGAATATTTCATTAATCTTGTTTAGTCTACATAAAACTTCTTGAGTTACCCTCGCACCTCGCAATAGCTATTGGGCAACTATCTATGTATTTTGGCCTTCTCCTCTTGAAATTTCTGTAAAGTGAGTGCAGCTAGCTAGCTGGCGAGTTGTGTGTTTTGTTTTAATTGGGATCCTACGAATGCTTCTTTCTTTTGTTTTTTTGTCTAACGAAAATATGCGAGAAAACTGGGGAACCGCAAACTAGGAGTAACTAACGACCAGCGGGCGGCCGCTGTCAAAGTCAGCTGCTGCTGCTGCTGCTTTTGCTGTTGCTGCTCTTGGCTAAAAATGCCAAATTGACTGCCAATCCCCCCAATAGATTCGAAACTCGAATATTGAAGGCGCTTGCGGTTGGGGCAGCACTTCAATTTTAGCATTTTCACTGGACGTTTATTGAACATTTTTACTTGTGGTTAGCAAACTGGCTGGTTGTCTGGCTAGATGAGTATACGTAGAGAAAATGATGGTGGCTAGCAGCCACTTTTTATTAATTTATTTTTTTTTTGTCTTTACGTTGTGCCAGGCTAGGCGAGGCGAGCTCATCTCAATTTCACGGATGGCATTAAATGCAAATCGCTGCAAATGGGATTTATTCAAGGAGGCCAAAGAAATTGGCCAAAAATGCGTTAAATGCAAATTGGATAAGATGTCGTGTCGTTGGTTGAATGTTGCATGTGGTTGCCAAAAAGGACAAAAAAAAAAAAAAATACCACGAATGGAATAGAAAGAAAGAAGAAGAAAAGACACAGATATCCTTGCGGATATCCTTCGCCTCGCCTATCACATAGCTGCGTTTCGTGTTCATTTCGAAATGAAAGCAGCGGCGGCGTCGGCGACAAACTTTAAAGTGGATTACGTTTGCCAAGCATATCAAGCAGGAGAGTGCCGCCTTTCCATCTCAGCCCAGGCCAGCCCAGTTCAAGCTCAGTTCAGTTTCAGTTTGCTGTACTTCTGCTATCTCCTGCCGTATGTCCTTCACGTCGTGCGTTTTCAGCCAACATAAATCCGTGAGTTTTTGCTAGTAAAATTTATGGCGCTCGCGACACTCTGGCAACTTTGGTGGCAAAGCATGAGGCATCAGAGGCATTGTTGTATTTATGACCGCGACATGACCTGCTCACATAAATGGCCAAATCCTCCACTTGGTCCTGATCCCTGTCTCTGGTGCTTGGTTCATGGGTTACATGAGTGGGAGCCGCATGTAGATAGCTAAAAGTGTTGCCCGTACGTGAGCCGCAAACCTCAAAGAAAAGACTGTTGCGGAAATTGGATTTACTTGGGAAAATGTTGAAATCAGAATCAAGTCTTAAATCTGCACGCCCGTCAATTTGTTTTTAATCGAAATTTATGTGACCTCTTCTAATGAGGAAAACGCGAGCTAAGAAGAAACAAGCCAAACAGAAGCCTGTGAGATCTCTATTGGCAGTTTGCCCCAAATTTCAATAGAAGTTAATTAGGCGTAACGGTTACAGTTGCAATTTGAGAATCAAAAAAAAAAAAAAAGAAGGAAAACTACTCCTTGGACGCTTTTTGCGGAAAATGAATTCAACCGGATGCATAACGTCTCTGCTCTGTCCAGGATGTCAATTGTGAGTGGGTTTTGGGTATTCTGCTTATGACTGCAGAATCATCCATGAGCCATTGTTTGCCCAATTTCTTAAATGGCCAAATGGCCAAGCGGACAACGAAGCCATAATTGTTGTTATGTTAATAGAGAGTATACAGAGGGAGATATTAATTCTATTTTTGGGGGTTGATTGCCTCTTGACCATAAAGCCATCGGCCATGTAGTTTAGCCATTGATTTTTTTCTTACGGGTTCTGCTATACTTTGTATATGTGTTTGCTCTGCGACTTTGCATAAAAATGGATGAGTATACCAATGAGAAGGGAATAAATTGGCCAATTCATAGGCACTGTTCCGGCCAACAAATACGCCTTAGAATCGTTTAGCCAAGAAGTCATTTTCTAGGCTGTCAAAAATTATATGATTTCCATATGCAAATGATAAGCAGAACAACCCAAATGAAAGTCTTATATAAACGTGTATGACTTTCAGCTTAATGCCCGCAAGTATGCTACAGATTTCAATGGCCAGCCATTAACCACACACACACAAACACCAAAATTGTGAAGACAAGGAGAGGCGTGGCAATCGCACTCCTTTTTTAACAATTTGCCACACTTTTAGATTTTTTTTTTGTTTGGCTTTCTAACTATCTGCATTTGAGCCAAGCGTCAACGCCCACTGATAGGTGTGACACATCGTGTGATTGATGAAATGTTTGAAAAAAAAACCCCGCTCCTCACCATCTTCAAACCCCATCAACTAAACGAATAAAGCTGCGGAAAGAAGGAGGAGTTTGGGTTGGTTGGCTGAATGGTTGGTTGGTTGGAGGACCGCCAACTAATTTCCACATTTTTCACATTTACGAAGACAAATTGAGGTGCGAACTTGGGTCGAGGCAATAAAATTGTCGAATATCAAAACAACAAAATCTTTGCAACAAACCGGCCGGCCATAAAAAAAATAGAAAGAACACCAGTGCGGAAGAGTTAAGAGGAAGGGTAAGGCTAAGGCTCACAATGTAAGGATGAGAGGTACGAGGAGAGTAAGGGTTGACATGGAAGCTTCAACTCAACTCTGACAGTGGCAGGCATGCCAATTGTTTTTCGATTTCGATGCTTAAAAATTTCACAACAAATCCGTGAGTGGCCAAAAAAAAAAAGGAAGGAAAGGCGTCACATTATGCGCAGGAGGCGACTGCGGCAGATTGGAGGTAGAATTGCTTGAAGACCCCCTTACTATAAAAGTCAATATCTACAACAATAAATTTCCAACACACACACACACACGGCTTTCGATACAGTTAAAGAATGTGGCGAATTGGTTTCTTTTTATACCATACACCCTTAGGGTGAAATGGTATTATTAAAGTCGTCAAATGTATGTAACACGCAGAAGGAGACCTTCTCCGACCCCATAAAGTATATATATTCTTGATCAGCATCAACAGCTGAGTCGATCTAGCCATGTCCGTCTGTCCGTCCGTCTGTCCGTCTGTCCGTCCGTCCGTCCGTCCGTCCGTCCGTCCGTCTGTCCGTATGAATCACCTAGATCTCGCTGAGCATCTATAAAAGCTAGAGGCACCAAATTTGGTATGTGAGGCTACTTTTAGTATGTAGAGTGATCAAGTTTATTGCAAATTTTTGCCAGGATCGCCCCTTATCCGCCCTAGCATTCAAGAACAAAACGTTTATCGCAAAAACTATTGTAGCTAGATACACCATATTTGGTATGTATATTTGCTTAGTAAAATGCGCTCATGTTGCATGCCCAAAGATTTTGCCACGCCCCTTTCCGCCCCCGATAAATTGAATAAAAATTACAGTAATATCAAATCGCGTAATTTTTTACGTCTTGTGCAAATCAAATTTGGCACACTTAAATTTGCATACTAATACCCAGCAAAATACACAAATTTGATGAAAATCGGACAAAATATAGCTGAGTTATGCCTATAAAAATTTTTTGCATAAGAGCAGGAGATTTGGCCGTTTGGTTTGTGTGTTGATGAATTGTTATATGCATAAGTGCGCGAGATACTGAAATATGCTTGAAATATTTGTTTTACTGGTGTATGGTATACCCAACGTCGGCGAGACGAACTTAGCTTACTTCATTTTTTAGTTAAGTTTTCCATTTCATTTCGTTTTATGCGAGGCTCGCCAAAAGTTGTCAACGACAAATACGCCAGCTATAAACTCAAACCTCCCCATCTAGCCACTCTACCCCCAAAAAACAACAAACACTTCCTTGCAACGACTTTTCTATAAAAAGCAACAACAAGAACTCAAAGGGGTTGGGGGAGTGGATTCTAAACACCAGCCGCAGACATCTCGTTTCTATTAGCATAATGTTTCCCGGCGACTGATCTGATTTTTGCAGGCCCAACAAGCCATTTCAACTTACTTTCGATTTGCCATGATTTTATTTATTATCAACGATTTCGTGTTGCTGGACACAAAAGAAAAGTTTAACATTTTGCCAGAGAGGCTCGTAAAAAATCGTAAAATCGAAATTACATTTTAAAAAGTTTTGTTTTATTTGCTTATATATTATATATATGTATCTTTTGCAACCATTTTTATTGCTAATTTATGCGCATGGTCTATTGAATTGTTTGCATGGCATGGAGGCGGAGGAGCTGGTGACCACAATAACTCATTAACCAGAATCGGCGATGCCTGACCTTGAAACTGAGTTTTTTTTCTTTTCAAAGATTGCTTCAATGGACCTTGAGGCGAAATGAATTGATTTTTATAATTAAATTGCAATAATGCTTCATCACTTATTAAAAATCTACTTTCCATCTCTCCTCATCAGTTGACCTTGAAACAACGTGCCAAAAGTATCAAAAAGAATCCATTATTAATTTACTTGGTTGTTGCACAAAAAAAGAAAACAAATATGGTTCAAGTGCAAATATTGAACAGTTCATGAATATCCAAAAAGTATGAAAAGCAGCTGAGAAGAATCAGTCTATATATGTAAATATGCTTGTCCCTTTGCAAATTTGTTCGACACTTCTGCATAAAAATAGATCTCCTTGGCGATCGGCCATCTGTTTCATATAAAAATAATGAAAGCAAAGGCAACACTGGAAATCGGTAAATGGAAATCAAAATCACTCGAAAGATACTTATGGACATGGCTCAAGGTCGTCTCCACATTTAACGCAATTTGTTGAACAAATCACGAACGGCACAATGATCATTGGGATCCAAATCATTCACACTAATGCTGTAAATTACGGCCTGCATAATGAACGGTAGTCTTTGGCCTCTCGTCATGCAGGCCCAATGTCGTCGTACTTCCGCTCGCAATTTATTCATGCTAGCACATGGATTGCTTTGAACAAAATCCTTTTTGTAGCTTTGACTAAAATTCTCGAAGGGAGTTGATTGCAATTCCTCGCCGGTATAGGCAGACCAATAGAAACGCAATTGATAGGCAGGAGACAATGATTCCCAAAAAGTTTCCAGAGTGCCTTGTTCTTTTACCTGGTTACACCGAAACCGACTTTCATATAACGCTTTGGCCTGTTGCTGGAGCTTAAGGAAAAAATCTTCATTTGGACGTGCTTCCTCCTTGCAATCTTGCCCCGCAAGCTTGCGGTCAGTTGTTGACTTTGGATTGATACGATTCATGATAAAATTTATCAAATTAAACTTGTCTTCAGTTTCTTCTTCACATTTATCATCTTCCGCTTGATCTTCTTCTTCTTCACATTCATCATCTTTGGTTTGATCTTCTTCTTTATCATTTTCGTTACCTTCTTCACTTTCATCGTGTTCATCTTCATCTACATCACAATCATCTTTTGTGTCCATTTTTTGTTCATGTTCACACCGATAAGAACACGTTTCGGTCTCTTTTTTCTCTTGACAATGTTCTTTTTCGCACTGATCTTTAAAAACCTCTAGGTCAATTTCCGACAGATCTGAAAAACGTATTAAACGCGGTTCACAATTCGCTTCCCCATCGTAGGTCACCAGACGTTTTGGATACTTGTGTCTAATAGTATAACTGGGATACTGGACTCCTTTAGACCCTCCTTTGCATGCTTTCTTTTGCTTGCCCGAATTTTGGTAACAAGTTTTGATCAAGGCATTAATTAAATCTGTTATAAAACGCCCGATATCGTAACTAAGGATTTTACACAAATAATCCATAATTTTAGAGAATCTACAAGACTAACACTAGAAAAAAATTTATATTTATATAATTTAGAGAGCACGAATTTATGTTATTTTTTGATTGTCTTTGTCAAATATTTGTATTAAAGTGGAACAAAATGTCGGGCGCCTACTCCACCTCCATTCTTATCTCCACCTCGCTCACACACACACACACACATATAGCATAATTTAGTGTTCATGAAAATATATGGTCCCTTATATTATAAATGCGAAAAATACTTGCTCGCAGTACCAATAAAAATCCGTTGGTTTTGGTTGAAATATGACAGCAAACTTTGCTATATTAAAAATGCTGCTGCTCGTGCAAAAAAAAAAAAAAAAAAAAGAGACAGAAAAAAAAGAAGAAAAGACACAAACATTTAGATTTGCACATTTATTTTTTGGCTTTGGTTGGTTTTTGCCTGCTCAGCCCATCAACCAGCACACAATCCACCCAATCTATCCATCGTTTCCCGTATGTATTTATGTTTTCTGCTTATTATCTAGCTAGAGCAGTCTTATATATTCTCATATTCATATTCATTCTTCCGATTAAGCAGTTTTCATGGTCATCATTAAATATTTTCATTCATATTTCCATCCATGCCAGTGCGAAAACGCAGAAGCAAAAAAACGAAAAGCAGAGCAAATAAAATAAGTGGCCTAAATAAAAATTGAGTTTTCCTTTCATTCCCGTTTCATTTTTACGAGTAATGAGACTCGTCGTAGCAATGAAAATCGCAGCAATTATTGAAATTAATTTCATTTATTACATCATGAAAATATGTATATATTTTCAACATACCGCAGAGAATGGAAAACGTAGACCAAAAATATATGGATATATGTATGTACATACATTTCGCCACTGTCTGTCGCAGCAATTAAGAAGGCCAAAAGAGCCAACTGGAACTGGAAGAAGGCCATATATGTACGATTCTGACTGTGGTTGCCTTTGTGCTTCTGTGTGTGTGTGTATTGGTAATTTGAAGTTAATAACGTAGAAATATGGTACTATAATGCTCATTCGATTCATATCGCACACATTCATGGCTAGCAATTTTCGCACAGCAATTGCGAATTTGTCAGCCATTTAGGAATATTTGCCAATTGTCTAAATATGGTCAGTGGCAGTAGAATCGAAATGGAATTTGTCGGACTGTGATTACCTCTATAAAATCTCTGTTTAATTGCTTGCTCCATGCGTACATGGCAAAATAAGTACGATCTACATGTATATTCAAGTTACTTAGAGAGTTTGAAAATAGAAAATTATCCATGGTTTTGACCATGTTGAAGGTTTAGGTAAAAAGAAGAAAGCAAAAAAAAAGGAAAGCTTGTAAAACTGTTAACAAAGTGAAAGATTGATAAACTCTTCGTAGTATTTGTTGAATATCATAAAATAAATAAAGATATATTTTATCATTCATTCATATATGTAAATCCTTATAAATATAAATCCATCGATCTCCTATGCTATATGCGCCTACATAGTAGCAGAGCAAAATGATTGCCCCAAATTCCCTGGACAAAATCAAGGCAGATGATGAAAAACAAAAATCGTTTTTGCGTCTTTTACGATGGGCTGCATCTTTCACCTAGGAGAGCCGAATTTCGTGTTATAGCTAATGGCTGTGTGTCAGCCACATCTCCCAGAACAATAAAATTCCCATTTAGATATGGCGCGAATCATCTACTTTATCCTACCCACCAGCCCACCTCTGACCACCGTTGTATTCCCTTTCTCTCAGAAGCAAATGTGTGGCAGCAGCAGTTTTCGATGACTGTGTGTTTACGTGAAAACAATTTTTATGGCATGTCAAAAACCTATTTTAATGCTTTTAATGAAAGCGAATTTTATTGCATTACTTTTCGATTTTACTGCCCCCAGCCGACAGGGGCGCCCCCTTGTATATACCAAGGCGTAAAAATGCACTCAACTCAAAATGTTGACAAGCTCGTAAAAAGTATTTTCTTTTTCGTTTTGGCTTAATGCGGAAGCAATGGAGAAAACAAAAACAGGTGACAAAGCAAAAAGTAAAGAATCAACAAGAAGTGTTTGGGAGACGGCGGTGAAGATTTTCCATAACAAAAGCCACTTAAACTGCCAATTTGTGGTATGTGGCGGCATCTTGGCCTTAACGCTTTGGCCACAAAAACAAGATTTCCGTTAGTGGAAATTTTGCATAAATTCTGTTGGCTTGCGACTCCCAAATGTATGCTACCTTTGCCAAATTCATTTGACCAGAAACTTAAGTTATATTTTGGATTAGAGCCAAAATAGCGAGCGACAGCGCGAGTCTTCGACAGAGACATGTTTAGTGGCACGGCAGCGACAAAAGCTTTCAGCCATAAAAGAGCCAAAAACCCAAACGATTCGAGAACGGCAACCAAGATCCTTACGACACACACATGCACACACACATATGGACCACTCAATGTCAGTTGGAGGGGTATGTGAATGTGAATGCAGGTCCCCAAGTTTTGCAGTTTTGTTGTTGCTGCTGCTGCTGCTGGTGACATGGCCTGACATTACATTTTGGACGCACTTTTGCGTGTGCCAGCAGTACTGCCTAGTGGCTAGGACCTTTTCCTCCTTTTTTCCTCCCCATCAATGCATATTCCATGCATTAAATATTGCATATGAACTAAATGGATTTCGGTTTGAGAATATTGACAGGGTCAGTCATGCATTGTTGGCTAGCCAAAAACTGTCGAAATGCCCACAAGACAATAGAGAAAGAGAGGCGCAACTTTTGCTTCTACTTAACTTTAAATCTTGGTCGAGATAGCAAATTTTGCAAGGCAATTTAGCCAAATTTAAATAATAGTTATTAAACGTGCAAACTTTAAGGGTAAGTCTGCCTTAAGGGTGAATCTCAATATCTCTCTCTCTCTCAAAAAAGGAAACTTCCTTTCTTCTCAAAAAAACTGTAACGAATTTTTTTTGGCCTGACAATAAAGTGTCATTAGGCAATATTCCATCGTAAAAACCAATGGCAATGCCGCAAGTGGCAAAGTTACAACAAATTCGTTTCATTAGAACATAAAAAAGGAGACAAGAAAAAAAAAACAAAATGCAAATTAGCCGCAACGATATGATATGCCCCACGGATATAACAAAAAGGTGGAGCAGGCCAAACAAATTTTGCAAGGCAAAAGGACTCACCCTGTCTTTATCACTACCTCCTTTTTCCCTCACACTCCACCACTTTCTGGCATATAATTACAGTTATTTGTGTAGCTAATTAATTGCTAATCAATCATAGCACCCAACAAAAAAAAACCAACGAAAGGATCCCAGCGATGTAGAGTGCGAAAAAAGGACTCCAGCATGTTGTTTGCCTGTCACTCGTGAATGTATCTCAATCTCCTCTTGAGCTGGGGGCCCAGACATTTCCACTTCTAAGGCATCTCATTGTCGAGTTCGGGTTTGGACCCATCGACCGACCGGCGGAACTGCCTTGCCTTTTTGTCCATAAACAAAAACCCAGTGAAAACAAAAGCTTAGCAAAGATTGATCACAAAACGACGACGCTGGACTCTGCACCTGTTCGTTTACTCACGGTTATTAGCTAGAAACTTGGGTGGCTCTGTCTTAGCGCTATTTGTAAACTGGTTGATGGGTGATGGGTTTGCCATGCAAATGGCCAAAAAGTGTCAAATGAAAGCTTTTTTACACCTTGCCGCCAAGGATTGTCGAGTGCTTGAGGGAGTCCTTAGCCGGGCCGGTTCTGCTGTCGTCTTTATGTCCAGGGGACAAGCGCTTCACTTGTCACTGCTGTCAGTCAGGGCTGACGTCATTGTCCTTTGCGTTTATCCTTTTCTTGTCGAGTTGTCTTTTTTTTTGGCGCTTTCTCTCTCTGTGTGTTGGGCTCACATTTTATTTTACATAATTTGAACATTTAAGACGTGCCTGAGCATAGCCATGAGGCTTTAGTTGTAGTTTATGCAGCCAGGGCGTAGTTTGCTTCGTTCCTCGTTCTTTTTTTTTTTTTTTTGTCTTTTATTAAAAGGCATTTCGCATCCTTTACGCCCGAGTGAATTTTATGGTCTGTATAGCCCCACCTCTCTTTTATCCATAACTGTCAATCTGCGAATGGGAGTATGTCTTCATTCACATTTGTATTTGCTAAAACTTGCACGTTTGCCTCTTTGCTTGGAAATTTACAGTTAACCCAAATTGTCGGCAATTTGGTCAAGATGCTGTTTTTTTGGCCCAAAATACGCATTTTACGATCATCATCTTTTCAATTCAATTGTTTTCAATTGGAACGATTGGCGTCGGGGTCTAACGCTTACAAAAAAAAAGAAACGCCAAGTGTAAGTGAAAGTAAATGACGATTATCAAAGAAAGTTTCTCTCAAACATTTTGTTTTATATCTAGTAGATATTATCTACAATACATTTGACATGTTTGGAAAAAAAACTGAAACATTTTAATATAATGTTTCCATTGAAGTTTAAAGTTTAAGCCCATGGGGGAAGAGTAGAAAGTCATCTGTAAGTTTTCTACATAGAAGATATGTATTCTAATATTGTAACTTTAAGTAGAACTGTCTTGCCAAATGACTAAGAATTGAAATTCCTTATTTTAGAATGTTGACGGAATTGTTTTAAACAGGGGGAGAAAGTTAAGTTGTGTCAAATTGAGAATTCTAAATTATTTTATTTTATTTAGCAACTTAACATTTCTTGTCCGATTAGGAATAGAATCGCAAAGATTCCATAGCCTCGGTGGCGCAGTTGGCAGCGCGTAAGTCTCATAATCTTAAGGTCGTGAGTTCGAGCCTCACCCGGGGCATGTACATTTTTTTGACATTTTGATGATTACTAAATCCTTTTTTCTTTTGTAGTTGATAGGATAGAAAAAAAGCTGCGGTTGCTAAGCCGCCAAGTTGCTCAATAGGTCTGATTGGTATTACTATAAAAGACATGTATAAATATATTTCCACCTCTTGATATGAAAGAGAGTTAGTGATTTGTTTTATTTTAGGTGCTTCAATCAGTATACGTATTCTGATTTTACTTTTAATATTGATTGATTGATTCGTTTAGTCTAAGAATCAATCAATATTAATCAGTAATTAAACAGAGTTTTAGTTTACTTGATTTTGACTAACAATAAGTGCGTTAATAGATGCAAAGTTCATTGCTTCTTATATTCATATATTTTTTTATGTCTGGCTATTTTTATATACATGCATGTATGTATGTAGTGAACTATGGCTTCGCTAGTATCAGTTGGCAAAAAGTTACGAGGTCACGTGACCCCGTCACAACTTGTCTGCGCCATGTTTTGTTTTCGCACTTTCTATCAGGGTTGAGAGCAGGAAACTTGTTGGGGGGGGGAGAGTATCCCTCCTCCATCTCTAGACCTAAATTTCCATTGTATTGAATGATTGGTAATTCGATACAGTTGTTCGATTGTTGTGCGCTTTGTTTTGGCTCATTTGAAGCGCATCGCCAATTGTCAATAGTTCTCCCTCATCCCACGGATTGGCTCTTGCCCTTGTGCATGGACCATGCCCATACCATCCCTTGCTCTGTGTGTGTGCGTCTTCGTTTCGCACTAATTTTCCTGCTTGTCGCGCCGTGCGAAACGTATAAATAATTTTATTTTATTTTTATTTTCATTCCATATCCATACTATTTATGGACTAATGGATTTATGGCCGCTCATTCGCCTTCATCCGGCCACGTTCGATTGTATATCAATATCTATTTTCATATCAACATTGTCATCGGCACGTGTGATGTCCTAGTTTCCGCCAAGTCTTCTGGGAAAAACAACTACAGATCAGCTAACCCCACCCCTGTATCTCTATCTGTTTTCACCATAATGTCCATGCAATTATGAATTTCTTTTTTGGAAAACAGCATTTTGTGTGGGAATGGGAACTACGATTTCTTTTTATATTCTAGATTTTTTTCTATTGCAAAGTCTATGGTGGTTTTCTTAATATTATTCTTTCATTTTGCCAAATTGTTTTCATTTTATTAAATTTCTTTTCACTTGAAATTTGTGTTGCTGTTTTGTTTTTGTCTCTTCCTTTTGCTATTGTTGTTGTTGGTGTGTTATTATTTCTACGATTGGCCAAAACAACAACGAGCAAAAGGTTTCCATTTCCCTGGACAGGCGCTCTTCTCCGCTTCTCCGTTTGCCTTTTAATAAATGTCCAAAAAAGCAGAAGCTACAACAAGAGGAGCTCCAGAGATTCGTATTTCGTCTGGTGGCTCTCTCCAAGCTCTAAGAAATATGCACAAATTAATTTTGTTTTATTCGAGCAAAGGCAAAATTTAAATCAGCCATCTTTCGCATGGGAAGGGGAGGCTGGCCAAAAGGAATACGTCATGTCCAAATGGCCAGAGCCAAAAAGGGAAAAGGAAAAGAAAAAGAACAACATGCAGGAAAAGGGTTTTTCAACATCCTTCGCTGCCTGCTGTTGTTGTTGCTGTTGTTGTTGTTGTTGTTGTTGTTTGGTCTGCAGCCTCGTCATCGTTTTCATCGTCTTGGTCTTGTCCCATAGTCTTAGCCTTAGTCTTTGTTCTCCCCCATTCACCCCCTTCACTTGAGTGAGAGACTCTGGCCTGTTATGAATGCAAATTAAAAGTATACAAATCTAATAAGTTCCATTTAAGTTGCTTTAATTTCACTCATTTCAGCATTTCCATTTGCATTTCAAAAATTGTTGCTAATTGTTCAGCTTTTAGACAGCGAATTTTTAATGCAAAGTGCATATTTTTTTCTACTCCTTTTCGATTCCCCCTATCCCACAAACTGATGCTTGTTATAAATGCATTTTTATTAAAATGCACTTTGATTTGTTTGCCCTGATGTTCATGATGATGATGATGATGATATATTTTTTCTCTTTAAAATGTAATAATATTACTTTGCCAGAAACAAGTCAGAAACAAGTCAAAATATTCATCTGATGAGATAATTGAAAGTGGCTGCATCTATCTCAACGAGCTTTAGTAATCAAGTTAGTTTTGTTTTGATATTTGAAAAAAGATTTACAACGAGGTTTATATTACAGCAGGCATCGAGTTTTCAATTAATTGTAGTTAATCCAACGACTGTAAAAAAAATTGTCAAAATTTTGTTCATATTTTTTCTAATTTTTCTCATCATCATAATTTTGATATATCTCTTGGCGGAATATAGCGATCAAATTAATTCCTATATCAAATTGTGAAACATTTCGTTTTACTGTATTGCCATTCACAACTTTCTTTTGACTTAATTTCTTCATTGAAGTTGTTCTCGCATTTGTATCTGTCTGCCACATTTGAAGGGTTTATAATAAGATGCGACCCCCAAAGTATTCTTTGATTGACTAATAAAATGCTACGTGAGTTGATTTGAAAAGGTTGGCAATTTAACACGTCGATAGGTAATTTTGTATCTCGCTCTTATTTAGCCACTTTCTTTTTTTTTTTTTTTTTTTTTTGTCTCTAAAGGTAATTTTGCTTGGACTTGGTTAGCAGCTCTCAGGCCGAGCAAGGGAAGCGTATGTGACGCACATATTTAAGCAACACTTGGACGCCCTGGGGTATGCAACGCAACGGCAGATGTCACTCGAGAATTGCTCGGCCAGGAAGGATGATGATGATGATGATGAGGATGATGATGAGAAGAAGGAGAAGGATGTTGGATAAAGAGTAGAAGTTGGACAGGAGTCAAACCGAAAACGAATGTGAAATAAAGTTTGTAAAACGTTGCGAATAGCATAAACAAAGTGAGGATGGACGGTGAGACGAAAGGATGGACGGACGGGGCTTGTTGTGTCCAACCCTCAGCAAATGCTTTTCTTATTCTTATTCTCTACTTCGTTCTCGTCGTCGTCGTCTACTTTTGACCATATGTTGCCGCCTTGGGCTTGGCGTAGGTGTAACTATATGCCATAAAGTGTAGTAATAGACTGGCTATCCCAAAAAGGGACAAGGATACACACACAGTCTGAAGTCCGAAACACCTTAAAGGCTCTAGTAGAACACCTCAGGGCACATTTTGCTGAAATGTGCACAAATTTTCATAGCAGACCCCAAAAACCAAATCACCGTCAATGTCGTCACATTGTCCTCTATGATTGTATATGTGAGTGTATGTCCAAAGGAGGGTATGAGGGTGTTGGATTGGGCGGGTGGGTGTCCTTTATAGTTTTGTTCATTTCATAAATATGCGTTTTGTCCTTTTTACGGGCTAAAGGCAGCCTGCGGCTTTCATAACTTGAAGATGGAGATGCCCGGGCACACCTTTTTGTATATATTGTACGTATGTCCTTGTCGTTGCTGTTGTTTTTGTTGTTGTTGGTCCCTTTCCCTTTTAGCCATAAGCAGATTCATAATTTGATCCTGGGGTAAATACATTTTATTATGATTTTTATGCGTATGTGGAAGCCTGCAGTTTATACCAAAGAAACCGCCTGTCCAATCCTTGGCACAGGTTGTCCTTGTCCTTTAAGTGTAGAATTATGAATTGCCCAGAGTCATGTGTGTCTGTGTGTGTGTGTTTGTTAGGTGGGTTCATATCGTAGTCTGCACGACCTTCCTCTTGTTGTTTGTCTTTAATATTTTTGCCTATAAACATATTTTTATTTATTTAGGTCGAGCCAGAAAACTGTTTGTTAGGCAAGAAATTTATTAAAATATTGGCTTTTACTTTCAATACACAGATGTCTGTGATGGGTTAAAGTTAGCATTACTTTTCCACCTTCTAAGTAGAATGTATACAACATATACATACATATGTATGTATGTATTTACGTACATACACATGTACTTGTCTTTATCGAAACGAATCACTTAACACTTTCTTTTCAACGCTAAATTAATTAAAATTTATAATACAATGCCTTGGCATAGTACAGCAACAAATAAATTAAGTAGGCGTTAAAACAGTTCATATTTCATTTCATTTCGTTGCCCTGCCTTTTTGCCGTTTTTATGTGGAAAAGTCCAAAAGGCCCAGACCGAACAATTGGCATAGTGTTGACAGCTAAGCGACCTCGCCACTGGCACACGCACACACAATGTATCCACAAAGTCGCCAAAGTGAGCAGAATGGAATAGAATAGAATAGAATAGAATAGAGTTCTTCTACAAATACCTAGAAGAACTTTTTTTTACGCCTCGACTGATGCATTTTCTCAGTATATGGCAACCAAATTTGTCGTTTTCATCTCTTTCTTTCGGTTTTGTGATTAATTTCTGGCAGACAGCGACAATAAGCGAAATGAGGTAGAAGGGAATGATCATCAATTAGGAGTGAGTTGCAGGCAAATCTTGGCTAACTAATTGGCTAGTGGCAACACCTACTGCAAGTAAGCCATAAACATAAGGAAGTCAATTCAGTTTTCAGTTTCCAGTTTCGCTCCTCACGGCATCTCACGTCTGTATTGAGTGATATATATTATTTTGCACTTATCATTCAGTTTCAGTTTCGTTGGTGTTCATTCGATTTTCCTGCCTTTCATGCTTTTTATGTCACTCCTGGGAGCTTGTTAGCCCAAAAAAAAAAAAAAAAAACGTGAGACGACCGCAATCCAATGAGTTGAGAACTCTCAAAAGAAATGATGTGTGTTTGCATTTTAAATTGCTTCGAGTTTTGTATCGTGTTGCGTAAATCTATAAAAATTTCATATTTATTGACCATTAGCACCTACAGTGCAGCTGCGATTGCCATTTGCCACTGTTACCACCCCATCATCAGAAAATGTACGCCCCAAAGTCGCAACCAACGAAAAAAAAAAAAATAAATAAAATAGAATCCCCTTTCGTTGGGGGACTTCGAAGACATTTTCTGTTTAGTTGGGCGCCCGCGACAATGCAAACAATTCGCGTCGACATGTTGTCTGCATAATTGCAACACATAGTCGACTCTCGGACTCGGACTCACATGCCAAAATAGACACGAGACTGACGCAGACGCCAGCATGTCGGACCCAAATCCCTCTGGCCCTGTCCCTCATCAAGTGGCGAGGTGTTAAAACTCCTCCGAATAGGTAACCTTTGTGAAACGAAATACTTAGGTGGCGTCAACCTATTTGCGGGTTGAGACACACAGACAAAATTCCCTAAAAATGATCAAAAACCACAAAAATAATTACAAACTTAAGCAGCTATTTCAAACGTAAGAAGCATTTCCTGATCCTACAAACCATTCTCAGGTAAAAATGTCTAATATGAATCTACAAACTACAAATTGTTCGAAATAGTCATTAACATAAATATTTTCTAAACCATTATAAAATTGTTAAAAAATAGTCAAATTTTTATTGAGAATCAAAATTGCTTGCAGTGATCCCTAATTGGCAGTTCTTACTGTACCTAAGAATGCCCAAAGCCTTTCATCGAAAATAGATGGCAACACGACCTACAAATTATTGTCACTATGCGTGACCGGCATTGTTGCACCTTTGGGGCGGCGCTGGCGCTGAAATTCAGCCATTATATACATATAGATATACATCTTTATACATATATATATAGATAAAGTCCCTACTATGGGGCAGAAAGAAAAAGGTGCAACCACTTAATGTAGATGTATTTGGCACATTTCTTAAACTGCACAGGCTTTTTTTTTCTTTTTCTGCTTCTTAGGTGCAAAATTTCGAAAGCATTTGTTTTGGTTGTGTTGTTGTAGTTGTTGCTGTTGACGTTGATGATGTTTCTTGTTGGGGTTTTTTTTGGCGTCGCAACGTCGGCCAAATAAATGAAAAATCATTTCGTTTCAATTCAATTTTCACTTAAAAATACGCCACACCGTTTTTCGTATTTCGAATGGCAGGCAGGCAATAAATTAAATTTTTTTTTCTTCTACTTATTCTCTCTCTGTGAAAAACTAATTTCAAATTGAACGCACATTTCCTGAGAAAACGTGAAAATGCAGGCATACATTTAATCGAAGGCGATACATTGACTGGCTGGCTGGTGCTTATGGGTAGATGGTTGGATGGGTCGAAGGGAAGCCCCTCCTCCATTGCCTCGAACCGATCATCGTTTACAAATCAAGCGCGCCGTGTGCCACACTTTTCTGCCACAAAACACACACACACATACAGGAGCCTTTCAAAAAACGCTACAACGCCAATGCGTTTCCAGTTTATTTTCAAATTCAATTTCAATAATTTTTTTAATGGCCAAAAACGCACGCGCTTCTGTCTCGATGTTTGGGCCCAGAGAGACAGAAAACGAGAGCAAGAGGGCCTACATGTCTACGGCTACGGTGCGATACTAGGTCTCCGGTCCTATGTCTAGATCTATGGTGTCTATATAGAGCAAACGAATCGTTTGGCTAATTAGTCGAAATGCTTGCACAAATGGCAAATGAGTGAAGCCCGGCGGGCATATAAAATTTCAAGCTCATCGTCGGATGATGGGCGCCATTATAAAAAAACAATTAGACTATGTCTATATCTTTGTATATATATGTATGAATGTATGTATGTATGTATGTACACGTACTTATTATACATGCTATGCATATACATATATATGTACATATAAACGATCAGTAAGCGTATGCTTGTTGCCATTATTCTGTTTGTTTACAGAGTTGTGAGGCATCAAAGAGACGAAGCAACATTTATATTGGGCTTTTTGATTTTTCATCGTTTGCTTTGACAAAAAATTGTTCAAAGCAACAACATACTATAAAATAGATGGGAAAAAATTTTGAATGAAAACACCTTTGTGTTGCTGTGCTGCATGACTTCCACCTATAAAAGTCAGTTCTGGGCCACATTTACGATCGATGAGACAGAGAATCGCATCTTGCGAGAGCAAAAAGAGAAATGCCAGCACAATTTTTATGCTTCAGCGTCTACTTCCACGAATTCCACGCCGGAAATTATGACCGCCGACCTCCAATGCATCTTCGGTGGGGGCATTTTACAGTGCTTTGCCTTGCTTTGCTTTGGTTTGCTTTACTTTTGAGGCGACAACAATGTTGCCAAACATTAAAATATGAAAATTCACTTAAAAACGTAAACAAGCAAAACGAATGCTTGAATGCTCCCATTCCCCAATCCCCAATGCTGATGCCGCAATCCCCCATACTCCGCCTCCCACCACATACCTCAGTCTCCCAACAGTCACTTGTGTATGTATGTATGTATGTATATTTCGTAAAAACACTCGCATGCATGTAAAAACAGAGACAAAACCAAAATTGAAAAGCAAGAGTCCAAGACGACCATGGAAATGGAGGCGACGCAGCGCACTTTACGATCGATCGTTAAATAAATTGGCAAATAAATGTAAATGAGGCATGGTCAAAACTAAACAACTTGCCCCCAGCCAACCAACTAACCAGACAGCCAGCCGGCAATTGCACCGCATTTTCATTCATACTCATCCCGCCATAATATAGGAACATTACCATAGCCACATGGACAAAGTTTGGGGCGGGTCTAGAGATGCATATGCAATATATTTCCGTCTTAAAACTGTATATCAATTGGTTTCTCCCATATTCTTAAGAATTTCAAACCTGATAATTTATTATTTGAAACTAAAAGCATTTGTTTAAATAAAATCACAGAATTCTGGGAAACTAATTGTATTAAGTCAGCTTAAGATTAGCCACTTCGTGGAAAAATATAGTCATTATATTGAGCACTAATACATATCAGAATGTTAAGATAGCTTTAATTATGGCAAAAATGTAAACTCCCAGAGGGGATCTCATTAATCCAAATTCTTTTTTTGGAACCTTTTTTTTTTCACAATTTTTTTTTTTTTTAAATGAATCATCAGTTACACGTGTCTCATTGTGTTCAGTAAAAATCTTTTCCCTATTCAATTATTGCATTTCGTTTTGAATAAGTGTAAATATATGTACATATATAAATTTTAAGCATATAAAGAATTTAACATAGAAATGACAATGAAATTAATCTAAATCGTTATCTGAATCAATTCATTCTGGAGACCTATTCTAGATTAACATAACAATAAAGTTGCTTTAATATATGGCAAACAGTTAGAAATAAATAGTTTTTCTCTCGGTGCACATCACTCCGATGCGTATTTTCCGTTTTATAGAGTTGAATAAATATTTGTATTTTATTGAAAATCAGTCGAATGTTCTTCATCTTTCCCTTGTCAATGCAATATATGTACATACATGTGTATAAGAGTGTATGGGGAGTTCTATGTATATGTAGTTGAATATTAATGAACATGATTTTTACAAGGCACTTTGGCATGCTTTTATCACTCAACAAAAACACGGCGCTAAATCTAAGACAGGCGCCTTGATACTAAAAATCTCTATGGAGGAAAGAGAAACAAAAAAAAAAAAAATACCAAAAATCACTGCAGCAATTAAAATGAATTTATGAATCCTCCGAATGACAGATAACTAGAAGAGGGCCGTCCTTCGCCCTCCACCAGTCAATGCTATCACTGCGGCAGCAATAAGGGCCAAAAGCAAACCGCTAATATTGTATTAAAAAAAAAAAAAAAAAACAAGAAACCTCCATACAATTTTCCTTCTTTTTGCCATCATAAAGATTATTATTTTATGGCATGCCCCAGAGTAGCCCCCATTCTTCAAAACCATCCCCCACCCCACCCTTCCTCACGTACGTATGTGGGTACTTACATATGGCCACGCGTCGCAGGCAAATTCTAATAAATTTTTAATGCACTCGTTGGACTGCGAAACAACAAGGAAAATGATTCCTTTACAGCTTACTTTTATTATTGATATTTACAGCTCCTCACATATCGATGATATATAATTCAATAGAGAAAGAGAGAGAGAGAGAGATAGACAGTGAAGGAGATGCTGTGACATGTGGCCAGAAAGGCTGACGTCAAGGATTGAGTGGCTAGCCTTGTGCATAGCGTGCTAGTGCTTAGTGCTTTGCTCTGTTTGGTAATTAATGAAGCCATAAAAACTACAGTCAATTAATTAAAAATGCACATACAGCACTCCAGAGAAAGAGACGGGACGAATAAATGCGTGAGAGAGAAAGAGAAAGGAAGAAATAGAGAAATAGAGAGAGCAAACCAATCGCACGTTGTGTTGTGCCTGTTACTGTAAAATGTCTTTTTACGACCGATCTGCACTTGATGGCCATTTACCCATTACCCATTCATTAACCCCCCTCCAAAGTCCTCCCCCTTCCTACTAACTAAGACCCCTCCTACATCACGCCATTTCGCTCTTTACTCTTTCACTCCGCCTAGTTCTTTTTTTTTTTTTTGGTTGTAAAGTACTACTCTTGAAAAATGGCGTCGGTCATTGTAAAAATTTTTATTAGATACTCGTAAATGTCACATGTAATTTAAGTCAATACAGATGTGTAAACGACTATACGCACATACATATATGTATCTATGTCCATATCATCACAACAATTCCCAAGTCTGGCCATAGTTAGCTAAATTTTGATTGAGCTGTTGCCACATTGCCAGCCCCTCTCCTCCGCCCGCACATCAACCAATGCGTCGCAACTTTAGGCCATAATCAGCAGTTTGTCAGCCAAATGCAACATGTTTCAAATGACAGACCGTAGAAATTACAAATTAAGTGAAATTAAGCAAACACATGCAACAAACTACCATATGATGATGATGATGCAAAAACAATTTACAAGAAGAACTAATCAAAATATTTAGAGACGCCGCCGCCTCTGCTGCCTTTTGCACTGAAAGGTGCCAGAAGACTTTCACATTTCGCACATGAAACTTGGCAGCTGTCGGCGAGTAGATTTAAAACAAAACAAAAAAAAAAAACAACAATAAAGACCGACACACGCATACACTGAGAAACCTATCATTTAATAGAGTTACCTTTGGCTACTCCTTTTCAAAACTAATCACTGAAAGTGGAAAAAATTGGTTAAGTTTCAATTGTCAAAAAATGGTTGATGTTTTACTCAAATGAATCACAAATCACCAATCTTAGTTTTGAATTCTATTTCAAATTTATGCATTTTTTTTTAAGTTTTAAAATCTTTTGATATTAGCCAAAACATAGTAAGATGGGAGATATTTTTGAGACGATTTATAGTTAACTTTTCTACTTAAAGCACATTCTGGCTAATCAAATTCTAAATCTAAATAACGCCTAAAAACGAACTAACATTAGTTTCGGAAAAATGGAACCGTTTTTTTCAGTGTCTGATGCTAAAATATCTACTCCTAAAGTGTGTTCATTTATATAGTAGCAGGTTAGATCCAATTCATAAACAAACTGCATACATCAATTGTAAGATATATACATACATACATGCATGCATGTTTGATATTTACATATGCAAAGTAAATAGAAAGAGTTCAACCATTTTCTTTCTCACGCTCAATGGTTTGTCGATTGTTGGCCTGCATATTTAAACATTAATTAAATTAAACAACTAACAACAAAAACATGTAAACATCATGCCCGAGGGACCAAAGAAAATGGAACTGACGACACCTTTTGAGGAATATGTGTAGGAAGTACCAAGAGGGATGTGAACGATGTTCATGTGGCACGTGTCCTAGGCCAAGTGAGATGCCCAAATTAAGCAGATCTCTCAGCATGCCAGGCCAAAGTCGCGTGTTGATGAGCAAAGCAAACTGTAAATTGTCACAATCACACTCCACCCACAGAAAGAAAATCATCTCCCAACCCTTAATAATCGAATAGTGGTGAGCAAGGAAACTAAAAGGTACGACTAGAAGGTACCTCCTAAAGTTTTTTAGTTTCTTTTTCTCTTAAGTGTCAAATTTTTACAATTTAGATTAGCATAATATTCCTGACTCACTAAACGATTGCTTTAAATGAAGGCCAATCACTTATCACTTGGACTGACTTACTCATGATTGCTTTTGTATTCTAATTTTTAAAAAATATGAACAAAAATGTTTTACGCAATTCGTCTTATGTTTTAAACTGGATGACAAGTTATACGTAAATGCAAGAATATGCCATCCGGAATACCCATTGTTTTTTTTTTTTTTTGTAGTACAAATATATAAAAACATGGCATAGATTTCAGTGAACGTGTGACACTTGGCATGTGACTAGAAGCAAGACTCAAGGATCCACTCAGCAGGAGTTCACTCAAGTCTCTGGAGAGATCATTTTGGTCCACTGATGACAACTATCATCCACTTCCCACATCTGCACCTGCAGCAATTACTTTGCCATAATCAACGAACCCAAAACAAAATAGGAGAATAATATTTTTGGGGAAATTTATCAAAATTTTTGCACGTGTTCTCCAAAGAGTGAAGAGAGAAATCAACTTTTTCACCCTTCATGAGGTTTTGGAAATGGAAATTTTCAAGTGCCTGGCAAATGGTAATGAGACCTATGAAAAATAACCACTCTTTCTCGGCTGGCCAACTGTCGCTATGACGGATATGCATTGACATAACAAATTAATATTAATTTCTGACACACGCGCCAGTGACACTTTCGGTTACATTCGTACATATAGGTCGTTCCCCGTTCTTTTGGACGTTCTCAAGGCTTAGGAAAAAATAACACGAAATTATTTTCAAAACATTTATTTTTGTCTGCGTTTCTCAGACTCCAGTCAGTCACTCAGTCGATGATGATGCTGATGAGTTTGTCTCTCTGTCTGTCTTTTTGGGTTTGGTTTTCGGGACTGGGTCTGGGACTGGTTACCAGCATCCTGTGACAGGATATCAAGTGAAATGATGCGCGCGTCCGACGGGCGAGCGGCTTGAGTAATTAGTTTGGATTTTGTGGCATTATAAAATCTCTCATTTTTCGGTAGCTGATGCTGCTGCTTCTGCTCTGATACTCGACGGACGCACACAAATATTTATTCAAGTGTTAAAGTGTCTGCAGCGCAAAAAGTGTTTTCTTTTGCCCAAACCCAATTCATTTTTTTTTTTTTTTGTGTTTTTTGTTAATTTTTTTTTTCTTTTTTCTCCCATCGTTTTATATTTAAAAATTTCATTGCCCTCGACAAAAAGCCGTCAATCTTTGCCTCTGTCTGCGCCAGCCTCAGAGACATGAAAAATTAGACACCTTATGCATTGAGAGAAAGACAGACAGAGAGAGAGAGAGAGCATATGAAAGAGCAAATGGGATAGAGAGAATAAGAACTTTTGCATTGAAAACTTTGGAAACTTTTCCCCGAAAAACATTTTCATACACAATCAATCCTTGTAATTGGCCGTTACGCGATTTTTTCTAGTTTTTCCCATGAAAAACGTAGCGCTAAATGAAAAGCATATAGAAGCATGAAAAGACGATGACTTGAGCGGTGAGGTGGAGGCTAGAGAGGTGGGTCGAGTTGAGGCAAACGGATGGCAAAAGAAGTGCCGCCATTTTTTGTTTTGCCAGCCGCGCACAGAAATCAAAAAGCAAAAAGCAAAACTCACGCATAGCAAAAGGAAATGCAAAAGAAAAGTTTAATTTTACTAATCACAGCAGAGTAATTACGTGGAAAATGAATTTTTTTCTTTCCTTTTTTCTTTTCCTTACTCCATCTTGCTTGGCACTTGCCATTGACTTGGACTTTGAGTGCAAAGAAGTCGTCTCCGCCCTCAGCCAATGCTTGGCTTTCGGTATTGGGTTTGGGTTTTGGGTTTTTTCTTCGGTTCGGGTTTGATGAAAAGGTGCCTTTTGGTGGCGCCGCTACCGCCGCCTTGAGTCTTGAGGAAACAAATAACTGGCAATTTGTACAATTTAATTTTTGTGTATTTCTTCTTTAGTTCAAAAAAAAAAAAAAAAGAAAAGAAACGAAAATGAAACAAAAAATTTCTCAATTTCACTTTGGTTATTAATCAAGTGCGCTCAGTGAACAGGCAAAAGTTAAATAAAGCAGCTCGAGGGTCAAAAAAAAAAAATAACCCATAGAATGCTAGGTCAAAGGAAATAGATAGAAAGACTTAAGACTTAAATGCAACAGGAATTGCAATTGCTATGAATGAATACCAATGAATATTCGTGAGTAGTTTGAATATTTTCCTAAGAAATCATATTTATTTATTTTGTTCATAACATTATTTTATGAGTATACGAAGACTACCCACTCATATGTTAAGGATCACAAATCATTCAACAATAAACAAACATATAATAAACAGAGACAAAGAATTTAAAGACATTTTAACTTGACATTATGGCCAGACCCTGCGTAATACAAGGCAAGTTCCTACCAGGAGTGCAGGCAGCCGCGATCAGATGAGGATCACAATGGGGATATGTGTCTCTGTGTGTGTGGATGAGAATGGAGATAATGATGATGATGATGTCACCTTATGTGCCAGTGGCAAAAGACTTTCGGAGGGCATAGTAAACACAAACATAATAAAAACCATTAACATCTGGTGCGATTAACTCTTAAAACGACAAGTCGGAGGTCTGTTGCTGGGCTCTAAGCAGTTCCCCAGTTTCCCCTCATTCACACGGCAGTTGCCACAGGGCCGAAGAGCCTCGAAATGAGAGAGACAAAGATAAAGTCGCCATCCAAATTGGAGTTGGAGAATCATCAGAGTTGCATTGTCAGCTTCTCGTTTTGTCGCCATCGTTGTTCGACGTCGCCGTACGCTTTTGAAAATTTATGAGTTTCGCTTGAAAAGTATTTTATTGCATTTATAATTGTGTGAGTGCCAGTGCCGAGGCATGGGAAATGAACAGCCTTCCTATCTGCACCCCCCCTTTTTCCCCCCTTACTCCCATCTGGCTACCTCGACACTCTGTAAATGCTGCACATAAACTCTTTAACACTTTGCCTCTCGTTGCAATTAAAACAAGGGAAAAAAAATGAAAGAAGAAGTCTACTTATTGGTTGGAAAATGTTGCCATTGCATTTGTATCTGTATCTGTTGTACACATACGGCTAGCGGCAAAGAGGGGGGTGTGGAAGTAGGAGTGAGAGCCGCCCCCTCTCTTCCTATCCATTTCGTTTGCTCCACTTCGGTGTTTTGGGGCACCGCATCATTTGTTTGCGTAACTTTATTAGGCACTTGAATTGCGTGTTTAGTTTTTGAAAAATTTATGTTTTTGGATATAACATCTCCGGGATTGTGACGAAAATGTGGGAAACTTGTTGGTTTCCAAGCCATGTGTGCCAGATACTTACAAAAAAAAAACTAACATGAGCCCACTAACAAGTGTGCTACAAGAAAGGGGAAACCTAACAAAATTGTAAATATCATTATAAAGAAAGAAGTAAGCTAAAGTTTTAAACATTTCTGTATTATTCTTTTAGGAGTTCGATTTTGAGTGGATCTAGATATAGCTTAGCAGGGTTGTTAATACTGCAACATTTGGTCCTTGAAGTGGTCAAAAATAATATTTCTTAGCAGCGTTGGAACAGACATTCGAATATATTATATTATAAAGTGTTTACATAAAAAATGTCAGAAACACGAATTTAGATTATAAAATGAAAAATCAAATCTACTTATAAACTCAATTTATTAGTGTATTATTCTTCTTTAATTCTCACAGTAATCTTTCTAAAAACTACGGAAGTTACGGTTGAGATCACAAAAGGTTTTAGTCAAATTTGAGGTAATTTGGTTTAATCTTCTCAACTTTGAAGAAAAAAATTAAGCTCACATAATTTTTCTCGCATTTTAGTTTTCTTACTAATCTTGCTATCTAAAGTGATTATCTCTCATATATAGTTTTATCCTTACTAATTCAATTTGTAAGTAGAGCCATTAATTATTGCCCACAATTATGAATGATAGAAGTATGTGTGTATGTACTTGCAGATTGCAGATGATGCCTGAGAATGCCTTACCACCATCATTATGTTATGTGCCTAAAAATAAATAAATGCCAAGCAAGGCGAGATGAAAGCGGAACTGTCCATACCATAACCGAAAAAGATCATTTTTGGGGACTCTGCTGGCTGCTGGCTTCTGGCTGTTGTCTGACTGTCGTCTTACATATGGGAAATGAATTGCCAAACAAATATCAACATGACAAATTGATTAATTCATGTTATTATTCGGCGTAGTTTTTAGTTTTTGTCTACCCAGCCGTTTCACACATTAACCAAATGAAAATTCGGTGTTGACGCATTTGTTATACTCATTTTCCTGTTTGCTCCCCCGCCCAACCACTTATTTCCAACAGAGTCCCGTCTCTGCCATTGCGACAAATGAGCCAGACAGACGTTCGAGCAGCTGACGACCAAAAACTAAACTAAAAAGAGTATATTCCAAGCAATCACAGAGCAATAGATAGATGGAATGGAATAGAAACGAAGACATTGAGCACGTTGCGGCATTTGTCAACGATTTCCATATGGCCTAGCCCCCAGTATTCCCTCTAATGTCTATATATTCTTCTTACTGTTGGAATTTTAATGATGCGCGAAATGTTAATTTTTCATCTTGATCGCCAACTGAATGGTTCGGAATGGGACAAACCTACAGAAGGCAGCTGAGTCAACTCGGTTGGCTTTTAATTAACGTTGATCACCTCAATTGAAGCACGTCGTCGTCGTTGTCGGCATCGTCATCATCATCATCATGGCAGACCCTCGCTTCTTTGCCAATTAAGGAGCTGAAGCTCCTACCCTCCAACCAGTTGGCATTACATGTGGGCACATTCCTCATGCTGCTGCTCATGGTGCTGGTGCATTATTCCCCGACTTGGCCATATAATTCGTATTAATTGAGCTAAATGTGTAGAGTAAATATTAAGTTACAGCCGCAACAAATGATGAGGTGGTAGTTGAGAGCATTTCAACCTATTCCCGCCCCCTCACCCTATTTGAAGTGTCGCGTGTTTAATAATAATAATTTCTTTTGGAATATGCTTACCAAGGTCTAATTAAAATCAATTGACTTAATTGAAAGTACAACACAAAAACTGGAAGACAACAACAACAGCAATAACAAAGGCAAAGAAAGAGTCAAACATGAAGGTAGCAATTTGATCATACGCATATAATTTATAGCCCCATCTTTAGAATAGGAGAGTTTTGCCAAGCGTGGACAAGCCATAAATCAGCATCAGCATCGGCATGAGCATAGCAACATTTGGGCTCTTTAAATCGGCATAAATCTTTGATTCCTATATATGCCATGTACCACATACATTCTATGTACTTGTAGTTTGTTTGCTGGCGGCTTGCAATATTAATTTTTCAAAATCTCGCGACAGTTTTTCAGTTTTGTAATTGCAAAACTTGGCCTGGACCCTTAACAAGTGCCATATATTATATTATTTGCTTGCCTGACTGCGTGCCTGCCACTTGCTTGCCTGATATATGGCTTTGAAAATGATAAATCTTAGACATAAGTCTAATTTGGCCAATACACAATAGAATTGCCTGAGACTCTCTCTATCTATTGTTTGAGTGTGGGCACTCTGTTTCTGTCGCCAAGTTCTGTTTTGGCTTATCGCCTGCCATTGCAGGGCACAAATCATAAAGAACCAAAACAACAAAATATCATTCCATTTTGTATGCAATTTTTGTTTATTGGCCAAACCAAAAAGGACATTCTAAGCGTGGGCCATCTCAAGATTGTGCATCGTAAATTATGTAAATTGTTCATAAAATGCGTTTTGCTGGCAGTTTAATTATGTACGAAGCCAAAAATGACAGCAATTGGCGGGAATATGCCAAATTTATAGTAATACATTTCCTTCAAATGCTTTCAAGATGCAAAATTCATAATTAAGTTGTAGTTTCTTCGTATATTACTCATTGTTTGCTTTAACTTTTACTTGAATTTCTAAATGAACTCTGATAAGAAGCTAGTAAACTAAGTATTTCACAACTTTTTTAGGTAATTTTCAATATGTCCTAATACACAATAGACATGTAAAAAATTAATTTTGGAATAAATGATGAGGTTACATCTTAAACGAGCAATCCTTCTACAGAATTATTAAGTTAGTATTCCTACTAGCTCTCTGGGACTAACTCATAACTCTTACTAAAATAACACATTTTCCTTAAAGACAAATACGAAATTAATAAGAAATTTATGCTCAACTCAAAATCTTTACAGATGTCTTTTCCATAAGTAAATATGTGATTGAAAAAATTGCATTTGATTAAATTTAAAATATTTAAATCATTAAATCACCAAAAAAAAATCTCAAATAAAATAATAAAAAAAAAACTCCCCCAGATTTTCTGCAAACTGTCAACGTAGGCAATTTTAGTTTTTGCTTTTTTTTCTGTTTCGTTTCGGTAAGCGTTAAGGAACAAAGTACATACCTCAATGTTTTTAGGTCTGGTTGTTGTTTTTTAATGGTTCAACGCACTTACGGGTATGAATAACGAAATGTGCACATAACATTAAATGGGTTCATACACAAAAACCCGCATCATATGTGAAAAATGTATGACAACCGACACGACACAACAACAACAACAGCAACTAACAACCAACAATGGCAGCAGAAACAGAAGCCAAACTAAACCAAAGAGATGGGGACGAAGACACAAGGCCGGGGCCAATGGCAAACAAAACAAATTTCAATTTAGCTTAAAGATTTTGCACATAAAATTTGTAACACTCAATTAGTTTAAACGACAACGAAAAATGTTGCCAGCTCAACAAGACCAACAACAACAACAACACCGACAAGAAGAAGAACTACCCTCAATGTTTAGAGTACCCTGAGTAAAATCGCATAAATGCGGCGACGTATGAATTTCATTTAATATGATTAGTGTGGCGTTGCTTTCACTTTCTTTCTCCCTGTCTCTTTCTCTCTCTCTCAGTATCTATCTCTCTGTCTCTCTCTTATTTTCTCCATTTCACCAAGTACTTGGAGGTATAAACTGTTGAAAGACAAGTGCAATAGGTTAAGGGATGTGAAGATGGGTGGAGAGGGGTTCATCATATATTGGATCATAAAAATATTTAGGTTGCATACTTGCGGGCGCATTGCAGCATAAATCAAGACAAAATAGACATCATTATGATCTGACTGAATAAAGTCGACTAGGTGGTGTATAGTTGTTGTATTGGTGGTGAGTAAAATCAAACACAGGGTTGAAAGACTTGCAGAAAGTGTAACTGAAACTCGAATAGAAAAAGAAAAAAAAATTGGGAAATCTAATTTAATTTCGCTAATGTAGTGTAATGCACGGGCAGTTTACGGTTTTGTTGTACATACAAACATCCTTCAAGTGGTATAACCCAACACCCTCTCTTTCAATCTGCCATGCAAGGCGATTAGCAACAAATGTTCGAGTTATACATTGGAATCTGTTTTGGGGGCGAGGAGTCTAAAACAAAATCTTCATTAATTCTGATCGATGAGCATAAATCCTTTTCGGTGTTTCAGATGTCTTTATTCGTTTTACTTTTTATTTTTTCTTGCTGTTTGAATATTTTGCATTGTTGCAGTCATCAAATGATTGAGCACTTACAACAAAAGTTCACTGGTAATACAGGAGCTTGTATGCTCATACAAATTCGACAGCTGAAAGCGTTTCCGTTTCCGTTTTCTTGGCCTTTGTTTGCCCACATTTCTTGCCTCTCTCTCTCTCTCTCTCTTTCTCTATCGACTTTATCCATGGCTACCCATAGAGACCCGTTTATTTGTTGCTCGTAATTTATTTACTGCTCGCTTTCGAATCCTTTCTGCATTCGGCAGCTGGTCATTCAAATGTTCTTCCATGTTCTACTTACTTCTCTATGCTCAACTTGTTTGTTAAATATTGCCAGTAGACAGGCAGCTCCCCCTCCCCTCTCTCTCTCTCTCATTTCGTTTACATCTTCTCGGCTCCACTTCGCCCTTATTCCACTTCATGCTGCCATCGAGCGAGTGATAAATTAATCGCTACATCAGTTTTTAATTCCGTGTTGCTGACGATTTATCTTTGGTCCATGCGTTGGCGTGTGCCGAATCCCACCGAATCCAAACAAAAATCCAAATACTCCAAATACTACTTTCGATGTAAAATTGCAGACTGTGGAACAAAATTTCACAAAGATAGTTGAGCTAATATTAAGGAAATACAAGACACTTTTCGGTGGCATAGCAAGGTATTTGATGATAGCCTAAAAGAAAGTTATTCAGATTTAAAAACAAAAGACATTTTATGTCCTTTTTTAGAAAAGAAGTTCTCAAATGATGTTATATCAGGAGCATCTAAGGCTTTCCGTCACTCTTTTAATCCTGCAGCAAGTTATGGTTAAAAAAACTTTTAACTACTAAGATTAATTAAAGTTTTTTCTACAAAATCATTCAGAGTAGTAGAAAACAAAGGAATCTAGAAAAAAAATTATTAAGAAAATTTAAAAAAAAACAAATTCCATTATTGAAAACTATTCTTTTGCAATAGATAAGTTTATGCTTATAGTTCAAAACATTTCCCTGTTTAAGCCTAACAATCTTTTAATGAAAACTGGTTGCCAAATGTACTCAAACCACTGTGCGGTTACAGTTTTAAGTTCTTAATTCTGTGACTGGTAGCATGTATGTACATACATATATACAGTGTATCTTCTGTCCTCAACCTTTGCTCTAAACTTCTTTGATGCACTCCCTTCGTTCTGCCCAGTCCTGTGATGCCTTCGGTCGTGTGTTCACTGTTTAAAATGATGTATGACAAAAATTTTGACAAATGTACAAAAATGAGTCATGAGTTCGTCGTCATTCAAACAAAACGCGGTAGTTGCTCTCGTTCTCGTTGATGCTTTTGCCACTGGTCGTAGTTCTATTTGCTGTTGACTGTAACATGTACTCGCCTTTTATTTTTGAGGGGGGAAATTTTTATCCTTAATACAAATAAGCAAGAGAATGGAATATGAAGCTGTTTACACATGTTTCGTCAAATCGGGGAAAAGACATTGAAGTCCTTTATTATATGTATGTATGTATATGACTTACCTCAGTTTTGGCGGTTTGGTTTACTGAAAACTATGGAATTGATCGATCTTAGAAGGTATATAGAATCTAGTAGCTATTTTAGTATTGTCAGTAAAATATCACAAAATTTTTATTCATTCCTACGTCTCACGTAGGCCTATTTAAAGCGTCTGGAATATCGAGCACCAGACTACCTCTCAAAACAAACAACAACAAAAAACAAAAAATAGATTGAGGACAAACGTAACGGGAAGAGTTCGTGAAGAGCGGTAGGGCGTGGCGCTGCTAAAAAATATTATGGCAAGTCGCTTTAACTTTGATAACGGCAAAAACCAGCAACGAGATCGCAATTCTACCCATGAGAATGGAAGGGATGGACGAGATGGCCGAGATAACTATCGTGATAGCCGTGATAATAACCGAGAGAGCCGAGACAATCGGGATCGTGGCAATCGCGATCAGCGAGACCAACGAGAGTTCAGGGACTTTCGTAATCGCGATCGCCAGCGCCAGGTGCCCACTGATCCTCCCTTCATTGCCTATGTCGGCAATCTCCCCAAGGGCCTTGTCCAGGGCGATGTAATGAAAATCTTCTCGGACTTTGAAGTCAAGAATGTGCGACTTATCAAAGATCGTGAAACAGATGAGTTTAAGGGTTATGGTTATGTAGAGTTTGAGACATTGGCCCAACTAAAGCGGGCACTGTCATGTAATGGTCGCATTAAGTTGGACAATTATTCAGCGCCATTGCGCATTGATATAGCCGATCATCGTCGGCACACGGGTGCTGGACTAGGTGGGGCAGGTGGATCTGGCGGTGGCAACGGTGTCTCAACAAATGGTGCCAACGGTTATTTCCAGAGACGTAACTATCGTCGCGATGATAGTGTTGGCTCGCATCAGTTTCGTCGTAGAGACAACGAGCCCATACGCAATTCGAATGGTCAGCCATTGTCGTACAGTAGCCCCACCCATAGCAGTGCTTCCCTGGGCGATAATGGACATCCCCGTGGCAATTACAATGGCATCCGTGGAGGCAGTCAAAATCGCAATAACAACAATGGCGATGGTTATCAACCAAATGGAGGTCACCGCATGCGCAACCAGAGTGCCAACAGCGCAGGGATATCGATAGAGGCTGCTTCCAATCACGGCCTAGAAGGTAGCTCTTCCAATAGCAATTTTCAACGTCATCGCAATTTTAATTTCAATTGGTAAGAGTAAACTTCATGAATGATTTTTCATTTAATCTATTAGATAAAACCTTGTAGGTACAATAACAACAACCACAACAACAACAATGGATCCGATGGCCGACGAAATTACAATCAAAACAATAATAATAATGCGAACTTTTCACATTTTGTACAAAATCGCAATCGTGATCGTCGCGGACATTATAATCCCAATAACAACACCAACAACAACGGCAATCACAAGTCCAATTCAAATACTAACTCAGGCTATGGCAGCGGCGGTCGCGAAAATAGCGCCAGTCCATCATCTAAACAAAATTTGGGTCAACCTGATGATGATGATCGTCCCAAATTAGTCCTAAAGCCACGCACAGTGACTGATCCCATCAATGCCATAGCCGATACCAAGCAAGCAGCTAGCATCTTTGGCAAAGCCAAACCTCGCGATGAACGTGAGATATCGCCCCTGTCCTCGCCCCATGAAGAAGAGGAACAAAATGCTGTAGCTGACAAACCAGATGTTGTCAGCAGTGATTAAAACCACCCAACCGAAACTATCGTTTGACTATACCGTTATGAGAGCACGCCGTTTTAGAAGAATATTATTTCAAAAGAACACAGAGAGAGACGCAAACTCTACACATACAACAAAAATGCGAATGTTACTTAGGCACCATTACCATTGGAGCATGCAAGGGGACACACAACAAACAAAAAAGGGCATTTCATTTATTATAAAAAGATTTGGCAACTAATGACAAATAACTTGGGGAAACTATAATTTCAATTGTGTGAGCTATTTCAAAAATGATGAATTTACTTAATAAAAACTAAAGGAAGTATAAAACTATTTTGGATTATTGAATAATAAGTAACTCAAAAATAAAGGCTTAGTATTGGTACGTATTGGTAGTAATTTATTGTAAAAATGCATATATCCCAGTTTTATATGATATTTGAATCTAAAGACAAACTAGAATAAATTATTCTATATTTTAAATATATATTGAAAAAGTGAAAACGTTTCACCTGTAAAAGTATAAAAGAATAAAAGTATAGAGTTTCAGATATATCTATCCCGGTCTGATCCCATTTTAGAACAAACTAAAAATTCCTACCAAACTGTAAACATATTTGAGAGATATTATGTTTAATTTTCCTAACAATTTCACTTAGGATTTCTAAAATGTCAACCGTGGGAGAATATTTACTCAAAATATATTGGATTTTCTTTGACCTATTGGTTGATTACAATGCTTTCTAAATGAATTATTAAGTTCCTGACTATTAGCCTAATATTAAAAATATGTCCAAGTTGCTATAACTAATTTATGGCCGAGTTTCTCACTAAGATTACTTTTTCTGGCCATCTGGTAAATTAGAAGTTAATAAACTTTTATTGAGCAACAAAGAAGAATAAAGGAATTTATAAGCAATTATGTTTATGTCCTTAGAATAGGTACATCATTTTTTTTTAACTTCTCTGGCTAATTAGACTTTGTTCCCGGGCTCAACCTATCTATTATGTGTTCCGAAATTCGGTTTAAAGTCTTTGGTCTTTTGGTCATAAATTTGCAAAAGTTAATGCACAGTGAAAAAAAAAAATTGATCCCACAACAGCCGCAAGGATGATGATGGCACACCTCTGAAAGGACATTCGCGGCATTAACTAGTCAACTCGAACTAATTGAATTGAATGCGATTAAAGAATTTCACGCCGAAATAAAGATGTTGGCTGGCCAAGGCGGTAGGACACGACAAGGCACTTGTCCTGCTATTTATGGGCCAAAGATTTACGAGCCACAACAAGGCACTTGGTGTTGGGTTCGTTTCTGGTTTGGGTTTTGCTTCTTCACCAAATTGGCTTAATTTCTTTTTAATTTGCTTCCGCTGTTTTGGGTACCAACACAGAAAAAGTGGAAGAAAAATTCAATTTGAAAAAGTGGCCACCCCGCGACTCTGACCCGGACATGGACACGTATACATGAGGTGGGCATGGGGATTCTCTTTCTCTAAATGGGAAATCTCTATGCCCATACTCTGTTTGGCAGAGCCAATTTACGCACGAACATTTTTTCAATTTACGTCGCACAAACCGCAGTTGACCCCCACCACCTTTTGTCCTCCCCCTCTCTTGCTCACTGGGCAGTTGCACTTTATAGAAATCCCGCGTAAAATTCACGGCATTAAAGGACTTTTCTTTGCCTTTTTTTTCATTTTCTTTTTATTTCTTTTGAAGTTCGCCCACTGATGCTAAGTTTTATTTGCCTTTTTTTTTGCCTTTTCTCGTCTGTTTTTTTTTTTTTTTGGTTGGTTGTTGTCCTTCTTCTCTATTTTTCCCGTTAATGTGTCACACGCACTTTATAAGCAATTGTTGTTGGCGGATGGCGTCTGGAAAAGTTGACGGCAATGTCGACGCCCATGGCGCAATTATTATGATTATTAGGTACAGCTGCACTTTGGCCAGAAAACCGGACTCAGATCCGGATCCGAACCCTCCTGGAGGGCGGTTGCCACTTCTAAGCAAAATTGTAATTTACCTCAGACTCGTTGGAAACTCGACAAAGTCTCGGCATCTCAAGTGTTTGTTGTTGTTCATTAGGGTGGACTCTCTCTCCTGTTCTGGACGCTGTGCAGCGCCTTGGGGGTCACGCGTTAATAATCGCGCTGAATGACTTCATAATGAAAATATTAAAGGTGTTTTTTGTTGTGCGGCACTTAGCCGGCGGCCAGGATACATTACTTTGGCCGGCAGGAGTCGACAATGTTGTTGGCACAAAAGGCGCAAAGTTTATGTTTATGTCATGGCTAAAAGTATAGGAATGGGTGATGGCAAGTGGGCGTAGTTGGGGGAGGTTTGAGAAAACTGGAGGTAAAATATAATTTAATAATAATGCTCGTTTTTTTTTTATTTCTTTCCTTTTTTTCTTGTTGTTCTTTTTTTTTCATTAAATAAGTGCAAGGGCAAACGACAAGGCCAGTGGCAAGTTGAAATGAGCTAAGTTATGTATTGGAAATAGAAAAAGAAACAGCAGAAAGAGAATTTTTGAATGGCAAAATCAAAGACAAAATATTTATAGAAGGATTCAAAATGTAAATTAAATAAATTTAAAACGTTATTAAAATGAAAAACATATTTTTCACTTATCAAAGTAAAAGAAATATAAAATATCAAAGTAGTGTAACTTCGGCAATCCTAAAATATGTTCCCTTGCATCCTTGGAATCATTTAGCACATTTTAAATTTCTTTCCTTTAAACTCAATTCATCAACTCAGCAAACAAAATTTCAAATTATTTCTCTTAATTTACTACAAATTTTTTATAAACGCTACACATACATACATACATGTAGCGCTACGTCTGTGTGTATTGCGTGCTCTTTTGATTTGCTGATGACGTAGAACCGATTTGAATTGACTGTACTTGTGTTTTATTTATCCGATCAAACTCATTTTGGGATCTTTTTATCAAATTCGATTAAATAGGTAAATTTTGCGAACTCAATTTTTGAAAGTTTTGTTTGGCCATATGATATAGTAGTCGATCCTGAGGATTTTCATACTCTATTATCCCGGCTAAAAGTTCCTATGAAATTTCATCCTGATAGCTCTTAAGTTGCACTATTCAGACTCGACTTAACATGGGGTGATAAAACCAAATTCTATCTGGTCGGAAACGTCTCCTTCTGTGGTTACATACATCTTACCATTTTATAATACCTTCTGGTATAAAAATTTGTAAAATCTAAAAAATGTTCCCGTTTGAAAGCACTTTTTAATCCTTTTTAAACCTTTACTCAATTTCTAAATTCTTAATTTCTAGAATTATAATGGCTTCTTTTCCTTATTCGTTCTCTGAAAGGATTTTTTTTCAAATCTTAAGCAAATCGGCATAGTTTCAAGATAGTTTTGGCCATTAGTATTAGGATATACATATGTACACCTGTAACTCAATTTAACATACTCAATTAACATGGGGTGTAACCAAATTCTATCTTAACGTCTTGAGAATTTACTTTTTGTAATTTTATAGATCTTGGTCATCACTTTTCATTAATAAATAATAATAAATAATATAAATATAGAGAAAAGCTTTATTTCTATCTATCTTCTATATATTTAAAATTCTCGTGTCACAGTTTTCGTTGCCATACTGCTCCGAAACGGCTTGACCGATTTTGATTAAATTTTTTGCTTTCTGGTATCTGAGAATGGCAACATCTATTTTGTATGTCGAAATCATACTGGCGAGGGCGAATAAAATGGGTTTTACAAGGGCTCTCCGTGTATCGATCGCAGCAGGCGGGGCTTTCATTAAATACGAATTCTTCTGATTCAGTTACAAACGAAGTAATGCCTCCTAAAGAAGCGGAAATTTCTTCTAATTATGATTCGAAGAAGACCTGAAGAAGAGCGGGAATTGTTACGGGAGACGGAGCGGCTAAAGCAGAGGATTGTTATGGAACCAGCCGAAAGCGGTGCAACCAGGCTTGAGCATGAGCGTTTGTGAGCTTCGCTCGCAAAGAAGTGAAATGCATTACGGAAGGGTAGCTAAGTCCCGCGCGCAGACCGCCACTAGATCGACATGAGCAAGATGTCTACAGGTGTCACTTCTGACTCAGTAAACATGTGGTGGTGCAAGGGAGTTCTCCTAGTAGGCTTATAAAGATATAATATACCGAGATACAGGTTTATGTTAACCGCATCGAAAAGATTTATAAATACATTAAATAAACTTATTCATATTCCACCTTTAATTATATTTCCCTATTCGCTTTCCTTATTGAATAGAAAGAAAATAAGCCAAAATCGAAGCCACGTTAATCGAAATTTTTATTATGACTATAGAGATTCGCATATAAAATGAAGTACATACTTAACTATTAAGTATTTTGTTACCTACTTTCATTTATTGGTATTTTGAATAAAACTTATATATTTAGTTATCGTTCAGACCCATCCAAACCATTATCCCCATTATCTCGTTGCTTCTCTTTTGCCTTCGCATATCAATAATATCTTTAGTTATTGTTGTTGTTTTTAATAAGTTCACCCTATGCTCGATTCTGTTGAAGTCTTCGACGGGCGTACTCAGCATATGCGGCAACAATTTTATGTCAAGCTCATAAATAAAATCGTTTGCCTCTTCATGTACATATACATTTATATATTTGTTAGTCAAAACGTTCTGGTGCGGTGACATTATTAAGAGTCCGTTTCTTTATGAGAGTTGTTGGTACTACATACACTCAGGCACTGGCACTCGAGTTATTGACAAGTTTATGTGCTTAATCCTTCCATAAAGCGAACCATTAAAATGCCAACAAAAGGTACTTTATATGAAAATTGTTTCCCGGCTCTGCTCTATGCCATGAAACAGAGTTTTATCGCCAAACTCATCGTTCATATTTCAATGAACGCACCGAAATTTGAATTCTCCTCTTAAACTCATTTCACGATGAGTGTGAGTAAATGAGTACGAGTATGAGTGTTTAAGACAATCAAACATTGTGGGCGTGTCGAATGGCACACGATACACCACGAAAGGCAGCTGCCAGTCTCCGGCTCCATCTTATTGTCAGGAAATCATTTGAACATCTTTCATGTTTCATGTGAGGGGCCAGTTTTTGGTATGCTCGGGTATTTTTATTACCATTACCCCTCGTGTGCCATTTCATGCATAATATTGAAAAACTAGTCTCTATCTCTCTCTCTCTCTCTCGGTTTCTCACTTTGGCCTATTTAGCTCCCTCATCTGGATACTTATGGCCATCAAAACAAGAGTTAGCGAGTCGTGGAGCTGTTATTTACAGCAAAACTCACGAATTTGTAATAAAAATGTTTTGCACTGCCAAACGTGAGGCAAGTGCAAATAAGTGAGAGAGAGAGGAGAAGACAAAGCCATTGAATTGAAATGATGGGCATTCATTTTTTTTTTAGAATTTTTTTATATACCTTGCAACTGATGAAATGGTGGCAAGTGTGCATAGCTTCATTTTAATATTTCAAGCTTGGTTTCATTATGGAAGATTAAAACAAATAAGACTAGGTAAAATGAAATTTAGACATCACAATCAGCCAAAAGGAACCACATACAGTAGAATCCGGTTAAAACGACTCCGCTCCGGTTATAGCGACTAAAGTTCGATGAGTGATTGGTTGGCCCTATTCGGGCCTCCGGTTAGTACGACTTCCGGATATAACGACAAAAATAGTCGGTCCTTTGAGAGTCATTATATCCGGATTCTACTGTATTTGCATGAGCAAAGCAGGGAAGGGCAACAGAATCAATTCGTTATCTTCCATATTATTGAAAAAATGGTACTTTTACTATGTAGAAAAAATCATCATCATTAAACCATTAAATTAGTTACACATTCATTTAATCAGAGTAAATTCAAATAAGAAATATAACCTATTAGAAATACATATATATATTCACGCAGTATTCCACAGTCGTAGAGAGTTAATATTCAGAGAATGGGACTTTGCCTCTTCTTAAGTTTTCACATGTGTTTTCATCTCTTTGGCGCCGAAATGAAAGCTAAGTTTACACAGAATTGCCCCCTTTTTGTTTTTGAAACCCGAAAATCCCCAAAGATCGGGCAACGGCCATATTTAAGCGATTTCACATTTCTTAATGATTTTGACAGCTGAATGATGTTGCATTTTGGTTTTGAGCGGTGGCTGTTTTCGGTTGTGCCGCATTTTTGGGGAAATAATTTTTACACAATTTGCGTCAAGTGGCGGTCTTTAGTTAATGTCAGTCAAAAGACAGGCCGAAAAAAAGTATAACCAGCAGATGTTGCCAAGCCAAGCCGTCGTCTGATGCGTTCTCTTTCTGCCTCGATGGGATTAATTAGGTCTGCAATGGCAAACTATGTATAACAAAGACTTCATTAATGGCAACCTGATCTCAGGGTTGGCGAGAATGAGCAAGAGAGGGAGTAGTGCTTTTAATTTTCATCCTAATACATCATAATGCGTCAGAGCTGAGACTGAAGTCAACACCCTGTAGTAGCCAAAAGGTGATGCGGTCGTGCGTGTGTGTGATAAGTCCTGGAAAGCACAAAAATACACGTACTAAATTTTCACAACAGTTGGCTCTATAGATATATGTACCTTCAGTCCACCCACCCTCTTTAGTGCTAAAATCAAGCCGACTCAATGCTGATGGTGGTGGTGCTGATGGTGGCGGTGGTGCGTCAAGGTGAAAGCCGCTTAAGGTACACCAATGCAACCCCGTCCAATCGAGTGAGAAGGCATTGTTAGAGCTCAACATGTGCGCGATTGGATTAAGTGGCGAACGTCGACAATTCAAGGACAATCAATGGCACAGCATGCAGAAGCATGGACACGACGTCACCTTCTGTCCAATTTGAAGTTAGACCGCGTAAGAGAAATCCATTAAGGTGACCGTTTTATTTGCCACATTAGCAACAATGAGGGTTAAATGCCAGTATTTAGACATCTGCCTGAATTTTCCTCTACACTTTAGCTATTTTATCCATTCATTCAATGATAGTTTAGAATGTTGCATTTTTATGGCTTACTTAACAGAAGTGTTAATTGATTTGGCCAAATGGGCTTTAAATTTAGAAATCCTAACCAGTGAAGCGTAAACTTCAAATGGCCATTTACATACGTTACAATGTATACTCGTATATACATACATATATACATAGATACTCGTGTGTATGCTAATCTTGGCAAAGGATATTAACATCTGCCATACGACAACGAGCAAACGCCCACGTGCTGCCAGGAATTTCAGGAATTTTCCAATCAATTTTAATTGGCACGCTGAACATCAATAAGACGCCAAGACGCAAGAACCAAAAAGGAAAGGAAACGGAAAAAAAAAACAAAATACAAAAATCAAACATTCCAAAATATTTGTGCATAATTTTAATTAGAACATTTTTCTATTTTGCGCAATTTATCTTGTGTGTTGGGCTAAGTGTGCCGAGTGTGTTTATGTGTGTGTAGATATTTATTTTTAAATGCGTGTGGCAAAGTGTCACACATCCTAACTCTAACTGGCAATGAGTGTCAAGTCATTGCAATAAATTATTTTCAACGAGCATATCGAAGACGCTGTTGCCTACCCCTGCCCCTCTTAACCTTCCTTCATTCTTACATCTCATTGCTGGGTGCGGGTGTTTTTGTTGCATTTCTGGTATTTGAAACATTTTTACGAGCATCATTCGGGGATTTGCCCTATCTAGTTGAGCTATGACTCCTATGTATGTAGGTATTGGGATTTATGTTCAGCTGTCAGATAAATCTTTTGCCTAGCCAGTCAAGCGGCTAGCCAATCAAACTTGCAGCAGCAGCAGCATCAGCTCATTTAAATGGCTCTCAGGACTTTGAGTCCGCAGACAACAAACTCATTTAAGTTTTTCGTTAGCCTAGAGAGCGCAAGAGATAGGTAAAAAGGATAAGGTCGAAAGTTCTAACAAAAATTTGCGCTAAGGGATTCTGTGTGCGGACAGTGCCAACTTTCTGTGGGCTTAATTGCCAAGTGTCCTTGGACAAAAGTGCAAAGGGAGCCTTAATTGCTGCCCACCACACGGACACGGACACTAGGACGTACAGTAGGATGAAAATAGACGTCCCCTTCCTACCTATCTACCACGTTGTGCCATTCTACTTGTGTCTTCCACTGCCCAAGCTCAAATGTTTAATTGCCATTTAGTCCTTTTTAATGGACTCCAACTGTAAGGTCCTGGACATTGTCAATTGGTATGGTTGGAACTAGGGAGGCAAAAATGGACAGTAGTGACATTGGTCCCGTTCATTAATGGCCATGTCTAGATTTCCGTTTACCTCCTTTTTGCTCTCTGCCTGTCAATACATTATCTCTCCGGACTCTCCAACTATGTACATCCGAGTCTCAAAATAAACTTGCAAATGCTAGCATTTTAATAGTCTAAGAGTGTGTAAGTGTGTGTGTGGCAACAACATTTTTGACTTAATATGTTCTGGCTTGGACTACGTTATCTGGTCATCGTGTGTGTGTGTGCCCTTTGGGGGCATTCTCAGCTCGTTTGTGTGTTGCATAAATTTTTTGGGCCAAATTGTTTTGTTTTTGTTTCATCCGATAAGACGTTGTCGATAGCATGACAATTAGCCAGAACTACATTTAATAAATTACTTTTCCATCTGCCAGGGGTAACATTAATTGTTTCTTGTGTTGAAATTCAAAAGTACACTATTCGATTGCAGATATGCGACAATCTTTCTTCATTATAGTTTAATTTATATGAAAAAGAAAAACCTTTTCGATTCATAACTAAACAAAAAGAAAACCATCAAGTTTAGAGAGACAAATATAGGGATGTGCAGAAAGCAAAGTGAGCCGGGGAAACTGTAAGCATCAGGAAATGGAAATTGCAAGCTCCCCAAAGAAGATTACATGCCCCGCGGCAATTATTTTACGATGCACAAAGGTATTGTTAAAAGGCACCAACGAAGAGAGGAAGCAAAAGAAAAGGCAAAACATAAGCAAGATATGGAGATGGAGCTGAAGCCGAAGCTGGCACTGTACAAACATTGCCAGAGACCCAGCAAACTGAGTTCAACCGTCGAGATGTAGCCAAAACAGAAGCAAAGCCAAATATGTTGAAATGCGGCCAGGATAGGGCGAAGGATGCTTGCCACAGTTCAATATGCAGCGGCAGGCAATATTAAAATATCTTAAGGATATTATGTTATTACGCACACATTACACACACACACAGCAGCAACCAGGAGAGCAGTGGGTGAGAGGAGGCAAAGGAGAAGGGCAACTCCACTCAAATGAGATAATTCCCTGTAAAATAATAATAAAATAAGCAACCTTCCCGTTCCTCCTTCTCATCATCCTTCTCCTCCTCATCCACCTACCTCCCCCTTATAGAGTGAACGCTCGGTTTTTATGATTTTCATATTTTTGCAACCCCGCCATACACCGCTCGCAGACTCCTTCCTCCATCCATGTTCCTTGCCCATTTAAGTGCTTTTCAATATGAGTAAAATGCATTAAAGGTATCTTTCCCTATCTTTTCGACTTTCGTCCACATTGTTTTGCCCGCTGGCTAGGACACACACAGTTAAACAGTGGAGAATTGGTAACCACCTCCCCCACCCCACCACTCATGCTCTTCTGTGCACACAATTTAAGGGATTTTCATCTTAAAAAACGAAAGCAACAAAACACAATCAGCTTCGGGGATAGCAAGTAACAAATTTGTTGAATCAGCAAAGCACAAAAAAAGGCAAAGGCAAAAAAAATCTTAAACAGAAATTTGCCGCGCAAATGGAAGACAATTTTTAGTTTTGATCTAAATGCGTCAATAAATTTTAACACTTTCAGTCGACCAAAGTAGCAGGACAGGCGACAGAAACAAAAGTCATTTGGGATTTGTAATAAAATAAAACAAAGAACAAGGCAAACTGTTTCAAATACCCTTTCACTTAAATATTAAATGGGTATATTAGCACTTTACTTTACTGAAAAAAGAAATTCGAGGGTACCAACTATTTAACTATAAAACTGTTATTTATTATTTATTAACTTATTGTAAAGTTTGAAAAACATATTAATTCTTATAGATCCTAATAAAAATATATGAGATGCTATTGTTTAGTTTTCGACCTCTTTGAAAAAATGTACTTTTAAACTTACATATAAGGTACGTTTCACAATTATAACGTACATGTTGTTGTGCCCCAACAAGTATTTCAGTAGAACATTGTAACATTGTACCGTTAGACCAATAATTGAAATATATGGGGAGCGTTATAATTGTGAAACGTACCTTATGAGAAATATTTAGAAATCTATAAATTTTACTTAGGTTTAATGTATTTAAAAAAGAAAAATATTTATTTAAAAATATACGTAAAAATGTAAAAATACATTGAACTTTAAAAAAGAATAGTTTAGTTAGAATGTGTCTGCGGTTTTTATTTCGAAATTTGATCTGAAACACAAATCATTGGATTTCAAGATATAAACTTTCCTATAATATAAATCTTTATACATATGTATATCTATAATTCTTGATAAAGTATAGGGTAACTGCAAGTCGATTTCTGTTTTTCTTAGTTGATTTTGCCACCTCAGCGCTTTTTTCCTCCTAAGATTTTTTGTGTGTTCTTTGTTTTTCTTAGCCTTATCAATGGGTTCATTTTAAAATCAACGCCTAGTCCTAGTCAATGACTTGGTTTTACTTTGGTTCCCTTAACCCAAGTTTTTCATTTCATTTATGGCTGAGAATGAGGGCCGAGAACTTATCGCCCGATGTGCATCTAAAAGACCATTCCCACAAAACAAAGCAAAAAAAAACAGAGAATATCCAACACACGATGTGGTGAGGGTTTTTTGTTTTTTTTTCTTTTTTTTTTTGTTCAGTTTCATATGTACTTTCTGCTAAGTAAAGCATCAGTGAAGAGTTCACAGATTGCCATAGGCAAACACATTTTGTACTGTCCTTCTTGCTCCTGAAACTCCGAATCTCCACTCCACCACTCTCCTTCAGCCTCTTTCGGTCGGTGGGATAGCAGCACAAAATTTATCGCTCCTGATAAAGGTTAATAAATTAATTAGAATTATTGAAATGCGTTATTCGAGTTCCATCCGGCTCACTCGATGTTTGGTGTCTGTTTCGTCGTCCAAAATGCAAACACAGTCCATGGATATGTGGACCATGGGCCATGGACTATGGCCATTATGCGCTGATTTGTGTTGCATACTTTGTGGCATGCACAGCACCGCACAGGACACGAACGACAGCCAACAACAGGACAGTAGTCAGGACACTCTGGTCACTTTTGAATTAGTTTGTTTGAATTCGCTCTCTCTCTCTTTTTACAGCTTACTCGTTCCCTATATCTCTGTTATCTCAAGTTGTAGATTTTCGAAATTTTGTAGTCATTTTTGGGGCACGGCTCGCAATTTGCATTTGCATTTTGTGCGACACTTTTATCAATTAAATTTACGTACGCACCACGCATAAACTGGCGCAGCAAAAATATTGTGAAAATTGATTTATGAATGCTGTCTACAATTTTTGCTTTAAACTTACATTACTAGGTACTTTTTTCTAAATTGAATTTTCCTCTGATGCTTTTCTTTTCCACCTTTTGCTAGACACGAAAACTTTTAGCGTCTTTCGGTTTTTATTTTTTCCTTCTTTTTAATGGTATTAAAAAGTTTTTGCTCGCTTTTGGCACAAAAAAAAAAAACAACGGAAAAAAGTTCTCATACTCTCAATGGCGATAAGGTGTCTTTTTTATTGGCCGCCAGTGTCCAGACGTGTTTGGCCCGCAGGAATTTTTGGCTCAAGGTGCCATGAAAGAAGCAGAATACAAGCGAAAGAGAAAAAAAATGAAAATAAGACTTTTTTTAGCACACAAATGTTTTGCTGCTAATTGAAAATATCTGTTGGGTTCAATTAGACGACGGCGACTCTTTGTTGCACCGGCCGGCGGCTTAAGCGGCTGACTGACCACGCCCCCCAAAGGCCACAACCTCCATCAATTTGGCCAACTTTTGGATGAAAACTTTGCAAGACGGCTACAAAAAAAATCCACTGATTAAGGCACTTTTCTTCGCTGTGTGTGTGAAGGACTTTTCAGCTTGTTGAGGTTTTTGGCTAGAGGAAGAGAACTTGTAAATCCAATAGACGAGATCAATGTCGATTGTTAGCGAAAATTAAAAGTTTTCACAATTTAGCTGCATATAAATGAAGTTAAACTTCACCTGCAGCTACAAAAACGCATCTGAATCGAGTTCTGGGTAAGACAGATGAATTTTATAAGGAGAAAAAAAAATCACAAGTTTTAAATTGAAGAACTTTCTGTGAAAAAATTTCAATATTGTGTCTAACAATAAGTATGTAAAAAAGTTTAACAATCTTTTATGGATAAATAATGCCTTACTTCCAAGTTAACAGGTGGGATAGCAAATCCATAAAATAAATAAATATTGAATAAAATTTAAAATAAATGTTTAATGGTTCCACAAGTATGATTTATATACATTTAGTGGCTAAACCACTGGAGGATCCCTAAGGTGCATGGATGAATTCAGGGAGGGGGGGGGAACCCCCCAAAATATTAGATTTAGAATGACACCTTTTCTCATTACACTAGCTAAAACACTTTTGATTGAACACCTCTGAAAATATTAGAAAAAGAAATTTCCCTCTCCGAAATTGACTATTAAAGTGATTTCGATAACCAAAACGACTTTTCCTCCAAAATGGTCGATTTCGCCTACCACAAAATATATTCTTTTTCTAACTTCCTCGAGAGTGTAAGGTGATTATTATTTGCTTTTAACATGTTTCTTGAGAATACATGATCCAACAACAACTTTGAAATCTTTGTTATAAATCTATACAAATTAGGAAAATTAACCTTTTCTTAAAAAATCCTCACAAATTTGTTAAAATTAAAGAGATTTTGTCTCAAATAACAAAATTAATTAAAATTGGCCAATGTTATTAATAACAATAGAAGCAATAGAAACTAAATTCCTGCACTCAAAATCATTAAGAATCGAAGGACACCACACAAGACTCTAGAATTGAAGTTGTATCTGAATTAATGTTGAATGTTGCAATAAAATTGGCGAAGCCCACAAAATCCTAATAGTAAGTCCATGTATACAATAAATAAACAATATCAGGCATCAAACGCCAAACACAAATTGTCAATTAAAAGGTATTTAAACTTAATACCCAGGTCACATGGGCCGCCATGGGCTAAAGCGCTTAATCCACGTAAATTAGTGCAAAAATCAAGTGGATACCTTTTTCCATGACTTGGCTTGTTTAGGGGGAGGGGAGGTCAAATTCACGCATGGCTATAACCTGTGGACACCCTCTACGCCCCACACACACGCACACAGAGATAAAGAGAGAGCAAACACGGCGGCAACCGACACCAATAAAGCCAACAAAGCGTTTTTAGGGTTAAGACCATGTCAAAGTGTCAGTTTAGTATCGGTATAATGTCATGTTGCTGCTGTTCTGTGTGGCAGAGGAAAGAGATGACTCATGATTACGACGACGATGATGATGATGATGATGGTGGTGGTGGGGTCATGTTGTTTGGCGTGGGGTTTTAATTTCGTGTGCTGTGGCAACATCAGGGCAAACAGACATGTGCCTATCTACCCCACCATGACCTCCATTCCTCATTCCCCGTTTTTGCCATTTCGCTGAAGGTGCAACAACAAATTTACTAATGAATTTAACAAGGATATACAGATAAGAGCCTAACCAGAAGAGAGGGGGGGGAAAAGTATTTTCCAGGTTTTGCACGCTTGCATGCTCATTAAAATGTCAGAGCAACTGAAGTTGAGTGTCTGGAATCCACAAGTCCTGCAGTCCTCTTCGAGTCTTTATGCAGTCCTGGCCATCGTTTGGGGCATCAGCTGCACTTTGTTGCCATTCTGTTTATCCTGCCAACATATTTTTCAAATGTTCCGTTTGCATAAGTGAAAAGGCCAAAAAAGGAAAGATAACGATGCTGCCCAACACACGTCGAAACGGGGGTAGAGTATTTACCCATCGATGGAGGATTGGTCCAGCTTGCAACATTGGCGTAACAACAACAAACACAAACACACACACACACACATACAAGCACACAACCTCACAGACAATGGCGCGTAAATTTACGGCTCACCTACGCGACTAGACACTGCTGGTTGGAACTGGAAGATCGGAGTCGACACATATGTGTGCGGCATATTTAAATTTGTTTGCCTTCCCCCACTGCAACAACACCTACCTACCCATTACCCATTTGGCTCGTCCATTGACCAGGTTGTGCATGTTAATCCAATAAAATTGCGTAATTAAATTTGTGCTTCATTTGGCGTTTGTCATGTGTTGTTTTTCCTCCTGTTTTGTTTTTTGTTTTTCTGTTGCATGGTGACAAATTTTTAAGCCCCTCAACAAATCGCAGTCATTCAAAAGAAAAAAACAAAATCAAAGGATGGAGGGGTAGAAAGGCAGAAAAAATTGTTGTACACGTAGTAATTTTTCAATTGCTGCATAATTGTAGGCAAAAAAAAACGAGAGGAAAAAAATTGACAAAAAATATTGGCAGGCAAAAATGGCAAATTGTCGGCATTCAGAGTTCGTTGAGGTGTGGATGCCACCTCATTCTGCTTGTTGGTTGTTGATTTGTGGTTGCATATATTGTTTCCCCATTTTCCTCTTTCTCTCTCTCTCTGTCTCTATCTCTCTCTCTCTGTTTCTGTCTATCACTTTACTCCAAAATGACTGATGATAAAAACAGGGTTTTTAATTGTTGATTGTTTTGTGGTTTCTCATTGTTCATTCACTGATAAACTCTTTGCAATTGTGAAATTGATAACAATTTGGATTCTCGACACGTAAGTATACGTTTCATTTTGTTACTTGCTTACTTCCGCCCTCACATAACGGAAATGCACCAAGATAAGCGGCATACTACAAGAACTTTATGATAAACCCAAAACGACCACTAAGGGTCGTCCAGCTAATGTAAGTCAGACGATCTTTGTAACTGCCTCGACGCCACGCTGACTGCAAGTAACACAGACTGTACAGCCGGGGCGATAGCAAAAGAGATGATGAGGCGGTAAACTTTAAAGAGCACAATTGAAGTGCGCAATATGCATAGACCAATCTCGGCTAGATGGCAGACGGAATTGCAGCCTACAAGTCACTGGATGGATGAGCGGTGCCATGCACTGCCCGTTACTTTACACAAATTTTACTTATCGAAATAAGCTCCGGATCGGCTAAGACATGCCCCTTGAAAATGTAAAACCAAGAAAACGTACCTATTGGGGTATATATGACCAACTATTAGGCACAAATTGGAGGTCTTTTTTAATCTACCTTTAAAAAGAGTCATTTTTTTGCATTCGAGAGAATTGGAGCCAAATAATTAAATTTTGAAAAAATAAATAAAATGCTAAAATTTTCAAGTTTTCTTTTAAAGAGCATTTTTTTAAAAACCTGCATAACTATTAAAGTAACTTACTAAACAAATACTTCTTCAAACATTAGATTAATGACTTAATTTACTTGAACTTGTAGCTTATTGAGCTAATTCATTTTTGAAGACATCAAAGAGGTTCATTGTAGAAGAAAACTTAACAAATCTTGAATTTCTTTAGATTTCAATTAGCTTTAACTAACAGTATTTACAGTTAGGTATATGTAAAGAAAAACTTACATATATTCAAATTCTTTAATGTGAAATAACAAACAGAACACATTTTAAAAAATATTTTGAAATTTTAATAATTTGTAATGCAATTATAGTTGAAAATATCAGTTGAATATAAAATTAACTAACTCATTTTATGCTATATTTTATTTGACTATACTATTATTACTATTACTATATATTTAACTATATTTCAATCATCAATCTGTTCGATTTCTTAAAATTTAACATAAAATATATGGATACGTTTACAGCCTGGTCCAAATCGCGTTAAGATGAAAGTTGAAACTGTGAAAATCATTATAGGGAAAACTTCCCTTCTAGGCTCTAAGCTTCTTTAAGTTAAGTTTCATTTAATTTTCTTGGTATTTGTTATATAATAAGCCTGGGTATCTGTTATTCTATCCCTTAATTTTGTTTTAGTGGAAGCTGCTAAAGCTGAATGAAACGGTTGCGCTCAATGGTCGCTTTTCGCCTATCATGTGAATATGTGTGCTCGTTTTCTCCTCATCGCTGTTGCTCACTCAATCAGCGCCTCTGTTTGCCTGTCCATCAGTCGCGTAGTTTTTCACAGAATAACAGAGAAAAACCGCAAAAGCTCAAAATGTTTTCGTTGTTGTTTTTTTGTTTTTGCCTCGTTTTTTTTTCTTGTGATAAGCAGGAAAAAAAACCGCGAGGAGGAGGGGAAAAAAACTGCGTCAGACTTTGGTGGCGTTGATGGCATGTGCCACATTTTTGGCGATTAAAAAAAAGGATTCGTATGTGAATACTGTTGACCATAAAGATGAAATGTAATTTAGCATATTTCTGTAGAAGTCTGAGCAGAAACAACAAGATGATGGGCTGCCTGCCGGCTGATGTCGTTTCGCTTTTGCCATTGCTTTGACTTTAATTAAAAAAGTTGCGCTTTGTGGCCAAAGAAAAAAGTTCAGAGAGAGAGACACAGCCAAAAGCATTCACATTCATCCAACCACATATACTCCACAATTCCAATTTATGTTATCGAAAGGAAAAAAATGGAAAAACTCAGAGAGAGTCCAGTTTTAAAGATGGTTTGAAGAGGGCAGCAGCTGTACGACCTCACTAAACCCAAATGCAAATGCACTAAGCAATATTAGTATGGGCAAGATATTAACAGCATATTTGACATAACAATATGCGGCAAAGTCTTTGGCAAGTAACAACACACAGCACAGCAACAGGAAACAATTTTTCATATTATGTTAGTTTTTATTAGCCACCCACCCAAAGAACAGCCAAAAGCTAACAGCCAAGAGCCACTAGCAATAAGTATACATGGCCAAGTCAAGGCATTTCTCCTTACCCGCCCACTCAGCTCGTGAAACATTGCTTGCATTTTTGCTTAAACCAGTTCAAACCCAAACCCAAACCCCTTGGCCAATGAAAGGCAAGACAAGACAAGGCAAGGCAAAACAGCTCATAAGACAATATAAAGTATGACAGCCATTTGGCAACACTTTGCAGGCCGTTAGCAATAGTGCCCCATGATCCCATTCCTCTTTTCCATTGCCCCTTACATTAGCTACGCAAGTTTTGGGTTTTTTCTTCTTATTTTACTTTGAAATTCAGATGCAAAGACAAAAGAGCTGTCATAATTTGCTGCAAAATATTGTCACCCAAAAATTGCACTCATATGAGGCCAATTTGCCTTGGCCAAAACGAACCATTATGGCCCCCTTTCACTCTCTCTTGGTTGGCCATTGGCAAATGCTTTAGCTTTAGCTCCGGATGTATGCGCCATTTTCTAATATTGTAACGGAAGTAATTAATATGCGCAATAAATGTGAATCTTCCGACAAAAAGAATTGCTCTAATGGTAATGCTTTTCCTTGTATATATAATCTTCAAGAGACTCAAATAAAACTGCCGAAAATAAGTTGCCATAAAATACTTCACAGAGCACAGGAGGGAGACAAAAAACTTTTCACTTCAAGCATAAGAAAACATCGACTTGGCAATACCCTAAATCACAAGTTAATCCAGTGCTCAATAATTCATAAATTTTTCAACTGAAAACTTTAATTTCCTGAAGGAAAAGTTTCTATGAGAAAATTATCCTCATTCGATATACTTTTTATCCTTCATTTAATAAACAATGTAATCAATTTATTGCCCTCTTGGTACAAATATTAAGTAATATGAGGGACTTAGTTTTTAATAGCAACATAATAGTACTAAGATATTAAGCTTAAAAAAGAAAAAATTAAAACTGAAAGTTCAGAAAGTTCATGCTTACAAATTCAATATTCATTCAAAATCCTGGCGATATCTTTCAAATACATATTTAAATAGTATCTGAAAATATCTTATATATTTCGTATATGTTCAAGCAATTGGCAAAGATACATAAGCGATTATTTTTCTTTTGGATATTGTCATCGCCATTATGTCTTTGTCAACCAAATTCGACAAGTTCTCATTGGTGCAATTTGGCGCTGCATTTATGTTCTACGTGGAAAAGCACAAATTGATGGAGCTGATGAGTCGTTTGCTCGCAGAGATCTCTATCGAACCAGTGGATGATATCCGCCGCTGGTTGGGTGAGAATGTACGACGCATAAGTCATGATATCTATACCAAGTCATTGGATGCATTTCATCGTGGTGTATCGGGTGATTTCTATCAGTTGCCCAGGAGTTTCTTACATCGCATAGTTTTGCATGGGCGTCCAGGTTCAGGTCGTCGTTCACTTGCTCATGTTCTGGGCCATCGTTGGGATTTACTTATTATCGATGCTGATGCATTAGCCTATCACTCTATCAATGAAGAAGATCAGGAGAATGAACATGTCAAGCAATTGCAAAATGCCATCGAAAGGGATTGTGTGTATGGCCGATCACAGGCCATCGGAAATCTTATACAGCAAAGATTGCTTCAAGAAGATGCCGTACACAGGGGCTGGATACTCTACAATTATCCTAATAATAGTTGTGAGGCTCGAGAACTCTTCGATGGCTTCTGTGTACCACCTAATCGATTGATTTACCTGCAAATCGATGAACGCATGGCAAGAATGCGCATTCTTACCAATTCTTATACACCAAGTCCTCAGTCTAGTATCGCATATATCGATCATCAGATGGAACAATATTGCAAAAGTGAGCCAGCCCTGGATTCCTATCTCAGCCATCGTCGTGAAGTGATCTACATAGATGCCAAACGTTGTTTCGAGGAGGTAAAGTGCGAAATAATGTCCGAATTAAATAGAACTCCGTATGTATTGGGTTACAAGTATGGCCAGCCCCCAGCTCGAATCTAATAAATTGACGGACTTGGAGAAATGTGTTCAATAATTCTTTTTGTTTATTGTTATTTACTCAAGTGGGTTCATGTTTTGTTTTTTTCCATCGGTTTCGGTTTGGTTTGGGTTGGGCTTATCAGCTTTCAGCCCCCAGAAAAGGAACCGTAAACATTTTTTCGTTTAGGTAAACAGAAAAAGAAAAAGTGATTTAAAATTATTGCTATTTGAATTTTCCACCACCAAGAAAAAACAATAAAAAGAATGAAAAGAGAGAAAAAAACAAATGATTTTATGACCACAAACTTAAGTGCTCAATTTTTAATTGTTTGACGACGCTGATAAGTAAGTCGGAAAAAGCAGCGGAGGAGGTGGTTGCAGAATGGAGAGGAGCGACATTTTTAATGGCACCCAAAAGTTCAATCAAAGTTTAGTTTTTTTTTATTATTATTTTCTGTGTTTCGCCCTGCGGCCGTCTTTGGGCCAATACAAATTAGCCAAATACAAAAAAAAAAAAACGAGAAAAAACAAAGCAGGTTGATGACTATTTGGTCTTCTCTCTTTCCATTTCCCCAGTGGGCCATAAGTTTAATTTAGAATAATGAAGAAAACCACGCACGAAATTGTTAACAGAAATATAATTTTATTGCTTGATTCGCATAACGACACATCGACACTGGTCGCCATAAGTTAGCGTACCACCTTGATGTCAATGGTAAAACAGCAGCGTTTCTGGCTCACTGGATCCTTGAGAGCCCAACGAATAGTATACGGACTGAGAGGAAATTTAGCTTCAATTGGTACATCAATTGTATAGGTATTTTTTACTCCATTCCTCACTGGACAGGTGGCAGCTTTGCAGCCATCTCGCTCCAAAGTGACCAGAGGCAGTTCAATAGTCTCGCTCTTAACCCATCCCAGAGTGGCTACCAAATTGTCAGCATCGAATTTGGGTGTGAAATCGAAACTCATCTGGGCCGGACGACGACGATGTATGTGACAGGCAGCCCTTTGAGCTGCCTGTGGACAAGGAGTCACACGCACTTGATCAATACTACAGTCGTCCGCACTATCCGCACACACATGGTAATTAATCACCTCCGATGAGACGGAGGCCACCACAATCGATAGAACTAACAGCGAGCCACAGAAACGAAACATGATGATGAGTTGAGCTCTTTAGGCGGAATACTAAGATGCTGATGAAAAAATGTTCAACCAAGTTGGGATTAAATTTGAAAAGTGTTTCTTATCACCACTGTAGGTCACTTAGGTCAACCATTGTGAACTGTGATCACTGATAGGCAAACGAAATACACGACACGTTAAAGCGATAAGACAGACATAAGACAATCGTGTGATTAGACAGACATTTGACTCTTGTCATAGGCTCGGTTTTATGTGAAATCTGACGACTACACATTATCACCAAGGTAAGGAACTAATTGCCACCAACTGTAGCTATTAATTAGAAAACTAGACCGAACTGAAAATTTGTTGACAGGCAAAACTAGCATGTGGGTAGGACATAACATTGTCCAACATAATTTTAAAACCCAAATTTTAAATCAGAGTTTACTAAATCAGTGTTCAAGGCTGAGTTTTACTCCCAACCTAGATGAATAGTGTAATTTGCCATATGCCATATAGTTCGACACACTTATCAGCAAATAGAGTCAAGAGAATGACATACCAAAAAGGCACACAAAGACAGAATAGGACACACACGGACAGACACGACAGTTGTCAGTCAGTCACAGGCTATGAGAGCGCGCACGTTCGAAATTTGAGACGATTCCCGCGACAAGTTCTCCATTTGGCCGTGTGGATGTGTCCCTAGCATTCCGTATGCTGCACTTCTTGACTATTGACTTGCTGTCAATACCGACAATTGCATGGCTCATTTGTGGGCATGCATGTCAACAATCAACAAAATAAAAAAATAAAAACAACATCCGCATACAATAAATTTGACAAAACAGAGTGAACAAAGTATAACAACAATCAGAATATACTTTAGATTGAAGCACTCAACATTTGATACCCTACAATCGCAAGTATGGCTTGATTTCCACCAAGTCAAGCCTTTATTATCATTAAATATTAAAACTAAAATTCCTATTTACATTCCAGATTTCCTGCCGTTCAATCTATTCAGACTAACAAGAAGATGAAAAATCTGATTTAGTTTAGAAAAAAAAACTATCATTAATATATAAAAACTCGAGGAAACTCTACAAATATTTCCTATATCCAATATACATTATTCTGTCAATACACGGTATAAAACCCCTGTTCTCCTTTTTTTGTATTTCTGTCTTTTCCAATCATGACACTTTAGACTTGCTGCTATTTGATGCAGAGTTTTCCCTCTTTTTTATCATACCCAAAGGACGCAATTAAAAATTTGTGAAAAATAATATAGAATTTTCATATGCAAAACATGTTTTCTAGCTTTTTCCGAACAACAACAAAAAGAAACCACAACTGATTAGCTGCAACTGAAAACCGCTTCATAAAAATTTTCTCGAAATTGATAGAAAACTTTTGCAGCTAGCGCATAATTAACATTCGCTCAATAATAACATTGATAGACGGTCGGAGACAGGGCAAAGAGGGTGAGAGGTAGAGAAGGGCCACGTTTGCCGCGTTCCACACAAATGTTTTCATAATGTTTTTCGCATAAATTATAATTAATATACATATATATATATATTTGCCTCTTTTTTTCCATCATCGTCAACGACTTTGTGTCTTTATGAAAGTCCAGTGAACGGTGAATCAACAGAAAAGAACCAAAACAGAATTAATTCATTAAAGAAATATGCAAAGTACAAAAAAACCTACCAAGAACTTGATGATGATGGGGTGATGGTGGCCCAAAGATACGAAAAAAAAAGAATGAAATTTATGTTTTATTACTTAATGAACTTACCGCAAATTAAACCAAGGCAAGGGTGCCGGAACTGGATGAGGACAAGGAAAAGCCGAAAAACAAAGCACTAGACAAAAAAAAAAATAAAAAACAACCAAAAAGGACAAGGCCTTGTCTTCAATTAATATGCAAAAAATGTCAACGGCTGCTGGCTAGCCAGCTGGCTGGCATATCAGAAATACAAGGAAATGACCATCCACTTGGGTTGGGCGGTGAATGCAAATTGGTTAGCAATTAATGACAAGTTTTTAAAATTCGTTTTAATTGAACATCCTATTAAAAAGAAAAAAAGGGGTGGCAATTGAAACACTGAGACAAAGCAGCCAAGTTAAAGGTAATGTACCCAGAAGCTATAAAACCAAAGCAAAGAATTTGACTTAGTCTCTTATAATTAAACAAGTTTCTTAATCAGTCACACCAAAGTTCACCTTAAAGATCAAAAATTGGTAGGTTCCTAGAAATTATCATCGGTAGAATAAGATTTCTCCATATTCGTCTCCCTCTTTAAACTTATATACAAAAATTCCAAAACACATTTGCTTTTTGATAAGCAGATCTAAAAATAAACCTTTATTTCAACCGAAACGTACAACAATATTTCATTAAATGTCGCACCCTGAGATAGATAGAGGCAATTGTTCAAATTCTTTTTCAAAATTTTTTTCAGTCTTATATTAGAGGGCCATGGTAATGGAATTCTATAACGCTTTAGTTCTTATCGGTTTTGTTCCATTTGTGGAAATTGTGCGGGCTCAGGGTATGTTGGAATCAAATACTACGTCATACATGATAAGCCACAGATTGTTCTTTAGAATCATATGACTTGCCCACTTGGCCAACATGTGGACAACTAAATGAAGACAACTTTTTGAATTTCACTCATATATCTGGAATCAATGAGCATCCCTGGATGGGACGTTTGGGCTATGAGAGTAAGTATAAAAACGAATTCCTTAAAAAACGAATAAAGTTGAAAAAGCAAACCCATTGTTTCAGCCTATCATGGTTTAAGCTACAAGTGTCTTGCTGTATTGATAACCAATCAGCACTTGTTAGCTCCTGCCCACTGTTTCGATGACAACGAAAAGATGCCAGTGAGCTATGTACTACTTGGTGATTGGAATCCAACTAATTCGTATATTGACACGGATTGTGATAACCAGCACATGTGTAATCGTTTGCCCAAACTAATGGAAATCGATGAAATAATCATAAATCCAGACTACAACTCTGAAGATTTGACTAACGATATCAGTGTCTTGAAACTAAGTCAACCTATTGTGCTATTTTCTTCATCCATACGACCCATTTGCCTTCCAAGCATCAATAGTCAAAATAATCAGCATATAGGTAAACTTATTTACACTTCTGGATTTGCTCTTGATGCTGGTTTGCCATACAAGCTCAAGGACTCAATGCAAATTGTTGGTGCCAGGCAATGCCGTCGAACACTTGCAAATTTAAAGCATCTTTCTGCAGCCATTCCCTATGAGATGAATCATATCTGCGGTATAAGTAGTAATTCTCGTATGCCTATGCTAAGAGGGTCAGCCTTGATGGGAGTTCATATCGAGGGTCAGGAACTGCAGAATTATTATCTCACAGGTTTGCTGGTGGATGGTGAAGGAACTATGAAAGTACCTTCCATTTTCATAAGAGTTGATTTATATGGCCAATGGATAAGGCGTACTATTCAAAGTACTGCAAGTTTTCCTGCCACAACAACAACAACCACAGCACGATCAACCACAATAACACCAACAAGAACTGTAACAACAACAACAACTGCTAGAACAACTAGAACCACACCAACAACTGCAAGAACAACTAAAGCTACAACAACAACTGGAAAAACTACCACGGCAACAGAAAAAGCTAAAACGATTCGTCCCTCATTTGAAATATTCCCAGCCATTGATACGACTGATGATGAGCCCAGGTGGCAATAATTCAAATATTATTTATATTTGGTATAACCATAGCATCTATAAGCATAGATCAATTGAATTCAATTTTTTTACATTTTATTTTTCATTCTCGCCGTGATAATTTTTAGCAATTAAAGTTTAATAATTATTCAAGTGATTTAATTATATTTTTATATGTTTGCAGTTGAAAATTTGTCAGTAAAAAGTAAATTTTTACCAGATATTAAATGACTCTGCTTTTGCTCCCCATTAAACTTTTATAGTTTTTACAAATTACTAAGGAAAATAACATGGAACAAGGACTTACCGAATTTCATAGTATAATTGTTAGTTAGCACAGTCAACCTAGGAAAAATATACAGACAAGAAGGAAATATATAATTAATAATGATAATTCATAATAATTCCGCAAATATTATTTAAATGTGAAACAGCGAAGGTAAAGGTTTTTCTTTATACAATTTGTAGTCTCTTTATTCAGATTTAACGCGATTTTAAATTAATATTATTCAACAGATTGAACATTTTTACTTTTAGCATTGAGTTGGTCATTGTTTTAAGTACTTATTTACTGTAAACTAAGTAAATTTAGCTTTATTTAGTTGCATTTTTAAGCGAAGCGCCAACGTTGAATCCAGCAATCTAAACAGAACAAACTTCGAAAAATTTAGATACACTTACAATTAGAAAAAGTATAAAAAAACTAAAAGAAAGGTATTAATTTTAAATTTAGACTCTTATTTGGGGAAATTAAAAAGTTGGTATTTTCTTAGACTTAACTTTGTTTTATGGCACGAATTGATTTTAAAATAAATTTTTTGGTAATCTATGAAATAAAGTGGGTCGCTTATTTATTTTTAGATTACTAATTAAATGATCTATCATAAGCCATTTATTTAATTTAAAATTACCGCTCCTAATTACATCGTTTCAAGTAAAATAAACAGAAATTCGAATGCTATAGCAGAAATTTGATAATTTTCAGGTAAAATTTGATTTACGGATATTGGTTTAGAGAATCCTGCGAATCATATTAATTTTTACATGAAGAGTTTTGCACTTTTGTATAGCTTTGGGGCCAAATCTTTGTTAAAAGTTGATTCATTAAGAACAAATGAAATCATGTAGACAGAGATAGCTAGTGAGCACTTATTCATAAAGATAAGTAGGTATATACAAACAAATGTATATATAGTATAGTAGGTATAAAAGTTTAGATATTCATTTGAATGTAGTAGTATAAGTGTGAATACTTAATCAGCTCTCAACCACATTAGCCAGAACGAGAGAGAAAGAGTGAGATAGTGTGAGAGAGATGGAAAATTCGCTCATAAATTAGCTAGAGCTCAAATGTTTAGCCCCAGATGCCTATAAAACTAAATCAGCTTGAATTTTTTTCTTGCAACTTTTTTTTTGTTTTTGTTGCCTTCTCAGCTCGTGTTTTATTTTATTTTTTTCCACATATGCTCGGCTGGTGGCGCCAATTAATTTGTGTTCTTAATTCGCCTAATTATTCCAAGCAATAAAATTTTCAATAGATTCGTAACTGCAGAGGGAGAAAGAGATATCACCCATACTCTTCGCCACCTACCAAAGGGCTGAGCGAAAGACGAGTACATAGACACGTTTAATTCAATTCTTCATCTCCATCCAACGGTGCCGTCGCCTTTTTGGCTGCTTATTCCTTTTTTTACTCAGCTTAAGCTGAGACCAAATAAAAATGAAGGAATAAAAGAAGGAGAACAAAAAAAAAAACACGCAAGACGACATTTAAATTCAAATTGTTGAAGACGCTGACAAAGATGCCGGCGCCACACGTCGGATTAATTTTATATACCAGCACCCCAGCATTCTGGCATTGAATACTCAAACCACTCTGAGACAAAGACACTGGAACCAGGACCATTGCTTGCCCCCTGGTTCAATTAGAGGGCAGATAGTATGTGTTGTGAGGGGCGGGGCGGTGAGGGCATTAGTGGGCTGTGGTGGGTGGGTGGCTCTTTGCCATTTGCCATTGGTTGAGTGGGTCTTGTGCCATGCAATTGTTAAAATCGAATTAAGCCACGGTGTCGCATACTTTTGATCTCCTTGACGCCAGCGTCAGAGCCAATGAAACGTTGCAATGTCTGGTGAAATGTCCTTACATTGTCCTTGCCAGTCCATTGCCTTATGGCCCTCAGTTAACAGCAGCATCAGAACAAGCGGTAGCGGTAGAAAAAGGACCCACTCTGATTTCAATGAGATTTCGGTTTCAATTTCAGTTTCAGTTTGGCTGCTTGGCGCAAATGAAATTAAATGAAGATTAGTCGTGTGCTCGCTAGATTATTCCAAGAAATAAAAATCTTCAAGATACTTCACATAGCTCCATCTCACTCTATCGCACAATTTATCTAGCACGCTCATTATTTTTTCGCTTTTCTCTCTGTCTGTGGCGGCTTTTGCTTTTATTTTTATTTGCCTTTTTTATGGAGCTTGAAGGTGATTTGAACCAAATTCGCTGCTGCTGCTCATGCCTTGCCCCGCCTTCATTTAGGTTTCTTTGGCATTAGTCGGCAAAAGAAACAGAAAAAGAAATGAAGATATAGATAGAGATACTGATGAATGAATGAAGAGGTAGAGAGGGAACAAATCTGTGCAAATCACAAGCTACATTTAACCTACAAATGATGGCCAGCTTTGAAATTGCTTTGAAATTTATGAAAGAGTTCTTTCTTTCTCTTCAAATTAAAACAAAAGTATTTACTCAAATAGGTGGTTTAAGCTTAGCTTATTTAGTTATCCTATGGTGACTAATTCTGTTTTATTTGCAATTAAATATATTAAAAATATATTTCAAAACAGTTCATTTCAAGCCTTTTTGTGCGCGTTAGACTCGTTAATAATTAATTTGTAAAGTTAATTAAATTTAAAGTTAAATAAACATTCATATTTCTTTATACTACTATTAGTCTCCTGAGGAGGAAGTTTTAGAAATTGAAGAAACGGACCTAATCTAGACTAGATTTATGTTAAAAAAATGATTCCTTAACATCGGGTTTGGACTAAAGTGAGCCAAAAAACACCATACAAGTACAGGTATTATACATATATGGGTATTAATTAGACATGCCTACATACTAAAGGTATTACTAATGAAGTATGTAAGTCGTCTCGCCGACTTAGGTATACCATACACCAGTAAAACAAATATTTCAAATTTATTAAACCAATGCATTTTCACATGCTTTTTATTGCAAGCATATCTTATAATCTCCCTCACTCAAGTATACGAGCACCCTAGCGCCCCCACCAGCCAACGGCCAACTACGGCCTTATGGAAAACGTTTATATGCATAACTTGGTTGTTTTTTTGTCCAATTTTGATCAAATTTGGTGTTTTGCTGGGTATTAGTATCAAATTCAAGTGTGCCAAAATTGATTACAAAAGGTAGAAAATTACGTGAGATAATCGAGTTTTCCCCAAATTACGGGGGCGGAAAGGGGCGTGGCAAAATCGTTGCATATACAATATATGCGCATTTATTAAACAAATACACATACGAAATTTGGTGCCTCTAGCTATTATAGTCTTTAAGAAAATCAAATTTGTTTAAATTTCGTGGGCGGGGAGGGGGGCGTGGCAAATTTTTTTGCAACAAATTTGTGCGCGCTTACTAAAGGATTAATCATACTAAATTTGATGTGTTTAGCTATTATAGTCTTTAAGAAAATCAAATTTGTTTAAATTTCGTGGGCGGAGGGGGCGTGGCAAAAATTTGAAATAAACTTGACCACCGTAGGTAATACACGAGTCTACGTACCAAATTTGGTGACTCTAGCTCTTATAGTCTCTGAGATCTACGTGTTCATACGGACAGACGGACGGACGGACAGACGGACGGACGGACGGACGGACGGACAGACGGACGGACGGACGGACGGACGGACATGTCTATATCGACTCGGCTGTTGATACTGATCAAGAATATATATACTTTATGGGGGCGGAAAAGCTTCCTTCTGCCTGTTACATACATTTTGGCGACTTTAATATACCATTTCACCCTATGGGTGTATGGTATAAAAATTCACATAAAAGAAGAAGGAATTGAGTTGAATGTCCATACTAATAAAAGCTTGGTGCATTATGCATTACTGGAACGGGAATGCATTTATTTTTCATTTTTTTTTAACAAATATCAAAACATGATCATTCTACAGTCCTTAGTCCTAACCTGCAATTACATTAATACGAAATGATCTAAGAATATATATGTAGTTATCCTTGAACATATGCCCTGACTAAGTTGCATAGGGGTTTAAGTTATAGATACATTCATATACATATATTCAATAGTTTATTCATTAAAATAAATTTGAAGTAAAGGCATATACATTGTATTATCAATAGAAAGTTTTTGCCCACATGTAAATCCCTTAATGATGTCAAATCACTTTTCTTCGCATAGAATTTCTCTGGCTCAACCCCTGGAAAAAAATAACAAAATAACATATGCATCATGTTGCAAAAGTAACAAAAACATTTCATGCAAAAAAGGTTTTTAATTTAAATTTCTTGGCTTGACGTGTGGCATGTGCCGACATTGTCGTTGTAGTCGACGTCTTTGTCCCTTGACGTCGCAACGTCGGCGTTTGCAACAAATGTGGGCTATGTGACCATGTACTGCACGAGTCTCGGCATAGAATGGAGCAGGGCCAAAGAAACTACCCATATATGTATGTTTGTAAGTAAGTACCCACACTCAAAACTCATTGGCCATGCACAATTGACGCTTACATTGTTCTCAAGAATTATTATGTGGTTTCCACAAGAAGCACATGTGTGTATGAGTGAGTTTACCTCCCTCAATCTTAGCCAAAAACCACATCCCTTTTTGCGCTTATCAGTATAGGTACAGGAGGAATGCCCGAACAACAATTTAAGTTACAATCTCTCCCAAAACGAAACGAAAAAAAAACGGAAAACAGGAAAATTTTATCTAGCTTGAAGAAAATGGCACACACATGTGTGTTTTGCTGCCAACCTTTCGCCTTGGCTTGCCTTGCCTTGTGGTCGTCCCATTTTGTGGAGTAAGACAAATCTATGGCAAAAGCCTTCAAAGACGACCACAAGAACTGCTGCCTTGGGTAATTAATAAACCTTGAAGTTAGCTCTATGTATACATATATAGGCCATATGTGTGTTTGTGGGTGAGTGGAGGCGCCATAAATTTCAATTTTATTGTTCAAAGGTATACTATTACGTCTTTTTTGGGCTAATTGTTATTAATTTGGAATATTTTTCAAGACACACGGCGGGTGGTCTGTGCCCTCTATAGTGTAGACTGAGAGGGGGCAGAGGAGACGGAGGCCAGCATATTTCAAGTGCTGCCAAAGTAAACACCGCCTACGGTGGCTATTTTTGCCAGCATATTGGTGAGAGACAGAAGAAAAAAAAATTATTGAATTGCAGTGGCAGCATTTTGTGGCATAGTTCCGAACTGCCTAAACCAAACTGCGAGCGCGTTTCTTTTCCATTATTTTTTGTTTCTTGCTTTATTTTTTGTTTTTTTGACTGACGTTCTGTTTGTTTTGCAAAAAGCCAAGCGCAATGGGTGGCCATTTAGTAGAGATCGCTACTGAATCCGATTTGCTTGTTGTCTGTGTTTAGTCATGGCTTGTCTAAGTTCTCATTTGGCCATGAGACTTGTGCCAGGTGCAAATATCCGTTGTTGATTTTGGCACTGCCAAACCGTGAACTTGAGGCAAGAATTTTCATCTTACAATGTAGTCACATTGTACTCAATGATGACATCTAAAGATTAATGGCAATTGTAAGAACAAATATTGTAGAGGGACATGGCAAAAGTCCATAAACTATTCAGAATAAATTCATTGAGTCTACAGAGGAAATACGAGAAAGATTTTGGCAAGGCCATTGATTTACAAGCGATAAACTTCTTAGTTTTTAAATCTATTTTGAATATTGTAACATATCAAAGTTTTCCGAATTATTCCCAAATCAATTTCAGCTAATCATTAATACCTTAAGAATCTTACAATCAAACCCAACTCTTAGTAGGGAGTATATTGAAAGTTCGCTCATAATGTGGTAACTGAGACTTGATTGTTGCCTCTTTATGCCTACTTTCTTAGAGTTACCCTTCAATTCCTAACCCTCTTTAACCAACCATCTTTCATTTTCCATATATATACATATATATGTAAATGACTTGCAGGAAAATGTTTTTGCTCTGTCTCTCGGCATCTTTATCATGTGAAACAACTCTCAACAAAAGTTGTCTAATAAGTTTGCATATCCCGCAGGATATAAAAGAAACAACTCACAAGCAAATAACCAAGGATTATGTCTCTCTGTATGTGTGTGTGCGTGCCGTGTGTTGGGCTTTAAGACTTGTCCAAGAATCTAACATTCAGCTGGGGACAAGGACGACTAAAGGGGACAAAAGACAAATATCTTGGGCTTAAAGGTGACCCCTTAGATGGGGTAACTAATTTATAAAATTTAACTGGCCGACTTTCAAGCTCATTTAGAGGCACAACACACACACGTTAAAGGCAAATCGCCTATGTAGTTTTAGTCGTTAAACTATTAAAACTAATGAGGGTTGAGTCTCTATCTCTATGAGTTGTCTATTCCTGGGTAGTTTCTGTTCCCTTTTCGAGTTATTTCAATGCAAATTTATTAGCAACCAAGTGAATGATTTCATTGCCAAGCAGCAGCTGAGACGGTGACGTTGATGCTGACTTTGACTTTGGCACAAGTCACGTAAGAAATGTCTCCATGTGGGCGGGTTCTGTCATCACAAGGTACCGCCAAGCCATTTGGCCATTTGTCCACTTGGTTGTCCCTGAAGTTGATGATTCTGGAAGTTGGAAGCTGAAAGCTGAATACTTAAGCTCATGTGCAGAGCTGGCAAATTTTAGCACGTTTCACATTTCGAACGAGTCACCGAGAAAGAAAGAGAGACAAGAGAGAAAAACCTCTGTGTGTTTGTCTTGTGCTTTCCGCGAAATATTTTTTTGGGTGGTCGAAATCTGAAAGAGACCAACTTCAAAATATTTCCACGAAAACAAAACAAATGTGAAAAGAATGAGCGAATTTATTTAGGCTATCGTCGCAAATAAACGGCAAGCCCAAAAATATTTACCAGAAATCACTTCCATCGAAGGCATTTCTATCGATTTATAAATATTCACGTATTTATGTAGGTATATATTCAGTTTCAATAAAGGGTTAACTTTATCTCAATTTCTATGTTTATTTGCTCTTTTGTTATTATCAATATCCTTGTTGGAAATCACCTTATGTAAGCCATCTACCTCTTAACCGCAAAGTGTTAAACTTTCTATATGAATACACCTTACACTAACTCCCCCCCATACTCGTATACAGAATCCCTAGTCGAGAACTCACTTCGAAAAGACCCAGAAGCAATTTGCGGACGTGCATGAAAACTTTTACTGGCAGCAAATTGAAATTAATGTGAAGTTTCAGTAAAAGTGGCTTAAATGCACACACGGGCCGCATTTTGGGAATTGCACGACGACGAAAAACTTTCTCCTTCGGCATCATCTTGGCAAAAAGATACTTATGTTATTTTGAAATACTTAACCACACACACAAGCACACACAAAGACCTTTTCATATGTATGTATGGAATAGTTTTTGCCATTTCCCGATTTGCTGAGAGTTTTAAGCCTCCAAAAGCTGTTGATTATAAGTTTTCTTACTCTATAGATGATTGTGGGCGGTTGTAGTAAAGACACCTTATCCTTATTGAGGCACGCGACTGGTAAGTAATACCATTCGCCCTCCTCCAGACAGAAACTCTTCGTGTCTTTTCCTATCGTCTTCGATTTACGTCTTGGTTTTTTGAGCTAACGATTTGTGAATTGCACTTCCTGTCGGTAAATAAGAGAAAACTATAAATTCTTAAAATGTTTTTTCTTTCCTCGTTCTTGACTTGAGAGCAATTTGCATGCGTGCTGCCTGCCTTGAAGGAAGGTGGTGCCTGGGATACATAACAAAATCGGAATTTGAATCCGTAGATGGTTGGTGTCGACTTGGAGTGTGTGTCTCTTCTGTGAATATTTGTCTTGACTTTTTGTTTGCTTAACAGCAAAAGTTTGCCATTCAAATCGAAAAACTAGAAAAACGTTGCATTTTATAATGTTCACTTGTAAAAGTTTTTACTCGTTGAGGCAACAGGAAGATTTGAAATATATTTTCAAGGACTTTAAAGGCAATTTACCCAAGACTTGTCTTCAAGTATTTAATGGTTAATAAGAACTCAAAGACATAATTAGAATATGATATCTTTGGAAACGCAAACAAAACAAACATTCAATACTCAATACTTGGAGGGAGATGAAATTTGATCTGTTATGAATATACTTTCTCATAAATTAGTCAAATGGTTGACCATTTATGTGTGAAAGAATCCCAAGATATTTCGCGGCACATCTTCTATCTTTTCAAAGTCCTTCTGACGACTTGGAATATAAATATCTATGAAAAAGTGTGTTCCTAAATAGCAAGGGAACCATCTAATTTAATGGCATTTTGTAACATTTTCAATATGCTGGTGGAACAAATGCCCTAGTCATACATCAATCAGCATCAATCTCTTCAATATATTAAATATTTTTACACAGTTTCATGGTTTTAATTCGTTATACCAGCGTTTCAAAATGACAAATTGGGTTGATCGATTCAATTCTGACCATCTAACATAAGCAAAACCTGGTGGTCAACAATTTGCTATTTTTTAAACTCAATGGAAAATTTAAACACAAAAATAGTTTGCACTTTCAGTTTGTAATTTTCGGCATTCGTGGTTTATAACCCTTTTTTCCTGCTGGTTGGCTGTTTGGTCACAATCGATGTAAATATTACTCGCTATATTCCTTCAATGCAATGCTCATTCGCCTGATCCTGTTCAATATTGGCAATTTTCTTACGCATTTATTTGCATTTAATATTTGTTTGTTTGTTTGTGCAAGAGCAAAAAAAAGTCGAAAAAGTAAAAGAAACAGTTTTTGCACAGGAAAAAGCAAAAGGACCTCCGCTTTTGTTGGAGCATCGTGCGTGTTTGTTTTAAGTGAATAATGCAAATTTTATGCTCTTATATAAGCGCAAAACTTTTGCACATGAACATCAACTGATATACATAAGACAGAGACAGAGAAAGATATAGAGAGATATGGAGAGAGAGTAGTAGTATATATATATATATTTTGTAGCATCGCACACGCTATTGAAGAATGCAAACTTTTATTGTGGGTTAAAATGAACTTCCGCTGCTCGGATCTCTGCAGCGAAACGGAAGTTCATAATTTCAGCTGATTTGGAAAAGTTTTTGGCCATTTTTCTCCCACTCACTGTTTTTTTTTTTTTGTTTTGGCAATTTGCTTGGCGCTTGCTAGACATTGACAAAGACATTTGCTTGGCCAATTTTTGTGAGCACCAAATGCCCAGTCCTTGCTATTCGAAAGAACAAACAAATATGAACATTTCATTTGTTTACACAAAGGGACACAGAGCACCATGAACAGCAGTGACCAAAAGGCGTAGGTACACACACTCACACACACATTCGGACACACACACTCATACAATCAAACGCATCTTTTAGATACACAAAACCCAAAAACCGAATATCAGTGTTAATAGTCCATACATACATAGGTCTGGTTCAGGGGGCACCTCCTGTGTACCGTCAGTTCTCTTTCTGTTTTCTTTTTGCTGCACATGTGTTTGCCAAATGTTTGCCACGGCATGTGAAAAATCTACGGATGCTTCGGTTTGTTCTCTGAGGTGTGAATGGTTGGCTTATTTGGGTGAGACGGAGGCATGGAAATCAAATGCAGACATTCTGCCCTCATGTCTGTATATCCTTTTTTTCAACAATTTTATTTTAGGTACAAATTTCACACTTTGTTTGTGCTAAGACCTTAGAGACCGCCCGCTTGCCATACGGCGTTAAGAGGCGCACCGGCGCTATGATATGGAAACAAAGAACCATAGAGGCGTACCAGTCCATGAGTTATGAATGAATTAAGGACCTTTGCAAAAAGGTAAGCACTTTAAAACAAATATTCAAAAGTATTTTCGCTTGCTGCTTAGCAATCATGTTAAACAATTTATAAAGATTTTCAATTCACAATGAATTCAGAGTTGCCTAAAAGAAGGAAATTAGTAAAAATTCTAAAACAGAAATCATTTTTAGAATTTCAATTAAGAAATAAGTTGAAAAGGATCTAAGTTAATATATTTTCTATTAATTGAAAAAAGAACAAAGTGAATAATAATAAATACGAAATATAAACAAGTTAACAAGTTAATGCATAAAACTAATTTATAGAACCTTTGAAAGTCAGGTATTAATTATTTCTCTAGTCTTTTAAAACATATAATTCTTTTGGTGGATTTATCTCATCATTTAGTGATAGGAAAGCGTGAATTGACAGTTCCAAGAGAAAATTGACCAGTTTTAGCTCTTATTTACCCCTTTTGGGGGAGAAATTCAAAGACTTACATGCTTGAATCATCGCCATTTTCTTCTTTAATTAAAGTAATAAAATAATTTACCATAATAATTGAAAACTATTTTAAATAATAATTTAAAAGGTCTTAAAATAAAAGTATCCAACGATTTTTTATGTTGATTTTCTGATTCATTCCATCATCATTCTATTGATAAGCATTGCTTGTTACATTTCATCTGAACCATTAGACATTTGAGTGTCTGCGAGAGAAACTTTGTTGAGTCAACGATCTTTCTCATCAGTCCAGAGACTCACTATGACCCGGTCTGAACAGCATTTTTTTACGTTCACTTCCCCATTTAGAGTCCAAAGTCTAAGCGTAGCTTTGGCATTTTCGCTCATTAATTAGATATGTATGAATTTAACCAAGCCAATCATTTGTCTTCATCAAAAGATCTGTATGATAATGTCATTTGGAAGTTGCATTTCACTCGCTGGCTGTCATTTAACAACATTTCGTTTCTGTTTTTTGGCGCCAACAAATGCATTAAGCAAAATGTGCAACTAAACTGGCGCCTATATAGATATATATATAAAAGTTAAACAATTAAAATTATGGCAAATGTGACAAGTGGTTGTCGCATACCTCAATTAACATCTGACGCTCCTTCTAATTACAAGAGTAGAGCAAAAAAAAAATAATGATACAAACAAACAAAACCCCAGCCAAATGCAACTACAAAGTCTAACCAGAGTTATCTTCTTGTCTATTTTTAGAAGCAAAATGACGTCGTCGAGCAGCCCAAAGTGTCAAAGTGGTGTGCGAGTTGTATGTTTAATTAAAGCCAATCCGCCATTGTCGCCGGGAACGGCAGGACATTGACTTTTGCCACGGTGGGGCACATGAGTGTGAAGTGTAACATCCATACTTAAAACCCGGACGCTGTCGAAGTGTTGCCTTTGCCGTTGAATGCTCGAATGCTGGATGGTGGAATGTGTACGAAGAGCGACAACATTACACAACAGTCAATTAAAATTAATAACTTTTGCAAATACAACACACAAAAATAAAAAAAAAAAAAAATTGCCAACCGTTTCACATGTGTCACACACCGCCGAGTTGGCGAGACCAACAAAAATGCATCCGACAGATCCGACATTCTATAAGTATTGCCTGAGCCGCGCTTGAGGCACGCACACGCGCTTTTCGTTTAAAGATATTTTTTGAGTTTTATTTTTATTAATTTTGACGGGTTCTCTTCCCTTTCCTTTTTTCCGTCCCACCAGCCATTTATTTGTCTTATTTTTCGGCAAAAAGCAAAAGCAGAAACCAAGTATGAGTCAAAGGCAAACAGCATGTGGCAGCAAGCTTATTGACTTTGAGAACTTTATTAAGTTCATGTTAAAATGAATAATAAATCAAATTGTATTATATAAACAATTCAATGAATCCAAGGTAAAACGGAAGCTCGTGTTTTAAGTTAAAGGAACTTACTTAAAGAGTTTGCAGCCAAAGGCTTATAAGAAATATATAAACTAACCTAAGCTAATAACACATTTATGATCCTACTAAAAATTTCCACTGAATACAATGTTCAATTATTTTAAACAAATTGCATAAAGCTTTCACGAGCCTTTGCTTCGATTAGTTCAAAAAATTGTTTGAACCTCTTGCATTTCAATAATCTAAACAAATCCACTTAGTAACAATTCTTTTATTTTTCTCTAAGGTTGACTTTCGCTTCATTAAACCCAAGCCGTATTATTTACACCTCTGACAACATAGAGACGAGCTATAATACCATTATGGCAGCCTTGAAAAAAAGAAGGCAAAAACACGTTTAGAACATGGCAGACAAGCAACAACTGTGACAAAATTCAACCCACTGCAGGACACTCCTCATCCTGTCGCGCATTTCAATCAATTAATCTAATTTAAATTTTTCTTTTGTGGTGCTTCTGCCTTAGCTTTAGCCACCACCATAATAAACAAGTTTAGCATTCACTTTTTTCACGTCTCCTTTTTCGGTTTTTTTCGTTTTGCATTATCATGCACTGCTGCGATTTGAATCGGCTTTGAGTGTCATTAGCAAAGCTAAAGTTAGAGGGTTGCAGTTGGTTTACCTTGCCAGAAAGACAACCCCTTGGGTGAAGAAAAAACCAACAAAAATACAGAATCCAGACCAAAAATTTCAATTGTATCATCACTAAAAAAAATCTCTTCAACGGTAGCTAACAAAAAACCCACATCAGGCAAAAGCCTCAGAGGCAAAGCGGAAATGCGCTTTAAATGCCTTTCAGTGTAGCCAAAGTGCAATGAGCCATTTCCTTAGTACCAACAGCAACAGACAAAAACAAAAACCAAAAAAAAGCTACCAAAACTATACCATAAATGTTGAGCAAAACCACAGACATACCATACTATAAAAAGTGCAGACAAAACCAATCTGCTAGCCGCCCCCTCAACTGACAAGAGACACGCCCCATCTACCTAAAAATAAAACTGCAAAAAAAGCAACAAATTTCAGCAACAGAAAAAAGGTGAACAAAAACTGTAACGTGTGCCAAGAGCAGAGCAAAGGATGCAGCCAGTCGATGCGTATCCACACACATATCCATGACCAGGCTGCGGGATATGCCATCTGCCATCTCATCGCACTCTGGTGATGGTAGATCCAGACGAAGGGTTACCCAGAGAGCAATATGAGATGAGATTTTGAATATTACAAGTTATCCTTTTAAAGGAGACAATGGATTTTGATGCTCTTTTGAAAAGTATCGAGTTCAGCAATTGAGACTGTCAAACTGGCATAGAGTTTCGCTCACTTGGACAGCAGATTTGCTCTATATTTTGAATTTATTTATTAGTTTTGTTAGGAACTCACAATAGACCAGGTGTTAATGAAGGAAGATTTCAGCAAAGCATCGCTTAAGTGCTGCATAGCTAAAGTGGGTGAAGTTTACGAAGGACTTTGAAGAAGTAATATCAGTTTATTCTTTACTTAATATAACTTTATTACTTTTACTTGCCAATATAGGCTGAAGAACCTATTGATCAATACAATAGAAGAAAATTAAAGTAATTTGGAAATTTCTCCTTCAAAACTAAACGGAGTTCTTGAAAACTTTATCTATTTAAAGACGGTTCGAAATTCGTAGAATTGGATATACATACATATGTATGGCTGTAAGAAAACATTGAAATAGTCATCGACTTAAAAAACAAACGTATTCACTTTTAGTTGTTAATGAAACTAAAGAAAGTTTCAAATAATTTGCCATTTTCCAACATTTTTATAAATAGCAGTTCAAAAATACGTACATAGTTGCACCTTTAATTTTTCTGTTTCTGTTCCCTTTATCTGTTTGCCAAATACTTGACTTCTGTCGCTAGCTTATGAGGCTTGCCCACATACTCACACACACCTTGAAGCAAGTTAAACTCATAATTCATAAGCATAACATATTCGTACATCTATTTCGCATCCCACCCAGGGCAATCAAAATCAATCAAAATTGGAAAATCTGGTAACAAAATGTATGTATGTATATGTGTGCATTAATGCACGACTGCCTACCTTGATCGTTCTCGATATGCACAACACTGGATTCACAACCCCTGAACCAAAATTTGGTGAGTTCTCAAAGGCATGAACAATTGAACAATTGCGAAAAACCGAGAGTAACAGAAGGATTAATGCTGGTCCATTGCATGCGCCAGGCATGTGGCCTGGCTTGTGCCCCTGTATACACCGCTTCCCTTACCATCCTCCCTAACCCACGTCTCTGTTCCCAAATACCCTCTAGACGAAAGGTGTCGCGCATAAAACCCCCGTGTTGCTAGCTATCGTATCGCTTTGCAACCCTAAATTGCATTTTATGCCCATGGCCCAGATGCGGCGGCCTTAACAGTCATCAGCAACTTTTCATTATGCTAAACCGTAAATGAAGAGGGTTGCTGGCACATAGCTCCCTGCTTGAGCAGGACAGGGCAGAACAGAGGGCAGGGAACGGGGGGTTTAGGTGAGTGAGCGCAGGTAAAGTCGTATCAAAATCCAAGGTGGAACAAAAGGCAACAGCAGCAGGAGCAATACAGGCGCAGACCTGGGCCAGGGAGTGGGACGTACAGGGGGAGTCGAAACACTGAGCGTGACAGATTAGCGCATTGCAAAATGCTGACATACGGGCTGCAAGCCGAAGAGAAGAAGCATTAGCTCAAGCACACAAAAACACACAGAGACACTCACACACACACAAGCTGAATAAATGCGGGGCGCATTTTTGGCAATCGAATTTCATATAGGCAAACTAGTATCATTAACCGTTCCCCGATATTCTCAGTTCCCGTTTCCCAGTTCTCACATCCATCTACCCACTGACACAATGGGAAATTCTCGACAAGCAAAAAGTCATTGCATACTTTGCGGCAACTTCCGGCACTTTGGTTGGCATCCGTCGCTGTCAATGTTTTGTGTGTGATGCTTCAGCTGGCCCTCTCCTTCTTTTGGCTCGTGCTGCACAGTACAACAATGCAAACACACACACAAACACGTACACGCACACATGCACACAAATGAGATAGCCAGCGTCCAGTAAAATCTGGCTATTTATTTACCTTTTCATATCTGACAGTCTGCAAAAGGCCTTTATATGAAAATTATGCTTATTTCATTTTGTTTCCTTCTTCGCCATGGATTAATTTGACGAACGGCGAATGAAACGTTTAAGATCTAGATAAGTGTTATACTCAAGATCCTTGTAGCTTGTTGTTTTTCTTACTTACAGCACTCATTGACTAATCTCGTTTTGAAATTGAAAATGATTATTTTTAATTATATAGTTGAATTATCATAAGTTAAAAAACAATTATAATAATACTATTTGTTTTTATAGTTGGTATTCATCATACGGATCAATATCTTTGCAATCAGAAGCATTCATTAGAATTTATCTTTAAAAATTTTGCAAACATTTTCTATCGATTATCGATCTATTAGAAATTTATATAGGAGTCTATTCTTGGATTTTGTATTTATCAACATTGAGCTTTAATATTATGGGCATAGGCCGACATAGCCGACATTCCCGACTATTGGAAACTCCTTTTTGTGAGAGTATAACCTTTCTCTTGACCATTGGCTGCTGTTTACTATCTTTAAGCCCTTGAGAGAATGGCAAACTGGACAAAAGGAAGATGACCAAAAATCGTATCTAGCAGGAGCATTCGCAAGCAGCGTTAATCATTAAATCTCAGCACGCACGATAAAGGTACACAAAGTCATTCAAATGTTTTGTGGCTGACTCAACTAACGCTATCAACATCCACAGCACACACACACACACATCAGACACACCCATACACACGCACTGCCATTATATTATATGGCCATCAACTGGGAAGGTGTAACGTTAAAAGCTACCCCCGATTATTTCAGTACAAGTACCATATACATATACTTGGCAGATTCCACACCGACTTCCCACGCAACATCCAAGCAAATATTTCGCAAAATGAGAAGAAAAACCTAATGAGTAAACGTGGCGGCTGCAATGACGCACATGTTGTCGCCAGTTGTCCTTGACGCTGTATTGCCCCCGTTGATGATATTTTGTGCCACTCCACCTATTTTTGTTGCTGTTGCTGTTTCTGCTCATGATGATGATGACGGTGATTACTTACAACAAACTGAGGTAGCTGAGCAGCCGTCAGTAGCTGCTGCAGGCGTTTGTTAGTATTCGGGCTATATCCAAGCCAAAAATGAGGGCTGTTGCCTCGTTTTTAGACATAAAACTACCCCACTGATGATGTCAACAATGCGATCTCGATTCCAGATTTGCCAGCCTCTTTCTCCCCCTCTCTTTCTTTCTCTCTCTCTTTTCGGTTGCAATTGAGGTGAAAAAAATCTCCGATGAGCAATTGCCAAAGGTGCCTCATGTGGCTCTTGTGCGCACATGTGACTGACTTTTCTCTGACTGTCGAAACCAACCACCAACGACAACAAAACAAAAAAAACGTAATAATAATAACAAAAAAGGTGAATGAAACTTGATTTTTTTCGCTCGGTCAGGAACAGTGGATACAAAATAAATAACTGATAGAAAACATACTTACAATAATATAAAAATAATATATTCCTTAGGAGTCTTGAATTAAAACTTTCTTAAATTTTCAACATTTTTAGGTTTGTTTTTACTTTGACTATTTTATAGCAATCTAAATTAGCATTAAGTGTTTAAAAAGAAAAGCTGAAATGTGTAAGAAAAACATAAGAAGAATGCAAAACCTTTGAATCAAAGGGTAAATAATAGATTTAAAAATGTATTCCAAATAAAACTGATCTAATGTCGTTCTTCTCAACCAAATTTTTGACTTGAAATAGACCAAGTATAGTAAATAAATTGTCCAATTCTATCGGGTAATGGTTTGGCTGTTTTGCCCCACTGTATTTCGTACTGTGCTGTGTGCATTTGCTTTGATTTTGCTGCTCGATTGCTTGGTTTGCGTCCTTTGCCGGAGCCGGTTTTCGTCCTGTCGGGTAGGTCGGGTGACGCGTGCCGCAATCTCGTTTTTTATTTTTATTGTGCTTTTTCGGAGCGCGTTCATTTGCTTATTTGTTTGTTCACTTTGTCCTCTGATGCGGCCGCATCAAGGTAAACTTACTGGCCCCTGCCCTGGTCTCCTGCATGCCACATCCTTGGCTCCTGCCGTTCTGCTACTGCTGGCCCTGTGCATGTTTTTGTTTTCCTTGTGCATGCCGCCGGCGAAATGGGATTTATTATTATTTTTATACTTTAAATATTGTTTCAATAACAGTACACAATCTCATCTCTTCTTTGCTCGTCTCTGCTCTTACTACTTTTTTTTTATCTGCTCCTTTATGGTGTACATGCATTGCTTTTCTGTCATTAAACTCGAGGCGTGTCTGCAATTGGCTATGATTTGCCCCTTTTTTACCGCTTAATTCGTTGCACAACCTTTTGGCAGCTAATGTTACACACAAAACAAGAACTCTGAAGAACTAAAGTCTCTATCACTCAAGTATTTGCTCAGCTGCCACCGGGCAGTTTCCCTGCTGAAGTGACGTGTGCTCTTCATTTTTAGTATCTGTTTCAATTTCGATATAATTTCCTTCGAATGCAAAGTAAACATTTTTGCGTAAAACAAACAAAGGCAATAAAATATTAAATTACTACGCCTACAAAATATTTTTTTTTTTTTTTGGATGAGAGATGAGTGGGGCCAACATAAGCAGAAGCATTTGAAATGCATTAGAAAATCGAAAAGCAAAAATTCTGAATGAAACATAGAGAGAGAGAGAGAGAGGGAGCATACGTGTTAGGGTAGCGAGTGAGAGTCCTTACGGTCGATCAGGTAGACCGTTATTTAGAAAGAACAATGGAAACCACAAAATCAACTCGACATAATGCACACATGCCTATTATTTCCTTTCTCCTTTTCTACCTAACTTCCTCTCTTTCTCTCTCCTAGTCCTTTTTCCAGCTGGTTTTTGTGAATGGAAAATCAAAGAGGCTACTGCAAAGGATAAACCGGTTGGCCTTGTCTTCTGTCAAATTTTTTAGAATCGATAACCCAAGAGTCAACAATTGACAGTTATAAAAACAGATAATAATGATCATAATGATGATGAGGATAACGCAGAACCCTTTTGTCCTTTATGGCACACTTTAGGATCATTGACATTGAACTACATATATGGAATTTTATAAGAGATTTCAGGCTAGAAATTATGTTTTGTTGTAATCACTCATGAGATAAACTAACGAGTAAGTTTTGTAATATTCAAAACGCCATAGGAGGAGTTTTTAATTTAAAAACTTTTGACTTTAAGAACATCTGTTTTTGTTTTGGGGCCACTTGTAACATTATTTTCGGTTGCCTTAACTAAGTAAATCTTAAATTGAAGACCATATATTAATTGATTAACGTTTTTTATGAAATATTGTTGATTATTATTTTGAGTATTTGCCATTTTTAGATTTTAAAAATCTCTTAAGATAGAAAAGGTCAAACATTTACACACAAATAAAAGTTTTAAAAGGAAAAATGAAAGCAAATTGGTAGTAAGACTCCTGCAGAAGTAATTTCATAGAGAAGTTTATCTTAATATTTTAGCCACAATCAATCAACGTCAGTATTGCATTCTATACGCCATTCTAAACAGCTGAAACCAAGTCTTTAATAGACTTATTAGTTATGAAACTAATTTTCCATATGTAGAAAGAGTGTTCCCAAAAAAAAAAAAAAAAACAACAGATTCACACCACAGAAAGTTGTAATTGAAAATCTTCCCACACTTTGCTAGGCTATAAAACACTTGACTAGGCCCACCCTTTAAGTCAACCCATTCCCAACCTCAATCGAAATGCCACCCCAACCTCAGATGGTAGTGTATGGTCTATCCCCACATCCCCCCACCAATTTCCCTGCTCCTTCGTATAGAAAACCGCTCTACATGCATTTAGAAACGAAAAATTTGACATTTTCGTGCACTTAACTGTCACATAAAGTGTTAAATGAAATGAGCAGAAGCAGCCACAAAAACGAGCCGCGACGACGATGATGACGACGACGGAGACGACGACGACTGTGCAGCACACTTGAGATTGAATCGAATCGACCCCAATGTGCATCAATCCACACCATCACACCACAATACTGTGTGTGTGTACCACACTCCAGACCATTTAGAATGGACAAGTATTTATGCTGTCATTACTTTTGGTTCGGTTCGGTTTCGGGTTTTTAGGGGGAAAAAACAAAATGTAGCGCAAAGTTTACTGCTAATTAAAAATTGTGGAAAACGAGAAACATGCATGCAATACAATACCCAAAGATACCCAAACGATCTTAGTCAAAGATGGAGTGCGGCAACAGGACAGGACAGGACCCGCTGTTTCGAGCGATTGTTGTGTGAAAAACTCTTTATTATGTATGTTTGGCTATGGGCCCTTATGCTGGACTCTGTGTGATCCTTCTCTCTGTTTACCTCCCTTACGAAAGGATTGCTCGTGTGTTTTTCCCACCAAAATCGTGGAAAAGTGGGGTCTATACTTGCTCACTTTTAGGTTATCCGTAATTATAAAGTGAAATAAATTGATTTCTTAACGGCAAAGTTAATGACAGCCCGTTGTTGTCGGCTTTCTTTTCCATTCCATTCCTTTCCTTTCCGTTTCGATGACGTCAATGCCGATAACCATATATAAATGAAAGTACAAGTCTGTTCACCCGATGTATGTATTTATCAGAGTTTTATGTGGGTACCCGCAGCAGACTCACAAGCAGGAGCAAAGTCGAAACAGACGGTCAGACAAACGGACAGATAGAGAGAGTCAGGGTCACAGTGTAAATGCAATTGAATTGCCAAACATGATCGACAAATCCAATTTAAATTAAGAATACGAATGCTTTATTCCGTGGGATGTAGGTACTCTTGAAGTACTTTTGCAAATGAAGTCATATTCTCACGCATGAATGGCCTAGCGGTATATCGATTCAGCCAGTGGGTGAGCTCTCAGAGCCTGGGAAGCAATATTATTGAAAAGCAAATGCGGGATTGGGTAAAGAAGGAAATTCTACATTAAGTAAGAAAGACTTTAATTGATTTCTATCTTTGTATGGATTGGAAAATTCATCAGATAATATTGTGTGTGGGGGTCATAAGAAGTTAAGAAGAGTAGGCAATATGAAGTTTTTGACTTGTAATATTTGCCTTAAATAGTATGCTGATCTTGTTTAACGTGAAGGTGTTTAAATATACTTAAATTATATATTAATTTAACAAAAAGATTAAAATTTACACAGAGAAAAGAAATAGAAAAAAATTCCATTTTTTTTGTTAATTAACAAAATGTTTATATGTACATAGATCCAGCGGATGCCTAGATCAATTTTCTTAGCCAAGTTTATCACTTCAATTGGATATTTCTTCAAAATAAAATCATAACCATTTAAATCAAAAAATTACCTTTACTACTTTTTATCCATTTGATTTTGAATAGAAATAACTGTTACTACAAATTCAGACTGCTTTCGATCTTATCCGATCTTGCTTTTGTTACCTGTCAAAAATTACAAAAACAAAAACCTTTGGCAATGTAAATATATAAAGAGTATTAGTCATTTAATACAGTCTGAAATGAATCGGCAACTGGGAATCTCTTGAGAAGTTCAAATTAATGGTTTTATCTGTAAGTAGTTTGAATATGTACATATTCTCTTTCAGTTTTGTTAGCAATATTTTTTAATGGCTGCCTACATATCACCTCTCTTCCGTCTCACTCGCTCACCATGTTTCTTTTTATGCGGTTAGAGTAGAATCAGCCAATGGGGGAAAAGCAACAGGTGCAAAAGACAGCCAATGCGCATCAATGTTCACACCTATGAGTCGTCAGGCCTCGTCATCCATGGCACCTCGCTCATTAGTACTCACCCACGCAAATGGGCGCACACACATGCTCACACTCATACTCAGACTCACACTCGTATCGCGCTCACTCTCTCACACACAGTCGCAACTAATTAACATACAAAATGAATGCGACAGCAAAAACAAAAACCAAACAACAACCAAAAATTTAACGTCCGCTCCCCGCTTTTTGGTTCTCTCTTTCGCTCCGCTGCTGACAAGTGAGAAAATTTTTTGAAGCTCCACCTTTTTCCACACTCACAGACAAAGCTGAATGTACTAGTATGGTATGTGTGTATGGGGGAACACATGTTAACCGCATTAAAAATTAATGTACAAATTGTTTATTATGTTGTTGAGTTGGTTTTTTCTTTATGCCGTCGGCCCTCACACGCACACACACACAACTACAAATAACTACATATATGCAAATATGTGATTGTTGCAAGAGTTTCAGGATTGTTTTTTGTTTCTCCCCATTTGATTTGCCCCCTTTTTTTTGTTCCCTGTGGGCCCCCGCCAACTTGTTGATTGAGAACTGCCCAAGCAGCAAGTGATTCGGTTTTTATTTTTCAAAATTTCATTTGAATTTTGTGGTTTGTTTTTATCGCCAACGACGTGTATATGATTGACATTCTCAAGAACTTTTGCCACACACCGAATACCCCAGTGAGATGTCAAAAGTTTCTGCCAAAATGACGAAGTATCTATGCCCTTAGATTAGACCTTAGATTAGACAAAAGATGCTAAAAGTTTCTGCCAAAATGCCGAAGTATCTATGCCCTTGCCAATTAGACAATAGAATTTGCAAATCTTTCAAATAGAAGATTAAACATAAAATTAGAAAGGTTTTATATATGAAATACAGCCACACCTCTTTTATATAAATAAAGTACATTTTATGAGAAAAAGAAATAAGTATCAATGTGCTAAATAATTACTTTAGAATGATATAAATTGGCGTCGATTCAGACAATTTATGCTTAAACGTCTCTTAAAATAGGTATACTCTATACGAAAGGGCAAAAAAGAAGCTCATTTCTGATGCAATTTCACTTGAAAATCTTCGTTTGAAAAATGCTGAATACTCAAACTTTGAAATACACAAAAAATTATTGTTCAGTGATAGAGAGATTTAAAAAAAGGCCACCCATTTGATTATTTTTTTGCCAAAGCGAGAAATTAATAATTTCCAAACATGTCCATTTAAAGTTTCCCAGGAATAATATTATTAAAATTCAGAGAATTAAAAATGCAGATAAGCAATAACATTTTACTATTGATTATATAGAATGAGAATAGAAAACCGTGTGAAATGTTCAAGGGGGTTATCAAATTTATCAAATTTCTTAGTTTAGAATTGAATGATTTTGGTAATTAAATTCCCCTTGTCATTTAAATTGCCACAGCAACAGAATTTATTTATTAATCAGATTTATGGTAGTTGAATGCAAGATTTTCGCTCTTTAATCCAATTTTTGGAACCAAAGCATGGAGATAGAATTAGGAAAAATCACTTAGCAAGGGACCATCAAAGTGTGAAGACTTAGCCAGTGGCCATCGCAATGAAAAGAACAAAGAATCAAAAGAAAAACAGCAGCAAAGTAGAAGGACAGTTTTTTTGTGGAACAAGGATTACACCAGGTGAGCTCATTACTCAGTAAGTATTCGCTTTTAGCTTGAGTGCGGTAGCCCCATGAATGTAGGATCGCGGTATGGTAGAGTTGACTTAGAGTAAGAATCGGTATCGATAGAATATCGATAAGCAACGATGCATGGGCAGTCGAGAAGTAGAGCTTGAGTGGAATGGAGTGTGCGGAAAGAGTTGCGTCTCGAATATTGTGAAGTAGTTTATAAGTTGATCGAAAGCTAAAAAACTAACAAAATACATTCAATAAAGCTGATGAAAATCCCTTCATCTCGGGGACTCGTTAAGGAAATTCAAGGACAAAGTTGAAACTCCACAGAACTTCCCCTTCGGTCAACCCTTACGTCATTTGGTCGCATTTGAACGTAAGAATAGCATTAACACTGGGTTAACATTTTACGATATTCATTTCGCAGAATTCTGTGTGGGGGAACACAGCGATAACAGAGGACGCTCTCTCCAATTGGAGAGCATACGAGACGACGACGTCACACCTCGGCAGCGGCGGTCTTCTCACACATACTCACACCCCCATCTCCATTTACTTGCTGGCAGTCAACAAACGGTGAACCGTTACACCGTTATATTTTGATGGTGGTGGCAAAGTCACACACATACAGAGGAACAACCTCTCATAGGCAGCAGCATACACTCATATAACACAGCATACACTCTCATATAACAACAGCACCCTCACATAGATCCAAAAATTGCTCTCAGTGGTGCTGCTCGCTCTCTCTTTTACTCTAACTCGGCAAATACGACGACAACGACAACCACGACGGCAGACGAGGGCAGCGTCAGATTGAGATTCAGATGCTGCCTGAGCCTTCTACCCTCTGCCGCCTGCCAGCCAGCTAGCCAGCCAGCCATCCCAACATCATCATCATCGAGAACACAAGGAAAGCCAAAAATTTAGTTTAGTTGCATTCTAGACGTCGCGTCGTCAGCACACGCGTTGCTCCTCCATATAGGAAGAAACAGTAGGAACAATAATAAGAACAACGCAAAGAAATCAGAGAGAAAAACCGCGACACTTGAATCAAAAAATAAAGCAATTTTTAATAATTTATATCTGTAAGATATTCATTTTGTATCTACAAGATAGAATTCTGTGTATATGCGTAGTGCAAAGAAATCGAGTAAACTCAAACAAATGGCCGACTCAAAAGGCCATCGTCAACACGTGTGTGATTACTTAAAACTCCTTTCAAAATAAAACTCTCTAAAGTTAAAAAAACAAAATACAACCCAAAACAATAAAATCCGACAAAAAAAAAAAAAAAAAAAAAAACATTGTGCATTCTTTTATAATTAAAAACGATCAACAACAAAAACAAGCAACTAAAAAGCATTCCAATGTTGTCCTGTTTGGCGCCGTCGTCTTCACGTTTTGGCCAAGAGGATAACATTATACAGCAAAGCATGCCATCATCCACAGCCTTCACCATGCAGTGTAAGTGAGATGGAGATGATGACAAATATGAGTCACATCACATCGGAAAAAAAACACAAATAAACAAAAATATTGTCTAGAGCATCAGCAACATTTTCATTATCAGCATTGTCAAATGCAATTGAACTTTGTGTGTGTGTATGTGTGTGTGTGTGTGTCAATTCATTCAACTTTTGCGCGCCAAAGCCATAAAGTGATCTCAAGACCCAAGCTCCAATTTTGTTCTCTCTCTCATACACTTTCAATCTCTGTCTTTCTCTATCCATCTTCCTCCATCTATGTATACATATGCATATATATCTCTCTGTATATGCAAGGCATTTAAGTGGAAAAGCCGCCATTTTCAAGATTCTTCTGTGTGGTCTGAAATTCACCTTAAGCCCATATGCTGATGTTGTTGCTTATAAACGCAACACACAGCAAAAAGGAACTTTAGCAAAATATAAATAATAATAATAACAATAAAAGCGAAACGAAAATAAGCAGAAAACAAGAATGAAATCTGAACAAAACACGAAGGATCGTTGGATCCGCAGGGCATCGGATTACCCATTCAACTCCTACGCTCAGGGGCCATGCCAAAAACCGAAACAAACTTCAACCAGTTGAGCCAGTTTGTATTCTCTTGTTTCCCTTTGAATTGTGCGCCCACGATCAAAATCAAACCACACGATCATCATCATCAGCATCAACAGCAAGACCAACAACAACAAGAACAACAACCACAACTAAGACAACAACCATGAGCAAGTTTAATCACCTCAGAGGCTTGAAAGTAAACACCTCACATCATTGGGAATATGCATTAAGGGATCTTGTATATAGCAGAAGAAATAAAGAAATTGCTAGTGGTAGTTAGTTAGTAACTAAAAGAGAGGAATAAAGCTCAAGGCCTGAGGATTAATATCACTCAAAATTATTAACTCAAGATATTTATTTAGAAATCAAATTGAAATACATTCATATTTAGTAGCTAACTCTGATAAGGTAACAATTAACCTTACTTAATAGAAGTTTAGATAGATTCAAAAGATCTCAATAAAAATTACGAATCAAAATTGGGTTTGGAAAAATAATCAAAGTTCTTTGAAAATGCATTTTAAGTATATTTTAGCCACAGACAGAAAAGCAATTTATTTGCCACAAAGTAATGGCAAACTTATATGTATTTAAGGCACATTTTTCTTATTCTTTTTTTGAATTGTATATCAGCCAATTGCAAAAGCATGCCAATTTGATTTGTTGGCTCCGAGAGATGGTCGGTCTGACGGTCTTGAATGAGCCGTATTTGTTTTGATTTTGGCAATCTCCACCCACACACTAGGCACATATATATATATATTAGACATGAAACAGGTAGCTGCTACCCCTAAGAAAATAAACCCGAAAATGTCAAAGTGAAAGTCCGCCCCTGACTACCGCCACCGTTTATTTATTCACTCCCTCTGACTGTCTTTCTCTCTTACTCTCACTCACTCTCTGTCTATCCCTACACAAATAAGACAAGTCATCAGAATGTAACCACCATGATAAATATGCGCATGCGAACAGGTAGTAAGAAGTAGTAGAAAGACAGGTAAGAATTCCAAATACCCGATTCACTCGCACCCACAAGTATTCTCTATCTCATCTTTCTCTGTCTCACTCACTGCCATTCACCATTACTGTTTTATTTTTTTTTTTTGTGGTTTCTTGCCACTTGTGCCACAATCTATAAAATCAGAAAGTATAAACAAAACATAAAACTGTCAGTGGGCAGAGCTCATCAACGAAAGCCTCTAAAGTGAAGGTGTGAACAAATGAAGCCTAATACACAGAAAGAATAAAAATAAGAAAATGCGGCAGGCAGCACAAATTAATTGAAAAATGTTGAGAAAATCCGAACGAAAAGAAGAAGTGAGATTCAAAAATTGTAAACGAGGCAGAAATTTATGGCGCAACATTCAGACATTGTCAACGCCCACACTTTCATTCATAGATACAACGGAAACGAACTGAACAAAATCACCTCACAGCTTTTGACAATTGATAAGCATGCTAAACGGACGGATTAATTGCACATGTTCGAGACGCCACCAAACGAGCAGCAAGAACAAGAACCGCATAGAGTGGCTTTGCAGCATTTCTGAAATATATAGATACACATTCATATGTATAGATAAAGCCTAAGACAACGATAAATTATAATTTATGGGTATTTAAGTAGCCCCATGTCGCAGCAGTAGCCAAACGCATTGCAAAGTGGGTGGATCTTGGCTAAAAGCTCTAGGGCTGCTAATCGATCAGACCAGACTATGCACTATACAGGTTGCCCCACCAAAATATACATTTAAAATCGAGAACAGATACATACATACATATGGATATAATTTGTATCTATCTTATACATATGTATTTGCTATAACTACGTGTGCTCCGCTTTTGCTCTTCTTTCCGGTTGTACGTTTATTTTCTGGTTGATGTCACTGGGCAGCTGCTCAAGCGATGTGTATTAATCGTTTTGGATGGGAAAAACTTACTTGTACTAATTTTCCTCAGCGACTACCTCTAGCAGCAGCAGCAGCAGCGGAAAGCGCCTCTCGACCGCAGTCGCTGCTGCTGTTTTGTCGGACTTGTGTGTTGTGTCGCATTTCGAAATTGCTCCAAAATTTCATAAATCAAAATTTGTTCAGTCTAGTCTCGAAAATAAAACCTGTCGCTATATTATCACCTAGACAAACACATACAGACAAAGCGACAGGCAGATAGACAGACAGACAGACATAGACACAATTTGGTAACCGCCCACTTTGGCAAAGGAACAAAAATTAAGGCTGAAAGCTGTGCTAATTTTCTTTTAGTTTTTTTTTTTCATATCAAAAACCATTTACCTTAACTGAAATCGGTTTAAACATTTAATTTATAACAATGTTTACAAATCAAAAATACGCAGACAATTTTATTTATTTCTTTTCATTTTTGATTCAAAATTTGAATAAATTTACTTCTTAATGTATAAATTTGAGATTGCTAAATGCTTTTTTTTAGTAAATTGTATTTGTCTAGTCTCTGTTTAAGAAGAATCTTAAATTACTAATAGTTTTGAGCTTACTTTAATTTGTTTGGTTTTTTGTATTGTCCTTTTTGATTAACTCAACAAATCCTTAGAGCATTCTAACAAACTCTATCATCTATTATCTGTGAGACCAGCTCAAGTATGTATATGTATGTATATATATAGGTTTCTACCCCCAACTAATTAATCATTTTGTATGCCATGTCAGTGAATGTCAGTTTTATATGCTGGTGCTGTCGGTGCTGCCATTTATATCTCATCCTGCAGATAGTCCTGCCTCTGCTCCTTAAGTTGACACACACACACACACAATGTAAAAGACAGGAGTGTTAGCCCATCGAAATTAAGCAAACTTTCCGTTTAACTATTTGGCAACTGGCAAGCAAAAATGATTAATTTTTCTTCGACTAAGTAAACTGATGTTTATTTGGGAGTGAGGTAGAAAAAATGGTTTCACCTTTTTTCGGGGTAGAAAGATTTTTCTTTTTAAATGCTTATTTTCAATTGAAAAAGGCATCTTCTGGCCCCACGACAAACAAAAACCCAGAGACAATAAATCAATGGCAACTCCAATGGCAAGAGGACAGAATCTCTTTGATATTCACGTTCAACCTGACGCAGTAGAAGCAGCAGCAGCAACCGTAGGAATCAGCATCAGCTTTGGGCATATAATTTTTGTTTTTATTTTTGGTTGCCGCATTTTTACTTTTATTTCGCGTTTTGCTTAAAAAGTAAATTGTTTGCCAATATTTTTTGCTGCTCTCTTTTTGCCATACACACACACACACACTCACACACAAACACACAATTGTAACAAAGATAACTTTGAAACAGTTGTAAAGTGAAAATTGCATGGAATGTGGCGCAATCCTCCACTCCTGGAGGCCGCCAAAAAAAACATAAAACGACAAGAAAAAAAAGATGGCTTCTGGTTTACAATTTTTTGTATGGATTTTTATTTGTTCTTATTTATTTAATGCCGGCCACACAACAAGGCAACCAAACCAAAAAAGAAAGTGCCAAAAAATCGGCACAAACAGAGAGAGGACCCAGCTACCTCCCAATTTACTCCACATACCAAAAACAAGGTGTAGCCAAAGGGCAGACGAAATTGCAACTGGCACATAGAATGGGCAACGTTGGGGTTTCCCTTTCTTCCTCCGCCCCATCTTCTTGCCACACCTTTAACACACAGGGTGGAGCACACAATTTAACATGTAAACGATTTTTTGTTAACTGGTTTCGGATGGCAGAGCGAGACATGGTGTGGGACGGGGGGAAACTTCCCTTCTGATTGCCGTTCAATTGCAATAAATTTCGCACAATTGCACAATAATTGTTAAAAGTTTTAAATAAACAAAAATAGGCAAGTGCAGATAGATAGATAGATAGAGGGAGAGGAGGAGAAACCATTGTATTCGCAATGTTGCAGAAAAAGTTTCGATTGAGTTCGAGTTGAGGTTTTTTTGTTTAAAAGTCTCTTTCGCGAATATTTATGCTGGTGAATATCAATTAGCCCGGTTAAGCTGAACTTTGGTTATACGTATTTCGTTTTAAATGAAGGCTTAACAAATATTTTTGCGTTTTTTTTGGTAGATAAACAGGAATGATATGGCGTCTCTATGGGTTAAAGTGCTTTGCGCATTTCTTTATTTAAATATTTGAATGACTCAACTGTTTCTGGACAATGTCCATAGTTAGTAACAAATAATGACTCAATAAACGCACAAAATAAAGCACGTCTTGCTCATTTGATCAGTCATCAAAAGGAAGTGTTAACCAAATATTGATAAAGATATGGCCCTCTTTCTCCTACTGAGCGGATAAAGTTGACTAATTGCTGCAATCGTCCCTAAAATACGCCCACGATAAAAGAGACATATATGCCTGCAATCTGCTCAATTTACAATCTGCAGTTTGCTTTTTCAAGGTAAATCACAAAAATAGTTGAACAACAACAATTCTATATGGCCGGCAACACACATATGCTTTACACTCTGAGGACACAACAGACACCAACAATATGCCTAGGTTAGACGCGGCAGGAGACGACTTCGTCGACGACTACGTCGAAGACAACGATGATGACGACGGACATGGGACCACGGTGTGGTGTACGGACAGGCGGGCGGGCGTATATGCAGCACGGCTCGGTGGGCTATTAAAATTTCACACTCAGCAAAGCAAAATGCTACAAATAAAATAAACGTGTGGAACATAGGCCACAGCCTTTGGTTTAGCACAGCGCTTCTACGTTTGCCTGTACAAATAAATAAAACTAAAGGGCAAAAGCAAAAAGCAAAGAATGAAGAAAAACGATGCTCAACGAAAGAGAGCTCCCTTTTCTTGAATTTTTACTTCTTTTTCGTTTTTGCCTGCCTGGCTGACTGTTTGCCTGGCCTCGACAGCCTTTTCAGTGTATTTATAGATTGAGTCTGGCTGCACCTTTGGCATCGACATAGCCACTTGAGAGGGCAGCATCGGGAAAAAAAGGCACCTTGGCGTCCATTTACTTAAGTTTCATCCTCTGCCAATGCCACATCAAGGTGCAACGTGTAGAGTAGAGATCCCTTTTAAGTATACCAGGGACAGATATGCATATAGAGAGCAAAAGAGGGATAGAGAGAGCAGCATACAAAGGGCAAAAGGCAGAGCATTTTTAACCATTTAGAGATGATTGCGTGAGTCATGAAAATACATATATACCAACTGCCAAGTTTTATCGGAAACCAGTTCAACTATTGATCGAAATTTTGTTTAAAGGCCATAAAAGGTTTACAGACATAAATCAAAAATTTGTTCAGCTTTTTTATAGATACAATACAAGAACTAACAAGATTAAATATCTAAGAAAATGTTGTTTTAATTTTCCAATCATGTATACCCTTTAAAATATTAGCTTATTGTTCATTTACGATATGTATGAACTATTTTCCCATGATTAGATTTTCATCATCTCACGCACGATTTTCCCATAAAGAGACTGTAATTTGGCCATCTCAAAGACGAAATTTAGAGCGATGAACGATTATTATTAACATTCCATATGTTTTTCACATGCTTCTCTCTTTCTCTCTCCCTGGCCTACCTCGACATGCCTCCCCCGCTAAGTGCCACTTGAGATGGTCTCAAAAATCGAGTAACCAGAATCACGGACAACAAAAAGAAATAACGCATAGGCAATGGTAATCAGAGAGGACATAAATACCAACAAAAATAAAAGCAAAGAGTAATACCAATTGCGTTCAATATAAACTTTCGCACGTACGAAATTCGAGGCGATTTGTTCAGATATATATATACATATTTGATATTTCACACCTAAACACATTGGCCTTCCCACAGGTTTTCATTTCCATGCATAGACACACACACACAGAAATATTCTGCATTTATATACAAATAATATTATTCAAGCGCATATTGAGAGTGTCATTTTTCATGGCAATTAGCTAACATTGTACGTACTCGATTCATTTGCAGCTAATTTTATGAAAATTTATTTAATAAATATGCTAAAAACGCGTCACTAACTGCAAAACGACTGCACAGCAAGTTGACTAGTCTGTTTATAATTAAGTGCTAAAAATTTATGTTCATTTCACACACACACACAAACTCGCAAAAGCCCCCCAGCTGAAGTTGAGGCGCCGCCACCTGTCCGCCATTTGTCTGCCTCAGAATCAACTTTGACTACGTCAGCAATTTTTAAACAATTAGACTTGAAAATATTCAATATATCTTCAACGATTTTCACCTGTTCAATCCCAGGCACCGCAAAAACAAGACGAGTCTTAACAAAAAACAACAAAAAAAAAAACAAAATTGTCAGGGGGTTTACATTTCGTTTCGTTTTTCTTATTCTGTTTTGTTTGACAAGCTGCTGTCATTGAAATATTAAAAACACTTTAAAATTTGACATTTAAATGAGATGAAAAATGTAGCAGAAAAGTTTCTTTCGCTCTCTCTATCTATTTGTTTTTCCCAGGTAAAATTCAAAATATAAACTGCCACTAGGCCTCATAAATTAAGCCATGAAAATTATTTTCACAACACAAAACAAAAAGAATGAAAGAGAAAACAAAAAAACCGAAAAGAAAATCAAATGAAAGAAAATAAATAAATTTGCATTAACCGAGCTTAGCTAAAAAATGTCTGGCTAATAAAATCTGGCAATAAAAAGGCACATAAAATTAGTGGGCGCAAAAGCCAACACACACACTGATCTAAATGTATTTTCTTTATTGATTCCCTCTATGATATTATTTATAATATGTATAATAAGTATAAATATGTATATATAGCTGCTCTTCCAACCTGCTGCCCCTCTCTCCCCCACCAATTAGTTGGTTATTTTTGGCTGCGCGTGTTGCTTTGCAGCACAGGTGAACCAAAGCATTGACATCAATTCGCCTGCTCCAAGAAAGTTGAGAAATATACAAAAAAAAAAAAAAATACCCATTGTTAATTTTATTGTTTTTAATTTCATGGCATTTTGGCAAACGTGTGGCTAGCCATAAATTGTCCAAGATAGCACAGATATATATTATATAGATACAGATTTGTCTTTAGTGATATTTGGTACACATATTTTTTTTAACTTTTTTTTTCTATCTGTCAAAGCATTTTAGAGAATTTCATTTTGTTGAAACTCTTGCTGCCCTTAAATTTTGTCAAATTGTTCACTGCGGTTTTTTATAAGCCAATTAAAAATGACATTTTTATGGGGTATTGAAAGTATATCCATATATTTACATATTAGAGTTAAAGATGCCGGCTTAATTTATATATAGTTTCCAAAAAAAAAAACAAACAAATTTCCTCTATGAAATTCTCAATGTCTTTGCTACATTTCTATTTTCTATACTATCAATCAACTTCAATTGGTCTGCGTTAAGCGCCAAATAGTTCAACATAAAACAAAAACGGAAAAAAATACAATATTTATCAGTAGGCTATCAAAAAACAAAAGAAAAACAAAAACATAAAAAAAATTCCTTTCCATTTTGTTGGCTTCGCATAAATTGATATTAATTTGCGGTACACTTTCAATATTTCAATACCCTTTTGCTTACGTTTAAAAGTGTTAAAAAAAAGGAGGAAAAAAAATCCAGAATGAAATATCAAGCATATTGTAGTATACCCAAATGATTCGGTTACTATATTATTTCTTTGGCCTACCGATTGCGTTAATAATTTCTGTTATGAAAAATTGATTGAACTAAATGAGCTGGTGACACACTTGTTGAGTGTCGAGTGTCTGAAATACTCACTCAGTCAGTCAGTCAGTTAGTCAGTCAGCCATTCACTCATTCACCACGGGACAATCGGCCATTGGATCCAACGTTGGCCATTATGCTACACGATGACATTATGCTGATGAAAAAACCCATAAAAAAATTGTGTTGTTTTTTTTTTGGATCTGTTTTACAACTTGCATATATTTTATTAAGAGATGATTAAGATGAGCCAATGGTTTTTATTCGGACCCAGGCAAGAGATTCGTTTAATAAAAATGTCATTAAAAAGCCAACAAGAAATAAATTTATACGAAATGAGATATGAAGTGAAAATTGTATATAGAAAGTTTGATAGGTTTGTCAGCTGTTTAGTTTTTATGATTAATTTTAATGGTTTTTTAAATGAAGAGAAAGAAAGTATCTAATTGGAACTATTAGCTAGTGGGTGGAATCTATCTTTAACTTAATGTATGTACATATCTTTGACCCGCATCCTAGAAGCAAGCAAATCAAAATGTATCAAAATCAATTAACTATTGTCGTATCAATAAAAATCGAAAGTGAAAAAGAAAAACAATATCAAATTGCAAATGAAACGTGCAACGAACTTTGTGTAAATTGTGCTTGATTGCTGGCAGGCGAACCCCTCAGACACACCTCATCTCCTCAGTCCTACCCGTTGCATTCCCTAGATACTTCTTTTTGTGGCAAAAATAATAAAGGAGAAGGTACATTAATTGAGAAGTCGTCATTGTCTGCCTCTGACTGCCTGCCCGTAATGCCCGCTGCCCGTATATGTGCGTCTGTTGCTCCCGCGGCGGTTAATTGGCTTAAATTAAGGTAGCGATCAAATAGCCCAGACTAACAGCAGCAACAACAACAAAGACTGTGCATTGTACTGCGTTACGAACGGAAAACTCCATTTTGTAAAGACAAGAAAACTTGTCTACCTTACAGGCAAGCCTATTCCCACTTCCATTCCAATTCCCATTGCCTTTGCCCCATTGCCCATTGCCGTTGATACAAAGTTGTCTTGCTTATTTATTTACCAAGTGACTCTGCCACACACTCATCGAGTTATTTACTTATAACTGAGACACTGTGTGTATGTGTTTCTGTGTGTGTATGTATATAGGCAATTGGCTGACCCTCGGCATCGCCATCATTGAACAAAGCAATCTTCAAGATACTTTTTTTCGTGGTTCGCTCACTCACATGTTCTCCCTTTTGGCATGCTTGAACGCTTTTTAAAACTGATTAAGTCCCGACCGACTCTTCAACCGTTCGGTCGCTGCCTTCTACTCTTGAGTATGTTCCTCATTCTGGGTGTGTGTGTGTGTGTGAAAACCAGTTCTTCACTCTTTTAGGTTGGGTAGTATTTTTTTTTTGTTCTCTGTTTCTGTTTTTGATTGGCGCATGAGATCATCGTCTTTTACGTGGAACTGTTGCGTGAAGGCCTGCAGAAGTTGATTTGCCACGAAATTAAGTTGATCTTCCAGTTCCTTCATCATTTTTCTTCTTCTTCGTCATCGTCTTCTTCTTGTGTGTTTCTTATCGACTTTAACGATCTGGCAGTTAATTTTACCAATTTCCTCTCTCTCTCTGTTTCAGTTCCCTCTCTGGCCTCCAGTTTGCATCATCATCAGACACACAATAAAGTCCAATAATGCCGTCAGCAATACAGAGCATGTCCAGCATGGAGCAGGAGCTGTTGATGACTATTTGGTCAACTGTACACAGTGCCATAAGCGTTTCAGAGAGTTTCAGGTGAGTTGACAAGACATTTACAAAAATGGATACTTTTTGGTTCATATTCTCCACATGTTTTGGTTGAATGTCTGTTTGCTTTTCCATCTTATTAAAATAATATGTTTCTTAATTGCACTGACATCATTCATCATTTCGTTGCTTCTTTCAGTCACTCAGTGAACACATTGCCAGTGAGCATCCCCATGACAAGCTTAATTTTGAGCCAAATCGTGGCACTGGCGCCGCTCAACCCGAAAGCGATGCTGAAGATGAGCAAAGTAGCAATTTAAGTAGCAGCAGTCGTCGCTATGCCAAATCCCCCGTTGCCACCGCAAACAACAATAACAACAACAATAGCGAGTTGATTAAGAATCACAATAATAATAACAACAACAATAGTGAGAAACACTCGCCCATGTGCTCACCAGGATCGGCTTCAGGTCCACCAACTGATCTGTTTGCCCATCTAACACATGCTTCGCCACAATTGCCACCAAATCTGCATGCCCGTTTCATGGCAGCGGCTGCATTGGCCATGCAATCGGCCCAATCGGCCAGCACTTCAAGCTCACCAAATCTACATCATCATCAGCAACATCTACACCAGCAACAGCAGCAGCAGCAGCAACAACAACAACAATTGCTGCCACCTCAATTGCCTGGCAGTAATAGCAGTGTGGGTAGCAATTCGGCCTATGATTTGGATCTAAGTGCACCCAGATCAACATCCAGTCCAGGTTCAACCACAGGCGATTTGAATGCTGCTTATCCTTGCATGCAATGCACTGCTGCATTTCCCACACGCGAACAATTGGAACAACATGAATTGATGCATTCGCCAAGTGGTCAGCCAGTTACACAAAATGTGACTCAGGTGAGTTGAATATTCCTTAGGATTAGATTCCGTTGAAATTTCAAAGGGTTCCATCACATAATCTCGACAAGTTGTTCACCCTAAGTGTGTGTGGTTATTAATAACCATTCCATTCCATTCTTGTAGCTGATAAAATACCACAAAATATATGTAAAGACATACATTATACCATCGCCCTCTACCCCCTTAGTCGTTTCGTGTTAAAGTTCAAGCCACGCATTACTCATACGCATACGCAATCAAAGAACGACTTTAAAAACTCCGTGGCAATAAACGGTCAAGAAACAAAGTGAGAATAAAAACTTTTTGATCTTTGAACACTCACTCACTCACAAATGCATACAATGCTGAGGCTTTGTTTTCTGGATTTAGCGGGAAGCAAGCAACGATAATGGGATAAGACCCAAGATGCCAAAGTGCCAAGTGCACAAATCTTCCATATATACTTCTGTATGTACACATATGAGAAATATGTAAATACATACTCATACATACTAATATGTATACGTTTCCTGTTGACAAATCGTGAAACAAAACCTTATAAACAATATTTAAATAAAATGAAGTAGTAGTCGTCTCGCGACTTAGGTATACCATACACCAGTAAAACAAATATTTCAAATTTATTAAACAATGCTTTTCTGTTTTTATTACAGCATATCTTATAATCTCCTACTCAGTATACGAGCACCCTAGGCCCCACCGCCAACGGCCAACTACGGCCTTATGGAAAACGTTTATATGCATAACTTGGTTGTTTTGTCCGATTTGATCAATTTGTTGTTTTGTGGGTATTGTATAAATTAAGTGTGCCAAAATTGATTACAAAGGTGAAAATTACGTGAGATAATCAGTTTTTCAATTTCGGGGGCGGAGGGCGTGGCAAAACTTTATACATACAAATGTGCGCATTTACTATGCAAATATACATAAATTTGGTGTTCTGCTGCAATAGTTTTTGAGATAAACGTTTTTTTGAATTGCGTGGGCGAGGGGCGTGGCAATTTGAACAAACTTGATCACTCTACTACTCACGAGCCTACATTCCAAATTTGGTGGCTCTGTTTTATAGTCTCCGAGATCTAGGTGTTCTCGGACAGACGGACAGACGGACGGCGGACAGCGACACGGACAGACGGCGACGGACAGACGGACGACGGACAGACGGACACGACGGACATTCTTATCGACTCGGTGTTGATACTGATCAGTATATATACTTTATGGGGTCGGAAAAGTTCTTGCCTGTTACATACATTTTGCACTTTAATATCATTTCCATGTGTGTATAAAAACATAATAAATGAGAAAATAATTGAGGCAAACGATAACGAGAGCAAAACAATTCACCCCATTCCGCCTACCTCTTGCCCACACAAACATAAAGAATATAAATACATACTTGAAAAAGGTCTCAAAGGCTTTGATTTCTAAGTAGTATGTATATACAAATATTATCTGAAACACTTGAGGTTTTTATTTTACTTAATGCTTGTGTTTTACATACCCTGCATAGCTCTGAGGTTAATCTAGTTTTTCGTCTTTTATGACAACAAATAACAAAAAGGATACAAGTAAAAAACTATTCAAGAATATATCCTAATTTGTTGTTGAGAATTTCCTATTAAAGGGAATTCCACCTTTTTTTCTTAATTTCAATTGGGTATTTCTACTTTGTATCAGCATATAAAATGTTTTTTCTCTTGCTTTTTAGAAAAAATAACTTAAAGATTTAGTTGCTGTTGTTATTTACTTTTTTTATCAGCAACAACAACAGCAACAAAAGGCATCATACATACATTGATAAGCAACACCGTTATAATAAAACAAAACAGAGGAAAAAAAGAAAACCCCGAAACAAAGAAATAAGAAATAAGGCATAAAATAAAATGTAGGCGTTTACCCAAAACTAAGAAAAATAGTAAAAAAAAAAAAATAACAATACATAGAAAAATATTCCCGCATGGCCTCTGATGACGCGACACACACACACAAATACACACACGAACACACACTTATATACTGTATATTATCTGGGGAGAACGAGGTCTAACCAACGACGACCTATCATAAAATATGAGAGTCCGGGTATATAGAAGACCAAAGTGTTTATGTGTGTGTGTGTGCGTCTGTCAGTCACACACTCATAACTCCCAATTGTGCAGTTGTTGTTGTTGCTGTTGTTCTTCGTCTTCATCTTAACGACTATGTGTAGGCCTAGTACTAGACCAGCCATGCCAATGTGATAAGGCATTAAAATAAATGTTGCTACAGGCGGAGCGAACTGATAAGACTTCTATACCCTCTCCACTATACTCCCTTTCCTCCTATTTCTTTCTCTCTTTGTCTCTGTCTTTCATTGGGCAAAAGTTTTTTCCTTGAACAATCCATAAAAAAAACAAGAAACAAGTGAAAAAAGAAAACTGGTCTGCCTTCAGACTGTAGGCGATAAGCACAATACAACCATACACCTATGTTGTGAATGTGTGTGTGTGTGTGTGGCACCCAACGGCTATTAAAGCCACATAAATTATAATTTTGTTGCATTTTTGGGGGTAGGCGGCATCCCCTTTTCCTTCAAACATCGGTCATAAATTCATATGGCTAGTTTTTTTTTCATGATATGGGCATTTTCTTACTTTTTTTTACCTTTATATGAGCACACACACACACATGCATACCCATAAACATGTATGTATGTATGTAATGCCTAAGCACAGTCAGACAAAATGAAAAAGCTGCAAAAAACTCATAAAGTTACAGTGAATGCTGACTAAATGTGACAACATCTATGAGGGATGCTAGTACCAAAACAAGTTTTACATCTTTTAGTAGAGTTTATATCTAAATAATTGCACACATTTTGTGTAATATTTCTTAGCAAAGATTCTTAAACTTTATTAATTTAATCAATTTTGATTTTGTTATTTTGAATTTAGTTTAGAAAGTTCAAATTACTGCTTCAAATTAAGTTTTTAAAAATATTATACGAAATTTCTCCATTTGAACATTGACTAAAAGTTCTTCCTTTATATTCTTTAAAATTCAAACAGTTCGCTTCACTTGTGATTCACTGTACTTAGTTTTTTTTTTTTTTTTGTGTGGTCTTTGCCTTTTTCTGGCATTTTCACGTTATTAATATTTACCTAAGCTGTCATGAAGGGGCCAAAATGCTTGGCAAAAGTTAATAAAGTTGGACCAACTCTGTTTGGCAGGTTTTGCGACTGACCTCATTGCATCTGCACCCACAACTTTTCGTTGCCGTTGCCGTTGCCGTTGCTGCTGTTGCTGCAGCTCTGATTCATTGCAACTTTTGTTGCAATGGTCCCATTTGGTAGGCAAAATGCACGGACATATAATTTACGGCTTTGTTAATGACATTTAAACAAAATGGCAACTGCTACCCATACATGCATATGAGATCGCTCCCTCTCTCTCTCTCGTTGAGCCGTGTGGCACTACCAATTATAATTGATGTGGCACATTGCATTTATTTAATATTGTTGGCCATTGGGTTTACACGTGTACACGGGGCCATATTAAATTATTATGTGTGAAAACAATTAATTATGCTACAAACAACAACAAGAACAATAATAACAAAATATGCGAACAAATTGCTCATTATGGAAATCAAGCGAAGCCAAAACGCATAAAAGTAGGCAATACTTTTTTTCTTGTTGCACGCTCTTGTGATATTATTATTGAAATGGCATTAAAATTGGCCGCAGGACGTTGACAGGATTCGGAATTGAAAATCAACATTGGTTGATTTAACATTTAACATTTTTTGTCGTTAAGGTCAACATCATTAACAGACAGCAGCACGGCCCAAAGGGAGGGGAAAGAGAGAGAGAGAGAGTTTGAGTAAAAGAGAGAGCGAGTGAGTTGGACTGTAATTGCTGGGCAAATGGCTGGACATAAATTATTGGTCAAACTCAAATGTTGAGCCGAGGCCAGGATATGGGGTTCGAATGGTAGGAGACAAAGGAGGGGCGAAAAACCCTGGCAAACTTTCAACAATAACAACAGAGTGCCAGAAAAAGTGCAGCAATTAAATATTTGCTTAACTGCACACACACACACACACACGTACACACTCTCACATGCTCGCAACTTTTGCGGCCACAATTCATTTGGGGAATGGCTGAAAGAATGGTGGGGCGGGCAGCGGTCAACATCAAAAAGTTGCCACCTTTTTCGGGCCACCACAAAATGTTACCATGTCTGGGGCGTGGACAATTCAAATTGAAAAATTATATGCACTTTAGGTGTACTATACTCTCTCGGCCAGTCCAATACGTAGTTCTCCTGTCTCCCATTACCCCACCCTCCTCGTCCCACCAATTGTCGCCGTCATCTCGTCTCGGCGCCACTTGACGAGCTTGCAGTGAAAAATTAATAGCAATTTATTTACTCCACTCGCTGCTGTTGCTCCTGCCGTAGAGTCCTTTTTTGTGTGTGTGTGTGTTTTTTTTTTTTTGTCTTTCCCATTCTCTGTGTCTCTGCTCTGACTCACACTCCTTTACCACTTTTAAATGTATTTTTATGTATTTCTGCGGACATTCGGTCGTAAGGTCAAACCCTTTTGCTGCTGACCCCGACTCATACAAAAGTTTCAAAATTATATGCAATTAAAGCAAACAAATTAAATAAACGGAAACTTTATTTCACATAAATTATTAAAGGGTAAAAATATATTGAAATTGTTCGTTACTTTTTCCATGAGTTTCATTATTTATTAGATGAGTTTTGGTCAAACAGAAGTTATGATGAATAGAGTTAATTGTTTAAACATACATATATCCGTAATATCTGCTTATATATTCGTTTAGTTAAACCATAAATTAGCATTAAACTTTTATGTTTTCAAAGCATAAACGTTTATTTCACTTGCACTTTGTTATTAACATTTTCATCATCATTAGAAGTTCCTGTTGCTGCAACACATCCTCTTTTAACATCCTAGAATTCTAAAAAAAGGACACACCTGCAGGTTTTCTTTCCGTTTTTATAGGAAACACACATGTCAAGAGAGACTAGACCCATAGAATATTTCTACTTTAATTTAAACGTATATTCTTTGTTTTTTTTTCTTGCCGTTTTTGAATAATTTTAAGTTACTCCTGAGATTTATATCAACTTTCACCGTGCCACCATAAATTATGTGTGTGTGTGCACTGTCTCTTTCTCTCTCAAAACGTTAGTCAGTTTTTCACATGGAAATTCCACAAGATATTTCCCTTGACTCTGGGGGGATCTGTGTGTGTGACTTGAGCTGAGTTGCAAGTCCCGTGGGTTTTTCACTTTTGACGTTTATTGTGCGGTTGTTACATGATATGTTTAATGAGAAATTCGGGTACTTTCTTTCTTTATATATGGTTAAGTCTAAACGAACAAGTTGATATATTTTAGTTCTGTATATATGTATGTACGTATCTGACAAAAATCATTGCCACAGCTGTTATTCTAAATTGAGAGCATATCATAATTTCGTTCACCGTCCGGCGACACGTTTCGTTTATTTCCCCAAAATCTGCTTTTATCAGAAGTGATAAATTTAATTTATTTTGCGGCAGCGTCTTTTCTTATTTATGTTTTCCTAATACGCAACTAATTTTGCATGGCAGAAAAAAAAAAAAAATAGAATGAAAAAAGAAAAGCAAGATGAAAATGAAAGAAAAACGTATCCCCCCTGCTTCACACCTCACATGGCATGGGCATGATTGGGCAAAACGTTTTATTTATAAACAATTAAGTTTGATTTGTCGTACGTTGGCAGGCTGGGAGGCAGGAAAATGAATTTCCCATTTTCTTTTTTGGTTTTTGTATGTGAAAAATCTTTGGAAATAAAATATTGAAAAATGCCGGCAGTCATAAATGCCGAAAAACCGCACAAGACTTAAAAGTATTTCCCTGTTTTAAAATGTTAATCAATTCCTTTTTGAATGTTAAGAAATCTCTTCTTATATATGCACATACATCCATATATATGTAAAATATATATATATAGACAAGTGCGCAAATGTCTTGGGACCCTGGAGACTTGTCATAAATAATAGAGACACTTTATTTCGAATGTTATTGAACTTTTTAATAGCGCAAAAGCAAATCGTTTGGAATAATCAAAGTTCAAGTAAATTTTCTAACTACAATTTTTTTCTTCACAATAAAAAACCAAGAAATAAATATAATGAACTATATCATTATAATGATTTCAAATTTATGGAAAGATAAAATAACTTTTCCGAATAGAAAACGATTCAATTGAAAACTATTTTAGCTAAATTTATTCGTACGAAAATCGTTTCTAACGATAGTGTGCTTCTCGTGGAAGACCTTATCAGCTTCAGGGGGTTCAGAAACCCTGGATTCCATGAACAACTTTCTATGTTGACTTACTTTAACTATATTCGAGATAACCCCAACTGAACTTCGTCCAAACGTGTGCTGATTTCTTAGGTAGTACAATTAGTTGTTTCTTCTTCTTTTTGCTAGTAGGTAGTCAGTCACTACGTCAATTCATTCATTGCTTTTAGATTGGAAATACACATACATACATATATGTTTGTGTATATATAGAATACATACATATATGTGAGATAAGCTAGAAATTGGGTCGCAGTTGCTATAAAGCAGTTAGACATTATTTTATTTCATTTATTTTTTTTTTCTCTCAACGTATTTCTTGCATTTTTTTTGCTTGAGTCTTTGTTGTTGCCTTTAAACATTTCTTTGTGGCGTCGTTAATAATTTTTTTGTGTTTAGCTGACCTCAAAAAAGTAGGTGAGAGAGTGGAAGGGGTGGGGTGGAATGGGAAAGCATGTCGTTTGTTGTTATTTCTGTTTACGCATTTCATAAGGCGACAGGTGCGTTTTTTATATGTATGTACCAAAAATATATACCCTATATATGTATGTATATATAGTAGCTGGCAGTCGACATCGGTATTTTGTCACAATAACAACAATGTCAGAACTTAAAAGCCCAAATCTCCCTTTACAGCCAATTATGTGAGAGCTATTATGGCCAAATTCCCATGTCAGTCAATGCATAAAGCAAATGTGAAAATGAACAAACAAAAACAAAATAGAGAGAAAAAAAAAACATAAAATAATAATGAAATACGTTCACAAATTAGCCAGACTCTATGTCAAGATGCTTGTGTGTGTGTGTGTGTGAATGCATGTTTTGTGCTTTTTCATTTGATTTGTCTATTAGTGGGCCTTGTCGAGTCTTTGCCTAGTGGCGCCCACCTACGTTGCGTTATAATTATAGCCAAAAAGGCTTGTCGCCTGCAATTAACTATGGACGGACTTGGCTTTTGGCTGGACCACAATGTTTCCCTCCTCTCTTACTCTCTCTCTATCTGTGTGTCAGCAACATTTAGCTTGATTTACGCTTTGAAGAAGAACCTGTCCAACATGATGATAATGACGATGATGATGTTGTAGAATATAGAACTTTTTGCATTTATCTGTGTGGTCCACTGCATCTTAACACTATCATCCGATTCGAATTTCCGGCTTTAATTTGTGGCTTCTTTGTTTTGTTTGTTTGTTTGTGTATATTTTTTTGTTTTTACACGGTACAAGATAAGAATACTAGTTGATAAGGTACGCCCCGCTGGGCACTTTCACCTCAGTCAGGGGCGGATTTGGTCCATGGGGAAACTATAATGTGCTCTTTAGCTATGTTGAGCTTATCATTGTGAGTTATTGTTTTTTGGTAAAATGGAATATTAGTAATGTTGTTGAAGAGACATTTTCATGACTAAACTTAAACTGACTTCCATTGTCTAATAGAGTCTTTTAGTTTCTTATGAATTTCGCTCCTGTTGTGCGAATAAATTCCCATTTTGTTTACTAGCCCACACGCGCTACCTCTATTATGGATTAAAACAATGTCCATCTTATCAGTGACATCATTGTAAATATTCCAAATTTATTCCACTCAGAATGAGACGATGACCTGAAGGGATAGGAGGCGAACGAGGAATAGAGCACACGTGTTTCCATTCAATCTAAGAGATTTTCAACTGTACCTTGTGCAGAAAATGAACTTTAATCAGTTCCACTTTAATTTAGACATATGTCTGGGGATTTAATGAAATTTCATTTTGTGAAATCAATCAATGTGGCATGAGTATATGAGTTTCTCTCTCTCTCTCTCTGTGTGTTTGTGTGTGTTTCTGTGTCTGTGTGCATTCAGGTTTTAGTCAAGTGCCAGTGCCCCCACTTGAGTCATGGCCCCCGCTACCGTTTGGCAGTAGTCTGTCATTCAGTCCATCAGTCCATGTCAGTGCCAACCCCTGGATCTCTCTCTTTCTCTCTCCCTCTTGTGTGTATAAAAAGCATCTTCATGGCGCACATTATTATTAAAGGTAGCTTCAATTGGCATTTCCGTTCACTCGCTCAACGCAGCAACAAAAAAAATAATAATAATAATAATAAAATAATCATAAAAACGCATAAGAATCCACAAAGCTGACGCATCAAAATTTATTTATAACAAAAAGCCGACTTTAAGGTACCCATTAATGAATAGGCCTAACATTCAAGATGACTTTTTGTCTTGATTTTAAAATGCTTTTTGGCTACCTTTAAAATACTCTTAGGCCATGGGATTACAGGGTATAGAAGTGCCACGTCAGAGTTAGGTCTGGATTACCTTTGTGTAAGCGGCTGCCATTTTTGCTTTTTACATTTAATTGATAACGAGACGTCGACGACGACGACGACGGCGATGACAACAGGGGACAACAAAGCACTCTCATTGTATTACTTGTTGTATTTGCTGCGTTTACTTAGTGCTTGGAGGTAGGCGTATCACTTGCGGTTTACAAACGACCCAGCAAACGTCCAACAACCTTATTAAGCAGAACGGAGCTATCTAGAGTGAGTGCGAGTGAACGAGAAGGGTAAAGCAAGTGCGATTAGCACTAAACGACTGCGAGTGCAAGCGAATACGCAATAGTCATGGCGATAACCAGTTTTTGTAAATGGAAAAGCAACAGGTAGCCATGTTGTTTTTTTTTTTTTGCGTCTTGACAAGACCAAACTCGTTTCGTCAGGTGCTAATGGCCATTCGCCCATGACATCAGATTTAGACATTTTAATATTCCTTCAAAACAGGTAAAATAACAACCAACGGAAACCGGAAATACGTCAAAATGTCTGCAGGCGGCGGCGCTCACTCACTCATTTCCACTCTAATAAAAATTCAAATAATAAAAATAAGAAGAAAACCAAGCAAACAGAATGTGAAAAACCAATTGTATTTGGAAAAACAACATTTTCCCGTTGTAGTATGCCTAAATTTGCTACAAAATAAACAAATTAAGGGAACTTCCCGGGTCTCAGTCGTATAAGAAGGGGGCGTATTTTGTATTGGTCTTTTCTGTTCCTACACTTGCTAAACAAATAAACACAATGTCACGTTAATGTTGTATAAGCTAATTAGATGGAATTGAAGGCAATAGTTTTTCAATTTTGTAGGCTGTTTGTAGAGAGCTCTTTGTGACCACGATCAAGATGAAGATGATGATTCGACATTCGTCAACTGATTGTGATCTCATAAAGTGTAAATTGGTTTCGGTGTTGAAAATAAATGACTAATAACTGAAATATTAATTGAAATTTATGCAAAGTAAATGAGTAAGCTCAGCTCGAATACACACGAAAGTCCAAAAGTTCAATTTGTTGTTCACAGGGGGAGTAAATAATAGAAAGTTTCGTTATGAGATTGGTGAAGAGAACGATTTCTCTTGAAATAAATTAACTTAAATTAACTTACTTTTAAAGGAAAGAGTATAGAAACTTCGTTGTATGATTTCTATCTTTAGCTATTTACCTGCTCCATAAGAACATCATCATTCATTCAGAATGTCATGAACTTTTTATTACAATTGAAATAAACAAAAATCGTTGCCTGTGTGCAGAGATCTTAAAAATGTCTTGCAAAAAACTTAAGGTAAGCAGTGGGAAGAAAGAGCGATAACAGGGGAAAGTAAAAGTTCAACGTCTGCAAGTAAACAATTACTATGGGGGGTGGGGCGATGGGACGGTGGGGCTGCAGATGAGACGAACACGTGTTGCCATTTTATGTCCGCCAAAGTGCCGCAAATCTTTCAACGTACCGGCTAAGTGGAGAAGCAGATCTCCTCCATTCCATCCCCTGCTTTCCTTGTACATAGCTGGCGTCAGACAGCTTTTCCTTTCATTTCAAAGTTCACCTTTCTTTTCAGTTGCATTCTCATTTCCCTTTGCCCCGCATCTTTTTCTTTTTTCTTGATGCGTTCAATTTTGTGGGCAAACACAAACAACAATTTTGTGATTAGCATCAGCTGTTGAAACATTTTGATTTGATTTGATTTCAGTTTTTCTATTTGTTTATTTCTTTAGTCTTGACGGTGAGCATTAGTTGGGGAAAGGTCTTGGGGGGGACGAAGGGCGGCCCTCATTTGTTGATATTTTCATTTGATTTTTATAGGCGCTTTGTCGCAATTTTCCAATTGAAGTTAAAAATTCTTAATTTATTTACAGCTGAGCGCAGCTTGCATTTCCCTCCCTCCCATTTATACCCTCTACAAATAGACTATTGAAAGGTATATGCTAGCTAATGAAATGTTTAACAAATTGTTTTGTTCGTTTCACTACTTACGGTAACATGTAGTCGGGGTGTCGCACTTTTATTGCTATCTCATTCGTTTATTCCTTCTTATCTTTACGCCTTTACCTTGTGTGCATGTGTGTGCGCGCGTGTGTGTTTGTGGTTGTTATTGTTTTCGGGTTTACTCCACCTTTTTTTCATTACGTTTTTTTTGTTGGTTTTTGTTTTTACCACCAGCCGAGATAACGGTTATATGTCCATCTCAGTCGCACTTGCTCTTTTGGGGCATTAGCGTGAATTGCTTTTGATCGCTTCTTCGCGCGTCACTTTTCATTTTCGCTTCGTTTTCGTTTCGGTCATCGTCGTCGTGCTGGGCGCGGATTTGATCTCGATTGAAGTTTTCTTGTTTTTTTTTTGTTTTAAATTGTTAATAAAAAGATATCACAAGCAAAAAGAAATAAAAATAGCACATATTTTTTACGACTCTGCAGAAACTTAAGAAATATACAATCACACACACACACACACACATTGAAAAAATGAAACGCTGGCCGTTGCGGTCTGGTTATTTGGCTTTGCCTTGAAACAAATTAAAAAGACATTAAATTTAAAACAAATAAATACATTTGTTGTTTTAAACAACTTTTATTACCTGTGCGTTGGTTGTGGCCCCAAAAATTAATCGAAATACGCATATCTACACACGCAAATCCAAAAACAACAACAATAATGTCAGCTAGTGCAGTCGCCGTCTCTGCCGCCTCTGCAGCAGCGCCACAGTTGAAAGAGGTGATCAAAAAAGCAAACAGTCCGCCACGAGGGGTGGTCAAGTAATGCATCTTTCTCTCTCTCTCTCTGATTTTTAATAACCGTTTTTCTTCTTCTTCTATTTGCAGACATGCAAAATCTGCCACAAGGCCTTCGCAAATGTTTACCGCCTGCAACGTCACATGATCAGCCATGATGAATCCGCTCTATTGCGTAAATTCAAGTGCGGTCAATGCGAGAAGGCATTCAAATTCAAGCATCATTTGAAGGAACATGTACGCATCCATTCCGGCGAGAAGCCCTTCGGCTGTGATAATTGCGGTAAACGTTTTTCGCATTCGGGCAGTTTCTCCTCGCACATGACATCGAAGAAATGCATCAGCATGGGCCTGAAACTGAATAATAATCGTGCCATGCTCAAGAACCTGGAAAAGAGTCCGGGATCGGGACGCGGTGGCGGTGGCTCCGGTGATCAGCAGTCGGGCAAGCGTTCCAAGTTAACAGAACAGGCAGCCATGCCCACATTACCGCCTGCCTTACCAAATCCTATGATCTATTTCGCTGGCGATGCACCGAATCAGGTTGCAGGTGCCAATGCCGGACCAGCGGCTCCCTTCTATCCAAATTATGGGGCAATGAATGCAGCTCTTTTGGCATTTCCATTTCTCGATCCTCGTGTCCATCCCTATAGCATACAGAGACTGTTGGAATTATCTGCAGCTGGTCAGCAGCAACAGCAACATCAGCTGGAGGAAAGAGAAGAACAGATTGAGGATCATGAGGATAACGAACAATTGGAAATCTATGAAGCTGCCAAAGATGACGAAGAGACACCGGATGAACCAAAATTAGTTATGGATTTAGAGGAGAATTCCACTGTCAAAGAACAAGAGGATCCATCGGCAGAGCCCGCTATCGAGAAAGTCGAGGAAGAAGAGGAAACTCTTGAAGTAAAGCAAGAGGCGAGTCGTGAACCAACTCCAATGTCAGAAAGTAATCCCACTTCCCCCACCAAAGCCATAAAGCAAGAGCAGGAAGAACTTCGTTCAGTGGGAGACGAGGAAGAGCCCACTCTGGAAGTGGTTGGTAGTAATGAACCTGCCACTCTTCCCATTGAAGAGCCAAATGCTGAGTTGCGTTGCAGTCGCTGTGACAAGCAATTCAATCATCCCACAGAGCTTGTTCAGCATGAGAAGGTTCTCTGTGGCCTGATCAAGGAGGAATTGGAGCAACACTATCAGCAGCAGCAGCAACAACAACAACAGGCAGCAGCCAATGCATTTGCCATGCCCTCGGCCAGCGAAGATGAGGATGAGCGTGATGCCGATGAAGATGACGAACGTCAAGATCAGGATGCTGGCGCTCGCCAGGATTTCAATGGCAGTGAAAATGGTGAAGCCGGCCGCAAAGTTCGCGTCCGCACTGCCATCAACGAAGAGCAACAGCAACAGCTTAAGCAACACTATGCCCACAATGCCCGACCAAGTCGTGATGAGTTCCGTCTCATTGCCGCTCGTCTGCAATTGGACCCTCGTGTGGTTCAAGTATGGTTCCAGAATAATCGCTCCAGAGAACGCAAAATGCAGAGCTACAACTCGAACAGCAACACGGCCAATGCCGAGAATGCAAGTGTTTCAACTGGTCGACCCGCTGGCGAGGATCAGCCATTGGATTTGTCGGTAAAACGTGATTCCCTGTCACCAAAAGGCCAACACTCTCCGCTCTATGGCCTGGCGCCACAACAGGCTGCAGGCCAGTCGGTTGCCCTCGATTTCCAAGAAGCCATCAATCTAAGCCGCAAATTTGGCAGCTCGGCATCCATGTCGCCGGCCTCGTTGTCCCCCTCATCGGGAGCATCGTTACAGCAGCAGCAACAACATCACCAATCCTCGGCCCAGGCAGCTGCTGCTGCTGCGGCACTCTACTTTGGTGGTCCACCACCATCGCCGCCCACCATGCTTGAGGCCACGCCCACAACGGCTTTGCAACTGCCGCCACAGAATTGCTCAAGAGGTCGCCAAGGTGGACAAGCTTTTCCCGGACTACCGCCATACATGATGCCCATGCAGCGATTGCCCATGGAGGCGCTCTTCCAAATGCGTCCCGGCGAATATGCCTCGAATCCCCTAATGAACAGTATTAAGATGCCAGATTATCGTGGCACTAGCCTCAGCCCGGGCGGTTCCGAGAAGCGTTCTTGGCGTGATGACGATTCGCGCATCTCCCATGAAGATGACTATGGTGGCCTGTTGCCACCGAAGCCAAAGCGAGTCAAGGCCGAGACGCATGGACATGCTGGCGATGCTGATTTACCTTTCCTATGCGATCAATGCGACAAGGCATTTGCCAAGCAGAGTTCTCTGGCCCGGCACAAGTACGAGCATTCCGGTAAGTGTGAATCTCTCACAAAGTCAAGGATTGAATAGACTTTTTAACATTTGTTTTCCCTTTCTGCAGGTCAACGACCTTACCAGTGTATGGACTGTCCCAAGGCCTTCAAGCACAAGCATCATTTGACGGAGCACAAGCGTCTGCATAGTGGAGAGAAGCCATTTCAATGCTCCAAGTGCCTGAAACGATTCTCCCATTCGGGCAGCTATAGCCAGCACATGAACCACCGTTACTCCTATTGCAAGCCCTACAGGGAATAGGTAAGCGACACCTCAGTGTCGAATACCTGCGCTTCATCATCATCATCTGGCATGTCCAAGCCGCCTACGACGATGACAACAACGCCACGTGGACGTCGTGGTCAGGCAGCGAATAGAAATCATGCGCATCCGCCACCGCCGCCGCATCCTCATGCCTTGGCCGCAATGGCTGCCTATCAACAACAACAACAGCAGCGAATGCCTCGTCTACCATGGCCACCGTCCGTGCCTGGTGCTGGTGTGATGCTGCCACCGCCGCCCAATCACAACAGCAACAACAACAATCTCCTCCAGCAGCAGCAGCAGCAGCGTGCAACGGCACCGCCCCCTCCACTTTTACCAGGTGCCTATGGTCAGTCTCCAGCATCATATTTCCATCATGCCGGAGTACTGGCTCCACCACCACCGCCGCGCTTCGCTGCCCCATTAACGCCACCCACGGGCGTTCCGTCCTCCTCGTTTGACTTCTTCAATGCCAAAATGTTGCTCAACTAGTGGGCAGCGGCCACTTAACAGAAACGGTTCGTGTCTTGGCTATAACAGCAAAATTAGCAGGGAAAGCAACCATCTATATTCAAATTTTTATGTGTTAACGGTTGCTTTTCCCAACTCCTCCCCACTTCCCCCCCTCCAATCTAAACATAAGTCTAACAGTGCACTTACAAGCTGTACTTAAAATTTCAATTTGTGCGTTAAAAGAAAACTGAAAAATCTCAAAAAAGAAAAACAAGCAGGAAAATCCCCTCCCAAGAAAATAGAGAGAGGAAAAAGAAAGCGAGAGCAGATAAAAATCGAAAAACAAAACTAAGAGAAAACAAAAACCTTTCGTTTGAGCGAATTTATTATTTTTTATGATTTTATTATTATAAACAAAACGTTTATATTTTAGTATTCTGAATTTGTATCTTAAGTTTACCAACTTCTTGGGCAATAGGCAAAGAATTTATACATACTAAACGTTTATGCATATATATTTTATACATAAAGATATATACAAATGTATATATAAACACCTAAGAGCTGGATCCAGTACCAAGTGCTGTATAATACTCAAAGATATCGTATATTTTAGTTGTGGCAAGATCCGCATGTTCTTTTTTATACAGATATACAGATATATATAACTTTAAATGTATATTTTTTATATGATCATTAACGTTTTAATATTATTATTAGAATTATGTTTATTATTTGTAAGCCAATTGCTGGCAGGCCTTGGGTTTTTATTTTGTCAAAATGGAAATGCTCAAACAAAATAGTTTTTTCTTTTTTTTTTTCATTTTTGGACCAAAACAACCAAATTAAATACTGAAACAGACAATACAAATATGTCGGACAAGTTCCACTGTATCCAACAACAAAAACAAAAAAGGAAATACCAAGCATAAGTATTAAACAAATACCATCAGCTAAACTGTATTAAACAAAACAAAATAGTTTCTCACAACAACAACTCCCCCAAAAATATTCAATATATTTCTAATATATAAATATACATATATATATTATATATGTTTTATGTGAAAACCCACCGCTTGCTGCGCGTTTCAAGCTCTCTTACTTAAAATCTACCATCTATATGGGATATATCCTATATATATATATATATATATATATATATACATACATATATAGATATATAAACGAAAAAAATTCTCTAACACAAAACGGAAAACCTATACGATCATTCCATATTTTGCTAAAGTTGCTATAAACAAAATGAAGGTGCCAACTATCCTCTTTACCCCCCTTCCCCTTGATCCCTTGCTGCTCCTTCAGCATTTAAACCTTCGGCTACTTCGGCACTTTAAACTATAACTAAAATGTTTGTAAATGTAAAGCTTAACTACTTAGTGCACAAAAAAAAAGAAAAACTAAACAAAACAAAAAAAAGGAAATTAAAATTAAAAATTCAAACATTAATTTAATATACAACATAAAGTTAAAGTAAAATACATAAAAACAAAAACTTGATTTGGCCTTATTAAAAATTATTTAACATTTAACTGTGTGTAGTTTTAGGCAACCAAAACAAAAAACAAGATTTAACAATTTAAACAAATATTAATTAAAAAATTAAGTAAAAAAACAACAAAAAAAAGGTTAAAAAACTTACAACTTTTGGAAAAGTCTTGCATAAACGTAAAAAGAAAAAAAAGAAGAAATTTATTAGCAAAATTCAATAAGCAAATTAATCCCGACAAAAGAAAAAGAAAACAAAACACACAATTAATAACTAACGACAATAAATTTATAAATATATATACATATAATATTCGATTCAATTTCTGCATCAAAAGATTTCATTTCATTTTATTCACAACGAATGAAAAGTTTAAACAAAATAATACAAAAAACAAAAAGGTTTCCCGTACAACGAAAATTGATTTCAATCTTTTTCTTCCCCCTAACAATACGAGAATTTTCTTGCTTTTCCAACAAAAACCAAAAAAAAAAAAAGAGAAAAATGCATTTATTACTTAACTAATTTTTATATTTGTACCCGATATATGTGTTTACACATATGTACATACATATATATGTGTATATTTTTCTGTAAATTATTTTCGAAAGGAAAAAAAGCTAGAGAATCCAAAAATTGCGCAAATTTGTTGAATTACAATTAAATAATGCGAGAAACGAATTAAAGCCAGCACACACACACACACACAAGTTTAGCATAAATTTAATATTTAAATACTTAGCCTAGTTAATACACACACACACACACACACACACCCCTTACAAGCAAACAGAAAATGTTAACTTAAATAATATAAAGATACAACTTATTTTTAAGGGCAAATATTTTTGATTGTGATGAAGATGATGAATGATGTTTGGATGATGTAACAATGATGATGATGTTGCCAGCATGAATATTTGCACTCTAGGGCCTTATATGAGATACACACACACACAGACACACACATACACTTGTTAGTTATTTAGCTTAAAAAATTAGTTGTAACTACGTTTTTTTCTGTTCTAAATTTACGTTCCCCCGCATAAATCCTTGCACACGCCCACAAAAAACCTATGTTAAAGTTATTCATCCTAAAAGAAAAATGTAAATAAGTGTGAGAAATTTGTATACAAAACTTTCTCCCTGTTTTCCCCCTCTTTTCTCTATGTGTATTATTTGTTTTTTAATTTCGTTTTTTTAGTTGCGTGTTTTAGTTGAAAATAAAATACAAAAAACGGCATCAAATGTTATTTGCTATTACAAAGTACAGTTACATCCAGAAATAAAACAATTCAGTAAAACAAACAAGCAAACAAAAATAAGTAACTTATATATTTCAAATACTATGCATAAATGTATTTTAATCCAAAAACCAAAAAAAAAAGGAAAAATGAAAAAAAAAAAAACGAAGCAAAAAGATAAACATTTTTGTCTTGATAAATTTACAACAAATTATTATAATTATTAAATTTACAAAGTGAAAATAATAAAAAAAAAAAACAAATTATTAAAATTTAATTAAATGTCAGTGAGTTTATTTTTGGGTTGGGTTTTTGGGTATAATTAAATTAAAAATACAATTCCAAGTTAGAATTGGCTTATAAATTTGAAAATGGATTCAAAAGAATTTTCATTGATGTTGCAGCTGTCATTCTACCTTAATTGAATTTGGCTTTTCAACGATGTGTTTTAGTTAGTTAGGATCAAGACAACTTAATTTGGATGACTTTTGCACCATGTAGTAATCTGTTAAAGCTAAGCCCGTGTTTTAGGGTGAATGCACTTTAAGCTCCCAATCTAAGCCCAAGATTTTCTGACGAAGAACAAAAAACTTGCACTAAAAGAATACATTCAAAAACCCAAACAAACCATTTGGTTTTTGAAAGACAATTTTACTTTTCTTGATTCATTTGAATTTATAGAACAAATAATTTGATGCTTTGAATTTGTCCATCAGACGCCGTCGTCCTTACTCTGAAATGTTTTATTAGCATTTGACACAGAATCAATCGTTCCTTGTATAATTTTGTCCTGGAAAACTTTGCCAGCGAATAACCAAAATATAAAGGAAAACAAGGCAAAACTCATTTTTTATACCCTTGCAAAAAGGTATATTAATTTTGGTCAGAAGTGTGCAACGCATAGAAGGAAGCATCTCCGACCAAATAGAATATATATATTCTTGATCAGCACGACGAGACGAGTTGAAATAGCCATGTCCGTCCGTCCGTCCTTCCGTCTGGATCAACGCGAACTCCTAGAACGTAAGAGCTACAGAGCTGAAATTTTGTATTTAGGCTTATATATACTGCAGCGGTTGTATATCTCGGATCAGCCAGATCGGACCACTATATCAAATAGCTCCCATACAAACGGCAAAGTCACGAACAGTGACCTTTCTCAATAACTTCGTTATTTTCTCAGCTATTGTCGTGAAATTTATATTATTTGAATGAGGTACGGAGGCCCATTTTTGGACCTTTTATTTTTCGGACGAGTTGGAAAGTTGAAGCATCCCTGGCAAGTGTATCAACCTTAAAGGAGACTATGTTGAGAAATAAATCTCCAAAATTTTTCGTTATTCATTTGTAGGCTTAATACTTATCAGACTGCTCTCATACATTAAGCTCAAAATGGATTGATTGATTGTTAAAATGATTTGAAAGACAATTCGGCGACTAGTTTAGCCAAATATATTGTTCTCAATATGTTGAATATATTATATTCTTCAAGAATAATAAGAAAAATATATTCCTGAGATGCAATCGAAGGCAAACGAAAAGATGTCTTAGTTCCGACTCCGACAAAATTATTCTGAATCGAAAGCGAGAACCGTCCTGTATCTAATTTCTTCTGTGTCTGATTTGAAGTTATAAATAAGCGCTAACATATGCGAAGATATAGAGAAATGTAATAATTATTAGACAAAATAGGTCATAGTTAAGCCTATTTACCTTATCATTTCTGAATCTAGGAAAATGTTCTCTTGTTGCTCTAAAACCCTTGGACTACGTTACATGTAGAACCACATTTTCGTTTCATAGTGTAAGTTGAAAAATTCTTATGAAATTTTCGTCTAATTAATTAATCAATTATTCACTTTTTTACTTCTCTGTTTGTTTACTCCAATTAAAATAGAAACTTTTGTTTAAATATATAATTTTCATTTATTAATTTGTTATAGTAAATTAATTGGCAAAGGCACACATAGGGTTTTGTTGCTGTTGTTGTTTAAATTAGCTCTTCATTTGCTCTCGATTTTACATGCACAAAAAAAAAAAAAACGAAACTCAAAGGCTAATTGAATTTGATTACAAAAAAAAAATAATAAACTAACGTACATTAATTTTTTCCTTTCTTTTTTTAGCAATTTCCAACGAACTTACAGTTAAACAAATTTGATATAGTTCATATACATTAAAAATTAAACTAAACTATGGTTAGCAGTTTATAAACTAAAAAACATTCTTAAAATTTAACACTTTAGCATATAAATAATAAAAAATTGTATTGCATATATCTTGCATATTATATGTGTACATTTATATATAGATAATGTATAAAATTATGTTTAATTAAATTATAGAACTTGAATTTATAATAATCATTTCGTTTTCTTATTCTTTTTTTTTTTTAATGTTTCTTTAGAGAATTTATGTTGAATTCTTTTTTTCTTTTTTTTAAAAACAATTTCATTTGGCATTCAACAATGTTTTATCTAACAATAGATTATTATTATTAAAATTACGTAAATATAGATTTCTATGTTTAGGTATATATGTAAATATATATACATATATTTAGTAGGTATCTCTTAGTTTGTTCTTGCTTGGGAGGGCGCACAAGAATGTTTAGTGTAATGAGCAGTCAAAGGATCATAATGGTTTATCTGCTCGTGCGCCCGCGGGCTTCAACATTTAGAATAGGGCCAAAGATGGGGTGGGGAAGGAGGGGGAAATGTTATTTATTTGTTGTTGTTTTCATTCTAGATAGAGTAGGCTTATAAGACCCGCTTATATCGCTAACTTGGTGCGATCAAAGTGCAATCTATAGTTTGAATCTTGCATAGTTTGTTGCACAAATCCATTATTTCTTAGATATCAAGCTATAAACACACACAGACACACACACATACAAATGCATAAGAATTTCGATATGTATGTATGTATGTCAAAAGTTTTAAATTGAATCAAAAGAAGTTATAAATGTAAATGGTGGGGGGTGTGAATGTGGTGGGCGATGATGATACAACTATCCAGCCTGCTGATATAGTTGTCCATCAGCCAAATCTAGGACTTGGTCAAATAGGTCCAGTAAATGTGAAAATATATAAATCTTTAGGCTTAGGTAAATTCGCTTCTCTTCTTATTGTTTTTGCTTGTTTGTTTGTTTGTAGTCTAGTCCTAGTAATCTAGCATAGTGTTCTTTTGATTTCGTGTTTAAGGCATTTAGGTATAGCATATTTCTTTTTGTTTTCGTTGAGCACCAGAAATTGGTTCAATTGGTTACACAAGTTCTTATACAATATAGATAGAACATTATATATATATATATATATATGATTATATTCCATTTTGTATTTAGTATGTTGTATATGCATATTATAGTGCATCAAAAAATATGACTCATTTGTTTTGTTTGCTTTAAATTTATTCAGTTCATGCATTGAGGCATTTCATTATATATATATATGTGTCGATATATATATATTTATATGTAGTTCTTTCATTTCTTTATATTCCTGTTACAATTTTATAATAATAAAAAAATATCTAAAAAGGTCTTTAGGGTAGTTTCGATAATCCCCAAAAACCTAAATTTAGCAATAAAATTCCCGATTTTCAAACATAATAAAAAAAATTCTACTAATTTGCAAAATTTCTTAGCTTTAACAGTTGCCCCTTTCTATAAATTTTGCAGTTTCATAGTTGTTGTCTGTTGTTTTGTGACTATTTGACTAACAAATTATTATTTCAATGAGATGACGGTTTATCTCAGACGTAGACCGGCGCCTGATCGTCCGTCATGTCCGGATGATGTCTGTCATCGAAAAATCTTCTAAAGGTAAATTCGAAAAATCCATGGAATTGCCTATCATTCAGATCGAAATCATCGCCGCTGCTGACATTGGAATCATTGGATCGTAGTTTATCTGGATCAACAGGATCAAAATTGGATGTATCGGTGGGATGTTTAATTTCTGGTATATACGGTGCCTTCTGTTTGCGCATATCGGCGAAATCGATGCCTCTAAAGAAATCGTGTGCCTTGACCTCTTCGACACTCTTGCCCAGACGTTTATCAGATGCGGCACATAGACGTCTTATCAGATCGGTGGCCTCAGGTGAAAGTTGAGCTTGCGGCGGTATGTGTAACGTTTTCTCCCATTCAATGACCTACAACAAAATCATTAGTGAATCTAATCTCTAAATCTGAATCGTTTCAGTTAGATAACCTTCTGTTGGGTTTCCAGTGGACTATTGGCCAAAAATGGAGGTTGACCCACAAGCATTTCATAGAGAATAACACCAACACTCCAGTAGTCACATAATTGTGTATAACCGCTACGCTCCAGAACCTCGGGTGCTATATAATTAGGTGTACCGACCAGCGAATGGGCCAGAACTCTTTGATGATCACGCATACGTCGTCTAGACAAAAGTAAGGAATTAATTTAATTGGTTGCCATTGAAATTTAATTATTCATTGTACCTTTCTAATACAGTTGGCTTTGAACCATTTTCAGAGAAGTCCTCCCAAGGTTCCATAGAATCCTGACGGGAATGATTACCTATTTAAAAACAAAAAAAAAAAAAATCTGTGTAAATCGTTTTTAAAATCGTTTGATCTATTTATTTACCATTTTCCTGATAGTATTTGGAGTTATGTGTCCATCGAAAACCTGTACATAGACCAAAATCGGTGAGTTTTATATGTCCGTCTCTATCGATGAGTATATTATCAGGCTTGATATCTCTGTTAAAAATGAATGAGAAATTAAGTAATTTAATTCGTAGTGGCAATGGTTAGCGCATCATTTTACCTGTGAATGAAGCCCATTTTGTGTACACTGTCCACAGCACAGGTGACTTCGGCTATGTAGAAACGTGCCAGCGGTTCCTCAAAGATGCCCAATTTGATTAGCAGAGACATCAGATCGCCACCTAAAGATAGAGAAAGAGCTCAATAGGATATTCATAGATCTGTTAATCAATTATTTACTTACCGGGTATGTAGTCCATCACAAAATATAAATTATCCTTATCCTGAAAACTATAATATAGCTTGACAACCCAATTATTGTCGGCCTCAGCCAAGATATCACGTTCGGCTTTAACATGCGCCACCTGATTGCGTTTGAGGACATCGGCCTTGCGCAGTGTCTTCATGGCATACAAATGATTGGAGGTGTCGATTTTCTTAACCAGAGTCACCTCACCGAAGGCACCGACACCAATGGGTTTGATTTTATCAAACATACTCTTATCCATTTTGGCCCGCTTCAAACGGATGTAGTTGCTCTCCTTTTGATTCAACATTTTACGCATTTCGATTTGTGTCGCATCGGATAGTCCCACCTTGCTCATCTCCTTCTCCAGTTGATTTTTGCGATAGGTTCGCTGGCGATACGATTTGATAACGTTCTCAATGTGTTGCTCCATAAAGAATTTGAATGCCTGTGGTGAGTATTGACGTATGCGTATCTCTTTGCGTTCCTCTTCCTTCTCTTTGGAGATCTGTTTTCGTTCGGGTATGGGAGAGGCATGTTTGATTTTTTTGCAAGCAGCCGCAGATGTAGCTTTGGCTCCACCGGATGATGATGCTATGGAGGAGCCATTACTGCCGCCGGAACTGTTGCCGTTGCCATTGCCATTGCCAGTGTTTGTGTATTTGGCAGGTGGTATTGGCGGCGTGGTGGCCAGATTGCTATTTGTGATCTGTATGTTGTTGTTATTGTTGTTGGGCTTGATCTCAGGTGCTCCTATATTGTTGTTGTTGTTATTGTTGGAGGATATATCCGGAGTGGTCACACGACTACTTTGATAAGGTGGTGGTGGCGGTAATTGTCTCACAGAGTTGCCATTGCTTGCCTTTTGATGCTGCTGCTGCTGTTGTTGTTGCTGCTGCTGTTGTTGTTGGTGTTGCTGCTGTGCCTGAGCTTGAAGCGCTCGCAGCGCCTGCAACTGTTGCTGTTGCTGCTGCTGGTGTTGCACCTGTTGAAAAATGAATTAACAACTGATTAAAGATTTCCCCTTTGACATTGCTTCAGTCTTGGTGCTTACCTGTTGCTGCTGTTGTTGTTGCTGTTGTTGCTGTTGCTGCTGGGCAGTTGCTGCCTTGGCCTGCATACTCTTGGCATATGAGGGCGGTTCCATGCATGCCGGCTTACTGACCACTGTACCATTGAGAGCACTGGCTATCAGCGGCGGAGTGGTGGGTGTTGGCGGCTTAACCGCTGTGACCACGACACCAACAACACCGCCCACTGATGCAGTGGGTCCGAGGAGTGGCGAATGCTGTTGGGCGGCAGCCGCCGCTTGTTGCTGCTGCTGGACCACAGCCGGTGATTTTTGCGGATAGGAGGGTGGAGCTGCGAGCACATGAACTGGAGAATTGCTAGCCGAGGCACTCACAGGCGACTGGGGAGCCACAGCTGTCTGCAGCACCGGCTTCTGCACCTGCGTGCTCTTAACGCTCTGCATGATGATCGGCTGTTGGGTGCGTGTCTGATAGACTCGTGGTTGCGGTCTGGTCACCGATGCCACTCCCGAGGCTGGCAATATTCCGCTGCTATTGCTGACCGTTATGGGACTGGGTGAGCCCGCCGAGGTGGCCGAATAAATGCCACTGCTGGGTGACTTGCGGTAATCCGATTGCTGGGATTGTGTGGGCGATTGTCGCGATTGCATGGAGGCGGTGTAACTTGGTGGTGGAGGTGCTGCCGTTACCCCACCCACCGTATTGATGAGATATGGTGGAGGTGGTTCGACCACAGCTCCGCTGCCACTACCTGGATACAGGTTGAGAGCCTTCATCTGATGGGCCAGTTGCTGTTGCTGCTGCTGTTGTTGTTGTTGCTGCTGCTGCTGTTGGGTCTTAAGGCCAGGCCCTTGACCATTTTGAGGAATTACCGGTGACGTGCCGCGGGTGCCACCGCTTGGCGTCAACGCTGGCGGTCGTGTCAGAGCCGGCGAACGTCTCTTATATGCCTGACTGCTGGGCGGCGGGGGCGTTGCCGAGTTGCCAGCCGTCGGATTCCGTGGCGGTGGAGCTGGCGGGGTGGCATCACTGAAACTGCTGGGCGAGGGCGAGTATTGGCCGGTGCTGGCCCTACTGCCAACCGGCTGATGGGAGTGCGAATGGGGGCTATCCGAACGCGAACTTCCGGCACCAGAGTCCAGGGCTGGGCTGCAGCGTAGATAATGGGTCGTGGTGTCGCGCTCTATGCTCGGCTTGCGTATAAGCTTGGGTGGTATCAGAGCGTTTATCATCTTTGGCACATGTCCGTTGGTTGGCAGAGCCACTCCCACCCCTACGCCTACGCCCACGCCCACACCCACAACTGGCTGAATGCCTACAATGTTGGGCGGTGGCGGAATACTAACATCTGGCGATGGAGAGGCCGATGGTGGTGGTTCCATCGGTGGTTTCGCATGATGATATTCTGGAGCAAGTGCATCATTGCGTCCATTGGTGGCGGTGTATCGCAGAGGTGTGTAATTCTGCAAAGAGAGAAGATGACGTTAATATGGCAATGCAATGTCAAGAAATTCACCACCCCCTCCCACTACACGATCTTTTGTTCTGCTCTACGCCTCTGACTGGGACAACATTCTTGCTCTGCGCTCTATGAAAAATTCTCATCGCATGTATGCATGTGTGTGTGTGTGTGTGAGTGTGCCTCTCTCACTATCTCTGCGTGTGTGTGTGTGTGTGTCTACATATATTAAAAACTAAACAAAAGATACGCGCATACAAAATAAAAACAACAACAGAAAAAAAAGAGGCGAACCACAGGCTAAAACAAAAGCCCAAAAGAAACGCGCCGGCCAAAAAGCAATGGGCAATAAAATTCTTTGGCCATCAATCGTGAAATTCCTTAGAGAGCGAGAGAGGGAGAACGGAAGAAAGAGGGAGTGAAGTAGAGAGCCACCAAAAGGAAGACGATCTGCCCCTTCCAACACTACTCCTTGGCCAGATGTGCCTTTTGCTGCTGCACTTACTATCAAAGAGAGCGAGAGAGAGAGTGGGGAGTGGGAAGAGACACAAAGGCAAGTGAGCGAGCCACTGAGTGAGCGAGTGAGAGTGAGGATGATGGGGAGCATTTAAGCAAGGGTAACCTTCGTCATGTTTTTGTTGTGGATATTTGTGTCGCTTTATTCTTGTTCTTGGTCTTCTTATTTCACATGCTGTGCGGCTGGTGCTACCCGTTTTACGCGTTCTTTTGATGCTGCACATTCGTCCAATCTTTAGCCGCCGCCGCCGCTGTCTTTGCCACTGTTGTTTGCCCCTTTTGTGACTGATCCTCCGAATGACTTCTCTCCTTCACTCTCTCTCTCTCTCCCATGCCTACGTTCAGTATCTTATAGAACTTCTCTCTCCCCTCACTCCTCTCTTCCATCTCGACTAGGCTCTTGACTGACATTGAGTTGCCTCTAAGACTGAAGCTGCTATTTAAATACCCTTTTTTTTCTTTCTAAGAAAAATTTTTAATTTTTATCGAAATTTATGTTTTTTCTCCATTATTAAAAGATAAAAAAAAATTTGTCAGAAGTGGGATTCGAACCCACGCCTACAGAGTAGACTGCGACCTGAACGCAGCGCCTTAGACCACTCGGCCATCCTGACTGTATTTTAGGAAGCAATTTTTAAAAATTTAAATAATTGTTTGAATATTGAAAATACAGTGAAATCTCAATTTTCTCACCAATTTCTTTGTTATGTTTATTGATTTACTTTAGGACACTTTAAAATACTTATTATACCCTTGCTTGGTCAGTAGTGTATAGAAGGTAGCATTTCCGACCATAGAAAGTATATATATTCTTGATTAGCACGACGAGACGAGTTCAAAATGCCATGTCTGTCCGTCCGTCCGTCTGGATCAACGCGAACTCCTCCGAGACCGTAAGAGCTACAGAGCTGAAATTTTGCACGTAGGCTTGCATATACTGCAGGCGTTGTATATTTCGGATTCGGACGGATCGGACCACTATATCATGTAGCTCCCATACAAACGGCAAAGTCACGAACAGTGACTTTTCTGAATAACTTCGTTATTTTCTGAGCTAAGTTGAAATTTAATATTGGTGAGTCTATTACACCTATACACAACTGTGCCAAATTTAGTCAAGATCGGGTGACTATATCATATAGCTCCCATAGAAACGATCGGTGGAAAACAGTGACTTTGATCTATTGATCAGCTATTGCTTATCCTTTATTTCCTATGCTAAGATTGTTATATAAAACGTTTTTCCCATTGAGGGCTATAGGTAAGGAAAGAGTTACCAAAAGATGTGCAGGGGTACACAAACATTGACGCGGTCGAAGTTAGCCTCGGCCATTTGGTTTTTTTTAGCGTACCTAAAGGGGAATTATTTATATTAAATTTTTGTTGTAAACTGGTTTAACTATACTTAAATGAAATACATTATATCTTTTCTCTTTTTTTGCTTGGTCATTTATGCATCTGCAATCTATCCTAATGGTTCCATAAGCAAATTAATCAAACACTATGTACATATATGAACATGATCAAATAAAAGAAAAGTTTATTGCAGAAAACGAATTTCATAAATGTTTTAAGAGGGAAACACAATTTCCCAATTTTTATTAAATTTAAACAGTAAAAACTTATTAATAATGATCTCAGCTATTTTATAAAGTCTTCTTTACCACGAAACTAGCATTAAAATTTGAATAAGCTACATATTCAAGTTCCAAGTCGAAATCCAGTCAATAATTGGCATAACAATCTAATACTTTTTCGGAAATCTAAGAAGTTAAATGAAAATACCAACTAAATTAACTTTCATCCAACATGGTGAATCTTAATGAAAGCAAAGATCATCAATGGAACCTGCCCCCACCATCATCATCATCCCATCAAAGATGTGGCAGTCAGGCGGCAGTTGGTCTGTCTTTTCTTTCGTTTTTTGTTGTTCTTTCGCTTGTCTTACAAGCAAACCAATTTACGCCAAATTAGCAAAAGCCGATGGATGCACTAAATTAGCTAAAAAGCAGACAGAAGTAACCCCAGAAGCATCATGGCCAAGCCAACCAACTTAGCCTGACCCGAGAAGTCAATTTGCATTGCTAAATTTGCGAATAAAAGTAAATTGGATTTACACAACAGAAAAACAAAAGAGGTTGCTTAGTTGTTGGTGGCTTATCCCAATCATTCAAACACTTTGGTTAATCCATTTAGGCGAAAATTGACAATTAAACAGGGGCAAAGTCAAGCCACACGAAGACATTACATTGGCCAATATTTTTGCTATTGAACCTGAACTAATTTGTTTGTCAATAAGTATAGTGAGAGGGAGGGAGAGACAAGGAGAAGGTGTTGCAAAGGTGGTGGCAAGGCATAATCATAATTTTCTTGGTATTTATATACGCTTGCAATTTTTTGTTTTCTGCTTTTTGCTAACGACAAAAAAAAATACATCAAAATTCTTGGCAACTGGCAAATATCTGTGTAAATATCTAAAGATACATATTGGGCGAAATAACTTGGGCCAAACATTCCATATTTTTGTTGTAGTTGTTGCCTCTGGCGGGCAATATTTGGTGTGTGTGTGTGTGTACATAAAACAATCTTTTTCGGTTGCTGCTGAAAAATGATATATGTTTGTATTGGTTGAGGGGGGTCTTGCTGACTAAATGCCTACATATAGATATATATCGATACATAAATTCATATATGAACATATCTATATGTATTTATTTAGCTGAAAATTCCTATGAAAATAGCTTTACACACGTCCAATACAAGCAAAAGCGACAGTTTCAAAAATATTTCGCACGAAAAACTGCCAAGACGCGAACGAAATTTTTTTTAACTCAACGCGCAAATTAGTTGAAAATTGCACCCCAGGGAGGGAATATTTCTTTGCCATTTTCTTTGGTTTAGTTTCATTTTTATTTCAACGATGAAATGTGCCATAAATATTTCGTAATACAATAGAAATGAAAAGTATGCAGACAGATACATACATATATGGAAATATTGAGTAAAACAAATAATAAAACAGATTTTCCAAGAAAACACATTTAATATTCTGCTAATTGTCTTTTTTATGGCCTAAATCGATAAAGATATCTTTTGGCTTGAAGCAGACATTCTAAAAACTTGGAACACTTTTCACTAGTTGACATATTTAAATTAAAGTTTCAATAGATAAATTCTTTTAAGATTATTTTGAGACATTTTAACTTTTGTTTTTTGATAAAACTTTTATCAGTTTTCAGTATTTTTAGACTGATTATTGCAAATGAAATTGTTTAAAGACGATTTTGGTTTTTAATAAATAGCGAAATTAATAACCTTTAGGCGTAGTATAATACATTTCTTTAGATTTAAAACAAAAACCTTCATAGTTTGTTTTTTTATGAGTATTACATCTTCGCCCATTTTACTTTCGCCTACACTCTTGATGCTCTTCCTTTCAGATTGAAGTACCCAGTAAAAGCCCTAGTGTACCTCAATCTATCCCTAACGGGAACTCTGATCAAATACAGAATCATGGTGGGTTTCAATTACTTGTGGATTCCAATGCTCCTCCGCCTCTACGTCGGAGACGTCTCTGGCAGCTTACATTGTACATAAATAATAATTGCTCTGCTAAGGTATTAATTCAAAAGTTTTAGTTTTCTAGGCCACGCGAAATATCCCTTTTAAAATTACAGTACCAAATGAGTATTTCTCAGCTATGGTAGACACTAATTTTTGGCCAGAGGGCGCTCCCGTCCATTGTCTGTCCACCTTCCTACTTTTATCTTCTGATTCAAAAAACTAATAACGTCTAGTCTTTGCATTCATTATCAAGCTCTCGAAACTGTTCTGTGATAGTCACAACTTTTCTGCTGACATATTAAGTTTTTCTGAAACTCCTCTGTTTTGGATAACGAAATTCTTTCTAATAACTTTATTTCTTATGGGCTTGATCGGTGGAGTACTCATTGCTGTCATTTAACCAAATCTGGCATGTAGGCTTGAGGTCTTTCCAGAAAAGTTGATTTCTAGGCAATCCATTAAATTGATTTTCGATCAATTATGTATTTAATGGATTTAAAATAGGTTCGGGATACGAAATAGTATAAAAAGTATTAGCATCATCCATAGTTTTAATTAAATTTCACTGACTGGCTGAATACTTTTCTCTGCCACTGTATGCACACTTATTCGAAAAGGTATTCCCACTGCGGATTACATACGAATGTACGTCATTCATTGGTATACGTGTTTATATTTATGTATGAATGAATCAATGGAAGGGGGCATTGTTTCGTTAACTAATTTATTTGAGATTTGCTGTTTTTATTTCAGATATATTTATTTAATTTATTTTATTTTTTTTTGTTTTTATTCCACTTAACCCACTCTTCATAAAGTTCCCTCCTGCGAGCCTCCTCTTGGGTCCACCAAGCAATTTGTTTGGCGTTTGTCGGCTGTCTGCGTTGGCGTTTTGGTATTGTAAATTTATTTATTATAATATCGTTTGTTATTTTAATGAATTCTTTTTAGCATATTTTCGCCTTGATTTTGTTACCTACAGAAGTTGCTGCCGTTGCCCCAGGGCAGGAGGTTTGTGTCTTGGCTCTGGTTAATAATTTAAACATTGTCAAATGGCTGGTCGTTCAGTCAGTTAGTCAGTCCGACAGTCTTTTTGTTTGTTTCTTAATGGTTAGCCGGCAAACTGAGACGGCCAAGTGGGCGTGAATATGATCGCTGAAAAGTGTTGAATCTGGCTTCATGCATAAATTTATATTTATTTATCTAGCTATCGTTTATCGCTTTCGACATGGGCCTCCTCTCTCAAACATACATACATATTTGGCTTATACTCTATGGTCTGACTGCTATATATGAGCAGATTATGGCCGCTTGGTATTTAGTGCGCAGCATGACCAATTAGCCAGGCCAACACCGAGGAGACAGACAGACAGACAGAGACAGAGACAGATAGAGAGAGAGAGAGTGGGAAGGGTGACAGGAAATCGGCATCAGGCGAAAGTTTGCCAAACTGAAATTGCCTATGCCAATGGCATGGAGGAAGATCATACAATTGCTGGTTTAGTCATAACAATTAGACGCAATCCTAAGCTAAAAATATGTCTATAAATTCAGTTATAGGGTATCCCTAAGACCCAGCACTCCTCCAAATGAAACCACAACACATCTGGAGGAACGCCCAAAGAAATGAAACTTAAGAGCTTAACTTTTGTTAAGGATTGTGCAGCGACAACGGCCTCGGGCTTATCCTCCTTCGGTCGATTTGACTTTGGAATGCTGCTGATCATAATTTACAATCGCCCAGAAAACAGTAGCCCGTTTGGACCGTAAAAATTTTAAATTAATGGACCCGTCAGAACATATTTAAAAATTTTTATGATGCGGTCTCGTGAATTGCAGTTTTTTCTTTTTGTTTTTGCTGCTGATGTTGGTGTTTCTTCTTTCATTCTTGTTTCTTTTGGCCAATTGTCGTTAATAAATGATACTCGCTAGTGGAGCTTTTGGCTAATTGCATAGTGATGGTGCTGAAATTTTGCTTAACCAATTTGCTCGATCGAGCCATTAGTCATTGAAAGAATGTTTAAATTTTTCTTTAACGTATCTGTGACGTCAATGGTGAGGAAGGCAAAGAAAAGCTACGCACAACATCGAAATTGAAAGCAGGGACGGATCTGTTAGAATTAATTGCATCAGTGGCGAATCTAGCTCTTCACTTTGGTGAGGGAAAATGGCTACTGGAAATGAAAATCGAGATATCAAACTTTTCTTGATATTAAATGAATCAATGGCCGGTTATTCGTTTAAAACATTAAATTTTCATTACTAAAATCGGTTTTAAACCTTGAGAAAAGTATTTAAAGATAATTGTGGTCACCTAAAAGCGATATTTTGACGCCCCATTGGCTGCAATCATATGAATTCGCCACTGATATAAGCAAATTTACACTCAAATAGACTCACACGCACACTCAGACAGACACATTGTCTGAATATGAGCAACACCACCCCGAAACACCCACGTATTCCACATACGTTCCACATTGCTCATACGCCACCTCCTCCACCTCATTCTCCTCCTTGGTAACAACAACAACAGAAGGTCAATTGCATTTCATTTGGCAGTTCATTAATTTTATTTCAAGCTCGCGTTTATTTTTTGTGGATGTAAATTTCAAATTTAGCACAAACATCAGTTCGTTGTTTTTTCTGTTTTGTTTAAATAAAACACCAATACATATACATGCATACACACATTGATTGTGAGATGTGAGACAATGGGGAAAATGCGGGAAAATACGTCTTTATTGTGGCTCGTGCCAAGTGTTGAGGGACAGGATCCACCCACATAAATAGATAGACAACAAATAATCGACCACAAATAGGCAGAAGGTAGCCGATATCTATAGCGGCTTTTTTTATTCTTGTTGTTGTTTTCCCATCTATTTGGTTAGTGGTAACATTTTTTTTATTGCTTGTCGTTTTTTATGTTGTTTTTTTCGGTTTTGGTCATTTGTATAACCCATAAAAAAACGGTGATAAGTTTTTTTTTTTTTTTTTTAATGGTCCCAAAGCCACAATTCTTGCTTAGAAACGATTTGTTCTGTGCTTTTACCTTGAGTCAGCTGCATATTATTTCTCTTTTATTTTATTTTTTTAGTTATGGAATTTATAGTTTTACTGATAAAAATCCATTTCACTTGGATTCTTTATTAGAAATAAGCTGTTTAAAAAGAAAGGGCAAGAAATGTCTGAAATTTACTTGCTAAATTAAACTGGAGAATTTAGAACTTTTAGAATATATGTGAATCATGTACACTCGTGGCCAGATTAATAGGTGCTAGCCTGAGATATTAAGAAATATCCCAACGGAATCACAAATATAATAAAAGTCTTTGGCATAAATTTGAGCCATGAACTGAGTGTTTCTTCCTAAGTATTACCTAAAATCTTTTTGGAAGATTTGTATAGGGACTGATTCGATTTTCTAATTAAATTGTCGTCATAATTCGTTCAGCTTTTCGGAGAGTGTATAATTTTTCGCATTATTGCAGTCTAAGCATTTGACATTTGAAATCGAATAAAAAGTCGAGGATATTTCCATGTGAAATTATTGTATGTTACTCACCTGATTATTTCTATGATTATTTTGTACTTCGAAACGGGTTAGATCCTGTTTAATGCTCTCAAGAGCTTCCGCTGTGTATTTATCATTGGGGCGACCGCCCCTTTTTTTCGCCCGCTGGATGCATGATGCTGATGCTGTTGCTGCTGTTGTTGATGTTGCTGTTGCCGCCTCTGCACACTCATATCACCACACAATACATACAAAAAAAAAAATAGATAGATATATATGTATATATCCAAAGAACGTACACACTCGCACAACAAGACGGTACACGCACAACAACAACAACAACGCACACACCGAGAGGAAGATTGATAAGCAACGCCGATGGAGAAACAGCAGCAAACGATTTAATTTAAATAAATATATATATATATTCTTTTCTTTCTCTCTCGCTCTGTTGCTTGTTGTCACTTTTTCTGCCACATTTTCTGCATTTGCATTTGTATTATGATCTATATAGTATACATTTGTTTATTTATTTATTTATATAAATATATATTTTGTAGGTTTTTTCTTCTCTCTCTCTCTGTTGTTGGATTTTATAATGAACTACTTAAGTCTTGTGGGTTATGTGAAGGTTTACGATGTTTTATTGTTGCTGTTGCTGATATTCTTCTTATTGTTGCTTTCAATAAAGATAAATGTGTTTGCATTGCTCCCGCCAGCCATCGTGTGTGTGTGTGTGTGTGCGGGGTGTGTGTAGGCTCCAACGACGACGATGACAACGAGCCGCTTTTGTTTGGATTTTTGATTCTTTTGTTGTTGGTGTTGTTATCGTTGTTGTTATTATTGCTGTTGTTGTAGGCTTTTATCACTCGCGAAAAGAAACAGATTCTTTACTTAAGGCACATATCATTTGCATTATTTGGAATTCATTTCTGTTTCTGTTTCGATTTTCTTTTCTTTCCTTTTGCTTAAGCACAAAATAGTTCGCAGAACTCGATGAATGAATTTGAATATTTGAATATAAATATTGGGTTTTTGGATTTTGATTTTTTAGTGACCATGCGGCTTGACGGAATTTCAATTGATATACATATATACACACACGATCTACGAGTCGGTCGCCAACTTGCTGAAAACAGACGAAACAAAAAATAGACAAAAATAGAAAGAAAGAAAAAATATAAACTCAAATTTATACTAAAGACCAAAAAAATAAACACACACACACATTCAAACGCTCACATACACACAAAAAAACCCCCCCAGAACCAGACGACTTGTCTATAATTTACTGTAACGAAGTTTTAATACTCTTGCCATATCAAAATTTTAGTTATTGCAGAAAAAGAAACACATCCATATTTGTGGCATTATCACTTGAGGCAACTAGACACAGTATATAGCAGTCAGTTGCAGTTCTAGGCATATATTTTGGGTATTGAAATCGTTCAGGCTGGACAATTTCCAGCCTTAGATATCCATTTAAGCATTTGGTTAGCTAAACTATTGTTCTAGGGTAAAGAAACACTGTCGTTTAGGTACTAATTAAGGATCAAGGGACCACTTTTGAATCGTTGGCGATTCGAAACAGAGAAGAAGTGCAGAAAGGTAAGAGAGATATTACCCTCAGTTCCATCGTCCCAGGAGTCGAATGGCATTCATTCTTGAATTTGGGATCAGATACAAATATATAACATTGTCGATAACTTCTGCCTCAAGAGCAACTGAATTTTTTGTCCTTGAAATCAAAATTTTGGCCTACAATGATTTAGTGGGTCCTCCTAATGCTAGAGCATCTATCCACAAATTGTCACACGCTACAGTAGCTCGTTTTTCGGTGCGTTTTTAACAGCCTTCCTCCACCCCTGCACCATCCAAACTCACACACACACACACATAGAAAGCACACTCATTTACACAAAACATTAATGTTGATCGGTCTCCTCATTTACATACCAGGAACGTGAGTCATTGACAAACGGATGGCTAACACTTTTTACTGTTTCAAATGGCGGAAAATGAAAACTCATTGTTCGTAATGAGGCAAAAGATAGATAGCAAGCAAAAAGAAGAAGAGCCACACACCTGGCACCTGGAATATGGCATGATTTTCAAATGAGGTAGACAAATACAGATGTAAGAACCAAATTCTCTCCCCATTTCCTAATGATGTATCTACATATATTAATCACTCTGACTAAATATTCGCATTTAAAAGAAGTTCAATAGATAAGTTTAGTTACAGATTTGCAAATTGGGGGATTTTTAGAAATTTTTAATCTATTTTTCAAGTTAAATTTTTGTTACTTTTGGCACCAATCAAATTGAATTTGAAACTGTTTTGTTAAAGACAAATTTATGTAAAGTTTTGCAATACGGAATGGATCAGCAGTCCTCGGAAGATGAGTTATCCTAAGATAGCCCAGTCCTGAAGTCAACTGAACAACGAGGATCCGGGTTCGAATCCCCCACGCTAGTGTATGGATGTAGTTTTCGTCATAAAGTTAGTTAGGTTGATAGTTTACCACTATGTATTAATAATAATAATAATGGAATGGATCATAGCGTTTAAAAAGATGGGATATTCAAAAAGATGATGACAACACGAAAAAAGACTACTTCTTCCTTTCCAAAATAAATAACTTCAATGAGATTTCGACAATCAAGATTATGACAAAGGTTTTGACATTGAAATCTGGAAGCAAATATTTAACAAAGTAAATTAAAAAAGTTTAATTTTATAGAATAAGCTTCAAAAACGAGTAAAAATACATCTTTCTTTAAAAACTCATGCAAAATTTGATTTTAAAGTTTTCCAATATCGTTTACCAGTCGTGATCTTCAGATTTTCTTTCATGTAGAGGAAATAAGGATGTAATTATTTTCCAATGAATTTGAAGTTATTTTTTAACTCGAGCAACACAAATCTGACCACATTATAGACCAGAAATACGAATGTCCTTTCATAATTTTACATACTTTAAATAGGTTTCCAGGGTAAAAAATTAACCACTTCGCAAACTTTTTTCTGACGAACCATCAAATCTACATTATGTATCAAAAGATGTGGGAGAGGGGTGTGAGGCGAGAGGGAACGTTCAGAGGCGTGCGCACCTGACTATGAAATAGCCATCCCGATAGATACAACGATATTTGTATGTAAACAAATTATATATCGACAAAATGGCTAAACACAAAAATTTCGCAAAAACTGTGCCAAGTCCAAATGAGGAAGGAAACTTGAAAATTCCAAGCACATGTAGGAAGTCATGTAGCAAAACTCAAAATGTACACAGAATGAACATCAGTTTGTTTTGTTAACCATTTCTAATTCCTTGAAAAATATCAAATTTTATATTGTATATTTCTCTTATGATTTCTTTGCTTAATGATAACTGAATCTAAGCTCTAATTGCAGTTATAAAATATCTTTAAATTAATACTAATAACTAAATACAAGAATTCTTCTTAGACAACAATAAACGAAACTTTATGGCGAGAGTAAGTTGAAGAGTTTTTATATACATATGTGTATAAGCCAAGTTAAATACAAATATTTCGCAATAAAAAACTGTCTGTTATATGCAAAACTTTTGGGCTTAACCTCGCCTAAATGTCGGCAGATTGTCTTTCAAGTTTCAAGCAAAACTTCAAAAACTTTTATATACGCAATTGAACAATTAAAAATTCGCCTAGCGTCGTCGTCTCTCATGCTAAACTCATCGAAATCAAAATATTTCAACGTCTTCCCCCGCAACAAAACAACTTGGCACTGCCCCTGCCGCTGCACTGTGTATTCAGTTTTTGGTTTTATTTGTATTGTTAATTAGTTAGTTATTATACAATAAGGTTTTCTTTTTCTGTTTTGCGCAAAAATACAGCAAAATATGTGAGGAATGTGAACAATTTCCTAACAAGGTGCGAGGGCGGCAATGGCAGAGACGGAAGCGGGGTTGGCGGATGGGTGGACGGGTGATACGGGTATACCAGGGCCATTCTCTATGTTGACATTTAGATTTGGCGCGTGGAGCTTGTGTTTACCAACGACCAGATCTACCATATTGTACATATATGCCCCCAATCTTGGGTTATCTATATATACATATTCATATATATAGTATATATAGCGAATGTTGGCATACCGACAATAACAACAAGATACATTAAGTCAACTTTTGTCAACAGAATAATTAGAGGCTGCTTTATGCAAAAGCTCCATAAAAAATGTAAAATATAGCAAAGCGAAAACCAAAACAAAAAATGGGAAAATATTTCATCATGAGAGAGTTGGCATTCCTTTGAGAGATTTAAACAACATTTAGTCTCAATTCAAATTGTTCTTAAGTGATTGATATAAAATATGTATGCAAATTTCTAAATACAATATATCTAAGCAGATTCCAATCAAAACTTAGCACATATGTATATTCTTCAAGGCGCAGACAAATCCAGAGGAGGAGCTTGGACAATGTCAAAATTTCGAACAGTTTTTAACATTTGTCATCTCTCTATACCACCAACAAGAGTCTTTATGAAATTTCGAAAAATTCTATTCTGACAAAATGCTTCAATTCAAAGAAACTCAAATAACTAAGCCGAATTTCTTAATGTTCAGATCGGACCCTTTCCGAAAGCAGGAAGCTCGCGAAACGTTGGTCGATGTTATGCTATGGCCACCTTAGTCCCCAGATCTTAATCCGATCGAGAACTTATGGGGAGACGTTAGGCGGGTTGTGGCAACATCAAATCCATCAAATCACTATTCTCATCTTTATATCCTATTCTTTGAAATACATAAACAAAAAAAAATTTTTTTTTTTTAAAAATAAAAAAAAAAAAAAAAAAATTTTTTATTTTTCAACACAGCTGTATATATCATATTGAAAATCTTAATTTCTTTGGTATCTTTTAACTACATATTGAAAGAAAAACTGGAAAAACTTGATTAGTAAGAAAACTTATTTTAAATTTGATTTTTGTTTATGTAGAACTTAAGAGCAATCTGCCACAAAAGAGAGAAACAAACAACTAATTAACAACAGTATAATTGTTATACTTTATGCTTTTAAAAATTAGTTAAATAAGCCAACAAAACTCTTTAGTTTAGATTACCCAAACTAAAAGGAAAGGGTATTTTAAGCAACAGGCTGGCTAGCTTGCTGACTAGTTGGCTGGCTAGTTGGTCCAAAGACCAGAAGGCAATTATGTGGTCAGAGAGAACAAACGAATGAGCGAGTGAGTGAATGAATGAGTGAGTGAGTGACTGGCTGACTGAGTGAGTGAACTAAACACGCTGCAGGGGGGCAAACACTCGCATGGCACACACGCACACACACACACACACACACAATCGGTCTTTGTATATATATGTATAGCTGGGCAGAAGATAAAAATAGTATTAGTTGCTGATTATTATTGCAAAAATGCGCATTCCTCGGCGACTTATTCGCAAAAGCAAAGCGAGAGGCGGCTGCTGCTGCTGCTTTTGCTCTACTCCACTCTCTGCATTTTCGTTTCGTTTTCCCTTTTTTCAATGCAATCACACACACACACACATACACACACGCACATATACAGCCATACATAGTCAAGGCAGCGGCAAAAGGAGGTGAAGGAGAGTTCGGGTTAGTGGGGTGGCGGTTTGGGATTGGGAGGTTTGAAGGGGGTACAGCAAGAAAAACGAGCTAAATTGCATTTTTCGTACGTTGCAGCAGCAGCCACAACAACAACCACTAGCATTGAAGAGACAGTGGCGTAAGGCATTGGAGAAGGGGGGAGGGCCACTCCATAAGAAGCAGGCTTAAACTTGCCTTGCCTTTGCTTTGGCTCGGTTCGGTTTTCCATTGCATCGCTTTGCTTTTTGGCCGGCCTAAGCCACTTTGGCTTGAATACACTAAAAAATCCAAGGGGATTAGCTATTGCCCACATCCAGTGGCCAATTTAGATCTATGAAATGGTTGACATTTTGACCCCTAAAATAGGCTATAAGCAGTCGAAAAATTCCAATATTCAAGCATATAATGAACTGTTAATCCTTATAGCAAAATTTATTGAGAAAACTTTACTGAAATGTTATCACTTTGTTGACAATAATGGAGACTTTTCTAAGCTATTGCATACTTTAAGGAGCAAGATTCACATACTTCACAGATATATGTACAGCTGTGTTCCGAAATAGCAGTGCAGTGATGCTAACAAGATTCGAAATTTTTCACAAATTCCTTTTGAAGTTTCAATTTTTTGACTTTGTTTTGGTAAATGGAATATAGAGATAAGAAACAAAAAGTGCCTTTAATTGACTATTTTTTAGTGTTTTTCGAGCTTTGCGTTGTTGACACTATTTCCCTGTTCAAAATAGCAGTGTCCCGTTTAGTTGCGGAAAATTCAATAAAAGTGTAAAATTCGTCAATAGTAGTTTAATTTATTAGATAATTAATCTTAAATGTTATTTGTATTAGTATACACTATTTATGCTATAATTTTATGTTAGTGGGTGAGGCACTATTGTTCCAGTGAGAGAGGGAGTGGATCCTAAAACTTAGGAAACAAGGTAACATTAGAAATCCAATTTAGTTGGATGTTGCAAAGATGATCTCTAATGCCGTAAACTACCACTTGAAACCCGAAAATCGCGGTGGGAAACGTGCAACAACGACCTCAGATGACCGGCGCATTGCTAGATAAGCAGATGCAATCCGTTTGCATCATCATTTAATCAAACAAGATCTAAACCTGTCGTAGCGATGTCACTGTTCGGCGTAGACTCCTAGAACAAATGTTGAGCGCGCGAAGTCCAGGAAAGTCCCACTTTGACTTCGAAGATGTCAAGCACGTTTGATTTCGCCAAAACCCATATGAATTGGCCCATTAAAAGTGGCGTATATTTCTGGACAGATGAGAGTAAATAGTCTTGTTTGGTGGAGCAGGGTCTAGACAATAGTACGTCGCCCCGAAATACGGAATACCACCCAATCTACGCTAAAAACAGTTAGCACGGTGGCTTAAAATCATGATTTGGGCCTGTTTTTCATATAGGGAGTTGGTCCAATCCATAAGATTGATGGCATTTGGATCGAAATGTCTACGTCAACATAATGGAAACGTTATGCTTCCATATGCTACATGGAATATGCCCATTATTTGGACGTTCCAGCAGATAACGTCACGAAGTGTAGGACTGGTTTCTCGAGGGATCGACGTTGTGGCGCTGTCGCCGACGACCCCTTAACTTGTGGGGCGACATTAGCGAGCGTCGCAAAACCGTCTGACTACTTTGGGGTTTGAGCATGGCGCATCCCGTTAGCGTTGCGGACTTGGTGGACTCGATGCCGCGCCGTGCCGCCGTTTGGCCATAAGGATTTACACTAATATTAGTCTACTATTGAAAATTATCTCACTTGGTTTTATTTGGATGACATATTTTTTTTTAGTTGTGTTTTTAATGGCCAAAGTTTTTTTTTTTGTGTTTTGAAATGACGTGTTTTTTCAACCCAAATGTTTAATTTTGTGATTAAATATAATTGCGATGTGTGATTGGTGCTTTACGGTTTTTAATATGATTGATCCTTTGAGTAGTTGGCCTGTTTTTCTACTGTATGTAGTTCTCTTTAGTTATCCTGAAATGTGTATGTCAATCCTCTTTTTGTTAATACTTATAGTCGACAGCATCAAAAATTCTTTCAGCCGCAGAATTTTCAAAAACTTCTTTAAATGTTTCAAAAAATGGAGTTCTTGGTCCGCTTATTGCATACTTTTAGGAGCAAATTTTCATCATTTCCCACGCCTAGATCCGCCTATGCTAGCTAATATCTAATAATATAGGATAAATACCTCTAAAATTTAGGCATACATTTATCTTTTTGTGAATTCGACGAGAATTAAATGTGTAGGAAAATATTCCATGTAATTTTCTTTGTTTTCTTTTAGCCATTCATTGTTATTAAAAGTATTTGAGGAAACTTTTTTATGCTGGAAAATTAAGAATACATAATTTGTGTTTATCTTGTAGACTAACTTGTTCCACCTATTACTTAAAGGGAATACACGATCCTATTTCTCCATTATAATTCCTAATTTCAATTTATTTAATAATCAATATCTATGTAGTTTACTTGGTAGTTCTTGAAAGTTTTTAAGTAGTCTCACCATTTTGAAATCTCAAATTGAATATAAATTATAAATTTCTTTTCGAATTATTAAATTTAGAAACATATTAGAACTACGTATATAAAACAATGGAGACTCAAAGCTAGAGGGAGGGAGAAAAAGCAAACTAAGATTTGAAACAAAAAATTGTGATTTTTAGGGAGTTCAAAATTATCTTGAATAAGAAAATTTTAAGATTTGAATAAGTAAAATATCATAATTTCCTTTTTTTTATTTGATTGAATTTGAAATTGAGAGGAAGAAAGGGTGTTTAGTGGTTCAAATAGTTTTTGCCATAAATATTTCCTTTTTGTTTTTTGGTTTTATCGTTCATTTACTTTTTAATGCAACAGCAACAACAACCACTGCCCTGCTGTGTGTGTGTGTGTATTTTGGAATGCACACGATCAACGCCACGATCATCGCCTCACCTGTTCCATGCTGCCTTTCGGTTGCGCTGCTGTAGCAACAACAACAACACCAATAAAACCACCACCACCACAAACAACAACAACAACAATATAAAATCCACTACGAATTGCATGCTGGAATGTGAATGGAATCTCAACAATTTTCAACGTTGCCTGACGATGACGCCGTCGCGCCGTTTGCCGTTGTCGTCGTCAATGTTGTTTGTCGTCAAGCAGCAGCAGCAGCAACAACAACAACAACCAACTACAGCAGCAGCAGCCACAGCCTGGCAAAAGCAAAATTTTGCACGTTCATGTTTTTAGATGGAAGGGGGGAACTGATGAGGAGAGGGGAATGAAACGGCGTTGGCTTTATTACAAGTTGGTCAAGCATTTTAAATTTTTGTTGGGGGGAATTTTTTTCGGCAACCAATTTCAACATTTACGAGGGTCATTCATATTATTTTTACTCGGTTCAAAGCCTTTCAAATGATTAAACAGTTCTTCTAATTGCTCACGGGAGGATTTTGAAACATTTTCCCCCCATAACAAATGATTAGAGCCAAAAGTTAATTGAGAAGGCAAAAGGTAGCCCTAACTCTAAATTCTAATGACAAAAACTTGAGAAAGAAGACAGAACTAATGAAAAAATTGGCTTATTCGTAAAGGATTTTGCAATCTTAATTAACTCTGTTACTAACCATTAAATGTTGTCACTAAAGATTAGGACATGAGTGGAATCCGGTTATATCGACACTCAAGGGACCGACGATTTTCGGGGTTTTAGCCGGAAGATGTACTAACCGGAGGGCCTTTCATATAAGTTTGTATTGGGACCAACCAATTACTCATCGAACTTTAGTCGCTATAACCGGACGGACGTTGTAAGCGCAGTAGTTATAACCGGGTTCTACTGTACGTACATGTTTTAATTAAACACTAAAAACAGCATAAAGCATGTTTATAAATGCAACTACTTTTGCTTACGAAGTTTGGAATAACGATACTCAGATCATTTTTATACCCTTGCAGAGGGTATTATAAAATTGGTCAGATGTTTGTAACGTACAGAAGGAGACGTTTCCGAAAGTAGATATATTCTTGACCAGCATAAGAAGCTGAGTCGATATAGCCGTGTCTGTCTGTCCGTCAGTGCAAATCAACTTGATCAATTTGATATTTGAGCTAATTTTAGCCCGGAGCTGATAAAGTACATATGAAAATTGTCAGGATCGGACTTCTATATCATATAGCTCTAGAAATTGGAGTATCCCCATGAAATTTACTAATTTGATAGTGTTGGATATAAAATCACAGATCCTAAAATTTGAATCTGATCGGATAAATATAATACAAGTTACAGTCAATAAAAATCGGTTCAAGCGCTGCCGGCAGCGCTGCTTACAGAGCACATGCATACACACACAGACGCAGCGCTATATGAACTGTATGTGTATGCGTGCCGTGCTTTGCTTAGGGAATGTTGGAAGAAGAAAATATCGTAGTAAAAAGAGTCAACATGTAAAACTATTATTGCCAAGGACTGCAAGGGTATACATATAAACTACGGCATTAACGAAGTTAGCTTCTTTGATATTTATGTATAATGAAGCTAAATATCTCACCGACTCAGGTATACCATGCACCGAGTAAAACAAACTATTTTAAATTGTTAATAACAAATGCATTTCTGTATTTTTTTACGAATCCTGTATAAATGCTGTTTACAATCTCACTCTTCCAATAACATATGAGCACCCTAGCGCCGCCACCAGCCAACGACAAACTTCGGACGTAAGGAAAACCGTTTAAGTGCATAAATTGGCCATTGCCAGTAAGATTTTCTTTAAATTTAGTACTTTTTTAGATCCTAATGACAAATTTACGCACGCTAAATTTCATAAGGTAGGAATTAGGGAAGAGGATCGGACCACTCGGATTCAGCCGGATCGGACCACTATATAATATAGCTCCCATACAAACGGCAATGTCACGAATAGTGACTTTTCTCAATAACTTCGTTATTTTCTAAGCTATTGTCGAGAAATTTTATATTGGTGAGTTAATTATAGCTATAAACGACTTTGCCAAATTCGGTCAGGATCGGCTGACTATATTATATACAACCTCCCATAGGAACGATCGGTCGAAAACAGTGACTTTTGTCAATAACTTCGTTACTTTTCACGCGATTGCTTTCATGATGACTGTGCGGAATTTGATAAAGATCGGGTGACTATATCATGTAGCTCCCATAGGAACAATCGGTGACTTTGATTAATAACTTCGTTATTTCCTATGCTAAAATTGAAGGCCTTTTTAATACTTTTTTCACTTTGAGGAAACGGTTACCAAAAAAGTTGCAAGGGTATTCAAACTTTGACGAGAACGAAGTTAGACCCGACCCTCTGGTTTTTCAACTAAGAAAAGGGCACAATATGGTAAGTCAATCCGACATAGCCCCGGGCGACATTTTACCATTAATCCAGTCCTGTCTGACATACATATCTAAAGAGACTATCTAGTACATAAAATATAATGTACATACATACATATGTATATGTAGATTGTATAATGTTTGCATGTATTTATATATGGGAGACCTCCATAAATAAAACTTGCCTGAGAAATTATTGTCGCACTGACATTGAAGTGCACTGAAAGACAAAATGACGAGGCGTCGTCGCTGCCTCTAATTACAGATGAACAGGCAACAAGCAACAACAACATCAACAACAACAAAGGCAAGAAAACGCTCTTATTTCGCAGTTACTTGTGCCACATTTTGCATCTTTTCATATTTACATTTACATTTACTTTGTGTTGTCTTTTCGATTCATATGTAAATCACATTTGCTGCTGCTGCTGCCCACAGTTGCATCAACGACAACAACAACAACAACAACAACAACCTAGAGATTTAGTACATTGTTGCTTCATTCTTACAGTGAACATTGACTAAATGGTTTTAAAAAGACATTTTAAACTTTAATTTAGTCGATTTAATGGAATTGGAATTCAAAATGAAAGTAAAAAGCAAAGTGAAACAAAAAACTGGTTTAATCCATCAGAATTAATCAAGTTAAACTAATAATCAATGAATTCTGCACTAAAAACTCATTAAATTTCTAATGTAATAGAAAAATTGTAGTAAGACTGTCGCTTAATGTGTGCCAGTTACTAAAGAAGTTCGAATGAATATTTACAAGGATAAAACTGCTCATAACTTTAATTCTTCCAGATAATGTTCAATTTTTGAAACCTTTTTTTTTTTACCAGTCAACAATTCAAACTAACTTCCACTTAAAATAAATATAATCAAATATATACTGTTCGAAAAGGGGTTAATGGGGGTCGACAATGGATTAATATTAGGGAGTAAATGAGAAATGAATCCATTCGAATTGAATTCAAATTAATGAGTGACAACTACACAATAAAACGAATGAGTATGAATGTTAGTACTTGCCAAATCTCTAAAAATATGTAACTCATTTTAATGAAAGGCAATGTATTAAGTGTCAAAGTATCGAAATGTACTAAGGCATTCGAATCATTCGAATTGTCTCAGTTTATTGGGACGTTTTATAGCAACAACAAGTAATTATTTTAATCAAAAATGTAGGAAAAATAATGGCAAAATTAAAATTTCACTTGCTATACACCAAAAACTTTAGTGCGCAGTATTTTTATAATATATTATAAAAAATAATATTCGCTAATCCATTGTATACACGATGGATCTACTTTTCAATATTACGGGGTTTGAACCCGATAACAAGGCTGAGTTGGTTCTTACTGACCGACCACACTAGTTTAGTCGTATAGTAGCCACATATAACTCAAAAATATACAATACTAAAATCCGAATTTGAAATCGAATGCATTCAAATCATAGCAACTTATTCAATTCGTTTTGTTTCGTTTGAATGATGTGCGACTGAGTTCTAAGTCAACACACTCATTCAGTTGATTTTCAGTCATTCATCTGAATGTTGTCGTTGAAAATTTCGAATGAGTACATTTTTGTTAATTTTCGTTTTTCAATAACAAATTCAGAGCAAAGAAAGTGAGAATCAATTTGATCGTTTTTTCGTTTAATTGAGTTGCCATAAATTGTAGCGAGTGATTACTGTAATTTATTGTTTTGCACATAGTTTTTTCGTTTGGTTCTTGTGGCAGAGGGAAAAACGCCCACTAGACAAGTTTTGACACCTGAATTATTACCGCCAATTAACTGCAGTTGGCATTTGCCTAGGAAAAGCATTGGAATTGGTCACAGGAATTCAGTAGAATAAAGGGAAGAGGCAGGGGAAAGTGAAGCCAAAAGACTTAGACTTGACCTTGGTGAAAATTTAATTAGATTAAAGGAAAAAGATGTTTAATATAGAACACTCTTAGTTATCCGTAAAAGATCCGCATCCGCACAGCAGCTGAAGAATTTAATCCGATTTTTGTATGGAAACACGAGCGATCTTTTTTCTCGCTCCCTCTTTCTCTATTTTTCTCTCGCACACATACACAGGCACTATCCTCTTGCTCTCACACGCTCTCGCACACACACACACACAAACACACATAAATAGTTTGAGGGAGAAGCAAAAAGAATGCACAGCACTAGAAGACACAGTTCAAGAGAGGGGGTGGGGCGAGGTAAATGCAATTGGAGGTTGCATTTTTCTTTGCTTTGGTATTTTCTATGCACTATTTTCCATTTTTTTTTCTTGTATTATATTGCTTTTTGGCAAATTTTGAAAATCTAACAATATTTGCCATTTTTCGTCTCACTTGCACAGCCAGATACTCATACACATACGAACGCACACACACTCACACACACATACAGAAACACACGGACAGGCAGCCAGATGTGCATACACATACCAGCACACAAAACAAAGGCAATTTTCGCAGATTTGCTTCGTTTTTTTCATTTTATTATTCACTTATTCTTCGCACATTTCGTTTAGCACTTATTTGCCTTGTGTTTGAATTTTATTCAATTGGATTTTTGCCTATTTTAACTCTTTTTTTAGTTTTCTTTCTACGAACCGAGCGAACGAAACAATAATTTTTTTTTGGTGAGTTATTCGATATATTTTGGTGAGTTTTCCCGATAGAGAAGACTCAAATATTTCGATCACTTTGCTTGAACACGTTTCGCTGCACTCACAATGATATTGAACAATTTGCACTTATTTTGGGGTCGGCAAATTACCTTGGGGCGTTGGGTTTCGTTAATAAATTGAGAAAATTGTTGATCCGCTGATATTTGCTTTTTCGTTCGATTGTTGACAAAAAAATCGTAGAGTTGCCAAGCGAGTGCACTATTGCCTTATCGATCTAGTGATGGACATTGAATCGCAACTATCGTATTCACCAAATCGATATTTCGGCTCCAATATTTATTATCACAATATTTACGTTATTTAATTACATATATTTTGATAAAAATTTTAGTTAATGAGCAAAAATATACAGCTTATGCTTTGCAGCTTTGCACTTTGATTAAATACTGGTTTTCGATCAGCCAATATATTGGCAAAAGTTAAATAACAGTCCGTCTCAAATCTACATTGCGTTAAGAGGTTCATTTCGAGTTTATGCTCATTTCGAGTCAATGCGTTGTAAAGCTCATTTCGAGTCAATGCGTTGTGTGGCTCATTCTGAGTCAATGCGTTGTGTGGCTCATTCTGAGTTTACCTATGCTCAGATCAGTTTAAGAACGACATAAATTTTTTTCTTTTCCTTTAGGTTTTACTTAAGCGTTGTTGTCTTTTTTTTTTTTTTTCCTAAATTGTGGTGTCGATGTTTTTAAACTATATTTCTTTAATATTTCTTTCTTTCCAATATTGACAGCCCGTGGCTCAGTTTTTAAGTAGATACTGGCTAGGAGCTGATGTTTAAAATGCTACTAATCATTTTCGCAGCTTGAAGTCTGTGATTAAATTAATGCATTAATGAAGCTTGTTAAGTGCACTACATTTTGAATTTTAAAGATTTCAGTTCAAAATTTATCAGCACTATTTCACCTAATTTAGCAACACTGCATTTCTCCGGTCAAGTTCATCGATGTTCCATCCCTAGATGTTCGAGTTGGCATCAACATGTTCGAGAGGGCAAAAAGTTACGGCGAATAATACATTTCAGGCGAATTCAGTCATGTGGTTGTTGTTGCATTTGTGAGTCGAATTCGAATTTCGCATGACCGCGCAAGATGCATCGATAATATTCGAAACATCGAAAAATTTTCGTCAACTGGCCACTCTGTTTTATCGCGGCGGATTGTTGTTTTTGTTTTCGTCGTGCGCGGTTGTGTATTGCTTCCGCGCGGTACTTTCGCTGTTTACTAACAAAAAAAAAAGTGGTTCTTGGCCATTATTTTATACGCAAACGCCGGCAGATGTTAAAGTGCAACAATAAAATTGGTTTAAATCAATAAACAACGAAAAAATAGTATCAAAGTGATAACAAGAAGAGTGCATGCTAAAACGGTATAAAGCGGAAAGAGGAAAAAGCAGCGAGAACACTGCAAGTGAAAGAGAGATTAAAGGCAAGAGAGAGAGAGAGAGATAGAGAGTGAGAGAGCCAAGTTAACAAAATAAAAGAAAGGAAGAATAAATGCATCCCGCCAACAACAACAACAACTACTACTACAACGTGATGTGAATTAATTAAATGCCCCTCTCGTGCGTTCTCTCTCACACTAGTATGCTTTTTGTATGTGCTTTCTATCTCATTCTTGCACTGCGTCTTTGTTGAATTTGAATTTCACTTCTCCCTTAAACGGCGAATAAGATCAAAATAAAATAAGAAAATACATATATATATACATATATGAGTGGTTGTGTGTGGTGTGTATGTGATTCTAGGTAAATTGTTGTTGTTTTTTGCGGTTAAGAAGTGCGTGATTCATCGTCACTGTCAACCCGCCTATCCCGCTCCCAGTCATCCTCACCGTCGTCGTCGTCGTCGTCCATTGAACCTGGAAATCTGGAACCTGGTGCGGCGCTGCGACAGAGCAACAAAAAGCGAACGACTGACTGACTGTCTGTCTGTCTGTTTGTCTCTCAGTTTCCTGCTAAAAACATCGTCAAGCGGCCAACAATAACAACAACATCAACAATAGCAACATGGACAATAGTAAGTTTTGGCTCCACTGTACTTCCCCCCACCTTCCTCATCCCACTTAGGATTGGATTTTCGGGTGAAAAATTGTAAAATGAATCGACGTCGTCGTCGTGTTTTGCTGCAGTTTTTCATTTTCTCCTGCTTCTTCTTTCTCTTATTTTCCTCATATTATATTTTAGGGTGGGTCCATGTTTTGCGCCTTTTGCTTTTGCCTTTCAATTCGCATTTTTATCTGTCGAACGCCGGGGGGGAGACGGAGAGGCGTGAAAGCAGGGTGAAGCGGGGCGGGTGGTTGATTTTCACAGTTGATGTTGGTGCTTTGGGTGGGTGTGGCAGGCGCTCCCAAGGACGATTGGATTTTATTTAGGCCAGGCCCAAATAAAATCTAACGGCAAATTAATCCAGCCCGAAAGCAAACAAACCAAAAAGTGTTAAAACAAAAAATAAAGTGGGAAAAAATCATCAAAAAAACCGGTTACAACAACAACAAAAACTTTTTTTCGAAATGAGAATTTTGGCCTGATGATTTCATTTTAAGCCATAAATAAATTAGCCGACAACTGAAAATCTACGCTTTGCTTTGTTTCTGCCTCCAAATAAACATTTTGTGGGAATCTTTACTTTTTTTGGCTCTAAGAATGAAATAAACTTTTAAGAATTTAGCCAACGACAATTATTAAATTTGATTATAAATTAACATAGGAGAAAGAACAATAACATTTGGAAGACAATTAGTAAGGACTGATTAGGACAATGTCAGTGTGGAGCCCTAGAGGCTGTCAGCCGGAGAGGTAGGTCTAGAGGGTAATGACGTTTAAGTCTTCTGGTGTTAGAGTCCTGCACGAGTACACTCACTTGTCTCAGTCTTTCAAATACTTAAAAATTTTCCTATATTTGGTTTGGTAATATTGCTTCGGAACGAATGAAACGAGATGAAAAGTGTCAAAGTATTTTGTTTCGTAGTTCCTGAATGTTTCAAGCCGAACAAACAAAATACCAAATCAAAGCAAGCCGAAACAAATGAGAACGACAAACGAAACAAATGAATACAAATGAATACTTCTTTCAAGTTACTTCCAAGTACTTGCGAGTATGGTCATACTTATGAAATGTCTTAGATGTCTCAGTTATTGTTAAGATATCATTATTGTTAAATGTTTAATAAAATCATGTAATTATTTTTATAGGATCAATTTATTTTCCTATGTTTCATATCATAAACATTGAGTCTGCTGTCAGGTACTTGCTTCACAATTCGATATACCCAGAACGAGCAAGATGTTTGAACAGTACCTACTACTCGGTTCGGTTTTCGGTACTTGCTTCTCGATATTGCTCGGATTTGCTTTACGGATTTTTCGGTATGCCCTGCTCGTTTAAACTCTTCGTTCGTATAAGATGCTTGGCACACTATTTGAAATAGTAAAGTGAGACCGAGTTTCGAAAGTGTAGAGGTGTTTCGTTTTGTGTTTCGAATGTACTCGTGCGGATCTCTATCTGGTGTGCATGCTGTTGTCCTGTAGGTTGATCGATAGGTTCACGGTGCAGGATTTTATTCGTCATGTAGCACGCTGGTTATCACCCGCGGCAGTTTGTATTGGAAGCTTTGTACATAATGGAGGCGCTAGCTGTGCCCCAAAGTTGAGCTCCGTATGCCCATATTGGTCTCAGCATCGTGTAATGAAGCAGGATTTTATTTTGTAGTCGCAACTTGAACCTGCCAACCAGGACCCAGTACATTTTTCCCAGGTTTGTTTCTAATATGGGAGGCCCAGGTTAGGCGCTTCATCCGATCTGGGGATAGTTTGACCATCTAGCGCTACTGGTGGGCAGTCGTCTCTTTTCTGGGTGAAGGTGTTGCGACTTTTCAGTGTTAATTGTAATGCACCACTTTTCCAGCCATGGATTTACCAAATTGAGTTATTCTTCGAGGATTAGTACGGCAGCCGCGATCTTCAGGAAGGCGTGTCGTTGGCGTGATTGTGGCAACGAAGGTCCTGGTGATGAGATTGCCTGCTGTATAGGATTGGGCAAGGTACACTTCCCTGCGGCACTCCCGCATTAACTGGTAGAATCCTGGACTCTTTGCTGCCTTACCCTGACATAGAAGGCATTGAAAGTTGCTTCTTTAGCTTATGTACATATAAGCCCCGTGTGCCAGAGGCGATCAAAAGCTTGTTTGACGTCCAAGAATACAGCAAATTCAGTATATAAAAGTATTTTTTGATTTTGAAGCGTTTAAATAAAACAGTTTCAAAATGAATATGAGTTTAAAATATAAAACAAATATTTGATGGAAAGAAAAGGCATTTTAGTGAATTATTCCTTTAAATTTATTAATGGGTTTGTTATTTATTTAAAAGTATTCTCATTTTATTATTTGAAGAATATATTCTTTTTAGCCGATTCGATTTTATGTTTATATATTTATGATTCGAAGTAAACTCTCGATAAGATTGTCTTCATTAGGAATAAATGCTTATCTTGAATTTAGCCTTACGATGTTTTTAAGACTTCAATGTATTGATTATTTTTATGATTATTGAGAAATCTATAAGTCAGGTCATTCCGAGTAGATATTGCTTATTATATGATAGATGTCGATCCATATACGAGGGTGGACCGATAAGTACTTAGCCTCACTGCCCAGTGTCGTCACTATGGCAAGAACCGTTTATTATCGTGTAGAAGTATCTTATCGTTTAGTATCTTATAGACGACAAAACTAGAAATTTCAGTCGAATCCGAAGCAAGTGTCATCGACGAACCTGGATCTACTGGTACACACCAAAAACCAAGGAACAGTCGAAACAGTGGACTTCACCAAGCGAATCTGCTCCAAAGAAGGCGAAGACTTTCCTATCAGCCGGAAAGGTGATGGCCACCGTTTTCCTGGATTCGCAAGGTGTGATCTACATCGTCTACCTGCAGAAAGGCATAACAGTCACAGGGGCCTACTATGCTGAAGTATTGACCCGATTCGACGCTGAATTAAAGAAAAAACGGCTCCATTCGGCAAAGAAAAAGAAAAACTCCCGTCACCATGACCAAATTGGGCGACTTGGGCTACGAACTGCTGCCCCATCCACCGTATTCTCCAGATTTGGCCCAGTGCGACTTCCTTTTGTTTTCAAACTTGAAAGAGTCACTCGCCAGGCAGAAATTTGAGTCGAAAGAGACAGTCATCGCCGCCACGGAGTCCCATTTTTCAAACCTTTAGAAAACTTATTTTTCAGACGGGTTAAAAAAGTTTGGAGCATCCCTGGATCAAGTGTATCAACCTTAGAGGAGACTATGTTGAGAAATAAATCGACACTTCTCCGAAATTTTCGTTTCTCATTTGTAGGCTGAGGACTTATCGGACTGCTATTCCATCTGCAGAAAGAACGAATTTTCCTGTTTGAACTATAGTGGAATCCGGTTATAACGACGCTCAAGCGACCGACGATTTTGGTCGGAAGACGTACTAACCAGAGGCCCTCAATATAAGTTTGTATTGGGACTAAACAATCACTCATAGAACTTTATTCGCTATACCCGGACGGACGTCAAAGGCGGAGTTGTTATGACCGGATTCTACTGTATTTAATTTTATTTTATTTTCAACAATATTTGATATCAAATTATGTATTTATGTGTTTCCCTTTTTGTTTGTCTAATGTGAATCACAATTATTTATAAACCAATGCTAGAAGTTTACTTCTCTAGTGATTCAGTTTATTTGTGGTTCAATAAGAGGAAGAAATAAACTTTTCCATGTCCTCCTCCTCCTCTGATAATCCTCGACCTTTCGTCATCATAATAATGACCATCGTCTGAGGATGATAACATGGAAAATTTCTGACTCGAACAACATTTAATAAATCTTGATGTGTGCATCATTGAATTGAATTTCTTTATGGTTTCTTTGTGATTCAATAATAAAGGGAGAGAAAGAGAGATGTTGCCCGTAGATAAAGAGAAACTGACCTCTCCTTTCGATACGTCTCCCAACAACCCAACAAAACCTACAAAAGGCGAAGCTGTTGGGCTATTTATTTATTTATTTATTTATTTAGCTTGATTAGTGGTATTGCAATTACCTCTATATATGCTGCTTATACTTGGTTTAGCTGTTGTAATATAGTTTTTATATTAATACTAATTTTTATTTTTTTGTTAACCTATGTTTCTGGGTTGGGTATATTTACAATGGTGGTTGGTTTATTTTTTAAGATTGGGAGAGCATTTGGGGTTACTTGGGGGGATTCACCTATTGTGTGAATGTGGGGTGTGATTTTCCTCGGCTCGTTATTTGATTCTGTGGTTGTAATTGTAATATTTTGTTGATGTACATTGTGGGTTTTTTGAATATGATTGTGGGGGTTTTGTTGTATCGTTTTTTGAAATTTGATGATGTTGTTGTTTAGTTGTTGTCTATTTTATTTGTGAGACTCTTTGATGTTTGGTTTTTGTGTCTTGTGTGGTTGATGTATTCTCCAACTTTGTTTTGTATTTTTAAGTATGATGCCCTTTTGTACTTTGTTGTGTTTTGTGGTTAATGTTTTGTCAACTTATATGGGACACTGTGCTATCTTTGTGGCTCTGTCGCTGTTTCTTGCCCTGGATGCCAGTGTGACCTGGTCCCTATCAAAATTATTTTGGGGGTTTGGGGGGGTTTTTTTAAAAATTTTGGTTTGTGTCGCCTGTTTGTGGTCTTATTGAATGTTTTTTTTGTGTTTAAAGTTGCTCTGCCTGTGTTGTGTGGTGGGGGGTTTTATTATGTTGACTCGTGTGATGCTGTAGACTTTTATTTTTGATCCGTCTGTATAAATTTATACTTTTTTTTTGGTGATTTTGATTATTTGGGGGGTGATGATTTGTTGTAGATTAACTGCTCTTTACTGAGGGACCTGGGGGTTTGTATTTTCGTTTTATTGGGGTAATGATTTTTTTGGTTTTTGAACTGGTTTCTGGGTTTTGTTTTTTTTTTTAACACTCTTGGGTGTTTGTGCGGTTGTTTGTGTTTGCTTTGTAAATCTCGACTCATTCTAGGTGTTTAAGTTTTATGGGTGACCAGGCTCTTTTCCTCCTCATGATATTTAAATACCCTTTTAAGAAGTAAATTGGTATACAAAAAATTTGAGTCAAAATGCAATTCTTCGAGGAGAAGAGGGAATTAGTCTTGGATATCGAAATGAGGAGAGGAAATTCGCAATTGGACAAAAGTTAAGATGGATTTTGCAATTAAGTTCTGGGAGCTGTTTGATGAGTTCGTGCTTCAATTTACTCCATCTATTGCAGGGTATTAGCAAAGTCGACTTTTCTGCTGCCTCTTGATGACAATAGGCGGGCATAATGCATTCGCATCTTCCCTAAACTCTCCCACAAAACAAACATACAAAGGAAATGTCTATGACAAATTTTTGTCTTCTTCCGCCAACTTTTTTTTTCTCCGACATTTTGTTTATGTAAACTAACAACAATAGAAAACAATCAATAAACAAAAAAAAAAAGGCAGTTAAATGGAAAGGCAAACATTTTGTATTTAAATATTATTAATATTTTTGCTTTAATTTGTGCAAACTCTTAATTTTTTTTTGTTTTTTTATTATCTTATCAAAGAGAAACCGAAATCTATGTCAATTTAATAAATTACTTGGGCCACACCCAAGAAAACTAAACTTTAATTATATCCTCTTCTTCTTGATAATTGTAATTTTTTGATCAATCTCTTGGGCATTGCGTGGGTTTCTTGAAGAGTGCCAAGAAGGGGGCACACCTTGGCGAGGAAGAAAGGCAGAGAGACAGAGAGAAATGAATCAGCCCAAAACATTCGCCATTCGTTGAATTTGTCATTCAGTTTGCAGTTTATGCAAAAATATTAAAATAAACTGCAAAAAAAAAAAGAAGAGAAGAAGCGAAAAGTTTTTTTCCCTGACATGACTCACCTGTTGAATTTTTTTTCGCAGCTTTAACTAGCATTATTTATCGAAAGACAGAGAGAGAGAGAGAGAAACGGAATTGACTCGGGGCTTATCTTATCGTCATTCTCGCTCGATTTCCTTCTCTAAAGTTTTTATCAGTAACAAATACACATACATAGAAAGAAAAAGAAAAAGGTTCTCTCTCTCTCCCTATCTAGTTGTGTTTCTATCTCTTTCTTACACTAGCATTTGAAAATGTTTGACACTGAAAGACAACAAAAAACAAAAACAAATATCAAGTTAGTTTAATATTTACTCTATGGCTATTTGCCACTTGCCTTGGGTTACTTTACTTTATCAGCCAGTCAGTCAGTCAGTCAGTCAGCGGATGCGTCATTAATTCTTGATTGCAAGCCAAAGAAATGCGGGTTCAGTGGCATTTAAAAGTAAAGGGCTAAGCTCATACCCTGTAGTAATGGACTTCATGATGTTTGCCTTTAGTTCCTCTGAAATTCCCCAGGGAATATCTGCAGGGTATCCAGTTTAAGCATACCTTTTATGTATAGGGTATTCAATAAAACCTAAAACATTTCATTGAACTGATAAGACGACGGATCCGAACGCAATTCAAGGCTCTTCTATTTGAATTCTGTTTGTGTTTTTAAGTTGTATATAAATAGAGAGAAATGAACAGTGAGACAAGAGAGAGAGAGAGAGAGAGAGAGGGAGGGAAAGTCAAACAAATTGTTTATGCAATTAAATTCTTGGAAATGTTTTTTGATCTTTTACTTATTTCCAAACTCAATTGGTTTAAGATAGACTTTTAGTGATCCATTTGCCATTTAATGGATAAGTTGAAGATGATAAATCTAATGTGAATTTGAAACATCTGTGTGAATGTGTAAATAACTGACTAAGCTTTAGCTATAAAGAGAAGCAACTAACAGATAAGTTCTTAACATTTGGGCTTATCCTGCAACTCAAGAAATAGCTAATTGGCCAATGCTCATCAATGTCTAATTGAATTTCTTGAAGACGATATAAAAATGAAAGTTTCTATCAATTTATCCTTTATTGAAAACTTTAAATGCTCATTAAATAAAGTTTTAATCACTAAAAAGCCTGAAAGCCTCACCTACGGTAACCTCCACTAACTAACTAGATGGCTTGCCAGTTCATTTGGCTAATGGATAACCCATCTACACTTAATCAACATGATGATGAACACACACACACACAAACTTTCCATCGTAAACTCTTTCAAATTGAGAAACATTGCCACATAAATCAAGCGAATCATCAACAGGTTTTCCAATTTAAATATGAATTTGCCTTGACAATGGAAATGCAACTTGAGTTCCATCAGCTGATGGACATTGCATAGATCAAGGTCAGGTCAGAGTTGCATATTGTAGTGATGGTAGGAAGTAGAGGTGGGCATGGGCTGGGTTTTTGTCGGGTACCCGCGGGTACGGTTACCCGTTACCCGTACCCGTTTCGCTCCACCCTAAAAAATGACAAAATAAGACCATGAGACTTGTTGAGATATTCCACAACACTGATTCACATCTTTTAGTATTCTCCAAGCCCACCCCGCCCACCCACGGGTACCGATCGGGTACCCTGCCTTCTAGTAGGAAGGGGAGGCGTTGGCTTTGACTCTCTGACCATGACTTAATTAAGTCACTCGCTGGTCTAGAAATGTTAATGCATTTGTTTATCTTACAAAATGATAAACAGCAAAAGGGCAACCAACAAATTATCAGTATGAGATAATTATGTATAAATAAAAATGTTTGTCAAACTGTGATTCACATATATTTTGTACAACAATTTCGTTTATTCTCTTATGACAAATACAATTTATTACATGCAATGACAAAGTTAATTAGCTGCCCGAACTCGACTACATGCCACTCCAATAAATTGGCCATGAACTTCCATTGGGTGTAAATCAAATCGCAAATGTCAAGGCCAACAAAAGGTTCTCAATTATGAACAGGATAAATGCGGTAACATGATTCGTGTTCATTGCCTTGGCAATAGTTTCCCCTTCCCTTGGGCCTCTTCCATTACAGCTTTCTCGTCATTTGTCAATGGGTAGAGGTCTAGGTCAGGTCAGTTTGAGGCCGAAATGAAGGCTAAGATATGTATGTGCAGGATTAATTCACAAATAAATTGGGTCGATATATAGTTACATACAAATATGTATTTGTAAGTGTTACAAGAGATAAATTTGCAATATGCTATGAACATTTTTACATTTGAAATGTTCCAAGAATTCATGTAAATGGCCCATTAAGACTTTTGGTCTGAAGAGATCTGCTTCGACTTTAGACTTGAAATCGATTTTAGGGTCCTTTAACAGAACGAACGGAAAGATTTTGTCCAAAATGAACAAAAAATTGGGAAATATTTTGAAAATATGGTACGGTCTCTGATGTTCTATTTGCTGACTTCTTTTTCATGAGCAGTTAGGGGTTAGGGAAAATCTATTCCATAATTTTGAATTTGTTTTCCAAGGCGAATCTAACACAGGCCGACAAGATTTCTGGTGACTTTAACTTGGGAGGTGTTCTTGTTCGCTGATTCTGACTGCATACTCGGTTTTTTGCCCATCACATTCAGATTTTGTGAAATCAGGGGATTCATGATTGGCAAATAGGCACCCAAAAGTATTGGTCGCCATTAGAATTAGAATTTTAGTGTAATAATTTGCTTTTGTTATTGCAAATGAGGTCATTTTGAATAATTTCAACGAATTTTTTTCAAAGTCCTTACGTGATGGACAAAAACTAAGTATAGGGCCGTGTTCAGCACCCCCAAATTACTATTAGAGACCTATTGAACACTTTTTCGTGAGAAACAATTGTAATAACTTCATAGAAAAATTGCTTGTAATATTTATACCCTTGCAAAAAGGGTATATTAATTTTGGTCAGAAGTGTGCAACGCATAGAACGAAGCATCTCAGACCATATAAAGTATATATATTCTTGATCAGCACGACGAGACGAGTTCAAATAGCCATGTCCGTCCGTCCGTCCGTCCGTCCGTCCGTCTGGATCAACGCGAACTCCTCCGAGACCGTAAGAGCTACAGAGCTGAAATTTTGCACGTAGGCTTGTATATACTGTATATCTCGGATTCAGCCGGATCGGACCACTATATCATATAGCTCCCATACAAACGTCAAAGTCACGAAACAGTGACTTTCTCAATAACTTCATTAATTTTATAGCCATTGTCATAAAAGTTGGTATTTGTCAGTTTTATGTTCTTATTCATGATTGTGCCAAATTTGATCAAGATCGGGTGACTATATCATATAGCTCCCATACAAACGGCAAAGTCACGAACAGTGACTTTCTCAATAACTTCATTAATTTTATAGCCATTGTCATAAAAGTTGGTATTTGTCAGTTTTATGTTCTTATTAATGATTGTGCCAAATTTGATCAAGATCAGGTGACTATATCATATAGCTCCCATACAAACGTCAAAGTCACGAACAGTGACTTTTCTCAATAACTTCGTTACTTTTTAAGCTATTGTTAGTTTATTGAAGCTATAAATGTGCCAAATTTGGTCAAGATCCGGTGACTATATCATACAGCTCCTATAGAAACGATAGGTGGAAAACAGTGACTTTTGTCAAAAAGTTCGTTATATCCTGTGCTAAGATTGAAGGCCGTTCTTTCGCAAACATTAGACTTTTTGGATAAAACGTTTTTACACTTTGATGGCTATGGGTAAGGAAAGAATTACCAAAACAGTTGCAAGGGTTTACAAACTTCGACGCGGTCGAAGTTAACCCCGGCCCTCTGGTTAATAACTGTTTTGTCACCTTGAACAACATATTTTAACACTTAAAATTAGGGATTTTCATAATTTAGCTTCCAAAATCTTCTGAAGCTCTTGGCTCTACACAATCTAAGTAATACAAAGGTGTGCAAAGCTTAGTTTAGCTTAGTTTTATATATTAAATTCTGAGTAAACTTTTAATAATGAATCGTTTTATTTAAATATAAATGTTGTGTATAAATGTCACAAAGATATTCATTGTTTGCAATTTCGAGTAGGGATTACGAATGAAAAACTCTTTCGACTCAATGTTGGCAAAGATATAGATAAGAGGTGCGATATACATATGTACATACATATATAATGCAAGGGTATGAGTGTAAAATGTATTTAAAATTTCAATTCCTTGGGGGGAAAACTTTAATGCTAATTACAGCAGCTGTAATTTCCTCTTCCCCCTTATTGTTGGGTGACCCAATTCCCTGAACTCTTCCATTCCACTCGACTCGACACGACTCCTTGCCCATCTTTTGTGTTGATGGTGCATCAAGGTAAATGCAAGTTAAATATTAACCAGGTCATCCAACTAACCAATTCTACGCCCACACACACACTGACACACACACACTGACACACACAGGTCAGACAGAGTAAATTACATGTACACAGTCATGTGGCCTCCTCCTCCTCTCTCACCAGTTGGATATTGTAATAAATATAAGACTCACGCAAACGTAATTTAACATTTACGGTTCATGGCATCCAAAAGAAGGTGAATGGAGAGGTGTAGGGGAGGGAAGAAGAACCGAAAACTGATTGTTAAACCAATTAGCATGTTCTTGTTTGCTTTGTTTCGATTTTAGGCTATATGGTCGGTGGCAAAATAGACATGCTATATCCAGAGAAAGAACCCACCAAGAGTCTTCTTCCTCCTTTTCATTTTCTCACCCACGCAACTTTTGGTCGTCGCGTTTGGCAACTGCAGAGCACCTTTTGTATTTGATTGCTCCAAAAACGGCAGCGGCAGCAACTGTGGCAGATGTTTTTCTGTTTGACCCAACCGGTTGGTTGCTTGCTTGACCATTTTGAGTCTTACTTCGCCTTCCGCAAGCTGCATTTTTTGTATGGCCACTGAGCAAATTATTTCAGTTAAAGTTAAATTAAGAACTAACAAATGAAAAAATTGGTTGTTGGTTAAAGGTTCCGCCATACTCAATACTCATTCAATTCAATTCCAACCCTTTAAATCTTTATGATTATTATCTCTGCATTGAGCTTTACATATCACATTTGGTTTTTTTAAAATAAATTCACAAATTGACCAGATGCCCCGGTCGAAAATTTCTTAATTTTCTAGGCCAATAATTTTAATTAGAAGAAGTGTAGAGTAAGTAAGTGTGCAACGCATAGAAGGAAGCATCTCCGACCATACAAAGTAAGTATATATATTCTTGATCAGCACGCCAAATTTGACAAAGATCGGGTGACTATATGATATAGCTCCCATAGGAATGATTTGTCGAAAACAGTGACTTTTGTCTATATATAGCTCCAATATGAACAATCGGTGGTAAACAGGTAAACAATTCAATAACTTCATTTTTTCCTATGCCAAGATTGAAGGCCGTTCTTTTCCAAACCTTAGCCTTGTTAGATGTTTGCGAAATTTCAAGTAAACTTAAACCATTTGAGAGATGATTTTCCTAATGTGTTTGTCCTAAGATCCGCCAGTGGGCTATAATGTCTGTCTGTTTGACATTGAAGGGGAAACTGGCTGTCATAATTGCAGACAAACAACTCACCCACTCAGTGGTTAAGACATGCATAAATCCGCTCTATTGGAAATGATATGAAATCTTCTTTAAACATATTTTCTTTGGCCTGCCTGACTCTGTCTGACTCTTGGGCGATTTTCTTGCATTTTTGACACATTTACACGTTTTCCCACTTGGCATTCAGCGGGAGTTTTTCACACGACACCGACCACTGATCACTGCCGCTGCTGTTGTTGTTTGCTACCCTCCATGGTCGTACGTCAATGTGGTTTGTCTCTAGTTGTTGTTGTTGCCTTTTCACCACTTTTAATGCTGCAACATTTCACCAACATTTTTCGTTGCCGGTGACGCCGGTGACGCTGCCGGTTGCCGCCTCATTTCACTGCTTCCCATTCTAGGTAAAGCTATCTCTCTGTGTCTGCTCTTTCGATTCCATTGTGTTGAAGCTTGAAGCTTTGTGGTTGGGTTATTAAATACATTCATAGACATGTATATATGTAGGTATGTATGTATATAGTATACATATCTGTTTGGTATATATAAGCGAAAAAAAAAACCAAAGAAAAAGTTTTGAAAACAAAAACCACATTAAAGGTTCATTTGGCTGTCGCTTTGTTTTGCCATTTGGCTGTCGCATAGAGGTTAAACTGTAACTGGAAATACTATGATGGTCGGTGGGTCGTTCGGTGGGTCGGTGGTTCAGTCGGTGGGTTGCTTTGTCAGTTGACCTAAATAGAAATTGGCAGCGCTTTGAAAGATGTACACATACATACATACGTGATCAGCAGGGGATTCTTGAAAAGTGTTTCTTCTTTTTCAATTTGTAATACAAAACTCACACCTCACACGTATCCCCCCCCACTCACTCTCTTGGAGTTGGCGTTGGTTGCAACAGTTTTTATGCCACTTCATTGCTGATGATGTTTGGCTTCACTTCTTGCTCTTGCTCTTGATATAAAGTGAAATCATTATGAACGCTTTTTTAAAGCAGCTTTAAACTCAATTGCCCAGCCGTCACTTCACTTCATCTCACTTTTCTCGCCAAGTCATTTTGCCTTGCCGGCGCATTAAAAGAAATTGTTTAATAATAGTAAAATGTTTAAGAAAAATCCAAGTGAGCGTTAAATGAAAATCGTTTTGAATCGCATCAACAGATTGATGTAGGATTTTTTTTTATACCATACACCCATAGGGTGAAATGGTATATTAAAGTCGCCAAAATGTATGTAACAGGCAGAAGGAAGCTTTTCCGACCCCATAAAGTATATATATTCTTGATCAGTATCAACAGCCGAGTCGATATAGACATGTCCGTCCGTCCGTCCGTCCGTCCGTCCGTCCGTCCGTCTGTCCGTATGAACACGTAGATCTCAGAGACTATAAGAGCTAGAGTCACCAAATTTGGTACGTAGACTCGTGTATTACCTACGGTGGTCAAGTTTATTTCAAATTTTTGCCACGCCCCCTCCGCCCTCGAAATTTAAACAAATTTGATTTTCTTAAAGACTATAATAGCTAAAGACATCAAATTTAGTATGATTAACCCTTTAGTAAGCGCGCACAAATTTGTTGCAAAAAAATTTGCCACGCCCCCTCCGCCCACGAAATTTAAACAAATTTGATTTTCTTAAAGACTATAATAGCTAGAGACACCAAATTTTGTATGTGTATTTGTTTAATAAATGCGCATATATTGTATATGCAACGATTTTGCCACGCCCCTTTCCGCCCCCGTAATTTGGAAAAACTCGATTATCTCACGTAATTTTTACCTTTTGTAATCAAATTTGGCACACTTGAATTTGATACTAATACCCAGCAAAACACCAAATTTGATCAAAATCGGACAAAAAACAACGAAGTTATGCATATAAACGTTTTTCCATAAGGCCGTAGTTGGTCGTTGGCTGGTGGGGGGCGCTAGGGCGCTCGTATACTTGGTGAGGGAGATTCTAAGATATGCTTGTAATAAAAAGCATGTGAAAATGCATTTGTTTAATAAATTTAAAATATTTGCTTTACTGGTGTATGGTATACCTAAGTCGGCGAGACGACTTACTTACTTCATTTTATTTTATTTCAGTTCCATTCATCACACATCATTTATTAACTTGGCTTATTATTATTATGTTTTGGCTAGAAACCTAAGCTGAATGTCAATTTTTTGACCCCAAATAAACGAAACACACATCACGTAGATCAAGAACTTGATTTATTCTTTTAATAGTTTATTGTTTGTCTTTCTTTCTGCTTTTTTTTACAAGTATAAACAAAATGACTCATGAATGAATAAAATAGTTCCGGATTGAAGTACTTAGGTACGTCAACATTCAGATACCCTTACCAGAATTTAAACTTTGATTTATGTTGATATTTAATATTTAACTTATAATCTTTTAACTCCAAATCTTTTGTGTATAAATATTTGATTTTAACATTACTTTTACTTGGGTTGAATCAGTAGACTTTCAATTAAAAGTTCCAAATAGATCTAATTTGATTCTTTCTTTCGTATTTTTTTCTAAAAAGACATGAGGAGATTCTTCTTTGGGGAGGCTTTTCATAAGGCGTTGTCTTTTGTGGAATGAATGGGATCGACGATGGCCTCAGTACCCAGTGAAGATGGCTCATGATCTTGTTGGTCAGGACAATTCATCGACTAGTTAGGTTTCATTTCAGTCGTTTACTAGATTCACGATCGTTTTTGCCACTTCTGCCGCACAAATTATATAATATAAATGTTTTCGAGATTAAAATGAAACATTTTTAATGCAACATTCTAATTTCGCTGATAAAACAGAAATATTGTAAGGCCAATGAATAATTTCTATCATAATTCTCTACTGCTATCAATCAATAATCTTATCTACTTTGCCACTCATAAGGGTATTTATTTGTTTTATAAACTATTTAAAACCCGTTTTCAGGGCATTTCCAAACTCTCACATAAATAACCCATCAAAAACAACCGAGTTGTGTTGTTGTTTTTGTTATTTTTGTTATTTTTTTGCGGGGGCAGCAACCTCAAATGCCAAATAAGTTCAACTGCTTTGCTGCTGGCCGTTGGCGTGTTAATGTACATATTGTGCATAATGTGTAGTATAATGTTTAGTTGTTGTAGTTGTTATTTAAATTTTGTGTTGTGTGTGTTGAAGGCAATCCAGAGTCAGAGATAGAAACAGAGATAAAAAAGCCATAGCAAGTCGTCTATTCGTATGCATTCGAAACGCTTATACAATTGCCATTATGGTTATTGTTATTTGTTGCATATGTTGATTTCGAAATGGTTTCACCCCCATACCCACTTTTTGACCCACTCTTTGACATGGTTTTTGCGTCATACATACATAAATTTTTGGGAATGAATGTAAAATGAACTAGGCCAAAGTATTCAATAGATTTCATGACCAACATTTAAATAGAATACGACACTTAAGATTGTCAAGACTTAAGAGACACAGTTCTAGTTTTTTCTTTTGGCTAAACTCAAACAAAATAAGCTAAGAGTAGTTTTATTAAGAGCTTGGGTAGTGATTTTAGTTATATTGTCTGTACGTACAAGTGGCCGATACGATACCAGGACATAGCCTGAGCCCAAGCAGAGAGCTGTCTACCTCCCTCTCGACCGACCGTGGGACGCAGCCGTATATCGGACGGCACAATCGCGTGGACAACTATAAATAAAACGGACAAACAATTTAAATAAGATTAACTACAGCAAATTACCAGCTAATTGTGATAAAATAGAGGTTGTCAAAAAAGAAAGAGAGGCTTCTCTTCTGATTACGGAATAAAGAAGATTGTAATCGGAGCATAAGACTCGAAAACGTTCATTTCTTTGCATGAGATAAAGTGTTTTGAGGATAGAGGAATAAAATTTCTGGTAGGTCTACGGGGTACAGATAGGTTTAACTGGTTCAATAGCTCAGGAGAGTCTGTATCAAAAGTTTGTCAATTAGATAGATCCAAACATTACTCTACGATTAATTAAAGAAGGAAGATTAATTAAAAGAAGTCTACTGGAGTATGATGGCAAATTGACATTGCGATTCCATTTTACTTTGGTGCGTCTGATATTGATTTGACCATATGCAAGATCCCTACTCTAAGATAGGACGGATTAATAAAGTGAACAGAATTTCGGTTGTGTACGGATCGTCAAACTCTTTTGACCATCGTTTCACAAACCCAAGAACATTCATAGCTTTACTAACTGTAGCAGAAATATGAGGAATATGGTCCACAAGAACACCTATGTAAGTCATTGATAATAAGTATCTAACCGCTCTAATGCAGTGTCGTTAAGATAATAAGTTGTTAAGTATGAATTGCATTTATAAAAAGACACACTTTACATTTAGAGCCGTTTAGGTTTAATATGTTGGGTTTACACCATATCTGAAGATCATTAAGATCGGATTGAAGTAGGCAAGAAGACGATATGTCTTTAAAACTGAGGTAAAGCTTAACATCAAAACATTACTGTTGATATGAATTGAATGAATGAATAAAAATGTGAAAACCATTCAAATATTCAAAAGTATTTATTATTCAATGACTTTGGTTAGTCATAAAACTTAACCAGATCTAATCAGAACGAATGAAATTAATGGAGAACGAGATTCGAATGTTTGATAATCTTATCTTACTGCAAGGTGAACATTTTTAAATTCGACAAATGTAGAACAAAGGATATATCAGAAAGATAATGGCTGCCACACCCACCACTCATAATAGTCTCGAAACAATGATTATTGTCAATGTAATTTATATATTTTGTTAAATACTTTATTTCCTTTTTTAACTTTTATTAACAATTCCCATTAATTCATCATAATTTTCTGCCATTAGTCATCAACCATGTCTATGTATTATTATTTTTTTTACTTTTGTCTGATAAGAAATGACATCATTATGAATGGGGAAGAAAATATTTTGCCACTTGCCAACTGTCGAATAGGTTGGAATCCCTCAAATTTGACCCTAAAAAAGTAACCCACTTATGTTTTTTTAAAGCCCATCTCGAATAATTTGTCATCGCTTAAGCAAAATTATTATTCCCCTTTCGTACAGAGAAAAAAACTGTTAAAAAACGCGTCATGTAACTTTTACTTTTTGGTTATTATTATTATATTTTTTGTGTGTGTTTGTTTGTTTATTGGAAAAAAAAACAAGTGTCACGTTTGGTGGCAATGTGGCAGCCAGCCCCCACGTATTTAAGCGATAGACAATAGAGAAGGTGTTGGTGTTAGTGTTGGGGCTGGGGCTTGGGGGGATTGCGCAATCTGAGACGAGCCAATTGTAAATATTTGCACTGCCAGTCGCAACAATTGCCAACCATAAAAGGTTTTTTTTTTTTTTACTTTTCTTTGCTTTACTAATCGAATATATCTTGATTCTCTTTGCAGTTCGTGCGATAGTTGAGTACGAGTATGCGGCAAAAGAGCCAGATGAATTGGATCTACAGAAAGGTGCCATCATTCATCGTATCAAACAAATGCCAGGCGGTTGGTGGCAGGGCACATTGAAGGCCAATGGCAAAACGGGCATGTTCCCGGATAATTTTGTGCGCGTGCTGGACTCCAACAACACGACCAACAGCAATGGCAATCACAGTGGCGATGACAGTGCAGCAGCAGTCCAATTGAGGTATGCGCATTTCATTTTGAGTCGTGACAGAGATGAGAAGAAATACACAAAAGAAATACTTGTACATTTTTTGCAAAGACTTAAATCTAAATGGACAATATATGTAGATATATATAGATTTTTATATTTTGTTTTATTTAACAGAACTAATTAATGCTCAATAATTAATTTCAAAATCAAAAAGTCTCAAAGTATCACTTAAAACGAATAACGGATTATTATAAATGATCTATGAAGATTTAAATTTCTCAAATTTTCTTGAATTCTTATTTTAATCATTCTTGTACCAAAGCTTAGCCGAAACGAAGATCTGACCAACACTGGACTTGGACAGTAGAAAACCAAAACATTAGCATGTCTTTAAATAGATTACATATGTATGTACATATATAGAGACCTGATCTCCTCTCCTTTTCGTTTGTAAACGTGAAGCGGTTTTATTTTCGAATCGAAATGGAATTAGAAAATTAAATCTTTAGATTTTGAAAAAGTATAAAATGAAAACGAATTAAGAGTAATAAGAATAAGCGAAAGAAGTTATTAATTTTGATTCTGGCATATTTATATAAAATATAGTCTTTTTGGAAGTTTTATTTATTTAAACTTGATAAAATTGCAAGTCCCTTTTATTCCAAAGGATTTATTTCCATAAGTTTACTAATATTTTTTTAACAAATGAAGACATTATTTGTAAATCTTTTTGCTTAACAAAATATAAATTAAATTAAGTATAATACTTTGGGAAAGAACTTCTAATCTCATTAAGCTAAATTTCACAAATAGTTTTCTAATTAGAGTAATTAGAACTGAATACTTTATGCTATAGAATAGATCATAAAGAAAGATTATATGCAAGCTGGAATATTGTTGTCATCACTAGTTAATACATATATTTTTAGTAGGAAGATGAGCTTGAATTGAGAATGACGCAACGATTCAATATGCTTACAAATTTACATGCTTTTTACTCTACTTTTTGCCGGTCTCTCTCTCTCTCTCTCTCTCTCTTTCGGAAAATTCAGGGACAAATCAACGACATCGAATCGCCGCTGCAAAGTCATCTATAGTTACACACAAGTCAACGACGACGAGTTGACGCTGGCCGTGGGTGATGTCATTGAATTCCTTGGGGAGGTATGTATACACACACACACACACATACTCTTACATATATGATAAACCATACTACATATAACTTGGTCGAAGGCTAAGGGAAAGAGAAAACACTAAGGGCTCACAACCCCCGTTTAACCTCTTTACAAATAATATTGTTGTCGCCGTTGCCGTCGCTGCTGCCGCCGCCGCGCCTTACAATAAAAGCAATAACAACAACAACAAACAGAGGCAGCGAATAAACTAAACTAAACGTACAAAAATTGAAATTTTTCTCTGTTCTCTGTTCTATTTATTTTCATTTAGGTCGAGGAAGGCTGGTGGCGTGGACGTTTGCGCAGCAAAGTTGGCGTCTTCCCTTCAAATTTTGTGCAACATATCGAACCATCACCGATTCTGGCATCGAAACGACCGCCAACAATTGGTGCAACAGTGACGACATCAGCTCAATCACGGAAGGCCGCATCGAAACCAACAGTCGCACCAGTATCGGCCTCGGCGATTCGAGAAAAAAATAGAGTCAACGCTTCTAATAACATTGCGGCAACAACAACAACAACAGCAGCAGTAGCACCAGCAGAAGAAGCTGATGCACCTGCAGTTCCAATGTTGCCACCGAAACCTCAACGTGAATTTTGTCGCGTCGAGTTTCCCTATGCCCCGCAAAACGAAGATGAACTGGAACTTAAAGTGGATGAGATTATCACCATCATTACGACAGAATTGCCCGATAAGGGCTGGTGGAAGGGCGAAATACGTGGCAAAGTTGGAGTATTTCCCGATAATTTTGTCAAATTGTTGCCACCCACAGAAGGTGAGTTTTGTGTTGATAAAAACCAAACTGTTTCTCCTCTCCTCATTATATTCATGAGTTTTGATTTTGGTCTGTCTGTCAACTGCATTGTCATTGTCATCATCATCATCATAATCATCATTGTCACAATCATCATTCCATCTCTTGGTCTCCCTCCCCCGATGTCACTGTGTTGTCCCCTTGGCTGGTTTAATTGAAAGCAATTTTCGAAAAACAAACGCATCGGTAATAAAACTCAGACGATCGTCGAAAAAAAACAAGAAACACG